>CM051460.1:141369460-142630460 GCA_028095005.1 Rhynchospora pubera
ATTTCAATCATTTCTAGATTCATTATAAGTCATTTTATCGCTATAATCAACATTCAAACTCATTATACCGTCTAGTATATGATTCATTTCCTTTTTATTCAAAAAGAATGGATTATACTTGGTAATTATGCATATAAAGTGTAAATAGTGCAATTATCAGTATCATTTGAGCATTTCAATCATTTCTGGATCCATTCTAAGTCATTTAAGCATAATAATCTACATTTAAACTCTTTATACCGTCTATAATATGATTCATATCTTGTTTATTCAAAAAGATTGGATTATACAGGGTAATTATGCAAATAAAGAACAAATAATGTAATTTTGAGTTTCATTTGAGCATTTCAATAGTTTCTAGATTCATTATAAGTCATTTCAACGCCATAATTTACATTTAAACTCGTTATACTTTCTAGAATATGATTCATATATTGTTTATTCAAAAAGATTTGATTATACATGGTAATGACGCATAGAAAGATCAAATAATGCAATTATGAGTATCATTTGAGAATTTCAATCGTTTATGTATTCATTTTAAATCATTTAAGCACAATAATCAACATTTAAACTCATTATACTGTCTAAAATACGATTCTTATCTTGTTTATTCGAAAAGATTGGATTATACATGGTAATTACGCGAATAAAGAGCAAATAGTATTATTTTAGTATTTCAATCTTTTCTGGACTCATTCTAAGTCATTTCATCACAATAATCTTCATTTAAAATCATTATACTGTTTAGAATCTGATTCATATCTTGTTCACTATAAACTATTGGATTATACACACTTACACAGTTATTACGAATTTAAAGCGCAAATAATGCAATTCTGAGTATCATTTAAGCATTTCAAACTTTTCTGGATTAATTCTAAGTCATTTGATCACAATAATCTACATTAATACTCATTATATGTGCCAGTAATGACAATAATCTGATCCCTTGATGCATATAATAACATGTAAATGAACAAACTGAACACTTGCATTTACACATGAATTAGAGTGTGACAACAATACTAAACCTGTCAAATTACTATAATTTCAATCCTACGTGCATTTAACATAACATATAAAGAAACAAATTGAACACTTGTAGAAATACACATGAATAACAGTGTGCCAGTAATGACAATAATCTGATCCCTTGATGTATGTAATATAACATGTAAATGAACTAACTGAACACTTGTATAAATCTACATGAATTAGGGTGTGACAGTAATCCCTCAAGTTCCTCAAATTCCAAACTGTAAGCGTAGGAGAATTCGACACATGCATAACCAGATCTCAAACCTAGAGAACCATCTGTCCATTTAATTACAAAAAATTGAGAGCCAAATGAAAAACGATTGACCAAAGAGAATTGAAAATAAAAAATTGAGTGTTAAATGGAAAATGATTGACCAAAGAAATCTGAAACAAGAAAATGACGAGATTTACCTTGGGAACGATGATCTCTATTTTCTATCCCTCGATTGGAGGAGATGGAGATGAACACCAGAGAGAATCGCTATTTCTACACTGAAAATATCGGTGATTCGAATCGAAACCTCCGATTTGGTTGGAGCCAACGAGGATCTGACGAACCTAGGGAAAAACGGAGGCAAGGCCAGACGAGAATCGAACTCCGTCAAACTCGTCGTCGTTGTCGAAGAGGGTCTCGTTGGATCGAAAGGATAGAACAAAAGAGAAGAGGAGGAGAAGAGAGAGGAAAGAAATGGATCCATAGTCAGATTTAGGTTTTGGTATTTTCGAGCAGAGAGATGAATAAGAGAGAAATCTGTTGTTGAATTGGAAAATGAAAGAGGGGAGAGATTAAAGGGCATGTCTCTCTGGATATCACATGACTATCATGTGTTTCTTTGAATAGATGGTTGGATGATAATTGATTGGATGGTAGATACCAATTACCCATAAGCAAGCCAAACTATGAAACTAATGGATTAGAAAGATTTTAATTCAATTTGGGAACAACTGATATTCAAAAACCGAAATAACCTCTTGAAATCTTCTTAATTGGAAATAACTCCTTGAAATCATGCTCTTTAGGTATATAACCCTTTCATTAAATTTTCAGAGATAAATTAATTATATTATTTCGTGACCAATGTACCCTCCACTGTCAAATATAAACGCCTTTCCTTCCAACCATTGCAAAATGTTCCATTACAAAGAAATAAAAAAAAAAATCAATTGCATAAATTTGGGCCTTTGAGTCGATATGTCTTTCCAATCCGGAGCAGATATACAGAATCCAAGCAAAAAACATCTAAGCATTCAAATGGATGAGTCCAGTTTTTTTCTTGATGACGTCATCAATTCGCGTGACGACATCATCAACCTGCTGCTGACGTCATAAAAAAATTTTCAATTTTTTTTGCGCGCTGACGTCATCAAATGTACGGAATTTTTTTCAATTAGATGAGTCAAGGAATAGGTTAATTTACGTTAAGTGTTCAGTTTGATGCATTCGTAATATGCAGTTTTAAGTTTTTATGTTCAGTTAAACATATTAAGGGATGAATTTAAAGTATCTATATGTTCAGTTAGTTACATCAGAAATTTGACATAAATATGAACATTTAAAACAACAAAACAAACACTTACAACAACAAAATGAGTAAGTATAAATATTATATTAATAATAAATAAACAACATAAACAAATTGAACAAACAAACTAATCATTTACAACAACAAATGGAACATTTACAACAATGAACCGAATACATATATAACTTGCATTAATAATAAAACAAATTTAACACACTTTTAACCACTACAAGATAACACAATTCATCAATTCCTCAATTGATTTCTTCTACACAACTATTCTTGTCTTGTAAAACAAAATACAATTAAGACCAATTATTAATTAAATGCTCTAATAATATTTAATCATTTCAAGTCATGTGAAGTTTTTTAAAAAATACATAATGAAACAAGATGATCCATTAAAGATACTAACTTAACACATATCATGAATAACTAATTCATTAGGAAAACTAAAATTAATTAGTATATCTGAACACCTAATGATAATTAACTTAATCCGTAATTACAATTAACTGGACACTAATGACGACAAAGTAATAAATACCATACAAATTGTTGTAATTGATCTCTAGATGCAATAAGAAAAACATATATGGACACTAACTAAACACTTGTACAACTGTGTCAGAAAAATGAGTGTATGTCATTAATTGATATAATTGATTCCTACATACAATAAAAACAACATATAAACAAAATAATCTCTTAGAAATACTAATTTAACACATAATGAAACAAGATGATCCCTTACCTTTTTGTTATCGTTTTCTCTTGTAATTTAATCATTATGGATCTGGAGACAAAATCAATTGATTCCTTTGCACAGTTGCACAATTTAGGTTAAGTAGACAATTTTTCCTAATTCAGGACAAATTATATTAACTGGACATGTTTTCAACATCAATTAATCTAACTAAACCACACAGAACTGCATATTAATTTTCTTAATACTTCAAGATCCATCGACTTCCATTAGAAATGGGAAATTTTGAAAGGAAAATTACCTCCACACCATGGAGTAGTTTATCTGTTGTAATAAAGCCTGGAAGCTGAAATTTACAAAATATGAATCAACAAACATTTAATAAATCTTCAATACTCAAAGAGAACAAGCATTTGGTAATTGAAAATAGCGCACGACATATTGTGTTGGAAAAAAGAAAAGTGTTTATGTTTTAGGTACCTCTTTGTCAAACATTTCTATGGAACATTGTAAAGCTTTTGTTATGTGTGCCGAAAACAAATTGTGTAGTCTGGATGCTTTCACCCCCAACCTGTAACTTGATGCTGGCAGGGACGTACCTGATATGTGGAAAGTGTTCCATCCAATAAAAACAAAGTATTATAAATGTGACATTTCTCGCAAAGGAAAAGTGGTAGACGCTCCCTACTTATTTTCAAACAAAAAAAAAAAGAAACATTTCTCGCACTAAATTGAACCAAATTTGAAAGAGAAAGATAATAAAATAATCATACCTGATAATGTTTCAGCAAGAAAATCAGTCACTCTTTGTGCAGGGACAACAAAATTTCCTCCCCCCCCATCTCAGCTGCTCTTCTCTCAAACTCTCTCTGTAACACAATGATAATTAGGAATAAAGAACTGCATCAGGTTGTCAGGATTTCTTATAAATTTGAATGATAATTAGGGATAAACAACTGCTCTCCTTGCAAATAACACAACATTTCTTATAAACTAGCGGGGTCTCGCGCGTTGCGCGATCTATTTTTTCTTATAATTTTTATTTTATTTTTCATTTTAGCATTGCCATCTAAAAAGTTAAAAATGAGTTGATAGAAGAAAGGACATATGTTGTGCAAGCCTTATAAGCATACATAATACTTGCGAGAAACCTGATAATGGACTAAATTCATGTGAGAGCACTATTTCTTGTTCCATCATATTTATTTTCCTAATTCAACCTTTGTACTGTAAATAATATTCATAGTTTTAATGAAAGCTTCAATCATAGTAGTAACCTTAGAAATAAAAGAAATCCAAATAATAATAAAAAAGAAACTGAAATAAATAATTGATGGATCAACGTAAGTCAAATAATGGCATTTGATGAGGACATTCAAAGGTTGTGCCTTCATGATTATTCCTGAAGACAATTCGCCTGTAATGCAATCATATAGAAAAAAAAATAAGAAAACGAAAATGACTTTGGCAGTACTCATGATATTTTGTTATAAAAACATACATAAAAAACACCCCACAATAATTGAATTGACACAAAATTTACCCTAAACTACGTTGCTGGCTTCAATTATGTACTGCACTTTGTCCACAGAAGCACACCTCTGTTCTTATTGCAAATCGAAATACCACAATGCCCTTTGCAACTGCACTGAAGTACTCTGGCGTAATTAGCAACCAAAAAAAAAGACAAAAAATAACAATATA
Source organism: Rhynchospora pubera (assembly GCA_028095005.1). NCBI lineage: Eukaryota > Viridiplantae > Streptophyta > Magnoliopsida > Poales > Cyperaceae > Rhynchospora > Rhynchospora pubera. The sequence continues at coordinate 141,374,435 of CM051460.1, forward strand.
AGCTGTACCTCTTCAAACCTAATCAGAGTGACAAAGAGTCATATATCTGCTTTGGTGAGTCGGTCGCCACAGATATACCTTTCTTTCTTAATATCTCTTCACATTTGTCTAAGGGCTGATATAGCTTGTCCACAACCTGCACAAAAATGCATGGAAAGTAATGTAATTATAGAATTCAACCATATGAATGATTTTACTATTATCCAAAAAAAGTAGTTGCACAATTAATTTTTCGATAAGGAAGACAAATCTTTTCAAAGATAATAAGTGAAAATGATTTAAAAATGTCATTAATAACCGTTTGTAATAAAAGCACTTAAATGCATCAATAATTGGCATATAGTATATTTATCATAGGAAAGAAAAAAGATGTATCGATATGTGAGGTTGTAAGTTGCTTAGTTTATGAAAAGGCAAGAAATTATACGAAGATATGCATACTCAATCCAACAATTTGAAGCCTGCCAATGAGAAACAACATCATCAATTAGTAAAAATACAATTTAGCAATAAGATGGAATTCAAAAAAATAATTTCAGAAATAAACTTGAGCCAGTGTATAAGAAAATTGACGGCACAAAAGATTAGCTAAAACTTCGAAACTTTTTGATAAGTTCTCAAATGATGCTCCGACTATAACATCAATCACCCAACATATTTCTCTTGCATCTGATAGGCTATTGAAACCCATGAAAGAACCACCATCCAAAGCCAGATAACATACCAATTTAAGGGAATATAATTAACCACAGACTAATAGAACACTAAATACATGCCATTTTCTATCTTTGCTTATGGTTGCTGCTAGTTCATACTAGATATATGCAACAAAAAATGAAGATTCATACTTAGAAAAAAGAACCAACAAACTAAAGAGAAATCAAGCTACTACATACCTTGAAAAAAAAAAGGTTCGAAGCACACCGAAATGCTGAGCGATCAACCTGGAAGAAGACCAAGCAAAAAGAAAAAAACAATCAGCATAAGATGGAATTGAAAGTGGAAATCACATGCCAAATCAGAAAGAAAAGGGAACATTTTATTGCAATATTTGATGCCCCTTGTCTACCCAAAAAGCGTCTACTTGGCATTTGAAGCTTGGTTGCTGAACTGGTACATGTATCTGCTGCTGCATCAGTTTGTACAGACACAAAAACTAAGAAGAATTGGAAATCAACAGAAAAACTCAAAAGTTTTAAACTATTTGTTTATGCTTAAATAACCTCATCACTAAGCACCTAAATAGAACAAAAGAAGATGAAACCTCAATCATTTTCATTCTGCTTTTTTTTTTTTTACTCAGATAAGCTCATCAGTGGCCACCTCACCAGCCAAAACTTCAATCATTTTCAGTTTTACCTCATCCTTTCTTGGTCTAAAAATATCTGATAGAATCCAAAGAGGAAAAAAGTCAGAGATTAAATTATGTGCTCACATAATTAGAGTTCCTAATCCGTTTGTCTTGCAATGCAAAAACAAACAATGACCTTTTGTAGTTGTCCAAACCAATCTATCTTTGCTAAGCACTGTCAAAAGAACTAAGGCCGTGCTCCGCTATGCTTTTAGAGGGGATAAAGGGAGCTTAAGGGAGAGGAGGTATGACGGGATGAGTTCCCCCAAAATCGGGGATTACAAACGGCGAGTAACTTGTATTGAGTTTTCTCTCTCACTTTACTCCGTCACCCCTTCTTTTATTTCGTCTAATCTCCATTCTGGAGCAAGTAAAGAGCTTCGGTCAGATCTGGTGAGATGTCTCTCATCTCCTCTTACTTAATCCCACCCTCTTCAATTCATTTGTGGAGCACAGCCTAAGGGTCTGATCGAAATGATTTTTTAAAAGAGTTCAATTCAATTCAATAGAATAGAGTTCAATAGAAATGATTTTCAAATGAAATCCGACGATTGGAACAAATAGAAAATGAATTGAATAAAAATGAATTTTGTGATCGGTAACTTTTGGAAATAGGAAAGAAATGATTCTATCTCCTTCTATTTGACCTTTTTACCCTTGCTTTCTTTAAAAACATCTAGCATCAATCTATTATTTTATATTTATGTGATTATGTCTAGTATATATCTTGTGATTCCTCGTTGGGATCGGTAAATTGAATCATGATCTTACTCCTCATGGTAATAAATTTTATGAAATATGCATACGCCAGGTAGAGGCAGTGTATATATTGGTACATGCCTTGACAAATATATTGCCTGTGCCCATGCCAGCAGAGGCCGTGTGCACGCCTGAGAAGGGACTAAAGGACTCATTTTGTATAGATCGAGAGATAGATGCCAAAACAGTTTTAATCCTCAATCAAGAACGAAATTCTCATTTGAATTGAATATTATAGATAATATTCGAGGAGATCTATCGGTTAAAGATCAAGTCAGGCAAAGAAGCAAAAATATGGCACTTTTCGGAAGGTACAATATGAACGAGTTGTGTGTCTCGTGCAGTGGTGTTCGTATTCAATTGGCAGATTTAAAAAAAAGGTACAAGAGACATTTTAGAAGAGATGTTTAGAGAAAAACGGAGAAGGGTATAAGAGTCCAGAAGTTCCATGCCTCTCCCACCCAGATGAAATCGCGACAAATTTTGATGTTTTTCACGCGATTTCGCTGGTGCTAAAATTTCTATCCGAATCGCATCAAATGAATTGAACTCGTGATCTGCTGTTCGTTCCGATCAGAAGAATTAAAAAACGTGAATTCCATTTGACGTTTAAGCGGTCGGAATTTCATTCCGATCAGACCCTAAATCTCCTTTGAAGAGACTCTTTTTTCTTTGCCTAAATACTTCTACTTTACACAAAAAAAAAGAAAGTTCACGCAAAATAGTGCCTTAGAGAAAATCATAAAATCTAAAATAAATTAGAACTTACATAATGGAGCACAATGGAGTCTGAGCTTTCAAAATGATATCTAAAAATCAAAGACTGTGAACTATCAAAGACCTGAAAATCCGTTTAGAAGAAAATGATATTACGAACTTATGAAAGTACCGTAAGTAAATCTATTTTGGAGAAAAAAAGAAAAGAAGAAAATCACTCAAGAAGCATTACCGTGTGGAAATCACTCGAGTCTTTGCCTCGGCACTGCAAGTAAAAGACAAAATTAGGGGAAAAAAAAGAAAAGAGGCGACCAATTCGGTAAGAAAAGAAAAATGGAGAACTCGCAAGTCGCAACAAACGAAAGATAGAAAAGAGGAGAGAAACAACCTGTGAAAGAAACTCAGTCATCGCAGAGGAACAGGAAGATGACGGTTCAAAAATCGAGGAGCCAGACCAACGCATCATAACCCTAGACCAGTAGTACAGGAAAGCAACGAAGAAGAAGGGATAAAAGCCAGGGCTCACAGAACCAAGACCACACGGCGGCAAAACCTCCGTACACGCCCACATGGGTGATTCCATTTGCCCGGTCCGTTGAAGGCCTCAGTGAGAAACGATGAGAGAGAGGGGATAAGCGAAGCAAGCCATCAGAACCCTCGAGAAGGAACATATCCAACGGAGCAGATCAATTTTTCGGACGGTGACGATTCCACACGAAAATTAAACGATCCAGATCCAGTTACTGTTCGCCAACGGTGCTTAGCTACAGTAACGGATCCGGATCTAAATAGTCAGGATTAATATATGTTTTGATTTTGATTTGATTTGATTTGAATACAGCATCCCACGGACTCTGAAACTCTTACCTTTTCCTGAGCTTAAATTGAGACAAAAATTAAGCAATATGGACTTGCATATTTGGGTTTCAACTAAATTAGAACCGCATATAAATTAATTTCATTGAGATGATATGCAAAGATTAAGTAAAATTAGGCGGTCTTTTTCTTCAAACTAGTTTCAACAGGGAGTGTTATTTGCAAACAATGGGAAATATTGGGTTCTAAAGGCAAACTACCTGGAATTCGACACCAGCAAGGGGGCCATGGGATCTAAATGAGTCAAACTCATCAGAAGTAACAGTGACGACCAAAGCTAAATTAGCCCATTTTGACGCTCGACGAGAAAAAGGCATGCCATTGATGCAAAGTTCTGATGGATTTGTACTCGTTAATTGTTATTTATCTCTTTTAAGTTCCCACCCACGATGTTGGTGTGCTAGCGAGGAAAGAAAATCCATGATTATGAAATCAAATTGGCCAATCCGTTATTCCATGTGAGCGAAAGTATTGAATACTGACATTTACGAATAACCTCTCTAAGGCTCCGTTTGGATGTGTTGAGAATAAGGTAGGAAGAAGGAATAAGGGAATAAATTTATTGAGAAGGGGTAAATTTATTGGGAAGTGTGTAACTTTTGTGAAGAGTTTGGATGGTTAGGAATAAATTTATTGAAAAAAATTCCTTATTCCTTATTCCTTCTTCCCACTTCCCACCATCCAAACACAGCCTAAGAAATGTTGCATTTTTAGGCACCTTATCACAAGAAATGACATTATTAAATTAAAACAACTAATGCAAGAAAGAAAACTTTCAAAAATTAATTGTCGATTAAATCAATCTAGCATGACTCGGCATCAACCAATTGGGCAATGGTTGAACCCATTTATGCTTGACTAGCTAAGTTATTTTAACGAATTGAGAAAAAGTGTAGGGCAAACAAACTTAAATACCTTAACAAGGTCATTGACTTCATTTGTGTGTAGCAACCAGACACCTTTGAACAAAAAAAAAAACATTTGGAATTGCAAAAGGAAGAACAAAGCATTTGGCAGGGAAGGGTACTTTCGTCACAAAATTTTAAAATTACATTTTTATAGTAAAAATATGATTAAAATAAGTATAAGGGGTTATATCCATTACAAATAAGATTTTAGGGGGTTATTTCTAATTTCAAAGATTTCAAGGGGTTATTTTCAATTGAAGAAGATTATAAGGTATTATATCCAATTTTTCCAAAATTAATATCAATGAACAAATTACAGTTTCAGGTATTCATTTTTTTTTTCTCTAAATAAACTTAAATCAGGGATTTGAAATCACAATTGTCAATTGTCAACAATTAGAATCAAGCTTTCATTCCCAAAAAAAAAAGAAACAATTAGAATCAAACTTATCATTTAACAAATTGATTTCGAGACGAGATGCAATTCATGCACCATTCTGAGCTCCACGTGGACCCCCTCCATCAAAATATCAAATGCAGCAGGTTGCGACCCAACAAAATAGACCCAACGCTCGGAAGCGGGCAGTCTGGTTGAGAACATTATCACAAGGCTAGATGACATACAGCATAGAGTGACTCTTCATCATGCACAAAGGGAAGCTATTGTTCAAGCCCACAACCTGGCTAATGTAGTCAGGAGAAGAGGTATCTGTTACAGGGGGCAACCTAACTGGATGATGCAACAGCAGGAGGGAATTAACAATGAGATTGATCTTCGTTTTTTCAAGAGGGTGCAGGAGGGCCCTTCCTAATTATTTTCTTTTTATTGTTTTTTTCTGGTGCCGGTTAGGTTTAATTTCATTGCAATGTCTGTTAGGGATTTAGTTTTACTGATTTTTCCTTTAGTTTCTTCGGCAGTTTCTTGTTTAAGTCTGATGTATGTTTTATTTTTCCTCTAGTTTTTATGGTTATTATTTCGGGTAGGGGTTTATGGCACCAGTATTAATTTTATCTTTGTTGTAGCCGATGAATCTTTGTAAACTCTTTTTTAATTCAGAACTGCCATCGCGATTTATGCAATCGCGCGCCATCGCTATTTTTATTTTCCCTTCCCTCTCTCTGGTGCGCGTTCCCTTCCGCATCTCTTCATCTTCAGATGCGCTCTCCTCCCCTCCGATCCCCTCTCCTTCTCCTGACGCTCCCTTTTCGGATACTATCTCTCTTTTCCGCCTCCTTGGACCTCGCCTCTCCTTTCCTCTCTGTTGAACAAATTGAACACTTAAAACAAATTCTTCTACCACCGTATCTTTTCTTCTCTTCTCTGTCTTTCCTCTATCTCCTTCATCAATGATTCATTTTCCATCAAATAGTGAGAATGTAAAACAAATTGAACATATAGAATAACAAATTGAACATATGAATGAACAAAGTGAACATATACACATAAATCTGACAAGCAAGAAAACAAATTGAACATATAGAATAACAAATTGAACATATGAATGAACAAAGTGAACATATACACCAACAAAGTGAGACAAAATAAACACAGAACTCTGGCGCACAGCAAAACAAATTGAACACATAGAAGTAACAAATTGAACATATAGAATAACAAATTGAACATATGAATGAACAAAGTGAACATATACACATAAATCTGACAAGCAAGAAAACAAATTGAACATATAGAATAACAAATTGAACATATGAAAGAACAAAGTGAACATATGCACCAACAAAGTGAGACATAAAAAATAAACACTGGCACACAGTAAAATAAATTGAACACATAAAAGTAACAAAGTGAACATATGAATGAACAAAGTGAACATATATACCAACAAAGTGAGACATAAAAAATAAACATTGACGCACAGTAAAACAAATTGAACACTTAAAAGTAACAAATTGAACATATAAATGAACAAAGTGAACATCTACACCAACAAAGTGAGACGTATAAAATAAACACAAAAATCTGATGCACAGCAAAACAAAATGAACACTTAAAATAACAAATTGAACAAATGCAATAAACAAATTGAACAAAGTCTGACTCATAGAAGGAAGGGAGGGGGAAGAGAGAGAGATGCACAGAAGGAAGGGAGAGGAAAGGAAGAGAGACGAAAGAGTGCGTAGAAGGGAGAGGGAGCGTACTCGAGTGAGGAGAGGAGAGCGCTTCGCTGGGTGAGGAGAGGGGAACGCTTCGCTGGGTGAGGAGAGGGGAACGCTTCGCTGGATGAGGAGATCGCTTGAGAGGGAGGGATGCGATGAGGGATCCATCGGACAGAAGCGTGCGAGCGCTGACGCGATGGCAGCGATGGTAGAATGTGCGATGGTAGTAATCAATTTCCTTTTTAATTTAATGCACGTTGCTTATGGGCTTCTCATAAAAAAAAAAACTACCTGTAAAAACTTTGGCCCGTAATAATCTTTCAATGTATGAGCCCACAAAGGATTTAGATGGAATCGAAGTGGATCGCTGGCCAGCAGCCCAGCAGTTGCAAATAAGCTAAGATCATTCGATTCATTCCTACCACGTCATCTACATGAGAAATCAACGGTTCAGATCGAAAGTTTACACCCCAGCTCTTTTGTCGGTTCCCTTCGCAAGCCGACACAGGATCCATTCCATTTTCTGTTTACACAGTACACGTCACAGAAAATCCCTCTATATGTCCTGTTTGTTTCCTTCCAAGCTCTAAAAGCTCCATTCCTCTCTCAACTTCGTCTCTATTCTCACTACTCTCTTGTGCGAATCGCCGCACAACGATCCTTTCAGAGCTTTCTTTCTAAGCTTAAATTTATCTAGGTTAGGGTTTTCTTCTCTGCTTATTTAAGCACTTTGTGTTTCCGATTCGGCATTTGTGCGGCTGTGTTTGTGCCAAGTTAGGGTTAGGGTTTCTCCGTTGCGAAAATGGGCGGCCGAACCGTCGTTTCTGATGAAGAGGGTATGAGAAATACGATTTTCAATGATTTTTTTTGGTTTTGATACTTATTTTTGTGATTTTTACCGAGTTTGATCACTTAATTTCTTATTTGTCGTGGTTATTTTGGAATTTAGATGAGCTCGACGAAGAAGAGGAACCACGAAATGAACCTCAAGGAGAAGACGTAGATGAGGGTGAAGATGATGAGGAGGAAGATGAAGAAGGTAGGGTTTTAATTTGCTTTCTCGTGCATTTGTTTGATCTTTGTTCGCCTTTATTTTCTTCTTTTTGGTTTTCACAAATTTTTCTAGGATTGGGGCTTGTTTGTACATGCAAAATTAGGCTATGCTGTTGAGTTAGATAAAAAATTGAGTCTAGCCATTGCACCATACAGAAATCAATAAAAATGAGGTGCATGATACTATAGGTGGTTTACGTCAATGATACAGATTGAAACTATTGTGTCAAAATGTGATGATTGGGTGCTGTAACGCACTGAAATTGCTTTGAGTTTTTCTAAGGGTGCTAAATGTTAAAGGAACACGATTTTATGGAGCTGTGCCCAGTAAATTGGTTTTGTTTATTTTAAACACATGCTTATATCAACAGAAAAACAAATTTTACACCTTATTTGAGTTTACATTATGTTCTTTAGTAACCACTGCTAGTTTTAATTTTCCTTCTTTTTTTTTCATCATGGAATCGAGCAATTGTTGCTTGCTTACTAAATAACCTAGTTTGCATTTAACTAAACAGAAGAGGGCCAGGATGAGTATGAAAAAGATGGTTTTATAGTCGATGAGGAGGATGAGGAAGAGGAAAAAGAAAGTGACGAAGAGAGACATAAAAAGAAGAAAAAGAAGAGAAGGTAAAGACAAAGACTGTTTCTCTTTTCTTGCTTATTTTTCAGATTCTTTTTGGGACTAATAATTGTTCTATAATATCACTGTTCGTCAGGGAATCAGAGAGGAACTTTGAACTCGATGAAGATGATTACGAGTTGCTACAGGATAACAATATCACGGGCATCAATCGCCCCAAACCGGTAGGTACTGTCTGTTAAAGATACGTATGACTTTAGTTTGATTATCTATACCATCTAATCATCTATAATGGTCTTCTGGCAGGGAACCAAATTTAAGAGATTAAAGAAGGCAGGAAGGAGCAGTGAAGCGGGTGAGAGGTCAGGTTTTTCTGATGAAGATGAATCAGACAGAAACAGGGCCAGTGGCCGTACAGCTGAAGAGAAACTCAAGCGCAGTTTGTTCGGTGATGATGAAGGTAACTCTCCTAGTTTCTCTCACAATCTGGTTCTGTTTACAGCAAAAGGGTCTAGGGTTTAGTGTTGATGCAATTTTCTTTTATTCAACTTATGCAGGTGCTCCATTGGAGGATATAGGAGAGGAAGAGGAACAGCAGGAGGAAGAAGATGCTGATATGATCGGGGAGGAGGATGAGATGGCTGATTTTATTGTAGACGAGGATGAGGAGTACATGGAAATTGATGAGGAGACTGGGGAAGTCGTCAGGTATCATTTTGTTTTTGTTTTTTTTTTTATTTCATATTAGTTGAGCATTAGTTAGTGTATTGGATATAACGAAATGATGGAACTGCAAATTCACCTGAAGTATTATAGTAGGAATGGTGTCAATTATTGGCATTATGTACAAATTGCACGGTGGTATTAGAGCTTATATTTGTACTTTCATATATGTAATTTTATTTGTTGGCATTATAGTACTGCCTTTGTTGTGTTGGAGTTGGGGAAGGAACCAACCAGTTGTGATTTACTAAAAATGAAAAAAGAAAAGCAAAAAATCTGCTGTCTCATGAGCTACAGTAGAATGTGCATTTAAAACTTGTTAGTGAGAAATTGAGGCAGTCTAACACAAATGAATACATGGTAAAGCAAATTTATGACAGAAATTACTCTGTTGTTTTCTTCTTGCTTATCAGTATAGTAATCTGCAAACAACATATAATGTAAGGGCTGAGTTAATTCAACGACTTCCCCAACTCCATTGTGTGGAGGCTTGCTTTACAAGTCCATGTGTATGTAAATATATTAAATCTTATGTTCCTTTTCAATTTCAATTACAAAAGGAGGAGGAAAAAGCCAAAACCTAAAAAACCAAGACAGGCTCCTGGAGTGTCATCAACTGCTCTTATGGAGGCGCAGGAGATATTCGGTGATGTGGATGAGCTGCTGACTCGTAGGAAGCAGGACCTTGAGAGAGATGACACAAGTCGCTTCGCACCCAAGCAGATTGAGGATGAGTTCGAACCGTTTATCCTTTCTGAGAAGTACATGACCCCAAAGGATGACATAATCCGTGAAACTGACGTCCCTGAGAGACTTCAGGTAATGTTGCTTTTCACTTCCCCTTTTGGATTAGTTTCTGATGGCTAAGAAAGGATTACTTTGTTTGGTTTTGCCAAATGGATAAGGTAAACACTTCTGTTGTATCAGTTCACTTGATTGGTATATAGCTGGTGTCTTGCTGCTTGCTAAATGCATCAAAATAATGCAGTTATCCTTGATAAGCTTAATTGTTAACTTCTACATGGAGTTACTTCATAATAACAAAGAAAATGAACTATCTATTAAGATGCAGTTCTATGTCTATCATTATACTTATTTTAGATTTTAGATGGATAGTTTGGAACCAATAGAATCACGAGCACACAATAGGTCTATAGAAGTAGAATAACAATGTCTGATTACTTATCTCTGCAGTTAGTTGAGGAGCTTACTGGTCCACCACCAGTTGATGACCAGAGCATTGCAGAGGAGAGCACCTGGATCCTTGACCAGCTTTTAACCGACAGTTTGATCTTTTCGTACCGGGATGAAGTTGTCAGGGCTGTTACCAAGGAAGATATTGGAAATGTTTTGACTATGCTGCACGTTCAGCGGCTTGATGTAAGTGCTCCATATCATTCACATTAAATATTTGTATGGCCATGAGCATTATCAGTGTTGGCCAAATGGATTAAAGGTTTATGAGATTTAAATGGATAAACTCTGGCTTTTTGAGAGAACTATGTGTCATTTTGACATTTAAATAAAAGGTCGAGGAAAACTGTCTTGCTGTTATGTGTGTGTGTGTGTGTGTATTTTCCCTAATTCTTTGTTGCCCTTTCAGGTACCTTTTATTGCCATGTATAGGAAAGAATTATGTGGCAGTCTTCTGGAAGATCCTGATATACCATCAGAAGATTCTTTGAAAATGAGGTGGCATAAGGTGTGTATAGCTGCATATTATTTATTGGAATTATAAACTTCTTTGCCTATAGGTTCTTGATATTTTGTATTGAAGATGCCTGCAAGTTAAAAAATCACAAATGGTATTTGAAAAGATTGTATATGCACTACTATGGCTGGGAATAGTTCCTCATGTTAAATGTTTGAGTACATGAAGAAAGCAACTTGTATTGTCACCGCTGATAAATCCAAAATTGTCTGTTGAAATTTAAGGGTCCTTTTATAAAAAAATTGTTGTGGCATTTTTTTAGCAAAATTGGTAAAAGAAAATGAGCTACATGGTTGGCTGACCCTGCCTTGATTTGCTTAAATCTAAGCCTTTTTATCCCAAACAAGTTGGGGTAGGCTAGAAATGACACCCCGACCCTGGTCATTTCTTGTTTATATGGCTGAGTTTTTACGCTGGCTCGCCAAGCCTATCGCAAGCATGCGGGCTTGAACCTTGGACCTCTTAGAAGAGAGCCAAGTGCTCTTACCACCTTGATTTGCTTAAGGCTGCTGTTTTTTCTGAAGTATACAGATGATGTTGCTTTTCACGTGATCTGACCTAATTGTTTGTTTTATTTCTAAATCTCAGGTTTTAATCCCAAAAAAACCCAAATTTATTGTGTTTGATTTCTTTGTAGATGTGTTTTGGATTTCCATTTATGGTTAGAAACGAACAATTTGCAAATTAAATGCAAACCTTGTTACTGTGCCTAAAGGTAAGAAGTTGGTATTGTTGCTGGAGAATCAAGTTGCAATTTGCATCTCTTATGCTTTAGCATCTTGTTCTAAAATTGGAACCTCTTTTCAGTTATTGTGGGCAGTCTTTAACCTCGACAAGAAGTGGCTTTTGCTCCGCAAGAGGAAAATGGCCCTGGATACGTACTACCAGAAACGGTTTGAAGAGGAGTTCAGGCGGGTTGATGATGAAACAAGGATTTCACTGAACCGTCAGCTGTTCAACTCCATCTCACAGGCTCTTGCTGAAGCAAAGTCCGAAAGGGAGGTTGATGATGTGGATGCAAAGTTTAACCTCCATTTCCCACCTGGTGAGGCTGACATTGAGGAGGGGCAGTTTAAGCGACCTAAAAGAAAGTCTCTATACAGTATCTGTTACAAGGCTGGTCTCTGGGAGGTTGCTAACAAGTTCGGATACAGTGGCGATCAATTTGGCCAGCTTCTTACCCTTGCAAAGCTTCCTGCGGTTAGTATTCAAGTGTCTGTTTTCTCATTTATCTTTTTTTATTTTAGTTGACTCAGATGTGAAAACATGGATATCACGTAGTGGCCACAGCCACTGTTTTATCCACCGATTCATTGCATTATTTATTAGGAGCAATGTGCTTCTTGTGTCTTTGTGTTGCATAGGAAATGGGTGACATTGAAGATACAAGAGAGACTCCTGAAGAAATTGCGGGAACTTTCACATGTGCAATGTTTGAAAACCCACAGGATGTTCTCAAAGGAGCTAGACACATGGTACATCTATTTCTGTCTTTATTTACATTTATAATCTCATTTATCTTCTTCTTTTATCCTTGAACTGAATATTTTTTTCTTTTTAAATCTTTAGGCAGCCGTGGAGATTGGGTGTGAGCCAATTGTTAGGAAACATGTACGTGGCATTTTCATGGAGCATGCTGTTGTTTGTACAAGCCCTACACCTGAGGGCATCCAGACAATTGATCAATACCACCAACTTGCTGGTGTAAAATGGCTGCAGAACAAACCACTATCTAAGTTTGTCGATGCACAGTGGTTGCTTATCCAGAAGGGAGAAGAAGAAAAGCTGCTTCAGGTAACTGGGAATATTCCTTGGATGAAATTTCATTAATTTGCACAATAGGTTATCAATAGTTATCAGGTCATTTGTACAATGGGTTATCAATAGCTATCAGGTCAGTTGATCCTTCTGTTTTTTGAATATATAAGGATTACTATTACAGACCGACTCTATATGAGTTAACTTTAATGTTTGAATTTTGAAGATTTTCATTTATCTGCTTGGTACATGTTTGCTTCTTGGCATTATATTAGTATGTTGTGCTCTGTATCATCTGAATATTAATGATGATATGAATATATCCAATTATTATGTATGAATGGTAGCATAAAAAATGTTTATGGTCGGGACAATTTGAAATATGGATCATTTTTAGCTTTATTACAGTTTTCACATGCGGGACTGTTTTTAACTTGCACCCATTTTCATCTTTATATCAAGGTCACAATAAAACTCACAAGAGAGGCCCAGGATAGGCTTATATCAGAAGCGAAGGAGTTCTACCTAAGTGATCGTGTCAGTAAAACTGCACAGCTATGGAATGAGCAGAGAAAGATGATTCTAGAGGATGCCTTCTCTTCTATCATCTTCCCTTCAATGGAGAAAGAGGCACGTTCAGTTCTTGCAGCACGTGCCAAGAGCTGGTTACTCATGGAGTATGGGAAGCAACTATGGTCTAAGGTGACTGTCGCCCCTTGGAGGGGAAAGGACAACAGTAGAAATGAATTAGAAGTGAAGGTGATGGCCTGTTGTTGGGGGCCGGGCAGGCCAGCCACAACATTTGTTGTGCTTGACCCGACTGGTGAGATGGTTGACGTGTTATATGCTGGATCGATATGCAATAGGTCACAAGGTGTGGCTGAGCAACAGAAGAAGAAGAATGATGAACAAAGAGTGATCAGGTTTGCACTTGAGCACAAACCAGATGCTGTCTGTGTTGGGGCTGCAAATCTTATGTGCAAGGGTCTCAAAGAAGAACTCTATGAGGTACTTATGTGAAACCATCTCAATATTCTCATGAAAGATGTTTCTCAAACAAGGAACACAAATGGTTTACTACTATAATATAATCTTTAATTATGTTTTAGTTATATTTTCAATGGTATGTTCAATATCTGTGCAATTTTGGTTAGGTTATATTTAAAATTGTTGAAGATCATCCGAAAGACCTAAGCGATGATTGTATGAACATAGTTTTGTGTGATGAATCACTGCCCCGCTTATATGAGAACTCACGAGTAGCTTCCGATCAAGTCCCTAGCCAGCAAGGTATGTTACAGACTTATTTTCTTCACCGAGTTAATCTTTTGTACTTGTATTATCCGTTCCATTTTCCATTATCAGTGGGTAGTTACATTTTTATTATCTGATAGGACTGTTTGAAAAAAATTTTGACCTGTTGTTTAATAAGCTCTGTTTTTGGTGATCTTCTTCTTGCTGGGTTTCATTCCTAGCCTACCCCATTTTGTTTGGGCCAAAAAGGCTTAGTTTTAGTTTTTGTTGTTTAATAAGCCTCTGTTGTCCCCCATGCAGGCATAGTGAAACGAGCCGTGGCGCTAGGTCGGTACATACAGAACCCTCTTGCTATGATTGCAACTCTCTGTGGTCCTGGCAGAGAGATACTCTCCTGGAAATTGTGTCCCCTCGAGCAGTTCCTTACTCCTGATGAGAAGTTTGACATGGTGGAGCAGATAATGGTTGATGCAACAAATCAAATTGGCATTGATGTGAACCTAGCATCAAGTCACGAATGGCTCTTTGCACCTTTGCAATTTGTCTCAGGCCTGGGTCCCCGAAAGGCATCAGGTCTGCAGAAGGCATTTGTTCGTGCTGGCTCTGTGGTCAGCAGAAAGGAGATATCCAATTTCTTGAAAAGGAAGGTGTTTTACAACTGCATCGGTTTCTTACGTGTGTGCCGAACTGGCGCAGCTGGTAGTGCCTTGGCGGTAGATGTATTGGATGACACAAGGATACATCCTGAGTCGTATGAGCTGGCAGGGGACATGGCTAGGGACGTGTATGCAGAGGATGTGGCTCAAGATGTAAATGAATTGGAGGAAGATGAGGCAATGATGGCGATTGAACATGTGAAAACAAAGAAACCTCACATGCTTGAAGCCCTCAATATAGAGGAGTACATGAAGCACTTGCCTGAGGGTAAACGCCAGAAAGACACTTTATGTGATATAAAAATGGAGCTTCTGCATGGTTTCCAAGACTGGAGGGCACCTTTTAGAGATCCAACTGCTGATGAAGAGTTCTTGATGTTATCTGGTGAGACAGATGAGACCATTGCAGAAGGGAGGATTGTGCAAGTCACAGTGCGCTCGGTGCAAAATAACCGATTTCTGTGTGGGCTTGATTCAGGTCTAAAAGCCTTTCTTTTTTTTGATGACTTTGAGGGGTATGATCCAAATCAAGATCCAGAAAATCCACAGGTGCGTGAGGGGGACATAATCACTGCCAGGATTAAGTATGTGAACAAGGCTAGGTGCTTAGTGAACCTCACGACAAGGGAATATGAAAAGAGGGAAAGACCTTATGTTAAGCATGATCTATACTACCAGGAAAATCAGGAAAGTGATGTCAGTTCACGCATTGAGCGGGAGAAGGCTCAGAAGAAGAAGGAACTTGCGAAGAAGCATTTTAAGCCAAGGATGATTGTTCATCCCCGGTTTCAGAACCTGACTGCTGATGAAGCAATCGAGGTGTGATGTGACTAATTTTGTAATTACTTGTTTTAGCAGGTTGCCAGAGAATAAGCTATCATGTCTGGCATATAGAGTTGCTTTAATATATACTTTTTTCCGTTAGGTCCCAATCAAACAAGAATGAAGATGCCTCCATCTGTCTTTTGCATTTATGAATGAAATCTAGGACATGCAACTTATCTCAAAAAAATTTAGGATTAGTTTGTTTTCATTTTCTTTCCTGGCCAAGCGGCATCGGATTGTAACTTCTCTAACTTTTGTTTGGCACTTCATTTTTATTTGTTGTAGTTACTTTCGGATAAGGACCCAGGTGAAACCATAATCAGGCCAAGCTCAAAAGGTCCCTCTTTTCTCACACTAACTCTGAAAATATCTGATGGTGTCTATGCACATAAAGAAATAGCAGAGAGCAACAAGGATCACAAGGACATCACTAGCCTGCTTCGTCTAGGCAAAACTTTGACCATAGATAAGGACAGCTTTGAAGATCTTGATGAGGTAAAATTGGATTCATGTTAGTTTTCTTGTGGGCCAAAATTTTGGAGCTAGTACATTTGAAAAATAGCAACCAGAAATTCTCTTCTAGTAGCCAAGGTCTTTAAGCAAACATTGTGTTACAAAATCAAGCTTTTAAATTTCACCGAAATAACACTGTTATAACTTAAATAATGGGTTGTATGAGCAAAGTGCATAACACTACAACAACCAAGCACGAAATAACGGTAGCGTTATATTTCCGAAAAATCAGCTATATAACTGAAAATTTTTGCATTTGGCAGCGTAAAAACGGATGGATCATTCAAATCATTTTTTTTTTAAAGCTGAATGCAAATCCATACCCAAACCTAATTTGTTTAGCTTTTAAAACTTTGATTTTGTCTATTTTACTTTTTGACTTGTTAATTTTTTATATTTTAAATTTTGGTGCAATTGCATGTGGTCTAGTAGCTCAGGTGGTAAGAGCACTGGATTCTCTTCTAAGAGGTCCAGGGTTCAAGCCCGCATGCTTGCGATAGGCTTGGCGAGCCAGCGTAAAAACTCAGCCATATATACAAGAAATGACCAGGGTCGGGGTGTCATTTCTAGCCAACCCCAACTTGTTTGGGATAAAGGACTCTGACTTTGACTTGACTTGACTTGAAATGTTGATGTAACTGATAAGATATGCTACTGTTGTATAATTGCTTATTATTTATTTTTTTGATAAACTATAATTGCTTATTTTTATACACACTGTTTTTTCTCTGTTATATCACCGAACATATATCACCGAACCGCCAAATCAATTCTGCACCATTATATTGCAAAAATCACATTTTAAAACCTTGTACGAAATAAAAACTTTTGATGCTATTGTAGTGTAATGATATTAGATATATTGATTTGGAATAAGCTTTGAGGGACCAGTTACTATTTTGCCCTTCCATTAGAAGGAAACCTCAGAATAATTTATGAAATTTCTGTAGTACTTGTTTTATCTTGAAAACTAATATTTTTAGTACGACCTGACTGTTTTTAAAATGTAGGGCAAAAAAGTCCTGAAAATGCCCTAGTACAAGGCGTGCTCTTTTGGTTGCGAATATCCATCATTTTAATTTCTAAATGTCCCCCTTTTATATTTCAGGTAATGGATAGATATGTTGATCCCTTGGTAGGACACCTGAAGAACATGCTTGCATACCGTAAGTTCAGAAAGGGAACAAAATCTGAAATCGACGACCAGCTCCGTGCTGAGAAGGCTGAGAATCCTATGCGGATAGTTTATGCCTTTGGCATCTCCCATGAGCATCCAGGCACGTTCATACTTACCTACATCCGAAGCTCCAACCCACACCACGAGTACATTGGGCTGTTCCCAAAGGGGTTCCGGTTTCGACAGAAGGATTTTGAGGATATTGACCGGCTGGTATCATACTTCCAGAAGAACATTGACAAGCCGCCCCAAAATCCTGTAATGTCAGTTAGGGCTGCTGGTGCTATGGTGCCAATGAATCTGGATCGTGGTAATGGAGGTGATGGTGGGTGGGGTGACAGGGGAGGAAGAGGTAATAGACACATCTTATTTAAGCTGTGTTTTTTCTTTCAAGCTGCTTAGGCTGCATCCCATGTACTTCATCTGTTGTCATTACATTATACTTGTTTATCTGTTTAAGCTTTAAAGTTTCAGGAACTGTGAGTTCTGAAATATAAATACATGCATTTTTATGGTAGCTTAAGTAAATGTATTACAACAAGTGGCTAAAGTTAAAAACTGACGTTGAGAGGGGAAAAATTATGTAGGAAAACTTAAAAATAAAGTTTCCATAAAAAGATGGATCCTACAATAGGAATAGTAATTGCTACTGCAATAGTTAAAGTTAGCACCGCTGAACTGCAGTTCTGTTACTAACTGTTTCATCAGTTATTTAATGCGCATGTGTTGAATGGGTGGGAGCAGGTGGGAGATATGAATCGAGGGATGGCGATGGCAGAGATGGCTTTAGTGGTGGCCGTGGTCGTGGTCGCGGCCGAGGCCGTGGGCGGGGACGTGGAAGGGACGGTGATCATGGAAATGATGGAGGTGGGATCTATGATTCTGGCTCTTCAAGGTGGGGTTCTGGCTCGAGGAACAACAATGGTGAAGGTTGGGGAAGCGGAAGTGGGGGTGGATGGGGCGGAAGTGGAAATGATCATGGTCGGAAAGATAGTGGTGGTAGTACATGGGGTGGTGGTGGAGGAAACGATCATGGTCGGAAAGATGGCGGTGGTAGTTCATGGGGCGGTGGAAATGGTGGTGGTAGTTCATGGGGAGATGGGGGGAGTGGCGGCGGTGGAAATGGTGGTGGGAGCTCATGGGGAGATGGGGGGAGTGGCGGCGGTTGGGGAGGGACAGAACGGTCTCAGAAACTGGTACCTGCTCAGTCTGATGCTGGTGGTTGGGGTGGAGGAAGTAGTGGTGATGGGGGTTGGTAACAAGGATGAGATGCTCCTCTTTTAAATACCTTTTTGCCCAACCACTTTTCCAGTGGTGTGAGGACTTAACATATATGGATTGTTCTCCTTTTGTATCTAATCTTGTTGCAGTACTGTTGGCTGTTGCCATGTTAGATAGGTGTTCAGTTATTATATATGATGGTAGTAATGTTATAATTGGGTGCCTGGATATAATATCTTTATTATTCTGTTTTGCTGATTTATGTGATGGGTACCATTTTTGACTGTTTGTGGCGAGTTGACGAGGCCATTATTGTAAATGTAATGGTCACTGGGGAATCTTCTGAAATTAGAAATTGGATGTTACGTCCCCAACTATAGTGTTTTGCCCCTCTTGACAGTTATCATGTTTTCGGAGGAAAAAGAAAACAGTAGTGCTTTGTCTAAAATATGTAGTTGACATCAGACTCAAATTGTATATACGACAGGTAAGACCTGTGATTTAGTGTTAGAGCCATCAAAACTGGATGAAAATGTGGGACGTCTGTAACAAAGATGAAGATAAATTGTATTCTTCTTGTCTTAAATTTGGATCCCCTTGCAAGAAGCAAGTTCAAGTTTTCGTGTGTCTGTTTGCTTCAATTAGCTGAGTTGTGTGTTCCTGCTTCAATTAGCTGAGTTGTGTGTTCCTGCTTCATATATAATATGTAGATTCCAAATTTCCAAGAGGCGAGGGCGACGATGAATCGATGATGATGTTTAGAGGAAACTGGAGTCGAAATGTACCTTTTCCTTTTGGGTTATAGTTAAATGGGCTTTTTAGACATCGCAAGGCATAAAGAAGGGCCGTGATACCATCCTATCTATCGACTATGGAAATTGATTACTACCATCTGCAGTTTGTCATCCCTGCCATCGCTAAATACAACAAACAAAGTGAACATATAGACGATCTAAATAAACACATACAAACAAATAAGTTCAATGAAAATAAGTTGAATATGCATGTAAACTTCTGAACAAGTGATGACAACACTTATTTGTTTGTAAGTGTTCACTTAGATCGTTTATATGTTCACCTTATTTACTGTATATGTTCACTTTGTATTTAGCGATGACTGTGATGGTATATTTGCCGATGGAACTTATAATTCATGTATCGACTATCACTGGTTAGCAGGAAATTCATTGATACACATACACGTGACACGTCCGAAGTCCGATTAATTCATTCAGATTTTAATTAGAACAGTCTATTAACTGTTGCAGACAACTAGAAAATGAAATAAATTAATAACTTCACATTTGTACGCAGAGGTGACGAGTTCTGTGACGACGAAAACATACAATACACGTGCACATAGTAAACTTAGAAAAAAATAAAACAAAAACTTTTTTCTAGCTAGTGGTTGTACTGATGTTCTTTTTCTCTCTTGGCCTTAAAATCTCTCTTTGCTTGAGATTTATTTTCAGCACATTTCTATGGTTGAGGAAATCTGGCAACCAGCTGAGAAAACACCATTGAAGGAAATGGCCTATGTTAGGCATTGAGACTCGACTATAGCCAATGCATCGTATGGCAGCACGGGCATATGCATCGGAATCTGGTAAGAAGAGCGAGGACCGCTTCTTTTTGAAAAATCCAGATGTCACTTTTGTAGCAACGTATAGTGGTATCTGCACAGTACGCAACAGTATAGTAAGTTTAGTGTGAGAAATGCGTGTGAGCGGTTCCGACTCCCAAACTAGTCAAACTCCCTGTCTTTGGTTTGAAGACAATTTTGAACCTATGTTTCATGTATTATATGTCATATTAGAGTCAAACGTGTTTGACTGATGTGCACGTTAAATGCGATCAGATCTTAAATCTAAAAACTTTTAATGATCAATTCGAACGGCTTACTATGATTTTCACATTGATATCTCATTGAAAAATCAATTTTCAATTTTTTTTACTTTTATTATTGAAATCTTATTATTTTTATTACGTTCTTTACTTTTTCTACTTTTAATTGATCAAAATATTTTGGGCTATTCAATAATGACCGTTCTTTTAAAATAAAAAAATAGTGAAAAGAAACTGAAAAGAAAATATAAATTTTGGTTGCCAATGAGATGAGTGGTTTGGATCAATTATTTGAAGTTTCAAATTTGAAAATCCAGCAATCTGTTTGACTCTTGCATTACTTCATATTTTGAGAGGTGTGATGCTGTGAAATTTTCAACGCTTTTAAAGTAAATCACTGTCTAACCTGGCATTGAACATCAATCCCTTTGCTCCTGTATTCGACGTAGAGACTTTGCGAGAACTGAGCAACAAATCTGATAAAGTAGATACTTAGGTATGGCTGTACGGATCAATTCAGAAAGAAGAAACATTGATGAAAAATAAAAAAAGACAAAATAATGGAAAATAAAAAATTTTGAAATATTGAACTGTTTTATGGCTGCCAATACTTAGTTATGCAACAATATGCAACTCTTTGCATTTATAATTTTGCTTCAGAAAGAAGGAAAATGCATATACGGATCAATTCAGAGAGGACAAAATTTAAAGGTGCATTTTGTCTGCTAACTTAATTACTGAAAGTTTAGAATGCAAAACAGAAGGAAAGTAATGCACGTACGCTTTAGTGGCAGCATAAGTGGCATAGAGAGGACAAGAAGGGATGACAACTGAAGATCCGGACCCAATGATCACTATTGCACCCTTCTTCTTCTTCAGCATTGATGGCAAAACTGCATGTGTGATCTCTGCCACTGCAATGAGGTTAACTCTCACTATCTTAATCCAGGCGTCAATGTCGGCATCATGGAAGTATGTTGCACCGGGCTCGGATGTACCAGCATTGTTTATCAGCAAACCCACATCTAATCCATGTATAGCTTCCCTAAAAGGCTATTCTGTTATGATAGAGAGATCTGTACAATTTTTTAAATGCAAAAGTATGCAACGGTGATTTTATAAAAAAACTGTAGAAGTTAAGTAGGGTAATGCATGTGAACCTTCTTGTTTTCTATTTTCTTTAGTTTAGGGTAATGTGATTATGTGAAGCGTTCCCTACTTTGGGCTGACAATCCGAAGCACATGGGTTAATGGGTACTCGCAAATCTCGAGAAAAATTTATTTAATTTACTAAAGTTCATGAATGAACAAATGAGGAGATATATAGTAAAACAAAGGATCTTCTCATTAAAGGTACAATAGAGTGATTTTTGTGAAGGAGCTGTTAGGGCTGCAGACGGTATACCATTTACCGCTTTGCCGTTACATTCCATCCAAACAAAATGACTAACGGTATAAAATTTCATTACGTTTCAGGGACGGAGCGGTAAACAGAACGCGTTTTGTCATTCGTTTGGATGAAATAAAGTGCATAAATATACACATTTCGTTCAAACGGAACGGTTAATGGAATGTTCGGTACGTTTCATTACCGAAACAGAACAGAAAACGAAATGGGGCCTAGGAGCTGTGCCGTCTGATTTAGGGGGTAAAAACTAAAAACTTCCGGTCAAACTTCCCATTAAAGGCGCCTCAAATGATCAAATCATGAAGGAGACCCAAAATGGATGAAAATGATCCGGTCAGTTGCAGGAACACAAGAAATGAAGAAAACAATATTTGTAAGAGCAAGACCAACATAACAAGTCCAGACTTCCAAAAATATCATAAAAAAACTTCCAAAAATTGAGAAAATGAACGTAAAAATTATATATCTAACCCAAATTTAAATATAGAAAATATAAAGAACTACCTGAGCCTCTCAAGTCCAGTTGCATAATCGCCAGAGAGATCAAATACTACAGTTTTAACCTCAGTTGATTCATGCAGAACAGAAATCTCTGACTTGACTTGTTCAAGCTTCTCGGCATTACGACCAACCAAGACCAAGTTCATTCCATTCTTGGCAAGTTCGAATGCAAAAGATTGACCAATACCGGATGTGGGCCCGGTGACAATGGCCCATTCTCCATAGCGATGAAGGTTCTTCGCGGGCCGAAGAAGGAAGGTGTAGATAGAGCACAGAAAGAAGAGAGAGAGTCTTGTGATAGACAGAAGGCCTAAGATGAATATTAGGAGGTACCATGAGGGTTGAGAAAGGATGAATTGAATGGAATCCATTCTTTGTTGTTCCTTTCTTCTTTCTCAATTCTCAAGTATCTTGATATATATAGTGGATATATCTGACTACTAATATGGTGATTATTAATTTTGTATTTTTCGGACTATGGCCCACATAAGAATTTCTTAATTATTTAACATGGACAGTGGTGGTGGCATCTCAATGGTCAATGGGACATGCAACTAGTCCCAGGACTGTCATTTTACTTTAAGTTTTTTTTTTTCAAATAAGTGGGTGAAAATCCCACCACTTTCCATTAAAAATTTAAAATGAAAAGCAAAGTTTCAATAAAGCAAATTTTACTTTAAGATGACATCAGTTTTAGATCTATTTGGAATCTTGGATGTATATTCATAATAGTAGCTACAACTTTTGTTGTTTCTGTCAACATGAACCGTTCAAGATTCAATTGAAAGTAGTCCCTCAAGACTAGATAGTTCTCGGGAGGATTTTCTTTTGTATTTTTTTTTTTCCAATTTTTCTTCTCCCACTTTATTGGCATTATACAGTACAAAATTAAACTTTACTTTATTTCTACGTCTTTCTTACGGTACATGCTACCTCCTTATACCCAATTCTATCACTACGCGAAATTTTGGCTTCTGTAACGGTTAATAAAAGACTTCTGTAACGGTACACGAAACGTTACTGTAGCCCCCGTTACAGAATGTCTAATAACCGTTACAGATCTATAACGGTTATTCTCTAATAACCGTTACAGTAGCCAATCTTCTGTAACGGTTATTATCTAATAACCGTTATAGTATTATGCAAGGGAAATCTGGTATAGCTTTTTGGAGAACATGTGTAACGGTTATTCTCTAATAACCGTTACAGAAGCCACTCTTCTGTAACGGTTATTATCTAATAACCGTTATAGTATTATGCAAGGGAAATCTGGTACAGCTTTTTGGAGAACATGTGTAACGGTCATTCTCTAATAACCGTTACAGAAGCCACTCTTCTGTAACGGTTATTCTCTAATAACCGTTACAGATAATGTTTATAATAAAAAAAAATGAAATTGTAATATTCTGTAACGGTTATTCCTTAATAACCGTTACAGAAGGTCCTTTTTTTGTTTCGCTTTTTTTGATTTGGCTAGCCCAATTTGCTAGCCGAATTGGTACCAAATTGGTACCCAATTTACATTAGATAACACATGCAGCATACTGTTACAATTCAATCCAGTACTCCAAGAGATGCTTATCTGAACACTCATTAAAGCACGCAACTCTTCATATGATTACAATTCAAATTAAAGCACGCAACTCTTCATATTTTTAGTTTCAAACTCATCATTTCTACTATAAATGACCAAACTGTAGAACCCCACGCCTTTTCAGTTTCAAACTAATTTCTCACTTCTCCCTCCTATCTCTCTACTCAAAAACCAACCATGGAAAACCTTGATCCCATCAGAGTTGATGAAGACGACATCACTGCTCCGGCCAGTGCAGAGATCACCAAATCCATTGTCATCCAAACCATGGAAGGTGTAACTTTGCTTGATGTCATGATAGAGATGAGAAGACGCCTCCCTGCAGGACAACACAGAGTGACAACACTCCTAGAAAACCGATTTCTCATCATCGGCCCCTCTGAGCAATGGCGCGATGAGATGTTTAGAAAAGGCACTATTGAAATCACATATGGAAACAACATGAGGCGGCCATTTCCCATCCTCATTGATCCTCCAAGGGAACTAGACCCCAGAGCAGATAGTGTGAGGCTATGGGTAAGAATTGCTGATCTTCCATTTGGATGGTGCTCATGGTATGGAGCAAACATCTTTTTCCCTTTTGGTACAGTTTTACATGCTGATGCACCAACATACATGGGTATAGATGCCAGATTTGCTAGAGTAGAAGTATTGGTTGAACATAGGGATAGAATACCAGCCTCTCGTGCATTTGAATTACACAGAAGAAATGGAAAAATTGACCTACTTCGTGTTCAGTACGTAGTTGAGGAACCACAAATCAGAAACCCACGTCATGAATACATCAAAGCTTTGCCTAGGATTGAATGGTCCCCTGCTGATGAGGCAAGACTGCAAAGTATCAATCCACCTGATAGGGTTGATTCTGGCAGTACTACAACCATGCGACAGAGCAAGAGAAAAGCCAAGAAAAAGGCTGCAAAAACCACAACCCCCAATAATACTCAAGCAAAAAAAAGGAAGATAGATGAGGTCATCCCCTCAATGATTACTAGATCACAAACCAAGGGAGGAAGCAGAACTAAGGAGACAGGAGTTCTCATTGGAGACACCAGGATAATCAAACCTACAAGCTCTACTTCTAAAGAAAAAGGAGTACAAGAAGATCTTGAGGCACAGTTCAGGAAGGAGATGAAACAGGCTAGGAAAGAGAGCCACAGAGCTCAACATGAGGGCCCAGGGCACACCAGTGGGCCCAGTGTACCCCCTGGGTTCAACCTAAGCTCTCAGGAGACTGATACTGATGAGGATGAAAAAACTGACACAGAGAGTGACAATACAACTCCTACTGAGGACCAATCAGTCGATGAACTCATGAAGACACCCTCAGAGGAGCCCAGCAAGATGTCATTCTCCACAGAAGGTAACTCTACATTTCTTTCTAGTAACAATATGTGCAGAAGTCCTAAATAGCTTAGAGAATAGCTTCTTTCTAGACAATATGTTCAAAAGCCCTAAATAACTTCTATAGTTTAAATCCTACATAAATCCTAGTTTAGAGAATACATAAATCCTAGTTTAGAGAATACATAAATCCTAGTTTAGAGAATAGCTCTACATAAATCCTAGTTTAGAGAATAGCTTCTTTCTAGACAATATGTTCAAAAGCCCTAAATAACTTCTATAGTTTAAATCCTACATAAATCCTAGTTTAGAGAATACATAAATCCTAGTTTAGAGAATACATAAATCCTAGTTTAGAGAATAGCTCTACATAAATCCTAGTTTAGAGAATAGCTCTACATAAATATACATTTAACTTTTTCAATAATTGCACTGACTTGAAAACAGACATGGAAAAAACCTTCATGGATTTGGCAAAGAAGCAGGAAGCAGCAAAGAAGAGCAATGGCTCCACTGATGACACATCCTCTACCTAGATGCTGCCCTTTTTTTTTTACTTCTCAGTTATTTATTGTTGTATTGTACTGTTAATGGCAAGAATTGTGTGATGTTTAGATGTATGTTTGTGATGTTTAGATACAGAATCAAGCTTGAAACAATATAAATTGCTCTTTAGTAGAAAGGTTTCTATTGACATTTGACATTTGTGGCCAACAGGCAATTTGATTCATGCGCATACCAGAGGTCAATAATACATATGCAAGGAGAAATTCAAAACTTAACACACAAAATTTCTTCATGTACACCTCTGGTATGCAATTGGCAGACACTATTGACCATAGCATTGTTTGTCAACCGTAATTCAGCTCAATTATTAAGCTCAATTATTTGTCAATTACAACTTAAAAGCAAAAGGAAAAAAGCAGTTAACCCTAAATCGCATATATATGAAAAAAGAGGAGTTTATGAAAGTACCGAAGAAATATAAAATTATCCAGTTTTCGATCGATTCGTTGAATCTGCTCTCCTTCTCCTTGTCGTTCTTTCGATCGATCCGTTGAATCTGCTCTCCTTCTCGTTCTTTCGATCGATCCGTTGAATCTGCTCTCGTTCTCATGAAAAAACCGAAATAAATAAGGAAAAAATATGAAAAAATACGATACAAATTTTTTGTTTTTTTACCTCAAATCTGCTCTCCTTTTTGTTCTTTTTTTTCAGAATTTTTATAAATTTTTTGCTATTTTTTGGAGTGAAACAGAAGGGATAAGAGAGGTATTTCTTTGAATAAAATGAAAAGAAGAGAGAAAGGAATGCGGCTGGGAAGACTTAACCTAAATACATAACCTTTCTGTAACGGTTATTTAAACAAACCGTTACAGAAGACTTATTACAGAAGATTGGCTTCTGTAACGGTTATTAGGTAATAACCGATACAGATAATGTTTATAATAAAAAAAATGAAATTATAATATTCTGTAACGGTTATTCCTTAATAACCGTTACAGAAGGTCCTTTTTTTTTGTTTCGCTTTTTTTGATTTGGCTAGCCCAATTTGCTAGCCGAATTGGTACCAGATTGGTACCCAATTTACATTAAACACATGCAGCATATCACACATATATCAAACATATATATAATCATGCATATTACACAAACAATAAACAAAGTATTTAGTTTGCCTCACAAGTATCAATCAAATCAGAATCTCAATATCAGAATCGTACAATATCAGAATCTCAATATCATTAATAGCTTAGATAGAAGTGCTTGGTTTGTCTTAAATTTGGTCAGAACGTACCTGAATCATCAATATCAGAATCTCAATATCAGAACACCTGAATCAAGTTGTAGTCTTCCGAAGAGGTGCTTGGTTTGTCTTAAATTTGGTCATAATTGTCAGAGAACTTCTTCAATTCTTCCTTTAATCTCTTTGCCTTCTCCTCTCCCTCCCCCATCTATTAATACTCAATCCCCTCTTGCTGCCTCTTCCACTTCTCCTCCTTTTTAGTTCTTTCTTCAGATATGGCAAACCTTCATGATTGGCAATTTGTGCCTATGAACAGTGCTGCTGAGTTTGAAGATCTCAGACCTGATCATTTAAATGTGTTTTACTCTCCTATACAAGATCTTGACCCTGAAAATGAAGTTCTGCACAGAGCGGCGATTGTTACATTCCAAGCAGAAGGATTACTTCCGCCTGATCTTGAGCACCGCTTGGGATTCAGACTTGCACGTCAGTTTGGTTTTGCAGTTCACCAGTATCGTCTCTCTCCAGTGCACCCAACCTCTGGAGATTTTCTTCTGGTTTGCCCAAATCAAGGGGTCAGGAATGAAATCTGCAGCCTAGGTGTCATTTACCTGCAGAATGTTAGATTGGTTCTAACAAGGTGGACTGAGCGTGCTGGTACAGTTTATGAACCTCCTCTTTATCGTACCAGAATCAGAATTACTGGTCCCCCTCTTCATCTCTGGAATAGAAGTGCCATTAACATGCTGGTGTCTGGGTTTGGTTATCCAATTTTCACTGCTCCTCACTTCTCTGATGGGATCTTCCTTCATTTGCGTTTGCTTATTAAAGGAGCTCATCCCTCAGAGATCCCTCATCATTTGGTTATCTCTGGAGACCCTCGAGCTGCCAGAGCTAGGGTACATATTGAAGGTTTTGAACAAGTTGGAGGGCCCACTGAACCACCTTTTGTAGGCCCCGGCAGGCCTTGGGTGCCTCCTCCACCTCCTCCACCACCTCCTCCACCACCATCGACTGACACCGATTCAACTTCTACTGAATCAGCTTCTGTTGCTCCTCCTACTGGATCAGCTTCTGGTGTCTCCTTGCCAGTACATTGTGCTACTGGTGATCCCTTTTTAGCCATTGCCTCTTCAAGTTTTCTGCCTTGGTTCTTTAATGCTATTAATGCCTCCTTTAATGTACAGCAGTTCTAAGTGCTTCTTCTCTTTGTCTTAAATTTTTTGTTTAGCTCTGTATGCTTTATGGCTGTAATCCTTAAATTTTCTTCTTGGAATATCAACAAAGAGCATTCTTCTTTACTTTGCCTTCACTCTCTTCCTTTTCTCACCTGATCTGTGTATTATTGCTAGCTACTACTTGATGACGTTTACTATATGAACGAAATTGATGCCTATATATATTCAAATTATTAACGAAATGCAAAATAATTTAAATAAAGAGGAGTTCATGAAAATATACTTTGAACTTCTGATCCGTTTGAATGTTGAAAAGTGCGCGCGACTGAGAGTTAGATGAGTGAGGATGATATTTTATTTATACATAACCTTTCTGTAACGGTTATTTCCAAATAACCGTTACAGAATCACTAAAAAAATAAAAACAAAATTATTTGCCTCTATGTAACGGTTGTTGGATAATAACCGTTACAGAATATAATAAATCTGTAACGGTTATTATCCAACAACCGTTACAGAAGGTTGATGCATTTTTTTCCCTGACCATGACAGAAATGTTATTACGGTTGTTTCATAATAACCGTTACAGATTTGTGACGCCTATTTTCCCGCCTAATGCCTCACTATTCTGTAACGGTTATTTCAATAACCGTTACAGAAGTGCCGTTACAGAAGGTCCTTTTTCCCGTAGTGTATTGGTATATCTTTCCTAATTACAACATATCTAAAACAGATTTTCTTAAAAAATCTACTAATCAAATCCAAATATATTCTCAGATTCTAGCACATCACTTTATATGTTTAACGTATGTCTATAGTCTACACTCCCCTTCAAGTTGGAGGATTAGGAATCCCCAACTAACCTAAGTTAGTCCATGCGGAACTGCAATCTGTTACTAATTTTTCCATCTTCAGCAATTTTACTGTTGCCATGTTAGATAGATGTTTATTTTATATATATGATGGTAGTAATGTTATAATTGGGTGCCTGGATTTATGATGTTGATTGGCCTGTTTTGCTTGATTTGTGTGATGGGTACCGATTTTTACTGTTTGTGGGGAAGCATCGGAGGCAAGTATTGAGTTGGTGAGGCATTATTGAAATGTATTAGAATTTGTGTATTAATTACCTGCCCAACAATTTAGTGCTTTCCTTTAGCATGTAGTTAACATTGAGTTCAGATTGAATACGACAGATCAGGCCTGTAATTTAGTGTCAGAGCCATCAAGACTGGATGAAAAATGTAGGACGTCTGTACAAAAATGGAGGTAAATTGTATACTCTGTTGGTTTACATTTGCATCCCCTAATAATAAATACAGAAGCAAATGAAAGCATTCGTGTTTCTGTTTCCTTCAATTAGGTGAGGTATATGTCCCGGTACCCAGATACGTTAAGACTCCAACTGGTGACGATTACCTTTGTTTTCGGGTGATTAAAAATGGGCTTTTTAGTCATCGCAAAGCAGACAACTAGAAAATGAAATAGATTATTAATAATTGTACATTGTACACAGATACGAACAAGTTTTGGATTTGAAAACATGCAATCCACGGACACTTGCAGGAAACTGACTTTTCCTTAGCTAGTACTGGCACTGATGTTCTTTCTCTCTCTTCGCCTTCTTAAAATCTCTCTTTGCTTGAGATTTGATTTCAGCATATTCATATCGTTGAGAAAATCTGGCAACAAGCTTACAAAGCACCATTGAAGGAAATGACCAATGTTAGGCATTGAGATTCGGTCATATCCAATGCATCGTATAGCAGCTCGCGCATATGCATCAGAATCTGGCAAGAAAAGTGAAGAGCGCTTCTTTTTGAAAACTCCAGATGTCATCTTTGTAACAACATACAGTGGTATCTGCATATTACGCACCAATACAATTAGTTTAGTGTGAGAAATATATGAGGTACCGGCTCCCAAACTAATCAAACTGTCCTTGTTTGGTTTGAAGAACTTTTTGAACCTATATTTCATGCATGTTCCTTTTATTCATTCATTCATATAATATGAATAATGTAGAGTCAAACGTGTTTGACTGATGTGTATCTCAAGTGTGATCAGATCTCAAATTTGAAATTCAAATGATCAATCCAAACGACTTATTATGATTTTCACATCGAAATCTCATTAAAACCAAATTTTTTTGGGAATATTTTTACAATTTTTTATATCTAAAAAATTAATTGATCAAGAGATTTTAAGTGGCTATTCTTTAAAATTAAACATATAGTTAAAACAAATATAAATTTTGATTTCCAATGAGATTTTAATAAACAACATAATGAGTGTTTGGATCAATTATTTGAAATTTTCAAATTTAAGATCCAATTGTGTTTGGTTCTTCCGTTACTTCATATTTTGAGAGCTGTGATGGTGATAGTGATGAAATTTTCAACGCTTTTAAAGCACATTTAACTGTCTAACCTGGCATTGAACATCAATTCCTTTGCTCCTATATTCAACGTAGAGACTTTGCGAGAACTGAGCAACAAAGCTGATAAATTAGATATCGTTAGCACTGCTATCAAAATACAGAAGAAAAAATTATGGAAAATAAGAAACTTTCAAACATTGAATTGAATTGTGGCTGCAAATATATACTTAGTTATGCAACAATTTGTCAACTCTCTACCTGTACGGATCAATTCAGACTTTCAGAGAGGACAAAATTAATTATAAGAGGTGCAATTTACTTCTGCCTAAGTGCCAACTTATCCAAAGGTTAGAATACAAAATAAAGGTAATTGACGTACGCTTTAGTGGCAGCATAAGTGGCATAGAGAGGATAAGAAGGGATGACAACCGAAGAACCCGACCCGATATTCACTATTGCACCCTTCTTTTTCTTCAGCAGAGACGGTAGAACTGCGTGTGTGATATCTGCCACTGCGTTGAGGTTAACTCTCACCATCTTAATCCAGGCCTCGATGTCGGCATCGTGGAAGTATGTTGCACTGGGCTCGGCTCTACCAGCATTGTTTATCAGCACTCCCACATCCAATCCATGTATAGCTTCCCTGAAAAGGTTTAAGCTATTTTGTTATGACAGAAAGATCTGTAGAGTTTTATTATGAAAAAAAAAATTTATGCAAAGGTGATTTCGTAAAAAATGTAGAAATTGAGTAGCCTTATAATAATAATTATCATCTTGAAGATGAAATTTTTTCTATTGTTTTTGTGGTTTAGGGAATGTGATTATGAGAAACTTTCCGCACTTTTGGCTGACAATCCAAGCACATGGCACATGGGTACTTGCAAATCTCGAGAAAAAATTATTTAATTTACTAAAGTACATGAATTAACAAATGAGGAGATATATCGTTAAAAGAAACGGGTCTTTTCATTTCAAAATGACGAAACGTTTTCGCTAGGTTGGTTAATAAGTCCTTCAGCATTATTTGGCAATATTAATAAAAATTATAGCCTATTTAGGTAAAAAAAAAAGTCAAAAGATGCATTGCGGTGCATTGATCAGGGGATAAACACACAGATAATAATATAATAATGAACGCCCTTAATGACTCTTTTTGTGTTAAAAAAAAATTCAGTACAATAACAAAAAGATATATATATATATATTCGATAACAAAATATTAAATTATAAATTAAAAAATAGAAAGAAATAGAATAACTGAATAAACAGACCAGACTTCACAAGGAAAGCATAGTTCAACACTTGTTGCAGGACAACAATATAACAATGAAAGTGGATTGAATGGGTGAAGAATATGGTTGTCAACGATATACCGTTTCGCCATTTTCCGTTCGTTGGAACGGATAACGGTACGAATTTGCATTTCGTTTCCAGAAGCGGAACGGTAAACGGAATAATAGGGCATACCGTTGTTGAAACGGAACAGTAAACGGAACGAATCATTTCGCTTCCGTTTCGACAAATACATCTGTTTACAGTGTAAATATACGTTGTTCCGTCCCATTCCGTCCAACCGAAACGAATAACGGAATGAAATGGCATACCGTTTACTGAAACGGAACGGCAAACAGAATGAGCCATTCCGTTGCCGTTGTAAACGTTAGACACCCCTAGTGAAGAAGATCTGGTCAGTTGCACCAAAACAAAGAAAACAAAATTTATAAGGCCTTCTCTGCATAACTTATGTCAGAGTAAGACCACAACCAACATAACAAGTCCAGATTTTTTTTAAAAAAAAAATACTTAAAAAAGAGAGACTTCCAATAATTGAGAAAAAGAATGTAATAAATTATATATCTAAGCCAAATTTAAATATAGAAAATTTAAAGCGCTACCTAAGCCTCTCAAGTCCAGTTGCAGAATCTCCGGAGAGATCAAATATCACAGTTTTGATCTTAATTGTTTCATGCAGAACAGAAATCTCCAACTTGACTTGTTCAAGCTTATCAGCATTACGACCGACCAAGATCAAGTTCATTCCGTTCCTGGCAAGTTCGAATGCGAAAGATTGACCGATACCGGACGTGGTTCCGGTGACAATGGCCCATTCTCCATAGCGACGAAGGTTCTTCGAGGGCCGAAGGAGAAAGGTGTAGATGGAACACAGAAGGAAGAGAGAGAGTCTTGTGATAGAAAAAAGACCTAAGATGAATAATAGGAGGTACCATGAGGGTTGAGAAAGGATGAATTGAATGGAATCCATTCTTTGTTGTTCCTCTCTACTTCTACAACTCTCAAGCTATTAATAGTGGATATGTCTGACCATTAAAATTGTGATTAGTAATTTTGTATTTTTCGGACTGTGGCCCACATATGAATTTCTTAACCCTTTATTATGGACAGTAGTGGTCGCCAGTGGGATCTAATGACATGCCACTCGTTCCAAGACAGATATTTCACTACAGGAAACCGTCGCAATGGCATCAACTTTTTAACAATGGCATGGGGCTTTTATCAAAGGCATCAATACATTTTGGATGCCTACTCAGAAAATAATTTTATGTCACTTTCATCAATTTTACGGATGCTACCAAAAGCAATTGCATCAATTTAACCGGTGCCAATTTATTTTTCCCTATGGAATGGGTTTTGTCGATGCAACTGATTTTTAGTTGCATGTAAACAGCTAGTGCTAATAAAGTTTACACTATTGAATGAGTTTTACCAATGCAATTGAAATTGAATATAAATAAAGCCTGATGCCAATATATTTAACTCTCAATCAAACAAAGTTTAGTCGATATTGATAAAAATATTGGAATCAAAATAACTAGTGTCAATAGAATTTACCGTCTGAATTGATATTGATAAATAGTTTTTTTAAAAAAAAATCATGTCAATAATTAAGGCCTCCGAATATATACATATATAGTTCCAAAGCCCACATGGCATTTGTACGAAAGGCTTATCCTCCCATATCGATCCCTTTTAGATTTTGCTTACAATTTATTCTTTTTTCTGTTCCATCTCAGCCGCTCCGAGTAATATCGAACAGGCAAAATTTCTTTCCCTTAAATTTCCCTCATTTATTTCTCCAAATATCACTTCCCTCCAAATCTAACTTTCCTCCTTTTTCTTCCCTCCAAATCTTATTTCTATCATTCATTTTCCCTCCAAATTCTACTCTTTTTTTTCGTTTTCCGTCTAAAATTTTCATTATACCTAAAAAATTCAATAACTGCAGTTCCCCGTCGCAAGTCTTCCCTTCCCAAAAATCCCTACATCTCTCTTTCACAATACCTTTTTGTTTCATCCATGATAAATCAAAATCACCTCTGAGCATGATTGAAATTAAAGTTCCCTCATGGTTACATTCTTTCTCAACTGGATGCCTCACCATTCCCCTCTTTCGATACTATCGAATCGAAGTAGAAAGTCGATCTTGTTTCAGACAAGAAGGGACCCCATTAGTCTTAAGAGGAGGGGGATGCACAACAAGTGGTTGATTTTGCAAAATACTCAGCCTGTGTGGCTGCTACCACTTTGCCTCTAACACACAGGCAAGCAGCGATTCTGCTTTATGTTTGTCTCTTTGGATCTCTCTCGTTTCAGGTTTTATTATTATTCTTGTGCCAGTACTGTTCTTGTGCCAGTAAGTTGTTTTATTACTGTTTTTGTACCACAGTACCAGTACTACAATTTTCTATATTTAATCGCTATTACATTATCTAGTAATCTGCTCGATCAAGTGGTTGTGAGACTTTTTAATATTTTGTATTGTTATCTTACCAAGTTTCAGTTATCTGGCTCTTCAATTTTTAGTTAGGTTATTTTTTTTCAGATTACTACATATAACTATTATAATTTTATTTCATAGATATATCACATCTGATGTGGTTTGTCATTTGTCTGTGGTGGAACATCCATTACGAGTTCTTCTACAATAACAGTAGTAGTACCAATTACTTTTCTGGATACTGGTATGGGATTGAGAACATCTATTGTATTTTTTTTTTTTTTGGATCCCAGCATGGTAAGTACTAGACCCTTCTTTTTAAGTTTTGATTTTTATTTTTTTCTCGATAGTTGAGAAAGCTTAATGAAATATAGTATTTGTTGGTTTGTGAACCAATCATGAAGTTCACTTTTTAGACTATTTTCTTGGTTCTGTCATTGGGTTTAAACCCCAACTAGTATGAGTGTACCAGTGGTCATTTAACCATAAATTTATTTGTGAGTAGGTAACTACCTATGTATTTTTTTTTTACTTTTATTCTGGATCAATGCAGGTTATCTACTTTAGTCAATTGTCGAATAGATGCAAATGAGTTTTCTACTCAGACAAATAGAATAAGTTGGTAACTATGCAATCTTTGTTTTTATTTTGTGGGAATTTCACAATTAAATGATAGCTATCTCATCTACAAATCTGTATATTCTCAAGTACTATACTATTATTATATAAAAAAATTATGTGGAGATTTGTTTAGTTACTATAATAGATGATGTGGTTTTGCAAATATTTAGTTGATTTATTCACACTGTCAAATAAGCAAATATTTTTTATGGATGGTACTAGTTTGGTAAAAGAATACTGATGCATCATCATTTAAACTAGCTAAGGTAAATTGAACGTTGATAAGAATTTTAAAAGGGATGTTGAACATGGATTCATGGAAATAAGCCCAGATTACTTATTTAGTTATTTCACAACTAATCATACTTCATCACTTTCAGGTTTCATTTAAGCTGGGGCTGAGAAAAGAGTTTATACAAATAATGGGATATTTATAGGTAACAGAAGTTAATTCCCTTTTAAGCCATTGATGAATTTTGGAGGATAAACTGTAATGGATGCTAAATCTGTGTTGGAAATACTATTTTTACAATGCAAGAAATTTTATAAATTTTGAAGGGCCTTTTCGTTATTTATCTTTTTGAAGGACATGTCCCTTATTTTTCTTTTCCTTCAGATTTGCAAGAAGCTAAACGATCTTGAATTGTTTGATTTCTCAGGGTTGCATGGTATAGCTGAGTGAAACTTGGGTATTTGGTTTAGCTTGATAGATGTTAATTTGAAACTAGTTCTTTCAGTGGTGCCTTCGGCACAACTATTTATCCAGATTGGATAATTTGTATTGTTTATTGAGTTAATTATTTTTAAATATCTTGTAGGTGGGGTTTTTTTTCAGTTGTTGGTTAAGAATTTATAGTTATGTTAGTATGAGTGATTGTTTATATATTTTTAAATATCTTTAGGTGTTTGTTGGTATGATGACAGCTATTCGGTGCGTGTTTATATCATAGGCCGGTATTTGTTCTGGCCAGGAAACATTAGCGCTCCATTTAGGGGCAAATTACAATATTTTTTTTGAAGAAAAAACAAGGATCTAGCCCTTGTCTTTTAGGGGCAAATTACAATAACTATTGTTTGCACTAGATTTTTGCCATAGGCCATAGGCCGGTATACTGTTTGCATTAGGTATTTGCCATATGCCGGTACATAACAAACTTTAGCGCTCCATATATTTACTTTTGGTTTCGGCCATAGGCCAGCCAGAACAAAGAAGAAACCCAAGCCGCAACTGTATAGTAAAGGGAATGCACATATTATTTAAATTGAAGCGAAACGAAACTTTCTAGACATAATTATCATATAGTTTTAAACCTTTTTGCTGAGTGCAATTAAACAATTTATCATATGATATCGTGTATATTTTAAGGTTTTATTTTTAACATATTAAAAAATTGTAGGACTTTAACTTCATTTTGTGAAAATTGACAATATTTAGTCTATTGATTTATTACCTATGATACATACTAGCGAAGGTTACGCGCTTCGCGCGATTGAGTTTTTTTTTTCATATTTTCGAAAAATATATGTAAAAAAATAAAAATTGAAAAATAAATCTCTATCGATAACTATTTTTTTAATGGTATTAAAGCCATATTAGAAGGTACCATTAATACTATCTCATAAACAGTTTCTACAATAAGAGGCAACAATCATCATTCTTACATAACGTTAGTCAAAGATAGATGCAATACTATCATAATTATATTTTTAGAACGAAACAATATCCATTTAAATTGCTAACAACATGTTTGGTTGTTAATCTGATAAAACTATAATTAATTTTTATTAATTCTCATCGACAAATCGCATGTTTAAAAAGAGCTAAAATTTGATTATCAATAAATGTCATTTTATTATAAAAAATTTATAGAAGTAAAAGAATTACGTCAAGTCGTCAAATATTACGAAAGTATGAAATTAAAAAAAGTTCATTTCATTAGATTTTTTTTATAATTTTGTTATTATGTATATAAAATTTTGTACATCAACAAAATTTAAAAAGGTTCCAAAACAATGAAAATAAAATTATATTCTGAAATAATATAATTAAGTCATCATATGTAGAAATTTGAAGAAAATATTTTAAAATTTTTTAACTATAAAATTTTATATTACCGGGTATTTCATATTTTTGTGATTAAAGATATAAAAATTTATGGCTAATTGAATTAATAAATGTCCTCAAATAATTAAAAAAATACCACATATTCCATATTTCGTAAAATTGTATGATCAAATTAAAAAAGTTATGTGACATGATTTTTTAATGACATCCAATAAATTAAATATAAATATCCAATAAATATAAATACCACATATTCAATATAAATATCCAATAAATTGATTTTTTATTTAAAAATTTAACACATAGTTTCTGTTGATACGTGTTTGTGTTGATACGTGTCAAGTTTAATAAGCTGGTAATAATACACTTATATTTTCTAAAAAGTAAATGAAACAACCATAAATTGAAAATTTTAAGCTGATACACTTATATTTTTTTAATAACTTTAAAAATTGAATTTATGATGACAAATATTACATATCAGTAACCGTAACTTAAATGCCATGATATGCAACTTTTTTTAAATCTATTTATATGTAATAATAATATTACTAATATGTACAACTCAATATGACAATAAATATTAGTAGTACGATATAAGTTCATATCTACAACTCAATATGACAATTAATTTTTTTAATGAAACAATTAATTAGGTAAATTTTTTTGTCAAATTTTTGTTTGAAAAAATTGTGTGTGCGAAATCAATTGTCTATTTATTTTTTATTTTAGATGGAAAACTAGCACAATTAGGTGCGAAAACGGAGCGAATACGGATGAGATAGTGGTGAAACCATATTCGTATCCATATTTTTTTATCGGATATAGATACGGATATGGATAAGTTCAAATACGGATACGATCCGAATATTAAACGGATACAAATACAAATTAGATATTGTCGAATACGGATATATTTCGAATATTAAAACGAATATTTATAAATTAACGAACTGATAGAAAAAAAGCAAGATATAATATCTATATCAAATGTCATCATACATTAAAATAGTATATTAATCATATATAATAATCATGATTAGAAAAAAATAATTTTTGTATTGTTATCGTATATAATCGTCTCAATAATAGAAAATAAAAATAATTATATGTTACTAAACCAAATGAAAATATTATTGTAAGAGAATTTATCCTTACTACTTATAAAAGCACCTAGAGAAATGATTAAACATTTTAGATAAAAAGAGTAAACAGGTCAGATGAAGGGGTGTAAATAATTTTTATATAAGTTATGGACCATTGATTTGTGTAATTTTATATAATTAGTGGTCTAGATCAAGGTCAGACTTTTTATTAGAAAATATTAAGTTACTATCAAATTAGCTATTTATTCAAAAGGAAAGACCAAAATTATTGATTTTATCATATCTTTATTGTCTAACATGTAAAGTTCTATATTAAACAATAATAATATCAATATTTTATTTTCTTATTTGTCCACGTATTGAGGGCATCTTTTGCTAGTTTAATAAAAATTAACTAGTATCTAATTAAAAGTATTCTCTAATGTAGAAAAGTAATTATATTAATCATCTTATGTCATTAAAGATACAGATAAACAGATTAATATCTATCGGATACGGATACGGATACGGATCGGATAGTGTCAAAATCATATCTGCATCCATATTTTTTTTACTAATATGAATATGTTCGGATACGGATACGGTTCGGAGGATCAAAGCAGATAAAATCCGCTCCGTTTTCATCGCTAAACACAACTCAATTTATAGACCTTGTTGACACGACACAACACATTCATGTGAATCGTGTTGACATGAAAAAACTTACATGGTTTTTAATGAAATGAAATAAAACATTAGAAATTTACCAATAATGTCGCGTAATTGGAAAAATGATAATTTCAAAATAAGTCACTATATAACTTTTAATCGATGATTTTTCAAAGAAAATGCATCCGACAATTTAGTTTAAATACTTGAACAAGTTCATTTCATTCAGAATACTTGATCAATTTCTATCACTAAGTCCTTTAACTAATTCCAAGTTAAATTTTATTTTTGAAAAAATAAACCAATTTAAATCAAATCTCCACATGTTAATTTACATCAATTCATTTTCAAATTTCAAGTTAAAGTTCACAATTGTTTAGGCGCGGGCAATTCCCCCCAAAAATTCTAGACATACATTTCATATAGTTAAAATAATTGTAATAGTATACAATTATATGAATATAAGAGTAACCTGTCAATTGTACTCAGTACAATACAATTGTTCCTCTCTCGGTAGAATTTGGGCGCTATTTTATTCCGCCTCTTTCTATTTCCAAATCCATTTCCTCAGCATTTATTATTTTGGGTCATTTTTCCACTTATCTCTAGGGATATTTGATATCTCTCGGCTCTCGCCGCTCTCTCTTCTCACTGTAAAATCCCCTTCTGTAAGAACGGTCTCCCTCCTCTCTCTTAATCTCCGACTAGGGTTTTTCCGATCGAGACATGTGCGCGAACCACCGCGATGGCAGTGCCTCACACTTCTACGGCGGCGGTTGCATGCCCTTGCAAGCTACCGAGACACCCGATCAAGCTGGCTTCTCTAAGGTACTTTATTTATTTGTCTTTTACTTTCCCAAGGTATGTGCATTTCTTTAATTCAGTTCTGATAGCTTAATGCGCCAAAGATTTGTTTGTGTTTTCTTCTTATTGGTATTGGGTGAGAAAGAGATTAGATAGGAATTGAAATCTTTTGTTTTGATAGTAGCAATAGCGCGTGAATCTTGCTGTGATTCCCGCAACTTCCAAAATTAAATTCGGAGCCCCCCACCCCCCCCTCTCTATCGCTGGCCCTTTTGGTGCAATAGATCGCACACTACAAGTAAGAAATTTCTTTCCATCTTATTTGCAAATTTTGTTCTAATTTTATTTGTCTCAAATCTCTTCTTTGTTAATTTTAGGATTAAAGTACAATTGTTTGTAAAATTTTAGGGTTATTTGTACAAAATTTCAGGATTAACAAAACGTGAGTGATTTTGAGATCAAAGCGGCTCATACTGCTCTCCTTTCCATTCAAGGTTAGATATATGAAATTTTCTGATTTTACTCTAAAATTTTCTATATCTCTGCACGTTCTGATATATTGTTCCATTTTCAAATTTCAGAACATTCATTCAGATTGGAATTTCAGTGGTAATCTTGACTTATTGGAAGTTAATTGGTGGGGAAAAAAGTATGTCACATTGTTACTTTCATTAAATATTTATAGAAACTTAATTAGAAAAGAAGGGTGGCTGCTACATCGATAACTAACTTGGTAAAAACCCCATTGGCCTTGTAGAGGGCTTTAATCATAAGAAACTAACTGTTAATACGATTGATGTACTTTATAAGCTATGTCAATATGCATTCTTTCAGGTCAAGAGGATGCTAAGAAGGGTGCATCTGTGCTTCCAACAAGAGAGAAAGCCCCAGAGTCAGAGAAAGCAGTGATACCAGCTAAAAGTGAAAAGCTCAAGCCCAAGAAGTATATTTCAAAGAAGATATGGAAATGGAAGAAAAAACTTTTGAGAAAACAAGGTGATGAGGACAATGTGATTGCTCAAGTACTGGTATTTCATTTGCTTGTCATATCCTGTCTCATTTATCTCTACTCCAATCACAAAAACAGGTCCAATCACAAAAACAGGTCAAATTAATGATTGTAGCAAATAACACTATTAGATTGTCTTTCTAGTATTTCCAATGTTTTAATCATGTCTTGAGCTTTTAATTAGCTTCTTGCTAATTGTATGTTGGATTACGACTTATGTAAGACTTAGATGCAACATGCAATACCTTGGCATGGTTTCACTACTGAGGATAATAATTGATTAGTTAGGTACTTTGTACTCTTATCATTTAAACCAATTCCGTTTCTATATTTGCGAGATAATTATTTTTTATCATTCATAGCTTAGGTACTTTGTACTCATAATATTTAAAATGTTTGATGTTTGACTCTCAATTGCAGGGCGTGTACCTCTGGATTCATTTTGAGGCACCATACTTAATGTTTCGATTGCATAAATAGGTCTTGAGCTATTATATTAGTTTGGTTGTTAATTTGGATTATTTAGAAGTGTTTTGTATGTTATTATATTAGTTTGCTTGTTGATTTTGATTATTACATTTGTTTGGTTGTTATTTTGGTTAATTTGAAGTATTACGACACTTCAATGTAAATTTTGATGAATTATAATATATTTGTGCTTGAAAATTAGAGTATATCTCATTTAATTTGTATATGTACTAAATTATTGTTGAATAAATGCATTGATTATATTATGTTATCAAGCTATTCAAATGCATTAGCATGCTTGATGCTAATTGAAAGAATAGCATCTGCTTAGTGAAATGGTTGATGCTAACATAAATCAATTACATTCGCTTAGTTGATGTAAAGAATGTATTTTGGCATTCGTTTAGTTGATGCTAATAAAAAATAGTAGCATATGTTTTTTTAATGCAAAGAACTTATATTGTCATCCACTCAGTTGATGCCAACATAATTAATTGCATTTGCTTTGTGGATGCAAATAATTGACCTTGGCATTTGCTTTAGTTCATGCTAATAAAAATATTAGCATTCGTTCTTTTGATGTAAAGAACATATATTATCATCCACTTGATTGATGCTAGCGAAATCAATTACATCCGTCTAGTGGATGCAAAGAATGGACCTTAGCATCTGTTAACTTGATGCTAACAAAAATAGTAGCATCTGATCTTTTAATGTAAAAAAGATATTTGTCATCCACTTAAATGATGCTAACTAAACCAATTGCATGCGTTCTAAGGGTGCAAAACAACAAGCAGATGCATCAGGACATACTGATGCCACTGACAATTCCAGTTGCATCAGATTAATGCCCATGCTATCGAAGTACTGATGCTATTGAATCAGTAGCATCCATGGCAGTTGCACCTGAAAAAAGCTGATGCCACAGGTCTGTGGCATCAACAAACAGATGCAACTGACCTCGATAGCATCAAAACAATTTGATGCACTTGAAGCAGTTTCCTGTAGTGTTTTACTTTAAAATGACATTTAGCCTTAGATTTATGTGGATGTATATTTAAAATAGTACCTCCAACTTTTGTTGTTTCTGTCAACATGAACTGTTCAAGATTCAATCAAATTTAGGTATCATCTAAGCTGATTAAAAGTATTCGCGTACTAGCTAGTTCTCGGGAAGTTTGCTTTTGAATGCTTTTTTTTAAATAAATATCTTTTATTCTCCCACCTTGCGACCTTGTTGTAAATAAAATAAGTCTCTTGACTTTTCTCTTTTCAGAATAGACCCTTCGCAAGTCACTAACATGATTAACAGCTCGATGATGATATACGTAATCATTAATTAACGTGTTTGAAAATTAAAACACTAATTATCAGATCCGTAAATCATATAAAATAACAAAATTATGAGTATAAAACTTACAAATTTGAAAGACAGACATGGTGTTAGACGGAAATTTCTGTCCTTCTTGAATTTCTCCTTAGTCAGAATGATGGTAATCACGTTTTTCTCTCTTTTCTGAATTTAATTTTATGAGTTGGACGAATTTTGCAAAAGGGGTGCTTCTTAATGGCAGAAAATGAGATTAAATAGACCAAGACAATTAAAGGGATCCGAATTTTAATGAATCCGGTCCATTGGATTTTTCATGAAAATCCAATGCACCCTTTAAGTAATTTTCATAAATGAACTTGATTTATATTTAATAATATAGGCCACATTAATTATAATTAATAATATTAATTATAACATATGAATCCAATTCTCTGGGGCAATTTGGTTCAGAATTATTGCATTGCGAATGAGAAGATCGACCATCCCTTGAATAATCATAAAAATAGCTATGTTCCTTATAATTAATTAAAGTACGTTTGCTTTTCAAGACAATTGTTCTTTTATGTCAAGTACTCTGCCAAATGGAAGTTAACTGTATTTTTTTTTCTTTTTTTGATGAAAGTTAACTGTATTTCATTTACCCAAAAATGGGCTATATTTGCTGGTTCATCGACATCATATTTGTCCCAGAATTCAGATTGTTCTTATATATTTTTCTTTATTATTTCCTTAATGGCCTGTCACTTGCAGAATTCAGATTTAGAACTACGTGCATCCCAGCATGTTGCCCCTGTGGATCGGATCCCTTTTTTCCCCTCTCTTTTTTCACCAGTTTTTATGTCAAAAACAGTAATAAAGGAAAAGAGGGAAAAAAAAAATGACTTGGGTGTTTGTCGAGGAATACACAAAGATTGGGACTTGGGAGGAGAGGGTTAACCTTACGATAGTCTAATTTTTAATTTCTTTTTCTTTCTTACCATTTTTTAGGCTTTTTGCTCTATGTTCCTATCATTTTTGCAAGTGAAGATGCAAAATTAGTTGAGTGAAAGTTATTTGGTTGATTTGCGATGATTTGATTCTATTTTCAGGATTGCAACTTTTGAAATATTTCTTCGCTGAATCGTTCTTGGTTTTGAAAATTCCTTTAAAATTTGAATTTTTTTGAAATTTAATTGAACTTCACCCACTTGTTAAAAGCATGAAGCAGGGGCGGATCCACCACTGGGGCGGGTGGGGCTAGAGCTCCACCTACCGCCGTCGAACCCCTGAAACCCCTCTTTAGCCTCAGCGAATTTTTTTTGCCATTGGAACACTCAAAAGTGGGGCTGAAGAACAGAAAAAAAGAAACCGTTCGATGAAATAATTTATTGGAGCACTCAGCCCCACCTAAATATTTTT
The DNA here is from genome assembly GCA_028095005.1 of Rhynchospora pubera. Taxonomy (NCBI): domain Eukaryota; kingdom Viridiplantae; phylum Streptophyta; class Magnoliopsida; order Poales; family Cyperaceae; genus Rhynchospora; species Rhynchospora pubera. Next base: position 141,417,823 of record CM051460.1, read on the forward strand.
TCTAGATCCGCCACTGGCATGAAGGTATGTTTAATTTGGATTTCAAACGTTTTAGTTTCAATATCGAGCCAAACTAATTAACCACAAATTAATTAGTTTAAGCGCGTTTACATTATGATATTAGGAAATCTGTCAATTCTGGTGATTATTGGACCAGTAATGTCAATATGTTATCAAGGCTTTTAAGCAAATTTATTTGCTTACTATTTTACATATTTCCTATATTTAACACAGATAAGTTACTAACAAGTTCTTCATAGTGCAAAAATTGCATGATCATGTACATAATAATATATAGAGAGTTTATGTTGGTTTTGAATATTATACGACTTGAGATGCGGCTCCAGTTTAAAATTAGGACGTATATACAATAAGTTATTAATTAGGAAAAAAAACAGAATTGACTCAAAATAGTAGTTATTTACTTTTTTGGACTTAAAACAAAACTAGGAAATAATAGTTGTAAAACTTTTTTTTGGAATAAAAATTTGGTTGCATACAGTAAGTTATTATTAATTAAATAAAAGCAAATTTACTCAAATAGTTTCCTTTTTTTTGGGCTAAAAACAAAACTAGGAAATAATAGTTGTAAATTTTTTTGGAACTAAAAATTAGGAAGCATGCAATAAGTTATTAATGAATTACAGCTAAAATGCACTCTTCTTAAAATATGACAGAAAGAAGACCAATAGAAATACTTTAAATTCACAGCAACCATCATTGGGTCCACGTCACACGATATAAATCCAATAAATAATCTAGGAGGGACTGGGATTTAAAATAACTTTATTACAAGATAATAAAGTTTTTTTTTATATATAGTGTTAGACTCATGCACAAGATTTTTCTTCTTTTTTTTTTTTTTGCAAACTCAATTGTACATTTTTTTCCCCTTTTGATTAATAACATTTGTTTTGTTTGGCTGTTCCCCAAAAGGCATTCAGAGAAAAATAAAGAAAAGGAAAAAAAGAAAGAGAAATCTGGAATGGGATCAAGGCCTGACATTGTTGATTAAACAGAGGTTAAACCGTTAAACAAGCCTTTATACTGAAATTACAGTTTATTACCAATCTATTTCAATATCCAAATGTTTATAACCAAATTAATCCCCAATTTTTAAAGATAACCTGTATATAAAGGAAATAATAGATCACCACACATACTTGGTAAGAGAAAAAAAATTCAAGTTGCCACCTCCTTCCATTCCGATTTTCTGATTCTTTCTGACAACTTTTGGAAGTCGGAATATTATTTTGTACACTTTCAGATGTTTCAGACAGGCGCCGTAACTGGCATGTCAAAATGTTATCCCTAGCGAAGTGAAAAAATGTTTCTGAATAAAGCCAAGGACTTGTGAACTCTTAAGTCGAAAATTCATTATTTCCTGTCGTCGGTAAGTTCTCTATTATAGATTTATAGCAAATACTGAATTAACCACTGCAAGAAAATACAGTGCTAGTATTCATATTTTTAAAACTAAACCTCAGCAATAACAATACTACCTCCCCTGGTAATTTAATGGAGTACCAGAGAGCAACATCACAGTTCAAAAATTACAATAATCCCTTCTAAGCCAGCCTACATCTACATAGAGGCTGCCTCCTTGCAACCCTCTTCGTCTGTGCCAGTCTCATTCTCATCAAAGCTTGGTGCTTTAGGGATTAATCCGAGAATTTTGAACATTTGTTGGTCAGCATCAAAATCATTATTTGCCGTTGTCAGTAACTTCTCTCCAGTGAAGATTGAGTTTGCTCCAGCAAGGAAACACAGCGCCTGTTCAGGCATCGAAAACCTCACACGGCCGGCTGATAATCGTACCATTGATTTTGGCATTGTGATTCGTGCTGTGGCTATCATACGAATCATCTCCCATATCTCCACAGGCTGATGTGGTAAAAATATAAATTAGTACCAGTTCCAGGTAAGGTAGAAAGTATTGGACCTTTCTAAACCAGACACAGCTGACTATGTACCACAATAATTTTTCCTTTGATCGTTTCTGCCCCTATAATTTTCCTTCATCTAATGTGCACATGTTTCAATCTGGTGTAACGACCTTATAGATAATACAACAAGAACTATTCAATTACAACACAGTGACAGTTTAACTCATAATTCCACTTTAGCCTAGCCAAATAAGGTATGGTAATAGTACCATTTCTGCAACTTAGTTTTGTAATCTTTTGTCAGTATGGAGTTTACACAACAAAAGCCTCAATTACATCTTTTTGGAAACACAAGTGATTTGTATCTACCAAAACAGTACTGGTAATCCAAGTACCATCATTATTTATTGAAAATAAGTACCTTCTGATCCTGAAGAGGAGTGCCTTTTACAGCAACCAGTGCATTGATTGGGACACTCTCTGGGTGTGTTGGTAGAGTTGCTAGAGTATGTAATAACCCCACTCGATCCTCTTCAGCTTCTCCCAATCCAATAATACCTCCTGTATATAGTCATAAAAGTAGACACTTTAAAACAGGTTATAATTTGTCTGTGCTAATCAGAGTGCCACCATAAAACGGTACATGCCATCAAATTAATGATAAAATATAAACCTAGATACTATCTCCTTAAACCTGATTATTTGCATATTACACCTAAAATTCAAAGTATTTGAAATAAAATTGAAACACTGTCAAATTGTAGCTAACTCCACAAAAAAATAAGAACTATTAATCTTTACTCGAAATAGTGTAAAATGTAAGGCATGATTTGTAAAAGTCTCTTAATTTCAACCATGAACAGTAAGCATGTACATTATGCCACCAAGTATAAGGTCAATGAAAAATTAGACCTAATGCAAATTTTTTTCTATAAAAGCACCAAACAACAAATCAATGGAAATATAAAAAAAAAAAACAATGAGTACCTGAACAGACATTTATTCCAGCGTCACGGACATATTCCAGAGTCTGTAGCCTCTCATCATATGATCTTGTGGTTATTATATTAGGATAATATTCTCTTGATGTATCAAGATTATGGTTATATGCTGTGAGACCGGCCTTCTTAAGTGCTTCTGCTTGTTGCTTTTCTATCATGCCCAAAGTGCAACATACCTCCATTCCCATACCCCTGCATTAAAATAATGTAATTAATGATTAGCATATGAAATAATTAAGAACTAAACCCTCAAACACAAACACATGCATGCTCTCACTGTGCCTCCCTCCCTCCCTCTCACTTCGTGGGAAGAAAAAGTTAGGGAATTAGAAAAGAGCCAAGAAAAAAAAAAGCAATGAGATGGAATCCTCAAATGCAAAATTGAGGGAGAATATTTCTGTAACAGATGAACTGCATTCCAATTTTATTTCCATGAAAGTTACTCATACAAACAGGATACTCACCTAATCTCTTTGACGTATTCAAGGATTTGATTAAAATTTGTCTTACGGCCAATGGTATCTCTCCAGGCAGCTCCCATGCAAAACCGTGTGCTCCCTGCTTCTTTTGCCTATCAGATTCACAGAACAAGACTCAGCATTACTGAATTTTATCGAGGACCAATACAAGATCAAAGTAAGTAAATTCAACTGATCAATTAATATCAAGCAATACAACTAGGAACTGGGCAATGCCTGCAATGTTCTGTACAAATAAATTATTTACTTGCTCCTACCTATTTAGGAACTGGGTATTTTATTCATTCCTTGTTTTGACTTGGTTTATACTTACCTGAAGATCTGAGGATATATTCAGGTCAACAGAGAAGTCCTTAAATAAGACAAAATGGATGCATAATCACACAAACAAGGATTCATTTATGCAAAATTTAGTCAACCGATGCTTACTTGCAAATCTGAGCCTTTAGTAAGCTTGATTGCAAAAAGGAAATGTTTTAGCAGAAAATTTTCACCAAAAAAAGAAAGCACTCCTATTAACTCAGAACTCCATTAACAGTACACTTTTGCTGATATATTTGAGATTGCATAATTTCTCCAAATACCAACATTATCAGCCCTTGTTGCAAATAGGTGGTACGGAATTGTACTAGTAGGAAACCAGTGAAAACTGTACTTCCCTACCAGTACATCACTATCATAAATTCCCAGGCATACCTCATACATATGTACCATAAATTATTAATGGCCCTGGTAAAAGTGATGATTATAAGAAAATTAGATATAAGCTGGCAACTTATTATCACCATTCTGAGAGAGTGAGAGAGAGAGAGGGTACCTTCTTTGCAGCTTCAATCACGGCATCCTTATTCATCAAGCGTTGAGCCTTCAAACCAGTGTCGTACCGAGATGACTGGGGGCAGTACGAGCAATCTTCGCTACACCCTCCTGTTTTTATCGAAAGTAGAGTACATTGTTGCACTTCTCTGAAATTCTGAGCTGCCCTGTGCACTTGTGCCTGAGATACATATTTAGATTTATGTCAGTTTTCTACCAACTTTGTTGAAAACAGAAGTGAAGTCTATGCATATCTTTACACACAACAACCTGATATAGTCATATAGATATCCTATGATGATAGTTCTATGCTATTGATTTTGATTAACAATCACAGCATAGCAATCCTCAAATTAACAAATTATTATGCGGTCCTTATAATAACTTTTTTTTAAAAAAAGAAAAAAAAAAAGAGAAAAGTTCATAAACCGGTGCACCAACTTGCGCAATCCAGTACTTGGAGCAAAAATACTTAATTGTGAGGTACTTTCTTGTTTCCTATTAAATTAAATATATATTAAACACAAAGCACTTTCCTATTAAAACGCAACACACATCCCTTCTAATTCCACAAAAATAAACTCACATATTCATTCCATTTTAAAAAGGGATAAATAACAGATTCATCAGGGAACCGAACCTCCTAACAGTTATTCATCAATTATGACCCAACAATGACACTCAATTACTTCAATATTCAATAAATATACCCCATGAAAAAGGAGATCTAGAACTGGAGAATCGTAGACAGCCTTGATCTCATCTCGGGTCCAGTCGTATCTGGGCCCCTCCTTGATCGTGCGCTCCGCCTCCACGGCCGCAGCGGAGGTCGAGAACGCCGACAAGGCTGCTCCGGCTCCTCCGACGCCGGCCGTCGGCGGACGTAGGCGAGAGCGGAGTGACCTTACAAGCAGCATTCTCTCTCTTGTGAGAAGTTGCGAGAGAAGTTGCGAATAAGTAGTAGAAGTGGAAATGGAGGCGATGAAACCGAGGGATGCAGATATATGGCAACTAATGGCAGCACTGCACACTTTTGTTTTAGAATTAGAAAGATAGAAAGACATGCTGACGCAGTGCAGAGTCAAAGTACTCAACTGTCAATATGACAATATCAATATCTCTCTCTTTTTCTTTTTCTTTTTCTTTTTTCTTTTTTTTCTCTCCTGTATACGGTATACCTACCCAGATTGCATATGTAGACTAATCATGGCGGCTGTTGAATATTTTTATCTTCTATTTTATTTATTTATTTATTTATTTTGAAGAAACAGATTCCCAAGTAGGGTCTGTAGGTTGTAGCTGCTTATTCTTCAGATGGATTCTGTTTTTTTGTGTTGTATATATCAGATTTGAAATAAAATGAATGAATTATGTTAAATTGATTAATATTATTAAGAAGATTTTTTTTTATGTCATCTTACTTTGTCGTTTTAGACGTACTAAGTAATAGAAACTTATTTAGAAAGAATAATAGTAAAAATTATTCTAAGTGTTTTCTGTCGATTTTTTTTTATTTTTAATCGATAAAAAGTTGACGCGTAAAAATTAACAGTTCGATTTCGACATATTAGAATAATAACCGAAATTATTTTATATAAAAATTTGGACACAAAAAATTTTAATATACAGAATTATTTTATTTTTTTTTAATAAGAAGAAAGTTCCAACGCGTTTCAGAAGCGAGTATTTGAATTCCCCTCCGTACGCGTTTATAAAACGCGCTCCAGGGCTCCGAACGCGTTCTATAAACGCGTACGAAGGGGAATAAATTCAGGCCTTCTGTTACGCCTTTTGAGACGAGTCAGGCCTTCGTACGCGTTTATGAAACGCGTTGGGAGCCCTGGAGCGCGTTTCATAAACGCGTACGAAGGTCGTCTCTTTCAAAATCGAGTTAGCCGTTTCATTTTTTTCTGTTCGCCATCCTTTCATTCGCCAGAGAAAGAGAGAAAGAGAGAAGGAGAGAAGGAGAGAAGGGAATCCAGGCCAGGGCGAGAAGAAGAGGAAGCAGCGGCAGCCGCGAGAGAAAGAGAAGAGGAGAAGACAGCGGCAGCCGCGAGAGAAAGAGAAGAGGAGAAGGCAGCGGCCGCGAGAGAAAGAGAAGAGGAGAAGGCAGCGGCAGCGACAGCGACGAACTTGCGACAGCGAGGTATTGCATTTTGTATTTTGTATTTGAAATTGTGGATAATTAGGGGTCTAGGGGTTTAGGGTTTAGATGAAATTGTTGATAATTGTGAAATAGTGATAATTGTTGATAATTGTATTTTGGATGAAATTGTGGAATTGTTGATAATTGATGTTAATTGATGAAATTGTGATGGAATTGTTGATAATTGATTAAATTGTGGAATTGTTCATAATTGAATTAGTTAATTGATCAATTATTTATTTATAATGGATGATAATTGATGAAATTGTGGAATTATTGAAAATTGATTAAATTGTTGATAATCGATGCATGATGATAATTGATGAAATTGTTGATAATTGTTATTAATTGATGCATGATGATAATTATGATAATTATGTATAAATGGAATTAGTTAGTAAATTGTTGAAATAAAAAGAAATTTATATAGAAAAATTATGGTGCAAATTAACATAGTTTCAAATAACTGGAATTGTATATTGAAAATTATGTATAAATTTATTGGCGTAAATTATGGTGCATGAAAAATTTTAACATATTATGATAAAATTATTTGATTATTGATCAGTAATTATTGTGAAAATGTCAATTACATAGAAAAATAATTTTTGTTTTGTTCGTTTTGATTATTGAAAAAATATAAATTCATTGTTGTTTTAAATTGTTATTCTTATATTATTTGAATCAGATGAGTTCAGCAGAAGATGAGGCTGGTCCTTCTGGTGCTTCACCACCTCCCACCGAAGCACCCCCCACCGAAGCAGCCTCCACCTAGCCTCGGCCAAAAAGACGTAGGCGTCGCGCAGCCCGTCCGAGCGCGCAAAATGTCAATCCACCTGTGCAACCGGCCAACGCAGAAAACCAACAGGTTTTGTTTGTTACGGATAACGAGCATCTCGTTGGTTTGTCTTTTGAGGAGGTAATAGATTGTTTTATGTTAATTTATATTTTTTTGATTTAATAATTTAGATTTGTTAATAGACTTATAAATTGTATTAAATGCTTATTATAAATTGTATTAAAAATTAATTGAAAATGAGGTTTATTATAAATTTTTATGTTCAATCTAATAAATTGTATTAAATGCTTATTATAAATTGTATTATAAATTGTATTTATTGTAAATGCTTATAATATTTTTATGTTCAATCTAATAAATTGTTTTTATTGTAAATGCTTGTAAATGCTTATAAATTGTATTTTTAATACAACGGTTTATGTTTCGTGTTAATGCAGCGTGAAACACATTTGGAGACGAGATCGCACAAGCGAACGATTAAGGTGGACGATCGGATTGAGGGAAGGCTGATCAAACTGGGGCTCAGTCACATTACGAAGGTGAAGCATGTCAACGTCGACATGCCATTACTGAAGGCAATGGTCGAGTTTTGGCGTCCGGAGACGCATACTTTCCATTTTCCCGTTGGAGAGATGACCGTTACTCTACAGGTAATTTATTTAAACTTGATATTAAATTTTTTTAATATAATTTTCGTATTAATTTTCACAATTAATTCTAACATAAAATTTTGACTTAACATGACACGAATTGCAATATTAACATGACACGAATTTAACGTATTTTGTAATTGTTACGAGGATGTTGCCTTCTTATATGGTTTGCGCTCGACGGGCATTCCAGTTAGGTCGAATACGAGAGGGCCTTGGGAGGAGAAGATTCGTGCAAATCTTTATCCTCATGAAGATTTGGGAGACTGGCACAGAGAAAGGAGTAGCAGGGAGTAAGTGAAAAAAATAAAGTGCAATATTGATTTTTGCTATTCAGTATATGCATTGCTTACTTGTATTGATTATTTTAAATTTGTACAATGCAGGGGCGATGTTGTTGTGGGCAACAACATCAAGTTGAAATGGTTGCGACAAAATTGCGGTGTAATTGTTACGAGGATGTTGCCTTCTTATATGATTTGCGCTCGACGGGCATTCCAGTTAGGTCGAATACGAGAGGGCCCTGGGAGGAAAAGATTCGTGCAAATCTTTATCCTCATGAAGATTTGGGAGACTGGCACAGAGAAAGGAGTAGCAGGGAGTAAGTGAAAAAAATAAAGTGCAATATTGATTTTTGCTATTCAGTATATGCATTGCTTACTTGTATTGATTATTTTAAATTTGTACAATGCAGGGGCGATGTTGTTGTGGGCAACAACATCAAGTTGAAATGGTTGCGACAAAATTGCGGTGTGGCGCCACAGGCAGGTGCTGATGATGAGGAGTTAGACCGATACACGCGTGCAGTTGCTCTAGAGTTATTTGGGACGTTGATGTTTCCAGATATTTCTCAGAATTCCGTCCCAGCATACTATTTGAAGCTTGTATCGGTATAATTTTCTTAACTTAAATAATTTTTTTATTTGTTTACCAGCAATTTAATTTTATTATTTAAAAAAAATAGAGCACAATTAACCAGCAATTTAATTTTGTTATTTAAAAAAAATATAAATTATTATAGCAAGACTAATATTATTATAGCACAATTATAGTAGCATGGTTATTATTGTTTTCAATGTTGTCGAATTGAGTTTGAATGCGTTGTTTAATTTAAATGCAGGGCAATTTGAATGAAGTTCCGGACTTCAATTGGGGAGGTGCCACGCTTGCTTGTCTATATCGTGCTCTGGACCGTGCCTCCATGCGTTTCAAGGTTGTGACGGGACCTTGGATGCTACTATTGTTTTGGGCATGGTCATACCTCCCTGTTTGTCGCCCAGAGGTTGCTCCTATCGGTGGATTAGGACAGCCTAACCTAGATTCATGTGTGCCGTTTGGCAGGTAATAACTTATAATAATTTTTCAATAATTTTATGCAAATTACAACACATCAATCCTAACCTTCAAAATTTTCAGGAAATGGGGCGAAGCTCGGTCTTTCTCACGGAGCCAACACCGCGGGGCAGTGGAGAATGCACGGGATTACCTAGCCGTGTTGAACGTTGAAGACGTCAACTGGTTTTCGTACGTTTTCGACAGGGCTGTCATGCCACGGGTAGCACAGGAGGGTTCCATAGCGGAGCATGTTCGGTTGCCGCTGATTTTTTACCACATTGTTGCCTACTACTACCCCGACCGTTGTAGGCATCAGTTTGGACTATACCAGTTTACTCCTCCTCCACTACCTGTGGTACGTTTCCTATATTTTTCCGATTTATCATACGATCAACTTCAATTTAATTAGAGTAAAGAACTAACGTGTTTATTTTAACAGAGTTGGGACGTGACACAGAACCTGCTGGGTTTCCAGCACGGTACCTATCGAGATCGCCCAGATTTTGCTACCATTTTTGCGAGTGCACATGCTGAGTGGACTGACGAGGCATTACAGGCACGCCAGCTGGAGACTCGATCCTGGAGTGCTACTGATACGCTGCGGTACTTCCGATGGTTTTGGCGATACGGTGCCTCCGAGAGACCCACGCCGCGAGAGGATGCCGAGGCACGTCTCCAGCGCACTCAGCAGCTGCCTCTTGCTCAGAGACAGTACACAAACATGGGGTCCAGACTTCGCAATACGGTACATCTTAATTTTTTAAATATGGAATGTATGATTGGTAAATGGAATTGTGCAATATGTCATTATTCTCGTACATTGCAGGGCAACTCTGCGCTGAAGAATGCACTTCATGCATTGGGACTGGTTGTGAAGAAGGGGTGCAGAAGGGTGGGAAAGGCAATTCTCGCCAACTGTCGTTCGCAGTTGCATGATGCTTCCATCCCTTTGAGGTAATTTTAAATAATTTAATTTTTTGATTGCGTTTTTGCATTTTAAATTCAATAATTTATAAATTACAGGTTGGAGGATTTGTTGGAGCAGCGAGGACTTCCAACAAATATTGAGGACATACCAGATTCTGGGGACGAGTCTTCTTCTGCACGTCTGACTGTACCCACAGACCTTCAGGCGGAGGATCTGATGCATGCGGTTAGTATTCGTTCATATGCAAGTTTCAATTTTAGATACTAATTTATTTATATTGACATTGTTTTTTTTAATATTATAGGATGGTCGACTGAATACCGGGCGATTAGATGATATTTTAGGACCACGCACGTTCTTTCCTGCTCAGTTTCCAGTCTCAGGTCCTACCCCATCTATGCATGGTGCATCAGCATCGACCTCGCAGTTTGCTGGCATTTCTCAGGATCCCACTGGCATTTTCCAGCCTCAGGATCCTCCACCGTACTCCTTTGCACCATTTGGTATGCCTTCCTCTTTTCCTGCATTTACTGTTCCTCCATTTACTGTTCCGTCAGTGCCTACGCCTTCTTCTATTCCATCATTTGACATTCCGTTGGGTAGTATGGGAGGGACAGACTCGTTCAGCACATTACTGCGGACGGCCGGAGATGAGGAGGGTGATTATGTCCCTATAGCGACTCCTCAGGAGGCTGGGCAACCTGTTGAGTTTGGGCCCATACAGCAGGAGGCTCAGCAGGACCAGCAGGAGGACTGCCAGGAGGAGGACGATGGGGATACGAACTCCACTGACTCGAGAGATGTTACTGCCCCGGCCATACGAGATAGGCGTGTGGTGAGGGTGATTGACAGATTTTCACCTTCAGGACCTAGGAGGAGGCGGCGGCGTTAGTTATGATGATGGACTGATTTTATTGCTGATGATGACAGTTCTTTTATTTTATGGACTTGTGTATTACTGATGATGGACGGATCGTTTATTTTTCATTTATGGACTTGTGATTGACTTGTGTATTACTGATGATGATTGACTATTTTTCGTTTATGACTTGTGATTGACTTGTGTATTTATTGGATTGCTTATTATGACTTGTGATGATTGACTTGTGTATTATTATGACTTTGAATTTCGGAGTGCAAAGCACTACTTGAAACATAAACGTTTATGTATTGAAACGCCAATAAATGAAATACTCCAAACAACAACTTTTATCCATTAAACGTCAACACATTAAAACCACAACTTATAGTGCAAAACACTACAAAAAATAAAGGAAAATAAAAAACAACCATAAAAATAAAACATTGCATTAACAATTCCAACTAAATTACATTAACAACCATAATAATAAAACACATAAATATTACAATGATATAAATATTTAGAGATTTTGACTATCTACATGTTGTAGAATTTCATCCCACCATGGTTGCTCATCTTCATCATTCGGTTGTTGTTGATTACTCGCACCAGTGTTGTCAGCGAACTGAGCGACTTCGTTCCAAAAAGCAGCATCATCTTCTTGTTGATTACTCGGAACACTGTTGTCAACGAATTGAGCGGTTTCGTTCCAAAAAGCCGCTTCGGTTTTTTCTTTTTCTATCTCTGCCATTCGGCTTGCCGCAATTTGTCGAAGTTCATCCCTCTTATTCATTTCTCTCAATTTTTGCTCTGATTTTTTGAGCCTTTTTTTCCTTGCCTCTTCTTCCCTAATTTTTTGTTTACGATCCATTTCTTCATTTCTTTCTTTAATAATCCTCTGCGTCTCTATGTCCCGAGCTCTTTGTTCATTCTCGTCGTGACGTTTGTGCTCATGGTAGTGGTCACGCAATATGTTTTCTTTGTAATTGAAAACTTGAGCACACCTTGTACAGGTCACTGTGTGGTCTCCATTAAAGTTGTATATTTTCTCGTAAACGCTCCAGTGAGTTGGTTCACACGAGAGGTAGGGTTTCGGTTGTTGTTGGGGGATGGGTTGAGGTTCTGTGTAATATTTATTGTACCAGTCATATCGCCTTTCTCGGTTCAGATTCTTTTCGTGTTCCCGCCATCGCCGCTCCTGGTACTCCTTCTGTTCCCTTTTCGGCCCACCATTAATGTGCCATTGGTAGTGTATTTTTAACTCGAGCACGTCTCCTCTTCAGTCGTGTCTTCATGGATGTTGTATTTCAAAGTGCGATAACAAGAGCGACAAATTGCCTCGTATTCTCCGTTTTCTGGTTGATTTCTATTGGCAGGGTAATGGTAGAAAGTTGGCCAATACTCAATGCGGGTTGCTCTTCGATAGTTTGGAACATCATTATTTGAGTTAGAGCTATTTCCTTTGTCCATTGTACCGAAGGTTTTAACAAGAAGGAGGTAGTGGGTGTTTGTGCATTCTAATTCAACAATGGCTGCTTTTATAAATAATTTCAGTAGTTCAAAGATGACATTGTAAAATCAAATCTTGTCATGTCTTTTGCAATCTTTATCAGAGCATGCATGTACTTTTTTTTCTAAAAATTGAATAAAACACCTTCGAACGCGTTTATAAAATGCGCTCCAGGACTTTCAACGCGTTTTATAAACGCGTACGAAGCTCTGACAAACGAGTGGAAAGTGGACAGCATCTCTCCTTCGTACGCGTTTATAAAACGCGTTCGGAGCGTTGGAGCGCGTTTTATAAACGCGTACGAAGGGGAATTGCTAAACCCTCTTCTAAAACGCGTTGGAACTTTCTTCTTATTAAAAAAAAATAATAATTCTGTATATTAAAATTTTTTGTGTATAAATTTTTATATTAATTAATTTCGGGAATAATAACAAGATTTTGATTTGTGTTATGCTCTTTTTTTCCCCAATAAAATGCAACCACTAAAGATAACTCTAAAGTTCCACCACAATATTGGATCCGAATTTTTTTTTTCATCCTTGAACATGTCAGGTTATCATATCACGTTCTATGTCTTTTGCGAACAAAATAGAAAGATAAAAATATATATGACTTAAAGTATTACCCCGACCAAGCAAACGACATGCATGTTGTTTTTTTTAAGATAAATTGGAGATAAAGTCTTTCAATTTATTTTTAAATTGAATATCTATGAATCATGTCTCTTTCTTCCTTTCATTTATTTTCACTCGACATGCACGTCATTTTCTTGTACAAATCATGTCTCGGTCTTCCTTTCTCTTTTTCTTAGTCAGGTGCAGAATAAATATACTTTACTGAATTTAAATGTATTTTTTATATCAAAATTCAATTGTTAATTCTTTAGAAGACTTAACTCAGAATTTCATATGTTTTTTCGTCAGTAAATAACAAAAATTTCGGGCGTTCGCAACTCTTTTTAGACACGGAGGTAATTAACGACAAAAGTGACAGAAAAAAAATACGGTTCGTGATTTATTGTATGTCATTCAAGATCATGCCGAAACACAAAGAAAAAACTACTCATATTATTTAAAAAAAAATAAATTGAAGGTGATCTAAATCACCTAACTTATTTTTAAATTAAATATTTATGAAAGATTCCAGCCGGATTTCGAACCTGCGACTTTTTACTCATATTAGTTTATTGTTGTATTATTATACTTTAAAAATTAAATAGGAATTAAAAAAAATCTCTTCTTTCCAACCTACCATGTTCTCCAAATCTCCCTGTAGAATATGCGTATCGTACCCATATTATTTTAAACGCATTAAAAATACTGGAGACCAACAACAACATATTTTGGGCTGCTTTGGGGCCCATCGGTATTGTCCCACTGGTTCCAGTGTTCCTTGTTTTGTCCAATGCTTGTGATTTTTCAATTCTTTTTACAACTAATCTTACATAGACGAATGGACCCCACTATTCCAAGATAATAGGAATCACACGCTTGTCTAATTACAAAGTTTTGTTCAATTCCAACTTTATAATTGTTACTTCAATTAACACTTTACTGAGTTACAAAGGCGACATGTTGCTCAGTTGGATGGCAAGATTGTGCCAAGTAGCTAAGGTACCATGCTTGACTGTGCCGAGAAACGAAAATAGCGTCACTTAAAAAAAAAAAAACGAAAATAGCGGACAGTTCTATTTTTACAGTAATACAAAGCATATTTTATTTGTAAATACTGCTCAATTTTTTTATTTAAATATATTCAGAACAATATAGGTCACATTCGAGCTAAATTTTTCTCTAGGTAGATCACCTCTGTGGAATGCTATGACAAAGGGAAATGACTCGGAAGGAGAGAAAACAAGCACAAGCAGGAAGTGAAAAATATCATAATTAAAGTCTAGGAGTTTTTGGAGTAGAGAAAATTCAAAACTAAACAAAAAAACACTGGGTTTATGTTCGTGCCAAAAACCTCAGCTAATTTTTTATTATTATTGAAACCTCAGCTAATTAGGACACCAAGCTCTCATGTCATACCCGCAAGTGCTGTGTGTCAACTTCGATTTTTCCTGATCATGGGGAGGTTTCTGATTGTACAAGTGGCAAGGGTGGCTGCATCCCTAAAAAATATATTTCATTAAATAAATATAATTCTCATGTACTAAATTGAGGGAAAAAATGAGCCCGCGGCTGCTCTTTTTTTTTTATTAAAAAAAATATACTAATGGATTGATGTACTTGTGTTGGCTTTGGTGATGATTTAAGACATGCTTTTAGAGGATGAAATTGATGGCGTACCATATGGTATGATGATGGTTACAATTAACTTGTATGAAATAAATAAAATGATGGAGCATTAGTTACATATAAAATTGAACAAATATCGTACGCGGTTAAATTTTGAGCAAATAATTATTTTTAAGGCTAATTTTGTAACATGAATTTCACCAATAAATATTTTCTTAAAAGAAATTGCCAACGGCTACCCGTTTCCTTAAATAAAAAAATATTAATTTATAATTTAGTACAAGAGAGTTGACTGGTTAATTTTTTTTTAAACACAGTTAGACTGATATGCAAATTATAGAACTTGTTTCATATTAGTAAAGTCTCAAGAATCAGTTACGGGAATTGATTTGATAGTACCCTTAAAAATGATGGAACATCCCAAAATATTCCAAAATATCCCTAATAAATAAATATAAAATATAATTCATTAAATAATATACTATATCATCCGAATACGAAGCCCATATAGGAAAAATAATTAATGGAAGAACTTGTTGAAAGAAAAAAATGGAATATAAATAACAGATATGTTGAGGTCAGAAATATTATTTCTATATCGCCTTATAGAGAGGCTTCATTGCTCCACTCATCTTCTCCAATAATTTTTCTTTTCTTCGCACCATCCGATCTGCTAAACTGCGCTTCCCTTCATGGCGCTTCGTTTACTTCACTTCGACAACAGCCGTCTTTCAAAATCAGTGGGATTTGCCATGGATGTGAGACTCGTTACACGCCACAAAATCAGTAAGTAAACTCCGACAACTAATTTTGAATACTTCTAAGGGTCTATCTGTAAATGTCAGACTAAATTTTTATTCCTATGTTTAAGTCGTTTAACATGCATTCAGATTAAATTTTTATTCTTAGAATTTTTTATCATCTTCTTAATGTGATTAAGAAGTTGATAGGACCACTTTTTAATCCGGATTAAAAAAAATGATCCAAACATCATCGAAATAAAAATTTAATCTGAGTGTTGGACTACTTAAAAATAACACTCTATATCCAAAAAATTTATTCTCGATCAATTAGGAATAATATTTTTTACTCTGAATAACAAAATCTAATTTTATTCTTAGATGATCCAACGCCTTACTTTAGTGGTAAAATTAAGAAGGGAATAACTGAACAAGTGGAACAGTAATACGGAACCAAATCTGGTGCCGCGCGGCACAATCCAGCGTAGTGAATCTAGATCATTAAAATCCATCCGACGGTCCTTGATCATTTTTTCTAAATTCTGTCTTTTACTCTCTCACATACACAGTTTACAAGGTGGAGTTGGACTGTTGGAGTTTCCAACTTTTCAGCGACCATGTATAATGTATTGCATTAACTTTACAACTTTTACTGTCTTGACTTTTCAAGTTCCACCCAAAGTTCATTTTATTTTGAATAAAGAAGACCCTGTTGTGAAATAAAGTGAAAAGAGAAAGAGACAAAGATAAAAGAGAGAGTAAATTGGTGTTCTGTATTTCTTTCTCAACAATTGTTCAATCTACAGTATACAACTTACATCCACTATATATAAGCCAAAAACAAATTTTACAATTAATGATAAAGATCTCATACAATTAATAGTAATAATGAAAATGGACAATCAATATATATTATTCCATTTATAACACTTCCCCTTTGTTCATCTTTCATTATACACTAGTAATACAATACTTCAGGATCAATATTAATATGATACTTCTGGATCATTTATACTGCCTCATTAAAAACCTTATCAAGAAAAACCCATTGGGATAAAAACTTGGATAAGGGAAAAAGAGTACAGCGTGTATAATGCTTCCCCTCATTTTGATATTATTGGACATCCTTCAGTCGGTGTAGACCTATCTTCTTTCTGAGTTGTTCAAAAATTCTTGTTGGCAAAGACTTCGTGAATAGATCGGCCAAGTTGTTGCATGATTGAATTTTTTGAACATCTATTATACCATCCTTTTGTAGATCATGTGTCGAGAAGAACTTCGGCGCAATGTGCTTAGTTCGGTCTCCTTTGATATATCCTTCTCTAATTTGTGCTATGCAAGCTGCATTATCTTCATATATTGGAGTAGAATTTTCCTTAATGTTATGAAGCCCACATTCTTGTTGAATATTTTGAATTATTGATCTCAATGAAACACATTCTCGACTCGCTTCATAGAGAGCAATTAGTTCAGCATGATTTGATGATGTAGCCATTAGAGTTTGTTTTGTCGATCGCCATGAAATCGCAGCTCCACTATAAGTAAATATGTATCCTGATTGAGATCGTGCTTTATGCGGGTCTGATAAATATCCTGCATCTGCATATCCAACTAGATTAGATTTTATATCCTTTTCATAGCATAGCCCCATATCTCGAGTTCCGCAAAGATAGCGAAAAATATCTTTAATTCCATTCCAATGTCTTCGGGTTGGTTTGGAACTATATCTTGATAGTAAATTTACAGCAAATGAAATATCAGGCCTGGTATTATTTGCACAATATAATAATGATCCTATTGCACTTAAGTATGGCACTTCAGGACCAAGTACTTCTTCATCATTTTCTTGGGGGCGAAAAGGATCATTTTCTATATTTAACGATCGTACGACCATTGGTATTTTCAAAGGATGAGCTTTATCCATATTAAACTTCTTTAGTAATTTTTCAATATAATTTGACTGATGGATAAATATTCCATTCTTTAAATGCTCGATCTGCAGACCGAGACAAAATTTAGTTACACCAAGGTCTTTCATTTCAAACTCCTTTTTCAACAATTTTGCAGTATTTTCAATCTCTTCAGGAGATCCTATAGGGTGTGTTTGGTTCGCTCAAGAACAGGGGATGAACAGCGGCCCACGAATAGGCCCACGAACAACTTTTAGTTCGTGAAAATCGGGGGATTAGAAACAAGGAAGAAGTTCACGAACTACGGCTGTTCGTGGGTTGTTTGGATCTCGCGAACTAGTTTTGTTCACGAACTGCTAGTTCGTGGATGGTGCCAAACACACCCGTAATGTTTAAATCATCAACATACACTGCAACGATTGCAAAACCAAAATTTGATTTTTTAATAAAAACACACGGACTAATTGCATTATTCTTATATCATTCTTTTAAAAGATATTCACTAAGTCGATTATACCACATTCGACCTGATTGTTTTAGTCCGTATAAAGATTTTTTCAACTTTATGGAGTACATTTCTCTAGGTTTTGATTTATATGCTTCAGGCATTTTTAATCCTTCGAGGATTTTCATATATATGTCACTATCAAGTGAACCATATAGATAAGCTGTGACAACATCCATAAGTTGCATTTTAAGATTTTCTGTGACTGCGAGACCTATTAAAAATCTGAAAGTTGTCGCATCCACTACAGGTGAATACGTTTCTTCATAATCAATTCCATATATTTGTGTAAACCCTTGTGCCACTAGCCTTGTTTTATATCTCACGATCTCATTTTTCTCATTTCTTTTAATGACAAATACCCATTTGTAACCTACAGGATTAACATGTTTGGGCGTCTGGACTACTGGTCCAAATACTTGTCGTTTATCAAGCGAATTTAATTCAGCTTGTATAGCATCTTTCCATTTAGTCCAATCATTTTTTTTTCTACATTCTTCTATGGTTTTTGGCACATTCTCTTCTTCGCTTATAACATCACTAGCTACAGCGAATGCAAAAATTTCATCAACTTGAGTTTTATTCCTATTCAATGTTGTATTATTTTTCACATAATTTATAGAAATCTCATAATCATTTGGTACTTCGGTTTCTTCTGGAACTTTTTTAATCTCTTCAAAGATTTTAGTTTCTTCTAGAACTTTATTAATCTCTTCTGGAGATTTAGTTTCTTCAGGAACTTTGTAAACCTCTTCTGAGGTTGTACCAACTGCTTTATTCTGCTCTTTTCTTTTTCGTGGATTTACATCCTTAGAACCAATTTTTCTTCCACGTTTTCTACGTTCATGAGATTCATTTGATAATTTTGTAATATCTATTCGAGCAGGTGCATTAATAGCTGGAATATGTGATTTAGTGACTCTATTTATATCTGTGAATGCATCAGGCAATTCATTTGCAATTCTTTGCAAGTTTATAATCTTTTGAACTTCAAGTTCACATTGACCACTTCTAGGATCAAGATAAGACAACGATGAATTCCATGTCACTTGTCTATCCAGCTTTTGTTTTTCTTCCCCTAAATTTGGGAATAATGATTCATTAAAATGACAATCAGCAAATCTTGCTGTGAAAACATCTCCTGTTAATGGCTCTAAATATTTGACAATGGAAGAAGAGTTAAAACCAATATAAATTCCCAACCTTCTTTGAGGTCCCATTTTTGTGCGTTGTGGAGGAGAAATTGGAACATATATTGCACAACCAAATATCTTTAAATGAGATAAATTTGGTTCTCTTCCGGAGACTGATTGTAACGGGGAATATTTATGATCAGCAGTTGGTCTTAATCTAATTAATGCTGCAGCATGTAATATGGCATGTCCCCATGCAGAAGATGATAAACTAGATTTCATAAGTAATGGTCTAGCTATTAATTGTAACCTTTTAATCAATGATTCTGCTAGACCGTTTTGTGTATGAACATGTGCCACTGAATGTTCTACAGTAATCCCAATAGACATGCAATAATCATTAAAAGCTTGGGATGTAAATTCTCCTGCATTATCAAGTCGGATTCTTTTAATTTGATAATCCGGAAAGTTAGCTCTCAATTGGATAATTTGTGCTAATAATCTAGCAAATGCAACATTTCTTGTTGCTAACAAACACACATGTGACCAACGTGTTGATGCATCAATTAAAACCATAAAATATCTAAATGGTCCACATGGCGGTGTAATAGGTCCACATATATCTCCTTGAATTCGTTCTAAAAATAATGGAGCTTCAGGTCCAACTTTATTTGGAGATGGTCTAGTAATTAGCTTTCCAAGAGAGCATGCTTGGCATGTCAATTCTTTTGATAATATGATCTTCAGGTCCTTTAGGGGATGTCCGTTTGCACTTTCAATTATTCTCCTCATCATTATATTTCCTGGATGACCCAATCTATCATGCCATAATGTAAATAATTTTGGATCAACTAACTTCTGGTTAGTCACCATATTTGATTCTACTGTACTTATATATGTACCATATAGTCCATTTGATAATGCTTGTAATTTCTCCATAATATTTTTCTGGTCATTTTTAATAGATATGATATGAAGATATTCACAATTTTTCTCATTCATAGTTTCAATATGATAACTATTTTTTCGAATATCTTTAAAACTTAGTAGATTTCTTCTGGATCTACTTGAATATAATGCATCATCTATTATTAATTTTGTTCCTTTAGGTAACAAAATACAAGCTCTTTCGGAGCCTTCAATAATATTACTTGAACCAGAAATAGTTTGGATATTAGCCACACTACAATGCAATTGTAAAAAAATATTTCTTACTTTTCAATATTGTATTTCGTAGTTCCGCTGTCTACTAGACACGAATCTTCTTTAATTATCATTGCATCGGTCATTTTCCCTTAAAATAAAATAAAATAAATAAAATTAAAAGAAAAAAAATAAACTTGCTTCATTCTCGTACAGACCTTTTTCATCATTGGGTAAGCCTTTATAAGGCTAATATTTATAATATTGTACAACAACAGGAACTAATTTAGTGAGCAAAATTAGCCATTACCTTAACATACGCTAATTAGAGCACTGTCCTTGATATTATAAATTAGCCATTACCTTAACATACGCTAATTAAATGAGCAAAATTAATTACCGGCATAACTTACGCAAACAAAATTAAAGGAAATTAAATCTCCTTTTTCCATACATGAAAAAAAAAACAAAAAAGAAATCAAACTAATTAAGTAAACCAACTCTAATTTATTCGCATATGTCACAAACATCTTCAAGATGAATTTTTTTTTTCATTGCAAAAATTAATGCGACCATACCAATGTCATCTGCTCATATAAAATCAAATTCGCTTCAAGGAATAGATTTTCACATGATTGATTAATTTATTAGAAACTCGTTCTTTCGCATTAGGTTATACGATACTAACTTGAAGTATCTTTTGCTACTACCGGAGCAAATTTGTAACATAAAATATGGAGAATTGTACTAACAAAATTATAACAAGTTCTTTATTTATTATTATTTTTATTTTGATGGTCACATTTTTCTTTGGAAAAACTATTCAAGAGTACTAACATGCTTTCATCATAACTTCAGGTTATTAGTATTGTAACTTCAGGTTACAATAAATAAATAGAGATAAATAAATAAAAATAAAATAAATAAATAAATAAAATGAATGAATAAAGTAATAAAATTACATACAATAACTTAATTATAACTTCAGGTTATAGAAAAAAAATATTTAATAACTTCTAGTTATTAATTCGTTTGACTGCACAAGAATTTAAATGAAATAACTTCAGCTTATTTCCTCATTTAATGACAAATAATAACTATTAATATATTAAATTGAAAATAACTTCATGTTATTTTTCATCAAGTGTCCAATAATAACTTCTGGTTATTAAGAATAAAACTTGTTTGTTGAAAATAAAATTTCATCTTTGAATAATAACTGCCGATTATTTATATAATAATTTTCAATGGCATTTCATAACTTCTGGTTATATTAATTTATAATAGAACTTCATGTTCTAAGCAAATCAATTTAAAAAAAATTAAGAACTTCAAGTTCTAAACAAATTAATTCAAGAGCATCAAGAACTTCAGGTTCTAAATAATTTTAAATTGAAATATGAACTTCAGGTTCTTGATAAAGTTTCAAGTTCGAATAATATCACTAAATAATTATTTTTATCATCATTCACTTCGGGGAATAATGATTCTCATAAATTCAAACAAAAAAATTCAGATTCAAATATAAAAAAAAAACGAAACTAAGAATTTTCTATATTATTCTCAATCGAATCTTTTACCTACGAATATTCATGTACGAGAAAAAAAATGGATCTAGACCAAACAGAGATCTAAAAAATTCACGTACGAGAAAAAAATAGATCTAAACAGAGAATAACATTTGTGGTTATAGAAGAGATCTAAATATAGAAGAGAATATCTATTAGCAACATAATGAAAAGGATCTCAAATCTAAACAGAATATAAAAAGTTTTCACCTACGATGAAGATAATATTTATTTAGATCTAAACGGATTATAAAATATTTTCACTTTTCACTTACGGAATAGCATTTGTAATTATTCAAGAAAAAAAAATACACTACACTATAATTTCAATTAGTACCAACGTTAGGTACTGATTCCAGAGAAAAAAAAATTGGATACGAAAAGAAATATAATCAATTTCAATCAAATCCTTTTACCTTTTCTTCCTGAGCGATTGGTGCTGATAACATGTTGTGAAATAAAGTGAAAAGAGGAAGAGACAAAGATAAAAGAGAGAGTAAATTGGTGTTCTGTATTTCTTTCTCAACAATTGTTCAATCTACAGTATACAACTTACATCCACTATATATAAGCCAAAAACAAATTTTACAATTAATGATAAAGATCTCATACAATTAATAGTAATAATGAAAATGGACAATCAATATATATTATTCCATTTATAACAGACCCGACATTCATATCTCCACCCTTTTTTTATTTTGCCAGAAATAAATATGCACAGAAAAATCTTATTTTACGTCTTCATAAATATTAAAATTCATTCATTTAATATTATCTTTGAGATTTAATTCAAAGTTCTTGTACAGTCAAAGTAGTAATTTATTTTGTTACCACCGTTACATTACTTAATTTCTCTTTGGAAGATAATCATTACAAAGTTAAAAATTTCGTATGATGGTAATATTATATGATCAAGTTGGAAAAAAAAATGTAAAAAGAACCTTTAGATTTATGAACTTACCAAAATTCAGGATCAGAAAATAATTAGGTTTGGATAAATATGGTTTATTTGATTAAATGTACCGTCCACTTTATTTGTCTCTCCATTAGTTGTTGTAAATTTAATATTTTCTAAAATATTGGAGCCTTTGCACAAAGATTCTCCAAAAAATAATAGGAATTCAAAACCATCCAGCGCAAAAGAGAGAGTGATCGGATGCAAACCTAGTCAAAATAACTTTGTTTTACCTGATTTAATCTATTGTAGTAAAGCTAAGGGTCGAATCACAGAAACGGTGTTGGAATATCGGTCTTTTACTTTAATTAATTAGCTAGACGAGTTCAACTATTTTGGGTGTTTAAAGAATTGATGGTGGGTTCAAATCCTAAGTCTAAAATCAAGGTCAAACTAGAACTAAATGGGAGATAATCAGCAAATCTGAATTCTAGGGTTTCTGGTTTCAACTTAATCTGTTCAGTTCAATTCCCAAACAGTCCGTTTGAACCATGAAACTATTTACCGCTTAGCTATTCCTAATATGTGTGTGGAATCGTATTTTAATCTTAGGTTACCAGATACTAACCATCGTTACAGTTCTGATTTCATAGGTTAATCTACTACTTCCCTTAGAGACCCTAAGATTTGGTCATCACCATTGGCTTAAGTTTTCTAAGTCTATCTTTCAATTCGGAGGATATCTCACAACCATCGTTGCGAGAAAAATTCACCTATCGGCTACTAAATCCTAGTTTCACTCATCAGATACTACCATCCTCAAGTTGGTCAATCAATTCATACAAAGGTATAGATTATTATTAACATACTAGACAAGGTCTTAATCTACTTGGTATAATCAATTCTCCCCTAGTAATCAATGATATCACATAATCAATTAAATCATGAAAGATAGAAACACATAAAAAAATAACTAAGCAAATAAACAACTAAACAAATGAGTTTACAACCATAATCCTAGAATAACAAATCAATAACTAAAAGACATCGAACAAACAAAAGAAAATGAGAAATAAGAGAAGTTACAACCAATTGCCCTTGTTTCCTCTTGAACTTATCGAAATCCCCTTCTAAACTACTCGTTGCTGTCGCAAACGACTCGTCTAACGCTGCCACAATATAGACTTGAGACTAATCTCTCGTATATTTCTATGGCTAACCCCAAAACTTGACTTTGGAACTAACCACCTACTATTGCTCTTGTCTGCCCTTTTATGGGCTTGTATGGGCTTGCCTGCTCAAAATCTCCTCAAAGTCCTCTTAAATAGGCATTGGAATTGTGTAGAGACGCATGAGGATTGTTCTGGACGTGTTGGGAGTTGAAAATAACCACCCCACCAAGAATAACCTCTAAAACGGGCACTTTCTGCTATTTCTGGAAGGTTCTAGACGGACCGTTTGAACCTCCAGACGGACCGACTCAAATTTGGCTGAAAATAGCAGTTTTTCCTGTGACGGTCCGTTTGGAAAATTAAGCACTTCGCACTGTTACTGTTTTGCCCATATCTCTTTCATCCGGACTCCGTTTGAGGCGATTCAAAAACCAGTGGAAAGCTTACGAGGAGCTCTACATCAACATTGATTCATCCAGGCCATGTTTTTGTCCAAAATCTGCATTAAAGTAGGAATTATAGTAGTAACTCATTCTTGACACAAAAATCTAATTAAAATGACCCTAATTAATCTAACTCAAGTCAAATGGTTTAGATTGGAATCAAAACCCTACCAAAATATGTATATAAAATCATCTCATCGGAGAGGACCGTCGAATGATTTTAGTGGTCTAGATTCACTGCGCTGGATGGTGCCGCGCGGCACCAGATTTGGTTTCCCATTAATACGTGATGAATTGAACAAGTAGAAGGAGATAAATGACAAAAACAAAGATCCATTATATAGTAATAAATAATATGCATAACAGAGAGACCTCATTAGTTGAGCCATAATATTGTGCTTTTTTCTAAATCGGATATAACATGTTTTATGTACATGAAAGAAAGAAACAGACTAGAAATTACAAAAAAGGCAACTCTCAAAATTAATAACACCATATATAAACTTACCAAAAAGCATAAATACCTAGCTAATTCACTAACTTTAGCAATATAAGAAGGAGAAATCAGTACAATCCAAATTTGTGGTCCAGTCAGGTCGATTATCAAGCTCAATCAGATCGGAATTACCGATCCCGAGCTCCGCATCTGGTGTTGCCTCCAACACCTCGCGGAGCTGTTCAGACAAGTCATCCAAGAATCCTTGTGGCTTGACATTGTGGTCAACTACTGGCAAGGTAGGCCCTGTTTTCTTCTTTGTAATGGTGGGAACAACCAGCAATGCAGTGACTTTCTTCACCACCTTTTCCTCTCTCTTCTTGACCCGCCGACTTACAGCCGCTACAGCCGTTTGATGTGTCTTTTCCTCCTCTAGAGCGAAGGGGTACAGCGGGATACATCTCGTGCGTCTCAACCTCCGCTGAGGAGGAGGTACCGAGCCCGAAAGAATGGTTTAGGATCTCCACAGATGTCATGGTCAGAAAGATTTTGGAAATGTAATGCAACAAGCCAGAAGAATGAAAATATTAAAGTTCTCATATAAAAGCATATATACACGTTAACATGGTCTATTTATATAATCATCAGTATTCAGTAAAAATTTTCTCTGCCAGATTACAACAAAAAACATTATACGAAATTCTGCTGTACGTACGTACCAAAATAGCACCTGCTTAAAATATCTATTCCGTTTGTGCATGCATGTAATTATATTTTAAAATATCGTGTAGCACCTAAATAGTTAATTAATAGTCAAAACAGGAGATGCATATTGATTTTGTTCAGAATAACCAAATCAACTGTTCAAGGAACCTTCAAGAGATCAATTCAACAAAAACTAATGAATTTCATTTCAGATTAGTAAGAAACTAATGAATAGTCTAACAATCAAAACAGAGATTAAGCAAATTAATTATCAATTGCATCACAAATTCGTATGAAGATAGGAGAAATTAATGCCTAAATCTCAGCATTTCAAATTGAGAATAAATAAAAACCTCCATAAACCCTTACCTAAAAGTTCTGAGCTGAAACAAACACGATGAAGAACGCCCCCAAATTAGCACGAAAACTGCAAGAGATAGCTGAAAGAGAGCTTGAATTGGGAAGAGAAAAGAAGAGAGACGACGTAGATGAGGGTAAGGGAGCTCTATGTATTGCATGTGGCGAGGTTTATAAGCCAACGGATATATAAATTTGAAAGTACGATCAAGGTTTGTCAGAGGAAACCTTGCCTATTTTACCTCGAATCGTGTTTTTTTTTCCCGTTATTTTCCTTATAATTCCTGTAATTTGCCGGAGAATTTGAAATTATAATAACGGGTGATGAAGAAAATTAACATTTTAGTGAGCTGACATTTACATATAGGCCCTTAGAACTTTTCAAAATTAGTTAGTAATTATAAGTTTACTTACTGAGGTAGCTAATTTGTTTAGAGAGAAGAGTCTCAAAAAACTTTTCCATTTAGTAGTACCATCTTTCCTATTAAAAGTGCTAAATGCCTAGCTAAATGATACTAAATTGAACAAAAAAACGAAACCTAAATTGCCTTTTACATCTGAATGGCCATGAATTAATAAATTGCTCTGGGTTAAGGAGAGGAGAGGTGAGGTGGGTTTGAACACTTGAGTAGAAAGGCTGTGGCGTAGAGCATCTTTCATAACAGTGATGAGTACAATTGTGATAGACCTGTCTGCCATCCTATTGTGAGTTCAATTCTGATCTAAAGAGTCAATGGTGGATAAGAGATTAAATAGTACGAAAATCGAACGGCTGGAGGCAGGACTGCAAACGAGAAAAAAAATTTACGCAATTCCGTTTCGTTTCGGCCCTGCAAAACGATCATCGAAAGGAAAAATGATTTCGTTTGATTTAGCGAAACGATCAACAAAACAAAGAAACGATTTAGTCACTGTGTAAAATAGCGAAAATTACGTAAATCTTGACCGTTTCGGACCTACAAAATGATTAGCGAAACGAAAATCAGTTTCATCACCGAAACAAAACGGTTAACGAAACATCCTTGTTTCGCTGTCATTTCTAACGTTATGCAGGCCTAAACAATGGAGGATTGGAGGCCTCTCTGCCTAGGGTGTGTTTGGATAGTTGGAAGAAAGAAGAAGAAGAAGGAAGAAGAAGAAAAAAAAATTATAAACAATTTAAACTCTTTACAAAGTTATACACTTCCCAATACTTCTTTCCACTTCTTCCCTTCTTTCCTTCTTCCCACACCTATCCAAACGCATCCTAGTTCGGATCAATCGGGGATTGATTTGTGGATATGGGCCTTCGAAGTTCGAATAGGCCGAGCTCAGTTTCGAATCGACTTTTGCTTGTCGATTGTCGTTGACTCGTTGTCGAGTGAAAAGAAAGAAAAGAACTAAAGAAAATATAATTAGTCAGTTCATCTGAAATGGATTTTCTAGAAGTAGAGATGTGCTGGCTTTTTTTTTATTTTGTGTGAAAACTGAAAAGCAACATGTGCATGGTAGGCATACATTTGTCATTCACCCATCTTATCGACTTCGTAAGAGGAGGCAGAGAACGCAAAAATTTATTAATTTCAGATAAAGAGAGGGAGGTAGAGCACAGAGATAAGATCTCTGAATTTCAAATAAAAGAAAACGTACAATTTATCATTTGAAGATCAAAAAAAATATTTATCTGGTGCGACAAGTGCTACATCGCATTAGCTAATTGGAAAAATAAGATAATGGAGGAAATTGAATAAATACTTGATAAAAATATATTTTATTTATTGGATCGTTGTGCCGTGGACAGAATTTTAAGCCTGGTTTTAGTTAAACTAAATCAGATATGTCGATTATTTCAAGGGCAAAATAGGTTTTAGCATTTTTATATTAGTCTCTTAGTTACTTCATTTCCTGTCCATTATCTCATCTCCTTCCATCTGATAAGAAAATCACAAACCCCAATCTTCAGTTCTTCATTCGTCTCCTTCTTCACTCTTCAACTCCTCTAACGTGCCCGTCGTAATAATTCCTTTCTCCTGTGCCACCACTATCTTGTCAGAGAGAAGGCTGTCAGAGCAATTTTCTTTGCTCTTTAGCGCCCCTAATTTTCCTTGCATCAGCGCTACCATTTTTTTTTAGTAAGTTATCTACCCTTAAATTTAGCGTGATTTCTCTTTTTTTCATGTCTACGCCTCTACGCTAAAGCTTTTGATTTGTCTTTTATTGTTCATTTTGGCAATCAGTAAGCACATCCTAGATTAACTACATTTTTGTTTGTTTCTACATTAACTATTTTGTCATTTTTAATTAAAGCCTACTTTAAAAAATCTGGCCCATAAACGGAGGAGATGCAGAAGTGTGGACCGAAGTATTGAATTTTTTATATGATTTCTTTTCCTTCATTTGATTAGAGCAATTCATGACATCTGAATTGCTTTATAATTGTCTAACACTTTCAGTTTGATGCTAAATTACTTGAAATGATAATATTTTACCTTGGAATGTAGACAAGTTAATTCTTTTTCCCAAATATTTGGATATTATTTTCCCAAGCTCGAAAGAAAAATAATATATATTGTTTGCCTTAACAGTACCATTTCTTTTCACTTATTTCTATTATTTTTTTCCCATATGAACTTTGATTATACAACTAATGTAATTATTTCATATGACTTGATCTAAAAAGAATCATATTATGACATACAATTTACACTTATTAATATTTAGTCAGTTTACAATTATTTCATTTATAACACTAAATATAATTACTTCGTTAAGTAATATAGTTGTTCTAAATTTATTGGAGTTAATTAGATAGCTTTTTTTTTTACACAATTGTTCAACCTCATATTTATAAGCAGCACAAGCACAAATCGGATTAACAACAACCATATGATTTGATTCAAAGGTCCATATATAAGTACAAGTCACCTATCCGTGGTCAAATCCCGACACATGAAAGTAACCAATCAGAAAATACCACATGTTTCTGTGAGCGTGTTGTTGGATAATTTTGGAAGGTGCTTTAGAAAATACATCAGAAATGAAAAATGTGGTCAATTTTCTCCTTATGATTTTTTTTTTGGAGGGGGATAGCGCATAAAATCAATTTTTCAATTTTAATTCAAACAAATTTGTACCTTGGGCTCTAACTAGTAACAATCTAAATAGGAAACGTACAGTAAGGTCCTTGCAATTTTTCATTTAAAATTAAAGTGCATAAGATAATTGTACAAAAAACTAAAATCCGATGATATTCACCGATGCAAACAAGATTTTCTTAGATTAATGTTTCACTGATATTACCGAAATTTTTAGTATAAACAATTCAATATTCAAGAATTTTAATTAGAACCAGGATTTATTTATATTTTTAATAAGAACCAAGCAATAACGTGTTTTATAATTCGGTTATTCTCTATGATCTAATAACTCGTTCATAAAATGCGTTAAAGGAACAACCATATGTCCATATCATAAAACGCGTTATTAGCTCAATAAAACGTTTTATTAACGCGTTATTAGGCGGATGTTTTTTGGTTAGTTGTTGCGCCTCTACATTTAATAAAAGAATAAAAGCATCCCCCCACCCCCATTCTGTCTCGTTCTCTCTTCGTCTCCCCTCATCAAAAATTATGGTACCGAATTTTTGCGACCATGACACTGGAGAAAATTATATTGCAAGTAACCTTGAGAAAAGAAAATTCAACTCGTGGTATGAAATGTTGGAATTAGCTAATTTGCACGACAAGTTGATGAATTCTCTAAGATTTGAAAAACATATTGCATGACATAAAAGGCAAATTTATACTTTTTAGAAAATAAAGAAAAACAATTTTAGTTCTATACAAGTTTAATTTGTTTTTGTTATTTCGGCATTTTTTAAATAACAAAACTTCTTCCATTAATCTTACTGATGCGCATAATATTATTAGATTTGTTTAAACTACTGTTTAGTAATTTTCACTTCAAATAGTGCAAACCAATTTAGAATTGTAAATTAAAAAAATCAGTTTAAAAATCTATTAAGAAACATAAATTGCAACAAACGAACAGGCGACTCTTAAGTAAATAAAAAAATTAAAAAAAAACATGGCCAATTGATGAGAGAGCGCCCAAAAAAGATTTAAGTCACACAAATGTGAAAAGATAAAGAAGCAATGCACAACGAAAGATTAAATAATACAACATGTGCATACACAAAGCAACAGTTCTACTTGTCCATACAACACGACCAAACCTATAACGAATCACATTAACAATAAAATTCGACTTATAGTCATTCAAATGAGTACATGTAACCAGTTTACTGGTAATAATGAAAGAAGATAGATAAAAAGAGAATGTCTCAAAACAATGAAATTGTTGTATTGTGTAACCACTTCTGAGTACAGGTACATGTATATATAGCTGACGAGATACAGAGAGAAAGCTAATTCTAGGACTAGATACAATGAACCAACTCTTCCTAATTCTTGGAATATGACCGTTGCACCATACTGGTAGTGCATTACTGGAGACACCCATTGAATCTATTGTTTGTCTGTGTAACTATCCTTAACACCCCCCCCCCCCCAAGCGAAAGGAGGAGCAACCACATTGAGCTTGTGCTTCAAATAATCAAATCGAGGAGAGGGAAGACTTTTGGTGAGCAGGTCTGCAAGTTGATCTTTAGAGCAAACATATCTGACAGTCAATTGTTTTGAAGCTATCCTCTCTCGCACAAAATGGAAGTCTAGCTCGACATGCTTAGTTCTAGCATGAAACATCGGGTTAGCCGCAAGAAACGTAGCACCTATATTATCACACCATAAGATAGGAGGAGATGAGCATTGAATGTGCAGTTCGGCAAGAAGGTATTAAAGCCATATTAATTCGGCACTAGCTAGGGCCAAACTCCGATATTCGGCCTCCGTGCTAGAACGAGAGACAGTGGGTTGCTTCTTAGCACTCCGTGAGACAAGATTTGAGCCGAGATATATGCAAAAACCAGAGGTTGAGCGGCGATCATCGGGGCATCCTGCCCAATCCGAGTCGGTGTATGCATGAAGATTGAGAAAGGCATCCTTCTTAATCAAAAGACCATGTGTTAACGTACCATTGATGTATCTCAAAATCCTTTTAACAGCTGCCCAATGAGTATCCGTGGGTGCTTGCATGAATTGAGAAACTTTATTTACCGCAAAGGCTAAATCGGGTCGAGTAATCGTGGCATATTGAAGAGATCCCACAATAACTCTATAAAGGTGCGGATTGTCCATTGGTTCACCATCAAACTTTGAAAGAGGATTGTTTATGGCCATAGGAGATGAGCACGGCTTAGAGGTGTACATGTTAGCTTTGAGAAGAAGATCTTGAAGGTATTTTGTTTGAGATAGGTGAATGGAAGAAGAAGAGGTAGAAACCTCAATACCAAGAAAATAAGATAGATTTCCAAGGTCTTTAATTGCAAAATCTTTTTGGAGAGAAGAGATAATATCAAGAAGTGACTGATTGCTATTGGCAACAAGTATAATGTCATCAACATATACTAAAAGGATCATATAGTAGCCATTGGAGTTAAATATGAAAAGGGAGGGATCATAATTAGATGACTTAAACCCGAGCTTGAGTAAGGAAGAGTGTAAAGTTTGAAACCAAGTTCTAGGGGATTGTTTGAGGCCATATAGAGCTTTAGAGAGGAGACAAACGTGATTAGGATAAGAGGGATCAACAAACCCTTGGGGTTGAGCCATGTAAATGGTTTCTTGTAAATGACCATGAAGGAAGGCGTTTTGAACGTCAAGTTGACGGATGAACCAACCATGGGAAATAGCTAAAGAAAGAACAAGCTGTATAGTAGTCGGTCGTACTACTGGACTAAAGGTCTCGAAGAAGTCGATACCCTCCTCTTGGGTATAGCCTTTTGCTACAAGACGGGCCTTGTAGCGAGCAATGGAGCCATTGGAATTCCTTTTTATCTTGTACATCCATTTACACCCAATAATATGTTGATCGGCAGGGGGTGGAACAAGAGTCCAGGTTTGATTGGCAGCAAGTGCATCGATCTCTTGAGCCATTGCTTGGCGCCAATTAATATTTTTGTTGGCCTGATTAAAAGTGGAGGGTTCAGGCTCAACGGTTGTAGAGGTAAGAAGTGCTACGTGATAAGGAAAGGTCTTCTTTTTAAAAATGTTGTTCTTGGCACGAGTAACCATAGGATGTTGCGAGATTGTTGGGTACTGAGTAGTTGAAGAAGAAGAGGGGACATCTGATTGTACCGAAGAAGCAACATCAGAAAGAGGAATCGGTGGTATTTGAGTAGAAGGAGAAGACAAATGGCGGTCAGATGAGACCTCTGCCCGTGGAGAAGGATTTAAATTGCGGTCAGATGCTGGAGCTGTTGAAGTGTTGTTTGAGCGACATATAGATGAGCCGTTGGATGGAGAGCATGTTAGAGGGACGGTTGGATTGATATGAGAATTTAATTGAGAAGGTGGTTGACTGAAGGGAATCAAAGGTAACCAGGCATGTATATTTGACTCTGACAAAGGTTGTTCTTCGGACGCATTAGCAGAAGCAACAGATGCGAAAGGGAAATGCGATTCATCGAAAGTAACATTCCTGGAAACAAAAATCTTATTTGTCTCCAAATGGAGACATTTATAACCTTTTTGATTTAAAGCATAACCCACAAAAACACAAGGTATAGACCTATCTTCAAGTTTATTTTTGTTATAAGGTCTAGTTAGAGGGAAACATAGGCAACCAAGGATTTTAAGAAAGGTCTAATCGGGTAATTTGGAGAACAATTTGGTAAAGGGCACAATTTTTGTTTTGGCTATTGGTAACCGATTAATAAGATACACAATGCTTGAGAAAATAGTATCCCAAAATTTTAAAGGAATGGAGGCATAATTCATAGTAGCAAGAGCAAGTTCAACAATATTTTGCGTTCCGCAACACCGTTTTGTTGGGGCGTATAAGGGCACGTGATTTGAAAGGTTATTTCGGGAAACAAACGATGTAAGGGCTTAAATTCCGTATCACCATCACTACGAAAGGTTCTTATCTTACTATTTAAAAGAGTCTCAACTTGAGCTTTAAATAAAATAAAAACTCTAATAAGCTCATCCTTACTATGCAAGAAATAAATCCAAGTATATTTAGAAAAATCATCCACATAATAGGAGCGGGACCCCACAAATCGGAATGTACAATCTCCAAAGGAAAAGAAGAAAAGGAATACAACAATTGTGATAAATGGAAAAATGTGCCTTAGTAATACAACAATTGTGACAAATGGAAAAATGTTTATCGCCACAAGACAAATTATTGGAATTAAGAACTTGAAGAGTGGTAGTAGAAGAAGGATGTCCTAGACGAGCATGCCAAACATTGGAAGAAGCTCTTTCACCAACAAAGGCTCTAGGAGAATGAGTTACGGAAGAGGTAGGTTGAATGAAATAGAGGCCATTGTGGTTTTTAGCTTGAAGGAGTACAATCTTGGTGTGGCGGTCCTTTAAAAAATAAAAGTTTGACACAAATTCAATACACAAATTGTCATTATTTGCAAGTAGTTTTGAAATACTCAAAAGATTTTTAGTAAAAGTAGGAACATGCAACATATCAAGAAGCTTAATACAACAAGAAGAGAAGTTAAGAGTAGAAGAACCTATATGAGTTATGGGCATACCGGTACCATTACCAATATGAAGACTATCGGTTCCATCATAAGGCACAAAGGAAGAGAGATTGTTTATATCGCTTGTGACATGATGAGTAGCCCCCGAATCAAGACACCAATCATTCGAAAAGAAGGATGAGGAAGGTTGAGCAACATGTGCTTGGAATGTAGGTTGAGATGGTTCACCATAGCGAGTGTCGAAGCGATGATAGCAAATGGCAGCAATATGACCCCTCTTCGAACAGACCTGACAAATCTCGTCCTTGTAAGGATTCGGTTGATTTTGATTTCTGGTTTGTGGCGCTGGAAGAGGAAGCAAACCAGACCCAGTCGAAATAGGAAAGAAAGCATTGCCATTCTTGTATTGTTTCGGCCTATTATTAGACTGAGAAGAGGACGGGCCAGACTGAGATAGGAAATTGGATCGGTTAGGCCCAGAAGAATAGTTGGGCTTGTAGTTGTTAGGAGGAAAGAAAGATCTATTCGGAGAACCATTCTTGTTCTTGAATTTCCCCGATGGTTGAGAGTAAAAGGCGGCAGCTTGGTTAGAGGTGGAATTGACAGAATTGGCGGAAGCAATAGAAGCAAGTTGGTGAGTCTGTAATAACTGCTCATGAGTGAGAAGTAGAGAGAACAGATCATGACTGCTAATGGAATCAGATCGAGCATTGATGGAAGCAACAAAGGAGGTGAAATCAGAGCCAAGGCCATTAAGGATGTGCATGACAAGATCATCGTCAGAAATCGCATGCCCCACAAAGGCCAATTCGTCGGCTATAGAATGAACTTTACTGATGTAATCAGAGCAGGAAGAAGAACCTTTGCTGGTATTGAGAAGATTCCGGCGAAGTTCAGTCAGACGAGCTCTTGAGGTTGAGGAGAAGCTTCGTTGAAGAGCAGTCCAGAGTTGAGCGGACGAGGCGCAAGAAACCATCTGAGCAAGAATCGGTTCAGAGAGAGAACCACGCAACCAACCAAGTAAGACCTGATCTTGTTTGTGCCAGTGAAGATATTGAGGATTGAACTCAAGAACGCCACTGGAATTGAGAGTTGTCGGAGAAGGAGGAGCACTTGAAAGGTGAACGAATTTGTAGAGATCATAACCGTGCAAGATTGGTATGATCTGAGACTGCCAGGACAGATAGTTGGAATGGGTCAATTTGATGGCAATAGGCATGGTGAGAAACACCATTGATTCAGAATTTGAAGGAAGGGAAGGAGAAGAAGAAGGATTGGGGATCAAAGAGGAGGTATTCTCCATTACTGGCGCTGATACCATGTAACCAGTTTACTGGTAATAATGAAAGAAGATAGATAGAAAGAGAATGTCTCAAAACAATGAAATTGTTGTATTGTGTAACCACTTCTGAGTACAGGTACATGTATATATAGCTGACGAGATACAGAGAGAAAGCTAATTCTAGGACTAGATACAATGAACCAACTCTTCCTAATTCTTGGAATATGACCGTTGCACCATACTGGTAGCGCATTACTGGAGACATCCATTGAATCTATTGTTTGTCTGTGTAACTATCCTTAACAGTACATTTAGCCACAACAGATCCCACTAAACATATTTTAAGAAGTCATAGGCATAGCACACCAACTACTGCATACACCACCATTATGTCAAGCCCACCAAAATGCAAAATCTAAGACGGTTCACCAAGGTTTCAAACACAACCATGCCCGCCAAAAGGGTACAGAAGAGGACACCCTCTTCATCATTGGCATCAGTATACTAAATAAAAAGGCGTGGGTGTCATTGGTTTATTTTTAAAATTTTGGCCGACACGTTCTGGTCCTATAATATATAGAGATCTCGAATATATAATTACAACTTTTTTTTTTCTGCGGCGTGTAATCCTGCGACTATATGTGTACATGTTTTTATTGGTCATATAACTGATCCATTTCAGCGGTAAACATTTGTCTGGTACCTCATTAGAATGTTTATATTTTCTGCGCCCCATCCCTTTCTTTTTACTGCGTGGGTGTCGAGTTATTTTTTTTCGGACACGACATTAATAGTGTTTAATTGAACGTTTTTTTGTTTGTTTGCGTCAGCAGCCCACCCTTCAGTTTTCCATTCTTCTACTAATTCAATTCAATTAGCTTTTAATTCCCTTCAGTTTCTAGCTTTAAAAAAATTCCTTCAGTTTCTCTTGAATCCATCTCTCCCCCTCTTCGCTTACAAGAGACGAGAGAAAAAAAAAAACCCAAAGAAATAAGGGAGAGTGCGAGCGATGGCGGCAAGGTGACGACGGGCAAAGCAAAAGGCACGGTGAAGGTCAAAGGAATGAAAGGATCATGGCTCCACTCCAATGGTGCCTTTTGGTTGGACCCACTTTTATTCTCGATCTTACCTAAACCCTAGAAGAGGGGTCCCTCTGATGGACGCCGCTCTTGCCATCTCGCATTCGGTCTTCTTAAAAAAAGTGTTTGGCTTTTGTCTTAAATTTTATTTCATAGCCCTGATGGCGTTACTGTTATATACTTTTCTATATATATATATATATATATAGCTTTCTCTTATTTTTTGACGATTCATGAATGTGTACAGTGGCAATTTGATGGAACTTGGACTTGGAATTCTGTTGAATGTGTACAGTGTACTGAGCAATATTATAAGAGCTAGGTTACATCTTGATGCAGCGTGTTTGTAGGTAGTGTTGTTCTCAACTAATATCATCATGTCTTATTTATATTGTCTAGGAATTAAAAATTGCAAACGTCTAGGCACCATATTCACCTTCTGTAAAAAAAGTATCGGCTATGTCCAATCCATGCAATTTCTAATCAACCAATTATGATGACTGAGCTTTGTACCATTACAAAATGAACATCTAAACTATGAGTTTAATAGTAAAATCATTGGGTTTCATTGAATTAAAGAAGAATTAATTGTCTCCTTTAAGTACAGAAGGTTCAGACATATTGGCACCTGTGGTCCCATGCCCTTTGTATAAGTAGATCGATTCTGGTAATTGGATCAAGGGTGAAAAGTGAAGAATAATTTTTATGCATGTTCATCGATGGCAAGGTATACATATGAAATATTTCTCTTCTCCTTTTATACTTTTCCAAATAATCATATTACCACTTTTTTTTTAGCTCTCTCTATCAAAAATTATTATCTTCTAATTTGATTTCCTTTCTAAATTATTAAATATTCTAGGCCTATGATAAAAAAAAGATTCTTAGAAGGTCACACAAGACAGGACCACAAAGGAGGTGCCAAACCTATCCTCGACGCTTCTGGTTTTTATTTTTGTTTTCTCTGTTTAATTTTTATATTAGTACTAATCTATGTTAAAAAATACTTTTGATAAAATTGTAGTTCTAATTTATAGGCTAATTTATAAGCTACAAAGACATTAAAGTATATATTGTTCTCACTGTTATTCATTGGTGTTTCAATTTTCTTTGTCTTCAAATTTTTTACGATATTTTCTTTATTTTATTCTTACTTGTGAATGGAGTTTCCAATTTTCTTTCAATTTGAGGTTGATCGGCATTGTTTCTCTCTTGATAAAAAAAATTGCAAGTCCACTGGTTAGAGGGTAAAGCAATACTATTGGTTTTCCAGTGGACTGATGTGAGTTACACTTGAAAATAGACATGAAGTTTTCAACAATTATTGTATGAATCCACGTCAGATAAGATTTTCATCAGGTACTATAAACTTTCAGGTTTGCAGATGCTACATACAGCTTGACTTATTGTAGTATCAGTGTTGGACCAATTTTCAAGACATCAAGTATGCATTTTTAAGGGTTTTGCGATTTATGTTTTGTAATCTGTCTGAAGTAACAGAAAAAGACTACTTGAACAATGTTCTTATTTCTGTTGGTTGTTATTCTGACAAGAGATTTGAAATTAAATTTTATTTTTAGGTTTTTCCTATATTATATGAATTATGCTAATTGCTTCCTTTTGTATAATCTACAGGCAAAAGCAACATATTTGGATTACTGAATTTTTACCATTTGCGTTATTTCAGATATTGAAAATTTACTTTGAGAAATGGATTTGAGGGCCTTCATTTTTATAGTAGTTCAGCTCTGACGAGTCTCAAGATGTACATGATGAGTTTTTCCAAATCACTTTACAACAAAATTATTTGTAGTTACAAAAAAATAAATTTGCTTCTGTCATTTCTTTAACTAAATCTTTTGTCCGCATTTATTCATTCATGAAGAGGCCGAGATAGTAATGATTCTGGCACTATAAGAGATCTTGCTTAAGGCATTCATAGATCGAAAAGTAAGTTTCAGTTTATATGTAGTGCAATGCAAATTTTAAAGTTCAACTTCATTTGTGATATTTGTATGATAAATGTAATTTTAACATGTTAAAAATTCGGCACTATCTTTAAACTTTCTTCGTGATTTATTTATTTTTTTCATAATTTAACTATTTGCAATGTGATTGATATATGTAATAAACTGAACTACAAATAAAATATACGACAATAGTAAAATTCTAAAAGAGGCCAGAGAAAATTTAGGTCGCGCAACGCGCGACAACCCCACTAGTTATGCAGTAAAATCTGTGCACGGCTCTATGTAGGCTCCGTTTGGATACGTGTGGGAAGAAGGAAGAAGGGAAGAAGGGAAGAAAATTTATTATAAACAATTCAAACTCTTCACAAAATTATACACTTCCCAATACTTCTTCCCACTTCTTCCCTTCTTCCCTTCTTCCCACACCTATCCAAACGGAGCCGTAATTACCCATTTGAAGGCTCAATAACAGCTATTAAAACCTGCCACACGATAACTTCAGATGGAGATCACAAAAAGTACAGACGTGCACTATTCATCAAACATTGAGGATATAAGGTCAAGAGATACGGACCGTTTGATTTATACTCGGTGGTTATGATTCTGATTGATCATCAAGTTCGTTTATTTCTGATAGAGATGATGGGAGAAATCGACCCGTCAAATCTCAACGAAACGGACCAGATTTTGTATGAGCCTAACATTTTGCAACCAGTTGAGTTTGTACTAAGTCCTACATTAGGCCCAAAAATAATTCTGTTTGGAATTCTTCAGTTAATATTTTTAAACTAAAACTTTTTTAAAAATTGATATGACGTTAACACTACTTTTTTTTTATTATATCAATCTGTTTACATAATTTTTTTTAGCGAGAAATATGACACCATCACAATTCACAATCTATAGTTCGTCATTGTCAAAAGAGCAATAAAAATTCAAGACTTTGCATGATCAGAAGGTTAAGAATTTTTTAGATTCAGTTCTTTGAATTTCACATTTTGAAAAATTGTATGAAAGAGGGTGATAATTAGGAGTTGCAAACTTACAATTATATTAATAAAAAGAAAAGTTATAATCAAGAATGGCACTGGATAACGTTCTTATGCAATATAAGGCCCTATAAGCTGTGTTTAAGTAGTGGTCAAAGTGGCTACATTAGATCAACCATAAGAATGGGTTTTTATATTTTGGTGTGTTTGGATGTGAGGTGAAAAGGGATGAATAGCTTGTTAGTGATTATGTGTTGTTTAGATAATTTGTTGAAAAAAAGAAAGAAAAATAACATAATAATTATTTATATTTTTTAATAACAATAAACTATAATAAGTGATTTTGTTTCATTTTCATCAAAATGAAATTGGGTGGCGCTCCCACTTTTTTTCGAAAAAAAACTATAATACGTGATAGTCATAAATAACAACAATAATATATAGTCATAATAAATATAATAACAATAATAATAATAATAATTATAATAATAATAATAATAATAAAACAGAATATAATAATACAATAATTAACTATAATAAGAATAATAATTAATAATAATAATCATAATAAAACATAATAATAAGAATAATACAATAATGAACTATAATAAGAATAATAATTAATAATCAAGAAGGAAGCGTTCCGGTCCTTCCGGAAACGGAGGCTCCAGTACACCAAAACCTCTGAAAACGCCTTCGTTTCATCGCCGCTTTCCGAAAAGCTCAGAGCACTGGCGCCGTTTCTCCCTCGGGAAAACGAAGGCGCTTGTGTGTTCCCAGCTTCCCATCTCCGCTTTACTGAAATGGCGAACGGGGATTACTTCCCTGTTTTTATCGAGACTTCGCTTCACACTCGCCTCGTCACGAGCGTCTCCTACGAGGACACCGCTGCCTCTTTGAAGAGTATGGTCTCTCCATCTCCATCTCGTTTCTATTTTGAGTTTCGTGGCTTTAATCTTTCTGGTTCTTTCTTTCTTTTAACTGAGTGCGATGTTATTTTTATCAGGAAAGATAGAAGATGAACATGCAGTTTCCTTCCCAGATATTGGAGCGATAACTGTACAAGCCGTTAAGGTGACATTGGAGAATTATTTACTGTACACTTTTCAATTGTGATAATTGCAACCATTTGTTTGATCTTTGATGTATGACTAGACACTGGAAAATTGGTGTTGCAGACATGTCGGGAAGGAGTTATGTACCAGCTGGCAGACTCCATGCCAGTTTCCACTGTACTTAGTGGGGTTAGTGGAACTCTTTTGCTCTACGTAGATGCAGCGACGGATAATTATGAGAGAATGCTAAGAAATGGGAGGGCTGATCAGGAAGTAAATGTCCCAATTGGAGGCAGGAGCGAAGATTTGGTGGTAATCAAAGCACCTAGCATTGATAAGGATGTTTTGGTCGACCCACTTCATGACTCGACTGAAGCTGCTTCTCACTTACTCAATAAAACTAAGAAGAAAAAGCACAAGAAGAATTTATCTTCTGAAGATACTGCTTTAAGATTAGAGGAATTGAGAGAAAGGGAAGTGAAAGGATTTGAAGGAAATCCTGTTCAAGAGGAACCAGGTATTAAGTTTACTAGAAAAAGAAACATGATGTTTTTCCCAATTTACGTACTAATATATAATGCTTACGTGCTGATTTATATATGGATGCTATTCTGCGGATGACGTCCATAAGAACTATACTGCTCTATGTATCTCAAAAGAAATGAGTTAGGTTTTGATATATAAAATTGCTAAATATGATATAGATTGAATTACTAATTATAAGTTGAAAAGCTTACCTATGATTTTTTAAGGAGATGCTTAAATAATTTTTATCTGCTTGTTCAATTTAATGTTAATTGAGTTTAGGCGAGTTTTTTTTTATTTCATTTTTTCCTTTCTTTTTTTCTTTCTTTCCAATTTTGAGGTTACATAACTTCAACATAGAAAATAAGTAAATGCTTAAGCTAATGATTTAGCTAATATGAAACGTGTATTTTTGCGGTGAAGGTCAAACACTGCAGAATGGCCATTATGGTGCTCATGCTGGTGAAATTAACAAGAGAGGATCAAGGAAAGGGGACTGGAATGTTTCCGAGGGGGAAAGTGGGGAAGATTATAATAAGAGGAAAAGACAAAAGAAAGCAAAGGTGCCTGATCAATCTAAGGATGCTAGTGGATCAATTGGTGAACCTCTCAGCATGAAGGAAATAGCGCATGAAGCCAGCTGGGAGAAAGAGAGAAATATGTCTGGGAAGATTTTGGGACAGGATTGCGATTCACCACAAATTCCAGGTAAATATTTGTTCCGATGGAGAATTGCTTGAGTGTTGGTTCTTTTGTGTAGTGAGCTTTGTCTCTCTTTTTCTCAAGCCTAGTGCAACTGCAGATCATTTTCATATTCTGTCTATTTTTCTTTTGGGAAGTGTCAGACCTTACTAGTATTGAATGGTTGCTCGGCATGCGGAACCAATTTTGCTTAAGCACCAGTTAAGCGTGATTATGATCCACCTAAGTTTTATCTGCCACAATTCAGCTTCAGTATGCAGTCCTTATTCTGTAAAAATCACCTTTATTCATTTTCCTTCCTTGAATTATGTTAAGTCTACCCTAGGCTATTAATTTTGCTTAATCATACAATTTGCCACAAATCAAACCAAATATTATAAGGAAAAGGAGTTATCTTGACCCATCTGAAACAGTGTTGGCTGTTGAGAACCATTAAAGATTGCCTGTATATGCTTAGTATGCCAGACCTCAGCCCTTCCCTATAATGAAAAATCGATGTCAATGGTTTGTGCTGGTTTCTACCAGTTTGCAATTTTCTCCAAGTCCTAGTTAAGGCTGTTAAGCTATGTAAGATAGTTAAACTTAATCTCCATTCCTGCAATTAAATTTTATAGCAATTAAATAGTTGCATTGATGTGTGAGGTAGTCCCTTGATCACAAGTTTAATTGATTTAGGAGGCAGCTATCTAATTGTTTAACTTTAAAGTACGTAGAAAACCGGAGTTGATACTCTGATGTGGGATGTCAGTCCTTTGACTATGTAAAAGCAATTTTTTTTTACTGGTGTATGCAGATAGTGTGAATTTGATGGAGCCAATCATTCCCAATCCAGTTGAGTATACACCAACTGAAGTAATCACTTCAACGACAGTCAACCCATCTTCAAATGAGGAAGCGAGTGGAGCAAAGCATAATGCTCGGGCCAAAGGCGATGTTAATTTTCATGGTCAACCTGATGGAAACCAAATGCTTGACCAAGGAACAGAATTAAGTGGAGATCCAACTAAAGAGCCTAGCCAAAGTATTAGTAACTATGGTGTAGCTAAATTGGGAGAGGAGCAAGCTAGAAGAGATGATGCCAAAAAGGGTCGATCCCTACAAGAGGCGACTCAAATGATTGATGCAGTTTCTGGAGGTGTTACTCGAGAGGAGAAAGAACATAAGAAAACAAAAGGCTTCTCTTCTGATGTCGCATGTGAGATCCCACCAATCAAAGAGAATGAACCTCAAGTAAAAGATAATATTCATTTCTCGGAGAAGAAAGATTCCAAAATGGCAGAGAAACCAGGTGATTACAAGTTTATTTTTTATTTGTTTTAAAAAAAAAGAACAGTTGTGTCTTCGGTGTACCAATCATGAAACTACTTCACTACGTAATGTAGCATATTTTTCTTTTATCTTCCATTCTTTTTTTTTTAATCTCTCTTAGGAGGCTCTTGGGGGCAGGGTTGTGCGGGTTATTCCTAAGCTGATACAGAAAAAATAGCAATAATGATGCTTTAATAGTACTAATAAGTTAAGCTGTTGATTTGCTATTCTGAGCTGATGATAATTTAATATGCAGTCTTTTCAGAAATTAGCAAGGTTTCATGATTTGGTATATTTCAATGAAATTTCTGTGATAAAAGTCATATCTAGTGTCTTGGTATTGCTTCTTTTGTTTGTATTCCTAACTTCTGAGTTTTTACTGGTGCTATCTTCTAGAGTGCTGGTCTCACTGAATTTGAAATTAATCCCATTTAAGTCAGCCTCAATTTTCCTCAGTCAACCAGTCCCAAACAAACCAGATATTGTAAGCAAGAATGAATTTTTCTTGTCTCTTTACTGCACATATAATGCAGCTCAAGAGCTTAAACATGATACTCATACTAGTGGCATGGATGAAGCAGTAAAGGAGAAATCTAGGAAAAAACACAAGACAACAAAGGGGCCCTCTTCAGACACTCCATTTGAGGTCCCACCTATTAGAGGGGATGAGTCTGAAAAAGCAGATGATAAAGTGCACGAGAGCAACCGACTTGTAGATGAAGAGACAAATTTTGATTTACCACTCAAATCAGGTATTTTTATTTTTGCTCTTAAAAAAAGAAGAAGTATATACAAGCCCTTGTGATCTAGTAGCTTAGGTGGTAAGAGCACTTGGCTCTCTTCTAAGAGGTCAAGGGTTCAAGCCCGCATGCTTGCGATAGGCTTGGCGAGCCAGCGTAAAAACTCAGCCATATATACAAGAAATGGCCAGGGTCGGGGTGTCATTTTTAGCCTACCCCAACTTGTTTGGGATAAAAAGGCTTAGACTAGAAAAAAAAAAAGGAAGTATATATATTTTTTTAAGGTGGGAGGTAGATTCTGGATTACATTGAATCAAAATAGGTAATATAGTTGTACCTGAATAGGCTGAACTTCCTGAAATCTTAAATTATCCTTTTTAACTCTATACTGCATATAATGCAGCTGAAGAGCTTAAGCAGGATACTAATATTAGTGGCATGGATGAAGCAGTAAAGGAGAAATCTAGAAAAAAGCACAAGAAAACAAAGGGGCCCTCTTCAGAGACTCCATGTGAGGTCCCACCTAGAGGGAATGAGTCTGAAAAAGCAGATGATAAAGTGCACAAGAGCAACCAACTTGTAGATGAAGAGGGAAATTTTGATTTACCACTCAAATCAGGTAATCTAATGTTTTGCTCTTAAAAGAAAAGAAAGTATATTTTTTTAAGATAGGAGTGTAGATTCTGGACTACATTGAATCAAAATAGGTAAATATAACTGTACCTGAATAGGCTGAACTTCCTGAAATCTTATATTATCCTTTTTAACTCTATACTGCATATAATGCAGCTGAAGAGCTTAAACAGGATACTCATACTAGTGGCATGGATGAAACAGTAAAGGAGAAATCTAGGAAAAAGCACAAGAAAACAAAGGGACCCTCTTCAGACACTCCATGTGAGGTCCCACCTATTAGAAGGGATGAGTCTGAAAAAGCAGATGATAAAGTGCACAAGAGCAACCGACTTGTAGATGAAGGAAATTCTGATTTGCTACTCAAATCAGGTATTGTTATTTTTTGCTCTTAAGAAAAGGAAGTATATTTTTTAAGGTGTGACTATAGATGCTGGACTACATTGAATCAAAATAGGTAATGTAGCTGTACCAGAATAAGCTGAACTTCCTGAAATCTTATATTATCCTTTTTAACTCTATACTGCATATAATGCAGCTGAAGAGCTTAAACAAGATACTC
Source organism: Rhynchospora pubera (assembly GCA_028095005.1). NCBI lineage: Eukaryota > Viridiplantae > Streptophyta > Magnoliopsida > Poales > Cyperaceae > Rhynchospora > Rhynchospora pubera. Next base: position 141,461,927 of record CM051460.1, read on the forward strand.
ATACTAGTGGCATGGATGAAGCAGTAAAGGAGAAATCTAGGAAAAAGCACAAGAAAACAAAGGGACCCTCTTCAGACACTCCATGTGAGGTCCCACCTATTAGAAGGGATGAGTCTGAAAAAGCAGATGATAAAGTGCACAAGAGCAACCGACTTGTAGATGAAGAGAGAAATTCTAATTTACCACTCAAATCAGGTATTGTTATTTTTCCTCTTAGAAAAAATTGAAGTATTTTTTTAAGGTGGGAGTGTAGATTCTGGACTACATTGAATCAAAATAGGTAATATAGCTGTACCTGAATAGGCTGAACTTCCTGAAATCTTAAACTATCCTTTTTAACTCTATACTGCATATAATGCAGCTGAAGAGCTTAAACATGATACTTGTACTAATGGCATGGATGAATTAGTGAAGGAGAAATCTAGGAAAAGGCACAAGAAAACAAAGGGTCCCTCTTCAGACATTTCATGCGAGGTCCCACCAATAAGAGGGGATGAGTCTGAAAAAGCAGATGATAAAGTGTACGAGGGCAACCGACTTGTAGATAACAAGAGGAATTTTGAGATACCACTCAAATCAGGTATAGTTAGTTTTGCTCTTGGAAAGAAGGAAACAATAAGGCTCCTATTTCCTACCATACTGATAGGTCAACCAGCTCCTTTTTGTTTTGTGGTTGTGGGGCTTGTCGGGGCTGGGGGGTGTAGATTCTGAACTACACTGAATCGTACAGCTGTGCCTAAAAGGCTGAATGTCCTGAAATCTTAAGTTATCTTTTAAGTAGCTGTAGGTGATGGAGCAGAAGCAGACAACTCAGTACCATGTAAACTTGATAAAGAGAGACTGCAGCCTGAAATAATTTCACCAGCTGATAAAGAGATAGGATTTCTTAATCACCTCAGACAGGAAGATTCCATGGGTGATAAGGAGGAATTGAGAAATGAAATGGGGTTTTCAAAGGAGGCAGCTCATGTAACAGGTGGGGATCCTGGAGTTATTTCTGTAGAGAACAAAAGCCATAAGAAAAAGAAGGCTGCCTCTATTGAAGGGTTGGTCGAGGAGGCTAGAGGCAGTAAATCTGGTCCAGAGAGAGTGAATGATGCCATTTTGGAGAAAAAAACAAGCAGCGACGCTGTGGACAGAGGTTTGATCAACATTACAGGTGAGCTTAGAAATGGAAAGGTTCATTGTAATTGTATTGGCTAATTATTGGTTTTATTTAATGTTTATCCTGATAACTAGCATACATTCTGGTAATGCCGTACTGCATATGCACTAAATCTGCGACTGAAACCTGATGCATTGTTAGGAGTTTAGTAAGGTTTTCTGTTTATGCTTACTAGTACTGGCCATTTTAATAATTATACATGCTCAAGGGCTTATATGTGGATTAATATCTCAGAGAAGAAAACACACGAGGGCTTAATTTTCCATGTCCAGATTTTTGGGTCTTTTTCTACAATGAACTTCCTAGAATATTTTAGTCTAGTTGTGTATTCAGTGAGATATGTTGGAGCTGTGGGACTTAGATATTTACATTTTGTGCATTTGAAATCTTGTTTAAACTTAAATATAACTTTATAGGCTACTGAAATGTAGGTATAAACATTGTGAGAATTTTCTCTGACTGTTTTCTGATTATATGTGCCAGGAAGAGATACTGGAGTTCTTTCTGTAGAGAAAAGGCATAAGAATAACAAGGCTGACACTGATGGGAGGGGCAAGAAGCAGTCTACCGAAAAAGAGAATGGATCTTGTAAAGAGATAGAAAGTAATCTCAATATAGAGAAGGAAATTAGAAAGGAAGCTGGAGATGCTATAAACAGTGCAGGCAAGCATTGACAGGATTTCAATTTAATTGAAATAAGTCTAATTACAGTTTTATTCTTGCATAACCACAGAAAATTTGGGCAACTATCTGAAAATTGGGAGTAATTTATTCCTGGAACTTTCAAGTATTGATATATTCATACCATAGTTGACAATACGAGGAACTAGTGATCCTTATTTTCTCCTAGTAACTAGGCTTTATTTCCTAAAAAAAGAGGAATATTGGTCAGGGGCTGCAAATAAAAAATGAATAAATAAATACTTTAGAAAAATTTGCTCTGGGTAATAATGTAATAATTATACCTGGGATATATGGTTGTCTTCTGCATGGCCGAGTTGAATTACCTCTTTGCATCTTCATTATTTTCTTTGTATATTTATATTTGTAATTTGTATGTGTAATCATGTTAGATATGTTTAAGCTACATGTGTAGTCTTGTGTATGTGCCTCCTTGGATTTAAAATTGTGTTTCAGCTTTGAACTTGATCTCAAAACACTATTTCACTCTTTCAGGTGGCAGGAAATTTTTCTGAGATACTTTCTGATACTTTTTTTAATTCCATGTGACAGTTGAAGATCCTGTAGTTGCTTCTATAGAGAAGAGAAAGCATAAGAAAACCAAGCCTGCTGCTATAGATGCATTATCCCAGGGACAGTCTTCTATAAAGAATGATTCTTCTAAAGAGAGAAAGAGTAGTCTCCTCATAGAGAAAGAAGCAAGCAACGAGGCCGGAGATGCTCATGTTACAAAAAATTCTGGTAAGCATGGGTCTCACAACTGATGATCACTGAATCTTGTCATCTGTTATAACAGTCCAGCAAAATTTATAAATACAATTGTATATACTTTTTAAGGTTTTTAATCATATCATATATGTTTGAGCAATGAGATATGCACATCTTTCATTTGCTTTCTGAATGTGGTGGAAATTTGAAAACAACAGGACACAATTACATAAACCTGTCTGCAATTTCAGGTGATGTGGATTTTCCTGCACCAAACTGTGCTGATCCTGATGACTCAATGAACAAAATAGTTTCTGGCGTTCTAGCCGATCTCAAGGAAAGAAGCTCAATCCCACCAGACACACAGGTAAGTAAAGATGCTGCACCTGCCATGCTACTCCTTGCTGAAGTGGCAGTTGATCAACACAAAGCTGAACAAGCTTCTGGAGTCGTTGTCAAAATCAGGAAAGAGAAATCTGATAAAGGTAAGACCAAAGAGAAAGGAGTTTCTGATAAGCATGGTGTTATGTCTTTAGTTGAAGGAACAACTGAAAATGCACCTACTACTCCAGAAAAGGTGCAAAAATCTGTGGATAATTTTTCGGCTGAGAATCAAGACAAAGAAGCCTTTTCTGAAGGAATCCAAACCAGTCCGACCACAGAGAAGATGGATTCCCTTGATCTTTCCCTCCCTAAACCCACCAAGAAACCTTCTGATGCAACTAGTCCCCTTAAAGGGACAAAAGTAAACAAAAAAATTCAAAATAGCACTTTTTCAAAAGACGATTCTAAATTCCATACTAGTCTGAGCAATAACGTATCAAAAAGAGATGACAAGATGAAGCGATCAGTTGCTGATATGGCTGTCATGAGTGATGCCAGCACAGAGGATGATGAAGAGGTGAAGAGTCGACTAATAAGGCCCGTGTTGACAGTCCGTAAGGCGTCAAATAAGCGCCTTGATGAGAAAATAGATGCTTCCAGAAAAAACTCGGCTGTGTTTTCTTCTGGCACAATTTTTGATGATTCGGCAAGTGAAGCTTCAACTAGAGATGAAAGTGGAAGTGCATATAGGGGTTCTCCAATGCCTGTAAAAAAGCAAGGGAGAGGTACGTTGTTTCCCTGTTTGATATCATTGTACCAACCAGTGATACAAGTGTATAGTTGTATATCTTTCTGTAACCATAAATTCAGCTTTTGCCTGCAACCAATATAGTTGATGGACCTTAGATTTGATCATAAAGAAGAATCAAGGACGGACTAATTAAATAGAGCCAAAATCTGCTATTCTTGCTTTTACATAACTGCTGGTATGACTGGTTTAGTCTGTTTTTGGTTCTTATGGCAACCCTGTCTATGTTACTTGTCATCTTGGATTTGTAATATTTTCCTGGGATTATACCTTAGTTCTTTTCCCCCAGCTATGATGTCACCAGGATCTCATTGGAAAGATGAGGGAGTTGCTGAAGATGACTTGCCTATGTCACAGTAAGTTTTCAAATGAAGCTTATCCTCACATTAGTTCCCTGCAGGATTAATTTTTGGATAATTAATTTTCTCTCGAGGCAATAAAGGCTGCCAGTTGGTTCTCTCTTGTAATGCCTACCACATGGCAGCACCTGTTGTTCAGGGTTCCAAATAAAATTAATAGTTGGTCATATTTACCCTATAAATGTTCCTAATGTGTTCAAAACTTCAATGTATCTGGGCTCTATGACAAGTTTGTATTCTACTTTGAACAAAAACCACCCATTGACAAGGGCTTTGCACCCCCTGTGTTTTGAATATTTGTAAAATATTTATGTTATTTTTAATGAAATTGTGCATAAAGTGATAAAATGAGCAGTTTGCCTCCCCAAAACAAAAGAATTACAAATTTGTTTGTAACCCCAAAACAAATCTGCCTCCGGCCCTGCCCATTACGTCTCTTCTTTAATGGTTTTCAGTTGGATGTCTTTTTAAACTACTGGTCTGGGATTTTGGGTACAACATTTTGGGTCATCCCATTAATTCAAGTGTTCTTAGTTTGTAATACCTAATTCTCTGTAGAAAGTTGAGTGTATTTGAGTGGGCTTACTATTGCATCAAATGAGAGGCAGAACTTGTAATTTTCTAAAACTAAATAGTGACCAAATTACCCTTGTTGGTGCTTAAACAGACTTGCTGGTGCTTAAATAGGCTTGCTATATTATTTTACAAGCAGAACCTTGCCCTACATCTACTATCTGAATTCTTTTTTTAGGGGCTTTTGGCAACACCATAGATTAGCGAGATCAAGGATTAAAGTTGGTATTTTTAAACAAATTTGTTTATTTCTAGGTTAACAAATAAGTTTATTAGCCTAAAAGTTAGGCTAACCTCATGCATGCCAAACATCTTCTAAAAGAAGTGCACTGTCTGAATTGTCACAGCTAATCAGTTTCTTTTATTCAATTATTTATTAGAGAACCAACCAAGCCAAAGAAGAAGGTGAACCTGAGCTCAGTTCTGATGAGTTCATCCTGCTACAAAAAGGCTAAAGTTTCTGCATGCCAATCACAAGCTGAGGATCGTGACATGATTGACGTGGTCTTTGAGACTCAACCAGATGGGTTTCTTAAATTGACATAGTGAATCCCTCGTCTGTTGGGGGTGCAAATTTTGCTTAATAGTAGAGTATTAATGGGTCAGGTGTTGGAATTTCTTTTGCTTGCAGCAATTAGGCTTCCTCTTTGCATCTCCGAAAGGAATAGTTTGCAACTCGGCTGTGATCCAAACTGGAAACGCTAGGCTAGATCAGATTCTGCTCTGCTCGAATAAATTAGATAGAGTAATTCAAGCATAGTTTAAATAACGACATAATTGAATTCTTGATGTTCATATACTAATTTTTGCTTTCATCCATTTTTTTTAATTTAATTTCGAAAAAAATGGATATTGCGTCCTGCATCTTTTCTTAGGCATGCCGCAGGGATTGCTAACCGCATAAAACATAGGCTCAGAAGTCAGAACTATCTTTAATTGAACTATTTGTCCATTTGTTAACTTCTTTTGGCATCCAAATTTACAACGTCGATATAATAAGAAAAAAACGTTACTAGAAATGATAATTAATTATATATCATTTTTCTGCGTGTTGAAACCTCCATTTTTTTCATTACAATGCACTAGCACAATCCACTTCTCTTCAACTTCTGAAAGGATATCGGGTCCAATCGGCACAATCCACTTTCTCTTCAACTTCTGAAAGGATGTCGGGTCCAATCTCCTCGTATTCGTGAGAACCTCAAGATAAGCACAAGCTTTCTAGGTGGTTCTGTACAAAAAGTCACGAATTTTCATAAAACTATATCGTGTTTGCTAATCCCTTTGGTGAGTTGATTTTAGTTTGTGAAGAAACATTGGATGTTTCCTTGTGACTTGTCAACTGAATAAGTTTCATGATGTACAGAAATAATTATCGACTTCTAATTTCGCAATATTAAAAATTTAACTATCCTAAAAAGGTAGCTGTACATTAGCATGTAATTATAGACTCTTTAATAAAAGGAATGAATTTTTAGAAGAAGTAAGAAATATAAAATATAATTAGTACTCATGAAAAATAAGTACTCACGATGAACAATTTTAACTCTTCATCCGCAGTGGTGGCCACTTCTATTCTACTTCTGTGATTATTTTACCGAATTCTATTCAATTTGTAAAAACTACTGTCAAAAGATTGAGCAGACAGCACCTCCACCATATCCGTAAACATCTAGCCACTGTTGTCATGCACGTCTCTTTTTCCCCGAATAGATAGGTGATGGAAGATTTTAAGGAGGTTAAAGAGTAACAACTATGAGTTATTTTGGATGCTTGCTTCAATTCAAAAATTGGTTTCTCCCAATATCTCAAATTAGTTCAGACTTTGAAACACTTTTTGCACTATAATGATGTTTATTATTGGCATTGCGTATTTCATATGGAAGCCTATCAATTTCCTTTTTGTCGAAGATAATGAGTTCTCACATTATTTTGGCAAAATAATGTTTGCAAGGAGTTTGAGAACGTTAAGGAAAGTACAAATTAGAAAGCTTTTACCTAGATAATGCGCGTATTCTTATTGTTAATATTTTGAGACTTTATATTAATATTTATACTTATGAAACATGAAAGACATTGAACTGAATAATCATAAAGCGTGATTCATATCAATCCAACTATATGCGTGATGTTCGTGCAAAAATTATGAGTAAACTGCCTACCAATTGGTTACCATCTTAATATCATGAACATGTAATATTGAATATTCATGTATAACAAAATGGGGGCAAACTAATAACTCTCCAAAGAAGGAAGGCCAAACTAATAATTTCTATGAACCAATTATTAGTTTGCCCCCATTTTGTTATACATGAATATTCAATATTACATGTTCATGATATTAAGATGGTAACCAATTGGTAACAAAATGATAACAAAAAAAAAAAAAGAGGGAACTTTTCTTTTTATTAAATCGCATTAAATTAACATTGTAAATTGATAGTACATCAAAACTGCATGAACAATAATCAAACTAATATTAAATGTAATTTTTTAAAAATCCTAGTTCTTCATCTCCTGATCATTCATCAACACTTGAGCTCCTTCAAGCCATAAGGCAAGTACAAGAAAGTCGGGTCGACAGCACCATCCTTGTAGTATGCAAACACCATTGCACCATCATCATGCCCAACGAAAAACTGCAGGTCTTTGAGCATAGAGAGTAGCAACTTGGTGGCCCCTTCAATATGTTTCTTGAACTCCTCTTGTTTCTCGAGCTTCGGCATCAGATTTTGATGTACCGTTTCATGTGTGTGAGAAATTGCTTTTTGTCAAACGGCGGTTGCTCCTGGAGACGAAAGGTGTCAACAATGTCGACGACCTTGACTGCCTGGTCGTTGACCCCCTCATCCTCCTCGCCACCTTCAGCTGTTGGCCCCAATGTCTACGTCAATCGCGCCTTGCATAACCCACAGCATTCCATTTTCGATCTCTTTGCAAGGAAAGGAATCAGAGAGAAGCTCGTCGCTGCTCAGGAGATCTGTATAAACGATCATTTTTATTTTTTCTAGTCGGAAGTTATTTCAACAGAGAGGTAATGAGAAGAGAGCAAAGACAGGGAGCTTATAAAGCAGGGCAACACGTCACGCTAAAATTAGGAATGCTTACATATTATTTTATGAAACTAAGTTTGCATTACACAATATTACGTTTCCTAAATAAACTCCCCAGGCCACAAATACACCAACCAAGAAAACGGAAGCAGTATAAGTCTTTTTAGAGATTGTTGAAAAGGAAACTGCACAAAATATTTGCAGAACATATAAAGCACTATAGAATTAGCCATTACAACAACCGTCACAGGTAAAGAGCTCTTTTCCATCTACTACTACATCATCAAAAATAAAAAAAATCTATATGCTAGAGAACCAAACAAAAAGTGTAGACAAAGAAAAATAATTTTACAACATAACAAAAATAACTTTACACTATTTAGTCTGCTAATTCTAACAAAAAAATTAAATTAATTAAACAGTTAGACAGGCGAAATGACATCATTCGCTGACTCCTCCCCTTTATCTTCACTTTGTATGCTTATTGTTCTTCCCATAGATTTCTGGCTTAACATTCTCCCTATTCCACTCCTTATCCGTCGCATATGAGACGAACCATTGGAAGACATACTGATTCCCATTTTCTTTTCAAGCTCTTCCGACATAGATTTGACAAGCCCGTCAAAACGACGCTTGGCTGTTGGATATCTTGATATTGACTTTGTGATTCCTTGCAACCTAGTGACACCAAAATCATGTGAAAAGATGCAAAGCAGATGTTACAAGTTACAAGAGCGAGGTGCATGACTAAAATTTGCTAACAAAAAAAAAAACTAAAATAAAACATAAGTTTCTGCCATGGATTTCAGGGGCCACGGGCAACAAAAAGCCTAATACTGCAAGTGTACTGGCACACTTCTGTTTTTAGTATGAAGTCACTTTTTCCGGTTAATCGCATTAAATATTGGGTCATAGGCAGCAGATCTGGGTAACCCTGAAAATTTTAAATAAGAAAACTAATCTTTGACCAAGAGTTAAAAAGCAAAACCCAAGTACTATTGGAGAAACAGCTTTACTTTACATGCACGACCTAATTAAATTTTAAAAGTCTTTCAGCAAAACTGAAATAAAAAAATAATTGAAAGATGGCCTTCTCTTAAAAATAAATCTCTTTCAACCAATCGGGATTCCTGAAAAGTTAATATATTTGGTTGCCAACAAAAATATATAATAAATATTCAAGAAGAGTCTTCTCAGTACCTCCGTGCAAATGCATTAATTTCCGCACGTTTACGCTCATTTAATGGTGGCACTTGGGACGTAAGATTCTTCACTCGCTCAGAATCACCAAGCAGCAAGACCAACTTACACAGATAGCTCTCTTCCTCTTCTGAAAAGTTCTCAGCTTTTAATTGATCTTTTATGACCATTAGGGGATCAAAAAACCAGTCAAAAATCTTCTGCTTCGGTCGGTTGTCAGATGTTATCTCAGAACCATCATCTAAAAAATTAATTTATAAATAAATAATATATCAGTTGAAAACTCTTGAATAAATGATATATTTCTCATATACAAAAGGGAAAAAAAAAAAAGGTAAAAGCATGCTGGTAAGACCAGGGACAAACCAACAATAATCGGGTTGGTTCCACACATTTTAAGAACTCTTGCCTGCTCTAGAAGATATTAATGATCCATGTTTAACTCCTTTTCATTAATTCACAGATGTCAGGAAAATAGCTGAGAGTTTGACTGCAATCAGCCAATCATCCAGCACATGAACTAGCAGATAACTTTTTGCATCATGACTGATTTGAGGTACAAAGATTAACCATAATCTGTGTGAATTTGTCGCACTTGTCTGCCACTCTATATTACAAAATAAAAGACAAAAACTAACCAGAAAAATGTGCAGCATATGACTTACGTAAGATTATGCCAGAAACATCAGCTTTTGCCGACCGAAGGAGAGCCTTAAGGATTACATAGGCTGGTAAACCGACACTAAGTACTCCTTGTCCGACTTTACCCAATTTTGCTTCTTCAATATCTTCACGAGTAATGCACCCTTCGGCAACCAAAAGTTCGCCATGGCGTCTACACTCTGAGAAAAGGTTATCTAGAAGCTGCGAGAAATTAATTGATGTGAGTGCATTGTTGAGTTAATTTTTTTATGTTAACAGTAAAAACTAAAAAAATATAAATAGTTATTGTAGGCTTTTCCCTTCTTAATTTTAGGAATGGTGGCTCAGCCATTTTTAGTTTGACTGTACTTCTAGTTATATATGTTATCTTATTTAGTTATTTATAATAGATGATACTGGCCTAGACATCACTTGTTTCACAATAAATAATACATAACAATATTAATAAAGTAAGGTACAATGCCTGCAATGAACCACTACACAAGTAATGAAGCTACAGTATCTTGAGGTTTCTAATACATCAACTAGAATTGTTCTTCTCATGAAGTTTCTTCCTATTATTTGCATAGCCAAACTCCAAAAGTATGGTAACTGAAGTGATAATAAATGTTCTACTATTTATATCCAAGAATACAAGTTTATTATACTTTTATTACCTTAAAGGGGTTCAAATCTTGCATGCTGTTCTTAAACGAAGTAGCACGGGGAAAGTTCTTTGTCTCCTGTCTCTGAAAGGAAGCACGCCTAGAAAAGGAGTTGCTAGGTGTTGGTTCTTTCTTCCTATATTGGTACCTAGGAAAGCAAGATCCTTCTGGCATGTCAAGCACATCATTTGTGTACTCGTCAAATATTGAAACAGAAGAGAGTACATAATTTATCCCCAGTCGAACAGATGATTCCTGATGCATGCAAAAAATTATCATTGGCGTCAGGTAAGAAAATTCATCAGTCCATTAGAGGAATAATACTTGCAAATGGAATTTTTACAGAAATCCTAACACATAAAAGTTCCAATTTTTTTTTTAAAAAAATATCACCTGCCTATAATTGTTTCTTTACATTTGCTAAATTTCAACTTTGACATTGTGATTTATTATTTATACAGTGATGAAATAGACCTTAACAAAGTAAGATAGCAAGTATTTTTGCATCTAAGTGTAGTTTCTTCAAGGTGTTTTTCCAGATTGCAAATGACCAACTTATTGTGATTGAAGTCGTGCAACATTATACAAACCATATTCTTTATTATTGAAAAACAATTCTGTGTAAAGACTAACTAGTGGAAAACTTATTTTTGTTTCTAACTAAAGAGCCTTCCTTCCACATGTCCAGAATATTTCCAAACCTGATAAGCAACAACTGCACCATATGCACCTAAAGGAATACTTGAAAGCATAGATGCAATGACCGAACCCACAACAGCTAAGGGCCACAAAATGATCGCTAAACCCGCAAAAGGAACACATGCTGTTTCCAGAAATGGCCCCTCCCGGCCTATCAGGTCCTGAACTAACCGCTTCCACCCCTTGAAAAGCATTATTGTGCTCTTGCAAAGTGCAATAAGAGAGAACATAAATCCATCAATGACGATTCCCAATACACCAACAAATAAGGCCCCCGGAAGGCTGAGCAATCTGCAAGGTTGAATAAAATTGCATTCTTACTTTTGGACAGAGATGGGCCAGCAGCAGATTTCAAATAAACACAGAGCAGAATTATATAATATCTTTAACAAGAAGTTACCAGAATAAAGAGCATCAGTAGCTTTTAAACCACAAGTGAAATTATAACTATCTCAAGCTAACATGCTATAAAAAATTGCTTCGACATAAATTTTTTAAAATATCCCTAAACATTATTAAAAATCTTTTGTTTCTCTCAAGTAATTAAATTAGGTAATGTTCAGGTTTAAGTCAATTTGGTTTGGTACAGGCACAGGTTATATTGGATCTGGCCTAAAGCCAATCCTGTTGATTCCAGGTTATGAAATTTTTTTTGCTTCACACTTTACTGTGTCTCAGGTTAGAATCAGGTTAAGTACTGGTATTGATTCAAATAAATAATTAGGGAAGTCAAACTCTAGATTTCAAATTGCCAAAAAAAATGGAAGGAACAAATTAAGCTTAACAAAACTAAAAATTATATTAAAACTTACCACATAACCATACAAAGATTTATGTATCTTGAGATTTTCCATTAAGTAAAATCAGGAGAGCAATATAAGAACATCAAACATTCATACCTTATTTCATATGGCTTCCCAGCTGGTGGACTCTGAAGGCGAAGGTCATCCATAATTGAGAAGTAAGAATGAAACAGAAGATCCTTCAGGTCTCGAACCACTGTGCATGTCCCCTTTATTGTGCTCCAAGTTCCATCCTTTTTATTCCAAACAACAAACAAAAGAATTTATTTAATGCAATGTAGAAAATTTTCATTAACCCCTTCTCTCATTAACCAATCTCAACTTTATAACAGTACAGATCAGCATAAACTCTATCAGCTGCTTTTCTGGAAAGGTATATAAGTCTTACTGTCATAAATTGGGACATCTAAGAGGTATGTGTGTGTTCGGCATATGTATTTATTTAGTATTTTCCTTTTTCTTAGGAAAGGTAACTGGAAATAATTTAGGTCACTAGCTTTGTGGTGTAAAGTGGTGTAAAGGCTTATTTTGGCATCACCAAACTATTGCTAGATAGGTGTATTATGAAACAAAATGAGAAAACATGTACCACAAAACAATGGAGAAATTGGCTTGACTTTCCTTCCCCAACCGCATCAAAAGTAGCCATAACTGGTGCCAGAAATCCATACACTATACCAGCCATAATACTTCCCAATATACCAGCCAGTGGCCAAACGAACAATGCAACACAAACACCAATTGAAAGAACAAGCTTCAGAACAGGGCCTAACTGCTTGGTCCTGCCTTCACAAAAAGGAACATCATGCATAAAACTCCAGTTATTAATTCTAGTTTTCATATGATGCGAAAGTTTACCTTATTAAGCAGTAATATGTCCAAACTGCGTGAACTGGCCAAAGGCCAAGTATGAGTGCTGAATTTCCAGTTGTCATGATCAGACACGTCCATGGAAATATTAAGAGACCTATCCAATATTTAAAAGCAGCATAAATCAGGAATACTCACAATAGTACAGAATTAGGTATTATAAACAGTCTAAATTATGCTTTATAATTACAAGTCACACGCATATACTCTATATGAGATTACATTATCTGTACTCTATATGCTTTATTTATATATATTTTTTGATTGATAGTTAGAACCAAGTTACTTGTTAGATAAAATTCAACATGACGTTTCAGATAAAAGTAGCAGTATCCCGTCAGTAATTAGGCAAGTAATACTAGTACTAGCAATTACCAAGTTACATATTAACATTAGCTCATTAGCAGTTGTGAATATTTTAGAATATTACATTCATACTTTAGTAAACAGTTTGATTCCAATCAATAAGTTAGGATTAGTAAATATAGCATGCTACAAACAGCCAGCTATGCTCATGGGACCACTATGGTAAAACTCAAAAAAAGTTGGGACAACAAACCTCTAACATTATTTTTATTGTATAAATCCGTCAGATTGAAATAATAGGGAAGTAATAAATAATTAAAAAATGAACTAAAGGGCACATTGCATAATTAACATAAATGCTTAATTTTGTTGGTGGGATTGGAAACAGAGGCAACAATTTAGTCAAGTTTGGTCAAATTAGATCACAGTTAGAATAAAATTAAGATTCATAACGTAAGCAAACAACAATTTGAATATTTAACTATGCACCAATTTGTTTCTTCTAAAGAGGCACATGTTGGGCCAATTCAGAAATAAATTAACTAATTTGTATCTGTATGACAAGACATGAAACAGCGAATTCAATCACTAAAAAATAATTGGAACTCGGTTACTTCTTCTGATTTAGGAAAATTAATCTGAATGAGTCGTTGGAATGGAATTTATTAACAAGGAAAGCCGCATCAAAATCAATAAAAGAGTCACTTATTATGGCCATACTATCTCCCACTAAAATCATACTCCAATTTTTCCTTTGATGAATACTATTTAGTCCCACAAACAAACAAACAAAAGATATATATTCTGGTAAAACAATAACACGCAATCATATATCAGGAGTCTGAAACAAATGCAAGCAATAAGAAACGAAAAAAAAAAGGTAATAAACGAATAAGCGGTCTAATTAACAAGTTCCATATCCAAAACTATAAAGTCTGTGTAATTCAAACCAAATCTCAGTAGAGAAAGCACAAACCTTTAATGATGCCGAGAAGAAGCAAAGCACAGAAGAAAGGTAAGAAGCGAAGAAAGCTCCAAAGAGAAGGCCAGAAACCCCTTGGAGGCTCCATTTTCAAGTCAATTCGGACTCGATTTCACTCAAAACAAACGCAGGAAAAACCAAATCAGACTCAATTTCAAAACATTCTCTGTTTGAATCGACGTCTATTTGACCAAGAGTCAAGCAAGACCTGGATGCAGAGAAGAGAAGATTGCTCTTTTTCCACTCAAGCACACACACGACACACCAGTAACCCACTAAAAAAACTGCAAGATAGAGAGTGGGGCCCACTATTTACCAAGGAAAAAAAAAACTGCTCTTTTGTTGGTTGTGCCAACCAAACCAAACGGTGTATTGGAAAAATAACTGAACTTCTCTTTACACAACAGAGAGGCGCCAAGAGGTGGGAGAATTAGATTCTGTTAAAAGAGAGAGAGAACAGGATGCTTCCTTTGGATAGGTAGTGGGTTTAAGTTAACCGCTAAAAGGAAGAAATTAACAAGGCTTTTCATCACAATTTCGTTTTAGTGTTCGTTGTTCTTTTTTTTTTCTATTTTTTTTTATTTTTTATTGAGCAGTTATAATCTGACCGACAAGTTGCTAGTTTTTATATGGCGTATACGACGATGCATTGGGAAAGATCAACATTGGGGACCCACAAACAGCTTTATCCTGGGGACCAACAGTCTAAATTTTCTATGCTTTCAACTTCATGTGTCAGCACCATGACACATAGATCCATACAGATACATCGTCACAGAGAACCACATCATGTGTCAGAAAGTGAGATTACTTCATTGGATGAACTAAAAAAACACAAAAAACACACCGTCCATTTTCTAATCTAGGTTGTCCAAAATTCCAAATACGCTTTTTAAAGCAACAGAGAGAAAAAGAAGAGTAGAAACTTTGGGACTCCTTTAGTTTAAAGAGGAAAGGTTGGTTTACTTACAAAAAAAGAGATAAATTAAATGCTTAGATTCGCTGTACTGGCTGCTGTGCCAATAAGTTAGGGAAATTGTCAAGTAACTAATATGTGAATATGTGATTTTGATGTGACTAATCTTGCCTCAAGTTGCAATCCACTTGGTACCTTCCCAGTTCCCAGACTGTTCTTTTGTCCGTATTCACACCATGAGAGAATGAGAATTTTATTTATGATGTAATTAGCATGTAGCACTTAGTATCTTGTTTTGTACTTTTGTTTGAAACCCACAATGGAACTCCCAAATATTTAAGCACGTCGCTTTAATTTGTTGCAGTGACCAATTAATGGCGTTGGCACCTGTGGAGTTGGTAAACACAGTTGCGCGTAAATCCACCAAATAGAAGACGGTTCTTTTTTTTTATTAATGACATTCAACATTTAATGCTACCTGTCTTTTCACTAATTGGCAGATGTATCTTTACTTTAGTTCACGTAATTATGAGAGTATTCCAAGACATAAGAAATTAGAAATATAATTATCCTAAGAATATTTTCTGCCTAACTCAAGTTAATGGTGCTTTGCTCATTTCATTTTTTGCCTTTGGTTAAAGTGGCAAAAAAGTTTCTAGTTTGAAGGACAAGTTTCAAGGGCTAACTTTATTTTGTCTGATTTCTTTGACAGTCGCTGTCAAAGTGTCAAAAAAAAAAACTTTATTTTGTCTGAAGCAATACATCCGTACCAAAACTGCAAGACTTGATTTAGTTTTGAATCAAATAGACATACATCAGCTTTATGCTGCTGAAGTGCTGAGCAATGTTTTAAAACCGCATCGGAACCGATGAAGAGGTCGGTTCGTGGTTTGTGATTCCTTCATTGACCCAGATATGTTCAATTCGTCGTTAGTTCGTGAAAACATCAACTAAACCGGGATCCGATTAACGGATTTTTCCGGTTCATTGGCTCCGTTTGGATGCGGTGAGAATAAAGTAGGAAGAAGGAAGAAGGGAAGAAATTTATTGGGAAGTGTATAACTTTTGTGAAGAGTTTGGATGGTTAGAAATAAATTTATTGGTAAAAAGTGGTAATTCCTTATTCCGGAAAGAAGCCATCCAAACGGAGCCATTGTGTTTCTAGTTTTAGATGCTTACCCTACCGGACCATGGTCCGCGATTCATGGTTTTTTCAGTTAGGCGACATGTCCGGTAGGGTTAAAACACCGAGTAGAAATTATTATGTTCTTTTTCTGCACTGGAATCCTTCCAATATTAGATCTTGCAGTTTCGTCACATCTGAAATCTGTACTAACACGACTCTCGGGATGCCAAAAGTAGGGCTGTATACGAGCCGAGTTCGAGCGAGTCAGCCTCAACTCAAACTCGAACTCGTCACAACTCGAGCTAACTCGTGACTCGACAGCAAAGCAGTTCTGAGTTATTCGAGCTAACTCGAAGTCGGCTCATTTTAACTTGAGCCAACTCGTGACTCAGCAACAAACTCGTGAGAAGGTGTTGAGGTACTGGTCGCCTTCAAATTTTGCTCGAAAATAGAAAAAGAGGAGCAGTCGTGAGTGTGTAAGGGAGAAAAAAAGGTCTAGGGACTTGGGGACTAGGGTTAGTGAATGATTATTGGGCTGCAAATCAATAAAATTGTTGGGCTGTATATTAATATGATAACATTTTATTTTTTGCACCATGTATATTCTGACTCGAGTTGGGCCGAGTCGTGTTGGGCCCAACTCGAACTCGGCTCGTAAAATTAACGAGTTGGCATAACTCGAGTTGTTAGAACTCGAGTTTTCATCGAACTTTTTTCGAGTCGAGTTCGAATAACTCACGAGTTACGAGTTTTTTTACTCAACACTTCATATGTGCCGGTACGAGTGTTTTGCTCAGCACGGAAAATATGTGCCGGTACGAATTAAAGAGTTTTTTGCTCAACTCGAATAATATGTTAGTTCGAATAACTATTATTTTATTGTGCCGGTACCATTTCAACACGGAAACAACACGGACTTTGCTTTAGCGCGCATACAAGATTAATTATATAAAAATATCATCGTTCTGATCCGTCACGGAAAGGACTTAAAAGTGATCAACCATCAAACTAAGTCTTAATTATTATTTTATTTATTTCTTTTTTTCTGTAAAGCGAAAACTAATAACAAAACAAGACTTTTAGTTATGAAGCACAACGCAATCAATAAAAAAATTGCATCATAAATAATATGAAGGGCATACAAAAAATTAAGCCAATAATATAAGTTTTTATTTAATTGAAAGGAAATGTACAAAAACATAAGACGTGTGATCAGAATTAATTAATATTAGAGGCACCGTTTGGATATAGGAAGAAAGAAGAAGTAAGAAAGAAGAAATTTATTATAAACAATCCAAACTCTTCACAAAATTACACACTTCTCAATACTTCTTCCCACTTGTTCCCAAATTCAGATCCGCTGCCGCGCGACACATGGTGTAGCGCGGCATGCTGGCCGTCTGATCAAGATCCAATGGACAAGGAAGCCCCGTGCATGTAACCTAGATTGATAGGCCCGTAAAAAATTAACCGTCCGATCAAGATCAGACGGCTCGTACGTGCGCTACACCATTTGTTGCGCAACAGCAAATCGGGATTGCTTCTTCCCTTCTTCCCACATCTATCCAAACGGAGCCAGAAGGTAGAGAAAAATTTTGGACCGTCAAAGGACATGCAATGTGGTTTATTGGTCATTTTCAATATTGTAATTAGAAAAGTTTAAAATTTATCGACAATATTTTTTCTGGAAAATATCAACAACACTTCCTGAAAGCAAATCAGAAGGGAATTTAATTATAAAAAAAAAGGGAAAAATATGAATATGTTTATGAGTTTATGAATATATATCAAAATTTATGAAGATATCGACCATTCCAATTGCATAGTAAAACACGAATCAAATTTCATCATTTTCATTCATATAGTACAGCATTTCAAGCATATATTGGATTTCATATTCATAACGATTTGTCAAAATTGTGAAAGGTCGCAGGTTAGAAATCCGGCTGGGGAGTCGTTCATAAATATTTAATTTAAAAATATAAATTGGATGACTTAGACCTGCAATTTATCTTCAAAAAAAAACGATTTGTCAAAATTCATAAATTAATGTGATATACTTGTAAATAATTGTAATCTCCAACTGCTTATCTAGTAGTTGAAGATTTCATACACTAATTGTAGATATATTTGGATAGAATTGAAGTTGATGAAATTAGTTGACTTGTTCAACATTTCCATCCCTCAAACTTAAAAGATAAGTGATGATATCTGCAACTAGATAACTTGATAGCTGCATGCTAATAAGGATCTTGAAATATATATATTTGCAACTAGATGGACTACGAATTGTTATTATTTATACGACGTACATGTGCGAAGTCGGTATACGAAATTTTTTATTGCGTGTTTAGATAGTATAATAATATTAGCAAGCGGGTCATGAAAATGAAATCAACACGTGCATCCTTGAGTTCAAAATATCTCGGAAACTTGGATTGAATGCTTAATTACTGTTTGATTATTCAATAATTTCTCGCGGACCTTACCAAAAAGAGTTATTTATAATTTATAATTCTAATTTTAAAACTTTAATGTCTACGTCAGAATCATTATAACTAGTGAGTCCGTCGCGCGTTGCGCGACCTAATTTTTTCTCTCATCTATTTTTTTGTTAAATTTTACTACTATAGTAGTTTTATTTTGTTATTGAGTTTATTACATCTACAACTCAGTAGAAGGAATTACACCTAAACCCCATTTAAGCTTGGAAATTTACAAATTTCATGTCTGTTATAAAAGAAAAATCTATTTTTCTTCACTTAAATTCTCAAAGTTTTTCAGAATTCACAAACTCATCTATGTTTCCATACTATAACCTGAAATCTCGTACCATGAATTGGTACACAACCTGAGCCTATACCAAAATTGCATCCAGAGCTCATCGCGCCCCCACAAAGACCTGTTCATACGAAGATATACACATTTAACTCCATTTACATTGTGTATACTAATCATGGCCCAAATCCATATCAAATGATATATATAGAGTGTCTATCATACAATCTGAACTTAGTCAACACAATCAATTCATTTATAAAACGGTATCACGCATTTATACATGGCAATTCTTACTTTTTGAGTGTGCATCAGGTGATCTGATTTGAAGGTTTCTTCATCATAACATAATACGCATCACACATTTTTTTTTTCTTTATGCATTAGTAGTTCCAATTATTCTATGTATATATGAATTAAACATGCTTACTAAATTTTAGGTTGCAAATTTCTGCATAGTTCAATTTTGCAATATTTCACATGTCAACATAGCCTGAGTAATCATCTAGAAAGTATTTTTGACGATAAATTCTAATTGGAAATTGATTTTGCTTTATTGGTACTGAGATATCAGAATCACACACCAATTATCAATTTGTGACTCTTGTACTGATCAGAATCACATACCAACCTAAAGAAAACAAAATCATCTCTCCAGAAAGTTGCAACCAATTGAGAAGCAAACCTGCTGAGCAGAAAATAACGACACTAACAAAATTAAAACATAAAACTTAAGAAGAAAGGAAAATTAGATTCGCAAAAATTAAAGTAGCACGAACTCAAACCTATGATTAGTCAGGAGTTACTGTTTCAGAACACATCGAACTCCATCGTCTTCTAGCACAGGTTGTAATTTAATTATAATAAAATGAAATTAAGAAAGAGCGAGGTATTTGCACCAGAAATGAGAATATCTCGCAGCATGAGAGCAATTGAATCTTTAGTTCAAAATAGCTAGTAGAAGTCATGACAGTTTTAGACTTTAGTAAAAGAGTACTTTTATCCCTTTAGCAGCCTCTTGCAAGTGAAATTTGAAAAACAAAAATGAAAAAAAAAACAACAAAAGAAGGAAACAAAAATCATGCTGTAAAAAAGGAAACATAAAGGTCTAACCTCTATCGATCCAATGCAGAACGAAGACATGCCATTGAAGTAGCTAAGAGGCCGCTGAAATGCCGGACCCAGAAATTGCCAAATGCACAATGAAGAGCAGTGATCAAGCAAGTCTATGTTAGAACCTGTCGGAAAGGCAAATATAGCTATAAAAGATTATTTGTATTATGAAGAAAAAAGGTCTAATTTACATTTAAATCAGGAATTTACATGCACAGTTAAAATAAAACATTTTTATGTATCGAAACAAATAAGTAAAGGGGCAAAATTGGCAATTTGAAAAAATAATTCTTTTCTCATTATAAAACCTGATATTCGGATAATTTTTCTTAGTTCAAATAAGAAAGTGAAGGCATTTAAGCAGAAAAGCCACAACGATAGAGATCAGAGGAGATGCTGGTAAAATGACATAAAAAAGCTTAATTAGACTATTCCTCAAAGCAAAAAAATCTAAATTGGAGTACTGTGTTGAACGCATTATTGGATGGTGGAAATGAAAAATCTCACCCTATACCTAAATAGTCATACAAACATCAAAATAATCAAATTGCTGCAAGCTCATCAAATTGGATCTTTTTGTTGCATTCATCTAATCCCTGTAGTATGATATGAACATCTAAAATCAGTTGATGAAACAAATCTACCAAATTTTTCCTTGCTCTTTTACATAGAAAAAGAAACACTTATCTTCATCACAAACTTGTTGACTATTTATTTTCCAATCGGTGACTCATACTTTCCAAACCCACTGTAATAAAAGCACAATGCGAGGTTTAAGTAAGGGCTAATGTAATAAATATTTTCTCAACTGAGATAAGCATGATCATTAGTGTCATACATTGAATATTACATGTTGTACCGTCACTGAAACTGAATACTTTAGTGCTGCATAAACCGAGCAATGAAACCAATTCAGACAACTAAATTACCTTACAATGCATCAATTGTTGATTTCAAAAATTTAGAGGCTGTATAGAAAGCAAAGCTAATGAAGTATTTTGCTTTAGTAAATGTTTTGGCATCCAGCATCACCAGTTTACAAAGTTTTGCACATTTTAGGATAATTGTATTTGTGGAAGAGCACTATAATTTTCTCATATCCTTTCTATTAATTTGAACAGATTCAAGATATCGCACAATTGATAACTAAATAAGTTGCATATCAGTTTTTCATGCAATCTGACATCTCCTCATCACAAAAGAAAGTAAATAAAAAAAATACATCAAACATAATACCTGAGGTCAAGAGTCTGTGAAATCAACCACCTACAAATAGAGGAATTTTGACAAAATGAAACAAATTAGGTTTAATAAATAATAAATTCATAAAGATAAGGAAAAAAATAGAGATAACCGTGCCCTCAATTATCATGTCCCGGTAGGAAAAACATAAAGATAAATGAATCGAATAGAAAAAATCTGTATGAAGCCTGAAAATAGAAAAAAAAACACACCAATTGAACATAGCACACATATGCAGAAATCAAGGAAGAAGAGTAGGCAAGGGCGAAGAGGAAGATAAAAATCAAGCAAAGAAAAGAGAAGAAACAGTGCTGACCGATAGTGATTTGCGTAGGCGCTTCTAGTTCTCTCAGAGGTAGGTGACGAAGGAGCTCAAATGAAAGGGGATAGAGTGATCTAAGAGAAAACCCCAGCAGAAATGGCGGGGGGAGAGGAAAAAGAACTCCAGATTTGAGAAAGCAAGAAAGAATTTCCATCAGAGAAAACCCTTGTGCGATCTGGGCAGACGATGTAGCCATCTATTGACACTCAACAGATTTGAGAGGGACAACCGATGTAGCAATCTATTGAGTCAATACCGTAAATCGAGATGGCAGACGATGGCGATCTGATGCAGAGATGAAAACCCTTGCTTTCGAAGCAGTAGAAAGAGGGGAAAGCTCCAGCGAAAGAAAGAGGGGTCGGAACTCTCTGGAAGAAAGAAACGGGCGGAGCTGTGGATGCGGATGCGGACGAAACTTTGGATGAAGCGCGGCGACTGTGGATGCGGATGCGGATGAAACTGTAGTCGAAGCACGGTCCCGCCAGTCAGCCATATTGTTCGAACTACTGTGCGCTCACAGTAGTTTCGGAGTCGGACTTAATTGTGCCGAATAATATATGTTTTGATTTACAAGGCCGTATATTCCCTAGCCGACGTTTAATTTATTAAAAAAAATGTCCTGAAAAAATATCCTCGTATATTATAAGGCCCTATACATATTCCCTAAACAAAAATGCACTGAAACAATCCTCATATATTAACGAGAATTTTATCAATACAAAAATACAATCTCCGGTCTCCAATTCTGACTTTCTGTAACCTTCCCGTATTCAGAAAGCTCTATCATGAAAATACATACAACTGCCTTGGACTGTATATTTTAGTTCACGCAAATGTGCAATTTAGCATAATCAAGTGTACATTCTCGGATGCATGATAAATTTCATATAAATATTTAGCAGAAGCTTTCTGAAACTAACAAATTTATTTTAATCTTAAGTGCTTTGTTAAAATATTATGATTTATTTCTCATACAATAGGTGTCCAAAGAATTTTCGCAATACTTATTGTTAGAGATATGTCCTAGAAGCCAATCTTTTTGGCTACTTCTATGGTTTTATGTTATGGATGATTTTATATCATTTGTTCCTTGATTTATGTGTTGACAGTTCATTCAGGTTGAGGATCTGAATTATAGATCACTGTGATTCATTTAGTAGTAAATGACAACAATAAATCTAAAGCGTCCATAATCTTGATAATTAACAAGGAACATTAATTATCAATAAGATTAGTATGCAAGTTAAGTGTTGATTAAGTTCTATAAATCAAAGGTTAAGAGTAACGAACTTAATTGCATATGTTTATGTTATTTGAACATAGTACAGGACATGACCCAACGAAATAAATATATGGATTGTGTTTTGGTGTCATTATTTATTTCGTTATGATTTTGATTCTAAGTTTGAGATATTTATCTTTTCCACATGAGGATAGGTTCAATAAATATCGTCTACCGCTGATTCCCGATAAGGGCTGCTATACGGACGTTATTTATGTTCTCTTGAATTGTGCGGGGAAAAGTTAAATAGTCAAGAAAACCGTATGTCCCTCATTAATTCACTTAGTGAGTGACGATATCTGTTTGGGCCCCTTGATGGAGATAGATTGTTTGCTAGCAACTGATACAATTATCTCTAGATCAAGAAACGTATAATCTGCAAGAATGACACATTCCTATCTTGGATTATACGATGATATCGTGAGGCATAGGAATCAAAATAGAGATATACTTTTATTCTCTTATGCAGGATTGAAATATTGTAGCTGTACACTATTTATGCGAATTGGGAATCATAACGTGTTGCTAGATACCGCTTATGATTATTGGATTTAAATAGCGATTTAACTCCATGTCCAACGTAGCATAAATCCTCAAAGGGTCACACAGAATTGGTGTTTTAACCATGCTTGCATTATTTATTTATTTGCAATAATTGGTATTGCAAAATATGATGAGTTGATTAATTAATTAAATAGCGTTGTAGACCGTTATAATTAATTAAATCAAAGGGATCATATAGAAATAAATTAATGCATTATCTAATCCCTAAATAATTATTATTAAGTTAATAATTATTTATTTCAACACATATGCATTTAATAGGGCTTTAATTAAATAGTTAATTAAAGGCCCAATAGGGAGTCAAATTGGGAGCAACAAGAAGGGTCATTTAATAGGTGATTAAGTGGACCCAAGAGGCAATGCACATAGCCCATGAAGGGCCCATAATGTGGCCGGCCATAGCATGTGGTAGGTGGGATGGCAAAGTTGTAAATAGGTGTTGAGAGGTAGGTAGGGTTTGAGCTCTATATAAAGGGGTATATGGTAGCAAATCCCCCTCTCTCTCTCTCCCACAAACCCTAGCCGCCCCCCTCTTCCTTGGCCGGCGCCTCCCCTCTCTCCCTCTCCATTAGCTCATGTGTTGAGCCCCCTCTCTTCCTCAAATCAATTAGTTCATTTGCTAGAAGATTGGGAAAACTAGGGATTAGGCATTTCCTCCAAGTTACTAGCATAACTTGTAGAGGATTTGGTTAATACCAAGTGGACTCGAGGCGATTCGACAAGGAGGCGCGAGCTAGACGTGAGCACAACCACCTACAACCTAGCCGGTTCGAGCCTCTTGATTACTAGCTCAAGAGAGGTATACCTTGAACCTTTCTCTCTTGTGTGAATGGCTTAGTGCAAGATCCGTGTTTGTGCATGATTGTTTATGGATAATTAGTAGTATTT
Organism: Rhynchospora pubera; assembly: GCA_028095005.1. Lineage (NCBI taxonomy): Eukaryota > Viridiplantae > Streptophyta > Magnoliopsida > Poales > Cyperaceae > Rhynchospora > Rhynchospora pubera. The sequence continues at coordinate 141,485,996 of CM051460.1, forward strand.
AATCATAAAATGAAAATTATGCACTCTACTAACAGTGGTATCAGAGCACATGGTCGTACTTAAGCTATTTTGACACTTAATTAAGAGAAATTGGCTAATTAACGGATTAGTAGAGATGATGCGTTTGTTTGCTGTCTGGAAATGGTATTTTCTGTGTTGTTTCGCGTTTTTCGCTTTGATAAGTTCTCTGGAAGTTTTTTCCATCTACATGAAAATTGTAGATCTGTGGATTATGATTCTTTTGGCGTTAGATTCACATTTTTCTGAATTAGTATGGATTTACTGTGAATAAAATGGCGACAGTGCGCAGAACCAGTTTCTGCTTGCACTGTCCTGTTTGAATGGCTTGAAAGATTTATATTTTGAATATAAGTACCAGTGTTCTATGGCTAGATTTAAAGAGGACTTGAAGCTCTTTCTGAGCATGTAAAATTTGTTGCATGGCTCAGATCAATTTGTGGGTTTTTCAAGTATGAAAAGGAAGAACTTGTCAGATCCAGTTTGTTGAGCAAATCGATTGTTCTAATAAACTGTACCAACTGAGAACTCCTTTAAAAATTCTGTTTAAATGGAGTTGTTCTATTTTGAGTTAGGATTCCAGGAAAATTAGTTTCATAATTTTTCGTGGAGATTTGGACCTTCAACTAGGCTAGAACTTTTCGATCGACAGTCTGTTCCAGTACAGAATTTGTTGGTTGTTTAGTTAGTAACTCGAACTTTTTGAACTAAACTTGGTGGTTTTCTTTTCATGAATAGTTAGGCTATAGATTAAGCAAGTTTTTCTATGTATATTGTATATATAAAAACTGTTTAGAAGGTGGTCTAACAGACCAAATGGTTGAGAGGATAATCTGAAAATCTCATAACGGTGTTTCGTGCACTTGTAAGAGATTTGTCATTTTTGATTCTCCCAGATGGTGTAAGATCTCTTCTTGAATTTTTTACTGGTAATCACAACTATGATAAGGAGCTTAAGTAATTTATTTGAGAATTTTTGGAGACCTAAAACCTTTGCTTTTATTGGATTCCATTAGTTACGTTTTTAATAAATTACTGTTTTTCTAAATATTCAAACTAGTTGAAATTAATTAGAAAACTCCTTGTTTGATCTCCTTTCTGTTATGGGATGTTGAAAGAACTTTCTAAATGAATTTAAACAAGTTTTGTTGTTTAAAATTGAGGATTTGTACACGGAATTTACTTATGGCAAACGATACGCAAAGATGCTTGAAAATCGTTAATTGGAAACAAAGTTCTTGTATGTGCTAACTTTGTTTTGTAGGTGGATAGTGGGTTTAGTATGGCTCAAGACTCAATGCCTTGTGGTTGTAATGAATGCATGTGTGAATGTTTGTAATGCGGCCTTTGGTGCCATTAATTAATTAATTTGTTGATTAATTTTTGATGTAACTTGTGAGGCTTGCATGCCCCTAAGGTTAGGATGGGAATAGGATGTTTTCACATGTATTTTGCACCTTTATTTTATATAGGATTTAGATCCTTATAGAATTTAGTGGGAGGGCAAGAAATAGATTAGTTTTGCTCCATGGACGATGTGGCGAAACTAATGCAAGCGGGAGCCATACAAACCCACAACTATGAGATGCTTATATGATTATTTTGTTAGGTTAGGTATGGGTGTATGCTTACACGACCACCAAACAAAGTGTCATATGAATTGTTTGTCCCAAACTAAATCGATTAAGTTAAATCGCCCTCCTTCTCTCTATCCCCTTCACGCCGATTGTCACTCATGGCGCGGTCCGCCCAAGCGGACGTCATGATTGCCAATTCGGTAGTCGGGGTGCAAATAGATAAGATTTGCAAGGAGCAAATAGTGAGAAGTGACTTTTCGATGGACCCAACTAGAGTTTGGACATCGGGGCGAAGTTCGCTCATGCGAACCAAGAGTCATGGTAAGATGATTGGTTGGAGAACCTACCTTATCTAATCATTTTGGATGACGTGCCATAGCAGGTCCATTTTGATGAAAATAGGGGTCTTGGAAATCACTATACTTAGGGACTTTTAAAAGTGTAGTGAAAGTTTTACTTTTGTTAAAACTAAAAACATAAAACTAATTGACCTTTAATTCGATAATTGTTGTAGATGTCTTCCTCCTCTTTAACGCTTCGTTCTCTTCTTGAGAAAGAGAAACTCGCCTTTAACGGTGCTAATTTCTTGGATTGGCACCGCAACCTAAGGCTTGCCTTTAGGTTTGAAAAAAGGGAGTACCTCCTCTCCACTCCGATTCCCTCTGCTCCTAAGGACACCGATCCAAAGGATAAGCAAGAGGAATATGAGAAGCACGTCAATGACGACATGGAGATGTCGGTCTTGATGGTTGCGGTCATGGAATCGGAACTCCAAAAGGAGTTCATCGATAGTGGTTATGGAGTGTTTGAAATGATCACTCGTCTCAAGAACATGTTCCAAACCAAGGCCCGCACCGAAAGGGCCCGTCTCATCAAGGCCGTCGCCAACACTCGCTTGGCGGAGGGTCATGAAGTCGGGCCACACGTCATGAAGATGGCGGGGTTGTTTCGGCAGCTCGAAAAGCTTGATACGCCCTTTCCTACGGGTGCGATTCAAGATTTCATTCTCAACTCCCTCCCTCCAAGCTTCACCGGTTTTGTTGTGAACTACCGGATGAATGGCATGGACAAGAGCATGGATGATCTCCAAAACATGCTCGTTGAGACGGAGGATAGTCTCAAGAAGGAGAAGGGCCCAAAGGATGTTCTTGCCGTGAGTGACAAGAGCAAGAAGATCAAGAAGCGAGGCCGTAAAGCCAAGAAGGGCAAAGGCCCGGTGACGCCCCAAGGTTCGGCCAAGGGTGCTCCCGTGGGTTCCAAGAAGAAGAAGAACCCGGCCACTCCCGAGACCGTTTGCTACTACTGTAGCAACAAGGGTCATTGGAGGAGAAACTGCCCCAAGTACCTTGCCGACAAGAAGGCGGGAACCGTCCAACCTTCTTCTTCAGGTATATTTGTCATCGAAACCCTTCTCGCTACCTCTAACACCGATTGGGTATTCGATACCGGTTCGTGTGCTCACATTTGTCGAAATGTGCATGTCCTAAAGAATAGGAGGCGGCTCGAGAAAGGTGAAGTTCAACTCCGCGTCGGGAATGGCACGTGCATCTCCGCTATGGCCATTGGGAGCGTGGATTTAACTTTACCTTCCGGTTTTGTGTTGGAACTAAAGGATGTATTTTTAGTTCCCTCTATCACTCGAAACATTATCTCTATCTCTTGTTTGGACATGGATGGTTTTGATGTTGTAATAAAGAACAAGTTGTTGACCTTGTTTCGAAATGGAGTTCGTTTTTGTGATGCGCATTTATTGAATGGTCTTTATTTGCTTGATTCTAGCGGACTTATCTTGAGTGTTGAGAATGACAATAGGAAACGTAAGATTTCACATGAGAATGCAACTTTGATGTGGCATTGCCGCTTAGGTCATATCAATGAGAAACGCATCAAGAGATTACAAACCGTTGGTCTCTTGGATCAATTCGCTTTCGAGCCAATTGACACATGCGAATCTTGTTTGATGGGAAAGATGACCAAAGCGCCTTTTCCTAACAAAGGGACAAGGGCAAATGACTTGTTAGACCTTGTACATACCGATGTATGTGGGCCTATGAGCATTTGTGCGCGTGGTGGTTATTCATACTTCATCACATTCACCGATGACCATAGTAGATACGGGTATATCTACTTGATGCGTCACAAATCCGAATCCTTTGACAAGTTCAAAGAATTTAAGAATGAAGTTGAGAACCAACTTGGTCGAAAGATCAAGGTCTTACGATCCGATCGAGGTGGTGAGTACTTGAGCCATGAGTTTGGCAACTATCTAAAGGAGTGTGGAATCGTTCCACAACTCACTCCACCCGGAACACCACAATGGAATGGTGTATCCGAAAGGAGGAATCGAACTTTGCTTGACATGGTTCGATCAATGATGAGCCAAGCCGATTTGCCTATGTCCTTTTGGGGATACGCCCTTGAAACCGCAACTTTTACATTAAACCGTGTTCCATCAAAGTCCGTTGAGAAGACGCCCTATGAGCTTTGGTTTAAGAAGAAACCAAGCATGTCGTTTCTCAAGATTTGGGGTTGTGAAGCTTATGTGAAAAGGCTAGTGAGCGATAAGCTTGGACCCAAATCGGACAAATGTCATTTCGTAGGATACCCTAAGGAAACGAAGGGTTACTACTTCTATAACCGCAACGAGAACAAGATAGTTGTTGCTCGTTATGGTGTGTTCTTGGAGAAGGAGTTTCTCTCAAGAAGAAGTAGTGGGAGCAACGTGGTGATTGAAGAAATTCAAGAACCGCAACAACAAAGCATGCCTCAAGTAGGCAATGTGGTTGTTCCCAATGTGGTGCCAAATGAGGTTGCACAAAATGTGGATGCACCGAATGAGATTGTAGCCGAACCCATTCCACAAGTTGTTGTGGAAGAAGAGATTCACGAACAAGCTCCCTCAAATGAAAACTCAAACATATCGCGAGTCGATGATGTTGAGGAAGCACCTTCACTTGAAGTTCAAGAACAAAGTCCACAAACCGTTGTGGAACAAGTTCAAGAACCTCAAACTTCTACCCTACGAAGATCGGCAAGGCCAAGTCGTCCACCTATAAGATATTTAGGTTTGCACGACGTTCTCGTTATGGAGAACGATGAGCCTTTGACCGTTGATGACATGAGAAAGAAAACCGACTCCAAGGAATGGCTAAAAGCCATGGAATCCGAAATGCAATCCATGTATGACAACAAGGTATGGACCTTGGTTGACCTTCCCAACGGAGTAAAACCCGTTGAGAACAAGTGGATCTTTAAGAGAAAGGTCGACATGGATGGCAACTTGACCATTTACAAAGCACGACTTGTAGCGAAAGGTTACAAGCAAATTCATGGTATTGACTATGAAGAAACCTTCTCGCCCGTCGTCATGTTCAAGTCAATTCGGATCATGTTAGCAATTGCCGCATTCTATGATTATGAAATTTGGCAAATGGATGTCAAAACCGCCTTCCTAAATGGAAATTTGGAAGAGGATGTGTATATGACACAACCCGAGTGTTTTGTGGATCCAAAGAATGCTAACAAAGTATGCAAGCTTCAACGATCCATTTATGGATTGAAGCAAGCATCACGGAGTTGGAACAAGCGCTTTGATGAGGAAGTCAAGAAATTGAACTTCTCTCAAAGTGAAAAGGAACCTTGTGTCTACAAGAGGTTTAGTGGGAGCGTGGTTGTGTTTCTTGTTCTATATGTTGACGATATACTCTTGATCGGGAATGATATTCCCGAATTGAATGCAGTCAAGGATTCATTGAAGAAAGTGTTCTCAATGAAAGACTTGGGCGAGGCCGCCTACATCCTAGGAATCAAGATCTATAGAGATAGATCAAAGAGGATGTTAGGTTTGAGCCAAGATGCATACATTGACAAGGTGTTGCAAAAACACAACATGGCGAATTCCAAGAAGGGATTCTTGCCTATGTCACATGGCATTTACTTGAGCAAGACTCAAGGTCCGACAACGGAGACAGATCGGGAGTACATGAAGCGATTCAAGTATCCATCTGTAGTCGGATCGATTATGTATGCCATGCTATGCACTCGCCCCGATGTGGCACATCCGATTAGCGTGACTAGTCGATACCAAGCCAACCCGGGCATGGCACATTGGACCGCAGTCAAGAATATCCTCAAGTATCTCAAGAGAACCAAGGAGAGCATTCTCGTTTACGGTGGAGACCAAGAGCTCGTTGTAACTGGTTACACCGATGCTAGTTTCCAAACCGATCGAGATGACTCCAAATCACAGTCCGGCTTTGTATTTCTGCTTAATGGTGGTGCCGTAAGTTGGAAGAGTTCCAAGCAAGATACTACGGCCGATTCCGTCACCGAAGCGGAATACTTAGCGGCTGGTGAAGCAGCAAAAGAGGCCGTATGGATCAAGGAGTTCTTGACCGAGCTAGAGGTGGTTCCAAGCATCTCGGGTCCAGTGGATATCTACTGCGACAATACGGGAGCCATAGCTCAGTCCAAGGAGCCTAGGTCTCACCAGAAGACTAGGCACATTCTACGACGGTTCCATCTCATCCGTCAGTTGGTCAATGACGGATGGGTCAAGGTCAAGAAGGTGGACGGTGCCGCGAACACAGCGGACCCTCTGACAAAGCCTTTGTCTCGAGCCGCGCATGAGTTGCATGTTGCATCCATGGGGATTAGGCGTATGCCTGATTGGCTTTGAGTTGTATCTTTTATTTAGGCGTTAGTATGAGACATGTATATTTGGATATTACATTGAGTACTATACACTGGCTAGAAGTCACTGTTGATTGACTCTAGGCCAAGTGGGAGATTGTTAGAGATATGTCCTAGAAGCCAATCTTTTTGGCTACTTCTATGGTTTTATGTTATGGATGATTTTATATCATTTGTTCCTTGATTTATGTGTTGACAGTTCATTCAGGTTGAGGATCTGAATTATAGATCACTGTGATTCATTTAGTAGTAAATGACAACAATAAATCTAAAGCGTCCATAATCTTGATAATTAACAAGGAACATTAATTATCAATAAGATTAGTATGCAAGTTAAGTGTTGATTAAGTTCTATAAATCAAAGGTTAAGAGTAACCAACTTAATTGCATATGTTTATGTTATTTGAACATAGTACAGGACATGACCCAACGAAATAAATATATGGATTGTGTTTTGGTGTCATTATTTATTTCGTTATGATTTTGATTCTAAGTTTGAGATATTTATCTTTTCCACATGAGGATAGGTTCAATAAATATCGTCTACCGCTGATTCCCGATAAGGGCTGCTATACGGACGTTATTTATGTTCTCTTGAATTGTGCGGGGAAAAGTTAAATAGTCAAGAAAACCGTATGTCCCTCATTAATTCACTTAGTGAGTGACGATATCTGTTTGGGCCCCTTGATGGAGATAGATTGTTTGCTAGCAACTGATACAATTATCTCTAGATCAAGAAACGTATAATCTGCAAGAATGACACATTCCTATCTTGGATTATACGATGATATCGTGAGGCATAGGAATCAAAATAGAGATATACTTTTATTCTCTTATGCAGGATTGAAATATTGTAGCTGTACACTATTTATGCGAATTGGGAATCATAACGTGTTGCTAGATACCGCTTATGATTATTGGATTTAAATAGCGATTTAACTCCATGTCCAACGTAGCATAAATCCTCAAAGGGTCACACAGAATTGGTGTTTTAACCATGCTTGCATTATTTATTTATTTGCAATAATTGGTATTGCAAAATATGATGAGTTGATTAATTAATTAAATAGCGTTGTAGACCGTTATAATTAATTAAATCAAAGGGATCATATAGAAATAAATTAATGCATTATCTAATCCCTAAATAATTATTATTAAGTTAATAATTATTTATTTCAACACATATGCATTTAATAGGGCTTTAATTAAATAGTTAATTAAAGGCCCAATAGGGAGTCAAATTGGGAGCAACAAGAAGGGCCATTTAATAGGTGATTAAGTGGACCCAAGAGGCAATGCACATAGCCCATGAAGGGCCCATAATGTGGCCGGCCATAGCATGTGGTAGGTGGGATGGCAAAGTTGTAAATAGGTGTTGAGAGGTAGGTAGGGTTTGAGCTCTATATAAAGGGGTATATGGTAGCAAATCCCCCTCTCTCTCTCTCCCACAAACCCTAGCCGCCCCCCTCTTCCTTGGCCGGCGCCTCCCCTCTCTCCCTCTCCATTAGCTCATGTGTTGAGCCCCCTCTCTTCCTCAAATCAATTAGTTCATTTGCTAGAAGATTGGGAAAACTAGGGATTAGGCATTTCCTCCAAGTTACTAGCATAACTTGTAGAGGATTTGGTTAATACCAAGTGGACTCGAGGCGATTCGACAAGGAGGCGCGAGCTAGACGTGAGCACAACCACCTACAACCTAGCCGGTTCGAGCCTCTTGATTACTAGCTCAAGAGAGGTATACCTTGAACCTTTCTCTCTTGTGTGAATGGCTTAGTGCAAGATCCGTGTTTGTGCATGATTGTTTATGGATAATTAGTAGTATTTAATCATAAAATGAAAATTATGCACTCAACTAACACTTATTACTTTAACATAATTATTAATTCGTAATTTCTTGCAAAACATTAAAATGGAACTGATGCAATTACCAGTTTTTTTTATGTTTAAATGTTCTACAAATGAGAATAGCTATGTTATTTAATAAGTATTAACTTGTTCCTAAAAATTCTCTCTTGGTAGCCGCTGCCAAGCAACATTTTTAAAAAAAAAAACTTATTCCTGAAAATAGCATTCATTAATCATTCAGCGTTTATTTAAGGGATATAAGAGTAATGCCAAATTCCGAACCAATGAATAGAGCATAGGAGCCGTCAGATAAGATAAAGTAACGATTAAAATCAATCTAATCCATATAAAAAAAATACCAGGAATTATAAGTGCCATCGGCAAATATACCATCCCAGCCATCGCTGCTATGTGTTACAAATATTCAGTTTAATAATAATAAGTGTTCAGTTTAATGCGTTAGAATCGCGCTAGAGTCAGAGTCACGCGTGGTCAAGAGGTGCGCTAGGAGGCAGGGGTAGAATCGGAAAAAATTTAATTTGAACCGGATCGGTTCATTTCCAATTCTAATTTTTACATGTATTTTTTGTCCGGTTCGTGACCCCTTCGCTTGTTTTTTTTTCTTATAACAGTTGTATTTCTGTTGCAACTAACTGAACATTCATACTTATTAAACTGAACATTTGTACTTATTAACTGAACATTCGTACTTACTAAACTAAAAATTTATACTTAATAAAATAAACATGTTTGCTCATAATATTTATATTTTCTGCTGCAACTAACTGAATAGTTCTACTCAATTAACTGAACATTTGTATTGACCAAACTGAACTTTTGGCAAAAAAAAAATCAAAATGAACATATTTGGTATAGCGAACACTTATAAAATAATGAACAATTCTACTACAAAGTGAACATTTGTACATATTAAAGTGAACACTTATAATAACTAACTGAACAAAAAATACGCGCTGGATGAGTAGAGGGGTCAGAGCGCTAGTTGAGGCGCTGTGCAGCGCGATGGTTCGAATGGCACGGAGTGCAATGGCACTAATCAATTTAAAAAAAAACTATTACAATGATTCACATCTATTTTAAATTTTAAACCCTTCAAAAAAAAAAAACTCAATAAAGCCCAGCCGCTGTCAAATATCTCTCGAAAAAAAAAATAAACAACTCAATAAAGCCTCCTTCAGACCTTAGTTTTTTTTTTTAAATAAATTTGTTGGTTGGCTCTTGCCAACTAACCTTAAAAAAAAAAGACCTTAGTGCTTTCTTTTGTAATTTCAGTTTTTTTCAAGTACGTGTTGTTAGGAAGTGTGTAATTTTCAAATTTAATGCTAATTACAACTAATTTAGTCATCGAAACAACACACAAAACGGATCATGCACTCAAGCTAGTTTTACACAAAGAGAAAGGGGTGGATATTTGTACCTCCCGCGAAATCGTATTCGCGGGGCTCGATCCAACGGCATGAGAAACGATGGGGTGCTCTCCTTCGCCTCCTCCATGTTTGGCCTCGAGTCCACTAAGGTATTAACCAAGTTATTCTCGAATCGTGCTAGCGATGAGAATAACAAGTCTAATCCCATAGCTTTCCCTTTCTTCAATCAATTCACCAATTAATTTGTGGAAGAAAAAGAGCTCAACACATGAGCAATAGAATGGAGAGAAGAGAGAGGGTGGTGGCGCCTATGAGGGGAGAAGAGGGGCGACTAGGGAAGGGAAGAGGGGAGCCATCCAAAGGAGCCTCCATATAGGTCCTTATATAGCCTCCAAACCCTAACACAAAGTTCACACTAATTACAAGTGTGTCACCCCACCTACCACCCTAATAGGGCCGGCCTTCTAATGGGCTTTCATGGGCCACAAGCTCATCTTTTTAGTACCTCAATTCAATTAATTAAAGGCTCATTCAATTGCTACTTAAATTGGACATTTAATTTACCAATAAATTAAAGCCCAATTAACTTAATTAAATTAAGTGTGTTGTTTATAAATAATTATTAACTTAATAATAATTATTTAGAGATTAGACAATGCATTAATTTATTTCTATATGATCCCTTTGATTTAATTAATTATAACGGTTCATAACGTTATTTAATTAATTAATCAACTTATCATATTTTGCAATACTCACTATTGCAAATAAATAAATAATGCACGTATGGTTAAACACCTTATTATGTATGACCCTTTGAGGATTTATACTATGTTGGACATGGAATTAAATCGCTATTTAATTCCAATAATCATAAACGGTATCTAGCAACACGTTATGACTCCCAATTCGCATAAATAGTGTACTGCTACAATATTTCAATCCTGCATAAGAGAATAATAATGTTTCTCTATTTTGATTCTTATATCTCACGATATCATCGTATAATCCAAGATAGGAATGTGTCATTCTTGCAGATTATACGTTTCTTGATCTAGAGTTGATCACTTAGTTGCGCGCATACGATCCAACTCCATCAAGGGGCCCAAACAGATATCGTCACTCACTAAGTTAATTAATGAGGGACATACGGTTTTCTTGATGATTAGCTTTTCCCCGCACAATTCAAAAGAACATAAATAAAGTCCGTATAGCAGCCCTTATCGGGAATCAGCGGTAGACAATATTTATTGAACCTATCCTCATGTGGAAAAGATAAACATCTCAAACTTAGAACCAAAATCATAACGAAATAAATAATGACACATAACACAATCCATATATTTATTTCGTTGGGTCAAGTCCTGTACTATGTTCCATAACATATACATATGCAATTAAGTTGGTAACTCTTTACCTATGATTTGTAGAACTTAATCATCACTTAACTTGCATACTAATCTTATATGATAATTAATTTCCTTGTTAATTATCAAGATTATGGACCATTTAGATTTATTATTGTCATTCTAAAAAATGATCCACAGAAATTCACAATTCAGATCCTCAACCTGAATGATCTGTCAATAATAAACCTAGGAACAAATGATAAAATATCATCCAAAACATAAACTAATAATTAAGTCATTAAATTATTGACTTCTAAGACATAACTCTAACACGTGTAACGTACTAACACCTAACAGCAAACGATCAATTGAAATTTGATTGAACGTTCTTCTCCCATTCTCCCACAAATAAAGATAAAAAATTCTTAGTTTTCGTTTATTTCCCAACTGTTTTAGGCCCTGTTTTGCACGTTAACATGTCTTCTGATCTTTCACTTCAAAAAAGAAAGTCTTTTTTGAATCTCTAAAGAACATTGACTCTGTTTGGATGAGCTTTAGGAATTAGGGAATAAGAGAATAAGCGAGCAAATCTATTATAAACAATCCAAATTTTTCACAAAGTTATACACTTCTCAATGGCTCCGTTTGGATTGTGTGAGAATAAGAGGAATAAGAAAAGAAATATTGGGAAGTGTGTAACTTTGTGAAGAGTTTAAATTGTTTATAATAAATTTACTTCCTTATTTTCTTATTCCCTTATTCCTAGAACTCATTCAAACGGAGCCAATACTTCTTCCCTACTTCTTCTCTTATTTCTCTTATTTTCATACCATCCAAACAGAACCATTATCTTTTGTACTCCATATATATCATCACTGCGAAGTGAACCTTCCGAGAATAAATTAAGAAATAAAGTCAAATATTTATGATATCATTAAATTGACATCAGCACAAGATGAGTAAATTGGAGCACAAAGAACGCTGTCAGTACCGTTAAGGAGTAAGAACCACAAAATAAAATAATGGATAATGGATAGAGGACTTATTTTTTGGTACCGTGACCGCAAGTGGTTTAATTCAACTCCTGCACTGCACATGCTACACATGCCTAGCCCGCAATTTTAAAATTTTGCGCCGTATCTCGAAATTTAAATATTTGATAACATTATTATCTGAATTTGGACTTACATGTATTCAGTTCGGCAGAAGTTTACTTTTAAAGATGATATAAAGGTGATTGCTAAAATACAAACGTATTGCATATATACATTTCTCTCGAATTTTATACTCGAAACGACCGATTCGTTTAATGTTTTCTATCTAACTAGTCTTTGAACCTTCAAATCACCCAGATCTTTCTAGAAAAATAATAAAAAAATTGAAAAAAAAATATAAAAATTGATTATCAACCCGATTTTATTATAGAGATCATATTGAGCAATTCCAATCAATCATTTGTTTGCATGCAATTCAATATTGTTTGGTTGTGGAATAAGTAGAGTGATGATATATATCATTATTTTAATACTATTTGTGTTTGTAATCATAATATTCATTGTTTGTCATTGTATTTTTACTTTATTTCTTATTCCACTTGTAGGGCCACCTACTTAACTTGTATCATCTCTTTTGATGGTATAAGTTCTTCTACCTTATTCCTTATTATACAAAGGGTGTTTGGTTGCATAAATGAGGAATAGATGAGTTTTAATACTATTTGTGTTTGTAATCATAATATTAATTGTTTGTCATTGTATTTTTACTTTATTTCTTATTCCACTTGTAGGGCCACCTACTTAACTTGTATCATCTCTTTTGATGGTATAAGTTCTTCTACCTTATTCCTTATTATACAAAGGGTATTTGGTTGCATAAATGAGGAATAGATGAGTTATTTCTCCCTTTAAGTTTTAGACTACGTAGGTTTAGATATAAAATAGAAGAATGTAATGTTCCCATACTTTTTTTCCCCATCAAACGTCTTTGCATATATTTTTATGATTATATAGATCATTTTCTAGAGAAATGTTATGTATACTCCCATCAAAATGCGACTACAATTTCATTGGTAACTCTCGTAGTAAAAATTTATATTTTCTATGCGATAATTTATGTATTTTTTTTCCTTCTTTTTTTCTTCTGTACGAAAGCTTAAGTGGTTTTAAAATGATAATCCCCGCCCCCCCCCCTCCCCTTTCATCTCAGATTATATTTTGTCGGAAGACGTATTTTGATTCTTTGGTAGGCAAATATGCCTAATACAAAGAACAGAGAAGAAATTTAGTTATCAATTTTCGTTAATATTGAAATTCATACATGTCAAAAGTCACGCACCGTAAACTAAAATGTATAGAAACATAGGCTTTGGAAGGGAGTCATAAAAGTCAGAACTGAACAAGTCAAACTCTTCACCATTACAAACGTAGTTTCACATCAAGCTTTCATTCCTCTTACAAAAAAACAAACAAGGGAATGAAACTCCAAACATGCACATTCACCCCACTCAAACAGTCAAACTCTTGACCATAATTAATTAATTAGCACATATTCCCAATTATGCAAATTATAGAAAGAGAACTTCAGCCATCCCATCTCTTGGTGTTAGCACTAAACCACACAAAAACACGACCATAATTAGACCTCAATGGGAGTGTTATATGGTCCTGGGCCCATAGGCTTTGGGCCTCCAGCCATAGCTCTGAGTTTTCTTTCTTTGAGTGCTGGGTCTTCTAGTAATAGAACCTTGTCTCTATCTCTCACTCCTACCATGTGAAGATAGTCTTCATTCTCTCTCTCTTTCCCTTTGAATAGAAGCCTCTGCTCTTTTGGTTCTAGACCTGTCACCATTGACAGCACTGCTTTCAACTCCCCTGCATTTTAAAGACATAATTTATTCAATATGTTGTGCAAAATATCAACCCAGAAAAGAAATTATAGGTTTTAGGATAACTGTTGATGGACTTTGTTACAGGGATAAGCATGAAAATTATTGTATAATTTCTTTTAACAGATATGTATGCTACAATAATAATTAAAGACTGACAGTGACAATACGCTATAATCAATTCTAATGTAGCAGTGTTACATACTTACACTGCACTAGTGTTAAAATTACCTTTAGTCTGGTCTTTCCACATATTTCCTAGAAACTATTTTCATTCTGTCTAAAAAACAATCAAGCATGTGTATAGTTATGTTCCTAGAAACTACATAACACGTTAATTATTGTTCTCAAGGAATCTATATGCTTTTTAATTAACACAAATAAGTTGTGTGCTATCAGACATGGTACTAGATAGACAACTACCACAAAATTTATTGGCGTTCGATGTTAATACTATATTAATTAATGTGGGTAGTTAATGGAATATATCTGTATCCATTACTTTAATCCTTGTGTAATACTTAATTTGTTTTTGATGGAGAGAAGTAGGGACTCTCAAATGTCTATCATCAATTAAAGTTAATGAAAAAACATCAGGAGTCACTTCAAAATTAAGTTAGAATATATACAATCGGTTGGGAAAAAGTTAGTTCTAATTATGAGACAAGATAACCAATAAATTACTTGCTACTTCTCCTGAAACTTACAAGATGATAATGGACTCGTAAGATTTAAACTTTAGTTGGTAAATCAGTAAATCTCTATGACATGCACTGTGCTTCTAAACTTGAAGAATAAAGTTAATTTTGGATATCATGAATAAGTCAATGAAAATTATCATGTAGTAAAGGAGGAAAAAACAATTAATTAGCAAAAAGAACCTGTAATGTATACAAGAAATGACACTTTTTAAATACTAAATACTCATAATATAAATAAAAAAATTCTGAGTGACAGTGCAATAAAAGTGCCATATATTTACGACTTACCGAAAGTGGAAGTGGCACCGATGGAGATATCATGCCAAGCCGAGCCAGTCGAGACACGCACAGTAATCACTTCTCCAACCCCTTTACCACTCTCCCTCTTCTGTACCAGCATCCCTCCCGGCCGTACTTCCCACTCAATCTCTCCTGTTCGTGTACCGGTACCATTAGCGGCACCATTATTACCATACCCTCCACAGGCACCATTGGATGCTGCATTCTGCTTGGAGTTGGAGCTCCTCTTGAAAAGCTTCTTTGACCTCAGCTTGATCATTGTTCTTTGATTTTTTTCTCTCACTTTCTACTTTTTTTTTCAGTTGGTGGTTCTAATTTTGGGGCTTTGAGTTGGTTTATTTATAGATGGAAGTAGAGTTGGGACACGCTTTAGAAGCGTGCACTTGTTTAAAGAGAACTTGTCATGTAAGAGCATGCGGTTCTTTTTAATGTCCCAAACAGGACAGGGATAAAGAATGTAGACTAATAGGAGGCTTTTGGTCAATCAAGTTTTAGGGTGGACTTGGTCCCCCATTGAACGTGTAAATTGATATTGATACATATATAAAAGTACATAGCTTGCATTCTATGAACTATTTTGTTTACATTTTACAACCTATTCATTGATGAGCAAGGTTGTGCCACCATTTTTGGTTGCCACAAGTTGCCACAACTTCATATTTTAACAATAATTAAAAATTTTAAAATTCAAATGTCGAATCTAAACCATTGATCTTGTTCAATTTAACGAGCGATGCGTTTTCATATAAGATTTATAAATTTTAGAGTTGATTTGATACTCGATCAAGTGATTGAACAATGAACGTATTAGAATAAATCAGTCATAGTTAACCAGATTCGTTCATTTGTTGACCACTTGATCGAGTATCAAATCAACTTCAAAATTTATAAAACTTATATAGAAACACATCGCTCCTTATATTTAACAAGATCAATGGTTTAGATTCGACATTTGAATTTTAAAATTTTTAATTATTGTTAAAATATGAAGTTCTGGCAACTTGTGGCAACCAAAAGTGGTGGCACTAGAACCTTGATCTTCATTGATATATGCTTTGAGCCTTCTAAATATGATAAAACAATAAGGATTGTTCATAAACTAATCTTTTAATTGTGATACTTTTTATATATTACTATATTACAACTTGTCATTTGAACTTTACTTTTAGATTCAACAGCTCCGTTATATCTTAACACAACACCAAGAAGAGCAAAGGAACGCAAAATTAAATTCATACACAGGGAGTAGCTAGATGGTAAACTGAGTGCAATTAACAATATTTTATAGTTGAGTTCCCTAGAGGCTAGAAAGAATAGAGGTGAGTTTAAGGCTTTAAGAACCTTTGTTTGCTAAAGAGGGGAAAGAGCTGGACTAGAGTGGAAATAAAATAATACTTGGTGCCGGTGGAGTTTTTTGTGGCGTCTTTAAGGGAAACTTGAGGCTGCACATGGTAGGGTCGGTTCTGTCATTTTAGTCAGAATAAGAATACATAAGAGTCATCAAGTGAAGAGAGACTATCGGGTCGGATTTGGATCACGCTGACCCGGATAGGTTTGATATGGAGTTGTCAGTTGTGCTTGGACACAATCACACAACATTTTATTTTTCATTTAATTAAAAAGTCGAAGTCAATGTCACATTACTAATTTTCTTGTACTCCAACGCTAAAATTTCGGCCCTCAAAAAAAGGCTAAAATTTCGGTTTAAGAGTTCTTAATAATTAATCCGAAATGATTAACTTGATTTACATATTAAAGTTTGTTGGAATCAATTTTGTCTTTATGTATTTTTCTTCGGCACAATTTTTTTATATGAACTCATTACGAATTATTGTGATTAATCAAGACTGAAATTGTGCTGAAAAAAGTAAAAAAAAATCTCCATTTCCTTTAACTGTCTATTTAAATTGAGAAAAGGCTATTGATTTGTATGCATATCTGTGCTCTTGAATATATATATTTGTTATGGAGGGTCGCTAGTACAAATTTTATTGTAGATAATTTAAATCCATTACAAGATCCACACCCGATAAGATGGTGCATATTCGGATGAGACCTATGAAAAGACAATATGACGAGGCAACATGATGGGCTTCGTGGTCGGTTAGAGCTAATCATGTGTGATTTATTATAATCACGGTTGGTACGTAGTTGTTTCATGCAATGCAAATGGAATTGGATAGTCACTCGCCTCCTTTAATTTTTTTATTAATTAGTTGGTTTTGGTCTTGAATTATACTTGCCTCCCTTTTAGTGATGATAAGGGAGAGGTGGTGGGGCTTGGTTTTGAGTATCAACAAAGGAATTTGGGGCTCTAAACATGGATTTGGTTTGTTGTTCATGCACCACTTTGCGTTAACATTGGAACTTGACACTTTTTGTATAATTTGTAATTAGGTCGGCTGTGGCCCCGTGGGAATGTTGAGTTGAAGTTGAACAGTTTCAACTAAAAGTGTTATTATTACTCTTTGGACCGTCAAAAAGATGTAATCATCTATCTATATCGGACCTAACTGAAAAAAATTGATCGGTTTGCTAACTTTTGAAACACTATGTTTGGATTTAGCACTTGTAAATGAATAGTTCTTATCTACTTGACAACGTTGATATTTCTCAAAAATAATAATAATAGATTCCGTTTAGATGGAAGCAAGAATAAAGAAATAGCTTCTTTCTACTCCCAAATCTATTATAAACAATCCAAATTTTTTATAAAGTTACACACTTTCCAATACTTCTTCCCTTATTCCTTTTATTCCCACACCATCCAAACGGAGCCATAATAAATAAATACTTGACGGCGTTGATGAATTTCCAACTGGAGAGAAATAAAAAAATAGCAGAATGGAGTTAAGAGAGAGAGAGAGATAGTCAGATATAGATACAACAAAAAGGTAAGGTGCATTTATCTGCTGTTTTTTTCTGATTCAAAACACAGAATCATCCGGACCGTCTGATTTAGATTTATATATCAGACCAATCCTCTTGTATCATTCTGGAAATTGATTTTTTTTTAATGATGTCAATAAAATTGATACTGTATGTTTATTTTAGATTAAAAAAAAACAGGATTTTGTGATTAGTTAGGGAATAACAGCGGATTCAAAGGACGCAAAGATCACCTGCTGAGAATATATTGCATTTTGAAAAATTTATAGCATCAAAAAAAAAATACTGCGACAAAAGATAAGAAAATATGAATAATTGTACCTTTGGTTGTTTTGCAGTGTTATTTATTTATTATTATTCAGATCATTTCCCTGAGATCAAAATAGACCAGGTTGCGGTTCACGTTGTTGAACAAAAGGAAAATCAAATACTGGGCTGGGTTGGGCTGGGACGGTCTTGTACACTGGGCCATGAATTTAACATCAACACCTCTTGGAATAAGATTCAGTGAGGCACGCAAAAGTATCTAAGGTGTAGTGAACTACAGTGAGTGGTGGGACATACATACAGTTGAAACCGACAAATGGTTATGGGATTTAAGACGTCAACCATCTCTTACACAGTGCGATGTATAGTATCCTTCACAGATTTTCTTTTTTTTTTTCTAACTGTGTTTTCCCTTCTCTCTTAACCACCACCACAAATTGAAACAATAATCACTCTTTCCTCTCTCCTTCCCTGCCAAGAAAATGGCCATGGCTTCCGCTCAATTCTCTTATCGCAAGGTAACACTCCCATCTCTCTTCCTTAGTATATCAGGGAATCAAAACAATTTTTGGTTTTATATGTATTGCTTAGTGAACATTAAATAAATCTCTTTTCTTTTTTTGTTTATTTTTTTAAACTTCAGCCGCGTTTATATAACCGGATAGAATGCAGAAAGAGAGACAGGGATAGAGATCGAGATATTCACCCTTTTATGGTTGTTGATGTTACGCCTCCCACAAAGAACCTCGGCATCCGCTGCTTCCCAAATGTACATCTTTCAGTTCTCTTCTTATTATTTTTTGTTTGGTAATTTTTGGTTGTTTTTTCTTCTAAATAATAATTTATCAATAGTTGTTCATTGGCCTTTGTGCCTTCAAAAGGAACAGTATGAAGGAACTTGTTTTTTACTGTACCAATTTGGCCTAGTTAAGTTGTTCCAGTACCAATTTGGCCTTGTTTGTTACTATTGTCTGTTTCTTTGTTTAAATTTTTATTCTTTGGTTTAATGAAAGAATACTACTGTTTCTAACAATTGCTATTAATTAATTTACCTCGAATAATTCTAGAATTGGGCAGTAAGTCAATGAAAGTGGAGTTTTTGGTTTCATAAAAGCTAAATAATATAACATATAAATTAGATTTTGAATGTTAGTCTAATGGATTTATAGAAAATTGTACTTGCTATCAGACAGATCTCCATATGTTTCCTAAATTCTTGAAGTTGTGTAGACAATCTGAACTGGTTTGATTGGTACCTTAACATTTCCAAACAACCCCTAAAAGACCCTATTGCTGTGCACATTAAGTCTGGATCAAACTGCCAAATTGCTTGTTCTAGTTGCTCTGTCATTTTAACTGTGGCAGCAAAACAGACCCATACTAATTAAGAATTTCTCCATTTCTTCAATGAGAAATGGAAACAAGGACAGAAATACTACAAAAGAAAAAATAAATAAATAAATAGTGCAGACTCCCCAATTAAGCTAGACTGGCCAATTCAAAATTTTAATTTTAATCGAAAAAACTGCCAAATTGGTACCTTCTAAAGGGACCCTAAATCAATTGCAAACATTGCAAGGACCATGAATTTTTTAAACTTCGTGGGACCAAAACAGAAAATGAGTCGCATATCATGAACATTATGGGTAATACTTCCTTGGTGTATTTTGTTCAAAGCAGAACATTCATTGTGGAGAAAGTGTCACAATAGAAGGCCAGGGTTACACTGTTTCTGCTGTAACCCATCGGTACCAGCTTCGCAAGGGGAAGTACGAACCAAGTGAGAAGAGACTTGATGTACAGTCTACAGGCAGATACATTTTGAATCTATATTTAGAAAATCTTCTTGAGAAATCATAGAGAACATGAGCTATGTGAAGTGATTACTGTATGTAAATTTGGAGGCGGTGGGTTTATAGAGTTGTTGCATAACTTTTTGTATAACAAACTAAAAGTAAATGTTATTGAAACTTCATTTTTGAGTTTCTGTTGCTGTAATGTTTGAGCTATTTTAGGATTTTGGTGCATTTGAAATATTAAATTTTGAGAATGTAATACCCTTCCCCCGCACGGCCATTTGAGGTCTGACGATGGGGTCTGGTGACGTGTTGGATAATTTGGAAGCAGAGAAATGCCCAGTGCTTTGACTGCTAACTTGCTGCCTAATGTTGTGCTCAATTTAAATAAAAGCTGTAGGATTGTGGCTAAGGGATTGCAATCTTGCAATCTGTGATAATACGGATGTGTTTTACCAGGGTTTTTTGTATTCTTGCTGGTACAAGGAGCTTGCTGCAATGATCTGTGAACTGTGTTGAAAATTTTCAGTCTTGGATGTTCTACTCTTGTTGTGGTTTTCTGTTGTTAATTTTGTTTTCAGTTTTTGCAGTTGACTGGTGTAAGAAACTCTTTTTCTTCTTTCAAAATGTTGGGCAGTCTCTGACATTTTCCAGAGGGAAAGGGAGGAGTTTGTTTCAGATATTGATTCATCTTTGAAGCACTAAACAATGCATGCCTGAGCCTCCTACGAGTACTAATATTTTTTTCGACAGTTCATGTAATGCAATTTAAAGTCAGAAACTTCTTTATAGATGACATAAGAGGATTTTTAGCGAGATGATTTAACATGTTTGAAGGTTTGGCATCTGCTACAGCATGAAATTTTACTATCTGATGAGAAATTGTTGGGTATTTCTTCTATCTAACTTTAGCTAGCTTATTGATTTCTCTATCATCTTATTCTTGCAAGAAACAACGGATATAATTGTCATTTGTCGAATATTATTGATTTTCAGGTTTTCTATTCTATGAAAAATTAAAATGGTATCAGAGCAATAGTGCCTATTTCACCTCTGCCAAATATTAAATTTTTAGTGTCGACCAAAAGAGATAGTCAGGCTTCTAATCTACTAGTCTAGATATATTTTATTTAAAAGGGAATATATATATATTAAAAAAAATAAGTACGTTGGAATATGTACAGCCTTGTTCTATGCTGGCATCTAAACACTAACCGGCGCACAACTATTGAACTAAAAAAAATCTAATATAGGGTTCGTTGATGGCACAATTTCAATGTCATAAAGGTATGAAGTCTTCAAGTTCAAGGAGATGTATTCCACCACTTACTCTTACCAAATGAATGTAATACAAAATATCAAACAACCATATCCAGTTCGACCGCTGGTCAAGTTTTATATTTTATTTATTTATGTACTTGCTTCCAAAAAACACAACCATGTCAGCGATTTCAGCATAGTTAAAATTCAAGTCGTCCGTTTGGTTCAAAAGAGGGACGCCAAATTCTCCGCTTAAATTAACAGATTTCCACGTTTACATAAGTTGCTTGACACAAAAAGGATAAAATAAAATACATGTCATGAATTCTTTAGTCAGACCCACCTTCACAAAATACATTACTGATTGAAACAAGAAGAGTATAGTAGCACAGTCATGACCCTAGCCCAAACACATAATTACATACATTTTGTTTCCTCAAAACTGTAACTTGTAAACTACATCCTCAGGGTGCATCCTTAGCCTGAATCTTTAGAGTGCAACCTCATCTTCATCTTCATAAAATACACCAATCCTGTCAGGGTGTCAACATCTCAGGTCTTACATGTTAGGGTTTAGAATTTTTGCGAAGCCAAGTTTACGCAAAATACATCAGTTACTATATCGGTTTACCCAAAATACATCAGTTACCATATCGAGCATTCAATTGTTCCAATTGTCGATCTACTGCAGATGTAAATATATCAACTCGATAATGGTCCTCCATTGTTGTATTATCACCCTTATCACGAGATTTAGTCAAGTCCACATACATACTATTCATATTAGGAAGCTCAACTTCATGCTCTAAACAAAATGAAGTTACCTGCTCCATAAGAGGTTCCCAACCATTATCTCGCAGCTTTTTGGAGTAACTGTTTTGTAGTGGAAACTAGATGTGCGGCGTTTAGAGCGTCCAAAGAGTTCTGTTGCAAAGTGTGGCACAACAAATCAGTAATCATCATGATTTCTTTCATTATATGTAAAATGAACACAAAATCAAATGATAGGAGCTTCTTGAGGCAACCGCCAGCATCTCCTCGAGAATGATATGAGAGCAAACGATCACGTGCTAAAGTTCGCAAAACTGAAACAGTACCACCAAACATCTTTTCTAAACTATGAATTGATTTGTAGTGAGAACTCCATTTAATGTCTTCAGGTTTTTGAAATGCACCTATCTGATTTGCTCTTCTAGTATCAAGCTCTCCCAAATCAACTTCACGTGAAATTTCTTTAGCTTGTTTTGCTAATAGCTCATCTTTACACTCAGTGTACCCACTTATAATATTTATGATAAAAATTGCATCCTGAAAGAAATTATGCACATCACCTACCTGTTGGAAGAAGAGACTATGAGTATAGTTTTTTAGGAATTCTAAAGAAATTAGTCCAAAAAATTGCATGGTTTATTAAAGTTTCTTAAATTCTACAGTAGTATAGTACCTCCCTCGATGCCGCTATAAGAGCTAATTGTAATGGATGACCCATGCTATTCTTTAGATTATCATAACATAGCATTGCAAAAGAATGAGCTGAAGTTGAAGCTTGGCCCATGTGAGTTAAAAAAGCACAATCTTTTCCATTATTAACCTTCTTCCAATTTTGGAACCCCTTAACAGTGAATGTGTCTGAACCGCACCTCCCTCGTGGTTTTGTCGAGAAAAGAAAACAAGGAAAGCAATAGGCACGTTCTGAGGTTGGTGAAAATTCAAGCCAAGGAAACTTTTTGAACCAATGATATTGAAATCGTCGACGATGATTAGCATTTGCAGCATATGGATACTCATCCATATAAGGTTGAAACGGTCCTTTACTTATGTAAAATCTTCGAACTTGATCTCTTCGATTAGGAGGATATTCATCGATTTGAGGGCGTTTACCTGGGTCTCTCTCATATGTGATAGATTCAATTTTTGGTTGTTGTGACGGTTCTTGTGCAGGCATTTCATTTTGCTCAAGAGAATCCTGCACTTGTGATGTCTCTTGAGAGCTTGGATGTTGGTCTGCTTTGTTGAAGAAACTTTCAATGGTTTTCCTTTTCATGATTGAAACCTATAGTTAATAGACAAATAAGTGTAATTTAGACATGATGATTTTTTATTTGCAATCCACAATTCACAAATTGTCCACATTTAAAGGTTAAACCACAAGCCGACAAGCGCATACAATTTTAAAGGTCAAACCACAAGGTGACAAGTGCATACTAGTTCAAATATTGTATAAAAACAGTAATTAGTTAAAACAACTCACTGCACCTACATTCTTGTCCCAAGATGCAAGAATTTAACTAACAAAAAAAAAGAAAAGATAATTGAAAAGCCACTACAACCCAAATTAAAATATATTAATATTATTGATAACATTGAGACATCAGAACCGGTACTTGAAGTCTTTATAAATGGAATTTTTTCCAACTAAGAGAACAAGAGATGGAGCAATAATAAAAGGAAGCAAGTGTTTCAAAATTAGTGAGATGAGGGAAGAAGGTTGAGAGGCAGACCGGAGACAGTGTAGTCGCGCAGTAGCAGCGGCCAGGGTTGAAACTTGAAAGAGACGAAGAAGAGATCTCTAGGAGGCTTCTTTTTTTGTTGCGCTGTTACTTGTGAGAGAGCGGAGAGCAAACTAGGCTAATGGGCTTTACGGGCCTGATAACTGCAATCAAGACACCACGCAATCAGCCGAAATTTTAAAAAACAGTATTATATTAATATAATATATTAAAAATAATATCAATATAATAAGTTTAACATAAATAGTATCACGAGATCGGAATTCTGGATTTCGAACGTTAGATCGGAATCCTGGATTGAAATCTAAGCTTTGATCGGATTCTGAGTTTCCAATCTAAGCTTAGATCGAAATCCGAGATTCCGATCTTAGCTTTTTAATTTTTTTATATATTATTTATTTATTTATTTTAATTTATTAATTAGTTAAATAATTAGAAAAATAGATAATATATTGTAAAAATATTGAAAAAATATGGAAAAAATCAGAAATAATTAAATTAAATTTTATATGTAATTTAGTATTTTTTGGGGAAATTAAATTTATTTTCATTTTAATTAATTTATTTAATTAAAATATAAATTTTTATAACTTATTTAATTAAATGAATTGTACCATTTAAAAAGGATTATAAATTTTCAGAATTTGCAGAGATACAAAGGCATAATCCTTTCAGAAAGTTCAAAGTTTTATTAATTCTTTCTGCATTTGCAGGGATACAAAGGTATAATTTGAACATTAAAACTTTAAACAGGCTTAACTTTTTATAGGAAGGTCCGTTTGGGGCGATCGAGGACATTCCGGAAAGCTGGCGACGAGATCTACGCATTTTATCGGGGTAAAACCCCGTAACGACCATTTTCGAGGCCAAAAAACGCTCTCTGGACCTCCAAAATCCACTTTGAAAGTTTGCAAACCTAAAAACCACTCTAAACTACTAAAAATGTTTTTAAAATCATAAATTAATCATTAAAAAGAGAAATGCAGTAAATCAAGTGAATTTAGTCTTTCTTCTCCGTCTCAGGAAAACATCAATCTCGTGTGATTCCTTTCTAACGCAATCCAGAAAGTGCTTCCTTGATCATGAGACTCGATATGATTGTTTAATATATAATATGAAAATAATATATACAGAGGACGACATCCGGGACACATATGAAATGGTTGTTTAAATTAATTAAAAATTTATACTTAATTATTCATTTTTTAATTAAATAAATTAATTAAATTTATATTCAATTAAATAAATTAATTAAACGGAAAATAAATTTAATTTTCCAAAAAAAAAATACTAAATTACATATAAAATTTTTTTAATTATTCCTAATTTTTTTATATTTTTTCAATATTTTTAGAATATATTATTTATTTTTCTAATTAATTAACTAATTAATAAACTAATAAAAGGAAATAAATTTTAATTTTCCCAAAAAATACTAAATTACATATAAAATTTAGTTTAATTATTTCTGATTTTTTCCATATTTTTTCAATATTTTTACAATATATTATCTATTTTTCTAGTTATTTAACTAATTAATAAATTAATTAAATAAATAAATAATATATAAAAAAATAAAAAACTAAGATCGAAATCTCGGATTCCGATCTAAGCTTAGATCGGAAACTCAGAATCCGATCAAAGCTTAGATCGGAATCCTGGATTCCGATCTAACGTTCGTAATCCAAGATTCCGATCTCGTGATACTATTTATATTAAACTTATTATATTGATATTATTTTTAATATATTATATTAATTTAATACTATTTTTTAAAATTTCGGCGCAATCAGCCAATCAGTAGGTTGGGCGCATACTTTAAATGGTATCTGATTCCTGTCTTGATCGCATCCAGTTCAGTTCAGTTACGCCGGCCCAATTATGGGAGCGTATCCTCTGGATGGTTGTTATTCAACCATCCAGTGGACGTCTTTCGATACGAGCCGTCTGATTTAATATAAACGGTTAGATTTTTTCGGGCCTATCAATCTTAGTATCATGCACGGGGCATTTATAGCCATTGATATTAAATCAGACGGCTGAGATCGAACCATCCACTGGATGGCCATCTAGAGGATGCGAATTCCCCAATTATCCGCACGACTTTTTCTATCCCTGTCACTGTGGCTTATGACCGCTTTGACCGCTTTGACCGACTCCATTGATCCGTTCCGCATTCTTAACCGGCAAACCTATTCATACAAATAGAACATGTATGGCCTTACTTATTGCTATTCAGAAATTAATTAACATGTCCATTGATTAAGAAAAGTCACTTAATGAACTTTATTATAAAGAAATATAATTAAATTTGAACATATATTGAGTGTTTTCTACAACAGGTTCACTATTGTTCCATTTGAAAATATCTCCCCGTAATGCAAATATAATCATTAATTCTTCAAATAGCTTAACTCTCTTGACATAAAAAATGAACAAAATTTAAACATTCAATAAGTACTCCCTTTTTCATACTAATATTCTCCTTTATTTAAATAAGTTACTCCCTTGTTAAAAATATCATCAAACTGTTGTAATACACTAACACATCAAAAAATACTCCCTTTGTCACACTAATATGCTCTCATATTTCAAATAAGTTACTCCCGTATTAAAAATATCATTAAACTGCTAACTCATTAGCACATTCACAAATACTCTTATGTCACTGATAATATACTCACTTATTAAAATAACTTACTCCCTTGGTTACAAATACAAAGCTGCTAATTAATACACTACCACATAAAAAAATACTCCCCATGTCATACTAATATACTCCCTTATTTGAATAAGTTACTCCCTTATTAAAAATATCATCAAACTGCTAATACACTAGCACATTAATAAAATACTCCCATGTTGGTGATAATACACTTCCTAATTTAAATAAGTTACTCTCTTGTTAAAAATATCATCAAACTGTTGTAATACACTATCACATAAAAAAATACTCCCTTTTTCACACTAATATACTCCCTTATTTTAAAATAAGTTACTTCCCTTTTAAAAATATCATTAAACTGCTAACACGTTAGCACATTCACAAATACTCCTCTGTCACTGATAATATACTCACTTATTAAAATAACTTACTCCCTTGATTACTAATACAAAGCTGCTAATTAATACACTACCACATAAAAAAAGAATACTCCCCATGTCATGCTAATATACTCTCTTATTTGAATAAGTTACTTTCTTGTTAAAAATATCATCAAACTGCTAATACATTAGAACATTCATAAAATACTCTCATGTTGTTGATAATACACTTCCTAATTTAAATAAGTTAAATAAGTTACTCTTTTGTTAAAAATATCATTAAACTGTTAACACATTAGCACATTCATAAATACTACATGTCATTGATAATATACTCCTTTATTAAAATAACTTACTCCCTTGATTACTAAATACCAAGATATCATTAAGCTGCTAATACACTATCATATCAAAAAAAAAAAACTCTCTCTGTCATGATAATATACTCCCCTATTTTAAATAAGTTACTCCTTTGAGAGAGAGAGCAATGGACGTTTTTCGAAAAGAGAGAGGTTTATACGGAGAAAGAGAGAAAGATCGTATAAAAGATGAAGTCCCGAAAATTATGTTACATAGAACTAATTAAGGTTATGTAATTGTCGAATACTTAAATTGATCCACAATAATCATAGAATAATGATTAGCACATTATATTGAGGGAAGAAAATCCCACCATATATGACATTAATCCCTCAGACATCTATAAATCTAATTGGTATAAAGGAACCCCATGACGTGCTAGACCTGGTGAGCACACGACACATCTTAACTAAAATCTCTCATAATAGATAGACATCTAACCTGGTTTCCAGGGTTCGATCGGTTGTATACAAACAAGATGGAAGTCCCGGACGACACACACACCTCCTTCCTCTCTCGACTCAAGAATTGGTACCAGAACGGGTC
This sequence comes from Rhynchospora pubera, assembly GCA_028095005.1. Classification (NCBI taxonomy): domain Eukaryota; kingdom Viridiplantae; phylum Streptophyta; class Magnoliopsida; order Poales; family Cyperaceae; genus Rhynchospora; species Rhynchospora pubera. Next base: position 141,513,423 of record CM051460.1, read on the forward strand.
AATCCAATGTGGTTTTATACTAGTTTAAAAAACTTCAACATTCTGACTCTTCTCTGCTAACCCTAGGCAACGTGATTGATCGGAAAGGAGATAATGTAGCGTGATTGATCCGAGAAGGAGAAGAGAGGTTAGCATGATTGATCGGAGAAGGAGATGAGAGATAAATGTGATTGATCTGAGAAGGAAAAGAGAGGTCAGTCTGATTGATCGAAGGAGATGCGAGGGCAGTTTGATTAATCGGAGAAAAAGGCAGCAATCGGAGAAGTGGAAAATGAAAAGGAGAACGAACGGGCAGCATGTTTAAAACTTGAGCTTAACAAATTATAAACGTGCTTTAATCGGAGGTTAGTATAATTTGTTTTGAAGCAACATTCTCTTACGTACAAAATTATACATCAGCATTCATCATACCTTAAAATTATGTGCAAAAGGAGGCTCTTTGAAAGTTATTCAGTAGAAATTAAAACGGCGTTAGAACAATCACGGTCATCTATTCTCATTGTTATAAACTTAACCACTACCTTTAAATTTTAAGCCTGAACATTTTTTTTTGGAAAATAAGTGTGAGCATTTTTTAGGTAAGATAAAAATTGTGTGACATATGAATCGGATGAATCGTTCTGCGCGCATATAATTATTATGGTTGTGTTTGGATGGTGGGAAGTGGGAAGAAGGAATAAGGAATAAGGAATTTTTTTCAATAAATTTATTTCTAACCATCCAAACTCTTCACAAAAATTACACACTTCCCAATAAATTTATCCCTTCCAAATAAATTTCTTTCCTTCTTCCTTCTTCCTACCTTATTCTCAACACATCCAAACGGAGTCTATGATAGAAGGTTAAGATTAGAGAAAATAAATATCTAACTTTTTCACTCCCATGAAAAATGAGAATTATCGTTATCTTCACTTTTTATTTTATCTTTCTGTCATACACAACTTTCGGTTTGAATTCTCTCTATATAGAATTAAGACTTGGTACAATGCGCCTAAAAGTTGTACCCTAGAGTTACATTATTCCGGATGTACTTTTAGTCCCACATTGGACATATGTGCTTCAATTTCTCTTTGTGAGGCCTATAAAACGGGAACTCAAATCAAGTGCCGTGCGGCACCGTGCAGCGCGCAATCTGAGCCGTTCAAATTAAATCCAATGATCATGGGTGCTCCGTGCATGTAACCTGTGCCGTAAGGCCCGAAAAAATCTAACCGTCCAGATCAGATCGAACGGCTCGGATCGCTGAGCGGCACGGTGCCGCGCGGCACGGGATAAGGATCCATAAAACGGCATCTGTAACTTTTTGTAGTGTCTGTTTCTGCCATTTCTTTTAAGTCAGGTTAGGATGAGTTGGAGAAATTTTGTCTGCAAGCATCATAATTAAGGCTCCGTTTGGATTCTATTTTGGAAGAAGTGAAGAAGAGAATAAATTTATTATAAACAATCCAAACTCTTCACAAATTTATACATTTTCCAATACTTCTTCCCTTCTTTCCATACCTCATCCAAACGGAGCCTAAAAGATACTTTATTTTTTGTTTACAATTTTCACTTTTATTGATTTCTTGCTCTTTTATTATTTCTCTTTTGTCTTCCAGTTGGAAAGCTTCTAGTTAATTTTCCATAATTATGGTTTTGCATAAGCATGAAGCTAAGCATATTTAACCCTCACTTGTAAAAAAAATAAATAATTGTGAGGTATATCATTTTCTAGGATCTGCCGAGGTGACTGTTTATTAAAGTTCGAGATAATGTTATGCCGATTGAAAAAAACAGAGATTCTTGTCCATTTTAATCACTTGAATAATATAGCACAATTGTACTATGGTTTAATTAAGATCGATTAATAAAATGAATCAGTTCAGCTCAACACCTTAAACGATAATGGCGGACTTTGTATGTATGAAACCAGACATTATAGCGCTAAGTGGTAAATTTTTAGTGATTTTCAATATTTTTATGGTGCTGAATGGTGAATACTATTTGATAGCACATCAATCAAAAGTAGTAAAAGCACAATCTATTACAAATTTTTGAAAGTGTATGATGGGTAAAAATGCATCTTTATCGAACTTTTTTTTTTTCACACGTAATATAGCGACGCAATAATTATATAAATGGCATGAATAATCGAAATTTTTATATTTACAAAAAATGCGCATGTCCGTTGTCGGAGAATTGTGTAGTGAAACTTATTTGTCACCTAACACGTTTGGATTCGCGGTGAATAGACATGAATAGGCATATTCATGAATAAGTTGTGTGAATATACTACATTGAGAATAGGCATATTCATGAATATGGAAGAATGCTTGGATGCAAAAAGAAGAATAAGATTGTTTGGTAGCTAATTTTTTAATATTAAATAAAAGTTATGGGTTTCTATTCCAACATTTTGCTAGAATATCTATTCACATGTAAATATACATATTCATTCTGGCTCCGTTTGGATAGGTGTGGGAAGAAGGAAAGAAGTGGAAAAAAGTATTAGAAAGTGTGTAACTTTGTGAAGAGTTTGGATTGTTTATAATTTTTTTTTCTTCCTTCTTTTTCTTCTTTCTTCCAACGATCCAAACACACCCTCTATTCATGAGTTATTTGAATGACCGCTATTCATACTATTCATGAATAAGACTATTCACCTGCAATCCAGACGCAACCTAAATTCTGAGATATCATCAAGGCTACTCCGTTAGAATATTTTTTGAAAGGGTTGTCAAAATCAAACCGAAAGAGGAGTTGACCTTTGTTTCCTGAATCTTCCTCTTATCCTTGTGGAATCTTTTAGGAGTATATGCCTTTCCCTTTATGTACAAACAAATAAGCAACAATGTGAGGGCTAAATTGAGTATTTCCTGCCGACTGTACTTTTTCTTTTTCATTGATCGAACTGTATTGAGCAGAATTTAGGGTAAATACGCCAAAAAAAAAAAAGAAATATGGGTTCAAACTTCAAGGGACCGAAAGAAATATAGATCTCCAATTGGTTATAAGTGAGTAACTTAGGTGTGAATATTTAATCTACATGATAATGCTCAAGGAGGAACTTTTTTTTTTTTAACTTGCCCCCGCTAAGAACCCAATATGAAATTTTGTTTAAAATTAGATAAAATCTTGCATCCTACTTGTACAAACCAATTTTGCGGAAAACAAGTACCCTCAGACCAGCCACAATTTTAGAAAATTAGTCTGTATCTGTGCTGTTGTCAATAGAAGCAAATTTCATATCTTCTAGAGAGCCACAAATCGTTCAAAATTTTAAAATTTAAAAAATCTCATTAAGCATTGATCCATTTCCAAAAAATTTAATGGCTGCATCACAAAGTGATGCAGCATTGCAAGGGGTGTGAGGTTGTTTCTTTGCTTGGCATCTCTCTGTACAATTTCTGATATCTGATTGGAATGATCCTTTTTTTGAGGCTTGATTGAAGAACACTGCTACCTTTCATACATTGAAGAAGTTTAATCTGCTTGTCATCTCTTTTGATTGTCCACCTACAAAAAAGGTACCAAATCAACATTCTGAGTTATTGGATTTGTAATCATTAATATGTACTTCATTGCCTTTTATGATATTTTTTATTGCGCATGATATGTTGATTTTTGTTTATTAATGTTTCCTTAATGTTTTAATAAACTTACTGACGTTTCATTAATGTTTTAATAATTAAAATCCAACAATGATAGTAGAAAATGCATTAAGAGCCTTAATAGTGTAGGTCAAGCCAGGAAAAAAAATTATAGGATTTACTATTTAGACAAAAATAATATTTCGAATTTATGCCTCTTAGTTTTGTAAAATAGAATGATATCACAGTATAGATTGATGGCATTTGTTATTTAAAATTTAAAATAAAAAATCTAACGTAGGAGCATCAAGTACTTCTCAATGTAATATATATTGTGTGTCATGCGAATGCATGACATTAGGTTTAATAGTTTTTTTGTGGTTCCTTTTTTTTTGTAAATTTCTGTAAAATGCTTTCATCAAAATCCTTTCCCCAACCATTAAGTTGCAATAATGCAATTACAACTTTGTTAATTACTAGCACATTTGATTATTTTTTTTCAGTCACAAAATTTCCTCAAAATCATCTATATGATGTATCCGCAACCGTTACTAGGTTGCTATTTTAGAAAAAAATAACATGTTGGTGAAACCAGTACAGTTTAGTTCTGCTTTTCTTGTGCTGTCCAAAAATGTCCTCAAAATCTCGCAACGAACCATCCACAACCGTCCGATTATATTAAAAAGGCAGTCAAAATAACATAAATCTCACTTACGTGCCGTCCGATCCATGCCTCTTTTAAATTTTTCTTTTTCCTTGAAAACAATGGCTGCATAAACTTCAACCAATCAGCAAATGCAACGGAGTGCGTTAGAGGTAACCAATGTGGCGCTCCTCTAACTATCCGAATCTCTCCTACACCCGTTCCTCGAACACCGGCTTCAAAGAGTGGCTAAAACCACGCCAACTCCGAACACCGCGTCCAGTGAGGAGCGAAGTCGGCACCTGACGGGACAGGACACATGACATAGTGACGTGTCCCACAAGCCGAGCCGACCCGGCCGAGGCAGCGGATAAAACCGACTTATAAAACCTCAAAACAAACTTTTCCTCTTTTTAGTTATAGATTTATGAGAACCAGAGATCAACGCAAACGCAAGGGACTAGTGCGGAAAGAGAGAGAAAGCGATCGTCTCTCTCTCCCTCTCAGATCGAGCAGGGAAACCGGAGCTTTCGCGCTCTCTCTCTCTTTCCCCAATTCCCTTTCCGATCCGTCCAGGTTAGAATCGCTTGAATTCATTTCGTTCATTTTTTTTTTTTTTTGTAGTTTAGCCCGTCTAGATTTCATTTCTGTGTTGAATGATTTGTATGTTTCAATGCAAGCCTGTAATTCTCTGGTTTAGATGCTTTCAGAGGTCGTATCTGGTTGGTTTTGGTTTAGATTGCTTGGAGCAAAGAATGAAAATTAGTTTATGATTGGATCCTTTGGTACATGTTCAATTGGGACTGATCATTTTAATTTGGTGATAACTAATAAGAAGTTGAGCAAATTATTTCAATCCATTAATAACCTGGATTGTGTTTTTGAACATTTGGACTGTTGAATAAGAGGGACAAAAACTGCTGTGAAGGGTTTATGACTATATGCATTCAATGTTGGGTTGGGGTTTAATTAATCTGAAAAGTAGTATGTGTCTGTGATTGTGCCAAGGACCTATACAATTACATACATAGGGCTCAGTTGGAATGGAAATGTCCAATGAAACTTTTGTTTGATTGTTTCCATACTTTCAACCATCAATTCACCGCTTAGCACCAGGGTTTTCTCACTGGGTAAAGAGTAGACTACGAAAAATGTTGGAAATCTTGTTGTTTCTGCCTCAACAAAAATGGCAGCCTCCGTTGTGGCATTTTCTATAACCACAAAAAAAAAAGAAATAAAGAATATTAAGAGTGCCAATTTTTTTAGGGACTAAAACATATAATATTAAGTTGAAATAGTAGGTTGAATTTCTGAGGTTGAACTGCAGGGATGTCGGCTCAGCATGAAGATGAGATTTTACCTCCCCTTCCAAGGTCCCCGTCAGCTATTCTGTCGGATGTCCAGTTGAGAATTGTTACCGGAGGGAAGCCTGCCGCTAATGGCATTGCTCTCAGGCACAACCCCACAAGCAATGGTCAGAATTTATTTATTATTATTTTTTTTTTTGTAAATCTGTGCTTTGATTAACCAATTACCAGCCAAAAGCAGCAAAACGTGCAGGCATACTACAGTATTGGTATTGACAGCTGTGTGTAATGTACAATCCCAAGATAGTATTTTGCGACAGGATTCGTGGCCCAATTACTTTCGACAAATTGTGGCCTGATGGTAGCCACAACTCATAGTAGAAATAATGTTCCAACGCATGTCAAATTAAATTGGTTGGGGTAATTGGTATATACCCAATCACCCAAAAATATCTTAAACAGCAGTTTTGCTCTAGGGACTAGGGGTCTGAGTAGGATGAAGAGGTTTTCATTAATTTATATACAATATAATCTTGAGTATGTTTACACTTACTAATAGTAAAGGATTTCTTTTTTTTAAGTAGCCATACAATGTTTCCATATGGTCTGTGCAAATTTTAATTAAACGAAAACTGTGTTGCGCTGTTTTTGTTTGCGGAAATTTATAGCTTACTATGTTCTGTTCGCTATTAAAATTTTGGATACTTATATTATTCAATTCTTTTTACAGATGTATCTAATCAAATAAATGGAACTCTGGGTGGGGCCACTGAGGTACAAACCTTATTTCTTGGTGGAAAAAATAGAAGTCAAAGACAATTATTTATCTAAACTGATTCATAACAAATATGTTATTCTCAGGTTGAAAATACTATACACTCTTCTCCATCCTGCGATGATTACAGGAAAAACATGGCAACAATCATTTCTGAATATTTCTCGACTGGTGATGTCCTATTGGCGGCCTCTGAGCTGGTTGACCTTGGGGTAGAAGAGCAACACCACTACTTTGTCAAAAAGTTGGTTTCCATGTCAATGGATCGGCGTGATAAGGAGAAAGAGATGGCTTCAGTTCTCCTCTCTTCCCTCTACAATGACACACTAACTCCCTCCCACATCAAGTTAGGGTTCATGAACCTTTTAGAATCTGTTGAAGACCTCTCAGTGGATATACCTAATGCTGTTGATTTGCTGGCAATTTTCATTGCACGTGCAGTGGTCGATGATATTCTCCCTCCTGTTTTTCTTGCTCGGGCTAGAGGTTCTCTTTCTGGCAACTCAAAAGGCATGGAGGCTTTACAGGTGGCAGAGAAGAGTTACCTGTCAGTGCCTCATCATGCAGAAGTAGTTGCTGGTAAGTGGGGTGGCTCCACCCATACAGGAGTAGAGGAGGTGAAGAAGAAAATCTCAGATTTGTTAAGTGAATTTACAGAAGGTGGTGATGTGGCAGAAGCTTGCAGATGTGTGAGAGAATTAGGGCTACCTTTTTATCACCATGAGGTGGTGAAGCGAGCCCTGACCATAGCTGTGGAGAAACCACAAACAGAGGCTCTAGTTTTAAACTTTCTTGAGAAATCAGTGCAAGATTGTTTGATTAGTACTAGTCAAATTGCAAAGGGGTTTTCTCGTATTAGTGAAAATCTTGATGATTTAACTCTTGATGTCCCTTCAGCTAAAACCACCTTTGAACATCTTTTGCAAAAAGCAATTACTGCTGGCTGGATCGAAAACCTTAATCCTAACTCTATTAGCTCAGATGAGAGTTCAAAGGAAGAGAAGATCACTTTGAAAAGGTACAAAGAAGAGTGCGTGAAGATAATCAAAGAGTATTTCCTTTCTGACGATGTGCCAGAACTGATTAGAAGCCTGGAAGAATTGCGGGCTCCTCTTTTCAACCCCATTTTTCTCAAGAGGCTCATAACCATAGCTATGGATAGGAAGGACAGAGAGAAGGAGATGGCATCGGCGCTTCTTTCCTCTCTAAGCATGGAGTTATTCTCCTCCGACGATGTAGTGAAGGGATTTGTAATGCTGCTAAGGTCCGTTGAAGACACCACACTTGACATATTAGATGCTCCTAAACAACTAGCTCTTTTTCTGGCCAGAGCTGTTGTTGATGAGGTACTGGTTCCTCTAAACCTGGATGAGATAAGCAAAAAACTTAGGCCCAACAGTGTTGGTTCTGAAACAGCACACATGGCGCGTGTGTTGCTATCAGCTCGCCATGCTGGCGAACGAATTCTGAGGTGTTGGGGTGGTGGTACCGGTTGGCAAGTGGAAGATGCTAAAGACAAGGTGGCAAAGCTTTTAGAGGAGTATGCTGCTGGGGGTGAATTAAGAGAAGCATGCCGGTGCATCCGTGACATAGCTAGGCCGTTTTTTAACCATGAGGTGGTAAAGAAGGCTCTAGTAATGGCAATGGAGAAGAAGATTGATAGTTTAATGCTTGATCTGTTAGAGGAGTGTTTTGACCAGGGGTTAATTACTATTAACCAGATGAGCAAGGGGTTTTCTAGGGTTAGGGAGGCTCTTGAGGACTTGAGTTTAGATGTGCCAAATGCTGCTGAGAAGTACGGAGAGTATTTGGAGTATGCGCTGAAGCACAATTGGGTTTTGCCGGCTATTGTAGATGCCGCAACTTGATGTGTGAATTTGTTTCTTTGCTTGTTTGTTGATATTTGATTTCCAATCTGTAGTTTTGGGGCCTCAGTAAATTGGTCTTGGAGAAAATATATTCTCTTCTTTCTTTTTTGTAGTTTTGGGATGCTTCCTCTTGGGAACTGTCTATTTATCCAATTGAATTTATGATTCTAATTATCGAATAATTTTCTGTATTTAAATAGCAGTTACTATAATTTCTCTTTCCAGGAGATTCAACCATTTTACTTCTTTTTTTTTATTTGTTTCTGACTGATTTTTCTTGTATTGGGCTCTTAACATATATTAGGTATACATTTTCCTTGCTCGTACTCTTGAAATTGTATACTTGTTTTCAGCAGAGTTGCAACTGGTCTGGATATTCTTGTGCAGTAGAGTTGTAACTTATAAACGGTTTATGTAATTAGTTGGTACTTGTATATTGAGCATGATATACAAGCGATTTTTTCAGGTCATTTGGTAAAACTGCTTCCTGGTAGAGACCGGCATTTTGGTTCAGTGGCTGATATTGATCCTGCAGTGGAATGATATATTCAAATGTACTTGTTTCCGTTCTCCCCTCTCGCTTTATCACATGCAATTGTTCAAATGATATATTCATATCTACGGAAGCTATTGAAATGTACTTGCTTCCGTTCTCCCCTTTCATTTTGTCACATGAAATTGTTTAAACTTGAGTGATCAAATGACTACAAACATTTATTTTAAACATCGAGTGAAAAGAACAAAGAAGAGTCAGCTACACCGATTCAGAGAATATTCTACCAATTATTCAAACTTGTGATCATAGTTTACTATTCGTACAAAATGTTGTTGAAAATCCAGAAGGTTACAAGGCTAGCTACAATTTTAATTACAGTACTAGTTGGTGCGCTATCAAAATTTTGGATTATTCGGTCTTCAACGATTGGCTTTGTGATTAGCTTCGCTCTAGCACATTGGTGGATATATATGCAATTAGTACATCCTTGCTGGATATCCATTTATCCAAAGGTGGATAGCGCCGAAAATCGAGAGCTGTATAGAGCAAAAGGATAAGAAAAATTAACTTGACGATTATAAGTACCGCAAGGTGGAATGCTTCTGGAAGCGGCTTCAACAAGAGCGGGGTGTTTACTTTTAGAGAGGAGAGAGCATCTTTCAAATGGTGTATTTGGGAGTTCTCCAACAGAGCATTGAGCCAAGTCTGGAGTTTTTCATTGATCTACAGAAAAGAAAGCATGTTAGCATTTCAAGAGGCACAGTAAAAGAATTATTTAATATTCTCACTACCTATGTGAGGGTGAAAATCCTTGCATAATAATAGTAAAATCACTTACAAATTCTCTTCTCTCGAACTGAGCGTGGCTTGCGAGTTTGACCCGTAGCAATCTGTATATGTAGGATCATAGGCATAGAAGTACGCCTCATATTCCTTTTTTGATACTGCCAGCCCCACCTTATTCTGATTTTGCATCCTCAGACAAATTGCATGGTCAGACCTCAAGAGCTTTCGAGTTCTTGCAAAACAGCTTGGCTGGAAATCTGGCTCTTTAATATGAGGACCATATTGACCATCTTCACTCATAGCCTTTGAACTACAGCGATTATATTCATTTTGCAGTATGAAACGTTTTGGCATCGCATCAGATTCAGATTGAGTCGATTTTATAGTAACTGCCCTCTGAGTATCATCCTCACTTGCACTAGCAGGGCCTAGTTTTATGAATGGAGGTTCAACAAGTTTGGTTGGGTCGTCTATGTCAGTTAGACCCGATTCTGATAGGTCCTGCTGGCGGCGCGAGCAGCTTAACAGGCTGAATGACTGTTTCTTGGATTTTGTATCATGACTTGCTGGAAGCGAACTAACAAGTTTTAACCTGACTTCTACATCACAGCCAAGCTCATGTTGGAGAGAAGTCGAGATTAGATTTTGTATTTTCTCTGCTTTAGATAGGAGGTCAGGGTGCCCAAATCCAACTTCTGCTATAGCCAGTTCTGGAATATCAAAAGATTTGAAATTATCAATCTCAAAATATGCATATAAAGTTTTCTGTCAATATTGAAGTCATAATTATCACTATCCCCTCTTTAAGTATCTTCATTTTGTAATGTTATGTTATAAAAATGAATGATAACCAAACAATGCCACACAGCTGAACAAATATTGAGAATTAACATGAAGTACAACTACCCAACAAGACATGACCCGAACAGATGATACCACAACATAGCGAGGACCTCAAATTACATAGAATAACACAATCCAAGATATGCACGAACCCAAATCACTGTAGATCCAACCTAACCTGTCCATCTCACACCTTTTAAGATTAAAGATTGTCTAAATAGGGTTACCTTCAGTCACGTGAACAGAAGACAAGTATCCTTCTTTCCTTAGAAAATTTTTAATTGACTTTGATTGGCACTTCCCTACAGCTCTTCTCCATATATTCTCTAACTTCAGTCGCCGACAACGCCTTTCTGAGCAATTTGATTTGTCATGTGAGCATGCATAGCATATTGCACTGCTCAAGTTGTCCCTTGACACCCATTCATCTGTTTGTTTATTGTCAATTAACCAGAATTTAATTATGACATCAGTTATAGCGAATGAAAATATACATCTTGATCATAAAATACTTCATATCATTATGTAAATAGTGGCTTTGGGGGTGAGTGCCTAAACTTTCTAATACATTTAATTATCTACGAAAGGGAAAAAATAATCATTCTTTATTGTAAAGCTATCCATGACTATGATGAGTATAAAAGTTCACCGCTTCAACTAGAGATTAAAGTTTGAACTTTGAAACATGAAAAGAAAAGTGCATAATTACTTGTAACACCAGCTTTGTTTGTATTTTGAAACATATAAGTAGGCATTTTAATTCTAGCCTACCCCAACTTGCTTGGGACAAAAGGCTTAGTTGTTGTTGTTGTTGTATAAGTAGGCATTTTAATTAATTTTCTCAGTGCATAATTTAGAAAACAAGTAAAAAGAACCTGAATAGAGGTCATAGTTGTCAGTTTTAAATTAATCCTTTTGTTGCATTCAAGTAATATAGATCAGCCAGTGCAAAATATTACCTCTACAATAGCCGGCTCTTGATTGTGTGTCATTTGATTCAAGAAGTGAGGATTCAACAGAGCCAAACTGGAGAAGAGCAACAGTAACCCATGTTGACTGGTTTTTCGATGTTCTCAGATGCTTCTCGGCCTCAGATAATATTTTCAGTGCATGCCTCAGTCTCTTCATTCCTGTCTCTGCCACTACAAGGGTGGTTTTGGGATTAGGTTATTACACCATAAAGAATGCATGCGATCAAATTTTGTACTGGTTAGTGTAGCAAATTCTAGTTTTCCGAATTTGTACTGGCTAGTACAGCAAGATTTCTATAGTATCTTTGAATTGGACAACAACACTTTTCTTTTCTTGGACAGTAAGGTAAAAACCATACTTACATGATTTTTTGCACATTGTTGTGGTTGGTAATATGTGCATAAGGCTCAATTAACCTAAAATATACCGTCTGACAACTGACTAGCTAAGATTAGTGAAGAGTTATAATAGCAACGAGGAGAACTATATGAATAGGAGAAACATACAAGCATATCTCCCCAAAAAATTCTTGCTTATATCAGAAAGGCCAGACTGGCATCTCCCTGAGAGAATGTCCATGATGAGGTTGGCCAGTTGAGACACCAACTGGAGAGGATCTACAGATGATGACATCAGTTCCCTTGCTTTCCGTACTGTGTTAGTCGTGTCAGACGACAGTGCCAGGTCAAGCAGCTCAATCAAGTCATCATCTGAAACAGATCCATTCTGAAAAAAATGGAGAATAAATAAATGAATATTTTGTATAAATGACCAGCTGATGATTTGTTTTTGCCTTTTTGATTCTTACTCTTCAATTTTAGACTTGACTTGGTATGAGCATTTTGTCTAAATTGGGATTAGAAGGAATAAAAAGTTTTGAGATCAGTTTAATTTGACGTGACTCTGTTGATATAGGACCGGTACTATACCTACCAGACTGAAAGTTTAGTGGTCCCTAGCATTTTACTTTTTGTTGTTATTTTCATAGTTTGATGTGTGAGTGTCAATTTAATGGAAATTTAGAAGAACCCCAAAAGGTTTTCTTGATCAAGTTTTAGTACCACGAGAACTAATTGAGAGCCGATCAAAAATAATTTTGCACTTAGTTGTAATTTCTGTTAATTTATCTAACAAAGTGTCAATTTTATTAAAGGAACTCACAAGTTCATTCACAAGAGTAACAGTTATTTGCTTCCCAAGCAAACCAAGCTGATCAAGCATTGTCTCTGCATCTCTAAGAGAGCCATTTGACTTGCCAGCAATCAACTGAATTGCATCGTTCTCAAATTCTAACCCTTCCTCCACACATATCCTCTGCAACCTATACATTATATCTGCTGGCTTTATTTTAGGAAAGTGATACTTTTGACAATGCGACAGGTATGACCTCGGTACTGCTTCTATGTCACTGGTGACCATGATATAAACCGAATGCCTATATGGTTCATCAAGACTCTTTAAAATAGCTGACCATGCCTCATCCCGTAAAACATGACACTCATCAATTATGAAAACCCTAAAGCGTGATGAGTATGGTACCAATGAGGCACTCGCTACAAGGGCCTTGACCTTACTGGAACGGTCTATTTTTGTGCCATCAATTTCCTTCACATCCCGGCTCTTACCAGATTGGAAGAGAACACACTCTCTACAAAAACCACATGGTCTCTGATCCTCTAGAGAGAGACAATTCAGAGATGCTGCAAAAATACGAGCAGTAGAGGTCTTACCAGTACCACGAGGCCCATGAAACAGATAAATTGGTGCGACTTTTCCCTTACAAGAAGAGTACAAAAGAGACTGAGATGCAACATTTAGACCAATTAGATCATTAAATGTTTTCGGCCTGAATTTCTGGCTCAAATTACGAGGCGTTCCAGAAAATGAGGTTATGTCCTTGAATGTCACCTCAGTTCCAGTACCATCAGTACTTAATAGAGGCCTCTCTAGGTCCTCACTGTCAGAATATGGATTTAAGTCGCGGTATCTTGAACCAACAGACCAACAGTAACTTATACCACACCCACTGAAATTTGAACCTGCCACATCATTTGACCTGACCCTTGTACCATCTGTACCATTGGTACGAGCTTCACTTACCGATATGCATGGGCTTCCAACACGACTCATGGCTGCTGATGCCTTGAGAAAATTAGGGTAGCTCAATTTCTTTTTAGAAGGTGTGCCCTTACCACTTGGGCACTTGCCTGGTATGTCAGGTTGTAGTTTTTCATATGAGTTTACCTCTTCCACCTGATTAGCTGCACTGTTACTGATACCACGAACGCAAGATGAGTCAAGTGACTTGCGTGGTCGTGCCTTGTGTACCAATTTGGGTCTATTTTGATTTAAACCCCTAATTTTAACCACATTTGCCTTTCTATGGTAACTAGTTTTATGACCAGTTGTTTTATTGTTCTCGCATTCAGTTGGCCCTCCATTCATGTGATGATTGGCAGCTTTTGTTAGGTCTAGTGTGACGCCATTAATGGAATTGGTATCCCAGTTTGCATTTTCTAGAGTTGTTGCCAACTTGCTTAATGAATAGGTAGACGGGTCACGTAAAGACCTGACACGTTTGAGTTGAACCAGGGTCTTTGTGAGAGGAATATCAACTGAATTGCGCCTTGGGTCACTCATTTTTGCAGATTGCTCCCTCTTATCTCAAGAATTCTGCATCAAATATTTGACCATTTTTTACCTGGAGACAACAATTTTAATAATGTCAACTATTCTCCATTGTTACAAGGGCTGCATTTTATTTTGATTGAAAATGAACTATAATAGGGTGGCGTATGTAATTGGTCCCTAGTGCATGCATTGTACTAAATTGCATCCTCCATTGAGTATCATATCAAGTGTATTTGGCTTCCAAAATAATGAGGAACAGAAACTAAAACATTACAGAAAAATCAGGAACAAATGAATACAAAATTACAAACAAATAAAAGGATGATTTGCGGTATGAAAAAAATGGTTTTTTCTAGTGCCTTGGAAGAGAGAAGGGGGAAAAAAAAAAGCGAAGAAAACAATCTATCAATTATTTGAAAGGATGATAAATGGGAACCTTATCAGTCTGCTAGGGGGAAAAAAAAACTTTATTAGAGAGGAGGTGTTCAATATTCAAATGCTATTCTATCCTTTCAACCCTTTTCCGGTCACTTTCAGGTCAATCCGATAAAAGCCAAAAAGTTTAAACAGGCCCAAAAGGAAATGTATGGCCGAGTTTGCAAAAGGCTACTACCTGCCTCATTTTCCTCCCATTGAAGTATTTCTTTTTCTCTCTCTTTTAATAAAACACTAGCAGTAGTAGGAAACCAAGAAAAGAAAAGAAATATAAGTCCCCAAAACCCCAAGACACAAAGAAGGCCAATAAATAGACACAGAAGAAATGCTCATTTGAACCGCTTCAATTGTATGAGGATTAGAAATGCAATAATACAGAGAACCGGGGGGTGTAGTTGCTCATCTCATTGGCGAATGTAGAAGTTAAAAGCATTCACATAAACCTCAGAAAAAGAATGCAACAAAAATGAAATGCATTCAGTGTACTCGAAATACAACAACAGACTCATACTTCCGTACCTCATTTACCTGTACGAGAGCAAAAATGGTTCCAAGAAAAATCCACATTTGTCATTTGTGAGAAAAACAGCACATTTAACATGGACCAACTAACGGTCTTTTTCACCCCCAAAATATTAAATACTAAAACCCATAAAAAATACTAAGTGAACATACCAGGAACAGTGAAGAGCATGGCACAGAGTGAGATTGAAATCAAAAGACCCTAATTACTTCAGCTTGAAAGTTGAAACCAGAGGGGATGGGCATTGCCATTGACATGTTTTGGTTAGGCCAAGTTTAGAACTGGAGTGGTAGAATCGTAAAAAGGTGCAAAAGAGGGGCCCATTGTTTCCTAGTTTGTTTGGACTGGAGAAAGCGATAAGTGAGTGTGGTTTCCAAGGGATTCTGCCACCTCTGAATTCGGAAAACAATTTCCCACGTACAGTTGTTACGAGCTTTTACCGAGGAATTTTGAAATATGATATCAAACTATCAACTTTGAACATGAATCAAAATGTTTTTTACGCGATATTTCAATTGATGTTTTTATGATTGGGCGTTTGGATCGCTTAGGAATTTGAAGAATCTGAAAAAAAAAATAATTTCTAGGCATAAATTTATTGAGAAGTGTGTAAATTTGTGAAGAGTTTGGGTTTGTTTATAATAAATTTATGTTAGAAAGATGAAATTCTCCAAATTTTCCAATAAATCCAAACAGCCCATTATGTTTAGGTCTGTACAAGAAAATAAAAAACCCGTATGATTCGTTTATCCTGCCCAATCTGATTCGTATTTTATCGAGTTTAAATATTAATCGGGTTGAATCAAATTTAAATTTTAATAACTCAATTGTACTAGATTGGGTCATAAAATTTTAATCTTGATAACTCGTACCTGACCTGTTTATATAAATCATACCCATATCTGAGATAATCCAACAACCCTTAGCAGCGCGACGTCTTGACTGTTCTGTTTTTTTTTTAATTACTTTTTTCCTTTTCTGAATTACACCTCGACTTTTCTGTTGCGTGATGACTGGCTTCAGTGTCTTAGTAGTTAGAAGCTCAAAGGTCGAATATAATTTGTATCCTCTTGTACAGTTCATGAGCCCTTTTATAAATAAATGATAATATGTTGGAAGTAAACCGACTTTGTTGTTGAATATAGAAATAAGGCTTAATTTTTTGTATGTCCTTCAACTCTTTTCTATTTATTTATTTCTCCTTGTATTCTTAAGTATTTCTTATTTGCCACTAAACTCTTCTAAATGATTTTTTATTTGTCCTTCAATTTAATCATACATAACTAACTATGGTTATTTTAAGAAAAATGGAAAATTAATTTTGAATTTGTTAGGAAATGCACAATTTTAATTTTTGAAGCTAATTACACTTAATTAACCACAAACAAGTGCAAGGATCTAGTGCTAAGTCAATCGACACAAGAGAAGGTGTAGGAGAAATGTACCTCCCGCGAAATCGTATTCGCGGGGCTCGACCATGGCATAGAAATCGGTGGCTTGCTCTCCGCGCATCTCCTTTCCAAATCAACCTCGAGTCCACCACGAAATTAACCAAAACCTATAAGCTATGCTAGTAGTTAGAAAGATTTAGGCTAATCCCTAGTTTTTCTCATCTTCTCAATTAACTATTTAATTAGGGAGGAGAATGAAGCTCAACACATGAGCAATGGTGGTGGGAGGAGGGTGGTGGCGCCGGCCAAAGAGAGAAGGGAGGGAGGATTGGTGGCGGCCAAGAAAGAGGAAGAGAGAGAGAGTTCTAAAGAGCCTCCAAATAGATCCTTTTATAAGGCTCAAACCCTAGCAAATAGTTCAATCTATTTACAAGTATGCCACCTACCTACCACCACCCTAATGGGCCGATCACAACAAGGCCTTTTTGGGCCTCACACACTCGCTTAATTGATTCTTAAATCAATTACTTAGGTCCACCAATAGTTGCTTTACATTTGGGCTATATATATTTAATATAAATATTGGTCCATTAATTTAATATAACTAATTATATTAAATTGTGTTGAGTTGAAAATAATTATTAACTAATTAATAATTATTATGGGATTAGCTCATACATTAAATCATTTCGATATGATTCATTTGACTTAATTAATTATATCAGTATATAATCAATTAATCAACTTATCATATTTTCGCAAAATACATTAATGCGGATAAATGATTAATGCACTGTTTGGTTATATTTCGATCTGTGCGACCCTTTGAGGATTTATGCTAAGTTGGACATGGAATTAAATCGTTATTTAATTCCAATAATCATAAGCTGTATCTAGCAACACGTTATGATTCCCAATTTGCATAAATAATGTACTGCTACAATATTTAAATCCTGCATAAGAGAATAAAAGTATTTCTCTATTTTGATTCTTATGTCTCACGATATCATCATATAATCCAAAATAGGAATGTGTCATTCTTGCAGATTATACGTTTCTTGATCTAGAGTTGATCGCTTAGTTGCGCGCATACTATCCAACTCCATCAAGGGGCCCAAACAGATATCGTCACTCACTAAGTGAATTAATGAGGGGCATACGGTTTTCTTGATGATTAGCTTTTTCCCGCACAATTCAAGAGAACATAAATAAAGTCCGTATAGCAGCCCTTATCGGAAATCAGCGGTAGAGAATATTTATTGAACCTATCCTCATGTGGAAAAGATAAACATCTCAAACTTAGAACCAAAATCATAACGAAATAAACAATGACACATAATAAATCTAGGAACAGATGATAAAATATCATCCAAAACATAAATTAATAATTAAGTCATTAAATTATTGACTTCTAGGACATAAACCTCAGGGACAACAACTATTGTTACTACATACTGCTAATTGAAGCAGTGTTGCAGCGTATTTAATTTTAATCCTCAAAAGATTTGGAAAGAGGTCGTTATGGATGGCTACTGACAGGTACTGTATTGCAAAATGAAGATACATATACACTAGCTACTTTCTCAAGTTGCATAACTATTTCTCAGTCAATTCAGCTGATGATACATCTACACGGAGAGTTATTGAAGGTGGCAACAAAATTTTAATGCGGCATGTGACTGATAATCCTTGATTAGCAGCAACTTTTTCTTATTGGTCGCAATGCTTAAGAGATGAAAGGAGCTCTTCATATATATTATAATTTAGTCACCCAGCTTTAGAAACAAATGCTATTTCCATTCATATATTATTTTAAAGTAGACATGCTAAATGGTCAGGGTATTTCCGTCCTTCTATGTTAACTCAGAATTAATTTCCGATTTTTTATAAAATAACCATAGTTAATTATGTATAGTTAAGCTGAAGGGCAAAATAAACAATCATTTAGAAGAGTTTAGTGACAAATAAAAAATACACAAAAGTATAAGGAGAAATAAACAAATAAGAAAGAGTTGAAGGGCATACAAAAAATTAAGCCTAAAAATAATGACGATGAGTTAAAAGTTATGTTTTTTTTTATTGTTGAAAGTAGCTATTTATTGGAGTCAATAAACTACGACCCGATTAACCTCGAAACTCGTACAAACCCGTAATTAAAAATTTATATGGGTTGGATTAGATTACGAATGGGTCAACTAAAAATTTTTTTTAACCCGTTATAATTCGATTGGGTTGAAATATTAATAAAAAATTAAGAACTCGTTTGTTGTCCATACCTAATTATGTTGGATATAATTATATGAAAATAATGACGAAATGACACCAAATTCGTTTTTTTAAGATAAATTGGGAGTCCGAACTTATTTTAAAATTAAATGTCTATGAAAAATCTCTAGTTGAGTTTCTAACGTGCGACTTTTTCACTCAAAATACATTGTTCTTTGCCGCCAGACCAAGAGCTGGTCCTTAAATCCATTTATTTTGATCACAAATTTTTCAACGAAATGAAATGAAATTCCATGTTAAAAAGAATGAAATTTTGATCAGGCCTTAGTTACTTAGCGGGATACTACACTTGAAGGCTTCGTTTGGATGCAAGAAGAAGAAGAGGAAGAAGGAAGAAGGGAAGAAAAAAAATTATAAACAATCCAAACTCTTCACAAAGTTACACACTTTCCAATACTTCTTCCCACTTCTTCCCTTCTCCCCTTCTTCCCACACCTATCCAAACGGAGCCGAAGAAGAATTAATTGGATGTTTAGGATCTGCTCCAGAATCTGGTGGGAAAAGGAAAGGGAAGGGGTGGGAATAGAAGAGGAGGATACCCTAAATTTGGGTGTAATCATTAGTGCACATCTCTTCTTATTTTTTATATAAGAATTAAACTCTATTCTCTTTCATTCTTTTTTACTTTCCTTCAAATTTAAGTTTCTGGAGCAGGTTAAAGACCTTGGACAGAAAAAAAAGCAATTCACCTTCTCTCTCATCATCTCCCATTCATCTCTTCAGGAGCAAACCTTAGTGAAAAATATTAATGAATATTTGTGGGGCCAATATGTAAATGAGCGAGTGATACAATTTGTTAAAATCCTCTCATGATTATACACTAACGTGGATTCTTCTTGAGCTTACACATGGCTTTCAAAACCTACATCCCACGCCAAAAATGAATTGAACAATACTTTATTTGTTAGCTCTACAATCAAGAAAATTGTAAGATGTTCTGAGATTTAAGTAATCTGATATTTCAAATACAACAATTTACTTATTAGAAAGAAATATGTCTTTGATCTTTTGCAATATTTTAATCATAAAAATTTTGAGATCATTCATCGGCTTATACCTTCTTTTGGGAATGAAGAAAGTATTTCTATCATTTTCTTTTTAAATTATCAAAGCCACAAATGGTTTCTTCCGATGTCATGAGTCACGAGTCATGACCCATGATAATGGAAAGTAGACAAGCGTAAACTTCTCTTGTGCAGAGAAGAAATGAAGTCAGAGAACGCACTAAGGCCTTGTGAATTGGGAAGCGGTGGTGGCATTCAAGTAGTTTTTAAAGCACGAGGGTTGCATTGTTCGTTAGTAGAAAGCTGCTTTGTGTTTGTCTGATTGGACGGAGGCGAGTCAAGCGAAGAGACACCAAATGGAAACATTAATGGTTTCGTCTTTTGGCATGGCATCTCTCGTTCCAAGCGTAATTCTTCAAGTCCATTTTGAGTCATTAGTCGGTTGTTAATATCAGGGAAAAATTAAGTGTGTTATTCATGAAGGCTACGTTTGGCAGGAACTTAAGTTATTTCTTAAGTTAAGAATTTATAACTCGTTAAGCCATCTTACTACACCAAAATTAAATTGTGTTTGATATGAATTTAAAAATTTGTAATAGATAAATGGATATTTTTATATTAATCTATAAATTGTTAACTATAAAAAGACCAAAATACCCACATACACTTTCGGATTAAAAAACTGATATATTTAAGGCATATTATTATTCCATGTCATTATATCATGCCATAATATAACGGAAACCAAACAAAAAAGAATCAATGGCATAAATAAATCTTAAGAATAATTAGATAGCAAACAAATTTATTAGTACCGATTCAAGTAGTTTCAAGAAACAAAATTAATTATTACTGCATGAAAACAAATAAGATATAAAATAATTAACTAATACTACCATAAAAGTGAAAATGAATTAAAAGAGGAGTGTTTTTTTTATAATTGCTCCAATTTAGTCCTCTGCTTCTAATAAACTGTTTTGCAGTGCCATTCTTCTCATTTTCATTGTTTTTTTTCCCTCCTGATTGATCCATCCTTTAAATAATTGTAAGGATTGAAGAGCTTCCACACTATTCAAAGAGCTGCTAGGTGTATAATTGTATAAAAAATACAAAGAATTCATTAGATCAGGCCAAAATTTGCATGCATTATAATTTAATAATTATTGGTGTCGCAAGCATTTGTGATTTCATTCAATCATATAATTTGTATCAGTGCCAAACAGAAAAAAGAAAAGATAAGTTATTCAGATCTATCAAGAGCTTAATTCAAATGCTCAATTACAGATAAAAAATAAAAAGAACTCGTTGATTTGCACATGACCTTCGACATATTTTACAAAGTACATCCTTGAATGTAAGTCCTTTGTTTCTATATGCTGGTAAAATGGAGCAAAAGTATGTATGTGAAGATTCAACGCAACCAGATGGCACTAACATAATTTTGAACTTAATAATCTTTTTTACCAGAACGAGGAAGGATATAATTTGGGGATTAATGAATATATAACGCTCTTGAGTAAACGTTGAATAAATCAACCAAAAGTGATGATTAGTATAAGGCAACGGTGATTAATTCGGTATGGGATGGTACAAGCTTTGTACCAAGCAAACAAATGAAACTGAAATTTTGATTTAGACCAAATTAAGGTCAAATTACTACTAAAAAAAAGAATGAAAATTTGATTTAGACCAAATTACTACTTTCAGACCACGAGAACGAGAGCTGATTTAGGAAAAAGAAATAAGTCCAATATAAAACAATTAGACCTAGAATTAGGAAAACAGATGATACCTGGTTCAACAAAAAGTGCTCTTGAGAGAAATCGCTAGATAGAAGAGCCATCTAAGTTTTGCGAGCGAAGAGGAATAGGTGTTTATAGGAATCAATTTTCTATTTTAATTAGCTATTCATTGTTAAAATCGGAAGCTTTTTTATTCGGAAGAGAGAAGCAGCAGACATTGGCAAAAATTAGAAGAAGCGGTTTTTTCAGATGAGGGCAAAGATGTAATTCACATTGAGGAGTCCGCTTTTCTTAAGTTAAGACACCTCTCGAGGCGTCATAATTTAAGATACCATGTCAGATACTTTAAGAATCCACGTCAGATTAAAACTAATCCTAATCATCACTTAAGTAATATTAAGAATCTGATTTTAAGATGTGTTTGGCTTCTTATGCTTATAGTTTCTATTTTTTTATCAATAATTAATATCAAAATATTTATTTATCAAAATTTTAATATCATTTTTTGTCTATAATTTTTAAATTTAGTTAGATTAAAATAAAATAAAAAGTTTATTAAACTTGAAACATTCTACGGTGGATCTCTGAAGAAATGGTCTGTTTTTTCGGTACATATAGAAAATTTTAGTATAATGTAGAATTTACCTAAATTTTAATAGACGAATGTATCTTTGCTGCAGAAAATATCTTTCATTTTGACATATAATATATCAAAATCTATATTTGATTTTTTCTATACTCATAATCACAAAAAATGTCTCATTAAAGCTTTAGTGAGCACACTTTTTTTTTTTAAAAAAAAAATAAACGATAAATCAAAGCTCTTAATTTTTCGTATTTACACAAAAATTTTCAATCAAAATTTGAATTCGTATTGTTTTCTCAAAATGGTGACGCTACAAATCACAATTTTGGATGGTCACAGTAGTGTGCGACTAGTGTAGCTCTGCCTAGAATTATGTGACAATAGAAACTTACTATGTGCGAACAGAAACAATTTGGATGTTTAGAGGAGAGGAGAGGTGAAGTAAATGATACAAGGGAGATCTCGTGCACTCGTTAATTCACTTATCAATAATCAATTTACGAAATATAAAAATATTAAAAATCGGCGACCGTCGCCAACTCATTAAAAAACTAGAAATAAATAAGAAGGAGATCTCGTGCGCTTGCATTAAATGGAGTTGGTAGCTCATAGGATTCTTTTATGTGCGCATTAATTACGCTTCCTTAATCCAGGCACCTACTGCAAATTAAGCTGTTTGACTTTGTCTGTTTCTCTCTGTTGACATGTGATGATGTGGATCTAAAATGTGCGTCCCTTTCCTCATGCCCACCAATACAGTTATACAGAGTATAGATTTAGATTTAGAACCACTGTTACAAAATGGAATTTTTTTTTAAATGTTACAAAATAGAATTTAGGCCTCTGTATACTGTTATAAAAGAGTAGAAAAACATTCATAGCACGCTATTGTGTGTCAAGTGTCAGTGTCAGTGTGTGTGCAAACTGCAAAAGTCTCATATAAATTTACAATCTATTGGGCCTAACAAATTGAGGGGCACACTGCCCATTGATAAAATGGGCTCCATTTATAAAAACAGGCCTAATGTATCAATCTGTACTGCTCAAAATTTCAATTTCAAAGATGGCACTTGGCACAATGTTATGTTAGATCAGAGCAAACCAATGGCCTGTTGACTGTCGTGGATACTCGAAATTTTAAAAAATAGTATTAAATTAATATAATATATTAAAAATAATATCAATATAATAAGATTAATTTAAATAGTATCACGAGATCGGAATTCTGGATTTCGAACGCAAGATCGGAATCCTGGATTCCGATCTAAGCTTAGATCGGAATCCAGGATTCCTAACAGGGCTGTAACAGGATTTTTTATCGTTTTTAATGATTTTATTATACTTCTATTATAAACATTAATTATATATATATATAATTTTTATATTAAGTTAATATATTATAAATATTAGTTTGGCTAGAACTGGATTTTTGACATTTTGAATAATGTCAATATAATATAATTCTATATTTTAATATTAAAAGTTTTGATATTAATTTAATATGGATGGTTTTATTTTTTATTTCTTTTTCAATTATGTTAAATGTTGTACATAATAAGTACATAATACTTTATGTAAAAATTTATTTATGGCAATAATTATAATATTAACTTATAATTAAATATTAGATTTATTTCATTTATTTTAATATAAAAATACAGGAATTATAAGTGTCATCGGCAAATATACCATCCCAGCCATCGGTAAATACAAAGTGAACATATATCGTAAATAAGCTGAACATATAGACGATCTAAGTGAACACTTACAAACAAATAATTGTTGTCATCAACTTATTTTCATTGAACTTATTTGTTTGTATGTGTTCACTTAGATCGTTTATATGTTCATTTTGTTTTATGTATATGTTAACTTTATATTTAGTGATGATAGGGATGACAATTTCCTATAAAAATACACACCATTAGAAGAAGAATTGAATTTTGTAACCATAATATAAATTAGCACACTAAAATAAAAGAAAGGGAAAAATACATGAAAATTATAATATAATTTAGCACACTAAAATAATAAAAAAGGAAAAATGTACATAAAAAACCATAATATAAATTAGCACACTGAACTTAGTTTGCTACTCAAAAACAAAGTAATAAATACTTAGAGATCTTGATCATCTACATGTTGCAGAATTTCATCCCACCATGGTTGATCTTCTTCTGCATTCAATTCTTGTTGATTACTGGCACCATGGTTGTCGGCGAATTGAGCGGCCTCGTTCCAGAAAGCGGCATGAGGTTGTTGTTCATTATTGGCACCGTGGTTTTCAGCGAGTTGAGCTGCTTCGTTCCAAAAAGCCTCATCATGTTCTTGTTGATCACTCGCACCAGGGTTGTCAGCAAATTGAGCGGCTTCGTTCCAGAAAGCTGCCTCGGCTTCTTGTTGCTCAATCTCAGCCATTCTAGCTACTGCAATTTTGCGTTGTTCATCTCTCTTCTTGATCTTTATTAGGCTCTCCTTAATTTTTTTTCCAATTTTTTCTTGTTGCAACCTCCGGCTCTTTTCAGCAGCATTTTCTTCCATTCTTCTCCTTTCGAACCATTGTTCTTTCACTCTGAATCTCTTTAGAATTTCATCCCTCTCTTCTTGTTTTTTGTGTTCATCGTAGTGGTCACGCAAAATGGTATCTTTGAAATTGAAAACCTGACTACACTTTGTACAGCTCACTGTGTGGTCTTCACGAAAATCATATATGCTTTCGTAAACAATCATCGGTGTAGGAGGTGATTTTCACGGTTTAAGTTTTGGCATCGGTTTAGGTTCTGTGTAGTACTTTTTATACCGTTCACAGTTGCTCGACTCAGGTTTAGTCAGGTAATGTCGCAATCTCTTCCTGCGGTCTCTTTCTGGGCCACCATGAATGTGCCACTGATAGTGGGTGTATAATGGCCACTCGCCACCATTCCTTGTATAGATATTGTAGTCGAAATTGCGATAACATTTATTACATATCGCATGATAATCTCCTTTTTCGACCTCATTTGGATTGGCAGGGGAATGTTCGTAATTTGGCCAGTATTCATGTCGAGTAGATAGCCATTCCGGCACTTTACTGTTGGAGGTATTTCCTTTCTCCATAGTAGTGAATGTTTAAGAAAGAATGATTGAGTGGGTGTGACATATTTTGGCTGAGGAAGGATAATTTTATAGATCATTTTAGACTTACAATTATTTAAAATTAATAAATATAATGTGACATCTTTTCAGACTTTATCAGAATACGTTTGTCCTTTTGCATAGCTCGGGTAGGCATCAGTATATTTTTCAGCCTTTATCAGAGCACGCATGTCCTTTTGCAGTGCTTAGGTAGGCATCAGTATACTTTTCAGCCTTTATCAGAGCACGCCTGTCCTTTTGCAGTGCTTAGGTAGGTATCAGTATAATTTTCAAACTTTATCAGTGCTAGTCCTATTGCATGAATTTAATGACATTAAAAATTAATTAAATTAAATTAAATTATTTAATAATTTAACTTAATTTAATGTAATAAAATTTAATTTAAATAATTTAACTAATTAATTTAATTTCATTTAATTTCGTTAATTTAATTTGTTTGAGCTAATATTTTTTGAACTAATAATTTAATTTAATTTAATTTCATTTAACTAATTTAATTCAATTTAATTTAAAAATCTTACTTAATTATTAATTTAATTTAATTTAAATTTATATTACAAACAATTTTTCCCTACATTTTAAATTTATAGAAACAGATTGACTCTCTTCTAAATAATTTTTCCCTACATTTTTTATTAATACCATCAATTATTACCATTTTTTTAATTTTTTCCATATTTAATTATCAAAATCTTAATTATTAAAAGCAAAAAAAATAAAAAATTTAAAAAATTACATATAAATTTTCATATGATTTTTTCTTATTTTTTCGTATTTTTAAAATAATTTTACAATTTATTATCTATTTTTCTAATTAATTAAGTAATGAATAAACAAATAAAAAGGCAAAAAAAAATCCAATATAATTAATAAATTACATATAAATTTACATTTTATTTTTCCTGATTTTTTCAGATTTTTTAAATATTTTTACAATATTTTATCTATTTTTTAATTGAATTAACTAATTAATAAATTAATAAACTAAATAAATAAATAATTAAATAAATAAAAAAATAAAAACTTATCTTTTGCTGCCGCGTCGTCCAGAGAGGGAGCGAGCGATCGAGCGAAGAGAGAAGGGGAGATCGGAACCCTATATAAAAGCGAAAGCTAAGATCGGAATTCTGGATTCCGATCTCGTGATACTATTTAAATTAATCTTATTATATTGATATTATTTTTAATATATCATATTAATTTAATACAATTTTTTAAAATTTCGGTGTGGATACCAACGGGATGGGCCTCAGGGAATCACATCCTCTGCCAACCATTTATGGTTGGTAGAGGGCCAACGTTTGATCTAAACCGTTAGATCTAATCTCAATGGTTAAGGGAGCCCCGTGCATGTAACCTAGATTGATAGGCCCGAAAAATTTTAACCGTCGAGATTAGATCTTACGGCTCGGATCAAATGTTGGCCCTCTACCAACCTCAAAAAGATGGTAGAGGATACGCTCCCGGGCCTCAGGGGGTATAGGGAAATTCAGGCCTTTTTTTCATATGCATCTCTAATCCCTGATTAGAAAGAAAATTTTAGTTATGTTCTCGAAGGACAACCTTGAATCCTTGATGCATTAGTTGTATCAATATGCAATTTAAAAGGAGTTCTGACCCGCTGAAAATAAACTAATTTGAAAATTGTAATGATTTTTATCAAATTAAGAAATAAAATGGTTTAAAGACATATTAATGCCATAAATTTTTTTATATATATCAAGCATCTCTAACATATCTCGAAATATTATTGAACAATAAAATTAGCATCATTTTTTTATATCTAATATATATAGGATGTAAATTATATTTTAAATATTGAGTTCCAAAACTAAAAATTTTAATTTTTATTACGGTGATTGCTAAAATAGTAGAATATTCGTTATTACTTAATTCCAACTCTTAACAAACAGTAAGGAAAAAGAGAAAATTCAGTCTATATATATTTTTTATCACAGCCCATAGAGACTCACACCGCGGACCAGAATCCTCTGAGTGGTTTTTATCATTAGCTGTCCGATCTAATTTTGACAGATAGATTTCTACGAACTGCACAAATCTCGACAATTCTGATATTAATCACCGATATCTATTATTGATCGGACGGTCAAAAATCAAAGACTTGCAGTGCGTGTTAAACACGTAGAGGATCTGATTCCCTCACACCCCCACAAAATTATTTTCCAAACCTTACAAAGCTGCCAGTAGATTTGCACAGGAAGTCTTGCACCTCTACCAACTGAGCAGTCTGAGCTTAGCTACGCCAGCGGAGGCAAAAATTCAGTCCATACAAGCAAGTAGGTATCAGTCGTACAAAATACTTCTCATTACAAAACATGAAAACAACAATAGTTATTGAAAATTTTGTATTGTAGGGTCATATATGCAATTAGCTCCTAGAAAACCAAAACCCTGCCCTCTCTCTCTCTCCCCCCACCAGCCCCAGTCACTGCGCGCCTCATCAGTCATCAATGGCGGACGACCAGCCGCCGTTCAGCTCGACGGACGTGCGGACGAAAGGTTCCAGGGGAATGTCGCAAAAGGAATGCACGGAGCGCATCAGCAAAGGCCTCAAGCGTACGCCTTTCTTCTCCCTCTCTCCTCTCCTCTCCTCTATCATGGTTTTTATAGTTTAATTTGATGTGGTGTGGACGTGTGGTTCCGTGTCTATTTCAGATCCGACTGTGAGGTTCCTAAGGGAGCAGATGGAGAAGGCGGGCTGTCCCGTCTGGCCCAAGTTTTTCAACGCCGTCAATTGTACTGATAATAAAACTGCTGGTGGTTATATGAGCGGTCGAGGCGTATGTATAATCTCTCTTTTTTTTTATTTTTTTAATTTGCTTTATTTCTTCCCTCAAATTACCAGATTTATGCCTTTTGGAGCTATGTAGTGGCACTTGGTTGATACCTGATTTGGTTTATAGGCTTAGAGAACTTCTCTTTTGGTTGCGGACTATGGCTTTTGATTTTAGAACAGTTTTACTTTTAAAAATTCTAATTAAAGATTGTCGTATCTGTACCTAACAAGCTAATATATGTTCTACTAAGAAACAAAATATAATTGTTCTCTGATTACTATGAGCCATAAAACTGCAGATTATTCAATTGCATACAAACAACCAGTGTTCCATTTGTATTATACCATGTAAACTTATATGAGTGAACAGTTTTCCATTTTTCTCTACAGATAGCAATATGCTGTAATCTTTTGAATCTTCAAGACGAGATAAATCAAGTCATGATTCACACGCTTATCCATGCTTATGACGACTGTCGTGGCAAGAACTTGGACTTGAAAAATTGTGCTCATCATGCTTGCTCTGAGGTACATGACTTATCTTGGTCAGAATAGCCGTACCTTTAATCAATTTGTACCAGTATGGTGGTATGATCTCACAAAGTTCAATTGAAGGGTTCAATGTCATATGCAGATATAGGCCGTGATCAAAATGGTGTAGACATGGGATTTCATTTCATTTCATTGGATTAGAATTGATTGGAGATGATTTCCAATTGAAATCCCATGATCAAAACAAATATAAGAAGAATTGATTTGAATTCTTGAAAATGACTATTTTGCCCTCATATATTTGAAGGAGAGGAGTATTGAGATCTTTTCCAATTAAGAGTCTATTCTTCTCATGAAATCCGACCAAATTTCAACCCAGTTCCCAGGATTTCAATGGAGCTGAATTTTCCCACGAAATCCAATCAAATGAAATGAAATCAAACATTTTATTAGATTCCGATCAAGGGATTTCAATATCCTGGGAATTCCAAATCCAATTCCTACATAAAAAGTTGATTCTGATCAGGGCCATACTAAATTACAAATCATCCACAATTAGGGGAAAAAAAAAGGAAAAAGGTTCCAACCCTGGCAGAACACATTCAGGTGCACTTTATTCAATTGCTTTTGACATGACTTGTTTTATACGTTTCTCAGATTAGGGCTAATCATCTAAGTGGGGATTGCCATTATAAGCGTGAATTGCTCCGTGGATTTATGAAAATAAGGGGCCACGAACAAGTAAGTTAATCTCCTAGATCAGAGCATGAATAAATAACTTCCATTTTTGGGACATTTCTGTTATAATCCTCATTTGAAGCTAGCAAGATGATAGTAATAATGTGGGTTCTGAAATACATTAAGTTTGTTGGTTTGAAATTGATCAAGTTTATTGGTTCGAAGTAGATAAAGTTTATTTACTGGGAGGACCCTATTTAGTGTGTGTATGCTTAAAGTTCACACTCAGCATAAGGGACTACTTGTTCATTCAGTTATCGTAG
Source organism: Rhynchospora pubera (assembly GCA_028095005.1). Lineage (NCBI taxonomy): Eukaryota > Viridiplantae > Streptophyta > Magnoliopsida > Poales > Cyperaceae > Rhynchospora > Rhynchospora pubera. The sequence continues at coordinate 141,542,705 of CM051460.1, forward strand.
TAACTTGCAAAATAGGAATTTACCCGATCGAAGTGCAAACTGTTATGGGACAATCATTATGTTACCTTGACAGTGTTAGGCTCTCATGCATGATACCTGTGCCCTGTAGTTAAATTCTTGTTTAACCAAGTACCAGCATTCTGTAAATTAATAGTAGGGGAAGAGGCATACACAAGCCAAAGGGGTTTGGCTCCCCCTCAACATTTCAAAAGTCCCTGAAGAGTTTAAAAATTCCATAAAAAAGTAGTAAAATAATTATTATATTATATTATATGAGAAAACCTATGTACGGAAGCTTCGGTGCATACTGATCTGAACTCTTGGATCTATATCAAAATGACTGATCCAAACTGTCCAATATGATCTTTCTATTAAAATCTCCTTGCTGACCAAATTTTACATTTTTTTCGAAATTTTTAAGTATTTTTTTCGGATTTTTAAAAATTGCTATTTGTGAACAGTTCAGAAAAAAATTAGATTAGCGATTTTTTAAAATTTGAAAAAAATACTTCAAAATTTTGAAAAAATGTAAAATTTGGTCGGTAAGGAGATTATAATAGGGAGATTATATTGGACGGTTTGGATCGGTCATTTTAAAACAAATCCAAGAGTTTGGATCAGTATGCACCGAACCTTCCGTACATTAGTATGCACCATATGTTTTCTCATATTATATTATATGTGATTCACTATATTTGTCCCTCCTAAATGTACAAGAAGTTCATAGTAGAACTTTCAGCCTCCCCATTTCAAATTCCTTGCTTCACCCTTTGATTAATAGCATATTTCCTTTTCAATTTTGTACCAGCTGAAATCTTTTTCTTCATTTTTTTTGAATTAATTTGCCCAATAAGAAATATTTGGACCTTTGAAATTCATTTGGTTTGTATTGATTCAAGTTTTTCTAATAATATGTGCATTAAAAGGAATGTGTGAAGAGGCGTGCCTTGAAGTCGGTGCTGAAAAACCCGTACTGTCCGGGCGAATCTGCTAAAGATGCTATTGAAGCTGTGTGGGACATCTGCTATCATGACACATTGCCCTTTGACAGGGCTCCTTAAATCAGTGCTGCCTAATTAATTCAACAATAGTTTATTTCTTGAGGCTAGTGGTTAACAAATTGCACCTATTCTGCAATTTTTCCTCAACGTGGATGCAGCAAAAAGAGAATTTGTTGTTTGTTTCGGCACTTATCAACCGGGCAGTATATTGCTAAATACTTGGAATTAATCACAAGTTTTTGGAGGCTGCATTGGCTTTTTATGGCTTTGCTTATCTATCCAATGGTTAAAATATAGCAGGTTTGTACCGTTTTGCTATCTTCGTTTGCTGTCTGAGAGATTTACACTGCTTTGAATTTTTATTGCTCAAGTTCAGGAAAAATAAAATGCTACGAAATGTTCAGCACAGTAGCAAGGATATTTTGAATCTTCCTGTTGGTGCTCGATTGATAAAACACAGTAAAAACTAAACAACAATAACCTTTCTCAACACACAACTTTAACACAATGGAACAATATTGAATTAGTACAAGGTAACTGCCGATCTGAGAGTCAAAGTTGCAAGAGAGCCCAAAGGAAATAATATTAATTATACAAAAATATGTAAATTTGGAAAAAAAAAATCTAAAGAATACGTTCAAGTTTCTGAACGGAATCAAGCTAGAAGTTATATGGATGGCAGCTACTTAACGCTTTGAATCACTTTGTTTTTTGTTAAACCTAAATTTCTTTTACCTCGTGTCATGAAACCTATAGGGCTAAGAGAAAATACAGTTACAAAAATATTGTACACCACGTACAATGCTAATCTAATTTATCTCACAACCAGTTTTGTATGCATTCTTCCTGTATTCTACCCCCAATTGCTTTTAGAACTAGAACTAATACATACCCTTAAATACAGGATTTGTTCTACAAATGCTTGCTCCATACTCTTCATATTCTGCCTTTGTATGACATGCTTACCACGAGAAGAAATTAAAATTAGTAAAGATAATAAACGATAGTTCTTCAGCAGCAAAAGCAAAAAAAAAAAATAAATAAAAATAAATGGATCATTGCCTAACGTGAGAGAGAAATTAATATTAGTAATATAATGAACAATAGTTCTTCAGGAGCAAAAGCAAAATAACAAGAAATAGATCATTGACTCATTGTGCAAATCCTTCATGTGACGATCATTGACAAATAACAAATTTGAGATGAAAATCTATCTTCTGTTTTATTTCTTCTCCTTCCAACAATATACAATAGAGAGATACAATAAAAAGGAAACAAATCAAAACACAATTTTAGAAAACTATCCTAAACAATATTCTGAAAATCCAATCAAATCTAATTCTAAATATCATGTACTTGACATATTTGCATAGATGACATATACACACAAATATATATCGGCACACTCCCCCTCAAGTTGGAGCATGAAGATCTCGTATGCCCAACTTGCTGAGTAGATAATGAAATTGCCGCTTGCCAAGAGCTTTTGTGAAGATGTCTGCCAATTGCTCTGTAGTTCGTACATGTGAAGTAATGATGTGTCCAGCACGAATAATATCTCTCACATAATGACAATCCACCTCGATGTGTTTGGTACGCTCATGAAAAACTGGATTAGATGCAATGTGAATAGCAGCTTGACTATCACAAAATAATTTCATGGGTTGTGTATGTGAGACACCAAGAAATTGAAGAAGAGACTTGAGCCATGTCAACTCACAAGCAGTGGTTGCCATTGAGCGATATTCTGCTTCAGCCGAGGATCGAGAGACAGTGTGTTGCTTTTTGGTTTTCCAAGAGATAGGAGATCGTCCCAACATCACAAAGTATCCGGTTAATGAGCGTCTAGTCAATGGACAACTCGCCCAATCCGAGTCACAGTAGGCATACAATCGAAGGTCACTATCAGCACGAAGCACAACTCCTTGCCCTGGATTGCCTTTCAAATACCGTAAGACTCTAATAGCGGCATCATAATGTGCTTGGAGGGGAGCTTTCATAAACTGAGCCAATACATGCACCGAATAACACAACTCAGGCCTTGTGATTGTTAAGTAGATTAGGCGTCCTACAATTCTCCTATACCGCTCAGGTTCATCCAAAAGTGGACCCGTTGCTGTCAACAATTGATGGTTTTGTTCAATAGGAAAAGCTGCAGGTTTAGCACCAAGCAACCCACTTTCAGCCAAAATATCAAGTGTATATTTGCGCTGGCATAAGAACAGACCCTCTGACCCACGTGTTATCTCTATGCCAAGAAAATATTTAAGAGCTCCAAGGTCCTTCATGTGAAAGGTACTGCTCAAGTACTGTTTAAACCTTTTGAGAGCTTCTGAATTATTCCCAGCAATAACCAAATCATCGACATACACAAGAATGGCCAGAAAAACATCACCTTTGGTGTAGAAAAACAACGAATAATCAGCTTTTGACTGAACAAATCCATAGGATTGCAAGGCTGCACTCAACTTAGAAAACCACATTCGCGGAGCTTGACGCAATCCATAAAGAGATTTCCTTAATCGGCACACCTTGCCAGGTTGAGAAGAATTGAATCCTGGCGGTAGACGCATATAGACCTCTTCATTCAAATCACCATGCAAAAATGCATTATGTACATCCATTTGATGCAACTCCCATCCTTTTGCAATAGCCACAGCCAAGAAGGTTCTCACACTAACCATCTTCGCAACTGGAGCAAAAGTTTCAGTATAATCAATTCCCTCTACTTGGCGGTTACCAAGAACGACCAGCCGTGCCTTGTACCGTTCAATGCTCCCATCTGAGTGATACTTGATACGATACACCCACTTGCATCCAATTGCAGTCTTCGTTGGAGGCAAATCTTCTATAGTCCATGTCTCATTGCGCTCCAGTGCATCTATTTCTGACTGCATCGCATTTCTCCAATTGGCATCTTTTATGGCTTCCCCAAAGTGATGTGGTTCTCTTCCTGCTGTAACTGCAGCTAGAAAAATCCTATGTGCCACAGAAAATTTGTTATAATTCAAATATTGAGCTATTGGATAGAGACTACCTGAGGAGTCGATTGTTGTGGGGTGAGCTTTAGATGGGTCACAAAATGCTGTATAACATATGTAATCTTGAAGATGAGCCGGAGGCTTGCGAGATCGTTGACCACGACCAATCAGGTCTGATGCAGGTGCACTATGTCCAGGTACATCTTGACCTGATGCACCTGCACTCAGTTCGGGCACATTCTGACCCGATGCACCTGCACTGGATTCGGGTGCATTCTCCCCCGATGCACCTACACTGTAACCGGGCGCACTCTCCCCCGATTCACCTACATCATGACTGGGTGCACTGTCACCTGATGCACCTGCACCATAATCGGGTGCACTCTCACTCGATGCACTCGCACTAAGTCCGGGTGCACTCTCACCCGATGTAACTGCATTCTGATCTGTTGTGTCTGTATAGTTATGTTCACTTATCAATGTAGGTGAACCATGTCTTGGTTTACTCCCCCTTACTTGTTTAAAAGGAAACTCATTTTCACAAAACACTACATCACGTGTAACAACAAATTCTTTTGTCTCCAAATCATAAACATGCCAGCCTTTCTTTCCAAAAGGATATCCCACAAACACGCATCTTCTACTTCTACTATCAAATTTATTGGATACTCCAGACTTGTGTGTATAACACAAGCAACCAAATGTGCGAACTGCAGCATAAGATGGTGGTTTTCCAAACAACATTTCATAAGGAGTTTTATTTTGTAGCAATGGAGTGGGTGTTCTATTAATGAGGAATGCAGCTGTGAGGATGCACTCACCCCAAAATTCAAGTGGAAGGTTCGATTGAAACCTCAATGCTCTTGCTACATTAAGAATGTGTCTATGTTTTCTTTCAACTCTTCCATTCTGTTGTGGGGTTCTTACACACGAGGTTTGGTGTAAAATTCCATTTTCAGCATAAAACTTTGACACGAGTCCAGATTTGAACTCGGCCCCATTATCACTCCTAACACATTTAACGTGTCTATAAAATTGAGTTTGTACCATTTTACAAAATGACTGAATCAAGCTAGCAACTTCACTCTTTTCGGCTATCAGATATACCCACACAGCACGAGTGAAATCATCAACAATAGTAAGAAAATAGTGTGCACCGCAATGAGAGGTAACACTATAAGGATCCCAAATATCACAATGTATCATTTCAAAAGGTTCATCTGATTTATTTGAACTCACCGGGAAAGGTATTCTACTTTGTTTGGAGCGCATGCAAATGTCACACACACCATTTGTCATATCAACACCACCTTCAACACCAGGAAAAAGACAAGTTATCTTATTAGAAGGATGACCCATTCGTTGATGCCACAAATCATAGGTTGTCTCCTTTCTTGTATGAAAAACTTGACTCGGTCCTAATGGACGATAATAGTAGACCCCATCTCTTAGCTCACCCACTCCAATCGGCATCCTCAAATTGCGGTCCTGAATGACACATAGCTCATTAGTGAATATAACAAAATAATCATTATCTGATACAAGTTTACTAAGTGATATGAGATTGCAGTTCAATGTGGGCACATATAAAACTTTGTTAAGAGTGAGGTTTCCTTGTAGAACTACTTGTCCCTCATGTTTAGCCACGGTTTGAGTCCCGTTCGGAAGTCCAACTGATGAAGGTACAATATCATAAACGCCTTGTAGGCATTCATAATCTCCAGTCATATGATGAGATGCACCACTGTCCAATATCCATTTCAGAGATGCAACTGCATTGTGAGATGCACCTTTATTGGAATTGGCTAGGATAGCCATGATTTGCTGCATCTGGACGTCAGAGAGTCCAGGTATGAGGACTTTTGACTCTTGCTTCTTGTCTGGTCCATCGGGTGCATTGTAGGGGGCACCAGCATTCGCACAGTGCACCTGCACTGGGTGCACCTGCACTCTATTGTCGACTCTACTTGGCTTCTTGCCACTGGATGCACCTGAGTGCACCCGCATTGAACACGCCTGCACTCTGGCTGCACCTCGCTCCTCATCCTTGGAAACTAGTTGCACCTTCTTGTTCACCGATCGCTTCAGGTGTTCCGATAGCACATGCTGCGCCTTGGCAGCAATATCACACCTAGTACCAAATTTCAAAGCTGGTGCCATGGCCATTGGAATAATGGTCTTCTTCACTGCGAACTTCTTCTCCACAGCTGTAATTAGAAATGAGGAGCCGTCGCTCTCGACATCCTCGAGCAAATCAAATCGGTTTAAGGTTGTCACCATGGTGATTCAACCTGGCTCTATGATACCATGACAAATAACAAATTTGAGATGAAAATCTATCTTCTGTTTTATTTCTTCTCCTTCCAACAATATACAATAGAGAGATACAATAAAAAGGAAACAAATCAAAACACAATTTTAGAAAACTATCCTAAACAATATTCTGAAAATCCAATCAAATCTAATTCTAAATATCATGTACTTGACATATTTGCATAGATGACATATACACACAAATATATATCGGCACAATCATTACTGGTAAAAATGTTCATCTGAAAAGATATGTCGCAATCGCAAATCATGTCAGGACGAACTACGATACAATCAGGACTCTCATTGAGCTGATACCAGAGTTCTAGCATCTTACATATTCACATTTTTCTTCTATGTCATTTTTATTTTGCACTTCAGTCTGTGCCATATGGTCAGGGTTTATCGAGAACCTTTGCACACACAAACTTCACAATACCAGGAAATTTATACTATCTACCTACCAAAAATGTCGGTAAGTGTTGCGGTATTTCCAGTCAATAATCTACCAACAGATCAAAGAATTACCGTGTAAAATTCAGCAGTAGAAGCAAGCACAGAACCTCCAAACCAAACAGCATATTTTTGGATAGGATGGTTCGCCACATTGACTTCAATAGGTTGAGACTACAGAAGGAAAAATAGGAAAACTTATCCCTAGTTTAATTGAGAGTTTTCTTTCTAACCATTAAGGGAAAATGGAAGCAATCTTACTTTTACATCAGGTCCAAGACGGGAACTAGCTGCTCGGACCCTAGTGTCTACTATCTTTTTTAAGTCACGCTGCAATCTTCTGTGGAAGTCCTTGAACATGGTTGAACCCCCCGACAATACATATTCTGAAATAATTACAGCTAATTAACAAAATATATGGATAATGGCTTAAGCTTGTGAAAGTTCAGCTATATTAGCTATATTAGATGCAAATGAAAATGTTATATAGGCTTTAGTAGATGACAGGTGCAAATGGAAATGGTATAGTTTTTTTTTTTTTTTGAGGTAAAAGGCCCATGGGCCATTGGCATTAAAAGAAGTTCAAATAATTACAAAAAACCGTAGGAGACTACCGTCCACCTAACTTCCTCCTACCAGACCCGGAATAAATGCAATCACCAACCTCCTACCCTTGTACCCATTAAAGAAAGAACATAACCTCGCCGTACAGTAGTCTCCTTAGGCAATTAAAAGAAAAGAAAAGAAAGGAACGAAAAAAAATAAAAAACAGACCAGAACCAAAAGAAATAACAATCGGGTAGAGGGAGCTGCAACCAAAAGTTTACCCGACAGCTAAACACAAGTCCAAGCCGGACTATCAGATCTGTTCGCCTTCTTTCATAGACCGGCGATCTGTTCCAAATACCAGCCTCAGTGGGATTTCCTTCATCTTAGCAAGCTGCTGCGCCGTGGGGTAGCCATGCAGATTGATGCCTTGTGTTTTAGCGAGCTGTGCCATTTCATGAGCCTGCCTTACACTATCTCTGCCAGAGAAGCGAAGCGTCAGGCGTTTCTTATGCTGGTGGTAGGTTTGCAATAGACTGTGAAAATCAGGTAAAATCTGATCCGCTGTAAATTGTGAGTAATCAGCAGTAACAATTGCTTGAGTACATGACAGGCACAGTGTATTGCAGTGTTATGACTTCAATATTTCTTATTTCAGAACCAGAGTTGGTGTTTAAAGCCACACTACTACTAATTTCACAAAACAAGGGCCAAAAATATAAAAGAACCCAGGAGGGGGAGAAAGAAAAGATCTAATTCATTATGGTGACAACTATTAGGCTACAATGGTCTGACTGTTCATAACATAATACTGATAGTGATTGACATACCTTATACAAAGCCCTTCTTGTGTCAATTGGTGAAGATTGAATGCATTTGTCAATGACAGCTGGCAGAGGTGTGGTAAAGTCACTACCATAAATCTCTGGAGAGAAGAATATCTGTGTACAAAAACATAAAAATTTAGGGGCCGTTTGGATCCCATGAGGATTTTGGGGAATTTCATCTTCCTACCATAAATTTATTATAAACAATTTAAACTCTTCACAAAATTACACACTTCCCAATAAATTTATTTCTAGGAATTTCAACTTCCCCAAATTCCTCAAATTCCTAAGCGATCCAAACGGCCCCTTAAGGAAGATGTACTAATTTGAATATTATACTTCAAGTACAACAAAAGTACTTTTGCTCCCTATTTACATCTCAAACAGAAGAGTACGAAGCAAATAACAATTAAAAGAACCTCAGCACAATTATTATAAGAAAATAAAACAAAAAATGAGACAAAAAAGGTGAACTGACCTCTGGACCCATGAAATGCTCGTATCCAATATCACACTAGTGGGCGCATCGCGCGTTGCGCGACCTATTTTTTTGTCCAATGTTTTTTTGATATTCTTATTAATAGTAAAAATACGATGAGGAAAAGAGCAAAAAATCTAAACCGAATTGAATTTCGTGAATTTAATTTATAACTATGTAGGCTGAATAAGGTCAAAAGGAATAAAAAAAAACTTTGGAAACACTTTTTGCAAGAGATCCATCAGCAGAAAGAAAAAATCAAAGAAAAAGGTACTAAAAATTAACCTATGATTATTCTCTGTATATGTTGGAATCAAATTTGATCAGTCATTAACCAAACACATAAATTGAAGGTTGTGAGAATGGTCAAAAACTAAAGAGCATACTTAGAATTCATGACCAGCTCAACAAATAAAATATGTATCGAATAAAATTAAAACCCACCACCGATAAAGCAATATAAGTTGATTGACAGAGACCATATATGTAGATTGAACCCACAGCAGAAATTGGGTAAGCATAAGATGTGAAACTACTTGCCAACATATAAAATTTGTTTTCTCTTTAACCAGAAAGGCAACATTTAAAATGAAGCTTATTAATGGAAGCCTGACTGTACAGTGATTGGTATTCTTCATGTGGCATGCTTCCAGCAGACCTCCTTATACCTCTGTAATTTAGACGAAAAACAAAAGATAAATAAGGAAAAAAATTTTAAATAATAATCTCTTCTAAGGTGAATAACAATTGTAGATATTTCTGAATTTGTCAATCAAAATGAGATGAAATCTAATCCCTCAAAAAAAAAAAAGCACAAAAGCTCAAAATTGCAAGCACTGAACAAAACTCGATGAAAAAGGGCTTTCGTGTGAAAAAAGATCAAATATCGAGCATAAAAATCCTGTGGACCTAACAATTATACATCTTATACCTTCAATATTACATCTGGCGCGCTCTGAAATTGTACGTTTCACCTATACGAATGGTATTTTTTTTATTAAAAAAGTTGAATTCTGGCACATTTATATGAACTATAAAAAATATCAAAGAAAGAAATCTGATAGTACCTGTCTTTTCTTCCGGATGCAATCCCAATTAAAGGGTTTGAACTGACCATTCCAGGAACCAAGAAGGGCCTAACAAATTTCAGAACACAGTTTTTATATAATACCATATAGCATTATTGGAACTGATAAATAATAGGCAGTACCAGTTTCAAACTTTCATACTGCTACTTAGTTGTACAAAACAAAAAAAGAAACTAAATCTAAGAAACATCAATTACCGTGAGAAAATTGTGCTCGGATTATTCAACTCCATACATCACCTTGAATAACTTGTTGCTACATGTCCTAAATCCTTAAAGAAACCAAGATTAGTCTAGCAAGATCAGATGAAAGCACCAAAATATATAAGATCACATTTTTACAATTGAGTTTTGAAGAGATAGAAGGAAAAAATTTAACCTGGGCTATACAAAAAGAATCGCACATCAATCCGAAAAAGCATAAAAAATCTTCGTGCACAGTGGGCTCTGAACAAAATTAAACGAAATTGTTTCTTTGTTAAATTCAACCAGACAATGAAAGCTCAATTTATTTTTCTTGTATTCTTCAAACTTTAACATTTTGCAATGATGCTTTTTTGCCGGTTGTTAAATATCAAGATCATTCTTTACAGGAAAAAATATTAAATAGAATAATAAAAATTAAGTATGAGAAAATTTATTGTATGGTCCAACGCACTAAAGTTGCAGCCTTTGAGAAGTAACTGAGACAATTGAAGGCTCATCATTATTTAATCTCACAATTACTTTGCACATCATGAATAGATACCAGAAACAGAACTGACCTGAGGAGGGATGCAGCCAAGAATCCATGTAAACATAAATGACAAGTTTCTAGAACACACTCACAACAGCCTCCAAAAGCATCAAATTTTGAAGTGTGCAAGCTACAAAGGACAAAGGATGGAATGTAAATATGAAATTTAAGGCGATGAGAGATGCATGCCTCACCAATATACAACATAGAAATGAGAGAGAGATCATATATACCAAAAATCATGAAAATACATGAAAAATATAAAAAATCTGAGGAAAACAAAATGCCATCTCTCTTACCATAATCAAGCACAACAACTCATTTTTTTTTCCACCAATTGGTTACCTGGTATACTGTGTCCCATCTTCCTTTACTATTTTGGTTGGTGAACATGACATTTCCTAAACACCTATAATGCACTTGAATAGAGGCAAAAATAAAATAAAGGAAATCAATGCCAGGACATTATAAAAATAAAGGCGTAAAGAAGAGGGGAAGAGAATATAGACTACCTGGTACATTGTGTCCCATCTGTCTCTCCCTAATTTGTCCAAGTAACCTGTGAGCAACACGATTCCTGCTGAGCTGTTGCAGAAGGGTGGGGAAGAGAAAATAAAGGCGCAAAGAAGAAATTAAGAAGAGAAAATGACAGATTGAAGCAAAAATAGAGGCTATGATAGCAGTTCATCAGCAAAAGAAGAAAATAATCACAGATTTGAAAGAGAAATCACAAAATAGAGTCGTCAAGAAGAAATTTTGAACACAAAAATTGACAACTTTTAGAGAATATTTCAGAACCTGTCCATCAGGGGTATAGCAAGCCGCACTGACGATTTCATGCAAATCTGTCCAATCTACAATCTGATGGTGAGGGATGCTCCAGATGAGTAGCTTCTCATGAAGAGGCCCACTTATGAAATATCGGTCCTCAACTGGATGCAGGTCACTACATCAAATCATCAAAATAAAAAAGTACCATCATATAATATTTTGCTCAAAATAAAAGATGTATTTTATGCATTACCAATAAAGTCAATGTAAGCTTACTATAATCACTAAAACGGTTATTATCAAATAGGATCTGACAAAATTGAGAGGGATCATACTAATAATTGCTTGTACCTTATCCTCGTGATGGAAATGCACCGCCATGTTATTTTTGTCGAGTCGATTCTTTAAAATAATCTGGAAGGAGAAAAAACCAAAACAAAACTCACTGTAGGTACAATATATTTTTTATGTACATTGAGAAAATGAAGATTTAAATAGAACAAAATTTTCACATTTTGATTAATGTATCGGCACACACTGATACTATACATGTAACAGAAATGACCAGTAACCATGGCATCACATGTTAAGAATACTGAAAAATTCAATCACATATAATCAACCTCCTAAAATGCATTAGCAAGTATCATAATCTTTATAATTTTTGTACGCAAACAGTACCAACAATGGCTCACAGATCAAATATACCTGAGTTTATATACAATAAAAATAGCTAATAAATAAAAACAAAAAAATTTACCATTAAAAATGAGAAATTTGGACCCTTTTTCTAGTCTGACCCTTTTTAGTTCATTATCTACTCCCTTCCAGACCATTTCGGATCCCAATCCCGAGTCAATTCGAACAGATCGCCCCATAGCTATTGCTGCGGCAAGGCGTGGTGAAACCTAAAATCAGTAGAGTAGACAACGAACAGAAGGAAAAAAAGCAACATTGAGGTGCAAAACTCAACGGAGAGAAAGAGAGCACTGAGAGGAGAAAAAAAAGAAAGAAAACGTGGCGAGAGAGTCCTCGAACCTGATTTCTTGTGAAAATGGAGCACGTCCAACAGAGGAACAGATGATCTAATTATTCCCTCAGTGCAAGCTTTGAGGAGAGATCGGAGGCTGCTGCGATTTAACGACGAAAAGCGGCAGCGGCAGGTTCTCTTGTCTAGGGCAGCGCGTAGAGAGAGTAAAAGAGAGAGAGAGAGGATGTGAGACAGAGAGACGTGAGGAGCATACCTCAGTCTGTACTCGAAAAGGGGAGAGTAGAAGTATCCAGAAGAGATCTGTACAAACAGGATTTATTTAATCGGACGGATGAGATCGAATGAGCAAAACGAACGTCCAGGATTGAAATACTGTCTGAACAACTGTTTACCCACAGTAGTTTCGGATCCGGGTTGAATTGCAAGGATTAATATATTAAATAAATGATGATGTATATGTTGCACCAATCTTTGGTTTAACACCAGTCCAGTGCTTAATGAACTTGGAGGGTTCTCTATCATGTTTATTGAACTCCTGAAAGAAAAAGCAAATGACCATAGTTTTGGCACCTCTTTACATTCCAAAGACAGATAACATGTGTTCTATATCTGATGATAGGTCATATTAAGACCAAATTTATTTGACATCCATGACATTTGACCAAACAGCTATCAAAATAAGAAACAAAAGTAACATCATCATCATCAACAACAATAACATATTTTCTTCATAGTTTAAATATATTGTATATCAAGTTTGGTGCAATTCGAGAATCAATTAATCATCCATCAAGCGGTTTAAAAGCTAACGGTTCAGTTGTAGTACCACTTGATTGACGTTAAACGATTTTCAAATTGCATCAAAATTTATACACAACCTATGTAAACTATAAAGAACATATCAGCAGTTATATATATATATTTTTATTTGGCAACTGTTTAATTGGCTGTAACAGATACCAAATATACATCCCCACCCCTATTCTATTGCGCATTACTAATGAGCTAATCCACAGAAGAATACATAAAAAAGAGCTCATTTAGCTTGTAAAGAAGAGTTAACTTGCAATTAATATATGTAATTTGTGTTTGAAATTGTTATAAGCATCATAATAAAGTCTATAGTAAGTGTAACAATATGAAAGGAAATGTTAACTTTTGATTTACCTTGACTATGTCAGAGCAAGTATAACAATACGTCTCTTTACTCTTCCTAACTACTTCAAATGAATCTTCAGGTGGAATGAACTCTCCTCTTTCCTAAAAGAAACTAAAAAACTCAGATTTTCCAGAATTCCATGAGTCAAATCTTCTTTCGTTGACTTCTGGTAACTGTGATACTCCAACCACCAACATTCGCACACAACAAAGGACAAAATAGAGCAAAAGTGAAAATGAGGTTTAAGCACACGTGTTACCTTCAAAAGCTTTTGGACAAAGCAGGTAACATCCTTGCCTGTAATTGGGATAGATTTGATACTGCTTCCTATCACATAGCCATCAGCTACTGGTACAACATGCGTGGCACCATCACCCACATCAACAACAACACCTGTTATTTCACACTGGGAACAAAACGATTAGGCTTTTTACCTACGAGCAGGATTCATCTAATGCAAAAGGACAAGATAATTTGCAAATAATGCCTTGTAAACCAAAGCAAAATTTAAGATAGCTTAAATTAGAACGAACTAATTGAGAAGGATATGGTCAAGTGAATGAAAAAAATAACTGAGGAGCATTTTGGTCATTCTTTGGATGCTCCATAATTGCAATATTTTTGAACTTATTTAGTGCTAGTAGCATATTGCAAAGAAATAATAACACAATTCTAAATTTGGGAAAAAAAAAGGAGTTGAAACAGAATTATAGTAAACTACTTCTTGTAACAAACCTTGGTGGTAGTATAACCAGCGGCAAGGGCAAGCACTGGCTGTACGGCTATGTACAAACCGGGTATATTAAATGTTTCAAACATGATCTCTCCTGCATATTCTCGGTTTTCAGGAGCAGTTAGGGGGCTCTCAGTCAGAAGAAAGTAATGATCTTCTGGGTCACACCGCAAGTAATTAAAAATGCACTGCTGCCAAAATCTTTCCATTGCATCCCAGTTTTCTACCTGCAATAAAATATGGATCTTCAATGTTTTTTTTTTTTGTAAAAAAAATTAAATAAAAAATAAAAAATAAAACAAGAGAATGGAATCAGAAGTTATCACACTAAAGATTATTGTTTATTTTGGCTCTCATTCTCTTCCGAGTTAAAATATGGACATGATCAACATTTCCTTTTGATGTATTATGGTTTAGTGAAGTATTAAGTGGTTAACAGGAACTTATTCATACAATACAGCTTTTTGAAGGTTCCAATTTTTCCTGTAAATATCCATTTGGTAAATGTTCAGCCTAAATGAAGAGTAACTGAGGCATATACATGATATAGATACAAGAAAATAATAGATTTAGGCTATCTTTATTATTTCCATATTATATTATTTCCAGGTTTAAGTTTGTTGAATAAGGAAATGTATCTGGAGAGATTAGATTGATTGTTAGGCAACAACTATATTAGTGATCCTTATGTAATAGAAAAAGCAGAAAAGAAATAATTAGTCTTCTTCTCCAAGTCTCTCTCTCTCTCTCTCTCTCTCTCTCTTGTATTCTGTTAAGTCAGAACCACGACAAGGAAAGAAGCTTGCGGGGGAACGACTCTAATAGTCAACCCTCTACCCACAATTATAATCTAAGATCAGAGAATCACTTCAATACAACTCAAACTCAAAAGCAGCTAATTGTATATTAGAGACAAACATAAAATAGATTTGGGAAATAACTAATCAACCCAATTGGTTACTTGCAAATAATTAAGTTCAACACTTCAATTGTTGATAACACTAGTCTATAATCAGTGTGACAATGACAGTGCCTCTGTGATGCAATACGGTCTAACCAACATCGCGATGATATTACAAAAGCCTAAATAAAGGCTACCACTAACCAAATCCCTGACTAAAGAGTAACACGAGCATAGATTTTACTATGCGAATAGGATAAAAAATTTAAAAGGATAGACAGGCAGACAGCCCTAAGTCACCACATGGTCAAGAATAGTGTGCGACTAGGTTTTTGAGAAATCTCCCGTAGGAAAGTGTGCGACTAGTGTAGCTCTGCCTAGAATTGTGTGACAATAGAAACTCACTGTGTGGCTATGTGCGAACAGAAACAATTTGGATTTTTAGGATTAAAAATCTTTGCTAAGATTTTGTTTTGGCAAGTATCTTAGCTAAAATTTTATTATTTTTTCTTATATTAAAGGTAGCTTAAATTCTACCCGTTTTATTCAGCAACAATAAAACCTTACAAATCTTTCTTAGTTAAGATTCAACTAATGATGCTTTTTCCTTATTTTGCAACACACTAGATTCCTTTTACCACAGCTGGACAGGCACCAACATGTTATAACGTTATATAAATATGGATTGAAACCGAACGGTGAAAATTAAATTGTTGATTGTCCATTGTTTCTGACACGACGAAAATGGTCTTACTGAACCGTCAAACTCCAAGGAGAGGTGAAGTAAATAATACAAGGGAGATCTCGTGCACTCGTTAATTCACTTATCAATAATCAATATTAAATAAATAAAAATATATAAAAAATATTAAAAATTGGCGATCGTCGCCAACTCATTAAAAAACTATAATTATCATAAGAAGGAGATCTCGTGCGCTTGCATTAAATGGAATTGGTAGCTCATAGGATTCTTTTATCTGCGCATTAATTTCGCTCCCTTAATCCAGGCAGCAGGCACCTACTGCAAATTAAGCTGTTTGACTTTGTCTGTTTCTATCTGTTGACACTTGACATGTGATGATGTGGATCTAAAATGTGGGTCCCTTTCCTTCCATGCCCACCAATACAGAGTATAGATTTAGATTTAGATTTAGAACCACTGTTACAAAAATAGAATTTAGGCCTCTGTACTGTACTGTACAGTTTGTACTGTTATAAAAGAGTAGAAAAACATTCATAGCACGCTATTGTGTGCAAAAATCTCATATAAATTTGGGTAAATTTTTTCGGAGGTCACTAAAGTTTATCCAGTGTTCATATTTAGTCACTAAACTTTAATTTGTCATCCCAGAGCCATTGAACTTCGATTTTATCCGAATTTAGTCATTCCGTCGGATTCCAATATTTTTCCGTCAAATACATCACGTTAGATGCAAATATTTGGAGATACAAATCAAATTGTCCTATGTCAGACTCATCTCTCTCACTCTCTCTTAATTTTTCCTCTCTCTCTCTGACTCTTTTCTCAAACCCATCTCTCACTCGATAATTCTCTCCTTTGTACCCATCTCTCTCACTCTCTCTCGATAAATCCCATCTCGTTGTCGAAACCCTCTCCATCGAGCGATGAAATCTGTCCGTCTCTCCACCTCCTCTGACGAACTTGAGAAACCCTAGTCGATCTCTCCACTCCTCTGACGAATATCGGAAACCCTCGTCGGTCTCTCCACCTCCTCCGACGAATTTCGAAAACCCTAGTCGGTCTCTCCACCTCCTCCGACAAATGAGACATTGATTGCAACCCAATGAAGAGCCGAAATATGGTAAGTCTCAATTTGTAAGATTTTATCTAATTTTGTCACTTTGAAGAATGTCAATTGTTGTCTGAAAAGTACTGGTACGGTACTATTGTACCAACGACATAGTAACGTTTATGTTGATTTATGGTACAAAACAATAGGATTTTAACGAATATTCATTACTATGGCATGATAGGAGTATCAAAACCCAATTTCTAGCCGATCCTTCCCCTTCTTGTTTATCACTTCTGCTTCATACAAGGAATTAAGTTTGTACCGTTTCAGCTATATCCTTATCTGTTGTTGAAACTCTCTTCAATTGACCTGATTGTAAACTGTGTAAATGATTGATTTCTGGGCAATCTTAAGTTATCTGGCTCATTAAGTTCTAGTTTTTACTTTATTTATTATTTTTCCCCCCTTTGGCGAGCATAATTAACTTGAAGAGATTATTTACTTTGTTACATCCCATATATATAGAAACCTCAACCTGGAGACACAAAACAAGTACTCATATTTTTTTTACAACAAAAAAAATCTAAATTAGAAATAGAGATTCATATATGTACTGTACTTATTTAAACTTTACGGGATGTAATACAATTTTACTGGAATCTGCTAACAATATATTATTTGGTGCAGGTTACAAGAAAAAAAAATAGAGGTGTGTCAACTAATGACAAGGAAAAGTAGATGTGTCAACTACTTTTTGGTTTTTTGATGTCTGTTAAGAGATATGTCAACTACATTTTGTTTATTTGATGGCTATTTATTGTAATGGCAAGATATTGTGCTAGATATTAGTATTAGAAGTTCAAACTGATTTTTGATGTCTTTAACTGATGTTTGATGCCTGTAAGTGATGGTGATATTATATTGGATGTTGCTTAAATTCACTTGTGATGCTTCTCTGAGACAGATGAATTGTCTGGTGTTCACAATGCTTAGTTACAAAACTGTCTATGTAGATAAAAGAGACTCTTTTGTTTTTAGTTACAATGTTGCTGAGGTGTGATGCCTATTCAATCTTGTACGAGTGTGAATTGCGTTTACTGCTATTAGTACTAGTACACTATGATTCGCATTTACTGGTACTGGTACGTGTGTGATGCCTATTCAATCTTGTAGTGCGAGCAATTACTTACAATTTCTATCTAATGTTTGTATTGTGTTCTATTTATATGCTCTAATAAATAAATGTTTATTACTCTACAATTATTGCTACTTTGAAAGGTGTAGAACGCTTCAGCAACTATTAATTATTGCTGATTTAAATAATTATTTTATACAATAATAATTATTACAATTATTTTTCAGCCGATTGAACCCACGAAAAGAGTTGAATTTTTGTCATTCTTTATATTGAATTAATAGTTTGAAATGTCTAAGTATGGGTTACATATCATACCAAGCTTATGCTCTAATTTGAAACACTTCTGATGATAAAGTATGTGCCCAAAATCATATAATAGGGAGAAGTAGATCTAAAGTACGTGCTCTAATTTGAAACAGTTCGACTGGATTCGGAGGAGGGAGAGTGTTCTTAATGGAGAGGATTAAGGAACGAGAAGTAATCAGAGATTACTAGTAGAGAGATCGACTGGATGAAGGTGATTGTTCATGAATTTTGTCAATTATTGGAGTGCGGCTACGGAGAGATACGAAGAAAGATAGAGAGAGAGAGACAGAAATAGTTTTAAGTAGATGATTTGTTTCAAATCTCCAAACATTTGCACCTAACGTGATGTATTTAACAGGAAAATATTGGGATCCGACGGAATGACTAAATTCGGACAAAATCGAAGTTCAATGACTCTGGAAAGACAAATTAAAGTTTAGTGACTAAATATGGACACTGTATAAACTTTAGTGACCTCCGAAAAAATTTACCCTATAAATTTACAATCTATTGGGCCTAACAAATTGAGGGGCACACTGCCTTTTGATAACACGGGGTCCATTTATAAACAGGCCTAATGTATGAATTGATAGTGCTCAAAATTTTAAAGATGGCAAGTTGGCAACAATGTTAGATCATTAGAGGCTCAGAGCATACCAATGGACAATGGCCTGTTGTGGATATCAACGGGATGGGCCTTCGGGGGTATTGGGAAATTCAGGCCTTTTTTATATGCACCCTTGGAAAGAGAGAAAATTTTAGTTTTGTCCTTGAAGGACAACCTTGAATACTTGGGTGTGTTTGGAATGTGTCATGAATCGCGAACTAGCGCTGTTCGCACGAACCAAACAATCCACGAACAGTCTTAGTTTGTGAACTTCTCTCTTGTTCCTAAACCCCCGATTTTCACGAACTAGGCGTGAACTAGGGGCTGTTCGTGGATGCCTTGTTCGTCCCTTAGTTGTATCACTATGCGATTTGAAAGGGGTTCTGATCTGCTGGAAATAAACTAATTTGAAAATTGTAATGATTTTTTATCAAATTAAGAAAAAATGGTTTAAAGACATTATTTCCATAAATTAGCATCATTTTTTATATTTAATATAAATAGGATGTAAATTATATTTTAAATATCGAGTCCCAAAGCTAAAAAGTATATTACGATGATTGTTAAAATAGTAGAATATTCGTTATTACTTAATTCCAACTCTTAACAAACAATAAAGAAAAAAAAAGAAAATTCAGTCTATTTTTTTATCACAGATCCTTGGATTTTTTTTTTAAACACGCAGTGAAATTTTTTTAGTAATGGCCCTTTGATTTAATCTCAACGGATAAATTTTTATGGACCGCATAAATTATGACGGATCTAGTATTAATCACGGAGCATCTATTATTGATTGGACGAATGCAGATTAAAGATTTCCGCTGGATGTTTTTAGAGGATCTCGTTGCCAGCAAATCCACCCAAATTAATCTCGCTAGGACTTTTCCATAGGAAGATTTGTGCCTTGCCAACTATATATATATATATATATATAGAGTTTAGCTACGGTGAGTCGCGACTCACGGACCCTCCGGTGAGTCACGACCAAAACTCCTAGATCTAGATCAAAATGACCGATCCAAACCGTTCAATATGATCTCCCTATTGAAATCTCCGTGCAAACCAAATTTTTTATTTTTTCGAAATTTTTAAGTATTTTTTTTTATTTTTAAAACTGATGTTTTTGAATGGTTCAGAACCAATTAGATTAACGATTTTCTAAAATTTCAAAAAAATACTTAAAAATTTCGAAAAAATGAAAAATTTGGTCTACATGGAGATTTCAATAGGGAGATCATATTGGACGGTTTGGATCGGTCATTTTGATCTAGATCTAGGAGTTTTGATTGCGACTCACCGGAGGGTCCGTGAGTCGCGACTCACCGTAGCTAAACTCTCTCTCTCTCTCTCTCTATATATATATATATATATATATATATATATATATATATATATATATATATATATATATTTAGGGTGTCTGCCAACTGAACTATACAAGCAAGCAATCATCAATCAGTCAGTCTCACAAAATACTTCTCATTACAGAAGAACATCAATAGTTTTTACGTATTGTAGGGTCATATGTGCAATTATAGCTCCTAAACGCGAGGAAAATCAAAACCCTGCTGGCTGCTGTCTCTCTCTCTCTCCCAGCACTGCGCGCCTCATCAGTCATCAGTCATCAATGGCGGACGACCAGCCGCCCAGCACGACCGATGAGTGGACGACAGAATCCAGGGGAATGACGCTAGAGGAATGCACGGAGCGCATCCGCAAAGGCCTCAAGCGTACGCCTTTCTTCTCCCTCTCTCCTCTCCTCTCCTCTATCGTGGATTTTAGTTTGTTTTGGTTGATGTGGTGTGGTTCTGTGAACTGTGTCCAATTCAGATCCGACTGTGAGGTTCCTAAGGGAGCAGATGGAGAAGGCGGGCTGTCCCGTCTGGCCCAAGTTTTTCAACGCCGTCAATTGTACTAATAATAGAGCTGCTGGTGGCTATATGAGCGGTCAAGGCGTATGTATAATTTCTCTTTTTTTGTTTCTTTTTTAATTTATTTTTTTCTTCCCTCAAATTAGCAACTTTATGTCTTTTGGTTTAACTTCTCTTTTAGTTGCGGACTGTGACATTTGCGAAACCAGGTGGAAGTTGAGTATAATGACATTTGTATTACTAGGCTAAATTCATGTACCATGTACGCGTGAGCAATTTTCCATTTTTCTCTACAGATAACAATATGCTATAATCATTTGAATCTTCAACACGAGATAAATCAAGTCATGATTCACGAGCTTATCCATGCTTATGATGACTGTCGTGGCAAGAACATGGACTGGAAAGATTGTGCTCATCATGCTTGCTCTGAGGTACACGACTCATTTTGTTCAGAATGGCCATACCTTTAATCAATTTGTACCAGTATGGTGATATGATCTCATAAAGTTCAGCTGAAGGGTTCAAAGGCATATGCAGATATACTAAATCACAAATCATCCACAATTAGGAAAAAAAGGGAAAAAAGTTCCAGCCCTGGCAGAACACATTGAGGTGCATGTTATTCAATTGCTTTTGACATGACTTGTTTTATACGTTTCTCAGATTAGGGCTAATCATCTTAGTGGGGATTGCCACTATAAGCGTGAATTGCTCCGCGGATTTATGAAAATAAGGGGCCATGAACAAGTAAGTTAATCTCCTAGAACAGAGCATGAATAAATAACTTCCATTTTTGGGAGATTTCTGTTATAATCCTCATTTGAAGCTAGCAAGATGATAGTAATAGTGCGGGTTCCGAAATACATTAAGTTTGTTGGTTCAAAATTGATTAAGTTTATTGGTTCGAAATAGATCAAGTTTATTTTCTGGGAGGACCCTATTTAGTATGCGTATGCTTAAAGTTCACACTCAGCATAAGGGACTACTTGTTCATTCAGTTATCGTAGTAACTTGCAAATTAGGAACTTGTTCACACTCAGCATAAGGGACTTTTATGTTCACTCAGCATAAGGGACTACTTGTTCACACTCAGCATAAGGGACTATTATGTTACCTTGACAGTTTTAGGCTCTCACGCATCATACCTGTCCCCTGTAGTTAAATTCTTGTTGAACCAAGTCCCAGTCCCAGCATTCTGTAAATTAATAGTAGGGGCAGAGGCACACACAAGCCAAAGGGGTTCGGCTCCCCCTCAACATTTCAAAAGTCCCTCGAGAGTTTAAAAATTCCATAAAAAAGTAGTAAATTAGTTATTATATTATATTATATTATATTATATTATATTATATTATATTATATTATATTATATTATATTATATTATATGTGATTCACTATATTGGTCCCTCCCAAAGGTATAAAAAGTTCATAGTAGAACTTTCGGCCTCCACTATTTTCAAATTCCTGGCTTCACCCCTGATTAAAAGTATATTTCCTTTTCAATTTTGTACCAGCTGAGATCTTTTTCTTCATTTCTTGAATTAATTTGCCCAATGAGAAATATTTTGACCTTTGAAATTCATCTGGTTTGCATTGATTCAAGTTTTTCTAATAATATGTGCATTAAAAGGAATGTGTGAGGAGGCGTGCCTTGAAGTCGGTGCAACAAAACCCCTATTGTCCAGGTGAATCTGCTAAAGATGCTATGGAAGCTGTGTGGGACATCTGCTATCATGACACAATGCCCTTTGACAGGGCTCCTTAAATCAGTTCTGCCTAAATTAATTCAACAATAGTTTATTTCTTGAGGCAAGTGGTTAACAAATTGCACCTATTCGGCAATTTTTCCTTGGCAGGATAGGATGATGAGGTTGTTTTGTCCAGCTGCTTATTCTTTAGTCTTTCACTGAATAAGATTTTTAATTCTGAAGATAAATACGCTTTAGAATTACATTTTTGTTCAAAATGGAATAGATTTTGGATGAGATGAGAATAATTCTCAATTTTTGCTCCTTATCGTGGACACAGCAAAAAGAGAATTTGTTTGTTTGTTTCAGCACTTATCACCGGGCAGTACATTGCTAAATACTTGTAATTAATCACAAGTTTTTGGATGCTGCATTGGCTCTTTATGGCTTTCTCTATCTATCCAATGGTTTGAAATAGAGCAGGTTTGTACCGTTTTGCTTTCTTTGTTTGCTGTCTGAGAGATTTACACTGCTTTGAATTTTTATTGCTCAAGTTCAGGAAAAATAACATGCTACGAAATGTTCTGTACAGTAGCAAGGATATTT
The DNA here is from genome assembly GCA_028095005.1 of Rhynchospora pubera. NCBI lineage: Eukaryota > Viridiplantae > Streptophyta > Magnoliopsida > Poales > Cyperaceae > Rhynchospora > Rhynchospora pubera. The sequence goes on from CM051460.1 coordinate 141,565,653, forward strand.
TGATTCTTGTTGTTGGTGCTTGATTGATAAAACACAGTAAAAAGTAAAAACTACACAACAATAACCTTTCTCAACACAACTTCAACACAATGAAACAACAATGAAATAGTACAGGGTAACTGCCGATCTGAGAGTCAAAGTTGCAAGAGAGCCCAAAAGAAATAATATTAATTATACAAAAATATGTGAATTAGGAAAAAAAAAATCTAAAGAATACGTTCAAGTTTCTGAACGGAATCAAGCTAGGAGTTATATCGATGGCAGCTAATAAACGCTTTGAATCACTTTGTTTTTTTGTTAAACCTAAACTTCTTTTACCTCGTGTCATGAAACCTATAGGGCTAAAAGAAAATACAATTACAAAAATATTGTACACCACGTACAATGCTAATCTAAATTTATCTCACAACCAGTTTTGTATGCATTCTTCCTGTATTTTACCCCCAATTGCTTTTAGAACTAGAACTAATACATACCCTTAAATACAGGATTTGTTCTACAAATGCTTGCTCCATACTCTTCATATTCTGCCTTTGTATGACATGCCTACCAGAGAAGAAATTAAAATTAGTAAGATAATAGTTCTTCAGGAGCAAAAGCAAAATAACAAGAAATGGATCATTAACTCATTGTGCAAATCCTTCATGTGACGATCGTTACTGGTAAAAATGTTTATCTGAAAAGATATGTCACAAATCATGTCAGGACAAGAACTATGATACAATCAGGACTCTCGTTGAGCTGATACCAGAGTTCTAGCATCTTACATATTCATATTTTTCTTCTACGTCATTTTTATTTAGCATTTCAGTCTGTGCCATATGTTCAGGGTTTATCGAGAACCTTTGCACACACAAAACTTCACAATACCAGGAAATTTATATTATCTACTACCAAAAATGTCGGTAAGTGTTGCAGTATTGCCAGTCAATAATCTACCAACAGATCAAAGAATTACCGTGTAAAATTCAGCAGTAGAAGCAAGCACAGAACCTCCAAACCAAACAGCATATTTTTGGATAGGATGGTTCGCCACATTGACTTCAATAGGTTGAGACTACAGAAGAAAAAATAGGAAAACTTATCCCTAGTTTAATTGAGAGTTTTCTTTCTAACCATTAAGGGAAAAAGGAAGCAATCTTACTTTTACATCAGGTCCAAGACGGGAACTAGCTGCTCGGACCCTAGTGTCTACTATCTTTTTCAAGTCACGCTGCAATCTTCTGTGGAAGTCCTTGAACATGGTTGAACCCCCCGACAATACAATATTCTGAAATAATTACAGCTAATTAACAAAATATATGGATAATGGCTTAAACTTGTGAAAGTTCAGCTATATTAGATGCAAATGAAAATGTTATATTGGCTTTAGTAGATGACAGGTGCAAATGGAAATGGTATAGTTTAGTACATGACAGGCACAGTGTATTGCAATGTTATGACTTCAATATTTTTTATTTCAGAACCAGAGTTGGTGTTTAAAGCCACACTACTACTAATTTCACAGAACAAGGGCCAAAAATATAAAAGAACCCAGGAGGGGGAGAAAGAAAAGATCTAATTCATTATGGTGACAACTATTAGGCTACAATGGTCTGAACTCTGACTGTTCATAACATAATACTGATAGTGATTGACATACCTTATACAAAGCCCTTCTTGTGTCAATTGGTGAAGATTGAATGCATTTGTCAATGACAGCTGGCAGAGGTGTGGTAAAGTCACTACCATAAATCTCTGGAGAGAAGAATATCTGTGTGCAAAAACATAAAAATTTAAGGAAGATGTACTAATTTGAATATTATACTTCAAGTACAACAAAAGTACTTTTGCTCCCTATTTTTACACTCTCAAACAGGAGAGTACGAAGCAAATAACAATTAAAAGAACCTCAGCACAATTATTATAAGAAAATAAAAAAAATAAGACAAAAAAGGTGAACTGACCTCAGGACCCATGAAACGCTCGTATCCAATATCACATGTATATGTTGCACCACTCTTTGGTTTAACACCAGTCCAGTGCTTAATGAACTTGGAGGGTTCTCTATCATGTTTATTGAACTCCTGAAAGAAAAAAGCAAATGACCATATTTTTGGCACCTCTTTACATTCCAAAGACAGATAACATGTGTTCTATATCTGATGATAGGTCATATTAAGACCAAATTTATTTGCCATCCATGACATTTGACCAAACAGCTATCAAAATAAGAAACAAAAGTAACATCATCATCAACAACAACAATAACATATTTTCTTCATAGTTTAAATATATTGTATATCAACAATAACATCCATCAAGCGGTTTAAAAGCTAACGGTTCAGTTGTAGTACCACTTGATTGACGTTAAACAATTTTCAAATTGCATCAAAATTTATACACAACCTATGTAAACTATAAAGAACATATCAGCAGTTATATATATATATATATATATATATATATATTTTATTTGGCAACTGTTTAGTTGGCTGTAACAGATACCAAATATACATCCCCACCCCTATTCTATTGCGCATTACTAATGAGCTAATCCACAGAAGAATACAAAAAAAAGAGCTCATTTAGCTTGTAAAGAAGAGCTAACTTGCAATTTTAATATATGTAATTTGTGTTTGAAATTGTTATAAGCATCATAATAAAGTCTATAGTAAGTGTAACAATATGAAAGGAAATGTTAACTTTTGATTTACCTTGACTATGTCAGAGCAAGTATAACAATACGTCTCTTTAATCTTCCTAACTACTTCAAATGAATCTTCAGGTGGAATGAACTCTCCTCTTTCCTAAAAGAAACTAAAAAACTCAGATTTTCCAGTATTCCATGAGTCAAATCTTCTTTAGTTGACTTCTGGTAACTGTGATACTCCAACCACCAACATTCGCACACAACAAAGGACAAAATAGAGCAAAAGTGAAAATGAGGTTTAAGCACAGGTTTTACCTTCAAAAGCTTTTGGACAAAGCAGGTAACATCCTTGCCTGTAATTGGGATAGATTTGATACTGCTTCCTATCACATAGCCATCAGCTACTGGTACAACATGCGTGGCACCATCACCCACATCAACAACAACACCTGTCATTTCACACTGGAAACAAAACGATTAGGCTTTTTACCTACGAGCAGGATGCATCTAATGCAAAAGGACAAGATAATTTGCAAATAATGCCTTGTAAACCAAAGAAAAATTTAAGATAGCTTAAATTAGAAGGAACTAATTGAGAAGGATATGGTCAAGTGAATGAAAAAAATAACTGAGGAGCATTTTGGTCATTCTTTGGATGCTCCGTAATTGCAATATTTTTGAACTTATTTAGTGCTAGTAGCATATTGCAAAGAAACAATAACACGATTCTAAATTTGGGAAAAAAAAAGGAGTTGAAACAGAATTATAGTAAACTACTTCTTGTAACAAACCTTCGTGGTAGTATAACCAGCGGCAAGGGCAAGCACTGGCTGTACGGCTATGTACAAACCGGGTATATTAAATGTTTCAAACATGATCTCTCCTGCATATTCTCGGTTTTCAGGAGCAGTTAGGGGGCTCTCAGTCAGAAGAAAGTAATGATCTTCTGGGTCACACCGCAAGTAATTAAAAATGCACTGCTGCCAAAATCTTTCCATTGCATCCCAGTTTTCTACCTGCAATAAAATATGGATCTTCATTTTAAAAAAAAAAAAATAAAAAAAATTAAAAATAAAACAAGAGAATCGAATCAGAAGTTATCACACTAAAGATTATTGTTTATTTTGGCTCTCATTCTCTTCTGAGTTAAAATATGGACATGATCAACATTTCCTTTTGATGTATTATGGTTTAGTGAAGTATTAAGTGGTTAACAGGAACTTATTCATACAATACAGCTTTTTGAAGGTTGCAATCTTTCCTGTAAATATCCATTTGGTAAATGTTCAGCCTAAATGAAGATAACTGAGGCATATACATGATATAGATACAAGAAAATAATAGATTTAGGCTATCTTTATTATTTCCATATTATATTATTTCCAGGTTTAAGTTTGTTGAATTAGGAAATGTATCTGGAGAGATTAGATTGATTGTTAGGCAACAACTATATTAGTGATCCTTATGTAATAGAAAAAGCAGAAAAGAAATAAAAGAATTAGTCTTCTTCTCCAAGTCTCTCTCTCTCTTGTATTCTGTTAAGTCAGAACCACGGCGAGGAAAGGAACTCGCTGGGGGAACGACTCTAATAGTCAACTCTCTACCCACAATTATAACCTAAGATCAGAGAATCACATCAATACAACTCAAACTCAAACTCAAAAGCAGCTAATTGTATATTAGAGACAAACATAAAATAGATTTGGGAAATAACTAATCAACCCAATTGGTTACTTGCAAATAATTAAGTTCAACACTTCAATTGTTGATAACACTAGTCTATAATCAGTGTGACAATGACAGTGCCTCTGTGATGCAATACGGTCTAACCAACATCGCAATGATATTACAAAAGCCTAAATAAAGGCTACCACTAACCAAATCCCTGACTAAAGAGTAACACGAGCATAGATTTTACTATCTGCGGTGAAGAGATTGTTCCTTCATTTAACTATTCCTATTTTAGTAATGAGGAGGGTTCCGGTGCCACCAAAAGCCACAACTTTACTTTTTCATTAATATTTTAAAATTTTAAATATAAATTTTCAATCTAAACCGTTGATCTTCTTCGTTTTAACGAGGGATGCATTTTCATATAAGTTTAATAAAACTTGAAGTTGATTTGATACTCGATCAAGAGGTAAAAAAATAAACGAATCTGGTTAACTATAATAGATTAATTATAATATGTTCATGGTTTGACCTCTAGATCAAGTATCAAATCAACTCAAAATTTTATAAAGCTTATATGAAAATGCATCACTTGTTAAAACGAAGAAGATCAACGGTTTAGATTCAAAATTTACATTTTAAAATTTAAAATATTAACGAAAAATTAATGTGATGGCATTTGGTGGCACCCTAAACTTGTGCTTGGTGACACCCTAAACTTGTGACAAAGAACTTTTACTTTTTAGTAATTTGAATTATATATATTACCAGCATTAATAGTACGTTGGATTAACTGGTTTCTATGCAATAGAAACAGGCCCAATGGCCTTTTGTCAAAAAAAAATGAACAGTAAGTTGGATGCCATATTAGGAGCAAAGAGCATCCTATCTTGTTTCCATTTTTATTATTCAATATCATTTATTTATTTTTTCATTTATCCCCATAAAATTTATCTATAATAGTTTGTATTATCTATTACTACAATTTAGCGTTTGATTGACATTAAAATTGAGATTTTAGCATCTTTGAAGAATAACATTCCCAAGACACGTTGCAATACATTAGAAAAAGCCATCTTGCAACTTCTTTTATCAATTACTAGGCTATATCACATATGACATACCTGACCATTATGGATTGGATAGCTGAGATTATAGTTGGTACTAGCACGAGACCGTGACAGAGCCTCCTCCCCAATGTAGAAGTCGAGATCAGCCATTACACCGGCAGTATGTTGAGCTAGCCAGTTTCCTTTATTACTACTTTTCGATTGACTTGAAAGCGTATCATTCACTGCAACTACTGTTGGAATGATGAAGCAAGGCTCCACATTTCCCGCAAAACCCATTTTTGTGAACCTGACAGAATAAATTGCGAGGCCCGTATATAAAGAAGAACCAGGAGCAAATTCAAAGGAACTACTAGTAAATCAAATTTGCATTTCTAATAACAGAATTGGGGAATTTCTAAAAGAACTTAGTCTAGATCTTTGGAATGTACAGTCAACAAAACTAAATTTAACCAAATTTGACCACAAGATACCATAGGAAGCCAATTGGAATCTAATAATTTCAAGTTACTAAAAGTAGGTGCCATTGTAACTACAAAAGGGTGATGAGGAGTGGAAAAAGGAAGCTACCCAGTGCCATTGTCGATGACAACAGCAGGTCGAGAGGAGGCGTCCATGGAGGCAAGAAAGCTTGAATTCAGATCGCCAGTGAAGGCATCCGTACATGATATCTAGTCGCACAAAGAGAATTAAGAGTAGTAGTGGAGAGGAAGCGAATGCGGCGGCCTAACGAGCAGCTGGATCTCATCTGAGCTGAGCTCATTGCGCCATGATTGAGTTGTGAAGAAAAAGACAATAATTGGCAGTACAGATGCAGAAAGGATGATTCGAGAAGACGATTTGTGGGGCTTGCTGTTGGTGTTGGGTGTTTCGTTGGGTTGGGTCTTGGCCTCTTCGGTGCTTCTTTGCCTTTTGCTTGGTAAAGGACCAGGACAGGGTGTGAAGCCGTGAAGGTGTAGTGTGTGCGCACTGTTCCTATTTCTTTTCTTTTTTTTTTAGTTGCTGTTTGTAACTAATTTTTTAATTTTTTATTTAGATAGATGAGAGAGGGAGATGGGTCCCTACTCCCTAGTATCATTCATTTTCTTATTGACATCCTTAAAAGCTCCCAATTATTTTCTTCTTTACGTACCGTTTTGGTCATGTATGTTATTTGTTGTGTATTGGTACCGTCGGATACTTTAATGATGTTTGTTGAGGTTTTGTTTTCTTGTGATGTGTTTGGTGTTGTGTTGAGTGAGAGTGACGTGACTTTCGTATTATTTTTTTTGATAATAATTATTAGTAGCATCCGTCATTTTTTTTGAAACGAAGAAAGAGAAATAAAGAGAACTGTAATTAAAAAAATTTAACGGCCATCAGATTCAAACCACCAACTTTCTATGGCTCCGATTGGATAGGTGTAGGAAGAAGGAAAGAAGGAAAGAAGTGAAAAGAAGTATTAGGAAGTGTGTAACTTTATGAAGAGTTTGAATTGTTTATAATTTTTTTCTTTCCTTTTTCCTACTTCTTCTCAACGCATCCAAAAGAAGGCTATATGAACAAGACAAAGCTTTAAAAACGTTCCTATTATCTCTTTAATAGTTATATCATTTTTTTTTAATTAAGATGAAGGTGTTGGAAACAAAAATGACAAGTTCATAAAGGCAAAAAAAAAAAATGATAGCTACTAGTAACCAATAATTATATATTTATAGGATAGGGACCAGGGACCAGGTCACCACTCACAAGGGGAGTAATTAAGCATGATTAGCTTTTGATTCGGTTGTGGAGTGGGAATACTGCAACCGAGGGTACTTTGATTCTGCGCTTTGCCTTTACGGTCGGCGAAGAAAATGACAGTGATACTGACATGCTCCCTACCCGAAAATTTTTAAAATAGTATTAAATTAATATAATATATTAAAAATAATATCAATATAATAATTTTTTTAAATAGTATCACGAGATCGGAATCCCAGATTCCGAACGTAAGATCGGATTCCTGGATTCCGATCTTAGCTTTTTAATTTTTTTATATATTATTTATTTATTTATTTAATTTATTAATTAGTTAAATAATTAGAAAAATAGATAATATATTGTAAAAATATGAAAAAAATCAGAAATAATTAAATTAAATTTTATATGTAATTTAGTATTTTTTGGGGAAATTAAATTTATTTTCATTTTAATTAATTTATTTAATTAAAATATAAATGAATTGTACCATTTAGAAAAGGATTATAAATTTACAGAATTTGCAGGGATACAAAGGCATAATTCTTTCAGAATGTTCAAAGTTTTATTAATCCTTTCTGCATTTGCAGGGATAGGGATACAAAGGCATAATTTGAACATTAAAACTTTAAACAGGCATAACTTTTGATAGGAAGGTCCGTTTGGCGCAAACGAGGACATTCCGGAAAGTTGGCGACGAGATCTACACATGTTATAGGGGTGACACCCCGTAACGACCATTTTCGAAGCAAAAAAACGCTCTCTGGATCTCCAAAACCCAATTTGAAAGTTTACAAACCTAAAAACCACTCTAAACTACTAAAAATATTTTTAAAATCATAAATTAATCATTAAAAAGAGAAATGCAGTAAATCAAGTGAATTTAGTCTTTCTTCTCCGTCTCAGTAAAACATCAATCTCGTGTGATTCCTTTCTAACGCAATCCAGAAAGTGCTTCCTTGATCATGAGTCTCGATATGATTGTTTAATATATAATATGAAAATAATATATACAGAGGACGACATCCGGGACGCATATCAAATGGTTGTTTAAAAATTTATAATTTTAATTTAAATTAATTATACATTTATACTTAATTATTCATTTTTTAATTAAATAAATTAATTAAATTTATATTTAATTAAATAAATTAATTAAAAGGAAAATAAATTTAATTTTTCAAAAAAATACTAAATTACATATAAAATTTTGTTTAATTATTCCTGATTTTTTTATATTTTTTCAATATTTTTAGAATATATTATCTATTTTTCTAATTAATTAACTAATTAATAAACTAATAAAAGGAAAAAAAATTTCCCAAAAAATACTAAATTACATATAAAATTTAGTTTAATTATTCCTGATTTTTTCCATATTTTTTCAATATTTTTACAATATATTATCTATTTTTCTAATTATTTAACTAATTAATAAATTAAATAAATAAATAAATAATATATAAAAAAATTAAAAAGCTAAGATCGGAATTGCGGATTCCGATCTTAGCTAAGGTCGGAATCCGAGATTCTGATCTTAGCTAAGATCGAAATCCAGGAATCCGATCTTGCGTTCGGAATCTGGGATTCCGATCTCGTGATACTATTTAAAAAAATATTATTATATTGATATTATTTTTAATATATTATATTAATTTAGTGTTATTTTTTAAAATTTCGGTTTCACCCCTAAATGCAAATACATTTATACATTAGCCAGCGAACAACGAAAGGCCCAAGGGCCCAAAGCCTATAAAAGCGTCAGAACCAAGAGCAATGTCAAATTTGGTAAAAACTCAAAACCTTTTCCTTATCGGTTTATCCTTTGCCGACCAATTACAACTTCACAAGCAAAGCATGCACAGAGATAAAAAATATAATGAGATAATACTCGCACAGTCGGGCTGGCAAAAAAATTCGTGACTCGTGATTCGCTCGAGATCGATTCGGTAATTATTCGAAATTAGCTCGCTCGAATTAATTTCGAGTTCTTAACAAATCGAGCTTTCGAGCTCGAAATTATTGACGAATCGAACACGAGCTACGCATAGCTCGCTTGATAACGGCTCGCGAGTTATTAGCTCGAATATATTCATCGATTTTCGGTTTGTTGATAATATACAAATGTCTGAAGCCAGTCTTAGCCCATTCATTCTTTTAAGAAAGCCCAAGTTTTATATTTGTAATAATCCAAAATTCTCTGTCAAAATATTCTCTCGAATATTCTCTTTTCCTTTCTCTTCGTCATTCTCCTCAACCTCGCCTCCATGGCTCTAGCAGCTTAACCTATATCTCATTTCTCTCTCAGACACTCATGTATTCGTTTCTCTCTATCTCTTATACTGTCGATTCTACTCTACCTGTTGGTCCTGTCTCGTTATTGTGGTAAGCATTTTCACATCTTTACTTTGTGATGCTTTCGAGCTATTAACGGTTCAAATCGAGTTAGCTCGAATTCATTTCAAATCGAATACAGGCCAAACTTTCAACTCGGAACTTCGTCACGAATCGAATCGAGTTAGCTCGAATCAATTCCGAATCGAGTTCGAGCTAGGGCTAGCTCGCTCGAACTCGGCTCGTTGCCACCCCTGGTCACACTATGTCTATCTCTCCCGCTCCTACTCCGTTTCTTGGTGGAATTCGAATCCAGTACTTGCGTTCAGCAGCGCCAGCAGCTCTTCCCCTTCGCAACCGGCGCACACTACTCGCCACTTGCACCACTGAAGCTGAAGCACCACCCCCAACCCCAACCACCCACTTCTCCATAGTAGACTACCTCGTTCAATCATGTGGTCTTCCTTTCGACAAGTCTCTCACAGCCTCCAAACAAGTCCACCGCCTCAAGTCCCCCGACAGGCCCGACGCAGTGCTCCGCTTCCTTCGACAAGTCGGAGTTGACGAATACCACATCCGAGCTGCACTTTTGCGGGATTCTCGCATCCTTTGCTCCAACGTGGAGAAGAGCGTCAGACCGAGTGTCGAAAAGCTACGAGAGGTTGGTCTATCCATAAAAAGCATCTCAGTTATCATTTCGCGAAGACCGGAAGTGTTGCAGTTCAATTTAACGCCGAAGATTGATTTCTGGTTAGGGGTCCTCGGCTCGGTAGAGAATGTGTCGTTGGTCTTGAAACGGGAGCCGGCGGTTCTCTGCAGCAGTATTGAAAGGGTTTTAATGCCAAATTTAACTTTTCTTCAAGAGCAATGCGGCTTATCAGTTGGTCGAACTATCCAGCTAATTAAACTGTCTCCGAGAGTGATCATATCTAATCCCACAACTTTGAAGGTTAGTGCCCAGCGGGCTGAGAATTTAGGCTTCCCTCGATCGTCGCGAACGTATATGTATGCATTAATTGTGACCTGCAATATGAGCCAACGTACCGTAGATGCGAGGTTAGATAACCTTAAAAGCCTTGGGATTTCACAGGAAGAAATAGTAGTTATGATTAGTAGAGCCCCCTGTTTACTGAGCAAATCAGGGGAGCTCATTGCCAGAAAAATGGAGTTCCTGATAAAGGAAGCGGGTTGCAGTAAGAATGAAGTGGTCCAAAACCCAGTTCTGCTTATGTACAACTTGGAGAGCCGACTGGTCCCTCGAACTGCTGTTCGAAACCTTCTAAAGTCTAAAGGAATACCAGCAGGAAATAGAGTTTTTGCTTCGTTTGTAAAGCTATCTGAGGAAGATTTTGTTGAGAAATTTATTGTGCCGTATGAACATGCTGTTCCTGGCCTCCACCAAGCATATGCTGATGCTGGGAAAATCGAAGGTGTTGATTAGTTCTAAGGGTGTATCAAATTAATTTTTTGCAGACTAAACTAAACTATGTGCATTTGTTGTAATTAAGCCACTCATTTCTTAAGTAATCTTTGTTCCCTTCTGCTAGGGCTAGGGTTTTATTGGGTAAAGGCAGTATGTTTATTTCATCGATGTTAATCTTGAATTAGGGCTATATCAGTTATTCTGATGTATAAAATTGATAATAGATAAGATTCTAATATACATATGATTTGTATATTTGATATGGAACTTTTAGAGGAGCTAACAGGTGACTCTGAAATATTTTCAAGTATATCTTTATATCTTTATTAGGATTTCTTGGCCAAATTTCAGTATACATTTTTCCCCATATTTGTACACGTTTGAGTTTGTTTGTTTAACTTTGACCTTTTTCTTTTTCCTAAATAAACATTCAATTGTGTAGCAACAGTATAGGTAAGCAGGTATTCTCATGTGTGTGCCAACTCAACCAAATCAGCTTTGCGGCTTTGGAGTTAATATCAGAAATTTTTTGGGGGGAAAAGGTTCAAAAGAGCTCTACCGTTCTTCCATGACTAACCTAAAATTTAGTCTGTCCCTCAAATTTCTCTATTAGCTTCCATTTTAACAAACAAAAAAAGGTGCCTTCCATACTTGTCTTGAATATCTCACTCTTAAAATTTTCTAATACAATGATATGAATTTCTTGTGTTGGAATAATGTCACTTTAGTATTGATAAATCGTTATTTCATTATATCGAATTTTGTTAAAATTACATCACTGATCGGCATTTATAGCACTTTGCATAAAACTTTTTGATTCGTTTCTGTGACAAAACATATGCAAGGATAAAAAAGATTCACAAGTCTAACAATCGCACAGAACAGGCTTGTAAAATTGTAGTAACTTTATTTGAGCCAATTCTCACTTAGTAGATCAACTTTGGGCCCAAAATTAGTGTTGGAGAGCATTTCCGATATTTTGCAAATCCATGACATTGTCCTCGTTTTTAATTTTACCTTTACTAGTAATCATTCAATTCCAAATATATTTTATTCATTGAGGAAATAATAAGGCAAAACTCCCAAAAGGTGAAATATCTGGATGAAAACTGTCACAAACTGAACTGTTGGTTTAATGTCATCACTTATTACTGTTCTGCAAGTTCTTTTTCATTATGTAGGCTGACATTTTCAGCACTGGTAAGCATCAAAAAGTAAAAAGAACTAAGGTTCTTATGCTACATTGACATTGTGCATACTATTACAATATGGAAAAGTTGGAGACAACCCATAAGAAACCTAAAGAACTAAACAAAAAAAAAATTACACGATTTCGACATCTGAAGCAAAAAAAGGCTCAAATAATTGAGTCAGATACATTATTCTAACTTTCTACAGGAAACTAAACAGTCTTCCAGATGTAAATTTCATCTCAAAAACAAATCTTCCTGGGCTACTTGTAATTTTCTAACTTTCTCAATTAATGTCTCTGACTCAGCCTAGTGCACATTTGGAGTCAGCATATGAGATCAAGGTGTATTCTTTTGTACCCAAAAATCAGTAATTAGATACATTTTCCGGAGGTCACTGGAATTTTTTTCTAAAATCCGTATTTATAATAACTTTAATTTAATTTTGCGGTAAGTATATTTTAATCTTAATTTGGTTGCTTCATCACCACTTCATCCAATATACATAAGACGGACCTATGTATTGATTGGAAATAGTCACAAAGTCACCAACTTGAGATACAAGTTCAGTGACTCAGAGTTCATAAATCAAAGTTTAGTTATCAAATGAAATGAATTGTGAATGAATTGACCTCCGAAAAAAGGCCCTTAATGTATCATTTTTTTCCGGTGACTTCCACATGTGCACTTATCTTGCTCTTGCTTGAGAATCTACACAAATTAGAAACAATTGAAATGATGCAACGATGTCACTGCCACTACTTAATAAATTCAATAAGAAGTTTTTAAGAACTAACAAATCAACCTACCTCAACTTGGTTTTGAAGCACCTTTATGTGCTGTACTGCCAAGTCCAGCATATCTGCGGTGCTTGTTTGCTGTTTGTATCACATAAAGTAATACTTGATTAGTTTTAAAATTAGATTAATTGAAATGGGTCAGAAAAAAGCACTGTAGTCTTTTTAAAAGATAGAAGAATAAAGACTAATTGTATTGTGTTTCTGTTACCTTATCCATGTTAGGCACAAGATCTTGTAGCTTTCGTAACTTCTCACTTATTCTTGTTCGTCTCTCCTACAGTGATCGTTGAAAGAATTAAATTAGAAGACTAATTCTAGCTTCAGACAGCTTTTGCAATTTTAGCAAATCCAGTATAAAAAGGAAACAAAACAATTACTGTTATACCCTCTCAGCAATACTTCTAGGATGAGTGGCACAACCACGCTTAGCTCGAACTTTGAAGGGTACTTGGTCTTGTTGTATAAAATTACATATAAAATTTAGTTTAATTATTCCTGATTTTTTCCATATTTTTTCAATATTTTTACAATATATTATCTATTTTTCTAATTATTTAACTAATTAATAAATAAAATAAATAAATAATATATAAAAATATTAAAAAGCTAAGATCGGAATCCAGGAATCCGATCTTGCGTTCGGAATCTGGGATTCCGATCTCGTGATACTATTTAAAAAAATATTATTATATTGATATTATTTTTAATATATTATATTAATTTAGTATTATTTTTTAAAATTTCGGCTCCCTACCACACATTTACAGTTCGACCATATATGGGCTGGCCCAATAAAGTGGCTGCATATATATTTTGGGCCCGAGTATATGGGCTGGCTTTTGAATGACCGGCCTTATCCTTTAGTGGACTTAAAAATCTTTTCATATTATTATTTTTTTCTAAATGCAAATTCGATGCTTTCTTTGTTTTATTAAAGAAAAAAATCCATAAAAAGATATATTTTTATTAGCACATATTTTTTTCAAGTTAAGCCTAAAAGTAAGTTTCAATGGGGCTTTAATTTCGAGATTTGATGGTAAAAATTTGTTGCTACCGTAACTGTTGGACTGTAATTAAGATATGTTTGTTTCTAATGCTAGCACCAATAGTCCAATACTTGTTTAGAGGGCGTTTGTTTGTGTAGTAAGGAGTTGCATAATTTAAGGATGCCTAAGTGTTTATGTAGTGTTATGTAATAGATGTTTGGTTGTGTAGTAAGGATGACTAACTTAATGCATGCATATATTCATGTCAAAAGACTAAAATGCCCTTAAATTAGAATTAGTATTATGTATTATATGTTGTGACCTAATTATTGTTAATTATTAATTATTATAAAAATTAATTATTAATGATGATAATAAATCATTTTTACTATCATGAAATATTAATAATTTACTTTTAATTAAATATTATAAATATTATTATTTATTTTATAATAAAAATTATTATTGATTAATTATCTTCAATTAATTATTATTCTTAAATCACTATTATTAATAATTAATATTACTTGTTAAATATTATTAATTATAATAATTAATCTTTGTTATTCATTTGATTTTTTAATAATTATTGTTACTTATTAAGTATTATTATTTATTAATTAATATTAATTAATTTTTAATTATTATAAAAATTAATTATTAATGATAATAAGAAATCATTTTATTATTATGAAATATTATTAATTATTTAACAATAAATCAATATTGTTTATTAATTATTATTATTAATTGTTATATATTATTAATTATTAATTATAATAATTAATATTTATTACTAATTATGATTTTTAATAGTTATTGTTACTTATTAAATATTATTATTTATTAATTATTATAGATTATTAAATATTATTATTAATTATTTCTAAAGGGTATTGTTGGAAAAAAAAAATTAAAGGGGACCGGTGCATAACTTATGCAACCTATTTAGGTTGCATAACTTATGTACCCTTAAGGCATCTTATGTAAGAGGTGTTTGGTGACTTAAGGATACATAACTTAAGTTATGCACCCTTTAAGTCACAAACAAACACACTCTTAGTTTTTTATAATTGAAAGAAGATAGGTGTTATAACCCCAATTTTTGGGTTACATTATCTACAGTACAGTTAAATGCTGTTGAAAGTGTCATCTTAGCTTCTATTATGAAATCGTTGTGATTCAGCATGTTAATTGACCATTTGTTTCAA
This sequence comes from Rhynchospora pubera, assembly GCA_028095005.1. NCBI lineage: Eukaryota > Viridiplantae > Streptophyta > Magnoliopsida > Poales > Cyperaceae > Rhynchospora > Rhynchospora pubera. Next base: position 141,580,689 of record CM051460.1, read on the forward strand.
ATTGCACTTGAAATCTTGTTATTACTTATTACTATCAGTAGACTGTAATTTAGATAACATCTATGTCTAATGTTTGTACAAATACCAGTATAATTTCTTTGATTGAAGGAAGATAGGTGTTATCAGGAAATTGCACTATCTGTATTAACTTTTTTGCTAAGTGAAAATTTCATATTTCAGTCTTGCAAAGGTTTTATTTTTTGACTTATTATTATGATCTTAGTTTTGTTTTCTCAATATAATTAAAACAACATTATCCTTCTTGTATTAATTACAACTATTACTATCTTCTGTTGATTTCTTATCTGTTGCCTGAACAATTTTAAAATTGATATAATGCACGAGAATGATCAAATAAAAGCAGGTTGCCTCTTTGACTTGTATTTGACCAGAATATTGTACATTCTTTTAACAATAATTTGCGCCAAAAGATCAACACAAGTACACACTACACACACTCCGGTCTGGCTTGCTGGACGTGCTAATATTATAAACTGTCATGCGCCTTCTTTGGCGAGTGGAGCTCACATGAGACATTTTTATGGAAGATTTCAACTCATTTCCCTATACAGAGAGGGCATAGATAAATTTACATTCTACCCCTTCACAATGAGAATTTTTGTTAAATGAAACTTCATAGTGAAAATCTACTCCCCAAAACAAATTGAGGGAAATAATCTTTTGGGAACTTGTCAAGTTGTCCGTACAGAAAAGATAACAAAAGGTCAAATGACCAAACAAAATTGTTCAATATTACACATTTAAATAGGAAATGATGAAAATGGCAATGAAATAATATTCCCTGAGGATTTTGAAGGAGGACTTTATTAGCTAAAAGTTTACAGAGGAAGGTCCTATTGCAAACATGTTTTTTACCAAGGAGAGACAAGGCAATTATTAGCTAATTAAAAGCCCTACAAACAATGGGAATCTTCTCATACAATAAGAGATGTAGTTCCCCAAGGCAAGTAATTAAGAGGGACATTTAAAAATTAACCCTATTTATGGCTCATGCAGTACCAAATCTACTCCCTGTCTTTGACTAACAGTTAGAACTTTGATGGTTTAAGAGAAAGAAATCAACAAGGGAAATATGTGGTGTGTCGCTCACCCACCCGAGATCATAGTACGGAGAGCTCCCCAACAGGCGATTCCCAGGCGATTTCAAGAGATGGACGCTGAAGGTTGGCAAACTGTTCAACACCGCCGTCGTACGGCCCCCCAACGCCCCTACCAACAAACCCCTCCTCAACAAGCTCAGGTCTACCGTCCCTACCCGGCTCGCCAGACTTTTGCTCAGGTTGTTGCAACCCCTCGTTCCATATCTCCCCCACAACGTGCCAATGTTCCTCTCATGTCTGCTCCTCCACGTGCCATCGCCCCTCCCTCTAGCAAGCCTCTCCTGCCTCTGCCCCCTCCCTCCACTATGCTATCACAACAACCGAAGGCTAAACCCCTCTCCAAAATCTCCTCCATGCCCCTTAACAGGCCCTCCCCTAACACCACGGCTCCTTTCACTTTCATTTCCCCACACAGCCCAACTCCTCTTCATTTCCCACCTTCTCCTAGCCGTGCTGAGTGGAATGGTCGTTGTTTCCGCTGTTTCATGACCGGTCATGTCATTGCTACGTGCAAGAACCGTCCCTCTTGTGCCAACTGTGGTGACGTTGGACACACTTACTACAAGTGCCTCAAACCTCAAACCCATCGTGTTGTGCAGCAGCAGCCAAAGCACCAAATTTTTCACCACCCAGCTCCCCCAAAACAACCACCTGTTATCTCGGCAAATAAACCTAATTTTATTCATAGGGAACCTGATTTTGAACACCTCCTTGATGGTTCCTATCCCACAAACTCACCTTTAATGCCTAATGACTCTGAACGGCCCGACCTCATCTCTTGTTTCATTCCAAGAGATGACGGTTATTATCATGAGTTAGACCGTCTTACTAAAGCTATCATCTTCTCCCCTCCACTTAATTCTGATGTTGAGATGTCTCTTGATCAAGTTGCAAGCGAATTTGCTGCAACTGGTCTTGTTAATGTCTTCGATTTGTCTGTTGCGCAACTGCCTGGACGGAAATACTTAGTCGTGCCCCCTCCTTCTATCAGCAATCTTGATCTTTGTCTGGCTCTACCGGAAAGCTTTTGGAAATCAGGCTTCGACGCCCAGCTCTGGTCCCCATTGTTGGACAAAGAAGTGGTTATACCATCCTATACCATCTGGCTCGAGCTCGTTGGGATCCCTACTGAATTATGGCATGAAGCTAATGTCAGTAAGGCGATAAGTTCTTTTGGACTTTTTCTGGGCTCTGTTCAATCAACTACCGTAGACAATTTGGATGTTTGGGGGGTTGCTGTAGCCACCACGGACCTCAAAAAGGTACCTAAAAGAATTGCTATGATAGCCGGAGCACTACAAGCAATTGTCCATGTAATACCAATCAAATGGATTAACAGACCCATCTACTTGGCTTCTGACCTACCGACTTTACCTACAACCATTCTTAGACCCTCAGAGCGCCGCAGCCAACCACTTGGTAACTTTACTTCCTCTTCCTCCCAGTCCAATGGTTCGAGCACTGAAGCACGATGGTTGATTGACGGCGAACGACTAACTATAGATTTACCGGCGTTAAAAGAGATTCTACGAGGTGTTGATCTTAGTCAGTTACCACCAGACATGGTTGCAGCAATGGCAGGTGATAGGGAGGCAGTCAGGCGCAACAACGCACAACAGCGTGCCGTACATGCAGCACAAAAGCAACATGGTCACACCGCCGCAGAAAATCAAGTTCACACAAGGAGGGACGGTACGGATTTCAATGTGAAATGCCAAGCAGAAAAAAGGCCACGCGACTTTATGCAGGTACTTTCTCTTTCTCCTAAACGTTGTGTACCTCCTACTCCAAGTAGGGTTCTAGATGTTCAAATACTTTTCCCTGAAACTTTGCCAAAGGAAAATATTTTCACCAAAGAGGTAACTACGGTACATGATGAGCTTTGTCTTGTTGAAACGGGTCCTGACATGTCAATTGTCCCCATCTCCACGCATGCTAGGGTTGAGACGTTTGTTTCCTCAATTGTACCGAATATGACCAACCAATTGTCTCTCTCTGCTCCCGAGGAACTTATAGTTCCCAATTTACATAATGACCAACTTTTGGTACCTTTGACTTCTGCTCCCACTCCCTCTAGTAAAGCTTTAAAGGTTCAAAATAAGTCAAAGTCACATGCTTCTCTGCCTATGGCAAATCCTTCAGATTTTTATGATGTACCCCTTGTTTATGCTGAAAGTTTGGATATAGCTGGCTTAATTGGTATCCCAACTTTGACAATTCCTAAAAATATCTTGGATTCTTCTTTGGGCCAGGATTCTGTTGGGCCTAAAAAGCAAAGAATAACTTACAATGATGCAAACCGTCTTGGAGCCCAACACCAGCGTCTCTCTAAGAGCTCAGCTAGCAAATCTGCAGTAGTAGGTTCTGCAGATTTCGACCCTTATGCTGCTTCAACCTCTGGCATCAAAAAACGTTTGGGCCCAATAAATACAGCCCGTAACAAACATTATGCAGGACCAATTGGTGACTATGGTTTAATCTTTGATGCTGCGACATCTGATGAACTAGAATCGATTGAAGAATAGCTTCCCACGCCATTCGAATTGCTTCTTGTTTTCTCTTCTTGTTTTCTAATCTTGTGTTATGTTTTGGTTTTCTTATGGATTTACAAGGATTTAAGAAATTTAAGATGTTGAACTGGAATGTTAGAGGATTAGGTGATTCGGCTAAATGTAAGGTTGTTAGAGAGACTATCCGTTCTTCACGGTGTGATATTTTTTGTTTGCAAGAGACTAAACTCTCCTCAATTTCTGTTAATCAGGCACAATTGTTCTGCCCTTCTTACTTTCATTTTCCTTTAGTTACCTTAGATGCTGTTCATTCAAAAGGCGGTTGTTGTATTGCTTGGAAACGTTATTTTACTCTACTCTCTTCTTGGGTCACTAATTTCACTTGTTCTGCTTTACTATTAGATACCCGAACTGACAATAAAATTCTAATTACTAATGTTTATGGACCTCACCGTGACAATCTGCGCTTGCAACTCTTCCAGGAAATTAGATTGACTGCCTCTTTATACTCAGTTCCATGGATTTTGTTAGGTGATTTTAACGTTGTAAGATGGATAATAGATCGCTCAAACTTAGCAACAGATTTTAATATGATGGAATGTTTCAATGATCTTATCAATGACTTACAACTAGTGGATATACCTCTACGAAATAAACGGTTTACTTGGAGTAATAAACAGCCTTCTCCGTCGCTCTCTAGGCTCGATCGTGTTTTTCTTACTACTACATGGGTCCAACATTTTCCCCTGATCACTCTCGAACCGCTTGCGATGGTCGTGTCAGACCACTGCCCACTTATTTTACATTGTCGACAATACCCTACACAACCTTCACCTTACCGCCTCGAAAGGTTCTGGTTCCGGTTTTCTGATTTCAGCAACTTAGCTGATGCTGTGTGGTCCCAACAAACGGCTTCTGATCGACCACTTTCTGATTTCTATTCTCGTCTTGCCTTGCTCCACAAAAAAGCTAGAAGTTGGCACAATCTCTCCTTCTCTAGTGCCGATACGCATCTTAAAAATTGTAAGTTTTTTATCTCCTTCTTCGACAAGTTAGAAGAAGCACGCACACTCACTGCTTTAGAATTTTGGCTAAGGATCAAAATTAAAGAACGTGCTTTTGAACTTTCTAGAATTTCAGAGGACAGATGGCAGCAACGATCTAGGTGTAATTGGGTTAAATTAGGTGACAGAAACACAGCCTTTTTTCATTCTTTTGCTTCTGCTAGGGCAGCAAAAAAATTGATTTCAGAAATCCAAGTCCAAGGTGATGTCTTACGTGATTCAACAAGTATTATAAATGCCTTTACTGATTTCTTTACTTCTTCTCTGGGGACATCTTCCACTGTTCTACCTTTCCATCCTTCCACTCTGTATTCAGAAGACTTCACTCTAGATTCCCTGGATGCGCCTTTCTCTCTTCTTGAAATCAAACATGCTGTTATGAAACTTTCAAATGGTAAAGCCAGTGGACCGGACGGGTTGCCTAATGAATTTGCAAAAATTTTTTGGAGTTCCTTAAATGGTAACATCTTCCAAATTTTCTCTGATTTTTATGATGGAACCTTAGATCTCAAAGTTTTTAATAAAGCCAATATTGTTCTCATACCAAAGAAAGATGTTTCGATTACACTATCTGACTTTCGTCCAATTAGTGTAATCTCTTACATACCAAAACTCCTTTCTAAGGTCCTGACAATTAGGCTTCAGCATTTCATTTCCTCTCTAGTCTCCTCTAATCAAACGGGTTTTATCAAAGGTAGGTTTATTGCTGAAAACTTCATCTCTGCAAGGGAAATTTTGCATCACCTAATAACTTCTGGAGAACCGGCAATTCTTCTGAAACTTGACTTCTCAAAAGCATTTGATTCAGTAAACTGGAACTTCCTGTTTTCAGTTCTACAAGCACGAGGATTTCCAAATAAGTTCCTGGACTGGACCCGACAAATAGTCTCTACTGCATCGTCTTCTGTCCTAATAAATGGAATCCAGGGAAGGACTTTTCAACATCAAAAAGGTCTTCGACAAGGCGACCCTTTGTCACCTTATTTGTTCATTTTGGTTGCTGATGTTCTTACGAAAATGAGCCAAGCTTCTGCAACGTCTCTTGACGTTTCCTTATCAAGAAAATTGAACTTCCCTTTTCAAATTCTTCAATATGCTGACGATACCTTAATCTTTTCCACTGTGAAAGGTTCAGCTATTCATACGCTTGCACTGGTTTTACGACTTTTTTCTGACGTCTCAGGTCTCAAAATAAACAATGAGAAAAGTTCATTTGTCCCTTTGAACCTTTCAGATGAAATCATTTCCTCGGTCCAAGGTACGCTTGGGTTTCGAAGAACAGATCTGCCTATTACTTACTTAGGCATGCCGTTAACTTCTAACACTCCAACAAAAGCCTCATTTATGCCTCTCCTAGATAAGATCAGGAGAAAGATGGATGGTTGGAAGGGAAGATTGCTTTCACGAGCTGGTAGACTGCAACTGTGCAATTCTGTCATTTCTTCAATTCCAGTTTATTTTATGTCCTGTTTTGCCCTACCAGCATGGTTCATAAGCTTGGTTGATAAATTAAGGCGATCTTTTATTTGGTCTTCAGGAGATAACAACAAAAAAGGAGTTTCACTTATTAATTGGGCTCTTGCGTGCATACCTAAAAATTATGGTGGCCTTGGCATTACTAATCTCAAACTGCAAAATCAGGCAATGCTTCTACGTTGGTGGTGGCGCCTATACTCAGAAGGAACTTCAATTTGGAAATCTACTGCGAGCTTGCTTTTCCAGCGACATGACCTTTCTACCCAACCCTTGCGTTGGATAAAACAGGGCTCTTTTTTCTGGCGATGTCTACTTTCCTTGCGATATTTGTTCCAAATTTCCACCGTCTGGACAGTAGGAGATGCAACAAAACCCCTATTCTGGTTCGACAATTGGGGGTACGGTAATGTCCAATCTTTCTATAATTTGACTACTTCAGACTTGCCAAATTGTCCCAACTATTCACTATCGCAAGCCTTAAGTAACTTACATTTAGTTCTGCCGAGGCCGCATACTCAACAACAAACTCAATTGTCCCATGCGTTGCAATCGCTTCAGTTATTTCAGACAGGTGACAAGTTAAATTGGAAATGGGACCCTGGAGGAAACTTCTCTGTTAATTCAACTTACAAGTTCCTTTCAACCTCTGGGCTCATAAAGACCGACCTTCCTGTTGTATGGAATTTCAAACTGACCCCGACCATCAAACTCTTTTGCTATTTCTGGTTACGTAACAGACTACTTACTCAGGATCGTCTGCTAAGATGGAATTTCAACTTTACACAAGGATGTGTGCTCTGTTCCTCACACGTTTTGGAGACACCAGTGCATCTCTTCTTTAACTGTGCCTTCTCTAAGGAAATCTGGCTGCAATTGCATACTGTTACTTCCTTACCTCTACCAATTGCACAAGAGGATTGTCCATCGACTTTCAACATCTTTTTGCAAAATGTCCCGACTGAACAAAAGCAAATTGCAGTTACCTTCCTCTCATGCGGTGTTTGGAGCTTATGGAAGGAGCGGAACTCAAGAACCTTTCGACAGGAAAGACGTACTTCACACGCCCTATTTCAAGAGATTTGGCTTTGCGCGAAGGATTGCTTTAGACACTGCTGATTGGTTTTTAATTTCTTTTGTTTTTATTTATTTTACTTTCTTCTAGGTAGCTACTGCCTAGTTTTCTAAAAAAAAAAAAAAAAAAAATGTGGTGTCCTAGAAGGGTGGTTTTGGTGCTTGTGCTATTTCTCTTTGGCTTCTCTTTGCTTCATCAACAAACCAGTGTTGGTAAGATTAGCAACTATTAATTAAGCATCATTTTGTTTTGTTGAAGTCTCATATGTACTTTTGTCGAGCTTCTTTTACTTAAAAATCATAGTTTTGAAAATGACAATAAAAATTGTTGGGTTTATTTCTCATTTAGTATAATATTTAGAATTTAGGTTTATAGTTTTTTCTTTAAAGTTAAGTTTCAAGATAATAAAATATTACATTCCATTTGATTTCAAGAAATGCAATAAAACGATCAACACGTAAAGGTGCGAAATACAAGAAGAATGAAATATTCTTTTTTGCCACTTTCTATGTCCTAACATCTATTTTTTTTTCTTTTTCTTTCTTTTTGAACAAAAAAAGATGCTGTCAGATTGCTTGAAAAAAGACAGAGGAATGCAAAGTTGAGTACTAAGGAAGAAGAGATGGAAGTGTGGTTAGAGAGGGACTACGATCAAGTGAGAAAGCGAAGACCAATTAATAACAGTTATAAGCCTTGAATAATTAGATCGGCCTCTTGTTATTATTATTATTTTTTTTCTTTTTGAAAGATAGATTAGCCTTAACTCGCTAGTTCAGCTGTGTTGCAACTTACAACTAATTCCAATTTTGTTCTCCCACAAAGTGCTGCCTTCTGCACTTTTATAGTATTAGTTTTATGATACTTCCTGTTTAGATGACGCACTTGTAAGAAAAAATGACTTATAATGAGGCGTATTTTTGCAATGTAATTTTTGGTGGTTCTTTGTGGTTTCGTTTTTTTTTTATAGCTCATCGACTTCTATATACATTTGTAATTTAGTTTCAATATTTATCTGACATTCTGTTCCTAATTTTTCATACTTAATATATTAAGAGCATGAAATTATGGATGCCAGCGTGGACCTGGGCCTTTGATTTCAATCAAGATTCGTGTAACTAATGTCAAAAAATCCTCCCCAACAAGTTTAATGAAATTGAGTCTAGTTTCAGGTGTGGTCAAATACCGGGTCAAACTGTAAATAGTAAATCAAAGATGCCGCATAACCAGTATACCAACATCAAGTTATTAGTTATACTTGTAGAGTTACACAAGGAAGAAACTTAATTAACTTTTTTATTGCTAGACTTGCAAGAAGTAAGAATGGCATTATGGTTTAGATTAATCAAATGTTGGAAAAGCAGCCAGCAGCCAAATCAGCAGCTAAAAACCAAGGCTTCTCAGTAATTAACGGTTTGAGGCCATCTAATCTGTTGCTTTTTATTTGTTTTTTTCATAAATATGTTACTTGCTTTGCCAGCAACTTTTGATGATTTCCCCAAATAGTATATACCGTCTAAGACGTCATTTTGACTCTTTTTATTATTTTTATGACTAGACGGCAGGTTCATGCTAATAAGTTGAGAGATCATAGGCATGCATTGCCTACGGGCGTTACCTTTCTAAATTAAACAAAGAGCATGCATTGCTTAAAACATAATTTATAGGTTGAGAGCTCATAGGCATGCATATATAGGTTAAGACATGATTTATAGGTTAACTAAAGATATAAACATGTATTAGCGCATACATACTTCTTGTTAGTACTGACAAATAATTTTTGTAAATTACCATGTATTTGTACGTTGATTGTACGAGGTTTGAAATGCTTTTATTTTATTTTTTTTGTCTTCACATACTTCTACTTTTGACGCTTAAAAGCTTAAAACTAAGTATCAAAATAAAACAGCACGAGGTGTGATATCCATTTTTTGTCTATCCACTGCTAAAAAAAAATGTGAATTATGGATCTTCATCTGATAGACATTGTAAATACACTAAGATAAGAATCGCAATTCAATTATTTTTCATGCGTGCATTGTGAAAACATAAGTAACCTCTTATTGTTATATTTGAAAAAAATATAAAATTTGATTTTCAAAGATATTTTAATATATAGATCATATTGAGCGGTTTGGATCGGCCGTTTGAAATTTTAATGGTCGACGTTAAGATTAGAATGGCCGATCCAAACCACTCAAATTGTTCTACGTTATAAAACACCTGGATCCTCCTTATAGAGCAGCAGATAAGTTATGGTGATTAAAATATTAAGGTTTGTAATTTTTTCGGCAACATTTTAACTCAAACATAGTCATAAATAGAGTATAAATTTTCAAATCAAATATGATCAATGTGTTATATATAGCATGGTTAATAATTGATGGGATTGTGCGCATTGTCGAAGTTAGATATTGATTTAAATTCTCATTTTTTTCCTTAATTTTTTAATGTACCGAGCTTGATTCATAGTTAAACAGTAGGATGATACTCAAATGAATACAATTTGATTGGAACGCTCCATACAATACAAGTCTGATAAAAGGCGAGTGATCAATTTTTTAAAGTTTTATTAACTCATCCACTCAAAAGCAATTAAAATTTTACCTTAAAAAAAAATTCAAATTGTTTGATGGACTTGAATTACCGACGTTATCTAGGTAGGCTATAAGCTTATTCGCCCCTTTGAACTTAATCATGTTAAATTTATCCAGACAGTCCTTTGACAGCCGCTGTCAATTACTCTAAAAGGGAAAAAAATATCCACATATATACATACAATACACATATTATATTAAATAATAAAATGTTATATATACAACTTAATTTTGTAATTCAAATAACATTTTAAAAATATAAAATAAATCACAATGTTAGTTTAACGAACTCTTGAATTATCTTGCCCATTTAAGACTCGAGAGCAACATTTGACAAGCAGACAATTCATGGGGGATGGGACCGCACTTGATAGTTGATACGCATCATAAAATTAATGGGAGTTGTTTTGATTCGCTAAAAGAGAGTCATGTGATTTAACCTCGGTTTCTGTGTTGTGGTCAAAGATAACAGTGATCAGGCATTGACTAAAAGGTAAATAAATTCGGTGCCACATCTATGATTTACCAGCCTGCGTACTGTAAGTCTGTAACTTTCTTCGAACCCAGTAAAGTTTACAGACTGTCTCCCAACTTCATCATTTTATTTGTTAACTTCCATGTACCTAATTTTTCGATTTAATCTCCAAACCCATTACCAATTATTATTATTAATTTACAAGATTTCATCTCAAACCCATTACCAATTTCTGTTTCTGGTATCTAAACATAGCAATGCTTCGCCAAAAAAAAAAAAAAAAAATCTGAAGAAAAAAAAGAACATTTTTTCTTAACTATAGTAAGCTTCAAAACCAAAAAATTGAGGAAGAAGGAAAAAAAAATTTAGAAAATGATGGCCCCTTATCAGACAAATAAAGCAATTGACATAATAAAAAGACAATTGATCTCACAGGCCAGATATGCGGTGAAAATGTGCAGCACAAATCGAAGCTAATCACACAGTTGGCAAACCAGAGTAAGCAATCAACACATCAATGAAAATGTGTTCTATGAGCATTCATTTTGTACTAAAAATATTCAGACTTAAATCAATTTAAAATTTGATGAATATTTGAAAATGTGAATGGACTCGGAAGGTGAAGCCGCCAAGCATCCAGCCTTGTCCGTACAAGTGGCACCAAAGTGTGGTACCAGTGTAAAACTCAAGGACGGCTCCCAAGTTCTAAAGCTATTCTTTCTTTCTTTAATTATTATTAATTTACTATTTTGTTTTTTTTTCCCAACAAGGCCGGTGGACACCCAACTTCTCAAGTTACTGTGAGAAAGCAAAAACCAATCAACGGTTGAGTTGTTAACACGAGGTCCGTGTTAACAAATCCCTATTTCCTAAGTGTACTTTTGTTTTTAATGCATGTTTGATGTTTGATTGCTTTATACAATACCTGCTCTCACTAGTTTCCATGGTACTGATCAGTTCAAAAGTAGTGCCAAGACTTAGAAAATTATTCACTTTTCAACCTTCAAACAGTTGCTAATATTTTATCACAGTGTAGTTTAATTTGAAATGCACCAATTGACATACTTCACAAAACAACAGCCTCCGATTCCAAGATGAAAGATGTGAATAGTCTTGAATTTCTAAACTCAGCTGTCCCATACTAAACAATCAAACAATTTGTTTTCTTCAATTAAGTCCCTGTCATAATCTAAGACTACAATTTCAATATGATTATATGAAATGGTGTGTTATCCAACAATGGTAACAACCTTATGGTGCATGGTTTCCACGTATCACCTGTTATGCATAAATTGAAATTTTATTTCATGAACATGCTATTTTATGGTCCAGAATGCAGGTGGTGGCATTTAGCAAAGAGCAGGTTAACCAATTGAGGGCCACTAATCAAACAAAAAAGTCTAAATGCCAGATTTACACTTCTCTCCAAGTCAAATTAAGTTGGAGCAGTGCCTGGTACTGATCGATACTGGAATTTTACTTACCTTCCAATACCGACCATTGTAGGCCATGACAGCCTCAAAACAAAGCACTGCATAGTGCCTAACAAGCAGCCTACCAGTGCCAATCTTCTTTTTCTGTAAGGAAACTAAAACTGGACATGTGATTACAAATTTTACATAAAAATTTGCTATTTAATTATATTTCTTCCCCCCCCCCCCTTCTAACTTACAATTTCTGTATGCACCCCTGAGTCTTTCTCACAAATTACAAAGGACAAGCCTGGCAAAACAACAGGAGGCCCATGAACAAAGACTAATAAATATTCAACTGATTTAGAATATTAGTAACAAGACGCTTCGTAGAAGTTATATTATTATATATTCAAGTGTCAGCATTATTTTTTCTAAGGTGCAGCTGTAGTTGGTCTTTGTCATTTATGTGCCTTAATTACTGAAACCAGTTTGCCACTGCTTGCTGCAATTATCTGGATCAGACGCATATTCAAAAATCACCTGATGCAGTGAGCCTTTCCTTTGTGCTTGTTTGCAATTGATATGACATGGCACTACAGAACCATCCACCTGAGAATACACAAACACCTAGTGTGCAACTTCAAAATCACCATACTTCCACACCATCTCCATCCGCACTTACCCTTTCAATAAGACCGGCAGCAGCTGCTTTCTTTACCCAAAACTGTTCGACCTCATCTTCTTCATCTTCACAGTCATCAGCAATGTCCTCCCAATCACCCCCAATTCCTACCTCAAACAAATCCTCAAACCCATCTTCTATTTCAGGTTCGTTTTCTGCCTCTTCACTGTTTACTAAATCATCATCTCCCAAATTCAAGTCAAACCCCTTTCTCCTCGCTCGCCTCATTCTCTTCCCTTCTCTAACAAGCTCCATCATCCTTTCCTTCTCCATCAACAACTCATCTTGCACAAGCAGCTTGCCCTTGTCATTGTATGCCTCGGTTAAATACACCGAGTGCCGTATTCCTTTGATGCTCACATAAAACATCTCCGGGTGACGAACCAACATGGCCCGCAGCTTATTCGGCAACCCAAAATCTCTCCTGAAATGTGTCAAGTGATCAATCAGAGTCCTTTTCTCAACTGTCATGCCCAAAATTTCTCTCACTACCGCACAAGCCCTTTTCTCTGCCATTTCAGGAGAAAGAGAATCCAAGTCACAGTCATCAAAAGGGGATATTTCAGGAAGGTTGCGAATCCGCAGAAGGAATTCGCGGTGGCACCTTTTAATATTGAGACCACGTCTCAACGGGATAAAATCAAACCGCCTAGGCCGGTCCATGATCCGGTCATCATTATACGACCTTAGAGGCGGCAAAGGCGAAGCCAAAGACTTATCAAGCGAAACTAACTGTACAGCACGGCCGTAAGATGTATTAACGGTGACAAACCGGTCGGGGTGTCGGTTACAAAGTTTGCTACGGAAATCAGCAGGGAATCCAAAATCCGGGCCGAGGTGAACCAGCTTGGAGGTGAGGATCCTACGGTGAAGCGAAAGCATAAGAAGACGATGTAACTTGGCGGCGAGAGAATCCTCCATGCGTGCCCGCAAGAGAGAGGACTCCTCGAAGAGGGAGAGGGCGGCGGGGGTGAGAGTGACGGCGAGCACGGAAGAGTGGAGAGGGGATTGGGAGGGGGCGTAGATAAGGCGAAAGAGAGACGGGTAGCGGAGGATCATGGGGATAAGGGGACGACGGTTGGGGAGAGTGAGGTAGCCGCGGCAGCGGCGGAGGATGCTGAGAGGGAGGAAGTGGCGCGGCTTGGAGAGGAGGAGGGTGGAGAGCTTGCGCGCGAAGCGGAGGTGGCTGTGGCGGGAGGCGTGGCTGTCGAGGTGTGGCGAGCGCACGAGTTTTGGCGAGGGGAAGTGGATGGGGTGAGAGGAAGGTGTGGTGGAGGCGCGGATGGGAAGTGGGAGGAGAGGTTTTGTTGGTTTGGGGAAGGGCAGGTGAGAACAGTGGATGAGCAGAGGTGGGAGGGTGGAGTGGGGAGAGGTCATGGGGATGGATAACGGCGCCACGGCCATGAGAGACTGGAGTGTGAGGAGAAGTGCTATCTGGCGGCAGATACTAGCTAGAGATATTTTTGGAATCACGTATCAAAAAAAAAAAAGAAAAAAAGATATTTTTGGAATCGGAATTATGAACCGAAATTTTAAAAAATAATATTAAAATAATATAATCCAATAAAATTAATATCAAAATAATCAGTTTAATATAAATAGTATCGTAAGATCGGAATCCTGGATTCCGAACGTTAGATCGGATTCCTGGATTCCGATCTAACGTTAGATCGGATTCTGGGATTCCGATCTAACGTTAGATCGGAATCCTGGATTCCGATCTAACGTTTAGTTTATATATAGGGGTTTCCGATCTAGAGAAGCTGCTTTCGCTCTCGCTTGGACTCTCCTTTCCGCGAGCACAATAAGTTTTTTTAATTTTTTTTATTTATTTAGTTTATTAGTTTTTAATTTAGTTAATTAAATTTTAAAATAGGAAAAATATTGAAAAAATATTTAAAAAATCTGAAAAAATCAGGAAAAATAAAATGTAAATATATATGTAATTTATTAATTATATTGTATTTTTTTTGTTTTTTTATTTGTTTATTCAGTACTTAATTAATTAAAAAAATAGATAATAAATTGTAAAATTATTTTAAAAATACGGAAAAATAAGAAAAATTCATATGAAAATTTTTGTGTAATTAATTTATTTATTTTTTATTTTTTTGCTTTTAATAATTAAGATTTTGAAAATTAAATATGGGAAAAATTAGAAAAATGATAATAATTGATGGTATTAATTAAAACTGTAGGTAATCACAACGCTTTGAAAAATATGAAGTTTGGCGCTATCACACCTAAGTACGAGATAGTCACACATTCAACAGCTCTAGATTCGAAACAAAAATGACAAAGGACCAAGATAGTCACACTTTGAACTGAAAAAACAGCTCTAGATTCGAAAAGTTTGGCGCTACAAAAATATGAAATACGCTCTGAAAAATTCTAACAAAAATACTGAGCTGTTAATTGGCGGACGAATTTTCCTAAACTTAAATTTCAAAATTTTTAGGCGTACCATTTGTTTAAAACAAAAATGACAAAGGACCAAGATAGTCACACTTTGAACTGAAAAAACAGCTCTAGATTCGAAAAGTTTGGCGCTACAAATATGAAATACGCTCTGAAAAATTCTAACAAAAATACTGAGCTGTTAATTGGCGGACGAATTTTCCTAAACTTAAAAATTTCAAAATTTTTAGGCGTACCATTTGTTCAAAACAAAAATGACAAAGGACCAAGATAGTCACACAATCAAATCAATACTTTTTCTTTTTTTTTTTACTGTTTTCAATTTAAGTAAATTAATAATTATATTTTAATTAAAATTGTAAAATAAATTAATAATTTATATTATTTTGTAAATTAAATTAAAGTAGTTAAAAAATAATAGCTCAATCAAATTAAATTAACTAAATGAAATTAAATTAAATTAATTACTTCAAACAACTAAATAAGATTTTATTACATTAAATTAAGTCAAATTATTAAATAATTTTATTTAATTAATTTTTAATGTCATTAAATTCATGCAACTGATAAAGTCTGGAAAAGAACTGCAAAAGGACAGGCGTGCTTTGATAAAAGGTCAAAAGTATACTGATGCCTACCTAAGGACTGCAAAAGGACAGGCGTGCTCTGATAAAAGCTCAAAAGTATACTGATGCCTACCTAAGCACTGCAAAAGGACAGGCGTGCTCTGATTAAATGAAATAAATCTAATATTTAATTATAAGTTTATATTATAATTATTGCCATAAATAAATTATTACATAAAGTATTATGTACTTATTATGTACAACATTTAACATAATTGAAAATTTTTAATATTAAAAATAAAACCATCCATATCAAATTAATATCAAAACTTTAAATATTAAAATATTATTCATAATATAGAATTATATTATACTAACATTATTCAAAATATCAAAAATCCGGTTCTAAACAAACGACAAAAATTTTATAATATATTAATTTAATATTAAAATTTTATATATTTAATTAATGTTTATAATAGAAGTAAAATAAAATATATTAATTTAATATCTTATCTTCAAAATATATTACTAAAATTTCATAATATATTAATTTAATATTAAAATTTCATATATTTAATTAATTTTTATAATAGAATTACAATAAAACCATGAAAAAGACAAAATTGAGCAGTTACAGCACTGTTCGGAATCCCAGAATCCGATCTAACGTTCGGAATCCAGGATTCCGATCTTACGATACTATTTATATTAAACTGATTAAATTGATATTAATTTTATTGGATTATATTATTTTAATATTATTTTTTAAAATTTCGGAATTATGAAAGAGTCTATAATGGGCTGCGTATCTTTAACACGAGCAAATAAGGCCCAGTAGGTCCAGATGTCTGTATAGGTATGTAAGAGATAGAGGGCCTACTTAGAGCTTACTAGGGCAAGCTGTAATATTAATTTTTGATTTGTAATTGTAGCCTTATTCGGAGGGAATCTTTAATATAATGCGTAGGGGTGCATAACGTCTAAAACGATCACGAAAATGGAGTGTTGCGTTAACCGTTTTGTTTTTTTTCACGAAAGTGACTACGTGTTTGCGTTAACCGTTTCGTTTTGAACTAAACGGTCGAAATCACGAAAATACCATGAAAATACACATGGACGAAATTGACTGCATGTTGCCTTAACCGTTTCGTTTTTAAAACGCAACCAAAATCTTTAATCGTTTTGTTTCGTTTTAGACGAAACGAAACGAAAGAACGGTTAAAACAGTCGCCGTTTTCATCCCTAATCATGAGGACTTAAAACTTATTTGTATAGAAATAGAGTGGAGTTATTGACCATTTATGTTTCATTTTTATGTTCAGTTGAATAGTAATTAGTATTGAGAGTTTTTTTTTGTTTAAATTTAAAAGGCTGTTTATTCCGTACAGTATTTGAAGAGTATGCAAGAACAGCAATTTGACTGATTCTTTGACAACGAACAACTACAATTTTACTAGTTACAAAGAATGGTTGCAGGTTTAGCCCTAACCTCTAAAACATAATTAAACTATTCTAACCAAATTATGCCTTATATATCAACCTTTTTTTTTCGATTTTTTTCATTTGACCCTATACTTTGCCCATGATCTAAACACAACTTCTGGCATCTTCCTGCTAGCCAAAGCTGACATGACTCTAGCCCTAGCTACTCTCTTCACAAGCAATCTCCATGTCTTGTCTGATTTCCCCTCTCTTTGCATCTTCATCTTGAATCTGCTGTCACTAGTCAAGAGCAAAATTTAACATTTAGCAATGTCATTGAGTACTTTTTCTTTTCTACTTCTCTAATTGATACATAGGTGGGCACACAACTTACTTGCAAAGCGGAACTTTGCATGACTCGGGATGATCGCAAATCGAAGCGTGCAACTGCAATAACTGCCACATTCTCTTGCAGTGGATACAGCTCCCAGGTGCCGACCTCTTTTCACACATGCTGAAGTGGTGCAAAAGGAGTTGTAAGCCCTGGCATGTGCCAAACCAAGTACATGGTCCTTTGTTCCTCCTTGACAAGTCCACGTTGCGGGGCCTGATCTCTGAGCAGCCTTCGGTGAAAATGTGTTCAAGGCAGTCAATTGCAATGTTTAGGTGCTGATAAGCATCCTGAGCAGCCCTCTGTTGTTTCCACCTTCTTTTCCTCTGCATGCGCACAATAATAAAAATCAAAATTCAAGGCCACTTTTTGCCAAAAACAAAAAAAAATATTATTCTCCACAAATCATAAATAGATAATTCAGGTTTAGTTTTTCATTTGGAATTCTCAACCACTTCAATCAATTGAAATGCTAATCAATTCGTAACAAACCTGATCAATGTCTTCCAGGAACTCTAGGATCTCGAGTTCCAGTGTTGGGTCGTATCGCCTAAGGAACTGCCACCCATCAGACCTCTGCACTTCCTCAAACTCTTTGACAATAATCTTCATGCATTGCTGATACAATCTCGGTGCATCGCACAGCTTAGCAATTTTCAACACATCGATTACTCTATCTGATGTCAGCTCTGTTGCTATGATGATCTCGCACTGCTTCTTGAGCCATCCGATTTGGTATGCATGTGACAGTGCCAGGAGTTGCATGCCGTGCTTCTCCAATATGTCTTCAATCATCGTTGCTTCGACTGTGGATATCCTGTTCATTGCCAAGGAAATTTAATTAGTGTTCTGTCCGTTTCAATTTTAAATATAATCAAAGGAGAATAACCAAGAAGAAAAACTTGAATGAACAATTCTGTATCGTATTTAATAAATTATTCCTTCTTTTTGTTCACATTAACTGCTTTCACCAGCATGTCAGGGGGCAAACAAAAAGGACGTTAAAAATGGAGGTTTTTATTTTTTGTTAATCTTTAGCTCCAATTTGTGAATAACAAATAAATATTTAATGAGAAATTGATAAAGAAGATGAAACCAATACCTGGTAAAATACAAAAGGTGCAGAAAAGCTATTACAGCATCTGAAGGGGCACCCGAAATCCGAATTGTACAAACAGAGTTCCAACCTCTACTGGCTCTGTCAATCTTCCTCTCCAATACCGGAGATGTCGAGGCCTAACCAGAATGAGGATAAAAACTTCAGAATCAGGGAAAATACGTGAAATGAATGGAACTTTTGAAATTGTCTAATTAAGCATTGAAGTTATCTGCTTTTACAAGAATGCTAGAATGTGCTAAGATAGTCTGCCCGTCGGATGTCCTGACGACGACATCAGCTGGCGGCAGTGCGTAATCTTTTCCTGCCTCATACCAAAGTGTGTAGCTGTTGAATTCTGTTTTTACTCCCATTACTTGAAATCTATATTGTTTCTTTTTCACTTTCTGAAAATACTGCTTACAAACTGCTATTGGTTTTGTTTTCTCTGATTTGGTTTGTTTTGTAGAAGAAATGAATGAATGGAGACTGCTAGAAGCTTCGTTGGATTTTATAGAGAACCTGAATGGATAAGAGAGGAACTTGAAAATGAAATACCCAGACAATAATTTATGATTGTGAGACGCGGTGAAGATATTATTGCTGAAAGTTTCACAATATTAAAAGAGAAAAATTTGGGAAACAAAGAAGAAAAGAAAAAAGAAAGATGTTGCCGTCCAACATAGATAAAATGATAAATAGACAGCTGGAAAATGATGTGGCTGGATAAAGCAGTCTAGTCAGCAAACTAAAAGAGATGAGACCAAATACTAGTTGGGTCAAACAAATGGTTGACTTCTTCGTTGGCTGGATGAATGACACGTGTTTGATCTCGTCTTTGTGAATTTATTGCATTATTATTCCAGTGATGGTGACGTCTGGATATTAGCAAGCCACACAGAAAGAATAATTGTTTGATTAATTTAGATTGGTTCTCTCCATAGTGATTGGATGGCATTAACTGTAATCCAAACTATTTCACAACATGGTGCCAATCATATGATTTATTTTTGTTTTTTCCCCTATAGATTGAGAAGCTCAAGTCAAGACACCTGGATCTGACGTGCATTTGGTTGGCGTGTTCAATATTCTTAAAAAAAGAATGCAAAACGAACAATAATTAAGCATGAGATTTAAATGTGCAAAAATTTGAAAATAATTAAGATTAACGACACGTTCTGATGTTTGATAACAATAACTTTCATGTCGTTGATACATTCAAATTAAAATATTGTCTACTTGAATGTTTTTCCCAAGAAATAATTTCTTAAATATTGAACAAAACTAAAGTAGTAAATTAATTTGGTCCTGTGTTGTGATTATTATTAAAACAAGAAATTGTCAAGGTCCATGCTAGTTTCCAATATATTCACATGTCATACGTTCTGATATATTATGAAGTCCTACAGAAATTTTATTAGAGAATATAATCATGAGCAAATGTTTCAAGGCGATTGGTCTTATATATTTAGATGCTTAGTTATTATATTTAAATATAGATGCTAGAATTAAGAATGAGATATTTTCAAAACTGAAAACAGAAATTAATAAGAAATTGAAAATGAAAATAACCGAAAGCGAGCACTAACGACTTCAAAAGTTTTAAGATACAGTTAAGGCGGCTTCAACCGACGAATTCAAAAAGTTGAATTGTATCTACTTGACGGTGGCGTTTTTTTTTTAATAATAATATCCAGAATATATTGAAGGTGGCGTTTTTTTTTTTTTGAAAAAATCTTTAAATTACACCCATTGTTTAAGCGACAATTGATATTCCGAAACCACTTTAGCGAAGCCGGTGGTGCAGTGACATATACACTGCATGACATGGTGTCCAAAACAGTATTTTTGTTAAATCTTGTAGTGGATCAATTTTTTTTATATGAGAAGAGCAGCTTTATTTTCATATTAATGACAAGTTCGATCTTAGAATTCAACGAGTGATATTTAAAAATTTATATCAGGGAAAGTTTTTTTTGCATGGGGAGGGAGAGAAATTGCGTATGATGTTTCACTATCATACGAATTGTACTTGACTCCTATTGTAAGTGGTAGTTAAATCATGTTAACGATACTCATTAATATTTCTTATATATATATAGAAAAGTGTAAACAATAATAGATAATACAATATGTATTTTTTTATCTTTCAAATGAAGAATTATACATCTTTGGTAATTGTGTTCATGTTTGTTTATTTCTTAAACACATCTGAGATATGAGAGAAAATCACTAAATTTGAAATTTAATTTAGTTCACACTATGCGATAATACTAGATATGCTCGTGATGATTGACCAGTTTTGTTGACAAGAGAGTAGCTTTGCGACGAGTGTGCATTGTCTCGCACATAACCCCTCAAAATTTGACGCCATTGATGGTACAGTGGTGGCTGTCAAATTTCAAACACAAAAGAAAAAGAGAGAAAGAAAGAAGATTGGGATAGTTAGAATAGCAACCATAACTCAAGCATCCTGTATCTCAAACAGAATTCCGGCTTGTCTCGCCTCAATACCAGCTCCAAAGAAATTTGTTTTCGTGCTCCTATTTCCAAAAATACGTCCTGGACAAAATTCAGAATTGTCTGCATTTATTCAATAAGATATCTGCTAATTAAAACCTTTATCATGTACTCACAAAACTACAAATCTATAAATCCAGAGGTCATCCAGAGGTCGAGACCTTGCTATTTAAAAGATTGAAATTGCCCCTGTCTTGTAGCAGTTTGAATGACCGGAAATTTAGAAATGAGGGCCGATTATTTAAGACATTTTAAGTATGAACTTTTTAGACTCAAATGTGAGGATACCCAATTTTATAAATCAATTACAATTCTAAAATGTAATTTTTGGACTTTAAAAAGGTTTTTGAAAATTTTAGGGGAAGGTCCCTTTGTTGATTTTTTTTTTATTTATTTATTTTTTAACTCCGCTTGTGCAATCGAGCTTATGTGTCAGTCACAGAGAGAAAAGTTTTGGAATTGATTCTGGTATAGGTTTTACCAGTATAACAGAGAGAAAGTAATCAGCGATTTTATTGTATATTCTGTGAAATTGTATCTACAAAGAAGTACATTTTTTTAAGATAAATGGGATTATTCATCAAACCACCTGTGTCAACACTCCTCAACAGAATGGTATTGCCGAAAGAAAGCATAGGCACTTGCTAGAAGTAGCACGTTCTCTACGCTTTCAAGCTGGCTTACCTAAATCTTTTTGGGGTGAGTGTATTTTAACTGCCACTTATCTTATAAACCGACTTCCAACACGTGTTCTTGATGGAAAAACGCCATATGAGGCACTTTTTAAAAAAAAAACCCTCCTATGAGCATCTTCGAGTGTTTGGTTGTCTTTGTT
The DNA here is from genome assembly GCA_028095005.1 of Rhynchospora pubera. Taxonomy (NCBI): domain Eukaryota; kingdom Viridiplantae; phylum Streptophyta; class Magnoliopsida; order Poales; family Cyperaceae; genus Rhynchospora; species Rhynchospora pubera. Next base: position 141,602,349 of record CM051460.1, read on the forward strand.
TTGTCCACACTAATAGTTATGATAAGTTTGATCCTCGTGCCAGAAGGTGTGTTTTTGTTGGTTATCCACATGCGAAAAAGGGATATCGTGTTTTTGACTTAAATAAAAAGACCTTCTTAGTTAGCAGGGATGTGGTTTTTCATGAGTCTCAATTTCCTTTTCTTGAAGTAACTCTTGATAGCAATCCTGGTCCACCCATACCCTTATGCCATAAAGATACGGATTCCACACCTGATCATTGTCTCCCCTTAAATCTTGATAGCACAAACCACCTAACAGACCAAAGTCTTTTGCATGAGCAGACTCAAACCCCTGATCAACCTCCATCCATCTCTGATCATCCCAGACGCTCTACTCGGGACCGGAACCCTCCTCGTTACCTTGCTGATTATCATTGCTCCTCTGTACGCCCATCTCTCAGTCACCCATCCTATGATTCTTTTCCTGTAGGTACCCGATATCCCCTTGTGAACTTCGTCTCTGATCAGAAGTTTTCAAAGCAACACCAATCTTTTCTTGGTTCTATATCTTCTCATGATGAACCTGCCAATTTCTCCGTTGCAATGAAATCTCCTCACTGGCGTGAAGCTATGGCTGCTGAAATCAAAGCTCTCGAAGACAATAAAACATGGACTGTGACCACATTGCCCTCAGGAAAGCATACTATTGGAAGTAGATGGGTGTATAAGATCAAATATCGTGCTGATGGAAGCATCGAGCGCTACAAAGCAAGGCTCGTCGCAAAGGGGTATACACAGCAAGAAGGCGTTGATTATCGAGAAACCTTCGCACCAGTGGTCAAATTGACTTCAATCCGATGCTTACTTGCTGTTGTTGCAGCAAACAATTGGCCACTGTACCAACTCGATGTCCACAATGCATTCCTTCACGGAGATTTGGCTGAGGAAGTCTATATGCAATTGCCACCCGGTTTTCCGTGTGAGGGGGAGAATGGACAGCAGCTTGTCTGTCGATTGAACAAGTCACTTTATGGGCTGAAACAAGCTTCACGCAATTGGTTCTCTAAGTTCTCCAATGCGCTAGTGGCTTTTGGCTTCAAACAATCAGCTGCTGATCATTCCTTGTTTGTGTTTAAATCAGGTACCCACATAACTATCTTGATGATTTATGTAGATGACATGATATTAACTGGGAATGATGAAGCACAAATTGAGACAGTCAAGAATTTTATATCATCTCAATTTCATATGAAGGATCTTGGTACTCTGAAATATTTTCTTGGCATTGAAGTGGCACGCTCTAAGAAGGGCATTTTTCTCTCACAGCGAAAGTACACCCTTGACATCCTGAAGGAAACCGGTCTTCTTGGTGCAAAACCGGTTGATTTTCCCATGGAACAGAATCTCAAATTATACCCTGATGCGGGGCAGCTTATGAAAGATCCTGGATTATATAGGCGACTAGTTGGCAAGCTCATATATCTCACAATAACCCGACCTGAGATAACATATGCAGTTAACATGCTTAGCCAATTCATGCATAGTCCGCGACAACCACATATGGAGGCAGCTAATCGAGTTCTAAGGTATTTGAAATCGTGTCCAGGAAAGGGAATACTTATGAATGTTGAGAACAATTTTCAACTAAGTGCATTCTCTGACTCTGACTGGGCTTCATGCCCAACAACTCGCCGATCTATCACAGGCTATTGTACCTTTCTTGGAGATAGTCCTATATCTTGGCGAACCAAGAAGCAAAACACAGTATCAAGATCTTCAGCGGAGGCAGAGTATCGAGCGATGGCAGCTGCGACGTGTGAACTGATATGGTTGAAGTCTCTACTTACTGACCTAGGTGTGAAACATTCTCAACCAATGAACCTGCATTGTGATAATCAGGCGGCATTACACATTGCAGCCAATCCAGTTTTCCATGAACGGACTAAGCACATTGAAATTGATTGTCATGTGGTGCGTGAGAGGATTCAAGCTGGAGAGGTTCAAACCATGTTTGTGCGCTCCAATGAACAGAGGGCTGACATTCTTACTAAACCACTTGGTCGAGCTCAATTTATTATGCTTCAAGACAAGTTGGGCATTATCAATTTACATGCTCCAACTTGAGGGGGAGTATTGAGATTGCATCAGATATGAAGATTACATCTACTAAGATTTGATATCTATAAGAATAGGAAAGTGAATATTTACTGATGCGTTTTGATAACATCTCCTACTAATATCTGTCATTACTGTTATTTCCTTGTATACAGTTTTTTTAGATTTCTTGGCTTATTTATTTAGATTGTACTTTGTAATATAAATAGGCTTGTACAGATTTGATAGAGAATTAACAAAGTTTATTCAAAACGTTTCTTACTGTTCACAGTTTATTAGTAGGAGTACTTATAGACCTCCTAGCTACTGTAGAAAGGACTAGATACAGAGAATTGATAAGTATTAACTTCCTAATCTTATCGGCCTGATCTATAACGGTCACAAGAGCGCCACTGGAATTATCATTTAACATTACTTAAGTGCTTGACTGAGCTGTCTACGAGTTATTTTATTATTATTATTTTTTTCAAGATAAATTGGGGTCGAGCCTCCCAACTTATTTTAAATTAAAATATATATAAAAAACTCTCCAGTCGGATTTCGAACCTATGACTTTTCACTCAAGATGTATTCTTCTTTGTCACTAGAGTCCAGGAGTTATTCTAACAAGAGCCGATATGATCGACGTGATTTACAGGCAGAATCTTGCGAAATGCCTGATTAGTGATTAGTGCAAAATCATGCTCAATGTTGCACATTCAAACTTGCTAAACGGCCGCCATCTTCAATTTTTCATTCTGGTTTCAAGTTTCAACTGTCGATTGAACTGTCTATTATATGTTCTGTACTTCTTTTAAAATTAAAGGACGTTGTCAAATAAAAATAAGTTCTGTGTCAGGATTCAAGTTTTCAATTTTTATGTTCAAATTTTATATACACAAGTCATCCTTTTAAGTTCAAATTATAGCTATCTAATTAGCTAAAGCGTATTGATTCTCTTCCCTGTTTACATGAGCATATCGCAAATCTTACTCACTAATCACTATTACAATTCAAGCACACAATTAAATCAATAATAATGACACACTTGCCATTCAACACAAGTACCAACTTATGATTTAACTTTATTTTTTGTTTTTCTCCCCAATAGATTGTAGATGGAGATCAAGATTAAGCCAGGACATGGCCTGGATCTGACGTGAATTAATTTGGTTGACGTGTTCAATTTTCTTAAATAAAGAATGCAAAAAGAAGAATACTGGGATTTAAATTTGCAGAAATTTTAAAATAATTGAGATTAACAACACGTTATGATGTTTGATAACAATAAACGCCACGTCTTTGATATGTTCAAATTAAAAATTTCACTACTTGAATAATGTTTTTCGCAAGAATTTTTTGTTTAAAATATTGAACAAAATAAAGTAGTGAATTGATTTGGTTCAGTGTTGTGATTATTATTAAAACAAGAAATCGTCAAGGTCCCTGCTCGTTTTCAATATTCACGCGTCATACGTTGATGTATATGTAGTCCACACTTTTTAGAGAATATAATGATCATGAGCCAAGGTTTCATGGCAATTGGCTCTATTTAAATTCTTCATTATATTTTTAAGATAAATTGAAGGTTAAGCCTCCAACTTATTTTTAAAATAACTTAAATTAAATATTTATAAAAGACTTCCAATCGGATTTGGAGCTTGAGAACTTTAAATGCTTCATTTTATAGATGCAAAAATTAAGAATGAGGTTCTTCAAAACTGAAAACGGGAAGGAAAAAATGAAAATAACCGAAAGTATGAGCACTAACGACTTTGCATGTTTTAACATAAAAAATGATTAGACGAATTTAGACACTTGAATCGTATCTACTTGACGGGTCAACCATTCCCCCTTTTGAGTTAATTTTTTTAAATGTTTATTTAGTGTATCTTGATTTTGTACAAAGCAGACTAAAATAATTTAAAATCTAGCATTATGCTTGACTAAGTGAGCTTATATACAATTTAAATTCGCCTTACGGAACCTACATAATGATTATTAAGGCCAAGCTAAAAAACTCTAATAATTTTAGCTTATATTATATTTTCACAATTCCTTTTTTTAAGTTGGAAAAGATATTCACCTTATTCCAAGGCTCCATTTGGATGGTGTGGGAATAAGAGAAATAAGGAAAGAAGTATTAGGAAGTATGTAATTTTGTGAAGAGTTTGAATTGTTTATAATAAATTTACTCTTTTATTCTCTTATTTCTAGCTAGGGCTCATCCAAACGAAATGGAGAACTTTTATGTAATTAATTATGAAGTATTTCTGTAAGACCAAGTCCTATAGAATTACTCATTATATGTTCTAAAATAGTTTGTGTAAACCTTAAGGTAATATCCAGAATGACGGCACAATGTATTGAAAATGTCGTTTTAGAAAAATCTTCAAATTACACCGTACCCATTGTTTAAACAAGTCCGAAACCACTTCAGCGGAGCCGGTGGTACGGTGCAGTGACATATACACTGTCATGGTGTCCAAAACAGCATTTTGTTATTGGCAAATTTTGTGGCGGAACAATTATTATTATTATTATTATTATTATTATTATTATTATTATTATTTTATATATGAGAAGAGAACCTTTATATTCTTAATAACAAGTTCGATCTTTGAATTCAACGACTGGTATTTAAAAAATTTCATCCAAAATTAATATTAGGAAACTTTTGCATGGGGAAACAGAGAGAAATTGTTTATGATCCATCGTACGAATTGTACTCAACTCCTATTGTAATTTGTGAGTGGTAGTTAAATCATGTTAACGATACTCGTTATTATTTGTTATATATAGAAAAGTGTAAACGATAATAGGCAACTCCTATTGTACTCAACTCCTATTGCATGTGTTCATGTTTGTTGTTTCTTTAACACATCTGAGATACAAGAGAAAATCAATAAATATGAAAATTAATTTAGTCTGCATTACGCTCTAATAGTAGCTATGCTCCTGATGGCTAACCAGTTTTGGTGGTAAAGATCGTAGCATTGCGACGAGTGTGCAGCGTCTCGTACATGATCCCTAAAAATTCGTTGTTGATAATGGTACAGTGGTGGCTATCAATGACCAAGAATACTCGCTCCAGTTCTCTCGTCTTACTCCACCGTCAGAAGGCTGAGTGATCAGGAGATTGCTACACTTTCTGGTGGCCACACCTTGGCAAGGTGCCACAATGAGCGGTCTGTTTAACTAAGACAGGATATTACAGAACATTTTCTTAAATCTATTACATTTTCACGTTTACTTAATCCATTAGGTTTTCACATGTTTTAATATATATGTGCTTTTAAATATGCATGTGTAAGGGTATAATAAAATCTGTGTGGGCATAAATCCACACAGATGATTGTGGGAATGCAGTAATTGAATTTCTTCTTCTTTTTTTTTTCAACAATTTAATTATCTTAAATATGTCAAATAGAGCAAATATTTAATAAACTGATTATATATTGTAGATCGATGTATTAAACAACTATTGCATCTAATTTGCATAATTCTCAGCTCTAGGATTTCAACTTCCTTCCCTAACGCTGCATCTAGGTAGACGATTTTTTCTCAAAAGAGAAAAAAATAATAAAATAGGGACAATTGTGGGATGCGAGAATTTTGTGTTCTTATCTGTAAAGTATTTAATTGAAACACGATAAACGATAAATGTTCCTTTACATGAAGCTCCATGGTAGTATGATGATTGTGCAATGGAAGGTTTCTAATCGAATTGCAATTTGCTTAATTTTGTTTATCGATAAAATTTAGTCCTAAAAAAAAAAAAATCAAAACTACTTATATACACAAATACCGACTTACAATTTGAGTTTATGTGGTTGTATTATAATACTTTATCTAATATTTTTTTCCTTATTTTCACTTTATTATTTTTGCGTTTATTTAATTTTCTCAGAACGTAAAATAAAAAACTCAATTACCATTCCTAATTAAATTAAACAGCTCAATTTCTAACAGTATGAATTTGAATATGTTATTGTGTTACTTGTGTACTATAATATATATAAGAGGTAGCAATATGTCAACATTCACATAGCAGGTGATATTTAGATGTTGGTCCATGACCAATGAGGCTGCGGAAGGTGCACAGGATAATAATGCGTACACCGTGTATCTGCAGAGTCCGGAACAAAAAATCAATAGGCACGATGTTGAGGATTTACTCATTGTATGCTCTAACAGTTTGTATTAACCTTATAATAATATCCAGAATGTATTGAAGATGGCGTTTTTGAAAAAAAAAAGCTTTAAATTAATTGCATCCATTGTTTAAGCGACAATTGATATTTGGAAACCACTTTTAGCGAAGCCGGTGGAGTTCAGTGACATATATACTGACATGGTGTCCAAAACAGTATTGAAAAAACCTATATATCCTGAATGAAAGATGAACAGTGCGCATCTGTGTTTTTTGTATTCTTCGTGTAAATTTGTTTGTGTGGCGGGTCCTTCTGACATACAATATGGTGTAATATGAATCATTATACGAAGGGTTATATAAAGGCGGACATATGCGGCTCTTACAGGTGGGAGTTGTGCTCTTCTATTCCATTTGCGTGCACCCTGTGCTGCCTAAATTAGGTACAACATCTCTGTCCTTAATGAGAGATGGGATCCGCATCCTCTTGGTCTACGATATTATATGGTGTTACGTGTTCATGTGTCTAATTTTGAGATTTAATGTGACCAATCCTTTTGTAGGCAACTGAATGACTGTTAGTCGATTTTTATAGTTAATTTGATTCGTTACACAAAGTGTGTCATGCGGGTGTTTTCAATGCACTGTCATGTGATTCCTTTTAAGATTTTCAAACTTGGTTATGCTTGGTTCATCGAAATAAATGAGGGCCACGATATTGCATTTGCACTATCATGTTCAAATTACTATGGTTCATGACATTTAGTGTTACTACTCGTCTTTATGTCATTTTATTCTATTGTTTCCCATGTTCAAATTACTATGGTTAATGATAGAAATAAATAAAGATTAATATATGACTATTCGAGGAAAGACTTTTTTCCAGTATAATTTTTTGAAGGATTTTAATTTTTTTTATAATTAATATGGCATGGTTGCATGAAGACAATAACAAATTATATTAAGAAAAAAATGACTATATATTACATTGTACCTAAGAAAATGTAAATCAGTTTTGAGTCGAAAATTGCAATTGCAACAAATTATTTAAATAAAGACAAATTATTTATTTTGCAACAAATTTTTGTCTAATGATGTTTGTCGTGGCGGAGCCGCGACGGAAGAATCTAGTTATGTTAAATTTTGTAATGGATCCATTTTTTAATATGAGAAGAGAAGATTTATTTTCTTAATGAGAAGTTCATACTTTTTTTTTATTGAAAAAATTATCAAGTTTGTTCTTGGAATTCAACGATAGTACATTTAACAATTTACATCCAAAAATAATAAATAAAAAAGTTTTGCATGGGGAAACAGAGAAATTGTGTATGATCCGTCATACAAATTGTACTCAACTCCTGTTAAGTGGTAGTTAAATCATGTTAATGATACTCATTATTATTTGTTATTATATATAGAGAAGCCCAAATGATTAATTGTACATCTTAATTTAGCAATTGTATTCATCATGTTTGTTGTTTCTTAAACACATATGAGATACAAGAGAAAATCAATAAATTAGTAGTTGTATCCTTCCCACAAAATGGGACAGCAGTCAATCTTAAAATCGCAATTCCAGCACGGGCAAATGTGGCAGCATGGGAAGGCCGCGCTTGAAACCGCTGCCGCCTTGCAGACATCGCAAGCCCACTTGTCCAACATAGATTGGGAATTAGACCCCTCTTCATTCTTAGGGCAATTCTTTCGGCAGTGTTGTATTGGGGCCATGAATCTTGGAGATAAGAATCGTCACCTTCGGCTGAGAATTGGGTCCAATTGGTGTTGTACCGGTGATATGAGTAGGACTGTCAAACGTGTACAACGGCACGAAAATGTCCATTTACGTTTTTGTTCCGTTGTAATGCACGTAACAACATTAAGTTCCACTTAACGTTCCGTAATTACAACGGAATTGAAATTTTTTCCGTTTTCTGTTCCATCAATAAAAAACGTAAGAACGTAAGTAACGTTAATTTTTGTTATCGTTGAAATCAAAAGCTGGTAATATCAGTTCAAACCCCTTTTGTTTACCAGTAAAATCTTCAAGCTGGTAAAATAAGTATTGAAATCAGAGAATGGTAAAATCAGTTCAAACCCCTTTGTTTAAAATCAGAAGCTCAAGTACATATTGAAATCAGAAGCTCAGTTCAAGTTGGTAAAATCAAAATTGAAATCAGAAGCTGGTAAAATCAGTATTGAAATCAAAAGCTCAAGTTGGTGAAATCAGAAAGAAAAGGAACAAATTTTACTTTGATTTAAGCCAAAATCAAATTAAAATCAAATCAGAAACTCAACGCATCAACCTTCGAAATCCTAACCTATATCTGATTGAAGGAGGAAGGGGGACCTTCGAAGGCCTAACCTGGAAAATCGAGGGGTATAGTTCAGGTCTGGCGGAAGGAGGAGGAGAACACATCTGTGGTTGCTACGAGCCTTCGAGTAGCGATGCAAAAGAGACAACGCTGTGATGTGTCGGAGAAGAGAGGAAAGAGAGGCGGCAACGATTTTTGTTTTCTCTGTTGTCAACGAGAGAGAGAGAGAGAGAAGATGAAAGAGAGGCGAAGCATACGAAGCTCTCTCTAGAGAGAGAGAAAGAGAGAGAGGCAGGTATAGGCGGCTATTCTAGGTTATTATTATGGGTCTTACGCTCTTAGATACAGGCTTGCAACTCCACACCTAATTATGGGCTGCAAAGTTTGGATTTATGGGTAACGGTATAACGTTACTCAACGAAACGAAAATGAGTTGTTCCGTATACGTTCCGCCTATGTTAACGAAATAGCATTTTATTTCATTACCGTTCCACAAGTTCAAACGTAAGCAATTTCTCTTACGTTTCTATTCCGTTTCGACGGAACGGAACGGAAAACGTTCGAAACGGCGCGGCATTGACACCCCTAGATATGAGTCTTGGAGATAAAAATCATCACCTTCAGCTGAGAGAAGTGGGTCCAAACTAATAAGGTGTGATCAGCTATGGCCTCTTTCTTTGTCTCCTCCCAGGTATAATCTTCTCCTGTTTTTTCTACAATTAAGGATTCACCATGGTTAAATTCAGTTGTTTGACTCCGTTTGTATGAGATGTGGGAAGAAGGGAAGAAGGGAAGAAGTATTGGGAAGTGTGTAATTTTGTGAAAAATTTAAATTGTTTATAATAAATTTATTCCCTTCTTCTCTTTTTCTCACATCTTATCCAAACGGAGTTTTTATTATTTTGCAATACCCATCAGTCCATCATATTTTATCAAAACATCCACCTATCCTTGTGCAAAACAAAGATACAGTTCTATCCAAAATAAGCAAATTTCATAACTTGTCATCATTGATAATAAATCCAGTAATTTCGTTTCAATTAATTTTAGATGAAGCGTTCTCTCGATTGGGAGCGTTCCTCTTGCATCTGACCCGTATTTTGCCCCAATACAATATTGTTTTCGCTTTGTTAATCGCCATGAGAATGAGAGAGAGATAGAGCTAGGGTTTTGCGACAGATAAATCGTCGAGAATAGAGTTGTTAATATTGGGAATTTTTGAGATAATTAGTTTTATGTCACCGTGAATTTTGTTAATTAGAAAAATATCATTCTTAAATTACTAATTAAATTTATGCCATCATAGATTTGCTAAAATTAGTTTTATGCCACTATTTTTTTAAAAACATACTAAATTCTAAAAGTGCCATTACCAAATTTGCCATTACTTTTTTTAAATGACCAAATAACCCCTCATTAAAAACAAACCATTTAAAAAAAACAGACGACACTCATATAATACAACATATCTGAAATTACTAGGATAACGAAATTTATAAAAAAAAATTTCTCCACCACAATAAATTTATAAATGTTCACCCGTGAGCAAAAAAATAATATTTTTTCTCATGATCATTTACAAAAGAGTATTATAGATTCATTTTATGTATTCCGCAATTCATTTTATTTTTCTTGCACCAATGGCATTGAATATTTTTGTTATTTTGCGGTGGCGTAAAACTAATTGTTAATAATTAATAATGATATAAAACCAATTATATCTTTTTATGATGGCATATTACTAATTTTTAAGTTTTATAGTGGCATATTTAAAAGGATAAAATCGTCATATAATTATTCGATGGCAAAAAATTAATTTTTATTATTTTATAATGGCAAAAAAATAATTTGACGTTTAGTGATGGCATATTTCTAATTTCAAATATTTGCAGTGGCATAAATCTAAATCACTCTTTTTGGTTTAATAAAAGCGGAAAAGTGTTATAAATGAAATCCGTTTTTGAGTTTTGAAGTGGAAAATGAAGTTAAAATAGTAAAATACTTTAGGTCCAAGTTTTGGTGAAGAGATCTACACTAGATATTCTGTGGTTTTAGTCCAATGCATCTTGTGGAGCGGTTCTCATTTAGATATTTATTCGTGCGCAGCACAAAAGGCTAGACCAAAAACGTTCGGCTCCGTTTGGATGGTGTGAGAATAAGAGGAATAAGGAAAGAAGTATAAGAAAGTGTGTAACTTTGTGAATAGTTTGAATTGTTTATAATAAATTTAGAAGTAGGAAGAAACTCTTTCTTTATTCCTGTACCCATCCAAACGGAGGCTCACAGAAGATCACTTCATTATCAGGCGATGCACCTGCTGCGTCTCACCTTACTTCTTCCGTGGTTCCGGATGACATGAACCGAAGAAAGGAAGAGAGAGAATGCACGCACTGTTTGCGTGCACCATGTGCACCGTATGTTATTGTAGTAATGAACTTCCATTTTTGTTTTTGGAATTTAAATTCCATTTATAATTTTCATTTGAACCAAAATTAACAGAACCAAATAAATGGCATAATAAATCTGTGGGCTTGAATTCCAATTTAAGTATTCTTTATATGAATATCATTTTTTTTTCTAGTTTAATTACAGAAAGTCAGAAACTCTATTAAGAGTTTAAGACCTAATATTTACCTATAGATTGAACGGGGAACTTAATTGGGAACCAAAATGGATACCAACGTGTCGAGCAGTACGAATGGCATAATATAAGCATCATCGATTAAAATGTTACTCCTCTCACGGCTAGGAAATATGCCGCGATTTGCAAAATATTTACATATGATAAGCTAAAATAGAAATTAGAATTCTCGTCCACAAGAATTAATTATTTGTTAATATATAAATATTCTAATGAAGTACTTTTAATTTTCTTTACTGCCCATGTTAATATAACTTGGAAAATATTTCGCGTACCTCCAAATCGAATATTAATACTCTTTAGCATCTTAAATTTTTTTTTTTAAAAAAAGTACTTTAGAGCACTAAGCAGGTGCAATTAATTATTCTCACAAAATAATAAATACGTTAATCATAAAAAAATTGGCAAATAAAAACTAAATGCAGCAAAAATTAAAATGTTGTCTCCTCAAATAATTCATTTCACCGATCATTTATTTGATGCCAACACGGTCAAAAATATTGATCAAATTTAAATTTTGTTTTTTTATATTTATTATATTCTCATGAAATTCAAATTAAAAATGAAAAAGGGTCCTTTGGAAATCTATAAAAATTCTCAAACCCCAGACAAAACCTATTTGTGAGTGCTGCTTTCTCAAGTTGGACGGATTTCATAGAATTTTTAATTTAGTGATTAATCACATTAATGTAACCAAACGAACCAGGCAACCAGTCCTCTTTTACAGCACTTAAGTCGGAATTTGGGGTTTTCGTTGGTTTTGTTGACTGAAAATGGTGCTTAATTAATGATGTTTGAAAATAATCCTTCGACTACTATATATAACACTATATTGTCGGTGAATGAAATAAAGTGCTTAATGGAGAGAAATATTTTAGTTAGAATTATATTGTGCATTTAGTTCGGTTTTTAAGATTCGTAGCAATTAACTTCCAATTTGAGTTTATGTGAATATATATTATAAATACTAACTTCCAATTTGAGTTTATGTGTATTATAATACTTTATCTACTATTTTATGTTATTTTCACTTTATTATTTCACGTTTATTTAATTTTCTCATCAGAACGTAAAATAAAAAAACTCAATTACCATAATTCCTAATCAAATTAAACAGCTCAATTTCTAACAGTTTGAATTTGAATATGTTACCGTGTCCTATAATATAAGAGGTAGCCTATCACCTTCACATAGCAGGTGATATTTAGATGTTGGTCCATGACCAATGAGGCTTAGAAATAGGCCTGTCAAACGTGTCAAACGGAAACTAAACAGGCCGTTTCGTTTGAACGTTCCGTTTCAGTCACGAAACATATTGTCCGTTTCATTATTCGTTCCGTTTCAGTCACGAAACATATTGTCCGTTTCGTTATTCGTTCCGTTTGGACGGAATGATCAAATTTCAACTGTATATCATATAAACATATAACGAAATCTATTCCGTTACCGTTCTATTTAGTGAAACGAAATGAAAAATCGTACCGTTAGTCGTTCCGTTTCAAACGGAACGGCCACAGAAAACGTCGACGAATCCTCCGTTTACAGCCCTACTTAGAAAGGTGCTCATTCAGGATAATAATACACCGTACGTGTATCTGTAGAGTCCGGGGAAAAAAAAAATCAATAGGTACGTTATTGAGGATTTACTCATGGTATGCTCACAGTTTTTGAGTTAACCTCACAATAATATCCAGAATGTATTGAAGGTGGCGTTTCTGAAAAATCTTTAAATTACACCCATTCTTTAAGCAACAATTGATATTTGGAAACCACTTTAGCGAAGCCGGCCGTGGAGTTCAGTTGTGACACATATATGGACATGGACACATGGTGTCCATGTTGGGTGTGAAGACAACTTGTTCACCAAGCTAAGTGTTACTTTGCTCGTCAAGTACGGTGTTTCTTACTGGCCAAGCAAGATGTTACTTGTTCTCCAAGTAGGAAGATGTATTTCTTGATTGTAAAGAAAGTATCTTGTGGTAGATTATTTTTTCGCCCCTAAGTAACTCTAGGCTATATAAAAGACCTAGACCCTCCTGTAATCAACACAGAAAAACAGAAAAGTTTCAAGCTTGTAATTCTTTTTTCTCTATAAACAATATTAGGCCGGCGGTGTTTTGTGGTTTTTCACCACCCGTCTGGTTTTCCACAATTCCTGGTGTCTTGTTATTTCTCTCTTTATCTCTCGCTATTGTGTTGTGATATCGTGTGGCTACCTCGATCCTTACAATTGGTATCAGAGCCAGGTTACGGGGAGGTTCTGTTGGTGTGCAAAATCCAATCGAACGTTTGTGAATGAGGAAGTGCTGCTCAAACAACATGGAAGATAGCAGGGCGAATATTCGATGTTTTTATGGTAAGCATTTTGGTTATTGGAAATTACAAATAACTGACATGTTGTATGCCAAAGAACTAGAGGCTGCTTTAGAAGAGAAAAAATTCGAAGGCATAGACGACAACGTGTGGAAGAAGTTAGATCGTCGTGCACTCGGCTTCATTCGAAACACCATCTCCATGGATGTTGCTTCGCATGTTGCAAATGAGACCACAACTTTTGGATTCATGAAGAGATTGTCTGACTTGTATGAGAAGCCCTCGAGTTCCAACAAGATACATCTTCTACGACGACTGTTCCAGCTACAGATGGCTGAAGACGCTTCCGTGACAGATCATGTAGCGGAGTTCAACAACATCGTCAATCAATTGAAGGCAATCAAGTATTCCTTGGATGATGAGTTGCTCGTGCACTGTCTGTTGATCTCTATGCCTGATAGCTGGTCGACTACTGTAGAGGTGATTTCTGGCCAAGAAAAGGTGACACTCGACTTTGTTCGTGACCGCATTGTCAACGAAGGCATTCGTAGAAATGAGCGAGGCGAAACAAGTGGGGCAGCCCTAACTGTTCAAAGGGGTCAGGATGGTCAGAAGGGCGAGAACCGAGGCACATCCAAGTCGAGAGGACAAAGCAAGTCTCGAACCAAAGGTGAAGCGGAATGCTGGAATTGCGGAAGGAAGGGTCACCTGAAGCGTGACTGCAAGGCCCCTAAAAAGACGAAGAAGAGAGGAGACGACTCCAACTCGGTGAATGTAGCAATCCAGGAGGACTCAGATGATGCTCTGGTGTTATGTCTCGACAGCCCAATCGAATCATGGATTCTTGATTCAAGTGCTTCTTTTCACTCTACCTCTTGCAAAGAATTGATGAAGAATTTTGTATCTGGGGAATATGGAAAGGTGTTCTTAGCAGATGGTAAACCTTTAGTAATTACGGGCAAAGGTGATGTTGACATTAAGTCAAGCAATGGCTATAAATGGACATTACATGATGTTCGTTATATTCCCGGATTGAAGAAAAATTTAATTTTTGTGGGTCAATTGGATCGTGAGGGGTATAAGACCATCTTTGGAGAAGGTTCTTGGAAGATAGTAAAAGGAGCAATGGTCATCGCACGAGGCACCAAGGTGGGTACACTCTATTTGACTGACAGCAGTGGAGACTTGGTGGCATTAGCAGGGGCGGAGACCAACCCAATTTTGTGGCACAATAGATTGGGACACATGAGCGACAAAGGCTTGAAGGTGCTAGCTTCAAAAGGATTACTGTCGACTATGCAGTCGGTTGAAACCGGATTCTGTGAAGATTGCGTGCTCGGTAAGCAGAAGCGGGTCAGTTTCTCGAAGGTCGGGCGGAAGCGCAAGGAAGAGAGGCTTGAACTTGTGCACACAGACGTGTGGGGACCGACACCGGTCCAATCCCAAGGTGGCTCGAGGTACTATGTCACATTCATCGATGATTCCACTCGTAAGGTATGGGTTTACTTTCTCAAACACAAGTCTGAAGTGTTCGAGGTGTTCAAGAAGTGGAAGGTAGAGGTCGAGAATGAGACCGGTCAAAAGCTAAAGTTCTTAAGATTGGATAATGGCGGCGAGTATGATGGAGCCAATTTCAAGGCCTATTGCGCGGAGCATGGAGTCAAACTAGTGCGAACAGTCCCAAATCGACTACAGCAAAATGAGATTGCAGAGAGGATGAATCGAACCCTCAATGAGCGCGCTAGGGCAATGCGACTTCACGCAGATCTGTCTAAGATGTTTTGGGCAGAGGCAATCAACACGTCAGCTTATCTCGTCAACCGAAGTCCCTCGGTGGCCTTAGAATTAGAGCTACCTGAAGAGAAGTGGTTGGATAAAAAGGTATCTTTGTCTCACTTGAAAACATTTGGATGCACTGCATATGTGCATGTAGATTCAAAAAAAGGGACAAGTTGGATGCAAAGGCCAAGAAATGTATTTTCATTGGGTATGAGACTAATTATTTTGGTTATAGATTTTGGGATGAGAAAAATCGAAAAATAATTAGTTCCAAGGATGCTACCTTCTATGAAAATGAGTTATACAAAAAATCTGAATCTATTGAAGATGAAGTGAGAGAGATTGATTTGGGTGATGCTAAAGTCCCAAATGGTTCGGTCGGCAATGAATGGATCGAAGGTGATGCGGTCCAAGAAGATAATGAAGCCGATGATGTTGCGACCGAAGATGTAGCAGCCAACGACGAAGAAGAGCCCAACCCACAAGAACCGGTGTTGAGAAGGTCTACTCGGGTTCGTAAACCTAACACACGGTATCTATCTTCCCTCAACTATTTACTTTTAACCGACTCGGGTGAGCCTGAAGACTACAGTGAGGCGGTAAGCTCGGGTGATGCGGTTAAGTGGGAGCATGCCATGCAAGAGGAGTTAAGGTCCTTGGAGAAAAATATGACATGGGTCCTGACTCGGTTGCCAAAAGGGAAGAAGGTGCTACAAAACAAGTGGGTGTATCGAGTTAAAAAAGAGCCTGATGGTAGTAAGCGGTACAAGGCGAGATTGGTGGTCAAGGGTTTCTTGCAAAAGAAAGGTATTGATTACACTGAGGTTTTCTCACCGGTAGTGAAGCTTACAACTATCCGAATGATTCTCAGTATTGTAGCAACCGAAAATTTGCACCTAGAACAACTCGATGTGAAGACGACTTTCCTTCATGGTGATTTGGAGGAGGAAATCTACATGGTGCAGCCTAAGGGATTCGAAACTCAGGGAAAGAAGGATCTTGTGTGTAAGTTAAATAAAAGCCTGTATGGTTTGAAGCAAGCTCCTAGACAGTGGTACAAGAAGTTCGACAAATTCATGTGTAGTCGTGGATTTAAGCGAGGAGATACGGACCACTGTTGTTACTTCAAAGATTTTGGTGGCTCCTATGTTATTTTGCTTTTGTATGTCGATGACATGCTCATTGCAGGTGCAAGTATGAAGGAAATCAACATACCAAAGCAGGAGTTAGCTAAGGAGTTCGAGATGAAGGACTTGGGTCCAGCAAGTCAAATTCTAGGCATGCGCATTTCTCGAGATCGTGTGGCAGGTACTCTGACTCTGTCACAAGAGAAGTACATCAACAAGGTGTTGGATAGATTTCGAGTGCAAGATGCTAAGCCAAGAATCACACCGTTGGGGGTTCAACTCAAGTTGTCGAAAGATCAAGCAACAAAGACGAAGGAGGAACGTGACTACATGGCGACTGTGCCCTATTCCTCGGCGGTTGGCAGTCTCATGTATGCCATGGAGTGCACCAGACCCGACATTGCACATGCAGTGGGGGTAGTGAGCCGTTACATGTCAAATCCAGGCACCACACATTGGGAGGCGGTGAAATGGCTGCTAAGATACTTGAAAGGCACTTCAAGTATGGCACTGTGCTTCAAGAAAGGCAGTATAGGTTTGAAAGAATTCGTTGATGCGGACCTTGGTGGTGATGTGGATAGTCGGAAGAGCACTTCCGGTTATGTTTTCACGTGGGGAGGTACGGCGATAAGTTGGATGTCGAGATTGCAAAAATGCGTGGCTCTTTCTACAACAGAAGCAGAGTACGTGGCGATTTCGGAGGGTGGGAAAGAGATGGTTTGGTTACTTAATTTCCTGAAGGAGATTGGAAAGGACCAAGGATGCAAAGCACTCTACACCGACAGTCAAAGTGCTTTGTGTCTCGCGAAGAACCCGGTGTTTCATTCAAAGACGAAGCACATCCAACTGAAGTACCACTACATTCGTGAATTGATAGAAGACGGGACCTTGTCGTTGAGAAAGATTGCAGGTTCGGCAAATCCTGCGGATATGCTCACAAAGGTTGTCACCACGGATAAACTGAGGCTGTGCACTGCCTCAGTTGGGCTCATTCACTAGTCAAGTGGGAGCTGTTGCCTGCCTAATGGAAGATTGTTTGGAGTAGAGGAGATGCAGAAGAGATTTGGGACACTAGGATAATAGTGTTACCAACTTGTCTTCAAGTGAGAGATTGTTGGGTGTGAAGACAACTTGTTCACCAAGCTAAGTGTTACTTGCTCGTCAAGTACGTTGTTTCTTGCTGGCCAAGCAAGAGGTTATTTGTTCTCCAAGTAGGAAGATGCATTTCTTGATTGTAAAGAAAGTATCTTGTGGTAGATTGTTTCTTCGCCCCTAAGTAACTCTAGGCTATATAAAGGGCCTAGACCCTCCTGTAATCAACACACAGAAAAACAGAAAAGCTTCAAGCTTGTAATTCTTTCTCCTCTATAAACAATATTAGGCCAACGGTGTTTTGTGGTTTTTCACCACCCGTCTGGTTTTCCACAATTCCTGGTGTCTTGTTATTTCTCTCTTTATCTCTCGCTATTGTGTTGTGATATTGTGCGGCTACCTCGATCCTTACAGTCCAAAATAGTATTATGTTAAATTTTGTAATGGATCGATTTTTTTTTAATATGAGAAGAAAAGATTTATTTTCTAGCTTAACGAGAAGTTCGCACTTTTTTTTTAAATTATCAAGTTTGCTCTTTGAATTCAACGATAGTACATTTAACAATTTACATCGAAAAATAATAAATCAAAAAGTTTTGCATGGGGAAACAGAGAAATTGTGTATGATCCGTCGTACAAATTGTACTCAACTCCTGTTAAGTGGTAGTTAAATCATGTTAAAGATGCTCATTATTATTTGTTATTATATATAGAGAAGTGCAAACGATAATAGGCAACACAATATCAATTTTTATCTTCAAATGATTAATTATACATCTTTAGTAGTTTTGTTCATTATGTTTGTTGTTTCTTAAACGCATATGAGATACAAGCACTACGCCAAAAAAAAGCATTAGTACCAGGTCTTTAGTACCGTTTTTTAAGAAAACCGGTATAAATATTAGAAGATGGCAATTCCGTAATTGTCAGTCAATACCTTTAGTACCGGTTTTTTTAAAAACCGGTACTAAATGTTTCTGGAAAAAACTTTAAAAAAAATAGGTTAGCATTAGTACCGGTTTTTCCAAAAAACCGGTACTAAAAATTGCATCTTTAGTACCGGTTATTTAGAAAAACCGGTACTAATGCTAACCCATTTTTTTTAATTATCTGCCAACTATTAGTACCGGTTTTTTATAAAAAACCGGTACTAATAATACGCAGATATTTTCAGTTCAAGGGGTATATCTCCTCCTCCTTCCCTTTGTATATTACTCATCTTCACTACTTCATGGCCATTATTTTCCATCTAAAACCGAAAGTTTTTTTCTCTTTGTAAAATCTCATAAAAAAATAGCTAAAAATTGTTAAAAATTCCGAAAAATTGCAAAATAAGTAGAGAAAGCAAAGGAGATCAAAGAGGAAGAGAAAGTTTTTCTATTGAAGAGGAAGAGGGCGGATTGAGAGAAGACAATTTCGGTAATTTTTATTTTAACCCTCAATATTTTTTTTTTGGATTTTTTTTCGATTTACTATGCATATACATATTGGTTAATTGGCATTTGCATCTATTAGTTAAGTATTGTCATGTAGGACCAAAATGCCGGAATTTGAACTATTTTAGGTCTTGCCCGTCCGAGATTAATCCATTAGGGATTAATCTCGGATAGTACTCCCGGTCGGGAGTACTGCTCTTTGGATACTATCTTGTCTCATTTAGGACAGCGAGCTGTACGTTAGATGCAACGTGTTGTGTGAGAAAAATTCGACGGCATTTCCTCTTATGTTCCCACGGGTACGTACGCACGAGTAATCGTGTGTTTGCGTATTCAGGGAACATAAGGGGAAATGCTGCCGAATTTTTCTCAGACAATACGTTGCATCTAACGTACGCTCGCTAATGAGACAAGAGTATCCAAAGAGCGGGCTAGGATGGTAACCGGCCCAAAAATCTAATATATTGCATTAAATCTATAAACCCTAAACCTTGGCTTTTGGATATATACAGATGGATCTGAGGGAGAAGTACATGTTTGACTATTCAAGAATATCAGATGAATTTGTTGGACTTGTTGATGAGTTCATAAAATGTGCAGAAGAACATCGAAAGTTGACTGGAAAGCCCAGAATTTTATGTCCTTGTCAAGCTTTTAAATTTCGCCGAAATAACGGCGTTATTTCCGAAATTTCGGTTTTCTGGACAAAAACGCACCAACGTTACAGTTTCAAATCAGAAAATTGCGTAACGCGTCATTTCCGAAATAACACCGTTATTTCAGCGAAAAAACTTCATTTTTGCGGAGAAAAAACCGGAGACAGGAGAGACTTTTATACAATATAATTTTATATATATATTTATATTATAGTATTAATATATTATACAGAGTAATTTTTTTCTTTAGGTTTTGTGCTTATTATTTGTTATCCTTTTTTTCTTTGTTATTCTCTTTGCTTAATTTTTTTTTGTTAGATTACACAACAGAAAGATTACACAACATTACGATTAGTAATTTAATTGTTCTCTTTGCTTAAGATTACATATTTAAAAAGTAAATTATTAGCATATTAAAAAAAATTAGATATTAGATTATTAGCATATTAAAAAAACATAGAATTCCGACTTATACTGTAGTACTGCACACAAGAATACATATGAGTTTGACACAGATGTTCGTATATACACACCGTTTTTTCGCCGTTATTTCATTGAAAAAACACCGCACCGTTAAATCAACTCCGGACCGTCATACCGAAAAAAACGAAATTTAAAAGCTTGGTCCTTGTAAACACTGTCTGAACTTTGAGAGACAAGATAGTAAAGTGATTAGATCACATCTGATTCAGCGTGGATGGATGACAACACCAAAATACCTCCGTTGGGTTTCACATGGAGAAAAATTGAAAGAAAATTTAGATGCTGGAAGGAGCAATATTAATGTATTTGATGATTTTGAAAATATTGTACAAAATGATTGGGGGCATGATATAGAGGATAATGTAATAGTGGGTGATGATCATATAGAAAATTTAAGTGAACCACAATATAATGATGACATTAGAGAAAATGATTTGGATGAAATGATGAATGAATTACCCAATGATTTTATTGATGATGTTCCTGATGTGTTTCAAAAGTTGGATGAAAACTCTCATATACCCTTATATCCTGGTTGCAATGAAGATAAATTCTCAAAAATAAAAACTGTTTTTAAGTTATATAACTTGAAAGCTAAAAACAATTGGAGCGATAAGAGTTTCACATCTTTGCTCGGTCTTTTGCGAGAAATGCTTCCAGCAGACAATACATTGCCAGATACAACTTATAAGGCCAAAAAATTATTATGTCCTTTGAAATTAGATATAGTGAAAATTGCAGCATGTCCGAATGATTGTATATTGTTTCGAAATGAGTATGAGAACCTCCAGAAATGTCCAAAGTGTAATGCATCCCGGTATAGACAAAGGGACGGTGATTTGGATGACGAAGAAGATAGTCCATGGAAGAAGAAACCAGCTGCGAAAACATTGTGGTATCTACCTATAATACAAAGGTTTGAGCGTCTTTTTAGTAATTCAAAAGATGCTAAACTGTTGAGGTGGCATGCAGAAGGCAGAAAGAAAGATGGAAAGCTTAGACATCCAGCAGACTCACCCCAGTGGAACAACATAGACAGTCATTTTATTGAGTTTGGCAGCGAGTCTAGAAATTTGAGATTGGGATTGTGCACGGACGGAATGAATCCTTACGGTCTCATGAGTACCAACCGAAGTGTCTGGCCAGTTTTGTTGGTTATTTACAACCTTCCTCCCTGGTTATGCATGAAAAGAAAATATCTTATGATGCCGTTGCTCATTTCTGGTCCAAAACAACCCGGAAACGATATAGATGTCTACTTGGCTCCGTTAATAGAGGACCTTGATAGGTTGTGGAAGGACGGAGTGAAGGTCTTTGATGCGCATTCCAGAAGTCATTTCACCTTACGTGCGATGATATTTTGCACAATTAATGACTTTCCCGCGTACGGGAACTTGTCGGGTTATAGGAACAAAGGAGAAAAGGCATGTCCTGTTTGCATGGAGGAAACACATTCGATATGGCTATCGAATTGTAGAAAAACAGTCTATTTGGGACACCGTAGATTTCTAAGCCGTCATCACCCATACCGTCGGGCACCTTATAGGAACAAATTTGATGGCAACACCGAAACCCGCCGGGCACCTATACCAAAATCTGGAAGACAGACTTATGAAAGTGTTAAGGATCTTAAAATTCAGTTGGGGAAACCATTTGTGAATAGAATTCCAGAAAAGAGTTCTTGGAAGAAGAAGTCTATATTCTGGGACCTTGAATACTGGACTTATCTGGATGTCAGACATTGTTTGGATGCGATGCATATAATCAAGAACATTTGTGAAAATCTGGTTACTTTGATTTTAAATCCTCAAGGAAAAGTGGATAATGTTAATGTGAGAAAAGACATGATAGAAATGGGAATTCGACTGGAACTAGCTGCAAAGGAAGACAATAGTAAGAAACGGGATTGGTTACCTAATGCTGTTTATACTTTAACTAAGAAAGAGAAACTCAGTTTGTTGGAGTGTTTGAGGTCTATTAGGGTTCCAACTGGTTATTCCTCCAATATTTCACGAAAGGTATCTACAAAGGATATGAAATTGATTGGAATGAAGTCACACGATTATCACGTGTTGTTAACCCAGTTGCTTCCGGTTGCAATCCGAGCATGTTTTAAAGAAGAAGTTCGAAATTCTATCACTAAGTTGTGTTTCTTCTTCAATAAAATCTGCTCTAAAGTGATCGATCCTGAAAAACTTACTCAGTTGGAAACTGATGCGGTTCAGACCATATGTGAGTTGGAAATGCACTTTCCCCCCTCGTTCTTCGTTGTAATGGTGCATTTGACCATTCATTTAGTCAGAGAAATAAAACAGTGCGGTCCGATATTTTTGCGGTACATGTACCCTTTTGAAAGAGCAATGGGTCAGTTGAAAGGGTTAGTCCGAAGCAGATCTCGACCAGAAGGAAGCATAATTGAAGGATATGTTGCAGAAGAGATTATTGATTTTTATAATGATTATCTAGATGGAGTTCAACCTATTGGCCTGCCCAAAAATAGACACGAAGGTAGGCTCTTAGGGAAAAGCATAATTGGTATGAAAATAATTACAATGGACCTTGCAAAGAGAGAAAAAGCTCATCTTAAAATTCTGCAACAAGTCGCTGTTGTGTCTCCTTATGTTAATGAACACATAGCCGAGTTGCGAGAGCAGAATCCTCAGAGATCAGAAAATTGGATTACCAAGGAACACAACAAAAATTTTGTAAAATGATTCAGAAACAAGGTCTCACTGTCCCGACCTTCAAATAAAACGGTGAAATGTCTTGCGAAAGGTCCCAACGCCAATGTGCACACTTATCAAGGTTACGACCTGAATGGTTTCACCTGGTATACAAAAAAACAAGATGGAAAAAGCACAGTACAAAACAGCGGAGTTACAATAGTAGCCATATCAAGTGATGGAACATCATCGGAGCCGTATTATGGCTGGATTGAAGAAATTTGGGAATTTGATTATAATGCATTTAAAATACCAGTGTTTGAATGTAAATGGGTGCTCAAAAGCGGCGTGAAGACTGATAAAAACGGATTTGTAACCGTTGATTTAAAACGTGAATTTAAAACGTCGGGAACTTTAGTACCGGTTTTTAGTCTAAGAACCGGTACTAAAGATCAAACCCTATTTTTTTAAATATATAACCCGACCCCCCCCTCAAAATCCCCGTCCGAAACTCTCGATCTCCTTCTCTCTGAAAACCCTAGCTCTTCCCTCTCGATCTCCTTCTCTCTTCCTTCGACAGCGACAGCCAAGAGCTCTCCTCTTCCCTCTCGATCTCCTTCTCTCTTCCTTCGACAGCGACAGCCAAGAGCTCTCCTCTTCCCTCTCGATCTCCTTCTCTCTTCCTTCGACAGCGACAGCCAAGAGCTCTCCTCTTCCCTCTCGATCTTCCTCTTTGCCCTGTAAGTCTCTCACTCTCTCTCTCTACCTCTCTTCCCTCTTCCCTCTCTACCTCTCTTCCCTCTTCCCTCTCTTCCCTCTCTGTCATTTCTCTCTCTACCCCTCTTTCTCTCTCTGCACTGACCTCTCCTCCTCTCTCTCCCTTCCACAGCCGAGAGCCGACAGCCCCTCGCTCCCTTTCTCCGACAGCACCTCCCTCCCTCTCCCCCTTCCAAAGATCGCGACAGCGAAGAGCCGACGGCAGCGACCGCGACAGCCAAGAGCCGACAGCACCTCTCTCTCTCTCCGACAGCACCTCTCTCTCTCTCCCTAAGAAGGTATCATCTCTCTCTATCTCTCTCTCTTTCTATTTGCATTTGTGATTGAGAATTGATTGATTAGGCATGTTAATTAGTATATTAAATGTGTTGTGTATATGTTTAGTACTTACTGTTATGATGGTTAAGCCATTTTGTCATGAGGTTTGTTGAGGAGTCTTGCATCAGGAACTGTGCTTTCTGTTACTTGACATTTGAGAGTCTCAAAGTTTAGTACTTACTGTTATAACAGTGTGCATTAGTATAAGGTTTGAGAAATGTTAAATTGCATTATTTAATGCAATGAAATTGAAATTGAATTGAATTGAACTGTAAATTTAATGTGTATATAAATTAAATTAAAATTTAAATGGAAATGTTTATATAAATTAAAAGGTAGTAATGGACAAATCGAAAGGAAGCAACCCGAAGGGGAATAAGGGGAAAAAATCCGTTGAACAAGTTTATGTCCGACAAAAGGACAAGAAGGAGACGGAGACGAAGACGGACACCAAGGCAGAGTTTGATGTCACTCGTCAGAGATACGTGCCTCAGTGGATGCGAGATAAGCCTCTCCCTAGGAGGTCTGTATCTGCTGTGAGGCGTTTTCCAGTCGGTTGCGGACGGACTCCTGCAGATTGGGAGGAGGTCCCAGAGGAGGTCCCAGAGGAGATGCCAGAGGAGGAGCCAGAGGAGATAGAGGAAGAAAAGAAGGAGTGAATTTAGCGTTTAAGTGTTTGAATTGTTGTTTTAATTATTATCTATGTTAATTTGAACCTTAATTTGTATGAACCTTAAGTTTGGAAAATGTTATTTTGTTTTATCTATATCTATGTTTTAATGTTTTAATTATTATCTAAATTATTATTATTGTGTATGAATTGATTAACTATCCATGATTGAATATATGTTTTAATTATCATCTAAATAAATTATATATGGTGTTTTAATTAGGTAGTAATGGAGAAAGGTGAAGGAAGCAACAAAAATGCGAAAAAATCCATCGAACGAGTCTATGTTAGGCGAAACGTTCGTTCCAACCTAGCCTCTCAAAATCAAGCATCTCAAAACCAGCCTAACCAAAACGAGGCCAAGAAGCCGAATTATGAAGAGGCTGCAATATTTTTCAAGTTTTTAATTGATAAGTTTGTGGCACCGTACACAGAAATTAGAGAAGAAAATACTGATGACAAGAAGCCGAAAGATGAAGAATAATATTAGGGTTTACATGTTTGGATTAAGTGAACTTAGTGTTTATGTTTAAGTGAGCTTTATGTTTATGTTTAAGTGAACTTAGTGTTTATGTTTAAGTGAACTTAGTGTTTATGTTTAAGTGAACTTAGTGTTTATGTTTAAGTGAACTTAGTGTTTATGTTTGAGTGAACTTTATGTTTATGTTTAAGTGAACTAAGTGTTTATTTTAATTTGAGCTTTATTAATTTTTGTGTTATGTGTTTGACTTTGTGCATGTAAGTTGTGGTATGTAACTTGGATTTTAAATTACAGCAATGTCGGACAGAAATGATCAGGATCCCGGGATGAACCCGAATGACTTGAGTTCGGAAGAGGAGATTATTGTTAGTAACAAAAGGGGAAAAAGATCAACGGCTAAGTGTTTGAAGACACGCAAAAAGATAGCTGCTGGACAGGACATGAAGGTCGAGTTTAACGAGAAATGCAAGCCGATTGGCGAAAATGCAAAGGCATTCACAAATTGGTGTGCTTCAAAAACAAGAGATATGATTCCTTGCAGGTATTAATATGAATTTGAGATATGAATTATCATTTGATTATAGTATTAATGCACTTATACAAATGAAATGAATGCAGTTATCCTAATTGGATTGCGGTGCCAAATGAGTTGAAAAAAAATTTGTACAAACAAATAGCACAGGATTGGAAACTTCCGGATGACTTACCACTGGATGTTAAGAAGAAGATTCTACGTAACTGTAACGAGTCTTGGAGACATTGGAAAATTCAATTGGTGAGAGAATTTCCTCTATAATACATGTTCATTTATAAACGATTGATTTAGCATCAATTTTAATTATAACGTGTCTTTTTGGTCATATCAGAATAAGGCTTACTTGGAGAATCCAAAGGAAGGTGCACCCTCACCATGGGATGTACAGAACATCTCGAAAGAAGAATTTGAGGCAATGCAAGAGTATCATTCCAGCGAGAAGTTTAAGGTATGAAAATGAGTATCTTTCGCTTTTACTTAATTGCTTAGTTTTTTTTTGTTTATACTAACAAGTCTTTTGAATCTGCTACTAGAAAATGAGTATGCAAGGCCGTCAAAATGCAGCAAAAAGGGACATGCCCCACAGACTGGGATCAGGCGGTTATATAAGTGCTGAATCTAGATGGAAAGAAGGAGAAAAGGTACATGGTGCGTCATCGGTTATTACCAAGGATATGGATGACAGGACGTACAGTTGGAGTAGAGCACGTGCAGTAACGGATGAAACTACCGGTGAACTTGTTGTAAAAAATCCTAGGGCTGCCGAGGTGGTCGACAAAGCAGTAAGTGTAACAACTCAAATAACTTTATTTTGTGAATTCAATGAGTTCAATTTTGTTTAACTTTAACTTTTTTTGTGATAGGTTGCTCTAGTTAAGTCAGGGGAAGTTCAACCGGTTCGTCAAAATGATATCTTGACTTCTGCGATCGGTACACCAGAGCATTCTGGACGGTTGAGAGGATATCCGGTGTTCTCAGGCGTAAAGCAGGTGTACGGTAGTGGTACAAGAAAATCAAACAAGGGGTTTAGCAAAGAGGAGGTTGATCGGATGGTGCAAGAGGAAGTGAAAAGACGAATGGATGAGGAATTCAAGGCCCGAATGGATGAGGAATGGAACAGGCGAATGCAACAGTTCTCGCAAGTCCAAACACCGCAGACCTACGATCCAATTTTCCAACAAGCCATGATTATGCTATCACAGGGTAGCAACAATCAACCGCATCCGATTCCTCAATCTACTTATCAGGTTCTTAATTACACCTAGCTTATGATAGATATTACGTGCTTTTGCCCTCATATAGTATTTAGGATTTCTAATTCGTTAATACAGGGGCCTGTCGAAGCCTTGCTGCTCCTACCAGGGATATCTGGGACGCCTGTGTATGTAGCTAGAGCTATGGTGTTTGCACAGGTTTCTGAGATAGTCCATGGACAACCAGTTGGCATAGGGGAGGTGAAGGTACAAATCTTAGAAGTTTTCGATAGTGCCAGACACGTGATAGTACCTTTTCCACCTCCTAACGCAGATGATCAGCTTGGTGTTCTCCAAGGTTCATTTCTAAGATGGCCGGGTCATCTTGTAGATTATGATTTGACAAAACTGGTAAATCTTGATTTCAATTATAAATTTTCCAAAGTTCTAATTATTATATATACTGCCATATTCAAAAATGAGAAATATATCGTTTATGACTAATGTGGATTTTATAGGAGCAAGTGAGGAAAATGACGAAACAAACTCCACATATTCCTCCGCAAGATAAGGGAAAGGAGAAGGTGCAAGAGGGTGATGAAGATGAAGAGGAGAGTGTGGATCAGTTTTTTGCGGAGGAGGACATTCAATTGCACGATCCGTTCGTCCCTGATGAGAAGTTGGCACAGATTGGGCCTCACGCAAAGAGAATGCACGACTATATGAGGATGTTCGACAAATCAGTGACTGAATTCGCCGATATTCCTGCTGATTTCGAATTTCAAGATGTGAAGACCTTCATCCTCGAATTTAAAGACATCCGCCATGTCTTCAGTAGGAATGAACTCTTCGTTCAAGTGATTAAACTTTGGATCTTGTAAGTACTTTCTTAACTTTACAACAATTGATCATTGGTTATATGATATGTCTAATAAATTAAAACCCTAAACCCTAAACATTGTACATACAACATTTAGGCGGTGCAGGCAATATTGTGCTGATACTTTGATGAAGAAGTGGATATTTTGGGATCCGGAAAGATGCTCGGGTCGGGATGTACTGCAAGATGAGCTCGGAACTGTACGATACATAGCGAATCTTCTGAAGAAGTATGCTAAAAGGGATCCCTACCATGTTTTAGTGCATCATAATCGGTTAGTTATAAAATCTCTAATTCTGACTTTATCTTTTATTATGAATCTACAGTTTAATGTTAATTTCACCAACAAAGAGATAATATGTATGTAATTACAGGTCGCATTTTGTGATTATTATCGCAAAACTCTCGACACGAAAGATGTGGATAGTAGATTCACTCCAATCGAACGAAGGCTACCAATCTCCAATTCTACGAAAATACGATCAGTAAGTTTAGACTTAACATATATATATATAATGCGTGTATGCATTGTTTAGTTATATACTAATATTTAGAAATGAATTTTCATAATTTTATATTTAATTTTGCAGAGCTCTGTCAAGATTGGTCCAAGTTCCCAAGTTTGAAGTTCAAATGATTCCCGTACATAGTTCAATACTAATATATGTAGTTTCAACAATTTCGTAATTTATTTAATTTAAACTTAATAGTATTATTTTATGTTCTTGTAGAGTCCACGACAACCAAACAATACAGATTGCGGCTTTTATGCGATGACTTCGCTACGCAAGATCCTTGATCACTGCACGCTACATCCGGACCTACCATCGGTATGGATTAAGTTTAATTAACCTTAATGTATATATATATGAAAATGTTTTAAGGTTTATAATTTAGAGTTTAATGTATATTATATTGTGGAGTTTAGAGTTCATAGGTTACTAACTATATGAAATGCCAATAAAATGCAGTTTTTGCAACCTGTGGGGAAGCGTTATAGCGAGGACGAGATTAATTTTACTGTAAATGAGTGGTTCGGCTTTTTACTTGGATATTTAGGTGCTAATAATTGATGACTACAAAATTTGTGATATTAATATATTAGATGTTATGATAAATGTTAATTTGCATGTGATTTGATAATTATTATTGTGTGTATGATGCATGTGATATGTAAACTGCTGGTACATATCGGTATTCTTATTTGATGGCTAGCAAAGATGGCGCTAGCCCCAGAAACAAAAATATTTTTTTTTATATTGATTATTATTAGTACCGGTTTTTAATAATAAACCGGTACTGAAGAGATATTTAGTACCGGTTTTTAGACTAAAAACCGGTACTAATGATACCAAAATTTTTTTATTTTTAAAATAAAACAGTTTGCTAACATTAGTACCGGTTTTTATTTAAAAACCGGTACTAAAAGTATTATTTTTAGTACCGGTTTTTAGTCAAAAACCGGTACTAATGTTAGCCGCTGGATTCCCCCCCTGTCTTCAGTACCGCCTATTTAGTACCGGTTTTTAAATATCTTTAGCACCCCCTATTATTAGTACCACTGCAAAACCGGTACTAAAGATTCATAATAAACCGGTACTAAAAAAATAATATGGCGTAGTGAAGAGAAAATCAATAAATTTGAAACTTAAATCCAAATGCCTGACCTGTTTTGTTGACAAGAGACTAGCATTGTGATGATTGAGCAATGTCACGTGCATGATCCCGAAGCATTTGATGTCGATAATGGTACAATGGTGATTGTGAATTACCAAGAATAAAAGAGAGAGAGAGAGAAATAAATTTAGGGATAGTCAAATAACGACTATAACTTCGTTGTCATGTATCCCTAACAGAATTCGAGCAAGCCTTGCCTCGATACCAGCTCTGAAGATATTTGTTTTCATGCTCCTAATCCCAATGTACGTCCCGACAAGTTTGAGAGACGTCTCCATTGATCAAGGATGATTTCTGCTTATCAAAAAATGTATGAGGTACTTCATATCATAGGCCATGTGAAAGCCAATCCATGTCTTGGACGGGTGCAGCGCAAACTCAAGGACCTCAACAAAATTTCAAATCTTTGGGGGTCGACGCCATGGTAGTAGTTCATCCTGAGGTCATGACCTCGCGATTTTAAAAGATTGATTGAACTTTGGACCATGCTTTTCTTGTAGCGGGCTGAACTGCCAAAAAGTTAGAATTGGGAGCCGATTATTTTAAGTATGAACATTTTAGACCCAAATGCACTGAAGATCTCAATGCTATAACTCAATTACAATATATTGAAAATATTAATATTCTAAAATGTAATTTTTGAATTTTAAGAAGGTTTTTGAAAATTTGTGGGGATGTTCCCTATTGGTTGTTTTTTTTTCGCCTGTTCAGTCTAGCTTATGTATATTAGTCAACACAAGAGCATATATGATCGTCAATACATTAAAAATTTTACAATTCTAAAATGTAATTTTTGGTTTTTTTTTCCCGGAACCTATAATTTTTGGATTTTAAAAAGGTTTATGAAAATTTTTGGGGAGGTTCCCTGTTGGGTTGCTTTTGCCTCCGCCTGTTCAGTCTAGCTTATGTATATTAATTAGTCAACACAAGATCATATATGATCGTGATGCATATGACGGGTAGCATCTTACAAAATGCCTAATTACTGTAAAATCATACTCAAGGTTGCACTTTCAAACTTGTTGAGCAGTTGCCATCTTCAATTTTCATTCTGGATTCAAGTTTCAAAGGTCGATCGATTGAACTACTGTCTATTGTATATTATCTATTTCTGTTAAAAGGACGTTGTCAAATTAAAAAAAAAAAAAACTAATGCCTCTGGTTTCAAGTTTCATTTCTACACCTCATAACATCTATTTTTATTTGAGACAATTTCCGTCTATTATAGTCCATTTTTTCGATTTACAGTTTTATACACTACGGAAAAAGGACCTTCTGTAACGACACTTCTGTAACGGTTATTGAAATAACCGTTACAGAATAGTGAGGCATTAGGCGGGAAAATTGGCGCCACAAATCTGTAACGGTTATTATGAAACAACCGTAATAACATTTCCGTCATGGTCAGGGAAAAAAATGCATCAACCTTCTGTAACGGTTGTTGGATAATAACCGTTACAGATTTCTTATATTCTGTAACGGTTATTATCCAACAACCGTTACATAGAGGCAAATAATTTTGTTTTTATTTTTTTAGTGATTCTGTAACGGTTATTAGGAAATAACCGTTACAGAATGGTTATGTATAAATAAAATATCATCCTCACTCATCTAACTCTCAGTCGCGCGCACTTTTCAACATTCAAACTCAGAAGTTCAAAGTATATTTTCATGAACTCCTCTTTATTTAAATTATTTTGCATTTCGTTAATAATTTACATATATATAGGCATGAATTTCGTGTTATCATATAGTAAACGTCATCAAGTAGTAGCTAGCAATAATACACAGATCAGGTGAGAAAAGGAAGAGAGTGAAGGCAAAGTAAATAAGAATGCTCTTTGTTGATATTCCAAGAAGAAAATTTAAGGATTACAGCCATAAAGCATACAGAGCTAAACAAAAAATTTAAGGATTAGAGAAGAAGCACTTAGAACTGCTGTACATTAAAGGAGGCATTAATAGCATTAAAGAACCAAGGCAGAAAACTTGAAGAGGCAATAACTAAAAAGGGATCACCAGTAGCACAATGTACTGGCAAGGAAACACCAGAAGCTGATCCAGTAGGAGGAGCAACAGAAGCTGATTCAGTAGAAGTTGAATCGGTGTCAGTCGATGGTGGTGGAGGAGGTGGTGGAGGAGGTGGATGAGGCACCTAAGGCCTGCCGGGGCCTACAAAAGGTGGTTCAGTGGGCCCTCCAACTTGTTCAAAACCTTCAATATGTACCCTAACTCTTGCAACTCGAGGGTCTGCAGAGATAACCAAATGATGAGGGATCTCTGAGGGATGAGCTCCTTTAATAAGCAAACGGAAATGAAGGAAGATCCCATCAGAGAAGTGAGGAGCAGTGAAAATTGGATAACCAAACCCAGACACCAGCATGTTAATGGCACTTCTATTCCAGAGATGAAGAGGGGGACCAGTAATTCTGATTCTGGTACGATAAAGAGGAGGTTCATAAACTGTACCAGCACGCTCAGTCCACCTTGTTAGGACCAATCTAACATTCTGCAGGTAAATGACACCTAGGCTGCAAATTTCATTCCTGACCCCTTGATTTGGGCAAACCAGAAGAAAATCTCCAGAGGTTGGGTGCACTGGAGAGAGACGATACTGGTGAACTGCAAAACCAAACTGACGTGCAAGTCTGAATCCCAAGCGGTGCTCAAGATCAGGTGGAAGTAATCCTTCTGCTTGGAATGTAACAATCGCCGCTCTGTGCAGAACTTCATTTTCAGGGTCAAGATCTTGTATAGGAGAGTAAAACACATTTAAATGATCAGGTCTGAGATCTTCAAACTCAGCAGCACTGTTCATAGGCACAAATTGCCAATCATGAAGGTTTGCCATATCTAAAGAAAGAACTAAAAAGGAGGAGAAGTGGAAGAGGCAGCAAGAGGGGATTGAGTATTAATAGATGGGGGAGGGAGAGGAGAAGGCAAAGAGATTAAAGGAAGAATTGAAGAAGTTCTCTGACAATTATGACCAAATTTAAGACAAACCAAGCACCTCTTCGGATGACTACAACTTGATTCAGGTGTTCTGATATTGAGATTCTGATATTGATGATTCAGGTACGTTCTGACCAAATTTAAGGCAAACCAAGCACTTCTATCTAAGCTATTAATGATATTGAGATTCTGATATTGTACGATTCTGATATTGAGATTCTGATTTGATTGATATTTGTGAGGCAAACTAAATACTTTGTTTATTGTTTGTGTGATATGCATGATTATATATATGTTTGATATATGTGTGATATGCTGCATGTGTTTAATGTAAATTGGGTACCAATCTGGTACCAATTCGGCTAGCAAATTGGGCTAGCCAATCAAACAGGCGAAACACAAAAAAAAGGACCTTCTGTAACGGTTATTAAGGAATAACCGTTACAGAATATTATAATTTAATTTTTTTTATTGTAAACATTATCTGTATCGGTTATTACCTAATAACCGTTACAGAATATTATAATTTCATTTTTTTTATTATAAACATTATCTGTATCGGTTATTACCTAATAACCGTTACAGAATATTATAATTTCATTTTTTTTATTACAAAAATTATCTGTATCGGTTATTACCTAATAACCGTTACAGAAGCCAGTCTTCTGTAACGGTATGTTTAAATAACCGTTACAGAAAGGTTATGTATTTAGGTTAAGTCTTCCCAGCCGCATTCCTTTCTCTCTTCTTTTCATTTTATTCAAAGAAATACCTCTCTTATCCCTTCTGTTTCACTCCAAAAAATAGCAAAAAATTTATAAAAATTCTGAAAAAAAAGAGAACAAGAAGGAGAGCAGATTTGAGGTAAAAAATAAAAAATTTGAACCGTATTTTTTCATATTTTTTTTCTTATTTATTTCGGTTTTTTCATGAGAAGGAGAGCAGATTCAACGGATCGATCGAAAGAACAAGAAGGAGAGCAGATTCAACGGATCGATCGAAAGAACGACAAGGAGAAGGAGAGCAGATTCAACGGATCGATCGATCGAAAGTCATGCTTCGACTGGATAATTTTATATTTCTTCGGTACTTTCATAAACTCCTTTTTTTTCATATATATGCGATTTTTGTTAACTGCTTTTTTCCTTTTGCTTTTAAGTTGTAATTGACAAATAATTGAGCTAAATAATTGCGCATGAACCAATTTACAAAAAAAAAAAATTGCCTGTTGGCCACAAATGTCAAATGTCAATAGAAACCTTTCTACTCAAGAGCAATTTATATTGTTTCAAGCTTGATTCTATATCTAAACATCACAAACATACATCTAAACATCACACAATTCACACAATTCTTGCCATTAACAGTAATATTGACAGTACAACAAACATACTAGAGCTTGTAGAATTTAAAATAAATAAATAACTGAGAAGTTAAAAAAAAAAGGGCAGCATCTAGGTAGAGGATGTGTCATCAGTGGAGCCATTGCTCTTCTTTGCTGTTTCCTGCTTCTTTGCCAAATCCATGAAGGTTTTTTCCATGTCTGTTTTCAAGTCAGTGCAATTATTGAAAAAGTTAAATGTATATTTATGTAAAGATTATACAAGGATAAACAAAATAAGGATCTTATGTAGAGCTATTCTCTAAACTAGGATTTATGTATTCTCTAAACTAAAGAAGTTATTTAGGACTTTTGAACATATTGTCTAGAAAGAAGCTATTCTCTAATCTATTTAGGACTTCTGCACATATTGTTACTAGAAAGAAATGTAGAGTTACCTTCTATGGAGAATGACATCTTGCTGGGCTCCTCTGAGGGTGTCTTCATGAGTTCATCGACTGATTGGTCCTCAGTAGGGGTTGTATTGTCACTCTCTGTGTCAGTTTTTTCATCCTCAGTATCAGTCTCCTGAGAGCTTAGGTTGAACCCAGGGGGTACACTGGGCCCACTGGTGTGCCCTGGGCCCTCATGTTGAGCTCTGTGGCTCTCTTTCCTAGCATGTTTCATCTCCTTCCTGAACTGTGCCTCAAGATCTTCTTGTACTCCTTTTCCTTTAGAACTAGAGCTTGTAGGTTTGATTACCCTGGTGTCTCCAATGAGAACTCCTGTCTCCTTAGTTCTGCTTCCTCCCTTGGTTTGTGATCTAGTAATCATTGAGGGGATGACCTCATCTATCTTCCTTTTTTTTGCTTGAGTATTATTGGGGGTTGTGGTTTTTGCAGCCTTTTTCTTTGCTTTTCTCTTGCTCTGTCGCATGGTTGTAGTACTGCCAGAATCAACCCTATCAGGTGGATTGATACTTTGCAGTCTTGCCTCATCAGCAGGGGACCATTCAATCCTAGGCAAAGCTTTGATGTATTCATGACGTGGGTTTCTGATTTGTGGTTCCTCAACTACGTACTGAACCCGAAGTAGGTCAATTTTTCCATTTATTCTGTGTAATTCAAATGCACGAGAGGCTGGTATTCTATCCCTATGTTCAACCAATACTTCAACTCTAGCAAATCTGGCATCTATATCCATGTATGTTGGTGCATCAGCATGTAAAACTGTACCAAAAGGGAAAAAAATGTTTGCTCCATACCATGAGCACCATCCAAATGGAAGATCAGCAATTCTTACCCATAGCCTCACACTGTCTGCTCTGGGGTCTAGTTCCCTTGGAGGATCAATGAGGATGGGAAATGGCCGCCTCATGTTGTTTCCATATGTGATTTCAATAGTGCCTTTTCTAAACATCTCATCGCGCCATTGCTCAGAGGGGCCGATGATGAGAAATCGGTTTTCTAGGAGTGTTGTCACTCTGTGTTGTCCTGCAGGGAGGCGTCTTCTCATCTCTATCATGACATCAAGCAAAGTTACACCTTCTATGGTTTGGATGACAATGGATTTGGTGATCTCTGCACTGGCCGGAGCAGTGATGTCGTCTTCATCAACTCTGATGGGATCAAGGTTTTCCATGGTTGGTTTTTGAGTAGAGAGATAGGAGGGAGAAGTGAGAAATTAGTTTGAAACTGAAAAGGCGTGGGGTTCTACAGTTTGGTCATTTATAGTACAAATGAGTTGCGTGCTTTAATTTTTGAATTGTTAATCATATGAAGAGTTGCGTGCTTTAATGGGTGTTCAGATAAGCATCTCTTGGAGTACTGGATTGTAACAGTATGCTGCATGTGTTATATAATGTAAATTGGGTACCAATTTGGTACCAATTCGGCTAGCAAATTGGGCTAGCCAATCAAAAAAACGAAACAAAAAAAGGACCTTCTGTAACAGTTATTAAGGAATAACCGTTACAGAATATTATAATTTCATTTTTTTTTATTATAAACATTATCTGTAACGGTTATTCTCTAATAACCGTTACAGAAGCCAATCTTCTGTAACGGTTATTAGAAAATAACCGTTACACATGTTCTCCAAAAAGCTGTACCAGATTTCCCTTGCATAATACTATAACGGTTATTAGATAATAACCGTTACAGAAGAGTGGCTACTGTAACGGTTATTGTCTAATAACCGTTATAGATCTGTAACGGTTATTAGACATTCTGTAACAGGGGCTACAGTAACGTTTCGTGTACCGTTACAGAAGTCTTTTATTAACCGTTACAGAAGCCAAAATTTCGCTTAGTGATATATTCAAATTTTATAGGCACAAATCATCTTTTAAGTAATTTTTTTATGATTCTAACAAATTTGTCTTTTAGTAAATTTTTTTTACAATATGCCAGTAGACCACAACATATACAATCCAGCTGCTGCTGCTATGATGGGTCTATAGAGCAGACACCAAATTATCACGCCTCAACCAGGCTGAATAAGTTAGATATATTAAAATTTTTTAAGTACTATTAACTTAATTAAATATGTACATATACTGTTTGTAAAATATCTAATCCTTCTCAGACGCATCTTATCATCATACGACACAAAACATTATACCTTTTGTGGGAACTTTTCTGCAAATTCAAGTTTCAAAACGAGAATTTGTATTTCTTTGTTGTTTGCACAGAAAAAAAAAATAAAAGAATTACAATTGGCGAGATACATGTATTATCACAAATTTCGAAAATTTTCAATTCACTACCACCACGTGTTCAAACGTTAATATTTCTTCTTCATCCCGCCAAGTATAAAAATTCCAAAATTCAACATATAAGTTTATATCGTATCCAATTAATAAGAAACTTGTAAATGAATGTAAATTGGAAGATTCTCACAGACCCGTAATATAATATTTGTCTTCACTCAAAAATATATATATATATATATATATATATATATATAATTGTTTCGCAAGTACAAAGAATTTTAGCATTAAAAGTTTTAGAACACACCAGATTGACATGTAAAATAACTGAGAAAAGCGGTGAATAAAATTCAAAGACAAATCATTTTCACGGCCACTGAGAAAATAAGCTTAACAAAAAATAAATAAATAAAACAAAACATTTATGTCCAAATAAGACACCAGTTATTCATAGTTTAAAATGAGAACACCAAACTGAATATTGTTCACCACAACTTCTTGAAAAAGGGTTGGAGTGAAGATTTGTTACCACCATCTTCCATTTCAACATTATTCCACCATTCTTCATTGCCTCTTATCGACTTCAATTTTCTGGGGATGTTGCTAGATTTAAAAGGTAGTTTCTTCAGGTTACAATAATAAACAGTTAGAAATTCCAAGGCTGGGAAAGTTATTGTGGGATCGGAAATTCTTTCCAACTTGTCATTATTTTCTACGGACATCTCACATCGTCTTCAAGAATGGAAATAATTGTTGACTCACTTCAACTCCATCTTTTTTCAGCTTATGAATCCGGATCAATTTTTTCATATTGTCGCATCTCCCTACATAGAGTTCTTGAATGCATGGGAGATAAACCACCCATGATATGCTTGTTAGCTTAGGGCAGTTCCAAAATGTCAGAAACTGAAGTTTGGGAAAAACATCTTTTGGATTCAGACGCTTCCATATTACTTCTTTCATATCCCTCATATAATCAAAACTTAGAGTCTCTACTTCCCCAAGGTAACATGCATTTGGACTTTTTTTTCTGCCCTCAAACTTTACAAACTTCACACTATCCATATAATTAACTTATATCAATAGAAATTAAGTTGCTTTGCAAATGGGAGTTTCCTAGAAAGAAACTTGTAAAAGATAAGCATTTTCCATCACAATCCCAAAGTTTTAACCATCTTATGGGCACAGTAATTTTTTGAGAGAATTCTTGAAAATCATGAGTGCTAGAATTAGAAAATGAAAATCCTAATGCTACGAAGTCAGGAAGGCACTGTAAGTCTTCCTGTAGCCCTAAAAAGTTATCTAAGCTTTCATCCATAGAATTACAGCGTAAGTCTAAGACTCTCAAAGCTTTCATGTTGGATATGACTTTATTTGGGAAGATACATTCTGTATCCTGTAAAAACATATATTTCAAATTGGTAAGGGCTCCTAATTCTTCCGGCAATGAATTAAGACACGAGTTATCTGATAGGTTAAGAAAACGAAGATGTACTAATTTGCAAATCTCAATTGGAAAGGATTGTAACTCATTCGATGACAAATCTAAGAAGGTTAGTTTTGGAAACAACTCAAGTCGAAGGATTGTTGAATCATCAATTAAGCTGTTATTTAGCAATAGAATGGAGAGCTTGGTAGAGGAACACTTGATATAAATAGATACCTCTAATGCAAAAATTTTCGTCAAGGATAAAATTTCAGTGTCAGCAAGGACATCTATCTCATAATGTAGTCCTTCCGTTTGCGCACCCGCTTGAACAATCCATTTGTTTACATCCTCTCCTTGGTTATTTGCTATCCATAGTGCCATATCACGGATCACATCATGCATTTGAATAGCACCATCACAAATTTCCAAGAGGCAAATACCTTGTAGTGTCTTTATGTAATAGTACCCAACATCATATGCTTCCTGTATCCTTGGCTCGTCAATCAAGCCTAACCCCATCCAAAGCTTAATGAGGTCATCTTTGTGGATCACATAATCCTCAGGCCATAACGAGCAATGCAGAAAGCATTGTCTAAGAGTATTGGATTTCAAGTTATCATAACTGAATTTCAATACATGAAATACCGATCGATTCTCATCTGAGAATTGAATATCATTGAGCCGTGCCTGCTTAAGCTGCTTAACAGCTTGCTCCCATTCACTGGGATCCATCTTATCATGCATAGCCCTCCCAATGGTAATAAGAGCCAACGGTAACCCACCGAGTTCCTTTACAATATCCTCTGCATACTTTTGTATCAGTGGATCTGAATTGATCGTCTCCTCAGTCACATTCCCCTTAAAGAGACACAAAGCATCATCCCAGTTTAGAACATCCACTTTAATAAAATTGGAAAGTCTTATTTCCCCTTGTTTCTGTTACACATGTATATATATATTAGAATTACATATGCACTTTGGTGCAACAAAGGAAACAAATCCTCAGGCTATCTAAACACAATCAATATTGATACACAATATCTAACCTATATTTAACATATTTTTCCATATCTTCATACTCCCCCTCAAGTTGGAGCATGTAGATCACAAATGCCCAACTTGCAAGTAAGATAATCAAATTGATGTTTGCCGAGAGCCTTGGTAAAAATGTCAGCCAACTGATCAGCAGAGGACACGTGACGTGTGACAACATTGCCCTCACGAATTTTGTCTCGCACAAAATGACAATCAACTTCAATGTGCTTTGTTCTCTCATGAGAATAGCTTCATTGGTTGATCAAGAGTGACGCCAAGGAAGGAGAGAATAGACTTCAGCCAAGTCAATTCGCAAGTTAAAGAAGCCATTGAACGATATCCTGCCTCGGCTGACGATCTTGACACTGTATGTTGCTTCTTTGTTTTCCAAGAAATGGGAGAATCACCCAGTAAAACAAAATAACCTGTTAGTGATCTTCTGGTGATCGGACAACTAGCCCAATCTGAGTCACAATACCCATACAATTGCAAATCATTGTCAGCTCGAAGAACAATTTCTTGTCCTGGATTCTTTTTCAAATACCTCACAACTCTAACCGCTGCAGCATAGTGTATTTGAAGAGGTGCATGCATGAATTGAGCTAAAGTATGCACGGCGTAACATAGCTCAGGTCGGGTGATTGTGAGGTAAATAAGCCTTCCAACCAAGCGCCGATATTTTTCTGGATCCTTCATTTCATCACCAGTTGCTTTTGCCAAATTGTGATTATGCTCTAGAGGGGTCATGGCCGGCTTTGCACCAAGGAGCCCACATTCAGCTATAATATCCAATGAATATTTTCGCTGACTCAAGAACAAACCCACTGGACCCCTAGCTATTTCAATGCCTAGAAAGTACTTGAGTTGTCCCAAATCCTTCATGTGAAAGGTGGCGCACAAGTATTGCTTGAAATGATTTATTGCATCAGTGTTGTTTCCTGCAATAACTAAATCATCCACATATACCAAAACTGTCAAAAAAACATCTCCCTTGTTATACACAAATAACGAGTAATCTGCTCGTGATTGTGCAAATCCGTAACCCTCCAATGCAGCAGTGAGTTTAGAAAACCACATACGTGGCGCTTGGCGCAGTCCATAAAGGGATTTCTTCAATCGACACACTTTAGCAGGGTGTGATGATCCAAAACCTGGTGGCATACGCATGTATACTTCTTCATGCAAATCACCATGCAAAAATGCGTTATGCACATCCATTTGGTGCATTTCCCAGCCTCTAGCTACTGCTACTGCAAGCACAACTCGCACAGTTGTCATTTTCACAACAGGTGAGAATGTTTCATTATAATCTATACCTTCCACCTGCCGATTTCCCAACACCACTAATCGCGCCTTGTATCTCTCAATAGTGCCATCCGAATTGTACTTGATTCGATACACCCATTTACACCCAATGGAAGTTTTCCCTGGAGGCAGGTCTTCAACCCTCCATGTATCATTTCTTTCAAGTGCCTCTATCTCAGCTTGCATTGTATCGCGCCAATGTTTGCTCTTTACAGCTTCTCCAAAATGCTCGGGCTCTTTTTCTTTTGTAACTGCGCTAAGAAACTTCCTGTGTTTCAATGAAAACATGTTACAATTGACATAATGAGCTATAGAGTAAGGAGTACCTGAGGAGCCAATAGATGTAGGGTGAGCATAAAAGGGATCAACATGAGCAGTATAACAGATGTAATCATGCAACTTTGCCGGTGGCTGTCTCACTCGAGTAGATGGTGCTCTGTTTGGTTC
This sequence comes from Rhynchospora pubera, assembly GCA_028095005.1. Taxonomy (NCBI): domain Eukaryota; kingdom Viridiplantae; phylum Streptophyta; class Magnoliopsida; order Poales; family Cyperaceae; genus Rhynchospora; species Rhynchospora pubera. The sequence continues at coordinate 141,642,788 of CM051460.1, forward strand.
TTGTGTCGCTATTGGGACATCAATAGCGCGGGCATCATCATGTACAGCATTCTGTAATGTTCCTACGTGCTCAGTAGATGGTGCTCTGTTTGGTTCTTGTGTCGCTATTGGGACATCAATAGCGCGGGCATCATCATGTACAGCATTCTGTAATGTTCCTACGTGCTCATTTGAGTCATCCACACCTTCTGCAATTCCATCATTACTCCCCCTTGCATCAGAATCAACTTCTATACTATTTGATTCATATTCACAATCAACGGAAAATAATCCAGGAACAACATTGACATCTCCCTGAACTCTTCTGTCTTCACTCGCATTCACCTCTGCATCATGTCCAAACTTTTGTTTGAAAGGAAACACAGTTTCAACAAAAACCACATCTCTTGAAACAACAAATTTATTTGTCTCTAAATCAAGAACACGCCAACCCTTCTTTCCAAATGGATACCCTATGAAAACACACTTACGTGCTCTACTACCAAACTTATCTAAAGTTGGAATTTTGACATAACACAAGCAACCAAAACACCTTATAGGTGTATAAGCTGGTGGTTTACCAAAGAGCATTTCATATGGGGTTTTATTTTGTAAGAGAGGAGTGGGTGTACGGTTAATTAAGTAAGTTGCTGTCAAGATGCATTCGCCCCAAAATTTAAGAGGTACATCAGATTGAAATCTCAGAGCTCGTGCCACATTTAATATATGGCGATGTTTCCTTTCAACTCTACCATTTTGTTGAGGTGTACCTACACACGAGGTTTGATATATGATTCCTTTTTCAGTGCAAAATTGTTTCATAAGCCTAGAGGTGAACTCAGTTCCATTATCACTTCGAATAGACTTGACTGATTTTTGAAACTGTGTATAAACCATTCTAACAAAACCTTGCAATAAATCAGCAGTTTCACTTTTATCTTTCATCAAGTATACCCAAACAGCACGTGAAAAATCATCAACAATTGTTAGAAAATAGTGTGCACCACAAGAAGAAGCAATTCGATAGGGCCCCCATATATCACAATGAATTAACTCAAAAGATTCATTTGCTTTATTCAAACTAATAGGAAACACATCTCTAGTTTGTTTTGCTTTCAAACAAGTTTCACAAACATTCTTTATATCACTACTATCACCCTTAGCACCAGAAATAAGAGAAGTTAGCTGATATGATGGATGTCCCATACGCAAATGCCATAACTCATGATCTTCTTTTCTTCTTGCATGACACACCCTGCTCGATGCCTTTGGATGGTAATAGTAAACTCCGTTTTTATGCTCACCCACACCAATCAGCGTCCTCAAATTGCAATCCTGTACAACACATAACTCATTAGTAAATGTAACAAAGCAATCATTTTGTGCAATTAATTTTCCAAGAGAGATAAGGTTGCAATTCAGAGATGGAACAAATAACACTCTTTTGAGGACAATTCCTCCTGGCAGACACACCGAGCCCTCATGTTCTGCTATGGCGTGTGCGCCATTAGGAAGCTCAACAACTGATGGAGTGACTTTATACACTTCTTTCAAACACCCAAAATCTCCAGTCATGTGATGAGATGCGCCGCTGTCTAGTATCCAACATACATCAGGAAACTCACCATGTAATTTTTCACTGGATGCGCTTGCATTAGTTGAACTCGAGCCAGCCAAAATTGCTTTAATTTGCTGCACTTGAGCATCAGACAGACCTGGAATCACGTGCTGAGAACTAGACATCCCAGCATCCTGCACAGCGTTGTTGCCTCCTTGCACAGCGTGTGCTTGTGCACGGCCCCGACCTCGTCCTCTACCAGGGCCTCGACCACCTCGTCCTCCACGTCTACCTCTGCCCCATCCGTCGAGATAGCCAATAATCTCGAAGCACTGAGACATCTCATGACCAAGCTTTCCACAGTGGCTGCATGTTGGCTTGTCCCCTGTTTTGTTGGAAAAGGCCTCAGCTTTGGCGACATGCACAGCAAATCCTACGGCATCAGTACTTTCTGCACGCCCTCTTATCACTGTCTTGTGGCGTTCCTCTTGGATCACCATGGAATAGACCCTGTTCAAATTAGGGAGAGGAGTCATACTTAAGATGTTAGTTCTGATTGAACCAAAAACTTCATCAAGACCCATAAAAAATTGATGAATGCGTTCCTCTTCCTTCTCCTGGGCAAACTTGGCAGTTAAATTGCATGTACAGACACCACACATACACGTCGGAATACCGACATAACTGCTAAGCTCATCCCACATAGTCTTGAGTCGTGTGTAGTATTCCAACACCGGTTGCCCTTGTTGTTTGGCACCTGCAATATCTGCTTTCAACTGATGGATACGTGGCACATCACCAACGGAGAATCGTCCCTTCAAATCGTCCCAAAGCTCTTTCACCGTCTCAAAGTATGCCACACTAGGTTGAAGAGAGGGATCGATACAGTTGAAAAGCCAGGACACCAACATAGAGTTACAACTCCCCCACACGGCTGCCTCAACTGTATTATCCTTTGGCTGCGTGATAGTCCCATCAACAAAACCAAGTTTATTCTTGGCGCGCAAGGCATTGCGCATAGCCTTGACCCACAAATCGTAGTTTTCTCCTTTAAGAATACAGGAACTGATCATCATGCCAGGACTGTCAGAAGGAGAGATAAAAAGGTGAGGTGTGGTCGATAGATTTTGTTGTGATGACCTTCGTGTCATCGGTTGGAAGTGCCATGGCTGCCGGAGGGAAACAAAGGCTTAGGGTTTTGGCTCTGGTACCATAATAAAATTGGAAAGTCTTATTTCCCCTTGTTTCTGTTACACATGTATATATATATTAGAATTACATATGCACTTTGGTGCAACAAAGGAAACAAATCCTCAGGCTATCTAAACACAATCAATATTGATACACAATATCTAACCTATATTTAACATATTTTTCCGTATCTTCATACACTTCAATTTTTTTCTTCACCTTCATTTGTTCAAATACCTCTATTAATCTTGTTGTGAAAATAATTTTTCTTTTGCACGTACCAACTACTTCCATTGGGTTAGGGATTCCTATCCCATCCAAATCAACACAACACCAAAGATCATCCAAAAGGATCACAAAGCTCCTTTCCTTTAAAAAGTCATATATGGTTTCTTGTGCTTCATTAGTACGATTCTTACTGAGGTGAAGGTCATCAATTATTTCTTTTTGAATCTTTCCTTCAGAATTCCTTTTGGAACATGTTATGAAAACCACAACTTCAAATCTAGGATCTTCGATAAGCTTGTCGTTGATTTGCTCCAATAGATATGTCTTTCCGGCACCACCTTTGCCCCCAATGCCAATTATATTATTGTGCACATCATTTTTGATATAATGAAGTGCTGATTGAAGATTGGATGATTTTGATGATAGTTCTTTGTTTGAAGACTGTCTGCCTCCAAAATATGCTGCAAAAGAAAAATGAAATTTTATTTCATGAGTAATTACAAGACATGGTAATATGGTTCTGGCACATAGTTTACTGAACGAAAAGCACAAGGATTACAAGCCTAAATCCTCTCCTGTTATACTAAAGTGACACAACTATGGAGGGACGCCATGTCCCAGACAGGACAGAGAGAACCCATGCACCGAGTCTGCGGATATGCTATATAACATTCTAAGGATGTGCCATCCCGACATTCTTATAGGCTAACGCTGGAAAGCCCATTAATTTCTTCAGAGTCACATGAGATCTATTTCTGATTTTTGAAATCGCCTCTTCAAACATTTTCGTAAATTCTTTTTTCTCTCCAATTAGATCTTTCTCTCCGATCAGATCTCTCTCTCTATGGAGCCAGTGCGATGTTTTATCCGATGGCATCGTTGGAGGGTTCCAGCGCGGCGGCGGCAGCGTTGGAGAAATCGACACCTGTGTCGAGCAGATCTGGTGGCGGAGCGACAGCAGATTCATACATCGGGAGTTTGATTAGTCTCACATCTAAGAGCGAGATATTAGAGATATGTCCTAGAAGCCAATCATATCTGGTTACTTCTTTGGTTTTATGTCATTAATGATTTTATATCATTTGTTCCTTGATTTATTTGTTGACATATCATTCATGTTGAGGATCTGAATTATAGATAATTGTTTTTCATTTAATAATAAATGACAACAATAAATATAAAACGTCCATAATCTTGATAATTAGCAAGGAACATTAATTATCAATAAGATTAGTATGCAAGTTAAGTGATGATTAAGTTTTATAAATCATAGGTTAAGAGTAACCAACTTAATTGCATATGTTTATGTTAATTGAACATAGTACATGACATGATCCAACGAAATAAATATATGGATTGTGTTATGTGTCATTATTTATTTCGTTATGATTTTGATTCTAAGTTTGAGATGTTTATCTTTTCCATATGAGGATAGGTTCAATAAATATCGTCTACCGCTGATTCCCGATAAGGGCTGCTATACGGACGTTATTTATATTCTCTTAAATTGTGCGGGAAAAAGCTAAATCATCAAGAAAACCGTATGTCTCTCATTAATTCTCTTAGTGAGTGACGATATCTGTTTGGGCCCCTTGATGGAGATAGATTGTTTGCTGGCAACTGATACAATTATCTCTAGATCAAGAAACGTATAATCTACAAGAATGACACATTCTTATCTTGGATTATACGGTGATGTCGTGTGATATAAGAATCAAAATAGAGAAATACTTTTATTCTCTTATGCAGGATTTAAGTACTGTAGCAGTACATTGTTTATGCGAATTGGGAATCATAACGTGTTGCTACATACCGCTTATGATTATTGGAATTAAATAACGATTTAATTCCATGTCCAACTTAGCATAAATTCTCAAAGGGTCACACAGATCGAAATTTAACCAAACAGTGCATTAATCATTTATTCGCATTAATGTGTTTTGCGAAAATATGATAAGTTGATTAATTAATTATATACTGATATAATTAATTAAGTCAAATGGATCATATCGAAATGATTTAATGTATGAGCTAATCCCATAATAATTATTAATTAGTTAATAATTATTTTCAACTCAACACAATTTAATAAATTGTTATATTGAATTATTGGGCTAATAATATATATAGATATGTATAGTCCAAATATAAAGCATCTATTGGTGGATTAAATGGATTGAATTAATAATCAAACAAGTGAGTGTGTGAAGCCCAAAAGGTCCATATTGTGGCCGGCTTTGTATGTGGGTGGTAGGTAGGTGGCACACTTATAAATAGTTGGAACTATTTGCTAGGGTTTGAGCATTATAAAAAGACCTTTGTGGAGGCTCCTTGGCTCCTCTCTCTCTCTTCCTTCTCTGGCCGCCACCCACCTCCCCTCTTCTTCTCTTTGGCCGCCACTTACACCTCTCTCTCATCCACTTTTGCTCATGTGTTGAGCTCCATTTTCTCCATTAATTAAAGAGTTAATTAAAAAAATAAGAAAGTTTGGGATTAGCCTAGACCTTTTAGCTTCTAGCAAAGCTTGTAGGTCTTGGTTAATTTTGTGGTGGACTCGAGGTCGAGCTTGGTTCGAAGGAGGAGCTTGAAGCGCACGTCACCTACATCCTAGCCTTGGTTCGAACCTCTTGATTACTATATCAAGAGAGGTATAACTTTTGAACGTTCTCTTTGTGTGAATGGTTTTAAGCACTAGTTCATTTTTGTGCATGGTTCTTTGTGGTTAATTAAGGGTAATTAGCTATAAAAATAAAAATTATGCACTTAACTAATATGAGATTCGTTACAAGGGAGTTTTGTACATGATTAACACTGAAGAATCTAATATCAGCCTCAAAAAGGTACCTAGTTGCCTCAACTTTACAATTGAGTGTTTATTGAGTGTCCTGTACAAATAAAAAATTGTTCAAACGTGTTTGATTTTGTCCCTTTTTGTGATTTGTGCTCTTGTAAATTCTAGATTCATGCGAAGATCCATCCCTTTTGTGGTTATATAGCTTGATATGGTGTTCTTAGCGTTGTTCACCTGAAATGTTGTTTGATTTATGGTTTTGAAATTGGAAATAAATTCACATCCGTTCTAATCTTTCAAATTTATCTAGAAATCAATTGTTCAGAATAAGATCTAGATTTTTACATTTTGTTTGAAATCAATTATTTGAATGAGCTTGGTGAAATTTGTATCTAGAATGTTTATTTAAACCCCTCATGAAGAAGTTTATGCTCCCTCATTAAGAAGTATATACTCCCTTAGTATATTGAATGCTTATTTCAACCCCTTATGAAGAAGTATATACTCCCTTATAAAGAAGTATATACTTCTTTAGTATCTGAAATGCTTATTTGAAAAATTTTGGCTGAATTTGTATCTTGATTATTTGAAACCTTTATGAAGAAGTATATACTTTTTTAGTATCTTCAATGCTTATTTGAGGAATTTTAGCTGAAATTTGTATCTTGAATATTTAAACCCCTTACGAAGAAATATATACTCTCTTACAAAGAAATATATACTTCGTTAGTATGTTCAATGCTTATAAGCATTGAACATGTATCAACATATTTTATTAAGGAAGTATATTCATCAATATGAGGGATTAAATATATTGATTAAGGGAGTATATATCTAAATATATTGAGGGATCTATATTTCTTTAGATAATTGTTATTACAATGGAAAGGAATGACACATAATTTCATATGTTTTCTATATGCAGAGAGCAATTTTTATTGGTTCTATTTCCTACATAAACCAATCAAATCCTGATCTTCTGAGACCTGCTTTTGATAAGTTTGATTTTCTCTTTATTGTGTCAAGCAATAATGTACAATGGTGGATGTACATTGTTGATAAGAAAGCCAATTTGGCCGAGGTCTATTGCACAATAGTGGAGTTAATGCCTTGTTGGAGAAGATTGAATCAGATCTCAAGTACATCAAGGCTTTTCTTGTTTGGCAGACATTAGGCGATCAAAAGTGGAATGACATGGCTTGTGTATGGCCTGAGAACATCCCACAACAAGTTAGAGCAGATGACAGTGGTCTACTCATCCTGAGGATTCTCATTTGCAAGTTACTTAACAAGCTAGTATCATCTTCTCAGGTAATTTTGCACAAGGGATTATGTATTTGTTAATTATAAAATGTATTGAATTTTCTCCTTTAAGCGTTTTGTTTGTTGTTTTAGTATAGGCTTAAAGGAGTACAAAATATAGGACAAGGGAGTACAATCAAGAACCTGGCAGGTGTGTTTAGTATTTTAGCATAGGCTTAAAGGAGTACAGAACATAGGATAAGGGAGTACATATCAAGAAGCTTTGTTGTTTGTTTGTTGTTCTAATATAGGCTTAAAGGAGTACAAAATATAGGATAAGGGAGTAAATAATATTTAACGAGGGAGTACATATCAAGAACCTGGCAGGTGTGTTTGGTATTTTAGCATAATCTTAAAAGAATACAAAATATAGGATAAGGGATTAAATAATATCTAACAAGGGAGTACATATCAAGAACCTGACAGGTGTGTTTGGTATTTTAGAATAATCTTAAAGGAGTATAAAATATAGCATAAGAGAGTAAATAATATATAACAAGGGAGTACATATCAATAACCTAGCAGATGTGTTTGGTATTTTAGCATAGGCTTAAAAGAGTACAAAACATATGACAAGGGAGTAAATAATATCTAACAACATAGTACATATCAAGAAACTGGCAGTTGTGTTTAATCTAACATTGGACAATTATATGTTTTGCAGATTAATGTCAGTGATGATAAACGTGTTATTACTTACTAGCTACTACTAGATCCTATCAATGAGGTGAAGCCGAAATTTAGATCTGCAAGTGAGTGTGTTCTCTTTGATCTTGAGGAAGAAAGCTGAACTTAGTGGTAGACTAAGAAGATTACAAAACTTGGTCGTTGAGTATAACTTAGTTGGTGTTGTTTGTTTTTTGTTGAGTGAATTTCGTTTGGGGAGTAACTTTTATTTGTTCATTGAATTTCATTCAGTGAATAGTAATGTTGATATTTTATTTGAATAAGGTTTGATGAAATTTTAATATTGGATGTTTATTTGAACCCCTTATGAAGAAATATACTCTCTTTTTAAGAATTACTCCCTTATATATTGAATTCTTATTTGTACAATTTTTTGTCTGTTTGTTAAATATCAATTTTGTATTCCATATGCAGAAGTATATACTCTCTTACGGAGAAATATTTACTTTTTAATTAATATTGTTAATTCTTATCTGATTATTTTTATTTGAAATTTCTATGTTGAATGCTTATCTAAATCTTTTTACGAAAAAGTATATACTCCCATATGGAAAAGTATATACTACTTTTAGAAGAAGTATATACTTTCTTAATATTTTCAATTCTTATTTACACAATTTTATATGCTTGTTAAATGCTAATTTTGTATTTCATATGTAGAAGTATATACTCCCTTACGGAAAAGTATTTACTTTCTTGTATTTCCAACTGATAGCTCGAAACGGCAGAATTTGATATATTAATAATATTATTAATTTTTTAAAATTTTATTAGAAAACACATTTATATACTTCTTTACACTAATAGAAGTACTCGCAGTTTTTGAGTGACGTCAGCGTCGCACAATCATGTTGAAATCACAATGCTCCTTTTCTTTAGCACGCTAGTATTTTGGGCCAGCTTCGTATGGGATGTCCTAGGATGTCATTTTTCTGGGATGTCCCATATCAGCTCCGCCGAGTCTGGCCTTGCTCACGGAATCATCGAAACCTCTACTATTATCAATAGCAATTCAATTTCGGCCCAACCCAGTCCAACTTTAAATTTCCATTAAAATCCGGTTAGGCCCAATAGAAAATGCAAAAAATATATATACATGTGGGCCGACGTTTAAACTCAAAGTCAAAGGAAAGGGCCCAAATTACATAAACGGTTTAGAATTTATCCTATCGGATTGAAATTGGACAGACCCGGATGCACAAACCCGAACCCATTTAGCGGATTAATCTCACAGAAAATCGGACTGGTGGAGAGCACTCATTGGTCCGTCCTAGTGGGACCCACTTTCGGTTAACAGAAAGAAAAAAAAAAAAAAACACAACAAAGTACATACCTGAAGAGGAGACACGACGGCCAACTGGAGCTTCGCCTCTCACCGGCATTGCGCGTCGCCGTGAACCCAACGGAATGAGCCGCTGGTTAGACGGTTCCATCTCGATCCTATGGATATCAAACATGGACAGTGCTGGAGTTAGGAAACCGGCAAAGTCAAGAGTACAAGAGGCGGAATACTGAAATTGGGAAATGTGAAAGTGCAGAATTACTCGGTGAACTGTCAAATAAGTTACCTGAGAGGCTTCGCTAGCAGTGTAGTAGAGAGACTCTTGTGTCAGTTTTGATCAATTTCTAAAAAGGAAGAGGAGTTACTTCCACCAGCCACTATCAAGGTGAGGTGAATTGATAAGCAAATGAATATATATAGCTCTTAATTTGCTTACATATAGCTCTTAATTTACTAAGCAAAAAGAAAATTACCGAAAGATTTTTTGGAGATTAAGAGTTTGAGTGGTGGTATATATATATATAGATAGATATACTAGCAAAAAATGCCTCAATACGTGGGCAAATAAAAAAAAATAAAATATTGATATTATTTTTTGTTACATATAAAATGTTACATATTAGGCAATAAAAATATGGTAAAATAAATATTTTAGTATTTTCTTTTAAATAAATAGCTAATTTGGTAGTAAGTTAATTTTTTTTAAGAAAAGTCTAACCTTGATCTAGACCACTGATCAAATCAAATTACACAAATCAATGGTCCATAATTAATATAAAAATTGTTTACACCCTTTTATTTGACAAGTTTACTTCTTTTATATGGGTACTTTATAAGTAAGTAATAGATATAAATTAAGGAGAGAAGGGAATAATGGATGGGAAGTAACTTACAACAATAATTCAAGCGCTCTGATTTTTTGAATATATGAAGTATGAACTGCAGAAGAGTAGTAAGATAATGAGATTTGAGGTAACAAACTGAAGTTGTTTGATAAGAAAATATGTTTGAACTTTGAACTAAGAAGCAGCAAAATATATAGGGACAGCGGGAGAGGAAAGTTATATGTGTTCAGTATTGTTTGTCTGTATAGATTAATAGTAACCTGTTGCTAATGAATTCTAGATGTTAGATTGTGATCGGATGTTTGATAACCGATACCTCAAATAAGGTGAGCACATTTTCGACTTAGCTGATCGTACCTCATCAGAGGTCAGCAGGTGACCCCTGTTTCTTGGCTTTATACGAAAAACTCCACCTGTTGCTTGTCTTTTCCAATTGATTCAACCACTCTCCAATTATTTCTATTAATTAAACATGATGGAAATTTCCTATATCCTTCTTTGTACCGACTTGTGTCGTGTACTCTGTTTTCTTGCAACGTTTGTTGAGCTGTCATATGTTCTTTTACCTAATTATTGTAGTTTAACTTCAAAATCAAAAGTGATTGATAATTTAGAACATAATTTATGAACTTTTCGAAGACTTAAATAAAGCTGATGGTTACAAATTTGAATAGATACTATCGCCACATTTGCACGTCAAGATAGATAATGGCTTTGGTTTTGCTCTCCGATGAGAAATATTGTGATAAGAAAGCTTTTAATTTGTACTGTGAAACAAATTTGAATATCCAAAATGTAATTTAGAACGAATTTACTTACCGCACAAAGATGAGAAGAGCATAGTGACGGCCAACAAGGACGATTTTTTTTTTTTTTTTGAAGTATTTGTTCAATGATATTTTGTCAATTTAGTATTCGATTTTCAAATCTACTTGCTTCTACTTCTTAGTTAATTTCATGATATTTTTCCTCAGTTGGATTAATATATATAAGCTCAAGTGAAGGCACCTGGATCTGACTCACTTCTGGTCGGAGTGTTCAATTTGCTCAAAAAAGAAAAAAAATTCCAGTGATTTCATGTGATGAATACGAACATTTTGATTACATCTACTTGATGGGTGGTCAACTGTCTATCCTTTGAGATTCTTTTTTATATTTATTTAGTATAAGATAATAATGATAAAAGTAAAGTTATTTTTGTATCGTTGATTTCATTATCTTAAACAAAAAGAACTAAAACAAATTTAAAATTCGGCATATGAATGCTTGTCTCGTTGAGTAGATCAATTTAGATTCATCAATTGGAACCGAAATAATAATTTTTAAAGCCGTGATCATTTTTTTTTAATAAGTTTGAGCTCATAAGCAGAACAATTTCACATTTATATGCTTGACTTGATCTACAGATCTTCATCGTTGGAAATTTGATAATTTTCTTATTTTCAGTTGTGAAGGTATACCTCAACTTACTCCCTAAGAATTATCTACGGAAGTCTGAAGTAATATGGAACATTTTCTTAAATCTATATTAGATTTTCACGTTTACTTAATCTATTAGGCTCTTTGGATTATATGAGATTAAGAGTAGGATTAGTTAATCTAGACGTTGGACCACTTAAAAATAACATTTTAGATCTCAAAAAACTTATCTTGATTGTTTAAGAATAATATTTTTTACTCCGAATAACTAATCCTAATTTTATTCTTATATACATGATCGGAACGGAGCCTTAGATAATTAGGTTTTCGCATTTTTTAAGACGTGCTTTTAAATATGCATGTGTAAGGACATAATCCAATCTGTTTATTCCTCTTTACATGACTAGGATAGCTTATAGTTGTTGGAATGTTAGTGAATACTTTTTTTATTAATAATTTGATTATCTTAAATATGTAAAACTAGAACAAATATTTAATGGAGTGATTATATAGATCGATGTATTAAACAACTATTGCATTTAGTTTCCATAATCCTCAGCTGTAGGATTTCCAACTTTTCCTTCCCTAACGCTGCATCCATGGAGACGATTTTTTTCTCAAAAGAGAAAAAAAATAAATAAAATATGGACAATTGTGGGATACGAGAATTTTCTGTGTTCTTATCGGTAAAGTATTTGTATTGAAGCACGATAAACGATAATTGTGGGATACGATAATTGTTTCTAATCTAATTGTAATATTTTTTTATTTATTCGATACAAATTAGTGCCAAAAAAATTTAAAACTACTTGCACAAATACCGACTTACAATTTGAGTTTATGTGAATGTATATATAATATATTTTATCTAATATTTTTTGTTATTTTTACTTTATTCTTCTTGCGTTTATTTAATTTTCTCAGAACGTAAAATCAAAAACTCAATTACCATTAATTCCTAATCAAATTAAGCAGCTGAATTTTTAACAGTATGATTTTGAATATGTTATCGCGTACTATGATATAAGAGGTAGCCTATCACTTTGACATAGCAGGTGATATTTAGATGTTGGTCCATGACCCATGAGGCATAATATTAATCCAACCTCTAAATTTTTTTTTTAAAAAAAAAAGATGGAGAGAATAATTAATGGGAGAATTCCCACAAATAACAGGAGTACAAATGACTTTACTGATGCCACCAAAAACTTACAAAGAGATCACCAGAGGTGATTTAAAGTATCCAAAGAAAAGAAAGAAAAAAAAACAGCAGTGCAGCAGGAGTTGTGGATTACATACCGTACCCCATCCTACTACAAAAGAACTAAAAAGAAACAGAAAAGCACCAATTCAGAACACTGAATAGAGACCCAAACGAGCAAAAGCAGGTCAGTTGTCTCCCAGCAGATTCTCATCATCCATGTTGATGTCAGTGCTTGCGGCAACCCCTCTGTTGCTCTGGCCTGCACCTATGGTACCAGTATTGGTACCAATGGTACCAGTTGGGAGTCCATTGGTACCAGCAGCTCCCTCTCTTCTTCCTCTTTGCTCCAAACCAGTCCTAGGGGGCGTTTAGATGAGGTTAGAATAGGTGGGAATTGCAAATTCCCGGAATTTCTTATGCCAAATTTATTATAAACAATCTAAACTCTTCACAAAGTTACACACTTCCCAATAAATTTATGCCTAGAATTGGCTATTCCCCCAATTCCCAACCCATCCAAACGGCCCCCTAGTTCCTCTTTCCCCAGTTTTGATCCCATCTCCCACATAGATGGTGTCAATTGCAATGTTGCTGTTCCCTGTAGCAGATGCACCTGTAATTGTACCTTGTTGTACCAGTAGCAGCTCTTGCCCCAGTGTTGCTACCAGCCCTTGTGAAAATGATGCTCCAAACCAGAAACTGTACATGTCCAAAGCTGCATTAGATGCAATGCTGCAAAAAAACAAATAAAAATCATACAATAGTACAACAATAACATATTTGTATCATATTGAATTAAATGACTATATCATGAAAAGGAAGGAATCGCAATTTCTTAAACTTAATTCTGGAGATACTTCTGTCCATTGGAAAAAGCAATTTCCTAAAAAGAAATCGCAAAAATTGTGCTACAGAGAGATATTGTGCAAAAATTTTCTGGTTTCGTAATTTTCTAAATTGCAAAATCTCAAAAGCAATCCGAGAGGGTTTAAGCAAAATTTACTAAACTGTGCAAAAACTCAAAATCAATCTAAAAAATTTTCTAATTTCGTAATTTCCTAAACTGTGAAAACTCGGAAGAAAGAGAGATACCTGGTTTGAGCGAAACCCTAGATAGCTGCTTTCTTCGTAGTGCTACAGAGGACAGAGGTTCGTCGAGTACCCTAGACAGCTCACTTGCAGATCCAGATGCAAATCAGAGAGGGTTTCGCGCGAGTACGAAGACAACAAGTGTTTCAGGAAGGCTAGGAGAGAGACACAAGAACACTTAGAATCGGATCAGAGGTCACATTGGAACAGATTTGAGAGATTGGAGTTAGGTTTATGCTTGTTAGTTGTGTTCGTAAGAGAGAGAGAGAGAGAGAGAGAGAGAGAGAGAGAGAGAGAATGTGAGAAAGGAGATGAGTTCGACTGGGTTAGGTTAGATTGTTGGATTAGATCGGGTATCTGATTCTAATCGACTCGGGGTAAAAAGGTATCAATTTTAACAAAATAATGTTAAAATATATTAAATATTTTATAAAACTGAAGAAAGTGGCAAAAACAGAAGAAATTCTTGTTTTAGGGTGGCAAAATAAAAAAGTTGAAAAAAACGAGTGGCAATTTCATAATTTTCTCAGTTTTGAGTGGCATAGACAAAATTTTCCCTTCCAAATAAGGTTGGGAGCATGTAAGGGAAAATTTGCCACTCAAAAAGAATTAGAATGCTCCCAAGAGTTATTTTGCGTGTCCAAAGCACCTCCCGTCATTCTCTTTTGGCTCCGTTTGGATTGCTTAGGATTAAGAGGAATAACCTATTTCTATACAGAAAGTATTAGAAAGTGTGTAACTTTGTGAAGATTGTGAATTGTTTATAATAAATTTACGTCTAGAAAGAAGCTATTCCTCCTATTCCCATATGATTCAAACGGGACTCCTGAGTCCATCAGACCACCCAAAATACCGACTAGCTTTCTCTATCGATTTACAACTATAATTCTAATAATTACTTGCCATACTTAAAAAGCCTCTTTATTGCGCGAAACGCATAACAGTAGCCAATTTATTGCAATGTCTAATCATGTTTTATGTGAACAATTGAACATTGTCTCACACTTTTTCAGTCCAACCACGGAAGATCATAGTCCTCTATGGGGCGAAGAAAATGCGGATCAGATACCCACGAGCATCTTGAGACCCGTCGTTACTGTCCATTCCAAATGAGCGAAGGGCACTAATGCGGTTCTAAATACCTCGAGAGTTGATTGTTTGTTGTAGGTCTTTTTTTTCCAGTAGGCGCAAGCCTCTACTGTTAATTACCTCCGGACTCAGTTACGAACTGGGCCAAGAGCACCTCTAGATCGGGATAATCAAAGTTTAGATGTTGTAAGTGGGTGAAGTCCATTTTAATAAGAGGATTGTGTCTTGGTAGGGTATTTTGTAAAAATAATACAAAAGGGCAGTCATTTGAACAATGCAATGCAAACATGAACAATGCAATTTAATTCTTTTGGTTACACACTTTAACATATTTAGGTTATTTTTACTTTGCTGGATCAGGCTTAGCGCCGTCGCGGAGATTTCGAGTTTGATATTAGGAAATTTGGTATCCTAGATCAATCCTCGATCGTTTGGGGATTTAGAGATTTTGGGATTTCGTTCAAGTCTTAAGTACAGATGCGCTATGCCTTCTCTTGACAGGAACTTGGGTGATGGCCGCCGGTTGACTTTTCTTCTTGTCACCTGGGCGTCCGATTTCAGTCTACTTCGGGTCAAACGTGCTGTGGACTTGTAGAAACAGGCTTTAAGATTCGAGTCCGACACCAGAAAATAGGGTATTCTAGGTCAGTTCTCGGTCGTTTAGGGATTTTAGAGATTTTTTGGATTTTGTTCAAGTCTCGAGTATAGATGCGCTATGCCTTCTCTTGACAGGAACTTCAGTGATCATTCAGAATTGACTTTTCCTTTTTCTCAATCTAAATATCAGGAGGGTGTCTTCTCCAAGGTGAAACGCTATGTAGTCTTGAAGGGACGAATTTTAGACTTTTTAAGACTTTATGTCACTTTAAACTTTGTGTCTCTTGGGTCACTTTTAGATTTTTGTGTCTTTTTGACTTTGTGTCACTTTTGACGTTGTGTTAGTTTCAAGTTTGAACTTTTGATTTTGCATTTTTGGACTTTTGAGTTCGACTTTTAAGTCTTGCACTTTTAAGTTAGTACTTTTGGATTTGGACTTTTGATTCTTCGCTTTTCAGACTTGGTTTGGAATTTGAGTTATTTAAGTTGAACCTTTGAATTTTGGTATTCTAGACCTCGAGTTGGACTTTTAAGTTGCGACTTCTGAGTTTTAGATTTTTAATCTTCGGTTGGACTTTTGAGTTTGGACTATTAAATTTGCACTTTTAAACTTCTATTTTTGACTTTCTTGGCGATGCTTTTTGTTGTTTCAGTTTTGCTTGTAGATTTTAATGTTTGACTGTGCCTGTTGTTCGGAGGATGGAATGTCAAATGTACCTGATGTCCAGAACATAAAATGTTCAGATGTACCTGCTGTCCAGACATGAAATGTTCAAATGATTTTTGTTCAATTTTTTTGAGGGACTTAATTTTTTTATTTAACCTTGTAAATTTATTATTTTCCATTATTACCATTCCTTTTTAATTTTAAAATATTTTGTTCTTTAGTGTTTTGACATGACATGATACATCAAAATATTCCTCATATTTTTCTTGACATTTTGATATTTTATGGGAATTTTCCTGATAATCTAGCTATTTTTAATGCATTTTTGAGTTTTTCTACTTCGCAGAATTTTCTCATTGGCTGAGACTTGCTGTGTGTGTTATGTTCGTCAGGGATTCGCTACAGGCTGGACGTCACAGAAGATCAGAGAGAGACGCTGAGGATTCAGGTTGACTGAGTCACTTGGCTCACGCTTGCGTTCGTGCACTGAATGAGTCAGGTTGGGTTCGGATTTGATCCGTGGGTTTCACATGTCGACGTTGCTTCTCATGTGCGCCAGGCCTACACGATGCTCAGACTCGTCTCCCTCCCTCTTTCGCTGATATGATTTCTGATGCCTTTCGTTTGACTGGACGTCTCCATTGGCGATGTCAGTAGAGGATTCCGGAAACCGTAGCGTCTACGACCTGGTTGGTAGGCGTCGTAGGGGTCTCCTGAGGTTGTTTCGGCTGTCCTTTGGAGTCGCGTTGGTCAATTCAGAGAGTTCTGGCTTTGACTTGATTTGGGTCCGTAACCATGGTGAATAGCAGTTTGATTGACGGGAAGCAGCGATGAATTGTTTCGACGAGGGTACTGTGAGGCATCTCGTGAGCATATTGAACCAAGCTACGGGTATTTACACATTAAGCCTTTGTTCTTCACTTTTAGTTTCTCCTTTTGTTTACTGACCACGCATGATTTGCAACTTAAAGATCTGGTCGTGCCAATAACATCCACTCATTCAGACAAAATGAACCAAACTTGAACTAATAGTGATAGTCTTGTCAACACTGGTCAAGGTCATGTATATAAGGTCACCTTATTCATTTTGACCCCTGGCATTTTTTATTTTACAGAACTCCCTTAACCTAACATTTTTATTACTTTGGGGCCAATTCACTTTCCTTTCTTATTCCTGATTCACCATGTTGGACAGCAAAACTTACATTTTAAATGCAGGACTTGTGGTTTTCCTTTTATCTTTATCTTATGTATAGTTTGGACTTTGGGGAGTTAGACTGTGATTGTACCGCTTGCTTATGCAAACATTTAAAGTGGACTTTGAACTAGTAATTTTGCTCTTGCTGACACCTATCAGTAACACACGCATAAAACCATCTTGTTCACTTTAGTCCCAGAATTTATCTCATTTCTCATCTCATATCTAAATTTCTTTAGCCATCTTTACTCAATTCCTTCTAGTGCTCACATAACCAAATAACTTCATGCAGCTCAGTTTGTACTTAGGAACCATTTACTTTCATATGCTGACCCATACTAAGGTTAATTTTCCTTCTCTTTTTGTCATCCATGCAGACACAATTTCACTTACACACAGGACTTAATAATTGTCACCTCACACTGGAGAATGCAACTTTCACTACGCCATTAATAAACATTAGTACCGGTTTTTTTTTGTATTATTAGTACCGGTTTTGCAGCGGTACTAATAATAGGGGGTACTAAAAGCAATAAAAAACCGGTACTAATGAGCCGGTAGTAAATCATGAAATAAACCATATTAGTACCGGTTTTTTATAAAAAACCGGTACTAATTTAAATATATTTAAATTAAGAAATTATTTAATTAATAATTTAATTAAATAAATAAATATATTTAAATTAAGAAATTATTTAATTAATTAAATAAAAAAAACCGAAAATTAAAGGGATGTAGCAGTAAGGAAAACTTTACACGCGCACATTTTTTTTACATGCTAATTATGGAACAAAGGGATGTAGCAGTAAGGAAAACTTTAAAACTTGCTGACTTTATTTTAAACTTATTTGGTGTGTCTAAATGCCAACCTATTATGCCACTATTACTATATAATTTTCATATGACCCTGGGAGTTTTCCTAATGATGCAATTCTTCTAAACTCATGTTACTTAATAAATATGACAGAAATCTTTATTCTAAGGACATGAACTCCAACTTCAAACTTGTTCTTAAACAGAATGAGGGACAAGACCATTTTATTATACATTTCATCAGGTGGGACTGACATAAACATGAATATAGATTGCCTAAAGGACTGGACTCCTACATGAATTTTTTTAAAACATGTTTTTGACATTTAAACCTTTATATAAACTTGGACTCTTCATTTTTTGATAAAATAACTTTATTCCAGCTGTAGACTCAACTATTTTATCATGACAAGAACTTAGCCTATTAAACTTTGACTATGGACTGTATAAATGATAAACTTAGCAAAAGCATGTCGATAACCATGATCTATGTATTGAAACAAAACTAGGAGTCAGAAATCAACATGGCACCCATGGAGGTGGAATCTAAGTCATGCTCTCCATGGAACCAGCAACTTCTAACTGTACACTGACAATAAGGAACTTATGTTAATGCAAGCTATTCCTATATGCATGACAGACTCAACAAAGACATAATGATAGCAATGACATGAATATTGAGACAGATCTAAAAGCCAGAAACTAGCATGGCATCCATGGAGGTGGAATCTAAGTCACGCTCTCCATGAAACCGGCAGCCTCTAACCTCACACTAATAGTAAGAAACTTGTATTAATGCAAATTACTCCTATATGCAAGACTTTTCAGAGGCACAACTGATGTTCATGAGTGCGGAATCTAAGTCACGCTCCTCACTAGCATCAGTGTGAACTCCGAAGAACAAAATAAAAAATGAAAAAGAAGATAAAAAACAACACAACAAATGCATTTAACATCATTTTATTCATATTTTTGGAGGCCATTACAGATTACATTTCATCACCTTGACTTCAAAAACAAACTTGATTTAAAAAAAAGACAGAATTTCGACCCTATTAACCTACTGGCCTCCCCTTCTTCTTCAAGAGGTGCTTCTTTTATAGGTGATCCTTAGGGTTTACATCTTGCTTCTGTTTGACACGTGGCAGCATCTTCAAATTTTGAAGTGTGATGGATGGTAGTGATGCATCAATTTGAGACCGACTTGCTTTTCATTTTCTTCCTTCACTTCATGGTTTCTACTGTTCCATTTACCTTCCAATAGCTATTTGCCATATGGCATCAGTTTTGACACAGTGGCATGCCATCTTAACTTATTGCTTCTCACTTAGCGCCATCTAGGCTATTTGCTTTGGTGATGGGTGAATTGCAGCCACTGCTACCTCATATGCAACTCCAATCAGATTTCTCTTTTAAGCTTGGCAGTCCAAATTTTGTTTACTCGCTTCTACTAAAAACGCATTAGAGATGATGGGGCACTCGTCCAATCTCACTTGACATGTGGGGCCATGTGCCATTTGGCAGTTGAGTGAGAAAAGGTATATTTACTGTTGTTGTTTTACCATCTCAATCCTTTGGCGTCAGCATTCTTCAATTGGTGTATTTGGTGATTTAGCAACTGGGTGAGGTAACGACTGCCCCTTCTCCATTTGCTTCCTTTTCAGATTTTGTATTAGGCTTTGACTGGAGACTCCTTTATGATGAGTTTAATTCCAAGAGTGCCCATGATATATGCACTTATTAATCCTGATGCTTATTTTATTAAAGGCCCATAGCAAGGTTAATTTTGTCATGAAGCCAATAACACATGAAGGTTTGTTTAAGATCAATCATTGAAAGTATGAAGCTGAGGATGTGGAAGCGATCCAAAGGCCATATCTGATCCATAAGTTGGTATGAGGCAACATATACGGCATCAGATTGAGATTTGGAGATTCTCTTCAGATTTTGCATCTCAACCCTTCAATCATCATCTGACATATGTAGAGGATTCTTGGGAGCCAAGGATGGAAACAAAGTATGGCCAGGAGGTAGGCCACGTCTCCCAATAGATAATTGCGGATGAGAGAGAGCCGTAGGGAGGGGACCAGTGAGCATATTTGCATCATTTCCACTTTTTGTTCCTCTCAAGTTCAGCCGAAAGCAATATCATCTCCAGTGGATTTAGGAACTTGTATTACTTGATTTTCATCATTACAGCATCTAAGTACCATGTTTAACATTCCTCATTAATCAATTGAATTTGTTGACCATGGTTATGCCAAGTTTGACCGATAGTTGACCAGTCATGGCACCAATAGGCGTTCTCATTACATTACTTCATTTTAGTTCCAATTGAATGCATGTTCCTGTTCTTAGGACCTTCACAAACACGTATGCACAAGCACACTGAGCTCCCATGTCTCCAATGGCTTCAATTTTGATTTTCACCATCACACTGCCTCGGGGCTTCTTCATCAAAATTGACGCCTATTAGGTCACCACAGGGGTTGAGATTAGTACCGTAAAACTCTCCTTGAAGCAGGCTTTCTAACGGTACCAAGAACTCCGGTAATGGTGATGGGGATCGCCGGATTGGGTTTTGTCAGAGACGGGCTTCGTCTCTTTCTTCCCTTCGATTTCTCTCCTTCTTTTCATTTTCCGTTAAGGGTGGGGTCCAGCAGCAAGGAGCGAATCAGAGGTCGCCACTTGTGAGGAGCTGTGGCAATGAGGAGTGGGGTCGGGTGTGATAGCCAATAGCAGCTCGCCATTTGTGTGCAGCGGGAGCTTCCGACTTGTTGGGTTCAGAAACAGATTAGGGAGGAGAAGATAC
Organism: Rhynchospora pubera; assembly: GCA_028095005.1. NCBI lineage: Eukaryota > Viridiplantae > Streptophyta > Magnoliopsida > Poales > Cyperaceae > Rhynchospora > Rhynchospora pubera. The sequence goes on from CM051460.1 coordinate 141,663,539, forward strand.
GAGAGGGGCTGCTTCTTCAATTATTTTGCAATGGGCTGTACAAGCCCCTCATTTCCTCTCCCACTTTGTTTTATGCAGGCCCAATGTATTTCAATCGCCGACATGTCCCTTCGTGCCATTTTTTTCAAAATTCCCATTCGGCTCCACAGAAGGAAAATCATTTCTCTTTGGACATTTCTCATGAAACTTTGCAAACCTTCCGATAAAACATGAAAAACTTGGTAATCATAGATTTTTTATTTTTAGGAATTTTAAATTGATTAAATAAATTTTCTAAAACTCATAAATAATTCATATACTCAATTTATTCAAGCATCCCTCACTGCACATCTTTTGGTTTTAGAAAATTGATCCCCTCCTTCTGAGAATCTGAATCCATCATATATTCATGGGTCCTATTTTCACCGTCTTACAAATTGTTAAAGTTTTTCTCATGTGACAAAAATTAGAGGTAAACAAACACCACGTGTTGTTAAAATGTCCGAGGGAGGCCGAGATTTTTTTATCATTTTTAGCTCATTATTTAATATGAATGTAGCAGCCCGCACTTCTATCACGGCTAGACATTGTTTGCAGCTATTCCGTGTTTCTACCACGTGTGTAACATGAGTTTAAGTGTGTTACACATGTATCCGATTATCAAGTGTTTGAGAATGCTTAAGTGACTTAATATAATGCTTAATCATTGTATTTGTTAGATCATAGTAATAACAGTGCATGATAAGTAGGGATGAAAACGGAGCGGATAAAATCCGCTCCGATCCGTATCCGAATCCGAAAAATAAGCGTAATATCCGAACCGTATCCGTATCCGAACATATCCGTATTCGTATCCGTATCCGTCAAAAAAATATGGATGCGGATATGGAAAGACCAATATTCGCTCTTTATCCGTATCCGACATGGATATTATCCGTATCCGATAAATATTAATCTGTTTATCCGTATCTTTAACATCATAAGATGATTAATATAATATAATTACTTCTCTATATTAGAGAATACTTTTAATTAGATAATACTTAATTTTTATTAAATAAATTTTTTTATAATAAATATTTTTATTTGGACTAGTAACATAAAATTATTTTTACTTTCTATTAATTGAGACGATTATAAATGATAACAACACTAAATTTAATTTTTTCTCTAGTATTGACAAAGTACTAACATAGACATGAGTATATTGAATATCATTATATTTATAGAAACTACTATTATAAATAAATAATAAAGATTAAAATGCAATTCGTATCCGACAAAATATTTTCGTATTCGACTCCGTATCCGATAATATCCGAACCGTATTCGTATCCGTTTAATATCCGAACCGTATCCGTATCCGAATGCATTCGTATTCGTATCCGTATCCGGAAAAAAAGTACGGATGCGGATATGGGAAGACCAACATCCGCTCCGTATCTGATCCGTTTTCATCCCTAGTGATAAGGCAGTCGGATGCTTAATTATTAATTAATACATTTTATTGCTCCCATCGAGAGCTGGGACAGACAACCAACGAATCGAGCCTTCAATTGGTTATATATAGTATTCGAACAACTGAGCATGAATCCAAGACTTAATACTCCCCCATACAATAAGTAATAACCCATCCGTGCTTCCTAATTAACTAATTAAATACGCATGCATTACCCACGTAAACCCACTTTATATACACACGCATGGTATATAGATGCAACTTTAATTTGCGGCCTAATTAACCAGTGCCAGCAACACCGAGGTCGGGTTTGGCATCATCAGAGCCGGCTCCGAAGACGGGCCCACCCAAGCCAGCGGCATCCTTGACCTTATCCTCCAACTTGTCGACCGGTACCCCAGGCTCGTCCTCGGTAGAGCGGAGGGCCATCTTCGGTTGGTCTTGGGTGGCGGCGGGCAGAGGCTGAGGCTGAGAGTGGTAGGTGGTGGCGGTGAAGGACCCCTTTGGTTGTGCTCCTTGCGCGCCTGACATGTCTAGATGTATAATTTACTAATAGCTATCTATCTTGAGAGGGATCAACATATATATAGATAACACAACAAATATCGCAGCTGGGATGGCTTATCGCTATGCACTAAAATTAATTTGTGCTGAGGTGTAGGTAAGGAACCAGAATTGACTACCACCACGTGTCAGGTTGATTTAGCCTGGAGTGAAGACGCGTGTAAGGCTCTAAGCCTGCATGCTTTCAAGTTGGGGGATCTGCCCTCCGTCCTCAAAAATACTACAAATTAATAAAAACCAGCAAAAACATCGCGATTAAAATGTTATAATATTTTCATATTATTTAAATAAAATATATATCACTGAATCTTTTATAATTTTTTTAAGAAATCCATAAAATTTCATAAAAAAATTATTTGAAAGGCTTGTAAACAAGTAAACAAAAGACACCTTAGATTGAAGGAATGTGAGGAAGCAAAAGAAAAGAGTGGTAAAACTATTCATTGTTTGTACGAATATTTTGTGCAATATTATGAAGATTGAAGACCTATTACAGGAGCTAATATGGAATAAAATATATAAAAATTTCGTGAAGAAAGAAAATATTCTGCTTCCTTTTCTTTTGATGAAGTACAAATTTTTAAATACTTGTGGCATGTGACCAGCTCCTTCAGTTTGCTTAATCTGTACAACATCAAGATTTTTCTTTTTGGAGTGCCTCAGCTTCTAACACCGGTAGTTATTTATCTGTGGCAACCCCCATCCAAAAGCAATATCGATTTGTCCCAACTACACGAATGTTACATAAGAGAACTAAAGGTAAATAAAAGAATTAATGAGCATAACAAGGAGACATAATAAAATAAAGATATAGTTTATATTAATATTGCAACTTTAGCATGTGTATATGCCAATATTATTACATATTCTGGATAAGACTCAAATATCTGACATACCTTGAAGATGAAAATCCAGATGAAATTCAACCTAATATATCTCCAAATTTGCCTATTGTCGCAGCTCTAAGCAATAGTCACCAGAAAATAGTTTATTAAGTTTCACCTTGTGTCCTATAAAAGTGCCAAATAATGATTGAGTAGAAAGATTAGTGCATGCCAAACCTATTGTGAGTGCTGCTTTCTCAAGTTGGACGGATTTCATAGAATTTTTTAATTTAGTGCATGACTAATCACAGTAATGTAACCAAGCCAACCAGGCAACCAGTCCTCTTTTACAGCAGTAAAGTTGGAATTTGGGGGGCGGGGTTGGTTTTGTTGACTGAAAATGGTGCATTAAATAAAGTGCTTAATGGAGAGAAAATATTTTAGTTAGAATTATATTGTGCATTTAGTTCGGTTTTTAAGATTCGTAGCAATTAATAAAATTATTTAGTCGGATTAGCTAAAATTGAAATCTAATTCGTACCTACTAAAAAAATTAAATCCACTATTTTTGGGTCGATTCAGATCGGTTGGATGCATGCTGTCATGAAATTTTATTAATCAAATTAAAAGAGGGAGTGAATCTAAATCTTTTAATCATCTTTTCCTAAAAGTCGGCTCAAATGTTATTATTGTTGAAGAAACTTTCCATTTAATTTCTTAGATCAACTGCGTTGTTAGAATTAAATTAAATATTGAGGAATCTTTTACATATACTCATTAAAATTTATTGTAAAAAAGTTTTGCATGTGGGAGAGAAGAACTTGTGTATGATTTATCATGCACATTGAAAAAACCTATATATCCTGAATGAAAGATGAACAGTGCGCATCTGTGTTTTTTGTATTCTTCGTGTAAATTTGTTTGTGTGGCGGGTCCTTCTGACATACAATATGGTGTAATATGAATCATTATACGAAGGGTTATATAAAGGCGGACATATGCGGCTCTTACAGGTGGGAGTTGTGCTCTTCTATTCCATTTGCGTGCACCCTGTGCTGCCTAAATTAGGTACAACATCTCTGTCCTTAATGAGAGATGGGATCCGCATCCTCTTGGTCTACGATATTATATGGTGTTACGTGTTCATGTGTCTAATTTTGAGATTTAATGTGACCAATCCTTTTGTAGGCAACTGAATGACTGTTAGTCGATTTTTATAGTTAATTTGATTCGTTACACAAAGTGTGTCATGCGGGTGTTTTCAATGCACTGTCATGTGATTCCTTTTAAGATTTTCAAACTTGGTTATGCTTGGTTCATCGAAATAAATGAGGGCCACGATATTGCATTTGCACTATCATGTTCAAATTACTATGGTTCATGACATTTAGTGTTACTACTCGTCTTTATGTCATTTTATTCTATTGTTTCCCATGTTCAAATTACTATGGTTAATGATAGAAATAAATAAAGATTAATATATGACTATTCGAGGAAAGACTTTTTTCCAGTATAATTTTTTGAAGGATTTTAATTTTTTTTATAATTAATATGGCATGGTTGCATGAAGACAATAACAAATTATATTAAGAAAAAAATGACTATATATTACATTGTACCTAAGAAAATGTAAATCAGTTTTGAGTCGAAAATTGCAATTGCAACAAATTATTTAAATAAAGACAAATTATTTATTTTGCAACAAATTTTTGTCTAATGATGTTTGTCGTGGCGGAGCCGCGACGGAAGAATCTAGTATGACTTAATCCTTATTGTTAGTGTTTTCAAAATCATGTTAATTGTACTGATTATAATTGGTTGTATATAAAAAGATTATAAAATAGTTTTTCTTTGTCTTTTGCAATCTCGTGGACAGTTCGATAAACATCTCTTTTAGTGATTGTTTTCGTGGGGGTCTTTTTTCTGCACATCTACAGTAATTGTATTCATGTGTCATCTGTATTTATGAAATTTATAATAAAATACCAGAAGAAATCAATAAATCTAAATATTACATGCATCAATCTTTATGCATCAAATATAACATCATAGTTTAGACCATTATCTACATGGATTACATGTCCCTCAAGAATGACTCAAGCAGGGATAACATCCTGTGCATAAACCTCAGGGACAACAACTCATAGAAAATCCTCTTCTAACTTATCATCTTCCTCATGGGGCTGTTTGGATTCCCCAAAAAATTTAGAAAATTTCATCTTCCTACCATAAATTTATTATAAACAATTCAAACTCTTCACAAAGTTACACACTTCCCAATAAATTTATTCCTAGGAATTGCAACTTTTCCAAATTCCCCAAATTCCTAAGCGATCCAAACGACACTAACAAGGCAACCTGTTGATTTTTTTTTTTCACTAGACCAAGAGCTGGTTGTCGTTTATATTTCTTTTGTAAAAGATAATTAGTCCATAAATTAAAGTTTTTTAATTTTTGCCCATATAATTTTACTTATAACTACAAATTAGTTACAGCAAAGTTCTGTTTAAAATCGAGCATGTTCTAAAAGCTGACTATGGATTTTTTTTTTTTAAAGTACGAAAGAAAAATTGATACAAGTAAATGCAACAATTTTGGGCCATAAGTTGCCAGCAACCTACCACTAAATACACCCCTCGTACAATAACTTTATTTATTTAGAATTTTTGTTTAACTAGTTTCATATAAGTTTTGTTAAACTTAGTTATTTAGTTGCCATCACCCTACAACAATTGAGACTCAGAACAGCAAGGTAACTGATTTGTTTCTCAAATCAAAACACTTTACACAAATCTTATGCAATTACGAAATTCAAATTATAAACTATTCCTAAATATTATTTGTATTAGGAATAAAGTAACAGTTACATAATACATCCGATTATACACAGTGAATAACATGACTTTTTTCTCAACAAACTTTAATAACAAAATATATATTTTATTAAACGAATATTTATATCATTATCAGCTTCCGGAATTCATAACGAAATCTGTATCCAGAACCTAGAGCTGTCAGCGTGATAAAATGGCACGTGGTGCCGTTTCGTTTAAGCGAAACGGAACGCATAACAGAAATGGTTTTCATTCCGTTCCAATAACGAAACGGTAAACGGAACGTGAAATTATACCGTTTCGACTGTTTCAGTCTCATTTCAAACCGTTTCATGTGTTATTTCTGAAGTGGAACGGTTAACAAAACGGAATTCTGTGCCGTTTCAAAAACGAAACAGTTAACGGAATGGAATTCTATACCGCGTTCTTTAACGGAACGGCAAACGGAACAGTCCGTTCCGTGCTTTTTTGACGCGTTTGACACCCCTACCAGAACCCGATTCACATCCTCTACAGCCAAATGTCTTGGTTGTACCGTCCAGCCAAGCGATTTTAAAAAATTTTAAAATTCAAATGTTAAATTTAAACCGTTGATCTTGTTCAATTTGACGGGCGATGCATTTTTATATAAGTTTTATAAAATTTGGACTTGCTTTGATACTAGATCAAATGGTTAACAAATGAACGAATATAGTTAACTATTACTGATTAATTCTAATACGTTCATAATTTGATCATTTAATCAAGTATCAAATCGACTCCAAATTTTATAAAACTTACATAAAAATGCATCGTCCGTAAATTTGAACAAAATCAACGGTTTGGATTTGATATTTGAATTTTAAAATTTTTAAATATTTAAAAAAACCATCATGGCTGGACGGCACAGCCAAACTCCTCGGCAGTAGAGGATGTGGATCCTACCAGAACCACTTAAATTAACATTCGAATCCGGATTTTCCTGTTACCGGATCCAAAAAATCCGTTAACACGATCTCGTTCGGGTGTCGCAGAAGAAAACAAAACAGAACAAAACAAAAGACAATAACAAAACTAAAACCCTTGTTACCTCCGATCTCTGGGCGGCGACTGCCCCAAACTCTCCACGAACAGAAACAACAGCAATGTCGAGCCAAGCCGCTCTCTCGGTGGCGAAGGATCGAGTGAATCTGGGAGCGTTAAAGCGTCTGACACTGAGCTCGTCGAAGACAGCGGGGAGGAACCACGCGGGGCGCATCACCTCCTACCACCGCGGAGGCGGAGCCAAGCGACTGCAGCGGAGAGTCGATCTCAAACGCAGCACTGCGTCCGTGGGCGTCGTCGAGCGGATCGAGTACGACCCCAATCGCTCCTCTAGAATCGCTCTCGTGCGATGGATCCAAGGCGTGCAGCTCCGTCGCCAGAGGAACCTCAATCTGAACAAGGTAACTGAGCTCCCTCCCCCGCTGCCGACGTCTGAGATTCTGGAATCTACCACGGCCGCTGTCTCCGGTCGCTTTTCCTTTGCGGCGTTGTCGGGTAGTAAAGTGGGTCAGGAAAAGGTGGCTTCTTCTGTGTTGTATTCTTCTCTGGGGAAAGGAGAGATTCCCTCTCTTCAGTCTGGGACAGGTTTGAGTTTGCCTAGGGTGGCTTTGGCGGGTGCCAAGCCGGGTTTTTTCGCTCCTCAAGTGAGAGGAAATGAAGAGGGAAAAGAGACGTTTTCTCTTTCTGAGATTCAGAAATGGGCGGCGGACGGTGTTCTCTGGGCACAGAGGATGAGGCGTCAAGCTGCTATCTCTTGGCAGAATGATCTCAGGCAAAAATCTTTGCTTTCCGCACAAGCTAGCAGCTTCAGTAGCTTGGCTGCCAAATCTGCTGGTACCATTCAAGGTCCAAAGAAGAAGTTGGATTGTGTACCAGTATCTTACATATTGGCCAGTCATGAATGCTCGCCAGGAACTACAGTGATGAACTGTGATTCCTCAAAACCTTCTAAAAGCAGATTGATTGCACGTGGCAAGAGTCAATCTGGTGCCTCTTCGCCACGTTCCGTGGCCAGTCAGTATGACATACTTGATCTCAATTCAAAAGTTGGGAATTGTATACCTCTAGCCAATGTACGAATTGGAACATGGGTGCATGATATTGAATGCCGTCCCGGTCAGGGTGGGAAGCTTGTTCGAGCAGCAGGTACTTATGCTAAAGTAGTGAAGGAGCCGGGAGCACAGTGTGTTCTGCGTCTCCCTTCTGGTGCCGAGAAGACTGTGGATTCACGATGCCGTGCTACCATTGGTTTAGTCTCTAATCCCAGCCATGATACACAAAAGCTTCGAAAAGCAGGGCAAAGCCGATGGTTAGGGAGACGACCAGTTGTCCGTGGTGTTGCAATGAATCCAGTGGATCATCCCCATGGTGGAGGCGAGGGGCGTACCAAAGGAGGTAGACCTTCAGTCTCACCTTGGGGGAAGCCTACTAAAGCAGGATATCGGTCACCAAGTGTGATGAAACGTAAAGCTTAGTTTGTGCCAGGGCAGTTCTTATTGAATAGAGTTGTTTTGTTATGTTTCCTTTGTTTTCCTTAAACTGGAGAAGAATAAAAAATAGATGCTGATTGTGGAGCAAGAAACTGGGATGCGGCACCGTGTCTAGATATAGCCATCTGCCAAAGGAGTAATATATTTGTATTATTTCTATTTCTTTCTTCTTTTATTTTATTTTTTATTTTGCAATTTAGCTCTCGAATAGAATTGATTGACTGAGTTTTTATTTCCTGTGAACCTTGATTCTGGCACTGATGCCCTTTTTGAGAAGAAATGGTTTAATGGGTATCCTGCCGGGTCCAGGCTCTTTCTCAAAAGAAATAATTTTGTCGGTTTAAAATTTTTCATGTTTCTCCTTTTGTGTGGGGAATGTATTGCTATATCTTTTTGTAATGCAATGAAGATGAATATTACAATGGTGCACCCTCTTCTTTCTTTGCCTATGTATATCTAATGCTGGTACCGACTACCATGACTATATGAAGTTGTCGCGGTCTACCTTCTTCTTTCTTATGTACATTGCCCATAACTTGGTTACCTCTTTTAGCCTCTTCCTTCTAGCCAAAGAAATATCATTTTGACAGTGGTCCCCTTCTTACTTATAGCCTCCATATCTTGTCAATTTATGTGCTTTTGTTCTCATCTTTAAGTGATTAATTCGGCTTTGATTATTTAAAGGATGCTGCACTTGGCAAATATATTTCCGTGTCTTGAGACTTTAATTTTTAAATCATTATTATCTTAGGGGGAAAAAAATGATGACGAAGAAAGGCTACCAGTTAAGCATTTTTAACATATATAATATATAAATGACAAAAATTTGTAACGGCTTGAATCTATGGTATGGACTTATTTATTCTTCAATACTGATATGACGTTACAATATATCGTTTTTAAGTTCATTTATCTAATTGTCTTCATTTAAACTTGTACTTTCAGGTAATTGTCAATTTGTCATGAAGCAAGATAAATTGTACAATACCTTTAACCAAAACAACTTGCAACTTGCTAATATAGAAACCACAACGCTATAAATTCAATAATGTGCATGATTTAGAAATTGCTAGAATAGAAACCATAACGTTAAAATTCAATAATGTGCATGATTTAGAAAGGGTATTAATTGTTCTCAAAAGAAGGGATAGTTATGCCAATTATTTATGTGCCTGCCCTCTAGTAAGAAAATTCAAATTTCACCGATTTCCTATCACAAGTAAACATTGTTTGAGATATTTTGCGAAGATATTATTAGCTTTACTAAAGTACTGGTAGATACAATTTTACCTCGTAAGGACAGCCGCCAGTTGATGGACTATAGCTGGAAAACAACTTTTGTTGTCTTGTGTAGGAACTAAAGAATTGGAAAAGATGAGAACAACAGGTACGGTCTCCTTTAGCTATCAAAAGGAAACAGCTGCAGTACCTTAACTTTTTGGACTAGAAGAACCAGTGAAAGCGACATGAACGATCCCTCTTGACATGAATAAGATTTGCGGCACACAAAGATGAAATTCACAGCTGCATCTTTGTACTAATCCCCGGACATGAACAAACCCCTCGTGACCAACGGTTCTTATTATAATTTTTATTTTCATTTTCTTTTTCGTCCTCAACTACAATTAAACCAATGCTTGGTATGTTTGAATGAAACTTGTAAGTTTTATCTCTAAAATTTAAGAAGGCCTCAAATAACAAACAATTGCATCCCCGAGTTAGGAGCACCGAGACATAAAAAGTGCTTGCAGTATTTCTTTTCAGTCTAAAACCATCTTCAAAATAGACCATATCTTTTTAAATTAATAGGCGTTCTGATCAAATTTATCTATCCTGGTATACAACTAGTGTAAATAAAACCTTTATGTACACTCAGAAAATGTCAGCAAAACTTATAAAACAAAACCTTGCTTGCTTTGCTCATAGAAGTGAGAGGGAATGAAAATAGGAAAAAAGACATTCCTCTTTCTGAATTTCAAACAATGCTCACAAGGTCTTATCTTGGCACCAAAGAATAAGGGGTCTCAAGGTAGACAATATGTATGATACTGTTATTTGGTTAAGTTCTAAAATGTCAATCCAGTACTAGTATCTTACATATTGGCCAGGGATCAATGCTCACAAGGTATCCAACTGTGGTAAAACGTAAAGCTCGATTTATGGTGATTCATATGGAATATGGAGTTTTTTTTCCATTATTATTTTTATTTTCTTTCTTAGAATTAATAAGTTTTATGAACGGATGCTGTCATCGAGGGAGTAATAATGTTTTTGTTCCTGTGTTTGTTATACTTTTTTTTCCTTTTAATTTCACACAAATTTAGTTCTTGATCCAAACTGATTAAGGTGGGTTACTGTTCTTTTCTCTCGTTTTCTTATTCTAACATTCGTCAACTCTGGTCCTGGTATTGATGTTCTGTTTCAGAAGAAATGGATTGGTGGTATTCATTGGGTTCCAGGCGCACTTTCTGAAAAGTAGTAGCTTTTTTCTGGTAAATTTTTATTCTATTTTTCTCCTTCTTTTCCTGTACAAGGTGATGTATTCCAACAGCAACTTTTTTTTCTTTTTTAAAACGAAGCAAAGCCTCCTGCTTTGTATCTAATCAAATATTCCAATTAAGATCAAGGGCTCCAATTCCTTATGAACGAGGTCATCTTAACAAGACGTATAAACACCAAAAAAATTGAGAACTGAAATATGAATGCTAATCATAAGATAACTCACTATAATACAATCGATAGTTCACACTTCACACTACCTGAACCAATAAATAAATATCACCATCGTGTAAACCAACATTTCTATACCTAGACTTTTCTAATGCTAGTATCAACTATGAATATAACTATTGAATTTTATCACAATCTACTTTCGTCTCATGTACTTTGCCCATGACTGGTCTACCTCTTCAGGTCTCTTCCTATTAGCCAAAGAAGACATCACCTTGGCAGTGGCCACCTTCTTTGCTAGTAGTCTCCATGTTTTGTCTAACTTCTCTGCTTGTGTTTTCGTCTTGAAATGACTGTTCAATCAACAAAAGAAAATTAAGCATTAGTTTTATTTAGTCTAAAAAAAATTATTAGAAGAGTACTGTTCTGTAGGCATAAATTTTTCTGATTTTGTGTAACTTAATTTCTTTTGGTGTTACATCAGTACTTATCCATAAATATGCACGAAACAAATGAATTATACAAGGCCTATAACGAAAACTACTTGCATGTATAGATTGGACCTTTGTTAATTACCTGCAGAAAGGAACCCTGCAACTTTTTGATTCACTGCATGTGGAGGAATGGAGGCGAAAAATCTGGCACATTCTCTTGCAACGGAGGCAGCCTCCACCTCCCCGTGCCAGTTTCTTGTCACATGTTGCAAAATGTTGCATCAATAGTTTCAGCCCCTGGCAACTTTCAAACCATGTGCACGGTTCTCTCATCTCTGGGCACCCATCAGCAAAGATGTGGTGGAGACAATTCATGGCTTCACTGAGCTCTTGGTATACCTTCTGAGCTTCTCTCTGCTGCTTCCACCTTTTTTTCCTCTGTATATTTGAGTTCACCAGATAAGAGACTAACTATTGAAAATTCAATACAGTAAATAAAATCTAGGAATTTTTTTTAATGAACTTGTCATAGATTTAGAGAAGGGTATTAGACTTAGATTAGTATAATTAAGGCAATTTATTCCTGAGTTCAAAACTGAAAATGCAGAGTTCAACAACCTTTTTTTTTATCACAGTTTAACTAATGTGTGAGATATTAAATAGGTAGACACAATTCACGTGGAGAAACTAAGTTTTAAGGACAGCCACAAGTCACTAGACAACAGCTGGAAAAACAACTTTTGTTTGTTTTTTGACTAGTACCTATGAAAGCAACAGGGACGGTCCCCTTTTGCTTTCAAAGGAATCAGCTGAAGTACCTAATGATTTTTTTGCCATGAGAAGCACACTGAAAGCGACATGACCAATCCCTCTTTCCATGAATAAGATATGATACACAAGTTGTCCTATAGCTTATCTTATATTATATTATAGAACTCTAATATGACATGATGATTTCTACATTATTTTTATTGCATATGTTTCCCGATGCATTTCACATCGTGGAGGACTTTTTGGACTAACTTACAAAAGTGATTGACAATTTATTTTAGTTTTAAGTTGCCTAGAAACTACAGTTTTATAGTAAATCAAATTTACCACAAAAGATCAAGATTGTTGCACAGAGAGAAATAATCTTTTTTTTTTTTTACCAATTGGCCCTAGAGCGTTACCACTTACCAGTGTGGTTCATTGAACCTAGATTTATATCTAGATTCTTTCAATTACTGCCTCTTCAGATACAGCCAAAACCCAAGATATTTATACGTTTTACAAGTTGCAACAAACATCAAGTTCCCCTTATTATAATTTCAGGTTTTCACCACAAAAATGCTCTCTATTAAGATATATCAAAACTTAAAACATATCACTAAAATCTAAAAAGACTTAAAAATCTAACAATTATCAAGCCCCAGTTAGGTAGCACCAAGCATAAAATTAAGATTTGCTAATTCTAATAAAACTTCTAAAATCTACAGGCTTTATGTGGGAAAGGAAATTCAGAAACAAATACAAATAAAAAATTTTAAGAATGCAACGAACCTCATCACGATCCTCCAAGAATTGGAGAATCTCCAGCTCAAGCATCATGTCGTGCCTCTGCACAAACTTCCAACCATCTGACTCCTGCACGGCCAAGAAATCCTTCGCCACCAGCTGCGCACACTGCTGGTACAGCCTCGGTGCATCGCATAACTTGGCGAGCTTCAACACATCAACTGCATTGTCAGGTGTCAGTTGCACTGCCACTGCTTCCTCACAGCTTCTCTTGAGCGATGGTACCCGGTATTTGTGGGACATGGCGAGAAGCTGGAGGCAGTGCTGGTCCAGTACATCCTCAATTTCTGGGGATGAAAGTGGGACCATCCTGAACAATTAATGAGGGATTGTGAGGTTTTTGTTTATGTGAGATTCCATTAATTTGATTTTACTGATAATGTAATGTCAAAGCAAGTTTGCCAGTCTTAATTAATTGATATCTGGATGTAATAAAACTTAATCCCGAGAACAAGAAAATACCTGGATGAATAAAGGAGCTGAACAAAGGCAACAACAGCATCAGATGGTACACCAAGTATCCTAATAGTACTGTCACTATTCCAACCTTTTCTGGCACGATCAATCATCCTCTCTAAAACCGGTGATGCCGATGACTACGACAACAAATCAGTAAACAGAATCAACACACAAGTTCATAAATCAAGTAAAAATTGAATGAATATAGTATATATGCTTCAAAATGAAATGAAATCAATTTCTAGTTGCTCAATTACCAGAACGCTGGAATGAGCAGCAATGGTGTTTCCATCAGAGGTCACGATTTGCACATCAGTTGGCGGTCCCATCTCTGCACCAGCCTTGTGCAATTCGGGATTGCAATTATTAGAGCTTTTAACTCGCATTTTGTTCAAATTAACCTCAGATTTACACTACAATCTGAGTATTTTAGAACTAGTAACGCTTAAATTCGTGGTTAAATCCTTCTAAATCCCAAACCACGCGTTGGACACGATCGAGAAATCTCGTGTTGCTACGAGAGAAAGGAGAAAATGAAAGAGAATACAGAGAAGAGAAGAGAAGAGAGAGATCTTCTCCTCAACTGAGCTTTGTTTATATAAAGAAATTGGATGAGAGGTCAGTACAACTTTACAGAGCGACAGCGACATTATTGCAATAATATTTAATTGAATAAAAAAAAGAAAAAGGGGTTAGCAACAATTTTAAGTTTTTGAAGGTGAATTTTTTCAATAAATGACGTGGCAATGATGAAGCCGTTTGAGCAACAGCCTAGTGCGGAGATGGCGCCGAGATCATTTAATTAGTTGACTTGATTGACCGTTGGATGCATGACACGTGGATTATTTGTTGAGTGCTTAGTTAGTGTATGTGGTTTTACAGAATTTTGTAATGATAGGATAGGATTGCCGATATTTTTCCGCGGTAATAGATAAATTAAGAGATTTTTGGGAGATATCTGAAAATCTAAATAATGTATACGCGTGTGGCTCGTGTACGGTTGTATACGCGTTCCATTTTTTTTTTTTTTGATTGGTTCATACTTGGTATTGGCACCGTATAATTTATTTTATTTTATTTTTTCAAAAGAACACGTTGAATTTTTTCTGACATGCTAACCACTAGAAAGCCATAAAGTATAAGTTCATCATATAATATGATTCGCTTTCAATATAATTTGCTATATTTTGAAGACCTTTTTTATGTTGAAAGAAAAAGCCTCTTTGGTTGAAAAATGGCAAAAGATTTTTTCAATAAAATAAAAAAATAATAATAATAATAATAATAAAATAATAGGTCTCCACTTATCCGTTCAATTAGTAACCTCTTATATATATTTTTTAAGCTATAGTCACCTTGATTATCTCCCTAATAATATATATTTTTTAAGCTATGGTCACCTTGATTATCTCCCTAAAATATGCACTTATAGTTGATTAATTATTCTATGAAAGGTACTTTGATGATTTAATTTTCTTGATAGTTCGCATTGCGTATCGTGTGGTTGAGAACGCAAATATTGCTTCCTCAAACATACATATTGATCTTATGTATAATCATAATTAAATAAGTTAGGTCAGATACACGGCATCGGGACCAGCGTATTTTTATCAAATCAGGACCATAAAGGAAACATGATTAAGTCATTACTGGTTTCTGAGAAGGAACCAGGGTACAAAAATCATAATTAAATTGAGAATAAATTTCTGGTGTCTAAGCTGGTCCATGTTTCTTCCATGTCAGATCCACCTATTCTAAGACGTAAACTTTCTATGGCGCACTCCAAATTGCCATCTTCCATGTGACCCGCTACACCTTACTTTTTTATACATTCAAACAAGTCCACTTTTCTAAAATTATGTAAGAATGTCCACAACCAGTTTTTATTCTAGTAGTAAAAAAACAATGCTTCTTAAATAAGAATTAATTTGAAATCCAATTTACAAATTATTTATTGACATTTAAAATTGAAAATTTTGACTTCTTTTATATCTATAAAATAAAATAAAAAAAACCTCAACTCCGAAAGTTAATTCCCATTCATAAAATTTTATGCATTATTTACTATTACTTGAAAAACAAATTCTAAATTTGTACCTATATATATTTCTTTAGCATACATTAATGGCTACTGTTTCTTAGTATGCAATAATTGTAGTACTTAATTTGCGTCCTAAACATATTGTGAATATTTAAATTTATTGCCTTCCATGTTTAAAATCTCTTGTTTCTTTTTACCATAATGAAGCAGAATTTTAATAGAACTTTTCAATTATTTTTGGATAACTATGATTGATTGCTTACTTACAAATTAAAATTTATATATACTGATTATTAATCATTTAATCAAATTTTATGATAAATATTTATCATATACGCTATTATGTAAGAGGTGACAAATAAATTTATACCATTGTACTTATATCGATCTTTCAAAAGAATTTATTATTTGACACTTGTTATTGGCGTTATAAAATCTTTAGTCCTTACAAAAGTCAATGGGGCCGTTTGGATCGCTTAGGAATATGAGAAATTTTCTATTCCTAGGCATAAAGTATTGGGAAGTGTGTAATTTTGTGAAGAGTTTAGATTGTTTATAATAAATTTATGTCTAGGAATATGAAATTCATCCTATTCCCATATGATCCAAACAACCCAAATAGTATTTTAGATACAAAATTTTATGGTAATAAAGCTTTTAAAAAAACTCTGTTTTTTCCATCGCCGTTTTATCTTAATTTTTGTTCATACCGTAATATCATTTTATCTATTTTATCGCCGTTTTTTCACTTAATTATCATTTTATCACCGATAAACGCTAAATTACCACCAACCGTCAAACCGCACAAATCACATTTTAAACTTGATGGTGATTGAATGAATTGAATGAGACATTTTTTGCCTCTTTGTATAATAATCCATCCGAAAGCCCCATACGGCTTTATTTTTGTATAATAATCTATCCGAGAGCCCCATACCGTACGGCTTTACAAGTTGATCAAGCATGAAACGACACAACCCGCAAGGCAAAGAGCTAAAGATGAATATGGAATGGCAAATGGGTATGAACAAGTCGGTACTAGGGGTGGGCGCAGTATATCGTGAATATGCGAAACCGTTCCGTTCCGTTCCGTCCATGTGGAACGTATAATGGAACAAAATTTCATTCCGTTTCGCAAATGGAACGGAAAACGGAATGCAATTCGTCATTCATTTATGTGAAATACAGTGTAAATTATACCGTTCCGCTACGATCCGTCCAAACAGAACGAATACGAATCAGCCGATACATACCGTTTATTAAAACGGAACGAAATACGGAACGCTTCATTCCGTTTCCGTTACATACGTTGCCCAGGTCTAGTCGGTACTAGGCCAACAAGGAGAGAGATCAGAAAAGGAATAAACAATAGATATTTAAACAAGTTGGTATCGTGCCAACAAGGATAGAGAGTGAACCAGGAATAAACAATTTATAAAATCATGGCCCGTGAAAAACCTGACGTTTACTTTTGCATATATAAGGATTTTATAAATCCATCCCCACCACTTTTTAGAAAGTAAATATAAAATTTACTTGGTTCAAAGGAAGTCGTAGACTCGTAATAACACCCACCGTATCTGATTTCATGATAGATGAGAGTATAATATTATATGACCTTATATATAGTTAATCAATGTAGTGGTAAATGGTACTGGTAACTAGTCATCAAATTGAACTCCCGTGTAGTGATAATATTTTAGCTCCATATGTTATTGAATTTTTTTTTCTTTTTTGAGATTTTATTGGAAGTGTTGTTCTCAGTTGGCAAATATATTATACAAGATAAATTTTGCTATTTGCAATTTAGCGATACTCCTAAATATATTAGTGAGCGTGAAATTGTTGAGAATAGTAGGTAAAAAAGTTGTTCCTCTGTTATTAAAAAATAAGAAAAAAAAAACAACAATATTGGTCAGCTAATTCAATGAAAAATTAAATGAACAATTAATCTGAAACCTGAGTTAGCGCGCTATTTTTGATAACTAGATTTATAATCCAAATTCCAAAGACACCTTAAAGGCCTTTTTCTTAGTGCCAACAATGAACTTTTAATTAGTTAGGATGCCAATAATAATTTCACTTGATGGAGTTAAATTAGGCAAATAAAAATCTATGATCAAGGCAAATCTAGATTGTATGAACAAGAGCAATTAATGTGTAAAGGGGATAATAATAGCATCATGCATACATCCTTGTTGTACTTATCATTACCGAAATGAAAGAAAGGAGGAAAAAGGACAACGTTGGTTGGTTGGTAGTACTTGGTGAGAAGAGATACTTTTGTATGTGTTGGCTCTATGACATGCATAAAATTAGTTTGGCAAGATTTGCATATCTCCGAATTCTATAAGGAAGTCGTGGCTAATTTAAGGTAACATCATTATAAAGCTGCATAACAGTGTTTTGGACCCAAATAGATAATTAAGTGTAATATCTAATTTCAACAAAATTCTTATTATGTAATCATTATGTAATGTATAGTATTTAATATTTTCTTATTTTTGGCGTAGTTGTGTTGTTGGTGATGATTTTGTAAACTGTAATTGATCTTATATAATGTTACTTGCGTTGTTTGTGGTTTGGTAACATTACGGCCTTAGGACGAAAGAAGTACAACATTTTTCAAGGAAGCAATGTTAGAAAAAAGTTGAAATGATCCGAATTTTTAGTTAGTATATTTATATTGGTTATAAAAATTATATATTGAAAGAGATTGGCTAAAATATGCTCTAACATACAGATTAAACCTGTATGATGGAGCCATTTTTCAAAATCTAAAATTTAAATAGTCGATTCAAACCGTTTAAGTTATTCTCCATATAAAAATATCTTTCAAGACCAAATTTTACATTTTTAAAAAAAAATTTATAATATTTTTTGAAAATAACATAATATATATATATATATTAAAAAAATTCGAAAAAATATAAATTTTGGTTTCATAGAAGATTTTAATATGGAGAACAATTTAAACGGTTCGGATCAACAATATGAATTTAGATTTTGAAAAATGGAGTAACTAATTCAGATTTACATACTTCCTCGAGGTAGCAGGCAATGTTTAGACTAGAAACAAGAGCTTTGAAACTGTATTCTTAAAATTCAGAAACATTATCATTGAAATTCCTAAATTTGTTATTCGACATGGCATAGCCTAACAGTAAACCTGACAAAATTTAATAAATACAAACTCAAAAGACCGAAAAACCCAATTTTGTACTGTTTTCTGAAAAAACATTTATGAATCAGTCCTAAATAATTCACATCAGGGTGCCTAGAATTCAGATTAGATAGGCCACCACCCGTCCAGCTGCGTATACCCAGCCTTCTGGCTGTTCCACTAATAAATATGACCACATTTAACATGTTTTATGAAAGAAAGGTCAAAACATGGTAGAACTTAGGCTGATATATTAGCACAAAAATATACGACCAGACTACAAATAAGGGCTCCTTTCACGCCTGAGTCAAATTTTCAGAGAAACCTCCATCCAGGGAAACCTTTACATCAACCAAAATATATGACTATCCATCAACAAACAGACAAAAAAATAGTTGCAGTGCTCAATGCATCGATACTTTAATATTTTTCTATAATGTAGCTGCCCCTGAGTCCATTGATCCTAGTTACCCTGCAACAAAATAACTTATCCATTTACTCCAGACTCCAGACAAGCCACACACGAATTAAGGACTCAATGTATATAGATCACTGCATAAGTAGCAGATATTTAATTTCAGTACCACTGAAATATTTAAAGTTGGCATTTGCCTTTGGTTGGATAATCCATTAAAAAGATGAGCTACAGTAAATATAATTCCAACACAAGGCCTGGTCAAGGACAGTTACAAAAAAAAAAAAAAATGAATTAGTTCAAGTAAAATCAACAACAACAACGAAAAGTGGGATTTTCAGAAGGTCAAGTACAATTAACCATGTGGTAATGGCATGCTAATAATTAATTATAAGTTGCTAAAAATTAATATGTAAAGTCACGGCTGCACAATGTAGTTAAGACTTAAGAATGTATCATTGACATGCATCAATGCATGTAACATAAATATGTAAAACTTATATGCTGATATATACAGAATTACCTGCTTCTTCTTCTTACGATGTCTCCTCTTACGGCGCGGCTTTTGCACATCAGAATTGGAGCTAAGGTTGCTGTTATTGTCTCCTCCAGAACGCACATAAGGTGGAGGCCTCCAGTTCTTTTTAGAGGTGGAAGGGCCGCTACTTGAAGAAGTATTAGTGTCAGAGGTAGATATGGCATGCTTTCCACTGGACCTGGCTCGGCTTGGGGGCAGCACCCGAGGTGGCGGCATCAGTACTCTAGCTGATCTCTGCCTCTGCAAACCCAAATAATTCATGATTTCGATAAAAAATAAATGTATAGGCATCAATTCATTAGTAAAGATCCCGTGCAAATGAATATATATCAAGCATGCGTCACATATCAAACTTTCATTTCTTCTCTCTTACAAAGGGATTCAGTTTCTTTTAATCATTTCTTTTGGAGGGATGGGGGTGGGAAGGTGCAGACAGGAATATGCAAATGCAAGGGTGCCGTTTCAATCAATTAGAGGGCACATATGAAAAAATTAGTACTTAATTACTTCCCCCGCAAAACTCCCTCAACTTGTGATAGCATGGGTGGAGTCAACGGACAGATCCTGTATTAGATCATCAACATATTTACTTAATGCATTATGTCTCTGGACAGACCACATCTGGCCATATTTAACAGTGCTAATAATACCACTCAATCTTCTAATTCACAACTTCATTTTAAAAAGACTTCTTAAAAATATTGTGGTCCCTTACAAAAAAATAAAACCTCATATTTTTCATCGCTTGACATCCCAGATGCAGCTTTGCCTGAAGCACTTGAAGCTGGTTCTCTGCATGGGAACAACCAAATCATTATTGCACCGTACCTGATATCAACTGTACAAATAGAAATAAATCTCAATTTCTTTGCCATTCCGACCAAACTGCGGTTAATACACTTTCTCACAGATCTCACAGGTGGGATACTATTCTAGTCTGGTAGAATCTGAAAATAATTGTGCTTATAAAACAAAAGAAAATGATTTTAGAGCCGATGATAATTTTCACCACTGGCTATAATATAAGTTAGGGTTTATCCCTGTCTTATTATTTTTTTAAAATAATAATAAAATATGGTCATTTTGCTACTGGGTTACCCATCATTGAGAGCATGCCACCTTGCCGCTTGTGCCAACCCCGTTTTACTTCAATTTGGCAGAGGTCAGCACTTGACAAAGACATGCAATTTGGCAAAATTGCCCACAATGACCAGATGCAGGCAACAAACAAAATTATCCCCCAGCCACCAACTCATCCCAGGAATACCAGACAGAATTGACATAACAGAGATTAAACAGTCATTAACATTAATATACATAGCACATATTCATGTGTGCAGCCATATGCGAGGCTAGAAAAAAATTGTAATGAGGTTCAAGTACTATTTTAATTATTGATTTTATACACAATTATATATTTAGCATAGATTAAGATTTATGGGATCAATAATAGAATTATTTTATATTTTTATGGAGGTCAAATATGATATTTATAAAGAAAAATACATACATAATACAAAAGTTATGTTGTAAATATACATAACTAGAAAATTAAATGGGTGACATTGCACCCCATTAATGAATGCGGTTTCGCCACTGCGTATAGCATGAAAGAGATAATAAAAATATTACTTGGTGCTTTTGTCAGTCCATTCATCATCAGCCTCATCATCACTAGAGCTTGCCGACATAAAGAAGTCGTCGTCAGTTATATCCAATGCATCATCATCACTTCCAGTTTCTGCTTACAAACAAACACCATTTATCTCACATTTAATAAAATAGTTCCTTGTTATTATCAACACTTGTTTTTTGCAGTCGCAGACAGAACCAGTGTGCCTGTGGGAAACCCGTGCGACCAGCAAAGTGCTAAAAACTAGCCCCAATTCTAATTAACAATTGATTTATTTAACAAAATGATCCTTTGTTACCAACAACAATTTTTTTTTTGGTAGTTGCAGACAGAACCAGTGTGCTTGTAAGGAAATAAAACTGACCCATCCGACCAGCAAAATTATTATTTCAGATTAAATTACAAAAGGTTGTGTTGGTATTTCAAAACTAATGTTTCTTACTTGGGTTGAGATTCCTTTAAAGTTTGATCAAGGAAGTTTTAGTTGCAAAGAGGTCCAACCAATCACTCGGGTTAAGTGAAAACAAAAAGGAGAGCTGGAGTTATAGACAAGGCTGAATTATTAGGTTTAATTTTCAGAAAAAAAAAATGTAAAGTGACTGACCTTCTAATTCTTTACCACTAGCAGCTGCTTCCAACAAATTATCTTTGATCTGCTTGCGCCACTTATTTCTCTTCTCGATGGAATCGGGGTTTTCACCTCCCGTAAACAAAGAAACATACTTCTCATTCTTTGGAAAGAACTGTATTCAAAAGGACAATTGTTTGGTCAGTACACCATTTATTATTACATATTTACATACTTATTCACCCAAGTACAGTGCAAAATATTGAAAGCAGATGCAATATACTAAATCCTCAAAATTTTTAACTCATCCACACATTGAATCAACCCCTTGCTGAATTCACAATACCACTGTAGAACGTTTGTGTCATCTTTTAACATATACTTCATGAGCTCAAACATTTTTGCAAACAGATACAAGGGAAACAGCTCCGATCAAAAGCCTAGTTAACAAACATGATTATCAACAAGGTGTTTCAGATGAGCATATAATATAGAACGACCAGAAAACTACAATAAATGTGCTGCCGCTTCTCTTACTTCCAATCCTATACTTGAAGCTGATCATAAATCAACAAAAGCTCTTTCAATTAGAGATGCTATAGAAGTTAGCAATTCATGTACCGGAGCCATGACATAGAAACCTAGGAGTAGGAGTGATGCCATAGGTTTGTAGGTCACATTATTAGATTCCGATTGAGGTGTAGGTTTCTACTATTACTATTATTATTATTATTGCTATTATTGCTATTGCTATTATTGGCTCCGTTTGGATTGCTTAGGAATAAGAGGAATAGCCTATTCCTAGGCGGAAAGTATTGGGAAGTGTGTAACTTTGTGAAGAGTTTGGATTGTTTATAATAAATTTACACCTAGGAAGAAGCTATTCCTCCTATTCCCATACGATCCAAACGGGGCCATTAGTATCTATTTTTATATATTATTTTCTTTTTGGATGATTTCTCTTGTTGCGTTTCTTTTCTAGCCTACCCCAACTTGTTTGGGACAAAAGGCTTAGTTGTTGTTGTATAGAATTATTTTACAAAAATGAGTTAGCATGAGAATAACATAACCTGACATACTCAAGATCCTCTTTTAATTTTGACAGCTGGATTGATATTTGTGGTTATTGTTGTTGTTGTATAGAATTATTTTACAAAAATGAGTTAGCATGAGAAGAACATACCCTGACATACTCAAGATCCTCTTTTAATTTTGACAGCTGGCTTGATATTTGTGCCTCAGTAGCATGATCTGAAGAGGTACGGAGTTGCTTCTCAAGTCGCCTTATCATTCTCTCAATCTTTCTCCTCTCTATCAAAGATGGAAAAATCTCATCAGCAATAAAGGGAGAAGGTCATAAATGAATAGGAAATGTGCCTTTGTTTGCAGAAATGAGAAAATTTTCATGAATATGAGAAATCCAGTAACGAAAACAGTGATGTTCAACTGGCTTTCTACTACTGGACCTTTTATCAAACAAAAATAAAAAGAAAATTTAAGATTGAAAATCCCTGAGTTAGAAACCAAACTGCTCACAGATCTTTTACTAGAATCAACGTAATTCGCAAACTTCGAATTTCAGCAAATTTAGTTCTTCACTTCATTCACATTTCACAGCGAAGGAACTGGATTCATAAAAACCCCAGCCCACACTCCATAATTTATTCATTACTCATTAGTTGCAGGTCTTTGTCAGTCTGTTATACTCAGCCATGTTTCTCCTCTCATAATTGCCAGATCCCTATTATGTCCTACCTACATGTCCAACTCTGCCTCCCCCCCCCCCCCCAACACCTCACAAACCTTTGTCATTTTTTAGAGGCAGTTGAACATTTGTTGCAGAAATGCAGGAAAAAATAAGTACCAAAGAACTTAATCTTTCTATCTCTCAGTTGTATCTTGCGCTCAACTACTAGTCTATTGTGAATCTCAACTTGCTTCTTTAATTCTTCCAATTTCTTTTGCTGAGCTTCTCTCACGTCACTAGGAAGTTCCTGTATAAACAAATAAATACATGAAGTCACAGAGCAAGCTTGACATACCTATGGTTTTTGATAAGAGAACATGGAAAGCTAGTTCTCAGATAGATAATTTTTTTTTATGCACCAGAACTTTTTAACTTTGTATTCTCAAGTCTCAAACTCGATCAGTCTTATTTTGCATACTACCCTTAAACATACCTATGGTTTCAAAATAACAAAAGAAAATACTCATTTTTCCATTCTTCGTAATGAAAAACAACAAGCTATGAATAGCTAAATGCATATGTGATTTCCTATCTATACCAATATTTACCTTTGTCATGAGCTCTGTTCAATTCTCATAGCAACAAATTATTTCTGTTTCCTTATTTCGTGAAAGATGCAGAAAGTCATGGAAATAAATGTGAACACATCAAATTCACCCATAATAAACCTTCCGATTATTGATACATATCAAAGGAAAAGATTTTCTAGCTTTAACGCCTTCCATTTTCACCATAAAAGAGGACGATTGCTCCTTTCTCATAGTAGTTGCAACAAGCTCTGCATTTCCAACCAAACTCAACCAATTTTCTTTTACAAAGTTCATAGTCATTAAGCTGTTAATTCCCAGTGCACTTGCAATTTCAGGTTCTGTTCAATTCCACCCATCAACTTTTCTAGTATATCCCATCATTTCGATATTAATATATTTATTTAATAAAATGCAACAAGCAACATAATTATCAGAACATGTACTTTCAAATACTGCTCCTGCATCCCCAAATGCTCTATCAGGGAGCCTCTTAGTTGAAATCAATCATGTGATTTTCTTTGCAAAGAAATTAAAAAATTGCAAAATTTTCATACACACTAAATTTTCCCCTTTATTTTTCTACTAACACTCTGACATCCCCAAACCAAAACCCTAGGGAAGTCTAACCATACCTTTCGGAGCAACCTCTCAGCAGATCGAATCTGGTTCTTAATCGACACCGATTTAACCTTCTTTCCCCTTTTGTCAGGACCTAACCCTTTGGCGCGGCGCGCGTTTAGTGGCCGGCGCTCGTCGGAGCGGCGCCGACCATAGCCGCCATGGGCCATGCTTGCCTCCTCTCTCTCTCTCTCTCTCTCGTTCGCTCTGGCAGGTGGTGCTAGGTCTAGAATGGGAAGCTTGGGTTGCTTCTTTTGTTTTTAGGGTTCGTGTGACTTGAAAGGAAGGAGTTTCAAGTAGCTGCGCGCGTTTGGACTTTGGATTGATTGCTGAGGTCGTATGTATATCACAGGTGAAATGATGAGACCCAATCTCTATCTCTACTACTTATGAAGCACCCTTAGCAAGGTCAGGGTTTTTCACACAAAGGGGTCCAAACAATTTTGTTAGCACATTATAAATCATTGATCAATATGATGTACGGTTCAGATTGCTATTTCTACAAAGGAGTCGACCTTTCACACAAATAAGTCAGGGCGCTTGATTGGTAGTTAACAAATTTCCGTAGCTTCGCATCTGGAGTTCGAATCCCAGCTTCACCGTATATTATTTTGGCCTTTTTTTTGTTTTGTGCAGCGCTTAACCCTAGCCCCTTTAATTTTCGCTCCCCTAAAAATAAAAA
The DNA here is from genome assembly GCA_028095005.1 of Rhynchospora pubera. Classification (NCBI taxonomy): domain Eukaryota; kingdom Viridiplantae; phylum Streptophyta; class Magnoliopsida; order Poales; family Cyperaceae; genus Rhynchospora; species Rhynchospora pubera. The sequence goes on from CM051460.1 coordinate 141,688,767, forward strand.
ATCGCAGAAAAGGAAAAAACGCTCCCTCCCCCCCTCTTCTGTTCTCTCACATCCTTCGTTCGTCCACGAGATGCGAAGCTACGATCTACCAAAATCAAGGCGATGGTGAGAAAAGGCGAAAGACGACAAAGGCTGTAGATTTCATCTCTTTTTCTTCCATCTGTGTATCCGTGTTTCCGTCCATCGCACGCATTTGTTAATCCTTTATTTCCCCTTTTTCTTCAGACGTAAACAAGGCATCTGAATTTATGAAGGCGGCATTGCAGTCATCCATCACGGAGAATCAATTGAGAAGTAAGTCTAGGCTCGTTTCTAATTTTCAAATTTTTTTTAGTGAAACACTACTGTTACAAGGCTTGTCAGTCCCAAAACTAGAACAGAAATTGATAGAAACTTTTAGTATATTTTTACATTCCTTATTGCATTTCAGCTTAATTCAATTGAGTTTCTGTTGTAACAGTTGGGGTTTACTGGTGGAAGAAATAGAAAATTGAGGGGGGGCAAAATGGGAAATTAGATATAAAAGGGCACAACGGATAAAAGAGAACAAATCTTATTTTATCATAATAGCATAATTCCTTTTACAAGCTTTTTCCTTGCTATTTATAGCCTATAATAGATACACAATTATCCTTGAACCTAAACTTTCTTGAAATAGCTACCTGTGGTATTTGGTTTTCTGCCATGATCTTGGTTCCTAATTCGTCCAATACCTTTGAGAGAGAAAGGACCTTCAGGTTGGTTGTAAAAGAGGTGCTCATTGGGTATTTTTATTCCACTGTTTCTTGATGTGCTGTGGGTCCTTTTTGTGATCAATACTATGAATGTCGAATTGTCGATTGTTCTTGAAGATGAATTATCGTCATCTTCTAGAGCTGAGTTATTGCCCTTAACATTGTAAGTATTGGATTTGGCAAGTAGTATTAACTTGGGGGTAGCCTTATGTAGAATTTTCTCTTGTCGGTTCACAAACTGAAAACTCGATATCTTTGCTTGGCATATATAAAAGCTGAGGGACAACTGTCGCCCTTGGTTGTTTATCGGTTTGACTCAGCATACCAATAGGCTCACTGGTGTCGATACTAGATAGCTCTTCAACCCTGTTAATGAAATTGCTGCCTTGTCCCTCTCCAACTGGCTGTGATGGTGCTTGACCTTGGATAAATTGCTCGAGTAGACCTTTCAATTGGCAAGCTGGTTCTTTCTCTCAGATGTCATCGCTTCAATTCTCCGCTCCATCTGAGCATATCCTTCTTTCATTGTTTTGCCCAATTTAATATACTCTCTTCAGTTGTTGTATTCGAATTGGCAAGCATGCCTTTATCTGATTTACCATTTTTTTAAAAAAAAATTCATTTAGGCCATGGGGTATTCGAATGTGCTTTCCTTATTCTCATACTTTTCACATTCGTGAATACTTAAGAAAATCAACTGATAATCCTGATAATCCTCAAAATCAAGTGAATTGTTTTCTTTGACCTTAGCTTAGTTAGAATTTTTCTGATTTTGTGTTAGAATTTTTCCTTAACTCAATTGTTGTTCAAATATGTGGGTTTTCACCATAAAGGCTTTTTGTTGCTAATTTTGTTTTATTTTTTTTTTTGCTGGTACATATGATTTCTATTTGAAATTGTATTGTCTTCCCTCATTGATGTAGCTTAGAACTTGGACGAGACACATGAATGGCAGGTGGCTAGAAGTACTCTCAATGTCTCGACTGTCCGGTTTCTGCATATTTCTATATAGATAGAAGGTAATTCATGTTTCAAAAATAAATTTTTGTTGCATCTCACCTTTCAATTCTGAAAAAAAAATAATCACCGAGTTCTATCTATTCAGAGCAAAAAAGGCAAATAAATAAAATAGGATATTGCGCAAGTCTGCTAACATTCTGATCTACTTTTCTTACCAAGGGCATTTTAGTAAACAGGGGAAATTTCATTCATGTTTCTCTATTTGCATTTGAAAAGAGATAGAAGATGTCAGATTGCCAGTTGCCACGAAAATTGATACGGGTACGCTCCTGTATTTTTTCTGATAAAATCACGAAATTTCATAGTTAAATACGGTATTAGAAATAATTCATTCATGAGAAATGCATGATTTATTCATTTGGAGGGCAGAATAAAATGAATAGTTATTTATTTGAAGCTCTATATACAAATTTTAAACATTGTATACCAATTCAACTGCATTTTCAACAACAAACGTTAAACAATTCAGTAACCAGAGTACCAGACCATAAAAGGCACTGAACTGGGTTCATTGCAAAAGCTGGTTTTGCAACAGAAGCTCATCTTTTTTCCATGATTTTGTTTTAAAATACTTGCTTAATACTTAATAGCAATTGTAGTAGGTTATCTGTTATTGCATTTAACAGGCTTGTCCGGTGTGTAAATATGAGGTATTTGGGCCTTAGAGAAATGCCGGTTTCTCATGGTACGACGGCAATTTCCAAGCTCTTTTTTATCGTAGATTTGTTGAATTTTTGTGTTATTAGACTATTATTATGGACCATACTAAGGTGTTTTAACTTGTATATTGTGTGGTACTGTGGTTGTACTTAATTTGCCGCAGGATAAACTTGCAAAAGGCATCAATGTTTAATAAAGTGTATTCTGATGTTTCATAGAGTTTAAATATATGGTTTGTATCAAATTTTGTGAGAAATTTTGATTTAGTTTTATTGCTCAAATCTGATAATTTACAAGAATGATTTACATTCCTTATATAAGCCATTTTCAATAACAGTAAAACAATAAATCAAGAGAAATTAATGGTAATATTTCCATAAGGTACAAGGTCTTATTATGTTTTGTATTTTCTATTTCTCAACGATTTGTTTAGGAAACTTGCCTATTTTTAATGTCGTTTGTGATCATTCACACTTGTATTTTGTTTCATTAACAAGCAAGTCAACTCTGCTGGAACCTAGCACAGATTAATCGAATATCTTTGTATATCATACAATTTGTGTACCTCACTATCTCTCCATGAAATCCTGAAAACCACACAGAGATTTAGCTTAGCAACGAAATCTCGAAGAAAATAGAATAAATGAAAAAAGATTAAAAAATCCACTGATATTTTTTTAAGCAATTGTAATAAACTTTGATAATAGGATGGTTTAATAACCTTTTCATTGAATGATTTTATAGAAACTAAACTAAAAGAAACATATAGATCAATAAAAAAAAAATCCATGTTAGAAGAATATCTTTCGAACATTGAATTTGCTCACACATTGGGTGGGCGTATATGCTAGTATCTAGTAGAAGAGGAAATAGGTTCCGTTTTCGGAAACGGAACGGAAATGGTACAGAATATTATACCATTTTACTGAAACACAGAACACGCAGATGATAAATTTTGGCAAAATCAGTCATATGTCCTTCAAATCTTCTCTAATTAGCCATATACCCTTCTATTCTTTAATATTAGTCATATACCCCTCAAATCATGGTTGCTATTGTCATTTACCCTTTTGGCTAATTTAAATAATATAATAATTCTGAAAATCTAATTTATAAAATTTAAGACTGAAATGTCCCTGACCTTTCCCCTCCCTTCTTCCTTCTATGATTGATTCATATTCCTGTCTAAATTTAGAATCGTATCATATATGGAAAACTACAAATACCATATGGAAAGAAATAAAGTTCAAATCAATATTTTGAAACAATAGAACTCTTCCTCCCTGATAATTGCATCTCCAACCCTTTTTGCGAACAATGTTGAACGGCAACTAAATCCCTTTCTTTTACTCCTGATCAACCCTTTTTACAAATATCGTAGTAGATAGTCATGGTTCTCTGTTTTATTTTTGATGTTCAGATTCTTCTTTTATGTCTCTTTTTCGTTTAGGTAGTACTTCTTTAATGTGAGGGTTACTTTATTCACTGGGTTTGTGATTGGCTCAGTTAGAATGGGGCTTGCTTTTTTATTTTGATTTGAGCAGTTTGGATGTTGTACATGGGTGTTTCATTAAAAGAGAAAAAAAAGAAGGGTTGTTGAATTAAATAATTCTAGAAAAACTTTTTTTTATGATAATATAATTGCACAAGGATCCTAATCACCAAAATCATAATCAAACCTGTAGAGAATTCTTTACCAGACCAAGATACTACAGTTCGATAAAAAAATTGAGACCAATTTAGCCGTTATCTGTATAGGCCCCGCCATTTTAACGTACAGAGACAAATTTACTTAAACTCACTTCTGCCCCCAAATGGTTGGAGCTATATCGATGAAAATTTTGTATTTTGAGAAGTTAAATTAGTTTGTGCATTTGTATTTTTCAATTTGAAAAAGTACTAGTTAACTACACCAATAAGACCTGTGCATTTTTGTCTAGGCGTGAGGAGCAACTAGTATAAAAATCAACCAAAATTTCAAATGTGGTCTTATTATAGTTAGCTTGTACCACTAGAGATGACAAATAATGAATTTTAGATCTACATATTTTTATCAAACGAAATAGAACACAAAATACCAAATCCTATTCTCAACGTAAGAGATAAATAAACAACAGTAACATACGCTTAACATTCTTCATTTGTTGATTTAAGAAATATTTCTTTATTAGCGTTCAATTTCTTTCTTTCTATTTCAGGATTAAATGAATCTCTCTGGCGATTAGCAATGGGGTCTATCAGAAGGGAAAGAAGGGAGGGAAAGGTCAGGGGCATTTCAGTCTTAAATTTTATAAATTAGATTGTCAAAATTATTATAATATTTAAATTAGCCAAAAGGGTAAATGACAATAGCAACCATGATTTGAGGGGTATATGACTAATATTAAAGAATAGAAGGGTATATGACTAATTAGAAAAGATTTCAAGGGCATATGGCTGATTTTGCCATAAATTTTAATGGAAAATGAAAAATTGAACGGAAACGGAACAAGAAAACTGTTTCTTTTACGGAAACGAACTGAAACAGAAACGGAATTCTAAACGGAACGGACATGTTCCGTGCCCGTTTCGTATGTTTCACAAGTCTACACGCAATGTATCTTTTTTTTATTAAAAAAAATAAAAATTATCCAATATATCTCTTTTTAAGAAAAAAAAAATCAGTATTTTAATTGGGACCATTTGATTCATTCGATTTCACAAGTCTACATACAATGTTGATTCATTCGATTTCGCCATTCTTGCGGTTCTAATTGGGACCATTTGGTCTGAGATAAATTGTATTGATAATGACCCCTTATAACCCGCACAAAAATCGGAGGCTTTTTTGGCGCTTTGGGTTGCCGTCAAGACTTTTTAATTTAAAATCATGTTTTATTTGAGGACTAAAATCTATAGTATTAATTAAATTTCGTGGGTGTCCGATTTCGTTTTTTTTTTTACTTAATTTTTTGTATGCCCTTCAATTCTTTGCTATTTGTTTATTTTTCTCTCTACTATTGTGTATTTTTTATTTGCCACTAAATTTTTCTAAATGATTTCTTATTTATCCTTCAACTTAACCACATATAATAAAATATAATTATCTTATAAGAAAATTGAAAATTAATTTTGAATTAAACTAAAGGGCAAAAATACCCCTAGAACATTCTTCAACGCCTCCCCTGTTAAACTCTTCTCTTTCTCTGCCTCCGTTAATCTCGCGCACGGCGCACCCCCAATCCCCATCCTTCCTTTCGCACGCCTCTCTCCGCCTCCTCCATCAATGCCGCTCCGCCGATAATAATAATTTAATAGTTTGGAGGACCGTCTCTGTACCCCAAATCATAACGCTCATGCATCCTACTCTTAGGTTTGATAATTTCTCCTCTTTCTTTCATATGCTACGATCAATTTGATTTATTTATTATGATTTTTTTTGGTTGAAACCTTTCAGTACATTTATTTTTTTTTTCTAGGCTGGAAGGATAATGGTTGGATTTATAAAGAAAAGGAGACCAACGCCATAGAGAAAAGGAGAGATCAGGGGAAAGCTAAAGGGATGCCATCGAAAGAAAAATCACCCCATTGCTTTTCCCTTTGCACCGATCCCATAATTTCTCCTTTCTATTAAGTACTGTATACATCTGCCTTAATACTCTCTCTTTTTTTAAATTATTCTTCTTTCTAACTAATTGAAAATCAAGTGATCGGTGTGGAACTTCAAAAGGGAAAAGAGGAAGCAACTGAAGAAATTATATTCAGTAAGTATCCTTATTTTAAACTTCTTTATTTATTATTTTTTTTGAGGTGATTATTAATCAAATTCAGTCAATTAATAGATGTGAGTTTGTTGAACTAAGATACTTGCTTATCTAACTTTTCTTAGTTATAAAAAACAAAGTCAATAAATTGAAAGAAGTTAACTATTCTGGTATCTTTGGCTTTATGCCTTTATAGGATCAGTTTAGGTTTTGTGGTAAGGCTTTTTCTTTGGCTTTGCAGGATTTAGTTAAAAAACGAAGTCTTGGCTCTGCAACTCAGTTCTTCATGTTTTGTGGTAAGGCCAGTTGCATTTGGTGGTTATACACAAACAAGAACAAATATTCACCCAAAATGTAATATACTGAATACAAATTTTCTTGCATCTCCATTTATGAAAGTGACCAGAATGGTGCCAGTAATGAGTTCTTGATCTAATAAATTATGACTGTTTAATTCCTTCTAATGTGTCGCTTTATTTTGACAAATCACATGCTTGGCAGATGCCTCTTACTTTGATTGTCGCATGAGTGAAGGGAGAGAACATGGCTCCTAATATTAGCCTCCTTGAGTCTGCCTCTTAGGTCATGGGCAATTTTTGCTACTGCCTTCACACTTCATGTACTTTTTCATTTCAGCTTTTCCTTTATGGCTTCTTATTTACAAATTGGTTGCATTTGATTATAATAGTTTGTTTTTTAATCATATACATTTATATCGTATTTAGGTTCTCGCCACTTAGTAACAGAATCCATAGAATGGTCACAAAAGAATTAGAAGTAATAAGAAAACAACTTCCAATTTACTGTTAGTATAATCATAATCTTTTATGAAAAAATAGGGCCTAACTGTAATTTGTTCTAAAAGAGGAGGCGACGTGCGTGTGCCCAGCCACTACAGTTGGCTCCAAACAGTTTTTGCAAATCCTGATGCAATAGCATTTAAATTCATGCATATTACTTCCCTTCTGACAGTCATCCAGCCCAGTGACTTTCTCACCCATGCTATCAACCTCTATATTCTCTGTAAGTTCGCAACTTTGCGAGGTGTACCAGTAATGGCACTAACAAGAACTGGTATCAGTGAAGCCTGGTATCACTAAAATCAAATAAATTAACTATAAATATAATATGATAGTAGTTTTGAATTTCTGACAATTAGATTCTTTATTTAATTTCCTGTTTTTTCAATTTGATAGAAGCCTGGAAATTTTCTTGAATGTTCATTTTGATAGAAGCTTAGGAATTCTTTAATGCTCACTTGCATGAACCTCTTTACTCTTCACAACAGAAAATACCATGTTTTTTTTGTACAGTAAAAATTAGTTCTATAGTCTTATCTACGAAATTGGAAATAGGTAGCAATAACATAAAGTTACACGTTCAGTAATATAAATAGCACTAATGGTGAAACTTGCAATAATGGTACCATGAAATAGAAATTGTTGTGATGTTGTGTTGAGTTCAAGCAAAATCAGATATAAAAATATCAGATTAGAATCCTAATAGAAAAAAGAACGTCACAACATTTCATGATTATAACCAGCCTATGTCTTTTTAGCATTCCGTGCATATACCAGCTTCTGTATTGTGTTTTCGATATATAGATACTTGGGATGAGTTTTATATGGTCCTATACTCGGTCAGGGGCGGAATCAGGATTTCGACATAGGGTGGGCCGATCAGCCGACCGTGGAGTAAAAAATAGCACTGTCTGTCACGGCCGTGGAGTCTGTCGCTGTGTCGCCTGCAGCCTCCTGACTCCTTACTCCCGAGCCGAGAGAGAGAGAGAGAGAGTAAGAGAGATAGATTTGCATAACAGAGAATTCAAAAAAATGAAAATTTTGGTCGGCAAGAAGATTTCAATATGGAGATCATATTTGACGGTTCGGATCGGTCGTTTGAACTTTCAAAATTGAGATTTGACGGGGTTTAACTGAGACTCCGGTCAAAGCGCTTTGATTGAAGGCTTTCTCTATATATATATATATATAAAAGCCAACAAAATAATGAAACATGTGCTTAAGTCTTTTTATCATTTTCATGCATATACCAACTTTCGTGTTGTGTGTTTTATGTATAGATACTTGGGATGCGTTTTATAGGGCCTCATATTTTAGGGTACATTCTTGGTACCGGTCCTTGGTATTGCTATCGTGAGACTGGTACTGTATGTGGTATGAATCTCAGATTCCAGGGGCATATTTGCAACAAACCAGAAAATTTATTGTTTCAATGTCAAAACTAAAGATTGATTATTAATAGAGGAATGTACTGGGTTTTAATTAGCAAATTGAATGTACCGGTAGAAGATGTAATAAACCCTTCCTTTTAAAATCCACCAGTTTCAACAAGTGCAAAGCTATTGATTAATAACTTTTTGAATCTCAGTTTTTTTAAAAAATAGATGTTCATTAATAACTTCCGTACAGTTATCTATTATTGAAAAGATATCTTATATTGCATAGCGATAATTTTAAAGAAAAATTATGACATTTTGCTTTTGCACTTATATGCCGATCGCACACAATTTACGTTTAATGACAACTTTTTAGTGATTTTTAAAATTGAAATACAAAAAATCAACTTAGGCGCGGTGAAGCCGCGCTTCCCCACCTAATTATTTATCATTCATGTCGATTAAGTTGGGTATTAAATCCAGATCATTAAAATTTCAATGAGAAATCCACGCTTGGACTAAAATCTGCACTGAGAATTCTATTCTCACTTCGTGCTTGTTTTGCATGTTCCACGATGATCGGGATTCGGGCGACACATCGTCCGGCAAGGGGACCACCGCTTGTCATTTTTTACGGTTCCCACATACACATGCTGGCCTATGTACCCCCACTTACATTTTGCAATAGCATAGCATGTCTCTCGTTCCCCCACTGCTGTTTACTTTTACCTCGAGTACCTCGATCCTCCTATCATGCCCCACCTGTTACCCTTACTGCACCTCTACTGAAATACACAAATGATACTCAGAATTACATTATTTGTAGTTTATATACATAATTACTATGTATAATACAATATTTTTTAAATAAAAACAGTACAAAGAGTTTAAATGTAGATTATTGTAATCAAATGACTTAGAATGAATCCAGAAACGATTAAAATGCTCCAACGATGTTCAGAATTTTATTATTTATGATTTATATGCGTAATTACCATGTATAATCCAATATTTTTGAATAAATAACATATGAATCATATTCTAGACTGTATAAAGAGTTTAAATGTAGATTATTGTGATCAAATGACTTAGAATGAACCCATAAACGATTGAAATGCTCAAACGATGCTCAGAATAACATGTTTTGCTTGTTATACGCGTAATTACCAAGTATAATCTAATATTTTTTAATAAAAAACATATGATTCATATTAGAGAGTATAAATAGTTGAAATGTAGATTATTGTGATCAAATGACTTAGAATGAATCCAGAAACAATTAAAATACTCGAACGATGCTCAAAATTGCATTATTTACATTTTATATGCGTATTACCATTTACAACCCAATCTTTTTGAATAAATAACTTATGAATCATATTCTAGACATTATAATGAGTTCAACCGTAGATTATTGTTATCAAATGAATTAAAATTAATCTAGAAACGATTGAAATGCTCAAACGATACTTAGAATTTCATTATTTGCAATATATATGCGTAATTACCATGTATAAACCAATATGTTTGAAAAAACAGCATATGAATCAAATTCTATAAAGTATAAAGAGTTTAAATGTAGATTATTATTGTCAAATAACTTTTAATGAATCCAGAAACGATTGAAATGCTCAAACGAAGCGCAATTATTGCATTATCTGCATTTTGTATGCGTAATTATCTTGTATAGTCCAATATTTTTGAATAAATAATATATGAATTATTTTATAGACAGTATGAAGAGTTTAAATGTAGATTATTGTGATAAAATGACTTAATGAATCTAGAAACGATTGAAATGCACAATCGATGTGTAATTATTGCATTATTTGATCTTTATATGCGTAATTGTTATGTATAATCAGTGGCGGATCTAGGAAAAATATTTAGGTGGGGCAAGTGTTTTCCAAAATGACACGATACAATGTACGTGTTGACACAACACGACACGACACAAATACAAAATTGGCACGACACGATTGTGTTATCGTGTCGTGTCATACTCGTGTCGTGTTGGGACATTAGAAAGTTTGACACGATTCGACACACAACACGACATGAACACGAATTAACACGACACCTCAACACAAATTTAATTATTAATGTTGATTATTTAAACAAAATTAATAATTTAATTTCAATTTATACTACATCATATTATTTATCATCAGTTAAATCATAATATTTTTCTAATCTAATTATTATTTTTTATAAAAAATATTAATAAAAAGTTTAAACTTAATCAAATAATAAATTATGACGTTTAGTAATTTTTTCATCTTTTAATTTTCTTAATAATTTTTTAATTTAAAAAATAATAAAACAATTTGACACGACTAACACGACGTGTCAACATGACACGACATGATCGTGTCAGAATGCGTGTCGCGTTGCCTCTTCTCACCACTAAGCACGACATGATTAAAAAGGTAGTTCGTGTTGACACGACACGACACGAGACTCTAACACAATCGTGTTCGACATGACACGACACGACACGCATGATTGGAGAACACTAGGTGGGGCTGAGTTTATAAGAACATTGGACCAACATAAATTCATCATATATCCTTCTCATACAATACTAAAGATATAGTTTAAAGTCCAGGGGCTCGATGGCGTTAGGCCCCGACCAAGTGGTAGATCCACCACTGTGTATAATCCAATCAATTTGAATAAATAACATATGAATCTTTTATTAGACAGTATAAAAAGTTTAAATATGGATTATTGTGATAAAATGACAGAGAATGACTCCATAAACGAATGAAATGCACAAACGGTGCTCAGAATTGCATTATTTGCACTTTATATGCGTAATTACCATGTAATAATCCAATCAATTTGAATAAATAACATATGAATCATATTCTAGACAATATAATGAGTTCAAATGTAGATTTATTATGATCAAATGACTTAGAATGAATTCAGAAATGATCGAAATGCTCAAACGATGCTCAAAATTTCATTATTTGCACTTTATATGCTTACCATGTATAATCCAATCTTTTAGAATAAATAAAAGATGAATCATATTCTAGACAGTATAAATAAATTAATTGTAGATTACTGTCATCAAATAACATAGAATGAATTCAGAAACGGTGAAATGATCAAACTATGCTTAATTATTGCAATATTTGCACTTTATATGCGTAATTACCATGTATAATCCAATATTTTTGAATAAATAACATATGAATCATATTCTAGACATTATAATGAGTTCAAATAAAGATCATTTTGTTGAAATGACTTAGAATGAATCCATACAATATTGAAATGCTCAAACGATGCTAAGAATTTTATTATTTGCAATTTATATGCGAAATTACCATGTATAATCCAATCTTTTTGAATAAATAACATATGTATCGAATTCTAAACAGTATAAAGAGTATAAATGTAGATTATTGTGATCAAATGACTCAGAATGAATTAAGAAACGATTGAAATTTTCAAACGCCGATTAGAATTGCATTATATGCATTTTATATGTGTAATTACCACGTATAATACATTCTTTTTGAATCAATAACATACAAATCATATTCTAGACAGTATAAAGAGTTTAAATGTAGATTAATGTGATCATTTGACTTAGAATGAATACAGAAACGATTGAAATGCTCAAACGTTGCTAAGAATTGCAGTATTGGCAATTTATATGCGTAATTTCCATGTACAATCCAATATTTTTGAATAAAAAACATATGAATCATATTCTAGACAGTATAAAGAGTTTAAATGAATAATATTGTGAGGAAATGACTTAGAATTACTCCAGAAATTATTGAAATGCTAAAACGGTGCTCATAATTGCATTATTTGTGCTTTATATGAGTAATTATTATTTATAATCCAATCTTTTTGAATAAATAACATATGATTCATCTTCTAGACAATATAAAAAGTTTAAATGTAGATATTGTGATCAAATGACATAGAATGAATCCAGAAATGATTCAAATACTCAAACAATTCACATAATTGCATTATCTGCAATTGATATGCGTAATAACCATGTATAATTTTATATTTTTGAATAAATAACATATGAATCATTTTATCGACAGTATAAAGACTTTAAATGTGGATTATTGTGATCAAATTACATAGAATGAATCCAGAAAACAAATTGAAATGCTCAAATGTTGATAAGAATTGCATTATTTGCACTTGATATGCGTAATTAACATCTATAATCCAATCTTTTCGAATAAAAAACATATAAATCACATTTTAGACAGTCTAATGAGCTTAAATATAGATTATTATGATCAAATGACATGGAATGAATTCAGAAATCGAAATGATCAAACCAAGAGTAATTATTGCAATATTTGCACTATATATACGTAATTACTATGTATAATCCAATATTTTTAAATAAATATCATATGAATCATATTTTAGACGTTATAATGAGTTCAAATATTGATTATTGTGATGAAACGACTTAGAATAAATCCAGAAAATATTGAAATGCTCAAACGATGCTAAGAATTTCATTATTTGCAATTTATATACAAAATTACCATGTATAATAAAATCTTTTTAAATAAATAACATATGTATCAAATTCTAAACAGTATAAAGAGCATAAATGTAGATTATTGTTATCAAATGACTCAGAATGAATTTAGAAACGATTGAAATTTTCAAACGATGCTCAGAATTGTATTATTTGCAGTTTATATGTGTAATTAACACGTATAATACATTCTTTTTGAATAAATAACATGCAAATCATATTCTAGACAATATAAAGAGTTTAAATGTAGATTAATGTGATCATTTGACTAAGAATGAATCCAGAAACGATTAAAATGCTCAAAGGTTGCTATGAATTGCATTATTGGCACTTTATATGCGTAATTTCCATGTATAATCCAATCTTTTTGAATAAAAAAAACATATGAATCATATTCTAGAAAGTATAAAGAGTTTAAATGAATATTATTGTAACGAAGTGACTTAGAATTACTCCAAAAATGATTGCAATGCTCAAACGGTGCTCATAATTGCATTATTTATGCTTTATATGAGTAATTATCATTTATGATCCAATCTATTTGATTAAATAACATATGATTCACATTCTAGACGGTATAAAAAGTTTAAATGTAGATTATTATTATCAAATTACACATAATAAATCCTGAAACGATTCAAATGCTCAAACGATTCGCAGAATTGCATTATTTGCAATTGATGTGCGTAATTACCATGTATAATTCAATATTTTTTAATAAAAAACTAATGAATCATTTTATCGACAGTATAAAGACTTTAAATGTTGATTATTGTGGTCAAATGACATACAATGAATCCTGAAACAAATTGAAATGCTCAAACGTTGCTCAAAATTGCATTATTTGCACTTTATATGCGTAATTACTATGTCTAATCCAATCTTTTCGAATAAAAAACATATAAATAACATTCTAGACAGTATAATGAGATTAAATATAGATTATTATGATCAAATGACATAGAATGAATTCAGAAATGGTCGAAAAGATCAAACGATGCTTAATTATTGCAACATTTGCAATTTATATGCGTAATTACCATGTATAATCAAATATTTTTGAATAAATATCATGTGAATCATATTCTAGACATTATAATGAGTTCAAATATTGATTATTGTGATGAAATGACTTAGAATAAATCCAGAAAATGTTGAAATGCTCAAACAATGCTCAGAATTTCATTATTTACAATTTATATGTGAAATTATCATGTATCATCCAATCTTTTTGAATAAATAACATATGTATCAAATTCTCAGTATAAAGAGTATAAATGTAGATTACTGTGATCAAACGACTCAGAATGAATTCAGAAACGATTGAAATTTTCAAACGACGATTAGAATAGCATTATATGCATTTTATATGTGTAATTACCACGTATAATACATTCTTTTTGAATAAATAACATACAAATCATATTCTAGACAGTATAAAGAGTTTAAATGTAGATTAATGTAATCATTTGACTTAGAATGAATCCAAAAACGATTGAAATGCTCAAACGTTGCTAAGAATTGCAGTATTGGCAATTTATATGCATAATTTCCATGTACAATCCAATCTTTTTTTAATAAAAAACATATGAATCATATTCTAGACAGTATAAAGAGTTTAAATGAATAGTATTGTGAGGAAATGACTTAGAATTACTCCAGAAATGATTGAAATGCTCAAACGGCGCTCATAATTGCATTATTTGCGCTTTATATGAGTAATTATTATTTATAATCCAATCTTTCTGAATAAATAACATATGATTCATATTCTAGACAGTATATAAAGTTTAAATGCAGATTATTGTGATCAAATGACATAGACCGAATCCAGAAACGATTCAAATGCTCAAACGATTCACAGAATTGCATTATCTGCAATTGATATGCGTAATAACCATGTATAATTTAATATTTTTGAATAAATAACATATGAATCATTTTATCGACAGTATAAAGACTTTAAATGTGGATTACTGTGATCAAATTACATAGAATGAATCCAGAAACAAATTGAAATGCTCAAACGTTGATAAGAATTGCATTATTTGCACTTTATATGCGCAATTACCATGTATTATCCAATCTTTTAAAAAAATATATATAAATCACATTCTAGACAGTCTAATGAGCTTAAATATAGATTATTATGATCAAATGACATAGAATGAATTCTGAAATCGAAATGATCAAACGAAGTGTAATTATTGCAATATTTGCACTTTATATGCGTAATTTGCATGTATAATCCAATATTTTTAAATAAATATCATATGAATCAAATTTTAGACGTTATAATGAGTTCAAATATTGATTATTGTGATGAAATGAGTTAGAATGAATCCAGAAAATATTGAAATGCTCAAACAATGCTCAGAATTTCATTATTTGCAATTTATATGTGAAATAACCATGTATAATCCAATCTTTTTGAATAAATAACAAATGTATCAAATTCTGAACAGTATAAAGAGCATAAATGTAGATTATTGTGATTAAATGACTCAGAAACGATTGAAAGTTTCAAACGATGCTCAGAATTGCATTATTTGCACTTTATATGTGTACTTGACACGTATAATACATTCTTTTTGAATAAATAACATGCAAATCTTATTCTATACAGTATAAAGAGTTTAAATTTAGATTATTGTGATCATTTGACTAAGAATGAATCCAGAAACGATTAAAATGCTCAAAGGTTGCTATGAATTGCATTATTGGCACTTTATAACGAGATTAAATATAGATTATTATGGTAAAATGACATAGAATGAATTCAGAAACGGTCGAAATGATCAAACGATGCTTTAATTATTGCTATATTTGCAATTTATATGCATAATTACCATGTATAATCCAATATTTTTGAATAAATATAATGTGAATCATAATCTAGACATTATAATGAGTTCAAATATTGATTATTGTGGTGAAATGACTTGAATGAATCCAGAAAATATTGAAATGCTCAAAGAATGCTCAGAATTTCATTATTTGCAATTTATATGTGAAATTACCATGTATAATCCAATCTTTTTGAATAAATAACATATGTATCAAATTCTAAACAGTATAAAGAATATAAATGTAGATTATTATGATGAAATGACGCCGAATAAATTCAGAAACAATTGAAATTTTCAAAGAATGCTCAGAATTGCATTATTTGCACTTTATATGCATAATTACCACATATAATACATTCTTTTTCAATAAATAACATACAAATCATATTCTAGACAGTATAAAGAGTTTAAATGTGGATTATTTTGATCAATTGACTCTAAATGAATCCAGAAACGATTGAAATACTCAAATGTCGCTAATAATTGCACTATTGGCAATATGGGTAACTTCCTTATATATTCCAATCTTTTTTGAATAAAAAACAAATGAATCATATTATAGACATTATAAAGAGATTCAATGAAGATTATTGCAAAGAAATGACTTAGAATGACTCTAGAAACGATTGAAATACTCAAACGGTGCTCATAATTGCATTATCTGTGCTTTATATGAGTAATTATCAAATAATCCAACCTTGATGAATAAATAAAATATGATTCATATTTTGAGAGTATAAAAAGTTTAAATGTAGAATATTGTGATCAAATGACTTAGAATGAATCCCGAAAAAATTCAAATGCTCAAACGATTCACAGAATTGCATTATTTTTAATTGATATGCGTAATTACCATGTATAATCCAATGTTTTTGAATAAATAACATATGAATCATTTTATCGACAGTATAAAGACTTTAAATGTGGATTATTGTGATCAAATGACAAACAATGAATCCTGAAACAAATTGAAATGCTGAAACGTAGCTCAGAATTTCATTATTTGCACTTTATATGCGTAATTACCATGTATAATCCAATCTTCTTGTATAAAAAACATATGAATCATATTCTAGACAGTATAAGAGTTTAAATGTATATTATTATGATGGAATGATTTATATTGAGTACAAAAACGATTGAAATGCTCAAACGATGATCAGAATTTCATTATTTGCAATTTATATGTGTAATTATCTTGTATAATCCAATATTTTTTTTAATAAATAACATATGAATCATATTCATTACAGTATAAAGAGTTCAAATGTAGATTATTGTGTTCAAGTGACTTATAATGTATCCTGAAATGATTGAAATGCTCAAACGATGCTTAGAATATATTTATTCGCACTTTATATGCGTAATTACCATGTATAATCCAATCTTTCTGAATAAATAACATATTAATCATTTTCTAGACTGCATAAAAAGTTTAAATATAGATTATTGTGACAAAATGACTTAGAATGACTCCAGAAATGATTGAAATGCTGAAACGGTTCTGAAAATTGCATTATTTGGACTTTATATGCTCAATTACCACGTATAATCCAATCTTTTTGAATAAATAACATATGAATATTCTATACAGTTTAAAGAGTTTAAATGTAGATTATTGTGATCAAATGACTTAGAATGGATCCTGAAACGATTGAATGCTCAAACGATGCTGAGAATTGCACTATTTGGAATTTATATGCCTAATTACCATTTATAATCCAGTCAATTTGAATAAATAACATATGAATCATATTATAGACATTATATTGAGTTCAAATGAAGATTATTGTGATCAAATGGCTTAGAATGAATCCAGAAATTATTGAAAAGCTCAAACGGTGCTTAGAGTTGCATTATTTGCACTTTATATGCATAATTACCGCGTATAATCCAATCTTCTTGGATAAAAAACATATGAATCATATTCTAGACAGTATAATAGTTTACATGTATATTATTATGATCAAATGATTTATATTGAGTACAAAAACGATTGAAATGCTAAAACGATGACCAGAATTTCATTATTTGAAATTTATATGCGTAATTATCTTGTACAATCCAATATTTTGAATAAATAACATACGAATCATATTCTAGACAGTATAAAGAATTTAAATATAGATTTGTGATCAAATGACTCAGAATGGATCCTTAAATTATTGAAATGCTCATAGAATGCTCAGAATATATTTTTTTTGCACTTTATATGCGTATTTACCCTTTTATAATCCAATCTTTTTTGATAAATAACATTTGAATCATATTCTAGACAGTATAATAAAGAGTTTAAATGTAGATTATTATGATCAAATGACTTATAATGAATACAAAAACGATTGAAATGCTCAAACGATGATCAGAATTTCATTATTTGCAATTAATATGCGTAATTGTATTGCATAATCCAATCTTTTTGAATAAATAACATATGAATCATATTCTATACAATATAAACATTTTAAATGTAGATTATTGTGATCAAATTACTTAGGATGGATTCTGAAACAATTTAAATGCTCAAACGATTCTCAGAATTGCATTATTTGGAATTTGTATGTGTACTTACCATGTATAATCCAATCAATTTGAGTAAATAACATATGAATCATATCCTAGACATTATATTGAGTTTAAAAGTAGATTATTGTGATCAAATGACTTAGAATGAATCCAGAAATGATTGAAATGCTCAAACAATGCTCAAAATATATTCGAGACAGTATAATGCAATCTTCTTGTATAAAAAACATATGAATCATATTCGAGACAGTATAAGAGCTTAAATGTGTATTATTATGATCAAATGATTTATATATAATACAAAAATGATTGAAATGCTCAAACGATGATCAAAATTTCATTATTTCAAATTTATATGCGTAATTATCTTGTATAATCCAATCTTTTGAATAAATAACGTATGAATCATATTCTAGACAGTATAAAGAATTTAAATGTAGATTATTGTGATCAAATGACTCCGAATGGATCCTGAAATGATTGAAATGCTCAAACAATGCTCAGAATATATTTATTTGCACTTTATATGCGTATTTACCATGTATAATCCAATCTTTATGAGTAAATAGCATATGAATCATATTCTAGACAGTATAAAGAGTTTAAATGCAGATTATTATGATCAAATGACTTATAATGAATACAAAAACGATTGAAATTCTCAAACGATGATCAGAATTTCATTATTTGCAATTTATATGCGTAATTATCTTGCATAATCAAATCTTTTTATATAAATAACATATGAATCATATTCATTACAGTATAAAGATTTTAAATGTAGATTATTGTGATCAAGTGACTTAGAATGGATCTTGGAACGATTGAAATGCTCAAATGATGCTCAGAATATATATTTATTCGCACTTTATATGCATAATTACCATGTATAATCCAATCTTTTTGAATAAATAACATATGAATCATTTTCTAGACAGTATAAAGAGTTTAAATATAGATTATTGTGACAAAAATGACTTAGAATGACTACAGAAACGATTGAGATTCTCAAACGGTGCTCAAAATTATTGTGATCAGAATTTCATTATTTGGAATTTATATGGGTAATTATCTTGTATAATCCAATCTTTTTGAATAAATAACATATGAATCATATTCTAGAAAGTATAGAGAATTTAAAAGTAGATTATTGTGATCAAATGACTTAGAATGGATTCTGAAATGATTGAGATGCTCAAATGGTGCTCAAAATTATTGTGATCAGAATTTCATTATTTGAAATTTATATGGGTAATTATCTTGTATAATCCAATCTTTTTGAATAAATAACATATGAATCATATTCTAGAAAGTATAGAGAATTTAAAAGTAGATTATTGTGATCAAATGACTTAGAATGGATTCTGAAATGATTGAAATGCTCAAACGATGCTCAGAATATATTTATTTGCACCTTATATGCGTAATTACCATGTATAATCCAATCTTTTTGAATAAATAACATATGAATCAAATTCTATACAGTATAAATAAATGAAGATTATAATGATCAAATGACTTATAATGAATACAAAAATGATTGAAATGCTCAAACGATTATCAGAATTTCATTATTTGCAATTTATATGCGAAATTATCTTATACAATCAAATCTTTTTGAATAAATAACATAAGAATCATATTTTATATATTATAAAGAGATTAAATGTAGATTATTATGCATAAATAACATATGAATCTTTTTGAATAAATAACTTAGAATGGACCCTGAAATGATTGAAATGCTCAAACGATGCTCAGAATATATTTATTTGCACTTTATATGCGTAATTACCATGTATTATCCAATCTTTTTGAATAAATAACATATGAATTATTTTCTAGACAGTATAAAGAGTTTAAATGTAGATTATTGTGACAAAATGACTTAGAATGACTACAGAAACGATTGAAATGCTCAAATGGTGCTCAGAATTGCATTATTTGGACTTTATATGCTTAATTACCATGTATAATCATATCAATTTGAATAAATAACATATGAATCATATTCTAGACATTATAATGAGTTCAAATATAGATTATTGTGATCAAATGACTTAGAATGTATCCAGAAATGTTTGAAATGCTCAAACGGTGCACAGAATTGCATTATTTGCAATTTGTATGTGTAATTACAATGTATAATCCATTCTTTTTGTATAAAAAACATATGTATCATATTCTAGACAGTATAAGAGTTTAAATGTATATTATTATGATGAAATGATTTATATTGAGTACAAAACCGTTCAATCTTTGTGATCAAATGACTTAGAATTAATCTAGAAACGCTTGAAATTCTCAAACGATACTTAATTATTGTTTTATTTGTGGTTTCTATCTGTAATTACCATGTATAATTCTAATGTTTTGGTTAAACAACATATGAATCATATTCTGGACAGTATAAATAGTATAAATTAAGATTATTATGATCAAATGACTTATAATGAATACAAAAACGATTGAAATGCTCAAACGATAATCAAAATTTCATTATTTGCAATTTATATGCGTAATTATCTTGTATAATACAATCTTTTTGAATAAATTACATATGAATCATATTCTAGACTGTATAAAGAGTTTAAATGTAGATTATTATGACAAAATGACTTAGAATTAATACAGAAACAATTGAAATGCTCAAACGGTGCTCAGAATTGCCTTATTTGGAATTTATATGCGTAATTACCATGTATAATCCAATCAATTTAAATAAATAACATATGAATCATATTTTAGACATTATATATTAAGTTCAAATGTAGATTATTGCGATCAAATGACTTAGAATGAAGAGATAGGCTAAAATCAGACACGACTGACCGATGGACCCGTCAGATGCGATTATATCTCAAATTTTGAGGTTCTAATGGCTAATCTGAACCGTTCAATGTGTTCTCTGTATTGTAATCTCATTAAATACCAAATTTTTCATTTTTCTGATTTTATTTACTATTTTTTGAGATTTTTAAAAATCATAGTTATTGAAGAGTCCAAAATTGTTTAGATTAAGAATTTTGTAAAATACCAAACAAATACTAAAAAATTTCAGTAAAATATAAATTTTTTTCTCCAACGAGATTTCAATATGGAGAACACATTGAACAGTTCAGTTCGACTGTTAGAATCTCGAAAATTGAAATTTGATCATAGCTGACGTTCTCAACCGTCAGTCACGACTGATTTTAGCCTATCTCTAGAATGAATCCAGAAAGGATCGAAATGCTCAAACGGTGCTTAGAGTTGCATTATTTGCACTTTATATGTTTAATTACCATGTATAATCCAACCTTCTTATATAAAAAACATATGAATCATATTCTAGGCAGTATAAGAGTTTATATGTATATTATTATGACCAAATAATTTATAATGAATACAAAAACGATTGAAATGCTCAAACGATGATTAGAATTTCATTATTTGCAATTTATATGCGTCTTTTATAATCCAATCTTTTTGAGTAAATAACATGTGAATTATATTAAGGACAGAATAAAGAGTTTTAATGTAGATTATTATGATCAAATGACTTAGAATGGATACTGAAATGATTGTCAAACGATGTTCAGAATATATTTATTTGCACTTGATATGCGTAGTTACCATGTATAATCCAATATTTTTTAATAGATATCATATGAATCATATTCTAGACAGTATAAAGAGTTTTGATGTAGATTATTGTGACGAAATAAATTATAATGAATCCAGAAACGATTGAAATGCTCAAATGGTGCTCAGAATTGCATTATTTGAAATTTATATGCGTAATTACCATATATAATCCAATCAATTTGAATAGATAACATATGAATCATATTCTAGACATTATAATGAGTTGAAAAGTAGATTATTGCAATCAAATGACTTAGAATGAATGCAGAAATGAATGAAATGCGCAAACGGTGCTCAGAATTGCATTATTTGCACTTTATATGCATAATTACCATGTATAATCCAATCTTTTGTATAAAAAAATATAAAAATCATATTCTAGACAGTATATAGAGTTTAAATGTAGATTATTGTGATCAAATGACTTAGAATTAATCCAGAATTGATTGAAATGGTCAAACATTGCTCAGAATTGAATTTTATATGCGTAATTACCATGTATAATGCAATATTTTTTAATAAAAAACATATGATTCATATTCTAGACAGTATAAAGAGTTGAAATGTAGTTTATTATGATCAAATGACTTAGAATGAATACTGAAACTATTAAAATGCTCAAACAATGGTCAGAATTGCATTGTTTGTATTTCATATGCGTATTTACCATTTACAATCCATTCTTTTTAAATAAATAACTTATGAATCATATACTAGACATTATAAAAAGTTCAACCGTGGATTATTGTGATCAAATGACTTAGAATCAATCCAGAAAATGATTGAAATACTAAAACGATGCTCATAATTTCATTATTTGTAATATATATGCGTAAATCGTAATTACCATGTACAAACCAATCTTTTTGAAAAAATAGCATATGAGTCATATTCTACGCAGTATAAAGAGTTTAAATGTATATTATTGTTGTCAAATAATTTTCAATGAATACTGAAACCTTTGAAATGCTCAAACGATACTCAGAATTGCATTATTTTCACTTTTTAAGCGTATTTACTATTTACAATCCAATCTTAGAGTAAATAACAATAAACCATATTCTAGACAGTATAAAGAATTTAAGTGTAGATTATTGTGATCAAATGACTTAGATGAATCCTGAAACGATTGAAATACTCAAACGATGCTCTGAATTTCATTATTTGCAATTTACATGAGTAATTACTCTGTATAATCTAATATTTTCGAACAAATAACATATGAATCATATTTTAGACACTATAAAAGAGTTTAAATGAAGATTATTGTGAAGAAATGACTTAGAATGAATTCAGAAATGATTGAATTGTCAAACAATGCTCAGAATTGTATTATTTGCACTTTATATGCGTAATTACCATGTGTAATCCAATCTATTTGAATAAATAGCATATGAATCAGATTCTAGACAGTATAAAGAGTTTAAATATATATTATTTTGACCAAATGATCTAGAATGAATTCATAAACTATTAAAATTCTCAAACGATGCTAAATTATTGTATTTTTTGCACTTTATGTGCGTAATTACCATGTACAATCCAATATTTTTGAATAAATAACATATGAATAATTTTCTAGACTGTATAAAGAGTTTAAATGTAGATTATTGTGACAAAATGACTTAGAATGACTACATAAACAATTGAAATGCTCATACAGTGCTCAGAATTGCATTATTTGAACTTTATATGCTTAATTACCATATATAATCATATCAATTTGAATAAATAACATATGAATCATATTCTAGACATTATAATGAGTTCAAATATAGATTATTGTGATCAAATGACTTAGAATGTATCCAGAAATGATTGAAATGCTCAAACGGTGGTCAGATTGCATTATTTGCACTTTATATGCGTAATTACCATGTATAATTCAATATTTTTTTTAATAAATAACATATGAATCAAATTAGAAACAGTATAAAGAGTATAAATGTAGATTATTGTGATCAAATGACTTAGAATGAATTCAGAAATGATTGAATATGTCGGGTAGGGAATTGCATTATTTGCAAACGATGCTCAGAATTGCATTATTTGCAATTTATATGCGTAATTGCAATTTATTATCCATTCTTTTTGAATAAATAACATATGAATAATGTTATAGACAGTATAAAGACTTTAAATGCAGATTATTGTGATCAAATGACTTAGAATGAATCCAGATATAATTGAAATTCTACAACGATGCACAATTATTGCATTATCTTCAATTTATATGCGTAATTACCATGTATAATCCAATGTTTTTTTAAAAAATAACATATGAATTATTTTATGGACAGTATAAAGAGTTTAAATGTAGATTATTGTGATAAAATGACTTAGAATGACTTCAGAAACGATTGAAATGTTGAAACGATGCTCAGAATTACATTATTTGCAATTTATATGCGTAATTACCAAGTGTAATCCAATCTTTTTGAATAAATAACATATGAATCATATTGTAGCTACTATAAAGAGTTTAAATGTAGATTATTATGATTGAATGACTTCGAATGAATCCTGGGACGATTGAAATCCTCAAATGATGTTCAGAATTGCATTTTTTGCACTTTATATGCATAATTACCATGTATAATCCAATCTTTTTGAATAAATAACATATGAATCATTTTATAGACGGTCTAAAGGCATTAAATGTAGATTATTGTTATAAAATGACTTAGAATGAATCCAGAAATGATTGAAATGCTTAAACGGTGCTCAAAATTTCATTATTTATACTTTATATGCGTAGTTACCATGTATAATCCAATGTTTTTGAATAAATTACATATGAATCATTTTATAGACATTATAAAGACTTTAAATGTAGATTATTTTGATCAAATGACATAGAATGAATCCAGAAATAATTGAAATGTTATAGCGATTCTTTGCACTTTATAAGGGTAATTACCATGTATAATTCAATTTTTCGAATAAAAAAAATGACTCATATTCTAGACAATATAAAGAGTTTAAATGTAGATTATTATGATCAAATGAGTTAGAATGAATACTAAAACAATTGAAATTCTCAAACAATGCTCAAAATTTCATTATATGCGTAATTACTATGTATAATCCAATTTTTTTTTAATATAAAATATATGAATCACATTCTAGACAGTATAAAGTATTTATATATAGATTATTATGTGAGAATATCTATTAATTCCCAGTTTGATTATGTTTGTTGTAGCTTCTTCTCATTTTCAATATCAATATGAAATAATTTCAAATTGCTATTTTGTTGACTACCAAAATAGTTAGTTAATTGTAATTCTTATTTAGTCTCTTTGTTGTGCTCGTAATTCCACATGATTTTCTGAATGAGTCCATTTAATTTTTATTTTGTAATTTCTCATGGAGAGCCTATCAAATAAGCGCAAACATATGTTGTTATTACATTAATTCAGCTGTTACCTCTGCTTTGGGGGCGTTTGGATCGCTTAGGAATAAGGGTCCCGTTTGGATCGTATGGGAATAGGAGGAATTTAAACTCCAAATACTCACGGATTTGAGAAATTTAATATATATCTATATATTAAAAATACCACGTTTCATCATGTGGGTTGTATTATTATTATTTTTTTATACGGATTAATATCTATTTGGAGAGGCCAGATTCAATGGATAGCACTCACACTGGGATTTATTTAGATTGGGTTAGCCCTGATCGTTTTTCACACGGGATATCATTTCAATTGATTTCACAAGATTTCTTTAGATCTAATTATATAGAAATTCCGATCAAATGACACCAAATTCATTTATTTTGATAAAAAATTTTCCAACTAAATTAAATGAAATGAAATTCCATGTTAAAAAAAAATGAAATTTTTATCACGGCCTTATACATCCCAGCATTCATGTCAAGAAAATGTTGTCTATGGGTGCGTTTGGATAGGTCTGGGAAGAAGGGAAGAAGGGAAGAATTATTGAGAAGTGTGTAACTTGTAAAGAGTTTAGATTGTTTATAATTTTTTTTCTTCTTCTTCTTCCTTCTTCTTCTTCTTTTTTCCAACGATCCAAACGCACCCTATATTCGGGACTTTCATCTGAGATTCGCTTATAGTATGATACCAAACAGGATATTTTATTTGTTCGTTGCTGCATGAGAATAAGTCAACACAGCGTTTTCTTTTTCTAAAGAAAATTAAAAAAAGAGATAATCCTAGTTGGAAATAATTAATGTAAATATTAAATTAATTTTAAGTCAAGTCAAATAGAAAAAAAAACTATATATGAGTACGTCACCGACAATAATTACCCCCTCTCCTCCGAATATAATGTTGTAACGACAAAAGATAATATTTAACTTTTTTACAAATACATAGAAATCAAATCAAGTCTTCCAAATTATTTTTAAAGTTTGAACTTGAAATCATTCCAAATATATTATGTGAGATTCTAATGCTCAGCTCACATCAAATAAATTCAAATCCTTCGTTTAGGTCTCCAACTAAAATTGGGAGTGTATATGCCAACACAAGCTGCAAAATTTTATGCAACAATCTAGGATATATGGATATACTTAATCCCACAAGTTCAAATAGCAAGGCTAAGGTCAACGTATTGATTTAGAATAACAATATTAAGTTGTATTGGAATATTTATGACAAAGTCACTACAACGTGTTAATCATGAAAAGGTCACACTTAATAAATCTATTTTCCAATTGCAATTTAAAGTAATTAGAAATTATAATAATCATGTAATAATTTAAAGTCATTGGCAAAACAGTTGTATCACTTCCAGGAAAGTCGCACCTTCTTGTCAGGTCGCTTGCAACTTGGAACCTGCATTAGAAAAATTAAACTTATCAGTATCAGTGATTGTTCTCATTTTCCCATTCAATCGTTAATTAATTTAAACTCATTTTACTGTATAAATTTTAAGAAATATCCAATTGTTGAATGCAGTATCCAAGCACGATTATTGGGCCATTTTCTTATATTTGTGGATTTGTGGTGACCCTTACAGAGTTACAGTGCGGATCTGAAGGCGTAGTCTTCATTGAGATTCGTGCAGGCTTCTTAGGATTCTCAAAGTTTAGTCTTCCTCCAAATTTATGGAGAGAGTTTTATCTGACGTTACTTTCTAATTCAAGTGTATGTACCTAGACACCATTCAGAGAAATGTTCACTGGCCAAATTCACCAGCTCTTTTTTTTTTTTCCTTTTTTTCTTTGAAGAGAAGAGAAGGGAAATGACAAAAACTTTTAATACAGTTACAGTAAAACGGAAACCTTAATGTTGATAGATGTATAACTAACATTATTATTCAAATTTAAAACTGAAAGTTGTAAAAGAACTTATTGTATTAACAGTTTATCAACTTTTTTTTTTCAGTTGATAACTAAAAAAAAATATGAAAACGTGAAAATTTTGATATGTATCATAGCCAAACGAGGAGAGACATGTAACAATTTATAATTATTTTGAATAGTGTTATAAATATTTGGGGTTTGGTATCCAAATGCACCTGCCCCATATATGCTTTGACACAGTATTTTTGGATAAATGAATAAGTTAAATATCTCATCACAAAAATAATTCCTCACCATACATAGTTACATACCAAATAACAATCTCCTCTTTGTAAAAGGACACCTCCAGTACCAACAAATGGAGACGCTTAATAACTCCATCCCTTCCAATACAAAAAAAGTACAAAACCCCTTTAAATATATTAATCAACCCTGTTCCTTAAATTCATATATCATTCATTCTCAAACAAACCAACAAAGTCCTCTGAAAACAATCACAAAAAGAAGACAAAAAATGGCGGAGACAAACCCAGCGCTGGGCCCCGATCTCGACTCGCCGTACGGAGGCGCCGGAAACCAGCTGGCGCAGTTCGGCGCCGGGTGTTTTTGGAGCGTGGAGCTCGCGTTCCAGCGTGTGGAAGGCGTGGTGAAGACTGAGGTGGGGTACACTCAGGGGCACTTCCCAAACCCTACCTACAAAGATGTTTGCTCTGGTCAAACGGGTCACTCTGAGGTGGTGCGTGTGCACTTTGACCCGGCAGTGTGTAGTTATTCGACTCTTCTCGCGGTTTTCTGGGGCAAGCATGACCCCACCACGGTCAACCGCCAGGTAGGTTCACTGTAATCTGTGATTTCATTTGAATTTGTGATATATTGTGTTGTTGTGCTGATGGGATTTGTGCTATTTTTTGGAGAGGCTTAAGGGGGTTTATCAAATTATATATCTGATTTGTGCTATGTTTCTAAATCTCAATTATTGTGAAGATTCATACAATTACTGTTTTAGTCTTAGAAATCAGATGAAGTGAATTCCTGAATAGTAGACCAATTCATACAGAAGTTTTGTCTCAGTATTGGCTCTGACTTTGACCAATTTAGTGCCACATTACCACTGGGTGGTACATACAGGTGCTGAGTTGACTTGTACAAATGATGTTTACTTGGTGTGTTTTGTCAGTGGAAGGAGCTCAGCATTTTGCTGCATATACCACATGTGAGAAATTAGAGAAGTTTGGATTTTCTTTTTTTTTTTTGTTGCTGTACTGCTCTGTGGATGATGAAATAAACAAAATTAACTAATAAGAATAGCATAATAATAAGTGAAGCCTTGATTTATACAGTAAGGAAGTCTAAGCATCATGAAATGGCTGTCTAATATGATAAATTTTCTAATGTATCTTTTTATTTGTCCTCTATGTCTGCTGGAACTTCAAAGAAAGATATGCATTTACTTGGTTTTCGGCCATTTTTGATTCACATGTTGTTATCTTATAATCTCATCATGTTCACTTTCATTGACTTTTTTTTAAAAAAATTTGTCTCCCCCCTTCTCATGAAGATGCATTTTCAATTTGCATCTCAGTGCATGGTAAATTTATTTCTTAAAAAAAAAAAAAAACTAAAGACCATGATGCTTCTTCCTTATGGCAGTGATGCATAAAATTATCTGACTTGAAATCAATCATCTGTTGCATACTTCAATAATTGGTTCTTTTCAGGGAAATGATGTAGGTACACAGTACCGCTCCGGAATCTACTACTACAATGAAGAGCAAGCCAAACTTGCCAAGGAGTCATTAGAAGCAAAACAGAAGGAAATCACAGCAAAGATAGTCACTGAAATTTTACCAGCAAGGAAGTTTTATCCTGCTGAAGAGTACCATCAGCAATACCTCGAGAAAGGTGGGGGCAGTGGCAACAAGCAATCTGCAAGGAAAGGATGCAACGACCCGATTCGATGCTATGGCTGATGTGATTTGTCATACCCAAATTTCAGAAAAGATCGAAGAAGTAAAGCTGGAATTGTTATCCTGCATATGCCTCATGTTCGGTTTGGTCTTGTTTTCTGTTGACATACCTATGGTTTTTGATAAGAGAACAAGGAAAGCTAGTTCACAGATAGATAATTTTTTTATGCACAAAAACTTTTTAACTTTGTTTTCTCAAGTCTCCAACTCGATCTGTCTGATTTTGCATACTACCCTTAAACATACCTATGGTTTCAAAATAACAAAAAAAAAAAAAATACTCAATTTTCCATTCTTCATAATGAAAAACAACAAGCTACGAATAGCTAAATGCTTATGTGATTTCCTATCTATACCAATATTTACCTTAATTTGTCATGAGCTCTGTTCAACTCTCATAGCAACAAATTATTTCTGTTTCCTTATTTTGTGAAAGATACAGAAAGTCATGGAAATAAATGTGCACATATCAAATTCACCCACATTAAACTTTCCGATTATTGAGACATATCAAAGGAAAAGATTTTCTAACTTTAGCGTCTTCCATTTTCACCATAAAAGAGGACCATTGCTCCTTCCTCATAATAGGTGCAACAAGCTCTGAATTTCCAACCAAACTCAACCAATTTTCTTTTACAAAGTTCATAGTCATTAAGCTGTTAATTCCCAGTGCACATGCAATTTCAGGTTCTGTTCAATTCCACCCTTCAACTTTTTAGTATATCCCATCATTTAGATATTAAGAGAAAGTTTAATATGCACCATAATGCATAGGACATTCCGTGCACCGCAGACTTTTTCGGAGATATTTTTATAAATTCACAAATCTAATTTAACCAATCTAATCTATATATTTAAATCTCACAGAAAACCAAATTTTACCATTTTTGAGATTTTATTACTATTTTTTTCGAATTTTTTTAAACATGCTATTTTTGGAATGTAAAAAATATTTTAACATTAAAAAAATGGCATGTTTTAAAAAATTCGAAAAAATAGTAATAAAATCTCAAAAATTATAAAATTTGGTTTGCTGTGAGATTTCAATATGTAGATTAGATTGGTTAAATTAGAATTGTCAATTTACAAAAATACTTCTGAAAAAGTCCGCGGTGCACGGAATGCCCTATGCACTGTAGTGCATATTAAACTTTCTCTAGATATTAATACATTTATTTATAAAATGCAACAAGCAACCTAATTATCATAACATGTACTTTCAAATACTGCTCCTCCATCCCCAAATGCTCGATCAGTGAGCCTCTAAGTTGAAATCAATCATGTGATTTTCTTTGCAAAGAAATAAAAAAATTGCAAAATTTTCATAAGGGAAGTCTAACCATACCTTTCTGACATCCCCAAACCAAATCCCAAGGGAAGTCTAACCATACCTTTCGGAGCAACCTCTCAGCAGATCGAATCTGGTTCTTAATCGACACCGATTTAACCTTCTTTCCCCTTTTGTCACGACCTAACCCTTTGGCGCGCATTTAGTGGCCGGCGCTCCTCCGAGCGGCGCCGACCGTAGCCGCCATGGGCCATGCTTGCCTCCTCGCTCTCTCTCTGTCGTTCCCTCTGACAAGCCGTGCAGTGCTATCTCTACAATCGAAGTATTGACTGTCTTGGCGGGCTGCGCGCGTTTGGATTGCTGAGGTCATATGAGTTCAGATACGGAGCGGAAGGGAACGAGTTCCTTGGACTTCTTTTCTTCGCATCTGAGCCGTCCAAATTAGACGAGACGATGATGGATGTCCCGTAAATAGTATCGGATTGATTGATCTGAAAAAAAATTTAACCGTTAAGATTCAATCGGAAAGCTTAATGCGTGGAAAACTACTGGACTTCTTTAAAAAGAGTCTAGAGGATCAAGAGCCGAGCGGATGTTGGTCTTTTCATATTCGCATCTATATATTTTTTTCGGATACAAATGCGTTCGAATACGGATACGGTTCGGATATTAAGCGGATACGAATATGATTCGAATATTATCATACAAAGTCGAATACAAATATATTTTGTCGGATACGAATTACATTCATTGTTACACATTAACACTATATATTATGTATAAATTATCATTATCATAATCCGCATTAAGCATTATTTATAAATTAGTATAAATTATTCTCTATTATTTATACATATTATAATGTATAATTCAAAATAAATGTTATAATTATTATAATACATTACTTATTATAAGATATATATAAATTATACTGCATTATTTATATACACTAATCAATGAATAATCATTAAAATTAAGTCTTTTTTTTAATGCATTTGGGCCACTTTGCCGAATAAAAAAAATCTTTACTATATTTTGTGTTGTATGGTTAATGAAGGGACGTTGTTTTATCTATCGTTAATTGTTTCATATGCGATCGATAAGGGATAGGAATTATTTATTATTTTTTTTACTGGGGCAACCGTACAAATTCTGTTGTTTAAGCAATGTTTATACGGACGTTATATTTAAAAAAAAAACTAGCTAATGCATCGCGCTTCGCGCGATGTAAGATTAATTTAAAACGATTATATTGTTTATTTTAGTACATTACTTGTTTTCATTAAGTTTTAAACTGGCATGTTTCATATGACATGTTTTCTATTGTCAATAGAATATTTTGAGCATACTACTTATGGCCTTTAAATATAAATTGCGATATATGGGAACCGTTTTGGTTACCTACCTTTTTCGGTGGCCGTTCTCTTGTTCTTTTATATATATTTTTCTATTTGTTCGACAGTTTTTTGTATGGTAAAAAAAAAGAGGCATTAATTAAATAGATAGATTGAAGAGTTTCATCAGTAATTAAATAGATCGAGCAGGCTAAGAATAGCTAAATAGAGCTGACAAAGGATGGCAGGGGCTATGGCCTGTGGTATTTTTTTTACTCATTTCGGGAGGTCTTAGATGAGGGCAAAATCTTAGTATTAAAGGGCTAGAGAATGAAAGGTTTCGTGAAGCCAATTTCTGTAAACCAAGTAATAGGTAACCAATTAGCAGGGTATTCAAAATCTATATATTTAAAAAAATACTAAATAATTTCTTTAGTAAGTTTTCTGACTGGATAGCAGATTTTTGGAATATTAAATAGTCCTAATGGTATTTTTAAAACCTTACCTACATGAGCAAAGAAAGAAGTATTTGGATTATACAACTGCAGTTCATTTTTTTTTTCGTTTTCTCTTATATTCCTAAAAGGAATATTTTGACCTGGAACACTTGGATTCAATTTACATATATATATAGAAAGGCAAAACCAGAAATAAACTTGAATATCCAAGGTCATATTAGTGCGATGATGCATACTGATATAGTGGCAGGAAAAACAAAAGCAACTCAGTAAATGGATGTACCTGAAGCAACCCTCAGGTTGTCTAGATGATCGAAAGGTAGCAATTTTCTTTTCATGATCTTCTCACCAATAGGTACCTCTTTAGTATTTTGAGCAACCCTGAATAGGTACCCAACATTGAGCCTATATATGGTTAAAATCAAGAAACACAATATTAGCTCAAGCTTTTTCATGGTAGTACATGTCATTGTAAATATTATCTACAAAGCATATGCTACTTTAATTTACTTAAAAAATAATTTATTATCTTAATACTGCATGAGATATAGAATTCTGATTCAGAGAGATCTTTTATTTGAAAATCAAAGCTGAAAAGTAAAGTACCAAAAAGAGATGTCCTTTTCTTCTAGCATTTCTCTAGCCTTCCTTTTATATCTTCCATGTTAGCATACGCAGACTACATGAAGGATCAGAGGCAGATAATAATTCAAGTTCTTTCCTTGAGAAGATTGAAAGAAATGAAGTATAATTTCCAAAAAGTATTCCTGATTTTATGTTTTGAACAAACCTGAAGTTTAGAGTGTCACTTTGGTAGAAAACTAACCTCATCTTACCCATCAAACACCTAAAATTAAAATTCAAGATAGATAAATCAGACCATTAGAGAAATAGTTCAATGTAAGAATAAATATGTAATGATATACATATCTTTTACTTTTAAATCTTTTGCCTTGGATAATACAAAATACCAGTATAGTATTATGGTCAGTCTGTTCCACAGCTTCGATGCTATGAGCCTCATTCCAAGTATGCATCAGCCTATGAAATAACTTAAAAGTAAAACAACCGATAAATGATTTGGGCTCCACGTTAAAGTCTAAACGTCTTAAAAGATATCCTATATACTTTTTTCCCCCTCTATTAATATACTTATTGAATTTGTTTTCCTCTTTACCATTACAGTGTATTCTTTTGATGGCGACTTCGAAAGCAGTTTTTTTTTTTATATATGAAGTTTAAATACCTGAATGAGCTATAATCATGTAAGATGAATAAGTTTTATCTCAAAGTTCATGTCAAAAACATCAAGCGAATGGCATGGAGAATAAAAAGACTCTAAATTTCGCCAAAGAAAAAAAGAGCATGATAGCCATTGGCATGGAGAATGGCATTTCACTTTTCTCCAAAATTGAGACTAAAGCAGCTGAAAGAAAACACAACTAAAGTTTGAGGAATATGATTAGAAAGCAAATAAGAGCCGGGTTGTAACAAAAAAAAATATATCCAAAGTGAACCTCAATTTGAATAGATAGTTCTCCATCGAGGCCTGTCCTTGCTGCTCTATGGGTTCAGCAAAAACTGCAACGAACTGGCAACATAATCTTGAATACCTTAATTTTCAAGAATAAGAAAAAAGTCAAACAATAATCTAAACAACAGTATTGCTGAATTTTTTAAAACTATTCATAGGCACGAAGGTAGGTAAAAATATTTTTTGAATTAGTAAGTGTGGATCAAAATTAGTAAGGCAAAATAGAGAAACAATACTGAACCATTTTTTTTTTCCTAAAAATAGCCTTGCACTTGATATTATTAACATTTTCCTAAACATTACTGTTGAAACTCTGTCAAAACTAAACTGACCAGATATGCTATAATCTTCATGTTGGACAAAGTTATTTGCAATGTTTCACCAGTGAGACCCTCATTTTATTATCCTGTAGACTTATAGTAAATGTCATTCAAATTATTAAAAAAGCTCATGATTTGTCAATTAATTAAAGAATCTTCAGTTTGAGTCTACACGGCTACTAAAAGATCACATTCATGTTCACATTAATCAAATCTCTATTCATTCTGTCATTTTATGACGTTAAAAATCTTTATTCTATTCTAGAAATACCCCGCTATACATTCCTTTGCAGATACTAGAATCAAGATTTTATGAAGTGTCTACGTTCCCTCTTTGATGCCTAATTGATCCTATTTCTAATTTTTTTTTGCAGAAAAGCTTCCTTCGAAATTTTCATTTCATGAATTAAAATCAGTAGAAGCATGTAAAAGGAAAAAATAAAAATATTCATACCCAAACATGATAGTAAAAATAGTAGGAAAAATAAAAACAATTAAATAAGCATATATGGAAGCAATAGATATATCGGATTAAGTGAAAATAAACAAATGATGCCACAATAATTTATAACTATGAATATGTACCTAGATAGGACGCAAAAGAGAGGAAATTAGAAAGGATGGCACAACTAATCGAATACCTCCACCGAACTGGAACTTGGTCGAAATTAAATTGATGTCTTAATTTTCCCATTTGCCACAAAGAAGATTATTATTTTCCGGAACATCCAGAACAGAAACCTGCACAAATAAACCAAGAAAGTAAAAGTACATACATGCCACCATAGACAACACAATAAAAGCAAAAACTCAAAAATAATTTTTCATAATCCACAACAAAACAACACCAAACTTTATGGCTTATACCTTCCAATGCAATTTTGGAGGGCTCTCACACTGATTTGTTATGATTTATAATTCTACTGGCTCTAGTAAAATCTATAATAATCGAGTAGCCAAATTTTGTAATCAACAAATATAACATTATAAAATTAATGAAATTAACCTCACTGAAGTAGTCCAGATTTTCTAATCACACATGTGTCTGCAGCTAAGAATTTAGATTAGCTGAGAAAGAAGAGAAATTGCTAAATCGTTAGCTAATCTAAGTTCTCATCTGGTTAATTCTGTGCTTTATTGCGCACTACCCACCCACAGGCCAAGATGTAAAAAAATCACAAAAAAACCTGTAAAAACTGAGATGAAAAGTCGTGCTAACCACATCAGATCAAGCATTAAACAACAGGAAATTGTAAGGGAGTTGAGCACTAAACAGAGTTTCGTGTCAAGTTTTATCTCAGTTTCCTATTGTTTTATAAACCAAGCTCCAACACCAATGCAGACAAAGAAGAAAATCCAATCCCTCCCACAGACAACCCAAAGCAGCGCATAACAAAAAAAAACAAATCGCTGCAACAGCGAAAGAGGAAAGAAAAGAAAAAAAAATCATGGAGAAAGCACAGGAAACGCACCAAAGAAGAAGAGGTCGCAGGAAAGAGAGGAAGTATGAGGAGCTGGAAAGGAAACCCTCGCAGAAGAACAGTCCCATCTAGACATTTCTGGACAAAGCGCATACTCGAAATCAGGTCAAAATCATGCAAGCTGCAGGAAAATGAAAAGTAAAAGAAATTAGTCCAAAATCATGGAACCGCAAAATCGCAAGAGAATCTAAGCTTTGCCTTAAACCGATGAGAATCCAGGTTGACAGATAGACGAAGAAGAACGGAGATCGCTTGCTCAAGAGCATAGAAGCTCAGTTTCTGGTCTGGAGAAACAAAGAAGAAGAAAAATGCAAAAAATCAGTAAAAACCAAGGGAAAACCTAGCACAGCCCCCTGCCGATGCCGATCGTAGGTCACCTAGCACAGCCCCCTCCTGGTCCAGCCTTTTCTCATTTCCCTCCCTGGTCCCTTTTTTTCTTTCTCCGTATAAAGCAAATGGGATGGTATGGGAAACACGCTAGGAGAAGGAGCTAGAAGCACTCCTGAACAAAATCACCAAGCGCACCTGGAGCACGCATAGCGTGCCTTCTCTCCTCTAGTCACCTTCTTTGGTTCATGTGATCCTCGCACATAGAAACCCCAATGGCCAGTCCGGAAAAGAGATGGATTAGATCAGATATGGCAGAAAGAATGCGCACGAAGTACAGAAGAAAGCAACGCACAGAAACAACAAAGAAACAGCAACAGAAAAGCGGAAGGAGCAGGTGCTAGACAGAGACAGTGGAGACGGAAGGACCAGATTCAATCCATCGCGGGCGCAACAGTAGCCGAACCGTTGGGATTCGATTTCTTTCTACAGGAATATGAGGGTTTGAAATTGAAGTATCTATAATTAACACTCTACATACTTCATTTGTTTTCTGCCATAAAACATCCTGATCCCAACCATTTTATTTACGAGTTTTTTCTTCGTATCCGTGTTGTCCCTTCCTATCCTTTCATTTCATTAATAATCCGAAAAAGTCTCTTTCTATTCTCTCGTTCTCGTGGAATCTCTACTCGAATTTAGTTCCTCGATCTCTCCTCTCCTTCTCATCTCTTACCGGCTATTACTTTTTTTGCCTCTCCCCGTAAGCCCCCATGAGAATACATCACAATGGAGATCCAAGCACTTTACGGATATTCGTTTTCCAAAATTTATTGGATACGGATTTTTATCTGTATTCGCATTCGTATCCGCATCAAAATCACTTCCCACATCCGCATCTGTATCCGTTTGAAAATATGAGGGGCGGACCGCGGAACCAGAATTGAGAGATGAGGGGGGGCAAGATAGAACTAGCTTAGTCGTCGAGCCGTACTAGTACACATGAGAGAGGAAACGAGCAAGTTCATATAATCCTATATTATTATTATCATTATTATTATTATTTGAAAATATTGTATATGTTTCAACAGATTCAACTTGGAATGTTTTAGATTCCATAACACTATTGATAATTCTGCGCGTTATGCGATCAATTTTTTTTATCGATTGCAAAACTTTATAAAGTAATATATATCTCAATATATAAATATCATATGTAAATATTTCTTTTCCTCTTGTTGGATTTCTATTCTAGTCTATCCAACTTGCACTACGGCAAAAATGACCTTCTGTAACGGGACTTCTGTCACGGTTTTTGAAATAACCGTTACAGACTAGTGAGGCATAAGGCGGAAAAATTGGCGCCACAAATCTGTAACGGTTATTATTAAAAAACCGTAATAATATTTCCGTCATGCAATAGGAAAAAAGTGCGTCCACCTTCTGTGACGGTTGTTGGATAATAACCGTTACAGATTTTAAGAAATCTGTAACGGTTATTATCGAACAACCGTTACAGAAGATACTAGAAAAAGAAAGAATTAATAATAATCTTCTGTAACGGTTATATATAAATAACCGTTACAGTATCTCTGTAATTCTGTAACGGTTATTTCCTAATAACCGTTACAGAAAGGTAAATAATTTTTTTTTAATTTTTTTTAATGATTCTGTAACGGTTATTAGGAAATAACCGTTACAGAAAGGTTCTGTATTTATATATCTTCCTCCCTCATTAAGTCTCATCTAACTCTCAGCTGCACTCCCCCTTTCTCTTATTTTCATTTATTGCGAATTTTGTGGTATCCACTTTCACTCTAAAAAATAGTAAAAAATTTGTAAAAATTCTGAAAAAATAATTATTAGAAAGAGAACAAGAAGGAGAGCAGATTTAAGGTAAAAAAGCAAAAAATTTGAACCGTTTTTTTTATTTTTACAATTTTTCCTTATTTATTCGGTTTTTTTTATTAATTTATGGTTATTTTATGTTTTTTTTATATATTTTAAGATCTCGTTAAATAGGAGAAGATCTTACATCGGCCGGATAAGTCGCACGATTCAACGGATCGGAAGTCACACGATTGAAAGTATATTTTCATAAACTCCTTTTTTTTAATTATTTGCATTTTGTTAAGGATTTACATATATAGGCATGAATTTCGTATTGTCATATATGACCCAAATACCGGAACACAACTGAATTCCGTCCGAGATTAATCCATTAGGGATTAATCTCGGATAGTACTCCCGGTCGGGAGTACTGTTCTTTGGATACGATCTGTCTCATTTAGGACAGCGAGTTATACGTTAGATGCAATGTGTTGTCTGAGTAAAATTCAGCGGCATTTCCCCTTGTGTTCCCACGGATACGTACGCACGAGCAATCGTGTGTTGGCGTATTCAGGGAACATAAGGGGAAATGCCGCCGAATTTTTCTCAGACAACACATTGCATCTAACGTACGCTCGCTAATGAGACAGAGTATCCAAAGAGCGGGCTAGGATGGTGACCGGTCCGAAAACCTAGTATGACAAATTGGCCCGAAACCCTAATAATTTGCATAAATTTTATTGTTCAGATGGATCGGACGTGGATGTACTCAAGTAATCGATGCTCGTCTACATTTTTTAGAGGACTTGGAGAATTTATGATTTTTGCTAAAGAAAATTTAAAAATGAAAGAAGATGATAAAATGTATTGTCCATGTCGTGTTTGTCAGAATTTGTTGAAGTGGTCTAATTTTGAAGAAGTGAAAGCTCATTTGATTATAAATAGATTTCAACCGGATTATAGTCGGTGGACACTCCATGGAGAGATTGGGGGGGATTGTTGTAATAGCACAAATGTATTGGATTGTGTGTATGAGGAAGAAAATGTATCATTGGATGATGAAATTGATGATGTCAATGTATTTGATGATGAGAATGTAGATGATGATAGAAATGTAGATAACTCAGAATTTAATGCTGATTTAGATGAAATTGTGAACAATGTGGATGGAAATTTTGTTGATAATGTTGAAATTTTTGGTATGTTACGTGAAGTAGATAAAATAGCTTTATATCCTGGTTGTGAATTGTCAAAACTTAATGCTGTTTTCAAACTGTTCAATCTTAAAGCCAGAAATAGATGGAGTGATGCAAGTTTCACATCTTTGCTCAAACTATTACATAAAAAATTTCTTCCAAAAGATAACCAGTTGCCGGATTCAATTTATAAGGCTAAAAAGATGTTATGTCCTTTAAAATTGGAGTTGAGAGAATTCATGCATGTCCAAATGACTGCATATTATTCCGGAATGAGTACGGAGACTTGCCTAAATGTCCAAAGTGTAATGCGTCACGGTATAAATCGAGGGACGATCAGATTGAAGATGAAGGTAGTAAGGGACCAGCTGCGAAGGTGGTGTTTTATCTCCCAATAATACCAAGATTCCAGTGGCTTTTCTCTAACACGAAGGATGCCAAATTGTTAAGATGGCACGCAGACTGCAGGAAAAAAGGCGATGACATGCTCAGACACCCAGCAGACTCTCCAGATTTGATAAATATAGATAGGGAATTTGAAGATTTCGGCAGTGAACCTAGAAATCTGAGATTGGATTTATGTACAGACGGGATGAATCCTTACGGCAACATGAGTAGCCGGCAGACTACGTGGCCGGTCTTATTGTGTATTTACAATCTTCCTCCCTGGCTATGCATGCAAAGAAGATACATGATGATGCCCTTGTTGATTTCTGGTCCCAAACAACCAGGTAATGATATAGATGAGTACTTGGCTCCATTAATAGATGACCTTGGTGAATTGTGGCAGAATGGAGTGAAAATATATGATGCACACTCTAGAAGTGAGTTTAACCTCCGTGCCATGATATTTTGCACAATCAACGATTTTCCTGCATACGGAAACCTGTCAGGGTATAGGAATAAAGGAGCGAAAGCGTGTCCTATTTGCATGGAAAACACCCATTCTGTGTACCTGAAAAACTCTAGAAAAATGTTTACTTTGGACACCGGAGGTTTATTAAGAACCGCAATCACCCTTACCGTCGAGACAAGGAAAGGTTTGACGGTACTGTGGAAAAAGACAAGGCCCCAATACCGTTATCCGGTTCAGGGGTGTATTGACAGGTGAAAGACATTAATGTAAAATTTGGTAAGAAATTTGCAAATGAGATACCCAAGGGGATATGGAAGAAGAAGTCTATATTCTGGAATCTGGAATCTTGAATATTGGCAGAGTTTGGAGATTAGGCATTGCTTAGATGTGATGCACATAATAAAGAACATATATGAAGCTTTGATTGGTTGCATGTTGGAAATTCAAGGGAAAAATAAAGATGGCGTAAATGCGAGGAAGGACATGGTTGAAATGGGGATCCGGCAAGAACTAGCGGCACAAGATAAGGGAAAAAATCGAGCTTGGCTACCTGCAGCATGATGTGTGCAAACTAATACCCTAAATTGTCCTAAAATATACCGCAAGCGTACGGTCTATCGTTGGATATGGTTTAGGGGTCGAACCACAAGGACGAATTAGTTGAGTATTAGGTTTATCGTTTCACAAAATCTAGGTCGGTCAAATGAGTTGGTTTTGGTCTTTAACAATGACAAAATGAGATAAACAAACAATTAAACTAGAAAAAAAATTAAAGCAAGTAACAAATTGGTTGTTTTCTGGTGATTTCTAATAATAAAGGGTGTGTTTGGATGAGTCGGGAATAGAGAATAGGAATAAGAAATTTCGGTTTACGTGCTTATTCTTATTCTTGTGCAATCCAAACAACACAAGAATAAGGAATTTGGGCCCTTATTCCTATACTAACAAAACCATGGTATAAGAATAAGGAATAAGGATAAGCACGCAAACCGAAATTCCTTATTCCTATTCCCTATTCCCGGCTCATCCAAATACACCCAAAATGTCCTAGGGTTTCTGTTTTTACCGTGGTTAGGATTCGGGCTGTCAACGCTTGTGCTGTCGCACGTAACGTTGACTCGTGCAGCGCCAGACTAGCCCTGTGCGACCCGCACATGTAGTACTTGGTGCGGCACGACCCTTAGTTGATGGTGCAATGCATGACAATTAAGTTTCTAACCGGTTTGGGACAGATCTAGCCGGACTTGGACTCCCTAGACCTCAGCCGTCGCATGTTGGTCATGGTATCGTGACACGAAACCTAGTCTAAAGCCCCAATTAGTCTAGTTAAAACTCACTTTCGCTTGTTGGACTAACTATCCTAAGTTCACAAGTTGGTTTACAAAGGTATCTAACCAACTTTCGCCTAATTAGAAATCTTCTCCTTTTGGGATACCAATTGGTCACCTTTCGGCTCCTAACCTACCTTAAGTTGCCTACTCAATTCAATCAATTAGTCTACACCTTTAGCCAAGACTAGGTGTGGCCATTCACCTAGTAGGAGGTTCAACACAATTCATCAAACACAAAGCAAGCATAAGCAATAAACAACCAACAAGTGATA
Organism: Rhynchospora pubera; assembly: GCA_028095005.1. NCBI lineage: Eukaryota > Viridiplantae > Streptophyta > Magnoliopsida > Poales > Cyperaceae > Rhynchospora > Rhynchospora pubera. The sequence continues at coordinate 141,730,108 of CM051460.1, forward strand.
AACCATAGCAACTCAATCATTCATACATTACATCAATCCTAACCTTGGTTCAAACATGACCCTAGAACAAACTAATCTAGCCTACTATAATGAAAACACAATCAAAAAGCAAGAAAGGGAAAGATACAATCTCCATAACCAAAGAGAAGAAAGGAGAAAGACAAACGCCTCTAATCAAGCCTCTAGACTGGAGATATGGCTGCTTGGGTCGAGAGATAGTCGAAACGTGGTCGGAACGTGGCTCGTAAGGCGGCCGGAGGTTCTGTGCGGGTCGCACAGGGTGGCTGTGCGGACCGCACGGGAGAGGTGGAGTAGTGGATTGGATAGGTCTTGGTGCGGCGCCGCCTTGGATGGGAGAGAGAAAAGGATGCCCTAATTTCAGGATTTCGGGGGCTTTATATAGCCGCGAAACTAGGGTTCGAAGTCACGTGCGGGGCGCATGGGAGTTTGGTGCGGGTCGCATGGGCCAGGAATGAGTCGTCTGGCCCATGTCGCTTGTCTGGCATGCGGGCTAGGTGCTGTGCGGGCCGCACATGATTCTGTCCAGGCCGCACGGGATCAAAATCTTCATGTTTTGTGTGCCAAACTTCACTAAAATTCCTCCAAGTTCCTACGAAATGAATATAGACCCAAGAAGTATCAAAATCCTACAGAAATAAACTAAAACACGCATAAAACATATGTATTGAGTTGCGATTTAGGTTAAAGTCCGGTCAAAACATGTATATAAATGTGTGATATCACAGCACAATTTAATTTATCAAAGTAAGAGAAAAAAAGCTTATTAGAATGCCTGAAATCTATTAAGGTTCCTACTGGTTATTCCTCGAATATATCAAGAAAAGTTTCTATTAAGGACAACAAATTACTTGGTATGAAGTCAGATGATTATCACGTCCTACTGACCCAGTTACTTCCGGTCGCAATTCGAGGAATTCTAAGGGAAGAAGTGAGGAAAACCATCACTAAGTTGTGTTTTTTCTTTAATTCCATTTGCTCTAAAGTGATTGATCCGAATAGTTTGGACAAGTTACAGGAAAGTGTTGTACTAACCCTATGTGAGCTGGAGATGTACTTTCCACCATCGTTTTTTTGACTCCATGGTGCATTTGACCATTCATTTAGTTAGAGAGATAAAAATGTGTGGTCCTGTATTTCTACGGTACATGTATCCTTTTGAAAGAGCCATGGGTCAATTGAAGGGGCTTGTTCGTCTTAGCACAATATTTGTTCACCTTATTTAGCACAATATTTGTTCATCTTATTTAGCAAAAATGTTCACCTTATTTAGCACAAATGTTCACTTAAAGCACAATATTTGCTCACCTTATTTAGCACAATATTTGTTCACCTTATTTAGAACAAAATTTGTTCACCTTATTTAGCACAAATGTTCACTTAAAGCACAATATTTGTTCACCTTATTTAGTAAAATATTTGTTCACCTTATTTAGCACAATATTTGTTCACCTTATTTAGCACAAATGTTCACTTAAAGCACAATATTTGTTCACCTTATTTAGCACAAATTTTCACCTTTCAGGTACAATTGGAGCTAGTACTCATATACCGGATCTTGCAATGAGAACCAAAGCACATATGAAAGTTCTCCAACATCTTGCTATTGTGGCGTCTATATCAATGAACATCTAATCGAGTTACGTGAACAATACCCTTCTTACACCGAAAACTTGATTACCATAGAGCATGAAATAAAATTTGTCCAATGGCTTGAAGATAAAGTACAGTCCCAGTTGAAAGAAGGAACAGAGGTCGATGAAACCGTGAAATGGTTATCAAGACGTCCTCATGCCGTGGTCGAGACATACCAAGGGTATGACTTGAATGGATTTACCTGGTACACAAGGAAACATGATGGTAAAAGTGCCGTGCAAAATAGTGGAGTCACTGTTGTAGCTTTATCTAGTGATAATGTTAGGTCGGCTACTTATTATGGGTGGATCGAGGAGATTTGGGAACTAGATTACCTGAAATTTAAGATATCCTTATTCAAGTGTGCATGGATCGACAACGGTCACGGTGGAGTTAAAAAAGACAAGATGGGATTTATAATTGTTGACTTCAATAAAAGGGCTTATCGAGACGATCCCTTTATACTTGCAAATAATCAAGCAATGCAAGTTTTTTACATTCAAGATCCGGCGGATAAGAAAAGACATGTTGTGCTTCAAGGTAAATGTTCATCTTATTTAAGTACAAATGTTCACCTTATTGAGTACAAATGTTCATCTTATTTATTACTTGCCACTTTCAGGAAAAAGACGTATTGTCGATTTTGGTGATGTCGTAGATGAAGAAGCATACGACCACTTCGAGGAAATACCTCCTTTTTCTATCGGTATCGACGATACATCACAGCCAGTATCGATCAGTTGTAGGCATACAGATAACACTGAAGGCGTGTGGGTCGATACGCGAAGGAAAAAAAAGAAAGTAGCTACATAATCACATGTGAGTTAAAAAGCTGTTATGTGCTAATATAAATTATTCTTAATATAGATGTGCTAAATTGTTATGTTAATATTTTGATTTTTATTTTTTGCAGGTCATTAATTGGTGAAATATTTTGTTAACAAGGAGTTAATTATTTTTATTTTTGGTTAATTTTCTAAATTGTAATTTTATTTTGTTAGAAAAATGTAAAATAAAATTAAATTCATGGGTAACCAACACCGAAATTAAATTCAGTCAAAACACTTAATAACATGCATGGGATAAACCAATACCGAAAAGTTCAAAAAAAATTGAAATTAAACCAATCTGTAACGGTTATTAGCTAATAACCGTTACAGAAGAGGCTAGCTAATAACCGTTACAGATTAGCCTCTTCTGTAACGGTTATTAGCTAATAACCGTTACAGAAGGTTCAAACCCTTTATATTATTAGATCCCAGCCTGGCGTCTTCGTCACTTTCCTTTCTCGATCTCGCCTCTTTCTTAAAACCCTAGCTCTCGACACAAAAGCACTATCAGCTCTCGGCGCCTCTCTCTGACTCCCTCTCGACAGAAGCACTCTCAGCTCTCGGCGCCTCTCTCTGACTCCCTCTCGACAGAAGCACTCTCAGCTCTCGGCGACTCTCTCTCGAAAAAGGTAATCCCTCTCCCCTTCTTCCCCCTCTCACTCCCTCGCTCTCTCTAAGTCCCTCTCATTCTCTGTCTCTCTCTGTTAGCAGTCCTCTCTCTCTTTGCTGCTCTCTCAGCTCCGACAGCCAGCTAGCAACTCTCAACTCTCAGGTAATCCCTCTCCCTTTCCTTTCAAAATTTGAACTGTTTAAATTAGGGACTATTTTGTAAAATTTGAACTGTTTTAGGGACTTTTTGAAATGCAAAATTTATTATTTCGCATAAATTTGAACTGTTTTGGGGGCTGATATGGGGCCGTGGTGCATAAAGCACAATTGTAGGGACTAATATGCAAAAATTTGAACTGTTTGGGGACTAATATGGGGTTGTTTTGGAGCTGTGGTGCATAAAGCACAATTTTAGGGACTAATATGCATAAATTTGAACTGTTTGGGGGCTGATATGGGGCTGTTTTGGGGCTGTGGTGCATAAAGCACAATTTTAGGGACTAATATGCATAAATTTGAACTGTTTGGGGGCTGATATGGGGCTGTGGTGCATAAAGCACAATTTAATTTAATTAGATATATATGCATTGTGAATTGATCATGGATAAGGAGTTAATAAATTTATATAAAATAAAAATTAGATGGAGAAGGATCAAAACGTGAATAAGGTGGGAGAGGAATCCAAGGTGGGGGAGGAAACACCTAAGGTGGTGTCAAAAAGGGTCCCGTTTTACGGACCTCCCAAAAGAAGGGCCGTCTCGGCTGTACGTCGTCTCCCTCCAGGCTATGAAAGGAGCCCTGATTTTAGTATGGGAGTTAAAATATATGAGGGATCTAGTGAGAATAAGGAGGAGGAGAAGAATAAGGAGGTTAAGGAAGATGAGAAGAATTAGGGTTGAATTGTCTTAGGAATTAATAAAATTATCTATGTTATTTTGTGTAAACTTTATCTATGTAATTTGAAGTTTATGTTATTGTGTATGAATTCATGTTTGAATATTATTGTGTTTTAATTATTTGAATTTCAAATTTATGTATGTTTTAATTATTTGAATTTTAAATTTATCTATTATTAATTATTTGAATTTTAAACTTGTCCATGTTTGAATATATTAATTATTGCGCCAAACATTAATATATATTATATATGGTGTTTTAATTAGGTAGTAATGGAGAAAGGTGAAGGAAGCAATTCAAAGGGGAAAAAGCCGATCGAACGAGTCTATGTTAGGCGCAATGTTCGTGCCAATCCATCCTCTCAAAACCAGACGAACCAAAACCAAGCCTCTCAAAACCAGGGGCAACCAAGCCTCTCAAAATATGAACAACATGCAATTGTTTTCAAGCTTTTGATTGACAAGCTTGTGGCACCGTACACAGAATGGAGAGAAGAAGTCATTATTTTGTCGGATGATGAAGTCATTGTTTTGTTGATGAAGACTAGTTTTAGGATTTAGATTTATGTTTGGCTTAGTATTAGGGTTTCTTATCCAACTGAATGTTTATGTTTATGTTAATGTATTTTGTTATTTGAGATTGAACTTGTCGTTTAATGTTTATGTTAATGTTAATATATTTTGTTTATGTTAATGTTAATGTTTATGTTTATGTTTGTTTATGTTTATGTTTATGTTTGTTTATGTTTATTTATGTTTATGTTAACTTGATTTGATTGCTTTCATTATTGTTAATTATTTGTTAATAGATATGTCTGGAGATCAAGATAGAGATTTACAGGGTGAACAGGCTGGTACAGAATCCAGCGATGAAGAGGTCACAACGTTTGAAATAAAGAAAATGAGCAGAACGACAATAGAAGAGTTTAGGAGAAAAAAAGCTGCTGGCGAAAAGTATGAGATTAAATTTGACAAAGAAGGAGTGCCAATTGGTAATAAAGAGTCGGTGAACAAATTTGCATTATAATGCGGGTATCTGGCTAGAGCAAGAGTGTCAATCACAATTAATGATTGGCGGAAGGACGTTTCAAAGGATACCAAACTTGAGTTGTGGTTGGACATCAAGGTGAGTAAATTTTCACTTAAATCATCTAATTAAAATTTCTATGCTACCAATTAACTAACGTTTCGTTATGTTTCAGAAAATGTTCAACATCGAAGATGATAAAGCCATGAACAATACTCTCAAAGCGATGGACATAAGTCACAGGGCTTATAGAAGTAGGATTGCTGAGGAGTACATCACAAATGCCGATCCAAACAATCCCCAAAATCCATGCGATAAACACCCAATCTCACAAAAAGAATGGGAAGAATTTTACAAGAAGAGGACGGGTGCAGATTTTGTACAAAAAAGCAACAAAGCGAAGGAGTTGAGAAAGAAATGGAAAGAGCCTCATAGGATGGGTTCCACTGGCTATAGAGGAAAAAAAAGGTTCATGGAAACCTACAGACAAGATTGTCATATCCGGTGATTCTGAAGGGGCCGGTTCCACGAGCATTACCATCGACGATTTGGAACCGAGGAGTCAAAGGTATTTCATGGGAAGGACTGTGGCTACGAAGGATAAAGGTACTTACACATGTAAAGACTTATTATATATGCTAACTTCAAATTCTGTTTTGTGATTATTAATAAGATTTGTTTGTTGCTTGTTAGATACTTACACGTTCCATAGCTCTGATTCGTCGACTATTGAGGCATTCAGTCGGTTGAGTGCCATGTCTGGTGAAATCAATTCCGGGTCAATACCGGAATAAGAAATCTTAAATCGGACGGTTGACAGGCCGGAACATCCAGAAAGAATCAGGGGATATCCTTTATGGACCAAGAAGGAAGATGTGTATAAAAGAAAGCCTAGAAAGGATGCGCATGAAGGATGGATGGCACCAGACCAGATTGAAGAATTGATGAGCAGGGTCGCAGCTGAAGCCGCTAAGAAAACCAAAAGGGACTTGATTCACTCTGAGGAGATAATGAATGCGGCGAGACAACAAGCTTTTCAAATAATGAATGCGGCGAGACAACAAGCTTTGACAATCAAAATGTAATCAAAATGAATGAAAACTATTCTTCATCATCCGGTTGCTTGATAATTTTCAGGAGGTGAAACAATGGTTGGCCAGTAGCGGATTGCAGTTTCAAGCACCGCAGCAATTTGTGACGCCGTACCAGCCATTCGTTGAAGCTGAGGTAGACTCAGGAATGCCAAACGAGGAGATATTCCAAACGGTTGCCTCAAGCTATATGCCTCCGGATCCGAGAAGCGTTGTTCAGGTTCATATTGATCACTTTTCTCTTTTCTATTTAGATTTATGTTTGGCTTAGCATTAGGGTTTCTGATTGAACTGAATTTCAGGAAGAAACGCCGTGCGATCTCTTTTTCCTTGATCACCTTAACCAGAAGATTAAGGTGGCCGAGGGAAATATTATTCCGAGTGTTGTTGGTCAGATCGTATACAACGTGTCACTGACTGATCAACAACTCTATATCCATCTTCTTCGAGTAGGCGATGATTTTCGTCAGTGGCAAGTCCCTGGTAGGTCAGATGAGCTATTAGGAAATAATATAGGAGGGCGATTCCCATGGCCGTCATCCAGATGCGAACAAGGCGGTGGCGAAAAAGGTGATCGAGAGTCCAAAGGTTCTAAGTGCAGGTTCATCCAAAACCTAATTAGTTCAATTGATTGTTTCAGGGTAGATTGTTGCTCAACGTTGAATAATCTATTCTTTTGTGACTGATTCTTTCAGGGTCGATTGTTGCTCGCGATCCGCTACTTGAGCAGGATACGATTGAAAAGCTTACCCCATCCGAACGAGAATTGTATGAACTATTGATGCTCCAACCAGAGCTTGAGAAAAATTTTGAGTTGCATAAATGTGATGTTTGGGGTACACACAGCGACGAGGTTAAGTTCAACGTTGAATTGTGCGACATCCTCCAATGCTTTAGAAGAGAATCTCTAAACGTGTCGATCGTCAAGTTGTACTCTTGGTATGAATTTTCAACCTTTAAAATATTTTTTTAAAGTACCATATTCAATTGGAGGTGAAAAAAGTATGAATTAATATCCGTGAGTGTAGGTTTTGGATGAATGAACTTTCAGAGGGAGAAAACAACATCACCGTATTAGATCCAGAGATGTTGGCTGCTACTAAAATCAAACAAGAACAAAATGCTGCTGCGGACTACTTGATGAAGTCATTCGTGAAATATTCATCAAATTATATGGTTCTGCTTTATTTACAAGAGTAAGGACAATTATAACTAATAAAATATCAATTATCTCGTTTACATGTTTGGTTTAATTTCATGAAAATAATAATCTCTATTATTGCAGCTTTCATTGGGTCCTTATTGTTATTAATGTCGATAAGCGCACCGTTCACATAGCAGATTCTATCGAGCGCAAGAATCCAAAGATATATTCATAACCCAGTAAGTTTTCGTTTCTAAATGAGATTCTGATATTGAGATAAGGACTACGTACGGTTCTATCTAAGCTATTAATGATATTGTACGCAAGATATACAAGCGACACCTTATGGAAAATGGAAAATATAACGCAAGGACCCAAACAACATTTGATTGGTACAAAATTCAGGTACGAGACTTTAAAAATATATTAGCTACCTAGGGTTTCTGAAACTATGCAAAATCTTAAATGTCTTTTATGTTGGATCTTAATTAGTGTCCGATACAAAAGGGCAGCACAGAATGTGGATATTTCACAATGCTCGCCATGAAAAACGTATTATCTTATTGGACAGGAATTCAGGAAATACCTCATGTAAGTAACTTATTCTTTTAACTAATAACATTTGATCAAACAATTAGATTTTAGAATTTCATGATCTAACTAATAATATTTTTGACTTGTTTATCATAATATGCAGACGATCGAGCCGGTTGGAGTACCATACAACAAAGAAATGATTGATGGTATCGTGACAGAAGTTATGGACTTCATGCAAGGGGTATTATTTGATTAAAATGTGTTATTTGATGACTTGCATGTTTGATATGATACTTGTGATTGTTTGCCTCTAAATTCTGCTGCATAAAACCCTGAACAATTCCCTATTTTATCACCAAAATCCAAAACCATGTAATCAAGATCCCATCCATATAACCAATGACCCAACAAAATAGCCCTGATAATTGGTCATACTGCATGAAAGGAAAACACAGAAATTCTTAAAAATGGACAGTAAATTAATTAATTACGAGGAATGCCATTATGTGCCTGTGATATCCTCATAATTAATTACCGGAGTCCTAAAAATAGAAAATTTGTAGCAGTTAAATTCCTCGTATTTTTGTGAGGAGCCATGCAAAATTTCATGTCAAACTGACCTATGGAAGGGCACCAAACAATTTTTCTAAAAATAAAGCAGCCTAATTTTCCTCAAAATTCACTTAAATGGACAGCTTCATTTTTAAAACAAATGGAGACAAATCCCCACCAGAACAAGTAGATGAAGGAAATTTCTGGACGTGCCTTTAAATCAGTATTAAAGTTCGTCTTGGGCCAAGACTAAGGCCCATTCGAATTATATATATATTTTTTCTTTTTTTTGGCCCATCAGCAATCATCATTCCAGAAAAAAGAATTACATTGATCCAATGGATACAAAAAAAAATCCTATCGATATTATCTAAAACCAACGATTGGATCTTGAGCTAAGATTAAAATGTCGAACGCCATTTTCTGATTGGCCGAGATAGTGGGTCCCACTCATTCCCGTTAAAAAAAAAGAAAGGATGAAACAGTACCGTCTGACACAAGCGTCGTACACCGGCGGGAGGAAGAGTTTCGCCGCCGCTCTGCGCCGCTTCAGCCCCAACCAATCTCACCAATGGAAAGGCGATGAGCTCGCCGATACAATGACACCAAACTCGGCAGAAAAGGGTAACCAGACTGTGCGATGAGTAAAACCGAAGGGATTAGTAATTAAGGGGAATATACATGAAATTCTGCCAAATAAGAAAAAATTTGCCTGAGAAATATACCCAGGAGGTTCTTGGTAAGTCTGTGAAAGAAGAATAATGAGCAGTTTTGAGTTAATTGGCGCTAACAGAAGGGGTAGCGTCCGTGGCCATGGCGAGAAGCTTCAGGGGTATGAGGAGTATACAGTAAAGGATGGCGATGCACTAATCACTTGATTGGGGTAACTTCTTACTGTCTCGCAACCATCATACTTATGTAGTGAAGAGAGAAGGGAGTGTAAAGAAAGGGATTGCGTTGTACTGGAGGTGACCAGTAGAGTGGATGGTATGAAAGAAATCGAATGGAGGGAAGAAATCCCATTTCTGACCTATGCACTGAAAAGGAGGTTCTAGGCCTGTTAGCATATTGTACCATGAGCTCAGAAAAGTAATTGGGGAAGAGAATTCCTCCAGTCAAGTTGAATTCCTAACCGTTGATGTTCAGATGATCATTCCCTCTCCTGAACATAGTACAACGCATTCAATGATATGTGGAAAAGAAGGGAAAAGCAAGATGCAATTGTAAGGTACCCCTTTATTAAAATGAAGCATCACCAGCCACTCATCTGTGCACAGGAAAGAGAAGAATATGATGGATGGCTGAATGTAACCAAGATAGGTGAGGTCTGCATCCTAAACATGCAGCTAACCAACAAACATCATTTGGCATCTGAAAGGCATCCCATGCGTAATGCAATGAGGGCAAATCAGGAATTAAAGGAAAGGACAAAGGAATGAAGCTCATAAGAGATATACATGGGGACCTCAAATTTCAGTTATACCCCTCCTCATTCCCCCTGAAATTAGCATGTATAGAACAGCCCCAAATAAACAAGACCCAATGATGTGAGTAAATATCAAAGAAAAAAAAAGGCATTACAAGGATGATATGGACCCTGATTGCAATTAAAAGGCCTGAATGAAAAATACAGTAAATAGGCACTTTGTGTAACCAGGACCAATGAAAATATGATAGCACACAAAGGGCCCACCTGTCATACAAAAAGAGAGAAGAGGGTCAACAAAAATTAAAAGGGATTATGTATTACTGCCCCATATAGCAAACACAATGTACAACCAATGAGACCACACCATGTGTCAAATACTGTTAATCCCAATTTTACCCATATACAAAGGAGGCTCATACACATACTAAGAAGGTATTAAAAAGAGATTATCATTCACTAAAGGAGCCTCCAGTCAAATTGATGGATAAGAGCAAGGTACTGATGTACCAGGCCTATACCCCTATAGCAACAGTCACATATCAAAGGGGACCCCTTCTCTATGCAAATCACAGCCCTTCATCAATCTGTGAAACATCTGATGAAAGACAGCACATCAATTGGCGCCAGAATGGATGTAACTCCTCCTCCAAGCACCCTGTGAAAAAGAGTAAAGTTACAAATGCCAAGTGTCATACTACCAATGGCCAGTAAAAGGGAGTAGAAGGAAACAAGTGAAATAGGAATGATAAAAGTATGGCGGCAGCCTCACCTCATATCCTGCCCCTTCATCATGAGATCAAGGAAGGAGATGCTGCCATGTGTCAAGGAGATGAGGCCAAACCCTAAGGATTTCAGTTATAAAAGAAGACCAAGATCAAAGAAGAAGGGGAGTTCCAGCGTTTAGTAATTACAAGCTGAAACTCTGTTGCTTTCTTTAGTCATTTTTCTGTAATCAAGTCTGGAAAACAAGTAGAAGTTATTTCAAAATAGAAATTCCATTGTACCAAGTTCAATACATAAGTTCAATTTCTGAAAGTTGTTTCTCTTGATCTTTTTCTTTCAGCTTCTTGTGTTTTCTTTTCTGTTTCTTTCACATTTATTGAAGCTAAGTGTGGATCATAGGAGAGTCCTCATGTAGATCATTTATTGACACAGTCTTGGGGCTCAAAGACACAGGTGAGGGGTGCTTGCCAGAGAGCGCACACTCATCTGTGTTAATGGGTTACTTAACATCTTAAAAGTGCTAAAATAAGATAATAATAAAGTTCTGTGATGAAGTATGGCTTTATGTATGAGGGGTGCTTGCCTGAGAGCGCACACTCATGCATTTAGTTGTGTTTCAACATCAATAATAGTCATTTCAAGGGTTACATATAAAACCTATATCGAAGAGTCCCTTAATATCTTAAAAATGCTGAAAATAAAGTCTGGTGGGGGGGCATGGTTCTATGTATGAGGGGTGCTTGTCTGAGAGCGCACACTCATGCATTTAGCTATGTTTCAACATTAATAATTGTGGTATCAAGTGTTATGCAAAAAAAAAAAACAAAGATCGAATAGATGTGAAATCAACAGAAATGTGATAAGGTAAGGAACCAGGGGTATATCTGCCAAAGAAATCTATATTTAGAGCTAAAAGGGACTTCAACATAGAATAATCAGGGTATGTTTCTTTAGAAAATGTCCACATTGTCAAGTTTATTTTTATAAAAGAAAAATGGTTTGAGATATGAAGCTATGACAAGGGATGCTTGCCTGAGAGCGCATACATGGGAGTAGCAGCATGATCTCGATCCTTACTGTTCCTCAAAACTCTGCTAAAAAATATATATAAACTTTGAATCAGCAGTAGTAGCAATATAAACCAAATCTAGGGTTATAAAAGAAAAAGATGCACAATGATATAAAGTTCTGTTTTACAAAAAATATATGACCTTGTCTTTTTAAAAAAAAAACATATACACATATGATGGCTGATAAGCTCAGTTTTAGTAGAGATTAACAACGTGAGAGAGTTTAGAGATGAGAATGAGTGGAAAATGAACTTTATTGATTATTTTGGGGATTACAATCCGTTTACAATCTGTCTAATACAGGCGCTTTTCTCTACAAAAATGCCAACCAACCCCCTTTACAATGATCTACCCCCTCTATTTATAGGCCTATTTGCCATAACAGAATGCTGACGTCACCCGACAGCCGTTAGACCACTGGGTGCCTCTAGATTCTCCCGACTTATGTTCGGTGCGGTGTCACGTGAATCTGTTGGGGCGTGTTTTTCCGACTTTGTCTGGGCGCGCTCTTTAATTTCACCTTTTCCCGCCTCTTGAATTGACAAATGTGGGCCTCTTTTGGGCTTGATTCCCTATTCTTTTATTTGGGGCCGAGCTCTTATCAGACTGGCCCTATCATAAGCCCTTGAACTTGGGATGAGTATTCATCGCAAGTTGGAAGTCAGGGGTCACTAAACGCAGGACTCTTGGGCGAGGCACGAAGTGGTGAAGCCCTTGAGTCTCGAACATATGACTCTTGGGGGAAGCACGAAGTGGTGAAGCCCTTGAGTCCCGAACATATGACTCTTGGGCGAGGCACGAAGTGGTGAAGCCCTTGAGTCCCGAACATATGACTCTTGGGCGAGGCACGAAGTGGTGAAGCCCTTGAGTCCCGAACATATGACTCTTGGGCGAGGCACGAAGTGGTGAAGCCCTTGAGTCCCGAACATATGACTCTTGGGCGAGGCACGAAGTGGTGAAGCCCTTGAGTCCCGAACATATGACTCTTGGGCGAGGCACGAAGTGGTGAAGCCCTTGAGTCCCGAACATATGACTCTTGGGCGAGGCACGAAGTGGTGAAGCCCTTGAGTCCCGAACATATGACTCTTGGGTGAATCACGAAGTGATGAAGCCCTTGAGTCCCGAACATATGACTCTTGGGTGAAGCACGAAGTGATGAAGCCCTTGAGTCCCGAACATATGACTCTTGGGTGAAGCACGAAGTGATGAAGCCCTTGAGTCCCGAACATATGACTCTTGGGTGAAGCACGAAGTGATGAAGCCCTTGAGTCCCGAACATATGACTCTTGGGTGAATCACGAAGTGATGAAGCCCTTGAGTCCCGAACATATGACTCTTGGGTGAAGCACGAAGTGATGAAGCCCTTGAGTCCCGAACATATGACTCTTGGGTGAAGCATGGAGTGATGAAGCCCTTGAGTCACGAACATATGACTCTTGGGTGAAGCACGAAGTGATGAAGCGACTTCTGCCTGATACTTGAGGCGGTGAAATTTACATCCAGCTGTCATCTGATGGGCGCTTTGATTTTGGCGCTGGCTCTTCACCTTTACATTGGGGAATGTGAAAGACCTTTCCCGCTCATTTATTTCCGCCTTTTAGTTTTCCCCTTCTTCCTTTATACTTTTCTCCTTCTCCTCTTTCTTTTCACTTCTTTACTCTCCTTCTTGCCTCTTTTCTTCTTAGCGATTGCTCTCTTATCTTCTTCCCTCCTTCCGGTGAACTTTCTTCTTACCCTCCGTCAGGACCTCCTACTCCGGCGAACTCCTTTCTTCTTACTCTCCGTCAGGACCTCCTACTCTGGCGAACTCCTTTCCAAGGTACTCCTTTTTGGTCTTTTACTTTCTATTCTCTGTAAATGTCCCATGGTATGACTGGTATTTGAGCGACCTCAACTAGGCTAAGGGTGCGTAACTTCCATTAATATTTTTATCCCTACTGGTACTGTTCCTTTGTATACCTGGTCTTATCAGAAGTAGAAATGTCACCTCTTGTTACCTTGTCATTATTGCTTGCTGACGCTTCAGTTCTGTCCGAAGAGGATAAGCATAAGATCTTTGATGAGCAGCTTCCCGACTTCCTCCGTTCTCGAGCATTCAAGCGAGCAGCTGGTATGCAGAGTGCACCTGTCTTGAGGGCTGCTCTTCTTCGAGTTTGCCGTGGTCTTCAATGGTCTTATCCTATTACTGACCAAGAGTTCGGACTTTTAGCTGACGATGAGATTCCCGATCTTCCTGCAGTACCCGAGTGTACTTGGCGTCGCTCTGATGACCGACTGTTAGGGCCTGATGGTGAAGTGCTTTCGGGTAAAATTGATATCCTCGGAGAGATGGTGGCTCCCCAATACCCTTGGCCTGAAGAGCAAGTAGCTTGGCCAGAAGATATTCCCAAGCCTGTTGAAGATGAAGGTGGTTCGGGATCCGACTAGGATAGTGGTTTTCCTTTTATTTTGAAATAGATGTAATATGTTTTATTTTGGTCTAAAGTGGTGAACTAAGTTCTTTTGATGTAGAACTATTCGAGCTTGAATGAAAATTATGGTCCTTTTATTATAGTTGTCTATGTTCTCTCTCTCTTTTTTTTTTTTTTTTTTTTAATGCGAGATGTCTACGACATTACACTTGGTGTCTTTTATAGCTCGTCTTGGAGATTTGTTCTCAAAACTAACAAGTATATTAACTTTACTAACTCCGAAATGAATTGCGATTTTAGATATATAAGCACGTTAGTTCCGAAATATACTCTCAAGGATAAAGTACATTTGTTCCGAGATACATTCTCAAAGAAAATAAAAAGTACATTTAACTCCAAGATACATTCTCAAGGAAAATAAAAAGTACATTTAACTCCGAGATACATTCTCAAGGAAAATAAAAAGTACATTTAACTCCGAGATACATTCTCAAGGAAAATAAAAAGTACATTTAACTCCGAGATACATTCTCAAGGAAAATAAAAAGTACATTTAACTCCGAGATACATTCTCAAGGAAAATATTTTCTAACTATTGCTAACTGCACCGAGGATCATTCTTCTTGACTTTCTTTCTGTATATACTCGCGGACAATCCTCAGAAAGAAGTGATTTTGGTCATCTAACACTAACAACCCCGGGCTAGTTAATAAATCTTCCCAGCCTTAGGAACCAATCTCCTAAGTCTGGGGAGACTTCCATCACCCGAAACAAACTTGATCCATTGGATTCGGAACGACTGAGATAACAAAGCCGCTCCTGAATTCACTGGATTCAGGTGTTTCGGGGATGTTCGGAACCGACGATTGGTGAATATCTGATGCGAGTATTTTGCTTTACATCAGCTATCCACCTAAATCTCCGATTCCTTCTCAGCTATCCTCCTAAATTTCCTTTTTAGTGGGATATATATATATATATATATATATATATATTTTTTTTTTTTCTTTTTCTTTCTTTTCGCCATTGTTGACTTCAAGCTTAGTGAACTTGTTCTGGTGCCTCCTTTGGGGAAGACGATGGGTTCTATTTATAACTTTTTATCAGCTAACTGCCAACGAACTGTATTAAATGTC
The DNA here is from genome assembly GCA_028095005.1 of Rhynchospora pubera. Classification (NCBI taxonomy): domain Eukaryota; kingdom Viridiplantae; phylum Streptophyta; class Magnoliopsida; order Poales; family Cyperaceae; genus Rhynchospora; species Rhynchospora pubera. The sequence goes on from CM051460.1 coordinate 141,745,216, forward strand.
AGTATTTATTGTCAGATTTGCCCAGTTTTGTCTTTATTTCCAAGTACAAACAAAGTACAATTATTTGTCGGCTTTTCTCGACTTTACTTTTCATGCGCTTACTCCGAGAATTCTCTCGAGGAGGGTCACGACTATTTTTTCTTGCGCTTACTCCGAGAATTCTCTCGAGGAGGGTCACGACTTTATTTTTTCATGCGCTTACTCCGAGAATTCTCTCGAGGAGGGTCACGACTTTATTTTTTCATGCGCTTACTCCGAGAATTCTCTCGAGGAGGGTCACGACTTTTTTTTTTTTTATGCGCTTACTCCGAGAACTCTCTCGAGGAGGGTCACGACTTTATTTTTTTCATGCGCTTACTCCGAGAATTCTCTCGAGGAGGGTCACGACTTTATTTTTTCATGCGCTTACTCCGAGAATTCTCTCGAGGAGGGTCACGACTTTATTTTTTCATGCGCTTACTCCGAGAATTCTCTCGAGGAGGGTCACGACTTTTTTTTTTTTATGCGCTTACTCCGAGAATTCTCTCGAGGAGGGTCACGACTTTATTTTTTTCATGCGCTTACTCCGAGAATTCTCTCGAGGAGGGTCACGACTTTTTTTTTTTTATGCGCTTACTCCGAGAATTCTCTCGAGGAGGGTCACGACTTTATTTTTTTCATGCGCTTACTCCGAGAATTCTCTCGAGGAGGGTCACGACTTTTTTTTTTTATGCGCTCCGAGAATTCTCTCGAGGAGGGTCACGACTTTATTTTTTTCATGCGCTTACTCCGAGAATTCTCTCGAGGAGGGTCACGACTTTATTTTTTCATGCGCTTACTCCGAGAATTCTCTCGAGGAGGGTCACGACTTTTTTTTTTATGCGCTTACTCCGAGAATTCTCTCGAGGAGGGTCACGACTTTATTTTTTTATTTTTTATTTTTTTTATTATTAGAAGCACGCGAGAATCCAATAGAAAACAAACTGTCTTCATTTATAAACCAACATTATGTTAAGATACAAGGGCCTTAATACCCCATCTAAGAATAAAAAAGACCTGACTACGATACTGGTCTGGTTGTTTTTATCCATAACAAAAAACGAAAACAAACAACTCGGATATGAAGAGACCGGCTACGATATTGGTCGACTTCTATCCTTCCTAAGTGTAAAACTTTCTGAGATGGGCAGCGTTCCAAGCATTTGGAATGCGCTTGCCTCTCATATCCCTGAGATGGTAAGCCCTGCCTTCAATAGACTTGATAATCTCGAATGGGCCTTCCCATGCGGGATCAAGTTTCCCCACTTGTTTACCTGTGGCTTCGATCTTCCTGAGCACCCAATCACCTGGTTGGAAATGTTTGGGAGCGACTTTCCTATCGAAACCCCTTCGCATTCTTCTCTGATACTCTTCCATCTTCACTCGAGCTTCCTCCCTCAACTCGTAAATGGTCTCCAAATCTTCTTCCTTTCGAGTTCCATTCTTCTCCCAAGTATACGACTTCGTTCTCAAAGTAGGGTGTACTGCTTCCATAGGTGTGACAGCCTCCATTCCATAAATCATGGAAAAAGGTGAACGGCCTGTGGAAGAGCGAGGTGTGGTACGGTAGGCCCATAAGATTTCATCGAGATATTCAGGCCAAGTATTCTTACTGCCTTCAATTTTTCTCTTCAGTCCTTCCAATATAGTTCGGTTGGAAACCTCAGCTAAACCATTAGATTGGGGATGACAGACCGAGGAGGTGCACGATCGGATGCCTAGTCCTTTGCAAAAATCCTGGAATGGGGCGCCAGTAAACTGTGTACCATTGTCGGAGATGAAGGTGTGTGGGATCCCGTATCTATACACGATCTGGTGTCTCGCGAAGTCCACTATTTTTTGTGACGTGATGGTTGCCAGAGGTTTGGCTTCGATCCATTTGGTGAAATATTCCACGGCCACCACTAGGAATTTAACATTTCCTTGTCCTTGAGGGAAAGGCCCCAACAAATCTAACCCCCACACATCGAACGGCCATGAACTGGAGATGGATTGCATCGGATGAGGTGGTTGTCTTGGTATGCGGGCGTGGAATTGGCATTTTTCACATCTGCGAACATATGTCTCGACATCTTTCTTCAAGGAAGGCCAGTAAAACCCCGCTCTAACGATCCTCCTTCCTAGCGAAGTTATTCCTTGATGGCTACCGCATATCCCTTCGTGTACTTCGGCAATAATTTCGTCCGCTTTTGCTCTCCCAACACATGTGAGCCAGGGTATTCCGTATCCTTTTTTCAATAATAGACCATCTCGGATAGTGAATTCAAGAGCCCACCGCTTGACTTTTCGGGCAACCTTGTCATCTTCTGGGAGTTTTCCTTCTTTGAGAAAATTCCATAACAAAGCATACCATTCCTTTCCTGCCTCCACAATATACACTTCGAATGCGAGAACATCAATGCTGGGATGTGGCACTTCCAACATAATAATGGGTTTTTCTCGATCTAAATCGCTTTCTTTAGCAATTTTAGACAGAGCATCTGCTGTTTCATTTTGAGTCCGTGGCACGTACTCTACAGAAGCACTTTCAAAGGCAGCTAATACTGTTTTCACCTTCTCCAAGTATAGGGCTAGCCTTTCATTTATTGCTGCATATTCTCCTTTAATCTGGTTTACGACCAGCTGCGAATCCATGTAGAAACGCACACTTCTTGCTCCGATTGCCTCCATAAGTCGCATGCCTGCCAGCAACGCCTCATATTCTGCGACATTGTTGGATACCTCGAATGTCAAATGTATCGCATAATGAAATTTCTCGCCTTTCGGACCTTTTATTTCAACGCCAACACCCGAACCCTTCTCAGAAGCTGCCCCATCCACGAAAACTTCCCACACTTCTTCTTTGGGATTTTCGGTTTGTCTAGCTGTGCACTCAACTATGAAGTCAGCAAGGATTTGTCCTTTGTATGCTGTCCTTGGTTCGAAACTCACATCATATTCGGACAACTCTACTGCCCATTTTAACATCCGCCCTGCTACATCAAGCTGTCCCAAAGCTTTTCGGAGAGGCATGTCGGTGAGCACTTTGATGGGGTGTGCCTGAAAATACGGTTTGAGTTTCCTGGATGCTATCATGACCGCGAACGCTACTTTTTCAACAGGAGGGTATCTTATCTCAGCATCTCGCAGAATGCGAGACACGAAATAGACAGGTTTTTGTTGGTTTTCTTCAATCCTGACGAGAGCTGCACTTACAGCCGTTTCGGAAGTTGCCACATAAAGATATAGAGTTTCCCCTTTCACAGGTCTACTAATTGTCGGTGGTGTGGCTAAGTATTCTTTGATCTTTTCAAAGGCATCTTGACATTCCACTGTCCATTGGAACTTCTTGTTTTTCCTGATTGTTTGGAAAAAAGGTTGACATACTTCGGCTGACTTTGAAATGAATCTGTTTAGGGCAGCTATTCACCCAGTTAATTCTTGCACCTCTTTGACTGTTTTTGGTGGTTCCATGTTCGCGATCGCCTGACACTTGCTCGGATGGACTTCTATGCCTCTTTCGGACACGATAAACCCTAAAAACTTTCCACTTCCGAGACAGAAAAAACTCTTCTTTGGGTTTAATCGCATTCCGACTTCTTTCATTTTCGCGAACACTCTTTCCAAATGTTGAACATGTTCTTCCCCCGAACAGCTTTTGATCACCATGTCATCGACATATGCTTCCATAATCTTCCCGATTTCTCCTTGAAACAACTTGTTCACCATTCTTTGATATTCTGCTCCTGCATTCTTCAGACCAAAAGGCATGACCTTGTAACAATAGATCCCCTTTTCTGTAAGGAAACTGGTTTTTTCTTCATCTTCGATACACATTTTAATCTGATGATATCCCGCGTTGGCATCGACAATGCTCAAGTGAGAAAAACCCGCCGTCGAATCCACTAGTGCATCAATGTTCGGCAATGGGAAAGGATCTTTCGGACATGCTTTGTTGAGGTCAGTGAAATCAATGCATACTCTCCACTTGTTGTTAGGTTTCGGAACCACCACTGGATTGGCTAGCCAAGCAGGGCATTTGACCTCGCGAATAAACCCAGCTGCGAGTAACCTTTGCACCTCCTCTTCAATTATCGTTTTACGTTCGGGTCCGAACTTCCTTTTCTTTTGATGCACTGGTCTGGCATGTGGGAAGAGCTTGATTTTGTGTTCCGCAATCTCCCTCTTAATACCCGACATTTGCCCTCCTTCAGCGACAAAAATCTCTTGGTTTCTTTTAAGACAGTCCTTCACCAATTCTCTATCCTTGGCCCCGAGCGCTGTCCCCAGTTTAGTAGTTATTCCCTCACTCAGCTCTACTTCTTCCACATCTTCCCCCGGAGCGCCCGAACTGGGCACGCGCACTTTTTTCTCAACATTTCCCTTCTCTATTTGTGTTACTTGATCTATCACTGCTGCCTGGTAACATTCTCTGGCCTTTTGTTGGTCACCTTTTACCACACCTACTCCCAGTCTAGTGGGGAATTTGATCATGAGGTGTTTGGTCGAAGCGATTGCCCCAACATCATTCAGAGATTTTCTTCCCAATATCACATTGTATGCAGATGGTGCATTAACCACTATGAACTTTACTCTTGATACTACACTGTTGGGTGGTTCCCCGAACTCAACTTCCAGATCAATGGTCCCAAGTGGTATCACGGTGTCTCCTGCAAAACCAACTAATGGTGTGTCCATCGGAGTTAAGGGGTATGAGGCTAAATTGAGTTGCCGTAACGCGTCGAAATATAGCACATCTGCTGAACTGCCTGTATCCACTAAGATCCTTTTGACACGTCTGCCATGTATTCGCAGCATCAACACTATGGCATCATCATGTGGGTAACGGACACCTACGCAATCTTCTGGCCCGAAGGATATTCGGGTGTTAGTTAGAGACCCCTCTGCATGCAAGTGAAATATCTCATAACGCGAAGGTTGAGATAATCTTCTCGGATCTGCATATGAAGCTCGTTGATGAGGTTTGTCGCCGCCAGATGCGTCCCCTCCTGCGATGAACATCACTACCGGAGATCCTTTGTTTTCTTCTCTAGGTTTATTCGGAACATTTTGTCTCTGAATGGGAATATTGTTCGGGTTGTTTCGGTTGTCAGTTCTTTTCCATTGGTTATTGTATGGCTTTCGTTGCCATTGGTTGTTGAAAGATTCTCTAGTTCGGTTATCCTTGGCTCCTTCTTTCTCAATGTATTTCTCTAGCAAGTGCGTATGTCGGATTAACCTTTCTATTTCGTCCTTCAGCTTCAAACAATCTCGGGTACGATGTCCCGAACTGCGATGGTAATCACAGTAAGCCGACTTGTCAAACTTCTCTGCTTCTACCAATGGTTCCGGTTGTTGCAACTCCTTGCTATCTTTGATGACGTTGAACAATCGCTCCCTGGGTTCTGTACATATGTGGTAGGTGGAGTTTGTATGTCGCTCCTTTTATTACCTTTGCATTCCTTCTTCTCCCAGAAGGAGATCCATTGCGAGGTTGAGGCAGAGGGGAACAACTTCTTCTCGTCGGTGTTGTGATGCGTCGCTCCGTGACATCTTGCCAACCCATTCGTTCTGCATCTTCCTCTGCCTGTATCACTTGTTGTGCACACTCCCTGAATTCTCGAAAAGATCCACAATCTTTTTTTATTAGCTCATATCTTAGATTTTTACTCCGAATACCTTGTAATACTGCCGCCAGCACCAGTTTCTCATCAAAATCGGAAACTTTGTATGCCTCTTCCGAGAATCTCGCGAGATATGCTCGTGATGATTCATATGGTTCTTGCTTTAGGGTCATGAGGCTCGTGCACTTGATGGTTGGTGCTCTTAATCCTCCGAATCTTCCCAAAAACTTGTCAGTTAGGTCATCAAAACTATGGATTGACCCTCGGGGTAGTCGCGAGTACCATTCCCATGCACTTTCTGTAAGCCTTGTCGGAAAAACTAAACACATCACCCTGTCGGATGCATGTGTGATGGCCATCATTGCTCGAAAGCTATTCACAAAAGCTTGAGCATCTTTAGCTTCTCCTCCCGGATATCTATCAAGATGGGGGTAATTTTTCATGTCAATCCGCGCTCCTTGGTATAACCTTCTCGCTAGGGCACCGACAGGTGGTGACCCTGATCCTTCTGATTCACGCGCACTATCTGAACTATGTTCGCGGCGCTGCCTTGTTTTCGCACGGCCCCTAGGGGATCTTTTCTCTTCGCGCTCCCTTCTTTCATTATTCAAGTTTCTTCCCGACATTACCTCTCTGTCTTCACCCGTTTGTGGTGCCCTCGTTCTTTCCACTCGAGATCCTAAGGGCTCTTGATTCACTTGTGGGGCAGGTAATGTCGGTACAGGAACTGCAAGAGATGGACTTGGGTTTGTTGGAATGATGTTTTCGGGAGGCCTTGGAGTAGTTTGTGGCCTAGGATGTTCGGGTTGTTGAGGTGGTCGTGTCCATGAGTAAGGATTAGGGGTGTTCCACGAATTATGTACGCCCCATTGAGCTGGATGGCCCCAAGGGAAATAGGTGGATGGAGCCTCTGGTCTAGGGAAACCATAAGTATTTTGGGGAGGATACCAGTCTGTCATGTGGGCTTGTGGTATTGTGTGGTGAACATATCCCGTGGGATGCCATTGGAACATATGTGGAGGCTGTCCGACATTGTACACTTGTGGTGTTCCTGCTCTCTATGCTACGCTTTGGCGAGGATCAGCGACATATCCGTAACCTTGAGGAGGTTGTGTTACGTTTGGCATCTGTCGCGGATCCTGGATCTCCGGTCTTGGTGGATTGAACTGAACTGTTGGAGTTGGAGTAACTGATGTGAAGGCTGCTTGCAGTGTTTGCTCTACAAGGTTTGTGAGATCTGCTTGAGAGAGAGAGCGTTGGTTCTCTAAATTGGTGGTGCTTCTCTGTTTTGCTGTAGATGTTTCGGGTCTTTCCAATCTTGGCTCTTCGCGAGGTTGTTGAATAGCTTGCAAGATCGGGTGCATTACAACTGGTGCTGTTCTCTCTGACTCTTCGCGAGATTGTACAGCTTGCAAGATCGGGTGTATCACAACTGGCACTGCTCTTGTCGATCCCAGATCTAATGGTGTATCGTTGTCTTGCTGTTCGAGGTTGACTGGTCGTATAGTTGAATCGCCGACCACTGTTTGTGTTCTTGAAGTTTCAGCGTTTTGCTTGTGTTGAAGCTCAGCGTTCATCAGATCTGGTTGTGGTGGATGAACTGCACCGCCTGGTGCCTGAGGTGTGGAGAGCTCGATCTGGGTTTGGGATTCAGATCTAGCTTCGTGAAGAACGCGTTGTTTCTCCTTGTTTAGTTTATCGGTAGTAAACTCCAGATCCAACCGCCTGGGTTGAATCGCACTCCTATTCTCATCCATTTCTCAGGTTACCAAATGCAACTTTGAATTGCCAATGGTCGAATTCAGGTGGGCGCCAGTTGATAAGCTCAGTTTTAGTAGAGATTAACAACGTGAGAGAGTTTAGAGATGAGAATGAGTGGAAAATGAACTTTATTGATTATTTTGGGGATTACAATCCGTTTACAATCTGTCTAATACAGGCGCTTTTCTCTACAAAAATGCCAACCAACCCCCTTTACAATGATCTATCCCCTCTATTTATAGGCCTATTTGCCATAACAGAATGCTGACGTCACCCGACAGCCGTTAGACCACTGGGTGCCTCTAGATTCTCCCGACTTATGTTCGGTGCGGTGTCACGTGAATCTGTTGGGGCGTGTTTTTCCGACTTTGTCTGGGCGCGCTCTTTAATTTCACCTTTTCCCGCCTCTTGAATTGACAAATGTGGGCCTCTTTTGGGCTTGATTCTCTATTCTTTTATTTGGGGCCGAGCTCTTATCAGACTGGCCCTATCAATGGCAAAGTGCTTTTTACAAAAAATATATATCAGATTAATCTTCCGGTAAAAGTGATAAATAGAAGATAATAGCATTAATTTTGTATTTGGTTGCAAAAGCACATTAACTTAAAAGTTTTTAATGCTTATGACCATGTTTTGCTAAAAAACGCAATAATGTAGTGAGTTTGCATTTAAACAAAAGAATAAAAAGAAAAAAACAGTGAAGTTAGTAAGTTCCAAAGTTTGTCTAACTGTCATGCCTCTTTTAGGATTTGCACACCCAAAAACTGTGTAGACTTGCATCCTTTAAGTCAAAGCATTAATAGTCTGAACCCAAGTTATTCAGTAATAGTACCTGTTCAGGTTGGCACCTAAACTGCTCGGTTCTGAAATAAGTATGCAGGAGGTACTAAAAGAAGTTGAATCCAGTAAGTAAGTGAAATTATGTTTATGTGAACAAAGGAAAGGAAGGTGAGTTGGCTGGGCTGCATAAGACCATCTGAAAGGAATGAATTCTAAAACGGTACAAAAAAAAAACACTTAAGGTTTTGTAAAATGACAGAATACCAGGGGCCAAAATGAATAAGACGGTTTCACATACATGAACCTGACCCGCGCTAGTAGGATTGTCAACATTAGTCCAAATTTGATTTCAATTATCTGAATGAGTGAATACTAGTATTATGACCTGAATTTTAAGCTACAAGTCATGTATGGTCAATAAAAATAAAGAGAGAAATTAAAAACGTAAAATCAAATGCTCAATGTGTGAATACCCGGCACTTAGTTCAATATAATAAACAAAAGCATAGTGAAATATTAGAAAATATATATGTTAGGGAATAAGTTACATACAAAATTGCACTTTGGTTTTCAACCTCGTCAGACCAAAAGAAAAGTCAAAGTATATTACCTCAAATTAGGAAGTGCAATGTAAAATTGAGTACGTAGGTGTTGACCCCTAAAAATGTGCGATCAAGATAGCATGAGATGCTCAGGGCATATTTGAAAAAGTTGTAAGAACTTGAAATGGCCACAGAAAATCTCGAGAATTATTTTTAAAGGGCACAAGTGTGGAAAAATACCGAGTGCTCCAGGTATTAGCTGAAATATACCAAACAAATTTGGAGGCCCAGAAATTCACGAGAGAACCATGAATTATGAGAAAGGCATTTCAAATGCTACAAGTTCATGAAATATTTGATGAATATTTTATGACAAGTCAAATATGTCGTTCCATGGAATTAAATTAAATAATTTCATGAAAATCAAGTTGAGATCTCCACATTGATTTTGGCATCCTTCTTTGGGCCTAAGCATTCTCAGATGAATGATCAAAATTGGAATTGCTATAATTCGGATACAGTCATGAAACTTGGCAAATGATATAAAATATTTCAGGGGTCAATAAATGGATATATTTATATTTTTACGACCTACATGATTTAATGAGTGTGTATACAAAGTTTCATGCACAAATAAACTTGGAGAGACCTCCAAATCATCTCATTCCCACACGGAACACACAGCAACATCAAGTTATAGTAAAAAAAATGCTGAAAATCAGCGGGCTTTCTGGCCCGGTGAGAAAGTGAGCCCGAAATAAAAAAGAGAGGAGCTGTGGACCCCGATTGTCAGACCTCCCTCTCCAAACCTTCGCTCTCAGCTGCTCCAATTGGCTAGCCCTTGGACCCCATTCGTCAGTGACAAAATCACCATACATATGGCGCTCGCTCGCTGGTCCCGTGCTTGGGTCCCGTTATAACAAAATATAAAGAAACCGGGGAAGGAAAGAAGAGGAGAACAGTCGTCTCTGACAAGTTCCGTTCCGGCCAAACACTGCACCACCACCAGAGTTCTTGGCACCGCTGGAAAGAGGGTGAAGAGGAGAATATGATGACATCAACCTCAGCTTCTGTCATGCCTGACCTGAAGTTCAATTTTTGAAGAAAGATTATTGGATTGTTTTAAAAGAAATGCAAAATCAACATAATTAAATCCATAAACATCAAATTGCTTGTAGCTACAGCTTTGTGGGGTGTCGGTAGTGATCTACAAACCATCAATTGGATTTAAAGAAAGGCAAGTATGTGAGAACACCAATAGCAGTTGAGGTCAGCATTAAGCTTGGTTGAACACCGGTTAACAGTGACTTAAGAGGTCAATTAATGATTCAGGAATATTAAGCATACAACTCAGATACTCAAAAAAAAAAAAAAAAAAACTAATGGCTCTAGTCTCAATTTGAGAGAACATAATGAAAGAGGTAATCATGGGTCATCTGCAGCAACACATTGTGATGGAAGCACCACGTAGCAGTAACATTAGGCTGACAGGAAGTAAGAAGAGATGTTACTTTCTAAAAAAAAAAAGAAGAAAGCTGGACTAGGCATCTTCGGCTGAAATTAAAAGAATCATATTGCTCTATCAATAAGAGACATATGACATGAGAAGAAATTGGCACAGCTGTGCTTTGATCAAAAGGCCAACAGATCCAAATCATCATACTTGTGTTGAATTTCTCCAAATAAAATTGATTACTGATTGGAAAAGGAAAATGATGCAGCCTGCAATTAACTTGATAAGTACATCAAGAATATAAGGCTCTAAATCCAGCCCATCACGGTGCTCATAAAACAATACCTCACATCTTATTGGGTTCAAAACCACACCCAAAGTAGAGATTATACATACTGTAAGAAGACAGTAGAGTTAAATGAGAGAACAAAATACTAAACTGCTCAAACACAGTAGAAGAGGGTATAGGGAATCATACCTGCAGCAACATTAAATGGTGACTTGACCTCTCCTCCAATAAGTATTGTACTCCAGAATACTGCAAAAGAAAATGAAAAGGAGCCTTATACAAGCTGAGTTAAAGGCTGGGCTACCAAAAGAAAATAAAAAAAAGAAAGAAAGAGTAAATTGAAGGTGAAATGGCCAAAGTACCCCTCATCCCTTCTATAAATAAGGAGGCAGTTGCACCATGAAAAAGAGGTTGGAAGGAGAGAGAATCTTGAATATCAAACTTCTGAAGAAACACCAAGAAATCACACACGCACCTAGAATAAAAATTTGCAAAACAAGAAAAGAGAGTGAGTTTAGGATAGCTATAAAAAAAATAAAAAAAATATAAAAAAATAGGAAAGGCTGTGGGTGGAGTTGCAAGAAGGAAGAACAAGCTTGTAATCATCTTCTGTTCGATTAATAGAAAAGTGGTAAATTCTCCATTTGTTGTTTTGAGAGTCAACTTTGTATTTGACCCAGCCACCAATCCATGGTGTGCATGGGTATGTTAGTTTGCATAAGTTCAAGGGTTGTAAAACCTGAGAACCATCTCCTTCTATCTATTTTGCTTTTGGATTTTCTTTGCATTTATGTGCATTAGATCAGTACATAGCAAAAGAATCATGGCATATTTTGATTAATTTTATCATTCCTCTTCTCCTTGTTGCCCCATCTTCATCTTCCCTAAAAAAAAAAAAAGAGAAGACAAAACAGTATGCATGTACCTATATATATTAACACAACTAAATACAAAAAAATAAAATAAAGGAGATACACACTTATGCTCTTGGCCTAGATACTGTAATATGGGAAGGTATTATAGTAAAATTACTTAACCATGTATCATGTTTGCATTATTATATAAATAAGGCTACACACCCATTTTCTGTTCTTTCATTTACTTTTAAATAAAAAGGAAAGAAAAGGGATTATAATCATGGATATGTATGCATACACAAGGTGAGAGACGGCATAAATAACAATATAATAAAATCTTAAACTTCATATGTCCATAGGCCATTTATTTCTCTTTTGCTTTAATTTTTTTTTTCTTTTGAGTTCCTACATCTAATAGGAAGTGTCATACACATATAAGTAATCTGCATATGCATTGCTTTCCCTTACATATGACAAGAAGACACACAAAATAAGTGATGAAATAAAAAAATGAATAAAAAAAAGAAGGAGAAGGAAATATCTTCAGGACAGCAGGTACCATGATGGCATCCAGAGAGTAGATACATCTCGTGGATTAAATGAAGTGAGGCTATTCAGGGGAGGGATACTCTTCCTGTGTTTGAAGACCATTTGAAGCAAAACCATGCTCATGGTGTGCCTCTTGCATGCTGAGACCAAGCCGTTATGCTGCCCGATTTTTGTCATGCCTCAATCCCTTGATGAAACAGCCCTCATCATGCCCTAATTACAACTTAAACCTAGTCCTAATGACAGTCACTAAACTACCTCAATTACCCTCTCTACCTCACAGCTCTACATAGCTATTAAATCTCAGCCATACTCCCTCTTACCCTGCTGAAACCACCTCACCTAAAAGGCATGCTGCCAAAAAATTTTATCAACTCCTAACCACCTAAAACCATCCTATGCCATCTTGCCTCCCCTCATGATCAGGGGCCATGAGATATCTGGATGATACTTCAAAGCCATGCCAAGCAACCATGGTCATCAAGAACTAACAAACCTCAGATCACCTTGCAAGTCATTACTCAAACCTGAAGGCTAAGCCAAGATGACAGCTCTCTACGAGTTAACAAAAAAAAACATCAACCTCAAAACAATCCCGTGCCATCTTACCTCTGACATATGCAATAAAAGAGAAGGAGCCTAACCTCAGAGAAGCTCGAGTAGATGTCATGCTCTTGTTGGCAAACTGAGATGATGCTGGCACTACCATTTCCTATACATCTCCCCATTACACATCTTCTCAATCACCATGGTGCTTTCGCACATGTGACATGCCAAATCCCAGAAGATGCCTACTTACTGCTTAAACCCGAAGGGTCCCCTCTCTATAAAGTCCAATCTCAGATGGCAGCCCTCCATATGTCAACCCCTAAAGGAAATAAAGAGAGAACACCAATTTCAAAACAGTTTCTTCATGGTGTATAGAATGAAATCATTGAGATCAGTTCTGATCATGAGCAAAAAAAAAAAAACAATATAAAACAAAAGATAAAAGAAAAAAGAGAGAAGGAGGGAACTTGATTTCAGAAGAGATGAAGCTGATGCTATATCCACGTTACCAACTTGAGTTGTCAGGGGCTTAGCAGTTCCTCAACAATCTCATGATGTTTCAATAGCCATGTCAAAGGCACACACAAGCCGATGTGCATCACCAACAACATCGTTTTGTCAAGTTGCCGACACACTCACTCAATGTGGCATAACCAGTGACTCAAGTTGGGGGCTGAGAATAAGGAAACATACATAAATGTCAGAAGATGTTGAGCCCTCACCATCGCTTTCTTGAATCAAATCAGACCCAAGCAGCGCCGATTGGAGCTATTGGCATGAACTGGTTTTGAGTGTTACTACCTCTCACCATGATTGGACCCAGATAATCTATCTTCATCAAACAGAAACATTGAAGTTCCTCATGGGCATTCTGTCGAATACCCATTGGGTATGCAAGAAATAAAGTCATGGCTGAGTTAAACTTTGTGCCCAGGACCCCCTCCCTATTACTAAAACACAAAAGAAGAAGGGAAAAAATGATGGCGTTTACCTCTCAAGAGCACTTGCATAGCCTCATATTGCCGCCCCGTCACTCAATTCCCTGCCCGTCTTTCTTCTGACGGCTGAACATGGCAGAGGCAGACCACTCTTCTTTCGGGCATTGCATCGAGCATCTGATGAACACGCGAAGGCAGAGACAGACCTCCTCCCTCTCGGCCGTTCCACCAGACAATCGACGATATACAAAAAAAAGAGATAGAACCAATCAAAAAGGGAATTCTGGCGTTGAGAAGCCTCACTGTTCAAACCAAGGAGAGAAGTATATCGCTTACCTTGCGACGCTCCTCCAGGCTCCTGATCATTGCCTCCAACATTCAGTGGCGTAATGCCTTCCTCATGGCCAAGCGCAGCGGAGGATCAGCCGCACCCTGAGGCCGTGAGGTACCTCACTCGGCGTCTCTCTCCACGAAGGTCACGAAACCGTTCTTCCCTCTTTTTGTTTGGAGCCGACTCGATGGATCCTTGGCATTTTGAAATCCCTCGTCGGAGCAGACGAGGTGAAGGAGAAGGAAATGACCCCTGAATGGACTCGGTGCATCTCTTATGAATCACTGACTGATGGTCCCCACTAGACCTATTCATGTGTCGGCTCAAGAACGCCCCGTTCACACAAAAATACGAACAGGCGCCCTAAATCTCAGGATCTCCTGTTGCTGCTTGTGTATGGCGGGTCTCTGACCATATCATGTACATTGTACAGCCATCCGTGTGCATGCGTAATGGCGCTGACGTGGCTCAATCAGAACCCATCAAACTTCAAAACTTCACCAAAAATCATAGAAAGCTCAGAAAAATCCAAACCAAATTCCTATAAATCCAGAAAAATATGAGGAACCCATTTTTACTAAATATCATGGTCAAAAAACCCTCCAAACCCAATTAAATCATCCTAAACACGAAACTTATATTTGATCAGTATATCGCCACATTAAACGTTTCATCGAGAATCACCGAAAACTCAGATAAATGAGAGGAAGAATTCTCTGAAATCGAGGCCATGAAAAGAATAGATGCTCATGGCATAGTTCTATCATGCCCCAAGAAAAATGAATTTGTTACGGGTGTCAGAAAACCCGTTAATGCAAAATGTTTAAAAGATGGTCTAGTTTCAGGAATTCGGTGGAATTGAGACTCATCCACGACAAAGCTAATGTGTTTTCAGAAGATTCTCATCCGACATTGACAATCAAAGGAAGTATGGGCCACGTATTTCCAACAAGTCAAAAAGATAAACTGTACTCAAAGTCATTTCAGGACCCAACCGTTCGGTCTCAGAAATGGAGTCTTAATCCCAAAACAAGACCAAATGCGACTCTTTCAAGACCTAATCCACTAGGTCTCAGATGAGGAGTCTCCATTACACCCAAATATAAAAGAAAAGTATGCACATGATATCATCGGGAACTAGCCGCTAGGCCGCAGATATGGAATCCTGATATCAAAACCAGAATCAAAGCCAAACAAAAAGAAAAGAAAATACGAAGTTCAAGTCAATCCAAAATCAATCCAAAATCCCATCAACGAGTGGAATCGAAAGTCCAAATCCAAACAAAAAAAATCAAAGTACTGTACTCTGAAGGCTCAATGAAACCCTCCCAGACGTACAGTTCCCCTAGTGCCTGAGTGATCCCGCGACCTCACTCCCAATAGCACACTATCCTGA
This sequence comes from Rhynchospora pubera, assembly GCA_028095005.1. NCBI lineage: Eukaryota > Viridiplantae > Streptophyta > Magnoliopsida > Poales > Cyperaceae > Rhynchospora > Rhynchospora pubera. The sequence continues at coordinate 141,760,282 of CM051460.1, forward strand.
CTGCTGAAATCGTTCCGGTGACTCAAAGCCCACCTGACAAAATCTGCTGATGGACCAAAATCTCTGTGATATCTAGGTGATCCCACGACCTCACTGAAGATAGCACTCTATCCTGACTGCTAAAATAGCTCCGGTGACTCAAAACCCACCCGACGAAATCTGCAGACGGATCCAAACTCCATGGTGTTTGAGTGATCCCATCATCTCACTCTCAATGACGCTGTGTTCCGATCACTAAAAACAGCTTCCGATGGTTCAAAACCCATCTGACCAAGGATGCTGAAGAATCAAAACTTAAATCACTCAATGTCTTGTCAGATAAAAGAATTCTGTTAATTCCAGACCCGTCTGATAAAAATCATGACTGATGAAACCTCATAAAAAAGAAATAAATCCCAAAAACAATGAAGACAAACATGCATGAAATCGCATCAAAGAAGGAGCATTTTTGGCTATACACATGATACAACCCCCAATGAAGAACTATCATGCAGAAAATAAATCATAAAAACGAATGACGAGTATCAAAGCATAACCATTCACAAAATGTCCATACGCATATGCATGGCATTAATTGTTTTATTGACAATTCTCTAACAGTCTGCAGTATATATATTCTTTGATATTCCCGATCCAGAGGTGCCTAGGAGAGTAACCAGGGTAATTAACGGCGGGGGCTTGCGCCCGTCGGAAAGAAAGAACCTACACCAAATAATAAACTCTCGGAGGAGCATAAGTCCGCACGAGCGAACATCTCTTTAATGGGAGGCGTCCGTGGTCGGGGCTTTGGCCTGCGAGGGGATATCTGATCCGATCCTTCTTTTTGTTTTCCTTCTCAAACGGGGAGATCCGTCAAAAAGAGCCGGACAGTAGGTGACTTCATGACCCTCTCGAGATGCTTCACAATGCTTTCGCCAAGGCAATTCATCGCTGCGTTCATCAATTAGTTGCTCTCCGTCACTGCTGCAGACTAAACCAAATAAGTAGCTAGAACACCTCAATTCGTCGAATGCAATCCCAATTCACAACAGAGGCAACTTCAGCAGAGGCTACGACCCTCTACAACCTGGCTACAGCCGATGCGGTCACCGAAAATCCTCACTGACACCATCAAGGGAGGCGTCCAGTCGAACGGAAGAATATCAGAAATCATACTCACGAAAGAGGGAGGGAGGCGAGTCAGAGCTCTGCATAAGCACGGTTCACTCAAGCAGCAATACCGACAAGTGAAACCCACAGACTGAATCGAACCCGACCCTAACTCGCTCGGTGTACAGGCGCAGGCGCGAACCAAGCGACTCAATCAACCTAAACCCCAGCGTCCCTCACCGATCTTCTGTGACGGCCAGCCCGTAACGAGTCCCAGACAAGCGAACAGCAAAACAGCAAAGCTACAACCAATTAGAAAATTCTGCGAAGCAGGAAACTTCAAAAATACATTAAAAATAGCTGGATTATCAGAAAAATTCTCATAAAATATCAAAATGTCAAGGAAAATGTGAAAATATTTTAACATATCATGTCATGCCAAAACACTAAAGCACAAAATATTTTAAGATTAAAATACTAAAAGGATAGCCATAATGGAAAAATAATAAATTTACATGGTTAAATAAAAAAAAAAAAATCATTTTGAACATTCTATGTTCTGGCCAGCAGGTACATTTGAACGTTTTATGTTCTGGACAACTGGTACATGTTCTGAACGACAGGTACAGTCAAACATTAAAATCTGCAAACAAATTTGAAATAAAAAAACATCACCAAGAAGGTCAAAGACAGAAGTTTAAAAGTGCAAATTTAAATGTCCAAACTCAAAAGTCCAACCAAAGGTTGAAAGTCTGAAACTCAAAAGTCACAACTGAAAAGTCCAACTCAAAATCCAGAATGCCAAAATTCAAAAGTTCAAACCGAGTTCAAACTTTAAACCAAAGTCTGAAAAACCAAAACTCAAAAGTCAACTTTGTGCTAGCTTAAAAATGCAAGACTTAAAAGTCAAACTCAAAAGTCCAAAAATGCAAAATTAAAAGTCCAAACCTGAAAATGACACAAAGTCTAAAAATGGCACAAAGTCAAAATGACACAAAGTCAAAATGGTCCAAAAATCTAAAAAAATGGCCCAAAAGATACAAAGTCAAAAGTGACATAAAGTCTTAAAAGTTAAAAGTTCGTCCCTCCAAGACTGCATAGCATTTCGCCTTGAAGGAGACACCCTCCTGATGTTCAAATTGAGAAAAAGGAAAAGTCAATTCTGAATTATCACTGAAGTTCCTGTCAAGAGAAGACATAGCGCATCTGTACTCGAGACTGGAACGAAATCCCAAAATCTCTAAATCCCCAAACGATTGAGGACTGATCTAGGATACTAAATTTCCTAGCATCAAACTTGAAATCCCCGTGACGACATTAAGCCTGATCCAGCAAAAAAACTAAATATCTTAAAATGTGAAACTAAAGAACTAAATTGCATCATTCATGTTTGCATGGCACTATTCAAATGACTGCCCTTCTGCTTTGTTTTCACCCTGAAACTCTCTACCAAGCCACAATCCTTAAAATGGACTTTATCCACTTACGGCATCTAAACTTTGATTATCCCGATCTAGAGGTACTCTTGGCCCAGTTCGTAACTGAGTCCGGAGGTAATTAACAGTAGGGGCTTGCGCCTACTGGAAAAAAAAGGACCTACAACAAACAATCAACTCTCGAGGTACTTAGAACCGCATTAGTGCCCTTCGCTCATTCGGAATGGGCAGTAACGACGGGTCTCAAGATGCTCGAGGGGTATCTGATCCGCATTTTCTTCGCCCCATAGAGGACTATCTGATCTTTCGTGGTTGGACTGAAAAAGTGCGAGACAATGATATATATAAATACTTTGTTTATTGTTTGTGTGATATGCATGATTATATATGTTTGATATATTTGTGCTTTGTGATATATATATATATGCTGCATGTGTTATCTAATGTAAATTGGGTACCAATTTGGTATCAATTCGGCTAGCAAATTGGGCTAGCCAATCAAACATGCGAAACCCAAAAAAAAAAAGAATTTTGTAACGGTTATTAAGGAATAATCGTTACAGAATATTATAATTTTATTTTTTTTATTATAAATATTATCTGTAACGGTTATTACCTAATAACCGTTAAAGAAGACTGGCTTCTGTAACGGTTATTATCTAATAACCGTTACAGATGTTCTCCAAATACCGTACTTGTTCCGTCCACAATACCATAACGGTTATTATTTAATAGCCGTTACACATGTTCTCCAAAAAACTGTACCAGATTTTCCTTGCATAATACCATAACTGTTATTAGATAATAACCGTTACAGAAGAGGGGGCTACTGTAACGGTTATTAGACATTCTGTAACGGGGGCTACAGTAACATTTCGTGTACCGTTACAAATGTCTTTTATTAACCGTTACATAAGCCGAAATTTCGCGTAGTGTTGTTTGGGACAAAAGACTTAGTTGTTATTGTGTTGCACAATTTTTTATATAAAAAAATTAAATCGTAGATTTGAATATTAACATGAAATAACATTAGCATTACTCTCAATTTGAAATCAATATTATATTATTATTTAACCATTTCTCATAAACTTAATACTTGATCATATGAAATATTATTTTTCCTATATCCTTGCACACAATAATAATAATTTAATAATATTTTTTTTATTGTTTAAGCCATAGGCAGCATATTGTAGAAACTAACACATAAACCTATTTATTACCATACATATTATTATTGATTTTTAAAGTATGATTTAAAAGAAGCAATCCAATCCAAGAGTGTATATACACTTCTTTAACTCGCAATTTGAATTATTGATTTTTAAAGTATGATTTAATATATTCCGTTAAAACTCTCTGTTTTTTTTTTAAGATAGATTTAATATATTTCGTTGAAACTCTATTTTCTTTTGATGGCAAGGTCAATCCAACGTGCTAACCATGACGTTAATATTATTAAATCTATTTCATTTAAGTAGTAATCTATAATCTATATCTATAATCTATAATATATAATCTATAATCTATAATCTATAATCTATAATCTATAATCTATAATCTATAATCTATAATATTAATTAAGTCGCGATATTTTTTTCTCTATTTTTTACTGCTATTTTGTATAATCAAAAATAGTTTTTTTATTTTTTGTATTTCTTTTACAATTAAAAATAGTTTTTTTTTATATTTTAAAAATAGTCATTCTAATCATCATTTAATTTAGAAATTAAATATATTTCGAAATTTAAGATAATTTATGTTGAATTATTGTCATCTAAAAAAAAATATAACGTAACGAAACTATGACTACCATGTCTAGTTATAATAATGTGGTGTTATAATTAGAGTCGATTTAAAAAACAAGTCTATCATTTCCTTCGTAGCACATTCATCTTACATGGGAAAGTAGGTGAATGTTTTTCTTTTTTTTTTTAAAAAAAAGAGAGATCTCTTTGCCATTTAACTTTTATGAAATTAAAGATGTATAGAGGGCTTGAACTCTTGACTTTTTTGGAGACTAATCTAGTACTCTTACTACTAAATCATTAGGCCACCTGCCCTCACATGGAAAAGTTAAATATCCATTTCTTTAACTCACAATTTGAATTATTGATTTTTAAAATTTGAGAAATGCTAATGACATCATATAGGATGATGTGATCCGTCCAATATGATCATATTTACGTATAAAATTTCGAAAACCAATCTAAACTGTTAGATTGAATCTTCATATTGAGAACTCGCGTGAAACCAAATTTTATGCTCTTTGTCAGCGAATCAATGAAAAGGAAATTATTTAAGTCCGAGTACAGGGCACTTTCAGCTTTTATTTTTAAAATATTTATAAAAAAAGACACTCCATTCTTAATTTCTGAAAGTTAAGTGCCCAGGCTTGTTGTTTAGTTACGTCCCTACCGACTAGCAAGGGTAAAGAAGGGATGGCAGAGGGCGAGGGTGAGAAGCAGCGCGGGTGAGTGTGGTTATCAACCCAGGTTAATTAATTGATAGAAACAGTCCCCCGACCTCCTCTAAGCCCAAATATTTAATAATTTTCAAAGCTCTCTAGATAGGTATCCACTGTTGTTTTGTGAGGTTCAAGGACTTTCTAAGCATTTGCTGTCATTATTATACTGAATTACTGATAAATCTCTCCAAAAATAAAAGATTCACTGATACAGAGGGATGCTAGCTAGTATACTCTTGATGAATTGATTGATCTACTAATTTGTACCAATGTTTAACATAAATGCAAGTGAACAAATCAGCAGCTAAGGTTGATCCAGCACAGACCAAAAGAAGGGTGAATTCACTGACAGCATGATTGTAAAGTGATAACGATGCCAGGATCTTTTGGTCATGTTCGTTTTCTTTTTTACAGTTTATACATTGTAATGTTAAAATAATGCCAAAAATTTTTATTTCATGCTGCTTTATTTTAATATTTGGATTTTTTTTTTGAGTCTGAATATGAAAAGAGGAAGGAGGCTGCATCGCATGCCTGCACCACTTATGAAAGAGGAATTAACCGACTCTCAGAAAGGAACTAAGGGTGCATATTACGCTTTCTTTTATTCATATATAAGTAAAAAAAAAATAGAAAATTTGATACGAATCTTATCCAAAACGAAGACGTACCTACAATTTAAAACATTACGATTGAATATATAATCTATAAAGATTGGAGAGTCAAAAGTGGGAGTGGGGTATCAAGATGCACTTGTAAAAGGATGCTATATATTGTTGGATAAAGAACTCAAATATTTTATCATAAATCAATTCCTCACAAAAAAGACCTCTCAAATCCCGAAATGGGGACGATTAGGACTCCGTCCCTTTAAATAAACAAATCCATTCCATCCATCCATCATTCATTCCTCAAACCCCAACAAATCCTCTGAGAAATAACAGAAAGAAGATACAGAAATGGCGGATACAAACCAATCACAGGCTGGAGACCAGCCGGGCCCAGGCCAGTCGAGCAGAGGCGACCCGGGCGCAGGCCAGTCGAGCGGAGGAGGCCAATTGGACGAAAGCCAGTTGAGGGACCGTTTAAATATCAAGGTATACGATTTCCATATTTTTCTCCGTGATTTTTTTAAACCAAAAGTGCCAAAATTAGACAAAATTATATTTTTGGTTATTTTGGTTAAACAAAATCACGATATTTACTCCTAATAATTTTTTTATCTCACTTAGTTTTTAAAGTATTTCGTTATAAAGTTATACGGAATTGTTTAAGACCATCCTTAATATTCTGTCATCCCCATCATCCCAGTTTTATCCAACGTTGTTTTTATTTCTAGCAACGCGTTTTTCTATTTTTGGAAAAAATAGATCCAGCGTTGTTTCTGTTTCTAACTTCGATCCTTATCCCCTGTAACTCCTTACCATCGTACTCTGTCCCCTCTCCCACACAATGCAACTAACTCATATTACCGTACGTTGTCTTCCCCCTCCCACACACACTCCCATCTCCATCGCCTCCCTCTCTGTAACTGTTATAGTTAATATATGTAATTGATGTAGGTGGACTACTAATTGTTGAAAGTAATATCGTAACTGTTGAACTTAATATATATAATTATTGAAGGTAATATCATAACTGTTGTAGGTAATATCGTAACTGTTGAAGTTAATGTATATAATTGTTGAATATAATATCGTAACTGTTGATGTTAATATATATAATTGTTGAAGGTAATATCGTAACTGTTGAAACGACGGAATCAGTATCAGTGTATACACAATCATATCGACTGATAAACGTATACATGTGGATCCTTGCACTTGCAGTTATAGCTGCTGCAATTTGCACAGCTCCTAGCTTAGGAAACCCGTCTTCTGAACCTTCCTCTGGATGAGCCCAGTATGAACGCCAAAGCTTTTCCTTAAAACAAGGAGAAAGTAAGTTAGCGTAAGGAAAGAGAAGAAATTATATATATATATATATATATATATATATATATATATATATATGTTGAAGTTAATATATATAATTGTTGAAGGTAATATCGTAACTGTTGATGTTAATATATATAATTGTTGAAGGTAATATCGTAGCTGTTGAAGGTAATATCGTAACTGTTGAAGTTATATATATAACTGTCGTATTCGAGGGAATACGAAGGGCGGAAAAGAGGAGCGAAAAAAGATCTTACGGAAGGTGAGTGAAGCAAGAATGAGTTTTGGATTTTTAAAAACGGAAAACGCGTACAGGGAATGGTAGCCAAAAATAGAAAACGCGTTAGTAACTGTTGGGGATGATGGGATGGTGAATATTGGAGATGATCTTTATCAGCCCCGAAAGTTATAGCCTCGTTTCCGTTAAAGTTTTATATATATCTATTAAATTTTTATATGCTTGCTAAAAATGTGTTGGCCTCGAATTGTGTGGCTTGTACTTTCTTGGTTTAACTTTAATTGGCGAAATATGTTTGGGATCGAACTTTCTCGGTTGAAATAAGCGGGAATTCGGGATTTGATAGAAGGTTTATATTCTTAAATAAAGCCCTGTTCTTGTAGCTTATCATTTTTTTTTTTTTGAAACAAGCAGAGCTTTTAGTACTCTACCACTTTCATTAAAGAAAGTTAAAAAACATACAAAGTCTTACTGCAAAATATAATAGAGTTTAATAGAATAACTCTACCCCAAGTTGCACGGTACTAGTATATGGTACCAAGCCCCCTTTTTCTTATTCCCTACCCTTAGCACTTGACCCAACAACCACATACAGTCATAAAGAACAAGCATATAACACAAATAGAGTCTTAAGATAAATAACAACATAAATAGGCCAAATATTAGCAACATTTTTTATTTTTCGACACCCCTTCTTGTATAGATGTTGCCTCCCATCCACCTTTTGTCAAGCTTGATCCAATTGAAGAGGAAGCTCATTGACATCAGGGATCATCCCAAAAACTTGCTCCTTCAATGCAGGTTTCCACAGAACTGACCAATGATTAAGCAATGATTTGATTAGAGAAGCAGTATATCTATAAGTATGGTGCTTATCTGACTTAAAGCATATCTTATTTCTATTATTCCACAGAATCCAAAATATTGCACCACAACAAATTTGGAAAGCATCTAAGAGAGATATATGTAAAGAGTTATTATATTGTAATAAATCTTCAAGAAAATAAGGTTCAACGTTACAATCAAACTGTTTCAGGAACCATAACCATATCAATCTATTATTAGGGCATCTAAAAAAAAGATGATCTATTGTCTCCAAACTCGGACAATAAACACATGAAGTGTCCCCTATCCATCCTCGATATGCTAAGTTATCTTTTGTTAATAATCTTCTTTTGCTCAGTAACCATAAAAAAAATTTAATTTTTAAAGGAACCTTTGTTTTCCAAATAATCATGCCCCAATCACTTGTTACCCCTCGATGATCAAGCCACAGGTATAAGGATCTCGTGGAAAAACATTCTTTATCTTTACTCATCCATCTAATATTGTCATTGCTGTCAGATAAAGGGAAGTAAGAGCTTATCATATATCTCAAAGAATCAAAATCTAGCATATGTGAGTAACTTAGTTGCCTCCTAAATTGCAAGGAATTCATATGATTGTTCATGACAGAGGCAACTGTGATTAACTTGTTTGTGCAAATATTATAAAGAGATGGAAATAAAATGTTTATGGAAATATCTCCACACCACTTATCTGTCCAAAATTGTACTGAATTACCATTACCTACTTCAAAAGAGCAGTTTATCTTAACTATTTGTTCTATTTTTTTTAAAGAGCTCCAAAATGGAGACCATTTCTTTCTATTTGTGGTGGTGTCATATTTATAGGTAATTATATCTTTCCACCAACCATGATAATTCGGATCTTTTATTCTCCACCACCATTTACCTAACAAAGCATAGTTCATATTTTTTAGGTTGGTAATCCCTAACCCCCCATGTTCCTTAGTACGAGTAACACTCTCCCAATTGATCAAATGGTATTTTTTCTTTATTCCAGCATGCCAGAGGAAATTAGATCTAATAGTATCTATTTGTTGTTGTATTTTTTTGGCATATTATGGAAAGACATCATATATATAGCCAAGGAGGAGAGTACACTGTTTATCAAAGTAACCTTTCCTCCATAAGATAGGAGGCAATCCGTCCAACTTTGTAACTTGCGTTGTAAATTATCTAAGATCCCTTGCCAATCTTTGTATCTTGTTTTTTTTCCAATGTAATGGGATCCCTAGGTAATTGAGTGGAAATCTATGGAGCTGACAACCGAAGATATTAGCTAAATGTGAAGCCTTTTCCTCATTCACATTTATTGAATACGCTTCGCGTTTATCATAATTAATTTTCAAACCCGACAGTGCCTCAAACCCTATAAAAATCCACTTGAGGGCATGAATCATGTTTTCATCTGCTGGACATAAAATAATCGTATCATCAGCATAATGTAGGTTTATCAATTGATATCCATTATCTATATATGGACCTAATCCTCTTAATAAATTATGTTCCCTACCTTTCTTTATCATATGATTCAAGCAATCTGCAACTAGATTAAATAAAATTGGTGACAGGGGGTCACCTTGTTTTAACCCTCGATGAACTTTAAAATATGGGGAGGTGTTACCATTTAGGTTGACACACACCTGTCCATCTATCAAGAGTGATGAAATCCAATCTATCCATTTACTATGGAATCCTCTAGAAATTAGAGTTTCTCTTAAGAAGGACCAGTTCACTCTATCGTACGCCTTTTCCATATCTATCTTAAAAATGATGCCTTCTTTTTTATCTTTTTTTGTTGAATGTATAATCTCATGTGTACACACTACATTATCAAGGATGAACCTCCCTTTCAGAAAGGCGGCTTGCGATTGGTCTACAATTTTATTTATTAATGGTGTTAATCTATCTGTAAGCACTTTCGTTATCCATTTGTAGATGCAATTTATAAGACTAATTGGTCTATAGTGCTTAATCTCAATAGCATCTCTTTTTTTTGGTAATAGACATAACATGGCTCTATTCAATTTGGCTACATCTAGTCTGTGAAGGTAAAAATCTTCAAATAAAGCCATGACATCATTTTTAATCAAGTTCCAATTTCTCTGATAGAAAGAGAAAGGGATGCCATCGGGGGCCGGGGCTTTATCAGCTCCAGAGTTGAAAAGAGCATTTCTCACCTCATCTTCGGTGAAAGGTTGAATTAAAAGAGCATTATCTTGCTCCGAAACTTTATCTTGTGTGGACCAAAAATCCATGGCTAAGTCTATGTACTTCTCACCTTCTACCCCAAATAAATTTTTGTAATATGAAACAATATGTTGTTCAATATCTTTAATGTTATTAGTGTACGTGCCATCAATATTCATCCCTAAAATTAGATTTTTTTTCTGTCTTTTTGTGGCTATCTTATGGAAATATTATCACCGTGCAGAATTCATTGCACCTTAGACCTTCTATGCCAATAATGTTGTTCTTCATCTAAAATTTCATCTAACACCTGTTTAATATTAACGTATTCTTCACTTTCCTCAAGAGTCCAATCTCGTGACTCTTGAATATGCTGAAGTTTATCTAGGGACAAAAGATTTTGTTGTTTGATCTTTTTGCGTGCACCATAATAGTTTTTTGCCCACCCCCTCATCTTTTTTTTAATAAATTTTATCTTTTGATTCCAACCTTTAGCCATATTACTACCTATTTGTAAACGGGACCACCACTTGGGCATTAAACTATTGAACTCCTCTTCATCATTCCAAGTTTTTTCATATCTAAATAAGGGTACGTTAGTGACCGAGTGACCGGTTGTTAAAATAATTGGGGAATGATCGGACTTAAATCTTGGTAGAGCTTTGACTATTCCATCTTTATAATAATCATTCCAATCTTGTGAACAGAGGTAACGATCTAGCATAGCTAAGCAAGGTTTATTTCTCATATTGGACCAAGTGAATTTTTGCCCTACTAGAAAAATCTCTTTTAACTCAAGATCATCTATCGTTTTGTTAAAGAGCCTAGAACCAGCAATATTAAAATGACTACCATTTTTTTCCTCTCTATATCTTAAGGCGTTGAAATCTCCAAAAACTAACCAAGGGCCCCTCCACATCTGTCTAAGATCTACTAACTCTTGAAAAAATAATGTTCTTAAATTGTTATTAGTAGGCCCCTCCACATTTGATAAATGAATGTCGATATATATATATCTTTTGACTTTTGAGAGAGTGCAATTATTTTTTTGAGTCGAAGAGAGAGAGTGCAATTATGATAAATGTTTGTTTGTGTTGAAATAATTTGATAAGATATTAGGGATAAAAAGTAAAATTAAGAGTTGATTGATTATAATTTTGTACCTTTATGCATGTATATTTTTAAAGTGGAACTTGGCCAAATGTAAGTCACATATTTGCAGAATTGCAGTCAACATGAGATCACAAAAATTCGAACAGAATCATCTATAGTACTATAAAAGGGCATTTGGTTGGAAAGAAGCAATAAGTCATAAATTGCACAGAAAATAACAAGACCACGAGCAACTTTTCTGATCTCTTTTTTCTTGTAATTGCACTTAAGCTACTGAATTTGAAGCCCTGGAGCGCCCTGTTTGAGTTGTATGTATTTACGATCATTAGTTTTCTGTGGATAATTTCAATGTTTAGTGAAAAGCTTTTGGCATAAAGGTAATTCTGCATCATATCATAACAATCTATTAGTATTAAATTTGAGTAAATCTATTGTGAACCATGGTTCATATAAGCATTCGTGCACTATGACTGTTTTGATTGGTGGTTTCACAAATTGTCAAATCTAATTTAACCAACCCAATCTGTATATTGAAATCTCATAGTAAACAAAATTTTACAAATTTTTTAATTTTTTTTCGATTTTTTTAAGCTTGCCATTTTTTGCTATAAATATACTAATTTGTAATAAAAAATGGCAAAATTTAAAAAAATCGAAAAAAATAGTAAAAGAATTTAAAAAATTGTAAAATTTTGTTTGGTATGAGATTTCAATACATATATTGGATTGGTTAATTTAAATTTATCAATTTGCAAAATCACCGATCAAACGGTCATGGTGCACGGAGCACTCTATGCATCATGATTCACAATAGATTTGCTCTTAAATTTTTATATTTTTAATTAGATGCAGTAAAAATTTATTCTTTTGCGTGGAAAAATGTCTTATTAGGAGATGTATTAAAAAAATTTATCTGCACTTCTGCAGTCTCCTTTAAATCGGAATTGTATAAATTCTTGTGGTCTAATTTTCGGGTTTTTGTTTGAATCGCAGAATGCAGATTTAGATAGCTTAACTCTCTGGCAATTTATTGTAGGTGAAGTATGGCAATATGCACAAGTTGTTTGTCAATTTTGACATGGGCAGCGCACAAAGTTTTGACAAGCTGTACAGTGAAGTCAGGCTGGCTTTTAACTTAAGCCGATTTCCTGGTTTCATTCTGACATACATTGATGCGGATGGTGACACCACCATGGTCCATGATGCCCAAGAGCTGAGGAATGCTGCTGATGGTGCCCCCGTGGAAAACGGGAATGCCGAAAACCAAGGGAATGCTGCTGGTGGTGCCGAAAACCAAGGGAATGCTGCTGGTGGTGCCGAAAACCAAGGGAATGCTGCTGGTGGTGCCGGAAACCAAGGGAATGCTGCTGGTCATCAAAATAGAAAAACATTGTGGATGAATGTTCAGCCTCGTTCAAAGATGCAGCAAATACATAAATTCCTCTGCTGCTGCGGCGTCTGCTACTGAATCACGCGACCTTCAAATACAGTATATGGAACTTGGAATGGCTCGAATTTCACCATGCACAATTTCAGTAGTACAGAAGAATAATGTATTTGGACATTTCAATTTGAGTGATTAGCTACATAATACAGAAGAAAAATCTATTTAAAATTTAATGTTATTGTTAATCAATTACATGTGGCGCGGCTTCCAACTTTTTATTGTAAGTGTTTGTTCACTAATAACTGATATGAGTTATTGTTAATCTATTTAAAAGTTAAATGTTATTGTTAATCAATCAGTCAGACTACTCAGGTAGAGTTCACTAATAACTGATATGAGTCAGATGTATAAGATGGAGACAAGGACTTTGCCAATGCTTCGTGTGAGCAGCCATCTCTATGACTGTTAATTCAAGTGGATGTCTTAGATTTTATTTATTTTTTAGTTTAGAATTATATCAATAATAATTAAATGTGTACGTATCATAAATATTGTAGAACACTTAAACGCATGGCATTAATTTGGAGATGATTTTTAATCACTGCATGTATAATGTGTGGTTGCATATATATAATTATCAATGATATATTATGGTATTTAAATGTGCTAATTTATCAACACTTGCATGTGGTATGATTTAGGATAGTGAGATCAAGTGGCATGTCTTATAACCACTCTGCAGATTGATCGTCAGGCGGCTCTATGGTCACATGCTACTAGTTTATTTTATTTCACGGTTGCTATTATATTTTCTCGTGTTAAATTGAGTCATGGGTGTGTGTGCCATTATTTACTAGACTGCCTCTCAATTTCCTCTTTACAATTGCCAGTACCATGTTTATTAGTCTCGCACCCTTTGGCCGGGGATGTGAGCTAGTCAGCTAGGAGCTACGTTTCGTCGAGCAACATTTCGAGTAGATCTCTATTAGACACGGTTGATATTATTATTGGAATAATGTGAGCATAATTTAATTTAGAAATTTTCCAGCTCAATTTCAGCAATTAGCTCTGGATACTTCCAGCTCACTTTCACAATCGCTCTGAAATTATAAATCCTTTATGGAGTGATGTGGGTTTTATTTATCTCGTGTTATATTATATTAATACTATTATATCTCCAGAGATTTTTTTCTATTTACTTTTGACATGCATGTCATGTAGATCGCAGTAACACATAAAGTCACACATGCATAGATATTGCATTTGAATTATAGGACGACCTTAGACTCACAATATCACCACACTGAGTATTCACATGCTCATTCCACATAATTTGATTGTGGAGACAAGGTTCAAGTTTTTGACATGTAAGAGGAACAACTGAAGACGCAGCTGAGCATGAATCAATAATCACTATTATGTTATTTTGTAGTATCTTGTTTGTCAATTGGTTGGAAATTTTGATATGCAAATATTTTACCAACTCTTTTGTTGTATGAATATCGATGTCTTTATCATGCGATTATTATTTGTGATTATTTATTTTTGTGACACTATTTTATATCTTTACTAGGGTTGGACATGGAGCTTCGCTCGATATAGTATTTTTCACATTTTTTTTTAAAATATATACTATGATTTAAAGTAATATTTAGAATATTTGTTAATAATAATTTGAAGAATGTAAAAAATATATACTTTTAAGAAATTATGAATCAATTTAATGCCAAAAGATTGGAACAAAGTGTGGGCTTATATATAAATAATGTACAATGTGAAACGGGAAGGTTGTTATTACATAGGCATAAATCATTCAAGACGAAAAGGAAAATGTAATGAATACGTATTGATATGTGTAATTGTAGAGTGACATAAAGCAGCCTAAAACAAAAGTGTAAGAAAGGGAATTTGAAGTAGATTAAAATTATAGTCGAATTAATTTATATGAGAATAGTGGTAATAGTTTTATAAAAAAAAATTGATGACAGATTTTTTTGATGAAAGGCAGAAGATAACTTACCGAATAGGAATATAATAAATTAGTATATGAATTTCAATGAACGTATGTTAATAGAAGGTAAATTTGCTTATTTGTTATAATTGAATATGTGTAATAAATATTTAAAAAGTTATAGACGTAAAACATAAATATTGTTAAATTTGACTAAAATGCAGGCATGCAGCACATTTTTCCCGAAATAACTACAAATGTTTACTTCCACAAAACGTTGATTTAATAATAATTTTTATTTCATAATTTAAGGATCACAACGTTATCTGGACGAATGTTATCTGGACGAACGCTATAGGATCGTGGAATTGAGGAGAGTACAATTTCAGGTTCCGTTTTAGTTGCGTTGACTCCATTTGGTGAGGGAACCATTGGTTGGTACGGGACACTGACACTGAGCATTTGATACCGAGTGTGGTTTAATAGGTTGAGTTGTACCAGAAAATGTTGGTTTAGCGTTAAGGCAACGGGAAAAAGAGAGTATGGGACTTCATTGACTGTGCATTTGCTTAATTTATTGGTATTATAAAAACACATATCCAATACCAGTGGCTTAAGTTATAATGAGATTACGATATCTTTAATCATTACCACTGGACTTGGGTGAAGCATAAAGACATTCCATATGTCAAAAGCATTTAAGCATGCACTGCCATTCAAACATTGGAGCTTAAGTCACAGCATTTTATCATCTATGTATTTGCTGAGTATCTTAATTTGCTCACTTTCCTTCTATTGTGCTGGAAAGTAATTGACGATTTACGTTTTGCAAAACCTGTCAATTTCCTTTTAT
This sequence comes from Rhynchospora pubera, assembly GCA_028095005.1. Classification (NCBI taxonomy): domain Eukaryota; kingdom Viridiplantae; phylum Streptophyta; class Magnoliopsida; order Poales; family Cyperaceae; genus Rhynchospora; species Rhynchospora pubera. The sequence goes on from CM051460.1 coordinate 141,775,788, forward strand.
GCTGAGATATTCTTCCCTTTTATTCGGTTCCAGTGCTGGAATATTAATGTCTCTTAGACCTTTGCTATTTTGCAAAAACTTGCACTCCACTGTTAATGTGGAGATATCTCACCCCCTTTAATTTTTTCTTTATGTTGCAAAAACTGTCAATATTACCTCTTAATTGAGCAGCTGTTTAATAATCAATTAATGCTAATATTTAAACACGGCTGGTAATGCTCATGTTCTTTTTATAATCAACATTTTATTACATTTGTTGAAACCGAAGATATTATTGGTAATACATTTTATTACATTTGGATAATAGTGAAGAAACGTGAAATTCAAATCACATAGCCTGGCACGCAATTGACTCTAATGTGCCTCATTGTATGCTTGTAATTTATAAGAGTTGTAATATGAGGTGAAACGCAAGATAGTATCAGAATAATAGATTATACGAGAAAAAAATTCTATGTGCGCAGGTGGTGTAGCATGTCCTTTTTTACAAAGTTTGAATTTTTTTTTTTTTTTGAAGAAACAAAGCCCGTAGGCTCAAAGTTTGAAACTTAAAATCAAGGAAAAAGAGAATGTCTTAAGAAATCATCAGCTGAGTGGTTCCAAACAAACTATCTAGCATTTAATACTAACATCGATAACCGCAGCTGAAAAAGTAGCAGAAATCATAAAAAAAAATAAAAATTGAGAATGGAGAGAAGATAAAGACTAACTTTAATAACAGCAAAAGCAACCAAAAGAAATTTAAAAATCAAAAGAAATAAATCTATTCATGAGAGAAGTTGTGAAAACTTACATCATTTGTAATACTTGACTAATATAGTAAAACACCTCACGAACCTGCAAGGGATTGTATGTAACCATGAATCAAAGAGAAGGGATCCGCCTCATCTCAGCAAAAAAGGAAAATATCAGAGCAATAAAATGGAAATACATAAACTCTTGATAAATTCATAAATCTAGAATCGAAGCTGAAAAGGAATGACCATGCGAGTGAAATGACTCAAATATAAAGATACAATTAACATGTGTGAGTGCGGCCAGAGATACATGTACTGGTCAAGCATATTCATGTTAATTGTACATAGAAGGCATCGTTACACATCCAGGAAGTTGTGTGAACCACGGGCTTCATACTTCACTCATCCAATTTGCTTAATTTTGAGTTCTTCTTTCTCACTGGCTTGAACTTCTCTTTAGAAATTGAGTGCCATAGGGTTCACTATAGGGGTCAGGAGTGGTACCACTGTGTTCTCCTCATTATAAGCTTTCCAGCGGTACTAAGAATTTGAGAAACGATGGCGGGGATCATCGGATTGGGTTTTGTCAGAGGACGGAGCTCTCCTTATCTGATTTTTTAATTTCCTTTTCTTTTCCGTTGGGTGTGGGGTCAGATGCGAGAGCGAATCAGGGGTCGCCATCTGTTACGAACTGAGACGCTGGCGAGTGGGGTCGAGTGCGAGAGCCGATAGCAGCTCGTCATTTGTGTGCTACGGGAGCTTCTAACTTGTGGGGTTCAGAAACGGATTAAGGAGAAGAAAGAATGAAGGGGTTCGAGTATGGGCTCCGTTCATTTCAGCTTAGGCCCCATTCCCTTTGCTATTCCTCACGCTGGCCCATTTACTCCATCTTTGATTCAAATATGCCGCTCTCCATTTCCATTCCTCAATGGATATGTCCATTCGTGGTGTATAAATCAAGTCTTAAAGGCGCACCGTGTTTAGATTTTAATTGGAGCATTTCATGGAACTTTCTTAACATGGAATTTAGCACACCTTCTCATAATAATATGAAGAACTCGACTGTTATGGATCTTCCATTTTTGGAGTTCTTAAATGAATTTTCTAAGTTCCATAGAATAGTTCATGTGATTAATTATTCCATGCATCACTTGTTGCACTGTCCTAGCTTCTTGCTTTGTCCAATCATCCATGATATTTATGCCATCTTCTCTCATATCGGTATTAAATATTAAACTAACACAGCCATATGGCGAGCTGTATTAATATTAATGTTAATATCAATATTATGGCTTTAGTTCAGATACGTCTTCGTTTCAAAAATTGACCCCCACCCTCTGAGGATCTAGACCCGTCATGCATTCATGGGTCCTATTTTCACTGCCTTGCGATTGTTGAAATTTTCTCATGTGGTAAAAATTAGAGGTAAACAAATGCCCCCCACCGGAGTAGGTTGTGAGGAATCCGAGTCGAACGACCTGCTCTGGTGCCCCTTTCTGCATTCACTCTGGGCCTCACTTTTTATGTCACTTCCCTTCTTGTGTTACTTTATCATTCTAAGGAGATGTCAGTTCCGATGATGATCCTGAGAGGGTTCGCATGGACGTGGTGCTGGCCCTTCCTTGTTTTGTTTCCCTTGCAGCAGACGCATCTGAGGAGATTGAGTCGACGGTGGATTCTATGGTTTTTCTTTTGTATGGTTCTTTTACTGCACTTGGTAGTTTTGAGGTTTTAGACCGGACTTTAGTTTTGGACTTGGTTTTAGTTGATTGTTTGTTGATGTTGTGGTTGGGTCTTTTAGTCATGTGATATTTTGGGTCTTTCTTGGGCTTGTATGGTTTCTTGGATCCGGCTGTAGTTCGTCTATGGATATGGATGTCATGTTTGGTAGTTTCTTATGCCTTTTCGATGTCATTGTATTTATTTCTAGTTCATTAAAACTCTTGGATCACAAAGCGATTGTGTTCCTTCATTGCAAACCGCCACGCCTTTCGATTTCTCACCTTTATTGGTAGATTTGAAAAGACCTACGCTTTCTGGTACCCTAATTCATATATATAAGGTATTATGCGCACGTATTCTGTACCCTTTCCTTCTTCCACTTTTGTCCCTTTTTTGTGCTCATAGCAGGCGTCATAAATCCGAGGAATCCCAAGCGCCCTAGGGATGAAGGTAGCTCCACTATTCAGAGTGTGTCTCCTTTCAAGCCCAACTGGTCATATGACCCAGGAAACCGCTATCTGTTCCGTGATGACGAGGCTTTTGAGTGTTATCACAGTAATATTGGTGAAGGGGATTGTGAAGTTGCCGTTTGCTTTTTCTTCCACTCTCAAGGACATTTCACCACCCCTTACATGAATCTGATCACGGGATGGTTTAACGCCTGGAGTCTCCACGGCTTGTCAAGGCGTGATAACCCTTATCACCCAGACATCACCAAGTTATTTTATGCCAATCTCCGTGTTACCTTTGACCATCATGGCACCCCTTCTACTTCTTCTTATTTCTTTGGCAGGCTTTTTGATATAGGGGTTGAGGATTTGGCTGACTTGATTGGAGCTACAGATACTCTGGCTGGTCTGTCAGTTTATGCCTTTGGGAGTTGGCCGTATGAGCAGGGGACATATCGTGGTCATTGTGAGTAGTTTAAGATACCCAGGTCTGAGGCAAGTTCTGAACTGGTCTCTACTGAGCACTTGCCTGCGCTTCATCGGTATTTTTTGTTATTTGTGTTTTTTTTTTCATCAAAGAATAGGTTCATGACTGTGAGTTTGTATGCTCTTTTCAGGTTATTCTTCTTGGTTATCAACTACATCCTTTTCCCTCAGGGCGAATTGTCAAATTTGACCCGTCCAGGGACTTTGTTCTACCTTCGCCTGCTACTCCTCAAACGCGAGAAAGCTAATCATCCTAGCCTTATCCTCCAAAACATGCATCATGTTACGAGGTCTCCCAAGGGTCATTTACCCTATGGGCATTTAATTGAGGCTTTGATGGAGCGGGCTCAGATTCCATTGTCTGAGACGTTGTGGGGAAATCCGGTCACTGAACGGCCTATCTTGTACCCGCGCAATCTGCTTTTGAATCTGACTTCCTTCGGATGGGTAGAGATGGCTCATAGTACTCTAATCCCTTATTCCAACTACCCAGTGAACAGTCATATTCTCCACAGATTTGCTGCCGTGAATCAGCATAGTCCGGTAAGAGAGGCTTCTTCCCCTTCTCCAGACGGCTCAGCCATTAAGGAACCTCTTCCTTTCCAGGAACACATAGACCTTGGTGGCCCTTGCAGGGGCAGCGGCTGTAGCTCAGGCGCCTCCAGCGCCTCCGATGTGAAGAAGTCTCGGATGTTTGTTTGTTTGGCTTTATGGCTTTGTTCTTTTTGTTTTCGTTGTTGTTTGGACTGTGGTAATCTTGGAATGGTTTATATGTTGGCATTTTGGTTTTATGGTTTGTATGTCTTGTGATAAAGGTCGTTAAGGCAGTTTAGGGGCTTGACGACTCTTGGTTTACTGGTCTTGCTTTGTGAATATCTGTTGACATTTATTAATCATGTAGGTTTTGGCTTTGCCTACCCTTTTTTTTTATGTAATACAAGGATGTGGTCTGGTTTAAATTCTCATAGATGACGAAGTTAAGCATCGCTGGTGGGACGAGTGTGTTCTTTTTGTTATTTTGTTTTCTATGCTCTTTGGTTGCATCAGCGAGGAACATACCGGTTGGACTTGTCTATTCCACTCTATCGCCTCAACAGCCAGGATTATGCTGGTGGGACTTGTTTACTCCACGCTACCGCCTCAATGCGTAGAATGGAATTTTTGGGTAAGGCACGCAGTGGGCACGACACGCAGTGGGTACGGCATGCAGTGAGACTTGTGTATAATTTTTTGTTGGTTGTTTTGGCCCGGTGATGAGGGATGTACCGTTGGGGCTTGTATGTCCCATATCACTCTTTAAATGTGGTGAGATGGGGTTTTCTCCTGGACCTTTGGGTAAGACAGCTTAGGAACATACTGTAGTCGATGGTTTAAGGCCCAACACGACCATGGGCCCCTCTGGGTATTAGGATTTATGAGGCCTATTCCTTAACATAGTTGGCGGACATCAGCTGTGGTATTCTTCGTTTTCAGAGGGGCTTTTAGGTTCGGTTTGGTCTTAAATTTTTTTTTGCGGTAGGTTTCGGCAAGAAGTACATTTTGAGCAGACAGGTTGTCTTCTTAATCTATAATTGTTGAGGACATGGTTTTGACTAATCCCATGGTAAGTTTCACCGTTTGTGTCTTAATTTAGAGTTCAAGACACAGAACTTTTGTTCATCCTTTAGTTCAGTGAGATGGACAGGCACCTAGTACTTTGTTAAAGGACAAAGCACAAGACTTTGTCCATCCTTTTTTTTTTGGGTAGGTGTGTTGGACAGATCACCACATCGTGTCTTAATTTAGAGTTCAAGACACGGAACTTTTGTTCATCCTTTAATTTGGTGAGATGAACATGCACCTAGTACTTTGTTTAAAGCACAAAGAACAAAACTTTTGTGGTAAATTTTACCATTTGTGTCTTAATTTAGAGTTTAAGACACGGAACTTTTGTTCATCCTTTAATTCGGTGAGATAAACAGGCACATAGTACTTTGTTTAAAGGACAAAGCACAAAACTTTTTAGGGTCACATTTTGGAATGTAGGCCATTTGTAAAGGAAATGCACCATGAATGTCCATAAGGACGTAACACTCCTTTACCTTGGCCTGGTGGGGCGGGATATTTGTGTAAGTTTTGGATTTTTTTGGGTTTTGAACCTTGTCTTTTGTTTGAAGGGTTTGAGTATGTTTGCGAGAATTTTGTTCTAACTATTATTTAGACTACATTGTTTGTTTTAGTTTGGTCTAGTTTCTTTTCGGGTTATATGCTTTCGCTTGACTTGATCGAGCCTGTCTCTGCAACCTGGAACCCACATCCATTGTGGAAAACATGCAAAAGCACGGAATGAGAATTAAAATTCTCAGTGCGGGTTTTAGTTCCAGTACGTGGATTTAAGCTAAAATCCAAGTTCTAGAAATAATACCCATAAATAAATAATTTATTGATTAAACATGAACGTAAAAAAACATTATCTGCATTTAATATAAACAAGGCATGCATGTGTCAACTTAAATGATATCAATTGCAATTCTTCTTTAAATCATGATATCCATCATATGACCGTAATTGAAATCGGACGAAATCACAAAATCTGACTATGACAAAAGTCATATACATGTCGGAACTGAACACGTGGCACGAATCCCATCGCAGACAACACATGTCTGGATATGATAGGAAACTGAGCGTGTCAGGGATCCGAACATGGCAGAATTGAACATAACATAAGTCTGGGCAAATCACAAATCATTCATTTCATTCCATAATTTCATATTAATAATCACTCAGGCCTCCTGACCCAACCGGTTGGGCAGGCAGAAGGAGACATTTCCCTAACCCAAGGGAAGGCAAAAGAGACGAATCTCTAACCCTGGGCAGGCAGAAGGGAATTCCAAATCCACATAGCGCTATTGAACTGGACGAAGCCGGGGGCCAACCGACTCCGGAGAGTGATGCAAACATATCCAATCACACATATCCATCATATCACATCATATCTCAGTTATTCATTCACATCATTTCATTTCTTTCAGTCAGATCATTCATAAGTCGGATTTATCAATAACAACGACATTTCCAAATATCTGACTGTTACTTTTCAAATTTCTCAAAACGGAGAACATGCATCTCAAAATGCAGTTTTATCAATATTTGGGCACTATCCTTTAAAAATGCCGAATACGGTCATGCAGACAAACGAATTTTCGATATGCACATGAGTAAAAATATATTTACTTTAGCAAAGCACATAGCCACATAATATAACAGACATTCAAACATAGCTTAATAGTCACTTAAATTTTAACAAAAATCCAACGTAATTTCGCACCTGGATAGTAGAAAGCTTAAACGTAGTTTTTCGATATCTCATGATGGTTCGGATGCTTGACGGCCATCTTACTTGGATTTTCTCCTTTAACAGTTTGCTAGGCTTGATAGTCACGTATCAAGTGATTCTAGTTCGATTTCCTAATAAAACAAGTGACTTTCTTACTAACCGTTAAATACTTAAAGTAACCTAAATAACCTAATTATTGGCGGTTCTTGGGTTACCATACTGACGGCCTAAGTTAACCAGACTGGTTGATATTTGAATAGTTAGGTTCAGATTATTTATTTAGAGGATTCTGTTTTAAAATATATTATTAAGTATTTTATCTTATTATTGATAATTGGTTTTGACTTTCCAGTCATTAAGAATTTATATTTATTTTTATTATATAGGTTATGAATTATGTTTTAGAATGAAAATATTCACTTATTTATTATATAGTATTTTTTTCCAACATTCATTTAGTTGTGCAATATTTGATTTATTTCATTAATATTTAATTAATTAGTTTATATTGCTTAATATTTCTTAAATTATTTAACTATTTGTTATATCGAAAATTTAAATCAGAAAATTATAATCCAGAATCAAGAAAACAATTGGAAATAGAAAATTAAAATCGAAATTATTTGATTGGTTTGTTTGGGATCAGAAAGTCGGTGATTTAATTATCATTGTATCTGTTCTTGACTTCACTCGAACTATTCTCATCATCTCCCGAAAAATCGAATCCCACTTAATTAAAGGAATACCCAGTTATTGCTAACGGCCTTTCCTATAATTAATTTTTATTTATTCTTAAGCCCACAATTTGTTTAACTTAATCAAAGATTAAGTTTTTTTTTATAAAATAAATTTCATCTAAAATTTCGGCCCAAACCAGCAGCAATAGGCCCAAGCCCATTTTATTATTATTATTCCTCTTCTTCTGGCCTAGAAAGTCTAGGCCCACAAAGGTCAGCCCAAAATCGAATAGGGTCGAGCCAGGTCAACCTGACCCAGTTGACCTGAGCCAACCGTAACGGGTTCGACTGGATCCAATAAGGAGGGGTCTGGATCTGACCCGCAATGCTTGTAATTTTATCCAGAGGCCCCTGAGCTTAATTCTTTTACAAATGAGCCCTTTAAATTTATAAAAAGGCCCTTTTCCTTTACTAACAAGCCCCTAGAATTTACAAACAAGTCCCCAGAAAACTTTTTCTCTTACGAAACAAACCCTGTCTCTCGTCACAGCGTACCAGTATGGTACCAGTGGTACATCGAGTGTACCAGGGGCTGGTACAAAGCCTCGAACCCCATCGTAAGGCTCACACGAGTTTCTATCAGTGTCCAACTAGTGAGATAACCCAGAAATTCTAAAGTTTACTCACTACACCTCAGAACAGAAGCAAATTCACACGTATTAGGGTTTAATCTAATTTCATCACACCCAAATTGATTCCTATTATTTATTCAACCTGAATTAAGTCTTCACAGTATCTAATCAACACTCAGTACCATCCACAAGTCAGGGATTCAAGGATTGAATTCATCCCAAAATTTCAGATGGAAACAATTAGGCTAATCATGGCTTAGTCAAATCCAATCGTAACACGAGAGGGAGAAAAGTATACCTTGGATCTTCTGTTGTTACTCCTTCTCTCTCTTTCCCTAATTCTCTCTTATCTTTTTTTTTTCTGATTTGCTCAGCCAACAAACACAACTGAGAAAGAGGGGTATTTATAGGCGACACAAGGGGGGAAAAAGAGAGAGAAAAACCAACGGCGAAGATCCATAGACTCGAATCTTACTGTCGAGTCAAAGTTTCAACCCTTATCCTCTTTTCTCGCGGATAAGAGCAAGAGGAGACAGCCAATCGGAGGTGAGGTACAAGGTGGCACAGTGGAATTGGCTAGCCACAGTTCATCCGCCCCAATTTCTCGAGAGGAGTTTCTCATCGGAGAAGACGAGAGAAGAGAAAGAATCGGACGGAGCGAACAAAGAGAAGGGAAAAGGAGAGATAAAGGAGATGGTGCCACGGTAAATCCGATTTTTATTAAAAATTTACCCATTTGATCCTTTGTGGCAGAGACTTTGTGGCCAAGGGTGCTGCAACTCATATAAAGTTATTTAATTAATTATTTTCATTCAAATTTAATTAGTCTATGTTAAATTTCAGTATTAATTAAACTTTGATTTTGCTAGAATCATGTAGATGATTTTTAGAAACTATCCCAAATTACAAGATTTCGATTTCGAGTGAATTTTACTGTTACGATTTAATTAATCGTTTGAGATTATTAGTTTTAGAATTTTGTTTATCTCAATATTATTTTTAAAATTATCCTAATTGTCATAATTAAACTGGATCTGGTATTTCTACTATGTTACATTCCACCCCCCTTAAAAGAAATTTCGTCCTCGAAATTTCAAAGGAAGAGTTAAGTTTTATATATATTTGTGATTAGTTTCATCATGTTTTAACTTGATTTAGTATCGTTCCAATCTATTTTCTTTATTATTTGGTTCTGCTTAATAATTGTTTTAACCTCTTTGTTATTGGTACAAACATATCAAGGTATGACTTTAACTTTCTTGATGGTCAGTCAAGGAAGCAAAGTAATACTTAATATATAAAAGATTAATATCAATATTGGTGACCAGCCAATACCGATTTCAATCTTCGTACACAGATATTTTAGTGTCATTATCAATCTTCGTAATATAATATTTTCTGCTATAAAATTAAAAAATATTTTTAATTATTTTCTAAATCTCATCAAATCGAAATTGATTAGTATCATCCCAGTATTTCTATCATCCCCACCATCCTTTAGGAAACGCGTTTATTTTTTTCCATTTTTAGAAAACGTGTTTGAATTCTCTCTTCCACTTTCGGAAATCCAGAAAACACGTTTCTATGCGTACGCTACTCCCCCCGCCCCACCCCTCCCGCGTACGATTCCCCCTCCCCCTCGCCCCCACCCTCCCCCCTGCCCCTCTCACACACTTCATAACCCATTGAAATTAATATTCATAAATGTTGAAGCTAATGTCGTAATTGTTGAAGTTGGCATATTTAAATGTTGAAGGTAATATTTGAAGTGGGCATATTTAAATTATTGGAGTTTTCATATATATTAATTTCAACAGTTATATATATTAACTTCAACATTTAAATATGCCAACTTCAACTTCAACAATTGGTCTATTTATATATATTAAATGTTAATATATATAACTGTTGAGGTTAATATCGTTACTGTTGAAGTTACTATATATAACTGTTGAAGTTATATATGTAACTGTTGAAGTTATATATGTAGCTGTTGAAGTTATATATGTAACTGTTGAATTTAATATATATAACTGTTGAAGTTAATATATATAATTGTTGAACTTGGCATATTTAAATGTTAAAGGTAATATTTGAAGTGGGCATATTTAAATTGTTGAAGTTGGCATATATATTAACTTCAACAGTTACGGTATTAACTTCAACATTTAAATATGTTAACCTCAACAGTTAGAACAGATCGAACAGATCAGATCTAATCTGGTGAGCGTATTGTATACTTGATGATTAGAGCGTGAACATCACATACGGAATGTTACGTAGAGTGAAAACGGAAAACGAAACAGAACAAGTTACGCGGCGATACGAAACGTTAAAAACGCGTTGTCTGTGGGGATGATGGGGATGAGGGATCTAGCGGATGGTCCTTATCAGGCCCGCTCATCAAATTGAATCTCCATTATAGTTTCGTTCTTTGATTGTCTGAATGATTTTCAAAATTCACTTCTCTATTTATATTTATGTACTTATATTTACAAAACATATAGAGAAATTTTTCACATAAAATTTTCTTTATGAAAAATAGATACACCCACAGCATTAAAAATGGATAACGCACGAAATAGATAGCATAAGTTTTTAGAAAAAAAAAAAGCATAAGTTTTAGAAAAAAAAAAAACAGTTGGCGCAACGCACGAAATCTCACTAGTATATATTAAAATGGGCGACAAAAAATAATTGTTAAAAATCCATCCATTTTGCAAAGCATATTAGTACGACTACACACACAACATTAAATTAAAAAATGGAGTTTGATAGTGAAACGATCGCGTCAATTTAGTTCAAAATATGAATTACAGCATTTTGCGATAAAATAAAATAAACTTGGGACACTTTCCCAATTCCTTACGGCGATATCCTCCTATGCTTACGAAATATAAATCGAAAATTTTTAGAATCATTATACAATATATAAACATGACTGGAAATCGCGTCCATCCATGTGTGGACAAATTTTGCATTATTTTTTATTCAGAATATCACAAAGATTAAAAATAAGACATTAGCAAATTTTGCATTAACTTTTTTTTTCATAATATCAAAAAATTGAAAATAATATTGCTGTGAATAACCTGAATTCAAATACATGACTAGTGGGGGCATCGCGCATTGCGCGACCTATTTTTACCACATATAACTATTGTGAACATGTCTCTTACAATAGAAGTAAAATCTGTTATATAAGATAATTTTGTCTGAAAAAATAAACAATATGAAAAAATAATATTTTTAGATGAGGCGATAAAACATAGAAAAAATAGAAAAAAAAGATTCCTAATTTCATAAAATTAGACAGAAAATTATTACATGATTCATAAGCAGTCTACTGAGTGCTCTGGACTCGTGATTCAGTGTTCAGAGCACTGTTGTGCAATTTATCTTTATTTTTTAAAGTTTACGCTATATATTTTTAAATATTTCTTTCGAGACACCGTTAATAGTTCTATTTCCATAATTAGAAATTTTGATATGGAAAAATTCTCCATATATCTATAAATAAGTACATAAATTTAAATAGGGAAACAAATTTTTAAAAGCCTCCAAACAATCTCTAAAAAAAATATAATAAAAATCAGATTTTATGAGGTTTAGAAAATAATTAAAAAAATTTATAGATCCATAATTAGAAAATATCACATGAAAGGATTCGTCATATATATGTGAGCATGTATACAAATTTTCATAGGTAAATGATTTTTTTAAACCCTCCAAACAATTAAGAAACAAAACCATACTTTATCTCAAATTGGAAAATGGATCCATCCATTATTGAATGGAATGGAGGGAGAGAGGCGCATGGCAACACCCATGCACATAGGGATGAAAACGGAGCGGATAAAATCCGCTCCAATCCGTATCTGAATCCGAAAAATGCGCGTAACATCCGATCCGTATCTGTATCCGAACATATCCGTATTCGTATTCGTATCCGCCAAAAAAATATGGATGCGGATATGGTTTTGAGTTTTTTGACAATATCCGATCCGTATTCGTATCCGACATGGATATTATCCATATCCGATAGATATTAATCCGTTTATCCGTATTTTTAACGGCATAAGATAATTAATATAATTACTTATCTACATTAGAGAATACTTTTAATTATATAATACTTAACTTTTATTAGATAAGTTCTCTTATAATAATATTTTTATTTGGACTAGTAACATGAAATTATTTTTATTTTTTTATTATTGAGACGATTATATATGATAACAATACTAAAATTTTTTTTTTCTCTAATCATGTTGATTACATATGATTAATATACTTTTTTAATGTATGATGAAATTTAAGGTAACATGATATGATTTGACATTGAATAGTTAAATATACTGTTGGAATTCAAATTGTAGAAAGACTAAATTTATTGATCAATTCTATTAGATTTGTACTTATGTGGTGCTTGCAATTTTAGAAGGTCTCTTATTTGCTTTCACTTTTAGCCTTTTATTTATGTGTTAAAAGTTGGAACCCAACAAATAAATTTGCTTACTTTGATTTTAAAGAAGTTCACTTCTAAAGCTGTACGTTGTAATCGAAGGCAATGTTGTTAAAATTAACTTTCATATTTTAAAGAAATACTCATTTGGCTCAAACTATGAAAAAATAGTAGATATTCATTCGCATGTACTACAACTAATATTGACGAAATACTAATATAAACACAGAGTATATTGAATAACATTATATTTAGAGAAACTGCTATTGTAAATTAATAAAAAAGATTAAAATGTTATCCGTATCCGACAAAATATATTTGTATTCGACTCCGTATCCGAAAACATCCGAACCGTATCCGTATTCGTTTAATATTCGAACCGTATCCGTATCCGAACACATTCGTATTCGTATCCGTATCCGAAAAAAAAATATGGATGCGGATATGGGAAGACCAACATCCGCTCCATATCCGATTCATTTTCATCCCTACATGCACATGGGCGGCAGGAGAGAGGGAGAGAGGCGGACAGATTTTCTGTGATAGCCCATCTCTACAATGTATTTGATTGTTGGTTGAAGCACCACAGAAAATCCTGAAATTATGCACATGGGCGGCATGAGAGAGAAAAACAGACGAATTTTATGTGACAACCCATCTCTACAATGTGTTTGATTGTTGGTTGAAATACCATAGAAAATCCTGAAATTTTAGATGTGGGATTTAGGTGTGGAATTTTCTGCGACCATCCTCCTCTATCTGTGGTTGACTAAACGACCGCACGCTTAGCCACTGCAACAAAAAATTCAGCCGAAAACACTGTCTAAAGAACTGTTCTTAAACAGTGTTGGATCCGGATTTTGAACTCGGATCCTCACTGGCCTTTAATATATGTTTTGATTTCCTAAAATTGATCAAACAATAATTGGATGGGCCTGTGGGGGTTTTTTTTTTCCATATTAGCGGCGGCCTCCTCTCAAATTGAGATCCAGTCCCGCGCGGGACCGTCCGGCGCATAAATCACAGCCGTGTGATTTAATCTCAATGGCAAAGGGAGCCCCGTGCATGTAACCTGATTGATAGGCCCGAACCGTCCAGATCAGATCGGACGGTTCTAAGGCTGCGCTGGACGGTCCCGCGCGGGAGCGGAATCGGATTGGCCTCCTCTCTTCACAAAAAAATTCACCTCTCCGGATCATAAATAAATAAACTACATATATTGAATAAGATATCCGTTTGATATGATGTATCGGTAAAGTCTGACGTAATTAATCGGTTGATAATCATTTGAATAGTCAGACTTTTAAAAAAACTGGAATGGTTTCAATAGAATTGAATTGAATTTTATCACGTGATTATATTTTGTGATACCTAGACCTCATTAGTGCTTATGCACCACAAGTAGGACTAAGTGAATCCATCAAAATCCAATTCTGGGAAGATTTAGATGGTATGATTAGAAGTGTGCCAACCACTGAAAAGCTCTTCATCGGAGGAGACTTCAATGGACATGTAGGTGAAACTAGTGGAGGGTTTGAGAGGGTGCATGGGGGTTTTGGGTATGGCGATAGGAACCAAGAAGGTGAGGACTTCTTGAACTTGGCCATAGCTTACGACCTCATGATAGCTAATACCTTCTTTAGAAAAAGACAATCCCACTTAGTTACCTTTAGTAGTGCCCAACACTTTTCTCAGATTGATTTTGTTCTTGCTAGGAGAGAGGACAGACGAGCCTGCATGGATTGCAAGGTTATACCTGGGGAATGTGTCGTCTCACAACACAAACTTGTGGTGGCTGATTTTCGCTTTTCGCTGCGTTCTAGAGTAGGTAGAGGTGCTCGAGTTGTGAAGACGAAGTGGTGGAAGCTCAAAGGAGACGTGTCTCATACTTTTAGGGGCAGAATGATTGAAGAAGGTCCGTGGAAAGCAGATGAAGAAGCAAACAAGATGTGGGAAGATATGTCAGCTAGCATTCAAAAGGTAGCTACGGAAGTGCTTGGAGTTACTAGAGGAAGCAACCGCGAACCCAAAGATACGTGGTGGTGGAACGACGAAGTGCAGAAAGCTATTAAAGAAAAGAAAGAATGCTACAAACGCTTGCACCATGACAAGACCGACGACAATGCGCAGAAGTACAAATTGGCCAAGAAGAATGCAAAGAAAGCTGTGAGCGAAGCAAGAGGTCGGGCTTATGAGGATCTATACCAGAAGCTGAGTACGAAGGAGGGTGAGAAGGACGTGTATAAGATAGCCAAGCTTCGAGATAGGAAGACGAGAGACTTAAACCAAGTGAAGTGCATCAAGGACGAGACTGATAGGCTTTTAGTGAGGGACGACGAGATCAATAATAGGTGGAGGGATTACTTCAACAAGTTATTCAATGGAGAGGATGACGACTTAGGAATTGTGTTGAACGACTCCTTTGATGACTCCAATAGACGTTTTGTTAGGAGAATTCAAGAGTCCGAGGTGAAAGAAGCCTTAAAACGAATGAAAGTAGGTAAGGCTCTAGGACCTGATAACATACCAATCGAAGTATGGAGGTGCCTCGGAGATGTGGCTGTAGTTTGGTTAACCAAACTATTCAATAGCATTTTCCGATCAAATAGGATGCCAGATGCGTGGAGGAGAAGCACTCTAGTACCAATCTTCAAGAATAAAGGGGATGCTCAAAGCTGTACAAACTATAGAGGAATTAAGCTTATGAGTCATACAATGAAGCTTTGGGAGAGAGTGATAGAACATCGTTTGAGACGGATGACAAACGTTTCGAAAAACCAATTTGGTTTTATGCCTGGGAGGTCAACCATGGAGGCCATCTTCCTAATAAGGCAATTGATGGAGAGATATCGGGAGCGAAAGAAGGATCTACATATGGTTTTCATTGATTTGGAGAAAGCATACGACAAAGTGCCAAGGAAAGTTATGTGGTGGGCACTAGAAAAGAAGAAAGTCCCCACAAAGTATGTTACCCTCATCCAAGACATGTATGATGGTGCCGTTACTTGCATCAGGACATGTGATAGTGTAACTAGTGACTTTCCTATTAAAATAGGACTACATCAGGGATCAGCTTTGAGCCCGTATATTTTTGCCTTAGTGATGGATGAGATCACGAAGGATATACAGGGAGAGATTCCTTGGTGTATGCTCTTTGCGGACGATGTGGTGTTAGTCGATGAGAGTAGGACGGAGGTCGATAGGAAATTGGAATTGTGGAGACGAACTCTAGAGTCCAAAGGGTTTAGGCTTAGTAGAACTAAGACGGAGTATATGGGGTGCGAGTTTAGTGGGATACGACCAGTGGACGGAGATGTCTGTCTAGACGGGCAGGTAGTACCTACGAAAGATACTTTTCGATATTTAGGGTCGATGCTGCAGAGCGATGGCGAGATAGATGAAGATGTTAGTCACAGGATAAGAGCGGGGTGGGTGAAATGGCGACAAGCATCAGGCGTCCTATGCGATAAGAAAGTCCCGCAGAAGCTAAAAGGCAAGTTCTACAGGACAGCGATTAGACCTGCGATGTTGTATGGCGCAGAATGTTGGGCTACTAAAAGACGACATGTCCAGAAGATGAGTGTAGCTGAGATGCGTATGTTGAGGTGGATCTGCGGTCACACGAGGAAAGATCGGATTAGAAATGATGACATACGAGATATGGTTGGGGTCGCACCAATAGAGGAGAAGTTGATCCAACATCGTTTGAGATGGTTTGGACATATCCAACGCAGACCTCCAGAGGCACCGGTACGTATCGGAATTCTTAATCATTTCGAGAACACCCGGAGGGGGAGAGGGAGACCAAGATTGACATGGGAAGAAGCGGTGAAAAGAGACCTTAAAGAATGGAACGTCTCCAAGGAGTTGGCGATCGATAGGAGCGCTTGGAAGTTAGCAATTCATGTACCGGAGCCATGACGTAGGAACTTAGGGGTAGGAGCGATGCCATAGGTTTGTAGGTCCCTCTATCAGGTCACGGTCGAGGTCTAGGTTTCTACTATTACTATTATTATTAGAGGTATTATTATTAGTATGGCTAGTCTTACTATTAGTATTTTTTATTTTTTATTTTTTTTTTTTTATTTTTTTTATTTTTATTTTATTTTTTTATTTTATTATTATTTTTTTTTATTTATTTATTTTTTTATTTTTTTTATTTTTATTTTTATTTTTTTTATTATTTTTTTTTTTATTTTTTTTTTATTTTTTTTTTTTTTTTATTTTTATTTTTTTTTTTTTTTTTTTTTCGATGTGTTCTCTTATTGGGTTTCTTTCTAGCCTACCCCAACTTGTTTGGGACAAAAGGCTTAGTTGTTGTTGTTGTTGTTGTTGATTATATTTTGTGATAGAAGAACCAGACTGAAACAGGAAACTATATATATTTACTATTTAGTATGTACAGCATAACTTTATGATTATAACTCACACTTCGGTGATTCGGTTTGGCCACCGACCCGGCCAAGATAGTTCTACTATTACTAGGCATTCCTTCTGTTTGGATCTGTACCATGAGATGAGTACCTATAGTTTTGGAAAGTGTTCTCTCTGTATCTCTCGAGCATGGAGAACTTAAGTGTAAGTTATCTGAAATGCCTGTTATGACAGTTATGCTTGCTTTGTACGTAATTGTAGTGTATTTGCATGTATGCATCATGTTAGTAAACGGTTTCTTTCTAGTAGGACCAACGGTATTCATCTGGTTCTGAGTCTCTAATAGTTTTTGCACTGTTAAATGCTTTAATAATAAATTTATTTATGATTACGGTTGATTTTATGGGTACAAATTTCGATGCTTGGATTCATACAAAGATCCGCGTTCCGCGTACTGGAACAAAACATGTACGTCTCCATTTAGATTGTGTAACAAAACATGTACTGGAACAAAACATCTAGCTCGGATTCATATGAATTGTGTAAAAATTGTTGCACTAAACAAAACATGCAAACTGGACACCAATTCAGCCATCATATCACAGCTGGTTCGCAAAATGTACGTCTCCATATTTATATTCTCTCCACAAAATGTACCTTTGATTTTTAACTATTTCAGAACTTTTCTAAATTATTTTTGTCATGAAATTTTATATGCATAATTAATAAATATAGGATATCATGGGATACGAATTTTTATTTCTAGAGTTTCGAAATATTTTAATCAATTATTTTAACCTCGTATATTTTATTATTATAATTAACTTCAGAAATGTATTCGGGTTATTAATTGTTGTCCCTAGAGTAGGCGGCTTAATTAAAGTTTAGAGGAAGCAATTGTGGTTTTGGACCGGTTTGGTATGAACTACCCTAACACAATTCAATTGGTACCCAATACAAGTAAGCACACAAGCAATTCAAATATAGCAAGAAAATAAAGAGAGAAAGAGAGAGAAATTGAACACGCGATATGATTACGAAGTTCCGACCCGCTAGGAAAGGCTAGCCTTAGTAGTACGTCTCCGGAAGTTTCGCTACCACAAAAGGGCGTGCTCCGTTCAATTCCAATAAGAACGGGACTACAACTTCAAACCGAATCACCTCGTCACAATGACACTCGAGGCGGATCGGCCTAACTCGAATGGCACAACGGCCTCAAAGGAGAAGAGCCCTCAACCTATTCCAACCGACAATGTCGGGACGGTGGTGTTTGAGGCTACTTAATCTCTCAAAATGGTCTAGCTATGAAAAGCTCAAGTGGGAGAGTATCTCTGTGCTCAAAGGCTCTATTCTGGTCAAATTTTGCAAGGTAAAGCTCTCTAAAGATAGAGAACAAGGGGTGGATATATATAGAGCTCATCAAAAGCTGCAAGACAACTTAACTTGCTGTTGTGCGTTACACAACATAATATTGCGTTACACGCACAGATAGCCGTTATAATAAAACAAAGAAAAGGAACTATACATTGCTAGTGCGATACACGACGCAATATTGCGTTGTATGACGCACTGGACGACCGTTATAAAAAAACACAACGGATGAACTATCCGTTTGAGTTGTCAGAAGCGTTATAAGACATTAAATGATCAGAATTTTGCTTCAAAAACGAGTGAAAAAGGCCAGAGAGAAACCAAAGAAAGGTTGTACAACGTTTTAGTGCGTTATACAACGTTCTGGCTTGACTTGAGAAAATTGCATTGCACGACGGATAAATTGCGTTGTATGATGCAGCTAGTGCGTACACGACCTTCTATTGTGTTATGTGACACACTGTTTCTGTTAATTTAAGAAACGAAGATATTCTACAAAAACTGGTGCGTTGTATAACCCAATATTGCGTTACACAACGCACTGGTCCTGAAACTGAAAAAATTACTGAGTTCTTGAGCTTTTTTGCTATCTTGACCATTTCAAGGATAATTAAGGACTAAAAATACCTTCTATCATAGTCTAAACTAGCCTATAAGCTCTGTAAAGACTTGATTTTGAACTGCTCAGAGCTTTTATCCTAGTCTTCATAAAATGCATTTTCTTCCTATAAAAGTCAAAGAGAATTGTTAAATGCCAAATGATATTGTTTTGTAATCGACAAACCTAGAGACGTTTAGTACAACATTAATTATTTGAGCACCTTACCAAATTTTTTTTTCATGGAATTTTTCTTACATTCTTATAAAATTATAAAAGAATCTGATCATACTTTTTTTTTCCATTTTAGACATTTATAATGTTTTACATAACTTTTTTACATTCTTCATATTTAAAAAATGTTATTTTTTTCTTTTCTTATGTTTGAGAGCTTTCTTAAGTTCATTTTTAATCAAATTTTATATTGTACTCATATAATTATAAAAATATAGTGATTTGAAAATGTTTATCGTTTAAATTTTCAAAGTATTTTGCATTTACTTTAAAGTTTTATAATTTATTTGTTTTATTATTGCAGCATAAAATTGAGCATTCTCCTGAATTTTAAAACAATATATAATTGCAAATCATTATAAAAACAATAAGTTTTTACCTTCATTATATTTTACATAATTTCCACCTTTTGACCTTCAGAATATTTTATATAATTTTCAAAACTCATTATATTTTATTTATGTAATTAAAAACTGTATATTAGATTTTAAATTATTTTGAGATCTTCACAAATTTATTCTGTAATGAAACTAGTGCATGTATGGTAAGATAATTTCAATCAACCTAATAATACTATAATTTTCAATTTTCGATATTTATTATTGTATTTCATTTATTTGACCCTTTTAAATAATTTTTTTATAAAATTATATATTATTCATAATCATCGAAAATAGAGATTGTCGCTCAGCGTGCGAAATTAGTACTAGACTGCTAGTGTAATTGTGTAAATCAAGCGGCAACAACTTTGTGCAATAGTATCCAAACAGAGGATGGATTATATATACGGAATTGCTTAGGACCATTCCTAAGATTTTATCATCCCCATCATCCTCACGCGTATGCTGTAACTAACTCCTCTCTCCTCACGCGTACGCTGTCCCCCGCCCCCTCCCCCTTCCTTCCTTCCACATACGCTGTCCCCGTTCCCCCTTCTCCTTCCCACGTACGTTGTCCCCTCTCCCCCTTCTCCATTCCACGTACGCTGTCCTTCCCTCTTCCTCCTCCCTCTCACATACATCGTTCCCCTGCATCCTTCGTCCTCCTCCTCATACACACTTCATAACTGTTGAAGTTAATATATTTAAATGTTGAAGGTAATATCGTAACTGTTGAAGTTAATATATATAACTGTTATACTAAACTTGTTGCAGAGATGGAATAGAACCAAGGTTTATCTTTCTGATATTAATTTCAACAGTTACGATATTACCTTCAACATTTAAATATATTAACTTCAAAACTGTCTAGTGTTCAGTTAGTTGATTGAAGTGTTCAGTTAATTAATTATGTTCTCTATTATTCTGCACTTTGATATGTTCAGAACTGCCGCCTAGTGTACAGTTAGTTGATTGAAGTGTTCAGTTAGTTAATTACGTTCTCTATTATTCTGCACTTTGATATATTCAGAACTGCCTAGTGTTCAGTTAGTTTATTGAAGTGTTCAGTTAGTTGATTGAAGTGTTCAGTTAGTTAATTATGTTCTCTATCATTTTGATATGTTCAGAACTGCCTAGTGTTCAGTTAGTTGATTGAAGTGTTCAGTTAGTTGATTGAAATGTTCAGTTAATTGATTGAAGTTATATATGTAACTGTTGAAGTAATTTGTTATATATGTAACTGTTCAAGTTAATATATATATATAACTGTTGAAGTTAATATGTGTAACTGTTGAAGTTATATATGTAGTTGTTGAAGTTATATATGTAACTGTTGAAGTAATATGTTATATATGTAACTGTTGAAGTTAATATACATAATTGTTGAACTTGGCATATTTAAATGTTGAAGGTAATATTTGAAGTGAGCATATTTAAATTGTTGAAGTTGGCATATATATTAACTTCAACAGTTATATATATTAACTTCAACATTTAAATATGTTAATCTCAACAGTTAGAATCAACATATAGTGTGTGCTGATGTACGGTTTCCGTACTTGATTATTCAGCCAGAATAAGCCCCAAATTTCGTTCAAATTACTTGTGTTTTTAATCATTTTTCTTTAAATTGTGCTAATGTTAGATGTAGGAAAGTTCAGCCGTAGCCCGGCAAGTTTTTTATACAGGTTCATCACACTTTGGCGCGAAAAAAGGAGAAAATCGACTAAGTTGCACAGATCCAGCAAGTTGGAACGGGCCGCCCCAATCACAGGACGGGTCGTCCCACCTCAGTGCGAACGCAGGCAGAGGGAATCCAGACGACTCATTCAGCCCATGCTGGGACGGGCCGCCCCATGTTCAGACCAGGCCGTCCCAGTCCACAAGCAGGCCAGAGAGCTATTTCGAGATTGCCAAATATAGAGTGCCTGATTTGGTGAGGCGGTTTCTTCAGTTTCCACCGCCTTTCTGAGCCACAATACCACGTTTTGGAACTTCACAAGAAGCCTATATAAGCTCTGTCCTGGCTCCAAATCAGGGAGAGTCGAAATTTGCTAAGTTTGGAGAGCCAGAAAGGAGCAAGGCAACCACCCTGTCGAGACGGCCATCCACCAGCCTGAGACGCACCGCCCCAGGATCAGGACGGGCCGCCCCAGACAGGACAGAGCTTAGGAGATAAACGATTTTCAAGCACATCTTGTTGTAACTTGGTTTTTCCTTTTTCTTTGTGTTTTTGTATGATGAAACCTGCTTTTTCTTGCATGGAGTAGTTTAGTTTTGGAGCTATGGTTCGATAACTTTTCTTTTAGTTGTTTGTTTTGTTTGAATACTTGATTAGTTGCTAAGTTAAGTTGCGTTTTTTATTTCTGAAATTTGATTCTATCTTTTTGTTGCAAATTGTTAATGTTAGATTTGGCTATTGCATTAAACAAAGGCCTAGTTTAATTGTCAAAACAAAGTCTATCTGCAATAACAAGTAAACACCTAGATTACTTAGGTAGGCGATGTCTGAAAAGATTAAACCAAACTTTGAGAAATTAGAGTTTTACTCAATAAATCGAGAGATTGAGAGTTTACCAAGACCCAGAAATCAGTTAGAAACATCTAAACCAAGAAACGAGAGTTGAAATTTAGGAGTTTTTAGGATTTGTCAAACAGAACCCCACAACTTGACCTGAACGAGAGTTAGAGCACAAGTCTGTAGGTTAGGTTTGATACAATCCACGTAAAAACACTCAGCAAATAATTAAGTAAGATGACAAAACAAACATCAGATGATTGGAACGGCCCATCCCAAGGTCAGGACGGACCGCCCGAGAGGGGGCGTCCTGGCCTAGAACGGACAGTTCCAACCATCTGACAGGGTTAGGACGGCCCGTTCCAGAGATGGAACGGTCCGTCCCAACCTTGACAGACAGGAAAAGTTAGACAACCTGAACCCCTAATCGTTTGTTAATTGTTTAAACTTTTAATTAGCTAAGTTTTTCTAGGGAATTAGAATTTTAAATTCCAAGTTTTTCAATTCGCCTTCTGTTTAGATCTGTTTGAAATTTAAATTATTTAATCAAAAGAATTTAATTTAATACGAATTGTTTGAACTTAGAAAAGGAATAGTCCGTCCCCGTGATTCGACCCTTAAACTATACTGCAAACGAATTAGTATCGGTTTTTAAGGAATTAGTTTGACCAGTACCCTCAGCACCAATCAAATTTTGGCGCCGTTGCCGGGGACGGTGTCCTTTTTCTAAGTTTTACTTTTGTTTTAGCTTAAATTCTTTCAATCTCTCTTCACCTTTTCTTTTGTTTTTGAAACTTGGCAGTCGCATACACTGGCTAACAAGGAGAAGGAACTAGGCAGCGCACGCGATACAAGTTTTCGTCAACAAGGAGGAGGGGAACAGAATCAACAATCGAGCCCACCTTCATCTGGAACGGCCCGCCCCATTTTAGGACGCACCGCCCCAGGTTTAGCTGAACTCACAGAGGAGGAGGAAGACTCTCTGATTCAGCCGTTTCGCCAGTTTTACCAGCGCAACCGCAGAAATCCAGAGAGAACTCAACCACCTTTGACGCCACCCGAAGAAGACATGGCAGACCACTTGAATGGCAATGGGGGAAGGCCTGAGGAGACTCCCGTCCAGCGAGCCCTTAGAGAAGCCCTCGAAGCAGCAAGGGAAGCCGAGGCCAATCGACCTCTCCGAGAGATCAGTGCACCAACAGCGACTAATGTCCGACTTGGAGTTAGACCACCAAAGGCTGAGCGAACCCGTGACTTTTACTACAACCCGAGCTTGATCGCTTTGATCAAGGACCCAGCTTTCGGTGGAGCCCCCAACGAAGATGCTAATCGCCATTTGCAAAGCTTCCTGCGCAACTGCACAACCCTTGTCCCTGAAGACGTGGATCCTGAAATAATCCGCTTAACTCTCTTTCCTTTCTCTCTTAGGGGCAAAGCTGAGGATTGGCTTAACAGTTTCAACGATACACCATTTGATTCTTGGGAAAACTTAACCAAAACCTTCTTAGATAGGTTTTATCCTAGGGTAAAAACAACTAAATTGGTTAGGGAATTGTTAACCTTTCAACAAGAATCAGATGAAAACCTGTTTGAGGCATGGGAAAGATTCAAAGACCTGCAGAGAATGTGTCCACACCATGATGTACCTGAAAATAGGCTTATTGTCAGTTTCTATGATGGTTTGGATGATATGACTCGTCAGAATATTAATTCAACTGCAGGTGGATCATTCCTTGAGATGGGTTGCAGAGAAGCGAAGGCTTTACTTGAGAACATGGCCAGGTCTCAAACCAACTGGTCAGTTAGAGCCCAGAAGAAAGGAGGACTTCTTGAAGTGGACAAGGATACCCACATGCAATCACAGCTGGATTTTTTAACCGTTATGATCAAAAATCTCAACAAGAAACCGGCTGAGGTGGTAGCTAAGTGTCAGTTTTGCGAGGAAGAAGGACATACGGCCAAGGCGTGCCACTGGGTTGAGAGAGAAGAGAAGACAGAAGAGGTGAATGCACTCATGAATACTCCCTCCTTTTTCCCGCCAACCAACAACTATGCTTATCGCGACAAGAGAAACCATCCAGGCCTCTCTTACTCAAATCCAAATGGAGCTGCTAACCCCAGCCAAGCCGGACCACCAAGAAACCAACAACGCCCTCAAGAGACACTCACGCAGCCCATGGTTGAGAAATTCATGCAGAGTCAAGGAATCTTCAATCATGCTGTCCATCGGGAGTTGGAGAAGATCAGGGAAGACATGGGGGCTTTTCTTCAAAGATTCGACGAAAGGTTGTCTCAATCTAGCGCCGGAGCTCTCACCAAACCAGGTATGTTCCCCAGCCAACCTGAACCAAACCCTAGGGAGGATGTGAAGAGCGTTTCTCATCAATTGAGGAGTGGAACGAGGTACGACGGGCCTGAAATGCCCTCAGACTCTCCTCCAGGACTATCTGGAACGGACCGCCCCACACTGGGACGACCCGCCCCACCTCAGGGTGGATCAGAATCTGATCAGGCGGACCAGCCCAACGCTGAGGCAGACACTGGAACGAGCCCACCAGCAGCAGAGCGAGATGATGGAACGGCCCGCCCCAACCCAGGACGGACCGTCCCAAACTCCCCGACTGCCACAAGCAGGCAAGTCCCGAGGGCAATTTCTCCTTCCAACAGAGCTATTGAGGTTCCATATCCGCAGAGACTCGCCAAGGCCAGGAAGGACAAGGCGTACGAGAAGTTCCTGGACATTCTACGGCAGATTAAGATCTCAATTCCCTTCACTGATCTCCTAACCAGAATGCCATCTTATGCTAAATTCTTGAAGGACCTCCTTTCCAACAAGAAAAACCTGGAGGAGTGCGGGACCATGGCCTTGACCGGAGAATGCAGCGCCCTGATCACTAAGAAGATTCCGGTCAAAATGAAAGATCCAGGCAAGTTCACGATCCCATGTAAAATCGGGAATGCAGAAGAGAAGAAAGCCTTGCTGGATCTCGGAGCAAGCGTCAGTCTCATCCCCGAGACAGTCTATAATCAGATAAGAATGGGGGAGCTGAGCCCGACCCGCATGACTCTGAAGCTTGCTGATGGATCAATTAGACTGCCATTGGGAATAGCAATCGACGTGCCAGTCCAAGTTGGCGATTTGATTGTACCTTGTGACTTTGTGGTTGTGGATATGGAAGAAGATCCAGATGTTCCAGTCATCCTTGGTCGCCCCTTCCTCACCACAGCCGGAGTTTTCATCAACTGCAAGACCGGTAAGATGATCCTAGAGGTTGGCGATGAAAAAGTGGAGTTTGATGTAGAGAAAGCCATGAAGATGCCTGACCATATTGACTCAATTTTTATGGTGGAATCCTTGGAAGCCATTGTTGAAGAATCCTTCAACACACGTGTTGTTCAGGCATACCATTCCTTCTCGGCCACACCTGAAGAGGAGGAAGCAGACCTAATATTCAACGAAATTCTTCAAATGGTTGAATACTTGACTGCCAGAGAGGAACAGAACAGACCGCCCCAGATCAGGGCAGATCAAGCCATCATGCAGCTGCGATCTCCAGCTGAAATCCAACAAATTCTCAGCCTGGACACCAATCAAGGCGGCCCGCCCCAATTTGGAACGGCCCGCCCCAATTCAGATGATGCGAAATCCAGGCCAGAACTGAAGGCCCTGCCAGACAATCTCAGGTATGAATTCTTAGGCCCAGATCAGACCTTTCCTGTTATTGTTAATGCCAATCTTGATGCAGATCAAACAGCAAAGCTACTAAAGGAACTGAGAATTCATCAGAAAGCAATCGGATACTCGATTGAGGATCTAAAGGGTATCGATCCCTCGATCTGCACCCATCGTATCCTACTTGAAGAGGACTCCAAGCCAACTGTGGAGCATCAAAGGAGACTCAACTCGAACATGAGCGAAGTTGTGAGGAAAGAAATCCATAAACTTCTAGAGGCAAGGATCATTTACCCCATCTCAGACAGCAAATGGGTTAGTCCTGTTCATGTTGTTCCAAAGAAGGGAGGCACAACCGTGATAAAGAATGACGAAGGCCAGCTGATCCAAACAAGAATCGTCACAGGATGGAGAATGTGTGTGGACTATCGCAAGTTGAATGCAGCTACCCGAAAGGACCACTTTCCTTTACCATTTGTTGACCAGCTACTCGAACGCCTGGCTAAGCATTCTTTCTTTTGCTATCTAGATGGTTATTCTGGTTTCTTTCAAATACCAATTCACCCCCTAGACCAGGAAAAAACGACCTTTACATGCCCATATGGGACCTATGCATACCGTAGGATGCCATTTGGTTTGTGTAATGCACCAGCAACATTTCAAAGAGCCATGATGGCTATATTTTCTGATTTTATAGAAAAAGACATGGAGGTTTTCATGGATGATTTTTCTGTCTATGGTACATCTTTCGATCACTGTCTAGCTAACTTGAAAAAGGTATTGCAGAGATGTGAAGAAGTTAACCTAGTCTTGAATTGGGAGAAGTGTCATTTCATGGTGCAAGAAGGAGTCGTTTTGGGCCACATAATCTCGGAACAAGGAATTAAAGTCGATCAGGCCAAGGTGGAAGTGATTGAGAAGCTCACGGAGCCAACTTGTGTAAAGGATGTTCGGAGTTTCCTTGGTCATGCCGGTTTCTACAGGCGTTTCATCAAGGATTTCTCTAAAATTGCTAAGCCTTTAACAAACTTGACTATGAAGGATGCAGAATTTATCTTTGATAAAAGTTGTATTGATGCATTTGACAGATTGAAGAAGGCACTCGTGACAGCCCCGATCTTGCAACCTCCAAATTGGGATGAACCGTTCGAATTGATGTGTGATGCCAGTGATTATGCAGTTGGAGCAGTACTCGGACAGCGAAAGGATAAGAAGCCCTATGCCATCTACTATGCAAGTAAGGTGTTAGATGAAGCCCAAATCAACTACACAACAACAGAAAAGGAGCTTCTTGCTGTAGTCTTTGCCTTAGATAAGTTCAGGTCCTACCTGATCGGTTCAAAGGTTATAGTCTACACCGATCATTCTGCACTCAAGTACTTACTCTCGAAGAAAGACGCCAAGCCAAGACTCATCCGGTGGGTTCTCTTGCTTCAGGAGTTCGATCTTGAGATCCGTGACAAGAAAGGTACAGAGAACAGTGTTGCTGATCATTTGTCCAGGATCAAAACAGAAGGCACCAAATCCGAGACACCACCAATCAACGATTCATTTCCAGACGAACATTTGTACTCAATCCAGTCTGGAACGGACCGCCCTAGCATGGAACGGCCCGCCCCAACCACAGCGAAGGATGTCAGGACGCCGTCCCAGCCAGAACGGCCCAGTCTGAGCCAGGCGATACAGTTGGAACGGCCCGCCCCAATCTGGAACGGTCCGTCCCAACTCAGGCGACTCCATGGTATGCTGACTTTGCGAACTATCTAGCTAGCGGAGTTATGCCCTATCAGATGTCCTTCCAGCAGAAGAAGAGATTCATGGCCGATGCTAAATACTACTTCTGGGAGGACCCTTTCCTGTGGAAGTTTGGAGTTGATGGAATGTTCAGAAGGTGTGTACCGGAGAGCGAAATTGAGCAAATCCTGCACAATTGCCACGCTTCAGCTTACGGAGGACATGCCTCGGTGTCTAAGACCGCGGCCAAAGTTCTGCAATCTGGATTTTTATGGCCCACGCTTTTCAAGGACGCAAAAAAATTTATCTCTTCTTGCGATCAATGTTAAAGGACAGGCAACATTTCGAGACGCCAAGAGATGCCTCAGAATCCTATTCTAGAGGTTGAGATCTTCGATGTCTGGGGGATTGACTTTATGGGACCGTTTCCTTCTTCATGCGGCTATGAGTTCATTCTTGTGGCAGTTGATTACGTATCCAAATGGGTGGAAGCTATTCCGAGCAAGCATGCAGATTCAGCAACAGTCAAAAAGCTTTTTACCAAGATCATATTCCCACGGTTTGGAATTCCAAGGACAGTCATTAGTGACGGGGGCAAACACTTCATTAACAAACAGTTTGAGAATCTTTTAAAGAAGTACGGAGTGAGACACAAGGTGGCAACCCCTTATCATCCGCAAACTAGTGGCCAAGTTGAGATATCAAATCGAGAAATAAAGAATATCCTGCAGAAAACAGTGAGCAGTACAAGAAAGGATTGGGCATTAAAATTGGATGACGCCTTATGGGCATATAGGACAGCTTTCAAGACTCCTATAGGCATGAGCCCATTCAAGCTGATTTATGGAAAAGCATGTCATTTGCCAGTGGAATTGGAACACAAGGCATACTGGGCAGTTAGAGCACTCAACATGAATTATAAATCAGCTGGAGAGAAGAGGATTCTGGACTTGCACGAGCTGGAGGAAATAAGGCTAAGTGCATATGACAATGCTAGGATCTACAAGGAGAGAACAAAGCTCTGGCATGACAAGCATATCCAAAGGAGATCCTTTGAAGCAGGGGATATGGTGCTTCTGTTCAATTCCAGGTTGAGGCTATTTCCAGGCAAACTCCGGTCTAGATGGACAGGCCCTTACGTTGTGAAGAAAGTCTATCCATTTGGAGCTGTTGACATCTACAAGGAAGGAGATGAGACCTTCAAGGTGAACGGACAGAGGCTTAAGTTCTACGTTGATCCAAATGCTAGCACAGAAGGAGGGGAAGTGCGCTTTTTGACTAACCCCTCACCCGCAGAGACGTAGACATCAGGGGTCGAGCTTGAGACCTTAAACAAGCGCTTCTTGGGAGGCAACCCAATGATTCAGTTTTTTTTTAAATTTATATTTAGTTTATTCAATTTACTTTGTGTCAAAAAGTCAAAAATAAAATAAAAATTTGAAAAAACAATAAAAGAATAAAAAAATTAGGAGTAGGCTAAATAACCAGAATACTTGGCTCAATTTGTGATGTGGTTGATTACTTTCAGGAGGAAAACGTGAAAAAATCGATGAGCTACTAAGAAAGACATGCTTGGGGGAGAAAAATCTGATTGGAACGGTCCGCCCCAATATTGGAACGGCCCGTCCCAAACAATGGAACGGCCAGGTTTGGTTCAGGACGGAGTGGAAAGGCCATGCAATTGGGCATGTGGATTTAGCCAGTGGAACGGCCCGCCCCAACTATGGAACGGTCCGCCCCATTTTGAAATCCGACAGTTATGCATGACTTTTGGCGAGTAACTACCCACTAACCCAAACCCATTAACCCCCCATTAACCCACGACCCCACCTTTCCCTCTCTCTTTCTCTCTATTTCAAAACCCAGCCAAACCCCTTTCTCTTCTCCCTCACCCGACCCCTCCTCTCTCTCACCCGATCCTTCTCTCCACCACTCGCGAAATCCGACGAGACGCCGCCGCCGACGCCTCGCCGGAACCCTAGCCTTCTCTTCCGCCGCCTCCGCCGCTGCCACCACAACCCTCCACCGCTGCCGCGCCGCGTCACACCGCCAGATCTGCCGTCGCCACTGTCTCCGCCGTCGCATTCGCCGCCACCTATAGCCTCTCCTCGACACCATCAACGACCAAGCCAAACCATTCCTCTCCATTCTCTCGATTTCGCCGGAATCCGCCGCCTCCGCCACTGCCACCGCGCCTCCACCGCCATTTCCTCTGGATTTTCCGATAAAATCAAACCCTTTCTCCTCTCATTTCATTCCCTAAACCAATTCCATTAAGTTTGCACCAAAAACCAGTACCAATTTCGAAATCGAAAAATCGGCGGATAACACCTCTGGCACTTGGCCATTTTCTGCCCAAACCTTAATTGGAACGGACCGTCCCATCTCTGGGACGACCCGTCCCAATTACCAAACCCTGCCATAAACCCTCCGTTCCAGTACCAGAACGCCCCGTCCCAGACCAATACCCCCTATCCATCTAGTCCAGAACGGTCCGTCCCACTATCAGGACGGTCCGCCCCAAACCCATAAAACATCCAAAAACACTGCATTCCAGGACAGACCGGACCGCCCCATTTCTGGACCGACCCGTTCCATTCAGAGGAGGAGTTCAGGGAGACTTTCAGACAAAATCTCAAAATATTTATTTCGCGATCTCCCGCGAAAGCCTGGAAAGAGGAAGATTCTTGTGCCCAGAACATTCACCAGAGGCATTGGTGGGTGGTCAACAAAAGAGGATAGCCCTATTCCACCGCTTGACAAGTACCCGCTCGATCCGCGGGAGTTCATGGTCAACCCGCCTCCCGTCTCTCATTCGCAGTACACAGTTGAGGATCCAGACCAGATCATTCCATTCGCGGGTTGGGTCAGGCGCAGGCAGCCATCCCCTTAAGTGTATTACTGGTCCGAGCTAGAGTCAGTGTCAGGCATGACTGATGATCAGACCGAGCCAGCTGATACGGCTCAGTCCTACCAGCCTGAAGCTCAACCTGAGCCTGAGCCCGCTACCACAGATGCAGAGATTAATGCAGCAGCAGAAGCAGAAGAAGAGGCAGAAGAAGAAGAAGAGGTGGAGGATCTCGTCCCTGAGACGCAAACCTACCCCTCACAGCCCGCAGAAATTGAGCTTGCCGATGTGCACATCCGCCTCAAGGGCTCAGATGCCAAGCAGAGGTTCAAAAACCTCCGCAACAAACACTTCCAAAGCACCAAGGCGATTGATTTGCGGGTGCTAGATCAGCTTGGCATCCGCGATGACTTCTTCCGTCTTACCAGATCTGTCGGGTTTCGCCCGAGATTCTGGAAGATAAGAGCTCCAGCCTATACGGCCCTCACCATGGAGTTTCTCTGTACCCTTGACCTCTTCTTCAAGGATGATCTTTGGCAGATGACATTCCGTGCGAACAGAAAGAAGATGATCTGCAATGAAAATGACTTCGCCCGTTTCTTTGGGCTTGAAAATGGGGAGATCACGGATGAGTTCTTTGAGGACAATCTTTGGGAGGAGTTATCTTTGGAGCACAGACAGCCAGTCAACACCCGCCGCTCCTCCCACATCCAGCACCCGACTATCCGCTTCATACAGCGGATGCTCTCTCTTACCATCTTTGCCAAAGGTGAGTCGGGTGTCAAGTTGACCCGCGGTGAGCAAGCAATTCTCAACCAGATCTTCTATCCCAAGGGCGAGGCAAAGCTCAATTTGGCCTACTTCATGATGAAGCATTTCGAGAAACAGGCCAACAATCTCAGGGCAGGCACGGGTCAGATCACAGTGGGCGGGTACGTGACTCATTTGATCCGCCAGTATGATGTTACGGTGCCTTGGGATGAGCTGAGGCGAAGCGGGGGACCAAACCGGATAGGCATGAGGCAGCTAGTTGAGATGGGGATGGTGGCCCAGGTTGGATCCGAGTATCAGTATTGTTATGGCCGCCATCGGTTCCCGCTTCCATTCACCAGGTCCATTGATCTCCAAAACAAAAGGACCTGGCTTCTGGTTGATAGAGATGGACGATTGATCAACCATGAAGAGGAAGAGATGCAGCGCAGATTGGCTGAGATGGAGGCCGCTGCTAGGGCAGCAGGCGCCGGTACATCGGCAGAGGCAGAGGCAGCAGGTGCCTCTAGACACCCGTCTCAGCATCCCTCCCATTTCTCATCGATGCCCCACATTGAGCCCTTTGATGATGTTTAGGGCGAGCACTTCACTTGGAGTGGGATCCGCATGGAGGACATTCATCCATCCCCCTCACCGCCACGCCCACATGGAGGGTTTGAGCCGCAGTGGCAGCCGGGATACGGCAGGGGATCGGACCAGCGCTACTTTGACATGCTGCATGATATCCACACCGCTCAGTGGAACTTGCAGGCATCATTTGATGAAGAAAGAGAGGAGAACAGGAGATGGAGGCAGCAGCAAGATGAGCGCAATGCAAGGAACGATGATCTGCTTAGCCGCCTCGCGAGCCACATCTTTGGCCCTGGACCATCAGCTCCACCGCCACCTGACCCACCACAGTTCTGAGCCAGTTTCAGGTAAGTTTTTCTATTTTTCTCTCCTTTATTTTCTTTCTTGCATCTACTAGGACTAGGGACAGTCCAGTAGATAAGCTTGGGGGGGGGGTTAAAGGTTCGAAAAATCGAAAAAACGGATAACTTAGAGCATCTGCATAGCATATTGCCAGTTTCAGACAGCATTGGAACGGACCGTCCCACCAATGGGGCGACCCGTCCCAACAGGGCGTCCCAGTTTAGAACAGCCCGTTCCAACACTGTCTGAAACACTGAAATGCATTGGCAGTTTTTGTATATACATGTAGGATTTGCATAATTAAATCATTCTAAGTTGCATTTAGGATAGTTCTAAGGATCGTTTAGCTAAAACTTGATGATTGTGACTTAGGGAATTAGGGCAGATTCTGAGAAAAATTAAAAACTTTGTTTTTAATTTGCAAAATCAATTTGACTAAACTAATTTGAGAGAAGCTAAGGATAGTAACTTTCATTTGACTTGGGAGTAGTTTTGCTAAGCATTGGATAGTTAATTTCAAAAGCAATTATTCGGTTGTATTGAATAGAGCCGGCAAAGGGCTTGATTTAGTTCGCCTAAGATCATTTGAGTAACTCAAAAATAAGGATAACTGTAAGATGGTTTGCACAGATTTTCAGAAACTAAAAACCTTCGCAATTTTCTTTTCAAAATCAAAGTAAAAAAATAAAATAAAATAAAATAAAAAAAAATGGAAAAACCAAAAACAAAATAAAAAGGGGAACTAAAAAGTGGTGCAGTGCCATGGACACTGTAGGAGGCTATAGGTACTTGCGGATTAAAAGAATTCCATAAACCATGGGTAAGAAACAGAAAGAGATTCATGGTATAAAAAAAATAATAATAATAAAGAGGAAAAATCCTCTAAAAATCCGCTCTTATCTGGCCGACTTCTCCGCCTCGGGAAAAACCTCCTTGCCCCAGGAGAATTGTATCTTGTAAATAATTTTTCTTTTAAGTTATTTAGTTTTCTGGTTTGAAGTATCGTAAGTCTGTGCAAAACAACTTGGAGTTATTCTGAATTATTTGAGTTAAGCAGGTTCGATCCCGTTTCTACTTGATTTCTAACTGAATAAAAGCTTTGAAGAATTAACTGATTTAATGCTTAGTGAAATGAAACAGAGTCAATGTGATGTGAGGATCTTTGGTTTGATTTCAGAAAAAGTTAAGTCACTCAAAAATAAAATAATTTGGTCTAAATGGAAAAACTTTTTGATGAAAAAGCCTTTGTAACTTAAAGTCACAATCAGTTAAGTCTAACTAGAAGGATTCTTTGAACTAGTTGGTGCACATGTACTTGAACTCAATTAGGGTCTAATTCAGGTCTAAGTCTAGAGTTTTGCTTGGGGACAAGCAATGTTCAAGCTTGGGGGATTTTGATGTACGGTTTCCGTACTTGATTTTTCAGCCAGAATAAGCCCCAAATTTCGTTCAAATTACTTGTGTTTTTAATCATTTTCCTTTAAATTGTGCTAATGTTAGATGTAGGAAAGTTCAGCCGTAGCCCGGCAAGTTTTTTATACAGGTTCATCACACTTTGGCGCGAAAAAAGGAGAAAATCGACTAAGTTGCATAGATCCAGCAAGTTGGAACGGGCCGCCCCAATCACAGGACGGGTCGTCCCACCTCAGTGCCAACGCAGGCAGAGGGAATCCAGACGACGCATTCAGCCCATGCTGGGACGGGCCGCCCCATGTTCAGACCAGGCCGTCCCAGTCCACAAGCAGGCCAGAGAGCTATTTCGAGATTGCCAAATATAGAGTGCCTGATTTGGTGAGGCGGTTTCTTCAGTTTCCACCGCCTTTCTGAGCCACAATACCACGTTTTGGAACTTCCCAAGAAGCCTATATAAGCTCTGTCCTGGCTCCAAATCAGGGAGAGTCGAAATTTGCTAAGTTTGGAGAGCCAGAAAGGAGCAAGGCAACCACCCTGTCGAGACGGCCATCCACCAGCCTGAGACGCACCGCCCCAGGATCAGGACGGGCCGCCCCAGACATGACAGAGCTTAGGAGATAGACGATTTTCAAGCACATCTTGTTGTAACTTGGTTTTTCCTTTTTCTTTGTGTTTTTGTATGATGAAACCTGCTTTTTCTTGCATGGAGTAGTTTAGTTTAGGGGCTATGGTTCGATAACTTTTCTTTTAGTTGTTTGTTTTGTTTGAATACTTGATTAGTTGCTAAGTTAAGTTGCATTTTTTATTTCTGAATTTTGATTCTATTTTTTTGTTGCAAATTGTTAATGTTAGATTTGGCTATTGCATTAAACAAAGGCCTAGTTTAATTGTCAAAACAAAGTCTATCTGCAATAACAAGTAAACACCTAGATTACTTAGGTAGGCGATGTCTGAAAAGATTAAACCAAACTTTGAGAAATTAGAGTTTTACTCAATAAATCGAGAGATTGAGAGTTTACCAAGACCCAGAAATCAGTTAGAAACATCTAAACCAAGAAACGAGAGTTGAAATTTAGGAGTTTTTAGGATTTGTCAAATAGAACCCCACAACTTGACCTGAACGAGAGTTAGAGCACAAGTCTGTAGGTTAGGTTTGATACAATCCACGTAAAAACACTCAGCAAATAATTAAGTAAGATGACAAAACAAACATCAGATGATTGGAACGGCCCATCCCAAGGTCAGGACGGACCGCCCGAGAGGGGGCGTCCTGGCCTAGAACGGACAGTTCCAACCATCTGACAGGGTTAGGACGGCCCGTTCCAGAGATGGAACGGTCCGTCCCAACCTTGACAGACAGGAAAAGTTAGACAACCTGAACCCCTAATCGTTTGTTAATTGTTTAAACTTTTAATTAGCTAAGTTTTTCTAGGGAATTAGAATTTTAAATTCCAAGTTTTTCAATTCGCCTTTCTGTTTAGATCTGTTTGAAATTTAAATTATTTAATCAAAAGAATTTAATTTAATACGAATTGTTTGAACTTAGAAAAGGAATAGTCCGTCCCCGTGATTCGACCCTTAAACTATACTGCAAACGAATTAGAATCGGTTTTTAAGGAATTAATTTGACCAGTACCCTCAGCACCGATCATGTGTGTGTGAGAGGGGAGGGGGAGGGGGGAGCGTACGCGGGAGGGGTGGGAGGGAGACGAGCGTATGCGGCAAGGAGGGAAACAGAGCGATTTCTAAAAATAGAAACGCGTAGAGCCAAAAATAAAAAAAACGCGTGAGGATGATGGGGATGATGAATATCGGGGATGATCCTTATCACCCCGATTATATATATGTTACAAGCTAAAATTGGGTATTGCCGACTTAGAAAACTAATTTAAATTGTATTGACATGTTGAATGAGAAAGTCGTTACAACGTGTCTATTATAAATAGTTATAATTATAACGATTATGAATGATTAATTAAAACCCATTTGCAAAACAGCTGTATCATTTCCACTAAGGTCGAACCTTCTTCTCAGCCCACATGGGAAAAGTTAAATATCTATAACAATAATTGTTATCATTTACGTTTACAATGTTCATAAAATTTAATTAAACTCATTTACTTTACAAATTTTCAGATAATATAGTACCAATTAAAATCAGCAGTATCTAATTAAGAATATATGGTGTTATTTGGATGCACAAGAATAAGGATCCGGATAAGAATAAGTTCCAAATTCCTTATTCTTGTGCAACCCAAACAACACAAGAATAAAGAATTTGAGCTTATCCGGCCGCTTATTTTTATACTAACAAAACTATGGAATTTGAATAAGAATAAAGAATTCTAAAACTCGCGCCAATCCTTATCCTTAAACCCTAAAACCTAAACCCTAAATCCTTACTATATGCAAGAGTATAGTAATAGTTTTATTTGTTTCTTTTTGTCTGATCTTCCAAGAAATTTGACATAGCTAAAATGAAATTTGATTTCTAGCTAAAAAAGCAATTTGATTTCTAGCTAAATGACCTTTCAAAGACGCATTAATTTTTTTAGTGCTAGCTTAAACTGACCTTTCAAGGACAAAACAAATTTTCTTTTTAATGCTAAGTAAAATAGACCTTTGAAAAACACATCATTTTTTACAGAGCAAATGGTATATAATATTTTTGATAAACTGAAATTTTGATTTTTTTTTAAAAAAAAAACACAATTTTTGCTGGTATTCTTTCTCGCTGTCAAGTTTTCTAAAAAAAAAAACATTTTTTACTCCTCTCTATTGCTTGCTACTTTTAGTTTTATTTTTAGATTTTTTTTTTTTGAAGAAGAAGAATTGAGGGCTAACTCTGTCAACTTATTTTTGAAAATGTTCATAAATGATCCACAATCGAATTTCGAACATGCGATCTTTCACTAAAGATGTATTGTTTTTTGTCACTTCATCGTTAGCTATTCTCATTGTTAGACTTATATCAGTCTAAATGTTTAAAAAAAACAAAAATTAAAATTGATACTCGTCGAGGCAGAGCACAAACATTTCTGTTGGGATCCTAATGTTAAAAAGTTGACTTTAATTCCAGTGTATTGCCTGTATAACTGTATTGCCTGTGGTTGAATAAAATATTGGCTATATATTCTCAAGTCTGGTGCATATATTGGGTCACAATCAGAATAACATTATTTTTCCCATGTCAGAATTAGAAATGGTAAAAATATGATTCCTTCCAACTCGAACTTCTTAAACTTTAAATAAGTATTTTCAATACGCTATCGGTTATCAGAAAATTCTAGCAATAACGGATATCGGAATAGGGACCAAAAACGGCAATATTCAATATTAATAGATGGAAATTGAAATAACAGATTTCAGAAAGTATACCCGATTTCGGCCACTGATCGGTAGGATATTGAAAACATTACTTTAACTTTTAAACTCATCAAACTCAAAATTAACCTACAAAAATTTCATTGGTCAAACTCGAATCAAATTTTATCCGAAGCGTTTCAAAAATCAGACCACTGCAATTTCATGGTGCATAAAATGATACACGGCAAATACGAACTGCATTTAATCTAACTATGTACATTATGTATTGATTTATATGATATAATTAAACTCAGAACTGCATTTCATTTCATAATTGGCAATGTCTTCCTAAGGGGCTTTAAACCATACAAACAAACAAAAAAAATGGCTTTCTTTGGGCATCAGAAAAGAATGTGGTCAGAGACAGCTATTGTACAGGACTCCAACGTTCAACTAAAATATGAATCTAGTTCCTACATTTCATTCATCAAGCATTTTATAGGCTTCATTAATTATATATTTAGTCTTTTCTTGTTGCGCATAAACTAATTTGATGGTAGTTTCATTGTAACAATAATAATATATATATGATGATGACGACGATATCACGACGGTGATAATTATGGTTTATTAATAGTAGCAACTTAACTAGCTAGTAAATATAAATTTTTAAGATCAAGGAAAACATTAGGAATATACGTCTGGACGAATTTTATTTCTTTGCACAATTTAATAATAGGCAATTGTTGTTTACAAAATGATTCAACGTATCCTCATCCTAGCTTTTCATGAGAAAGTTCCATTTCGAAATATTGCTACATTAGATGAGCACCGTCATTCAAAGTGCAAGTTATGCATTTAGGTAATTATAAATTCAGAGATATATAATGATATTAATTATATATGTATGTTTTGTGAAGTTTAATAGAATAAAAGTTTGCTTATGAAGTTCGTAAGTCTAATGTGTGATAGAAAAATAAAAACTAATTAGAGAAAAGTAAGCGTAACAAAAACGAAAAATTAACCTAAGAAGAATGTATATAACTATATATATTGAAGAAAATAAAGGAATCAAGCCTTCTTCTAACATTTTCTCGTGTTGGTTTTCGGTATTATCTTCAAAAATTCAAGCCTAGCCAATTTTATTGGTATACTTGCCTCATTTGACCTGCGATGCTCGCTTAACTTGTGAATTGTGATGCGCCTCACGTTTGAACTTGAGCAAACTAATTAAGTACCTTAGTTCTCTAATTCTCTTATAAGATCGCAGTTTGCTTCAGTTATAAATATCTTCTCGTTTAATTCAAGGTAATTCCCAGACCCTACTAACTAAGAATAGTACTGCAGAATTAGTCGGAAAACCAAGTGTTATATCTGGAAACTCTCTCAACAAAACTATCTCAATTAATAAGGCCAGAGACACAGAAAACAATAATTTCACGGATCAGTCCGCTTGCTGGATCTGATTAGACGCGAATCCAACTTCATCTTCCATGGCCATCGTTCCCGTTGACGGCCTTACAATGATGGACCGGCTGCTACTAAAGGCATGCACCACAGGTGATATCAACCTTTTCAGCCAACACATCGCTGGCAAGGGAGATGATTACCTATCGTCTCAAGTAACTCCTGAGCAGAACAACTGTCTTCACCTAGCTGCAATGCTCGGCCATCATGGGCTTGCAAGAAAGATCTGGTTAAAGACACCTACCCTCTTCTGCGAAATCAACAAACGTGGGGAGACCCCATTGATCGCAGCTATCATGGCAGCTAAAAAAGAATTAGCCACTGACATGCTCACTGCTGCTGAGGAAGTGCTGCCCGACCTAGAGAAGGGAGATAACCAGTTTGTTAAGATGCTGTTGAGTTCGACCAAAGAGTACAAAGATACTGCTTTGCATCATGCAATTCGCAACGGCTTCGATGTGTTGGCAATCAAGCTCTTGGATAAAGAGGAGGAACTTTCGAGGAGAGTTAACTTCATTAACGAGTCGCCAATGCATATGGCAGCTCGGAAAGGCTACTCTAGAGTTGTAGAGAAGTTGCTCAAAATTGATAAATCGGAACATTCAGGCCCTCAAAATTCCACAGCTCTTCATGCTGCTGTGAATGCTGGCCACACAGGTAATATATTACTTAAGTTCACTTGTATTTGTATGCATACTATTTTTTAAACTACTTAGAAATTAAAATATTCTTATGCAATTTCATCCCGGTTGGGTCGTAGTACTTTCGGTTTAGGGGAAAAGGCAGAAAACTATCATTTTGGATAATTTGTGTCGGGCAAAGATGTAAATTTTGCACATATGGATTCAAACAAAACCCTTAAATTTGACACTATATATGCACTGCATATTAATATGCGTTGTAAACTTTTAATTGTTTAATAAATATTTTCTTGTAAAACCCTATAAACACGCACTGCGATCGAAATTCCTTCTAAACATTTGCTATTAATTTATTTATTAAACTTCACGAAGAAGAGTTTACGTTGATGGCAAAACTATACGGTTAAACTCCTATTGTTAGGCCCTATAGTGGTGAACTGAAGGTAGTAAATATATTAATTATACTAAAGATAATAAAGTCTTCGTTTTGGATGGTGTGGGAATAAGAGGAATAAGGAAAGAAGTATTGGGAAGTGTGTAACTTTGTGAAGAGTTTAGATTGTTTATAATAAATTTGGAAGTAGGAAGAAGCTATTTCTTTATTCTTGCACCCATCTAAACGGAGCCAAAATCAAGGCCTTCTCTCCGCCCAAAAGACAACAAACTATTATACTAAAAGGCTCCGTTTGGATAGGTGTGGGAAGAAGGGAAGAAGTGGGAAGAAATATTGGGAAGTGTGTAACTTTGTGAAGAGTTTGGATTGTTTATAATTTTTTTTCTTTCCTTCTTCCTTCTTCCTACTTCTTCTCAACGCATCCAAACGGAGGCAAAGATAATAAAATATTAAGTTTTCATCTTTCTTTCTTTCTTTAAAGAAAAAAAATTATTTCGTAGAGGGTTTGGTGCCCCAAATTTTGACTGCCCGAAATACCTCAAATACAGTTATTGATTATTTTTCAAAATGTATAATTTAAATATTGAATCTAAAGTTGATTTTATTTTATTTAGTCGACTGGTATATTTTAATAGATATTTAAAAACTTTTGGAGATCATTTGATACTCAATTAATTAAGGGGTCCAAAAATATAATTTGGGGAGTTGAAAACATGAGGCATAGGTCGATCTCTATATTTATTTATGAGGGGTTCTGCTTTGCTGTACCTTGATTTATTCAGGTACTGCTGGAATAAATGAGATTATGAGTTAACGGTATGGTTAAACCGTAGGCCTGTTATTTGAAACAAACAAAACCAATCAAAAGGATTTGTTTTGGCCCACATATACATAGTGACGAAGTGAGATTAGTCATCCCAAACAAGTTAGTCTAACGAAGTGACGACCGAAATTAAAGGTGTCAGTATTTTGAAAACGAAGAGAGATTATTCTGCCCAGCTGACAATCTTATATATATTTCAAATATAGATATATAATTTTTTTTTTTTTGGTGATCTGTACATATACGTACTGTCAGGTATAATTAAGCAATTGCTAAAAGAACGTAGAATGCTAGCCAGACACAAGTCTAACGATGGACACACTCCCCTGGCATGTGCTGTTTACAACAACAACATCGACATTGTGAAGATACTGTTGGAACACGATCCTATGACGGCTTATCTTGCGAATGAACATACAGGCACTCCGTTCCTTGTGGCAGCAGTTAAAGGCTTTGTGCCGATTGCAAAAGAGATTATTAGCATTTGTCCTGATAGTGCGTATATTCTTAATGAAAAACACGGGGCAAATGCACTTCATGAAGCTCTTTACGAGGATCAACAAGAATTTGTGGACTTTATCCTCCGTACACCCCAGCTTCATAGGCTCGTTAATGAAGCCCAATTAGGTATAAAAGCTGCAACAAGAAAAGTAAAAAAAACTGACGATGATCGTTGTGGCGAGAATTTCGAAGGTGGCGAGTGTGGCGAAAATGTCGAAGGTGGCGAGTGTGGCGAAATTGCCGAAGGTGGCGAGTGTGGCGAAATTGCCGAAGGTGGCGAGTGTGGCGAAATTGCCGAAGGTGGCGAGTGTGGCGAAATTGCCGAAGGTGGCGAGTGTGGCGAAATTGCCGAAGGTGGCAAGCGTGGCGAAAATGTCCAAGATAACCAAAATGCAGCTGCCAACCAAAATGTTCAACGGGAAATTGACGGTGATCTTCCACTGCATAATGCTGCTAGAGAATGCAAACCAAATATTCTTCGTTCTTTGCTATCCTATAAAGGGCTGGATTACACTGCTGTTAATAACAGTAACCAAAATGCAGTTGATTTAGCTTTCGAAAAAAGGGAATTATTCAAGACACTCAAATGGGTAATTTATTTTATTGTCCGTGCACATAATATTTACTCATACAAACTATATATACATTACATCAATTTCCATTTTGATGTTGCTGCTGTCAGATAAGATCGAAATCACAAAAATCAATAAATCATACAAATTTTTTTATGCTGTTACAGAAGGAATCATTCACATTG
This sequence comes from Rhynchospora pubera, assembly GCA_028095005.1. Taxonomy (NCBI): domain Eukaryota; kingdom Viridiplantae; phylum Streptophyta; class Magnoliopsida; order Poales; family Cyperaceae; genus Rhynchospora; species Rhynchospora pubera. The sequence goes on from CM051460.1 coordinate 141,816,990, forward strand.
GTGTCAAATAAAATTCCCACTCTTTCAAAGGTAAGAAACAAGGTAGACGAGGAAAGTAAGAAAAAAGAAGAATCAGAGGCCAAGGCACTCTCAGAGAGGTACGCAACCAACACCTCTTTGGTTGCTGCTCTCCTTGCAACTATCACCTTCGCTGCCGCTTTTACTTTGCCAGGTGGATTCAGAAGTGATTCTTCTTCACATCCTGGCCAACCTGTTCTAGCAAAGAATGCTGCGTTCCAGGCTTTCTTAATCTTTGACACTATAGCCATGTGCTCTTCCCTTGCTGCCGCATTTCTCTGTATTTTGACTCCATGGACAGACTTGGATTTCTTGCTCAACTATAGGAAAATAACGGTCCCACTCATGTGGTGTGCCTATGTAGCTACTGGAGTGGCATTTGGTACTGGATTGTTTACAGTGATGGAACTCAAGAAGAAGGGTCTTGCTATTGTCATTCTGATACTGTGCTGCTTGCTTCCCGCCCTCACCATGGCAGTTGGTTATTTGCCCAAGATAAAGGTAATTAGCCGGAGGCTTCTTTCTTAGACATTATCTTGCAACATGCAAATAGGTTGATGTCAGCATTCAGATATACATGTGGGTCACGGGTGGCATCCAGTATCTTGATTACAAGGTTTGTTATAGCTGTGCTATGCACTTTCAATTGTTATTTCTATGTTAGATTTTTGTCCGTGTTTAATGAAATATTATGGGGAGGCCAGGAATCGTGGCAAATTTGATATTACTGTACTTGTTATTGTATTGAGCAGATTAGTTTATCATTGTATTTCTATGAACAGTTTAATTTATTCAAGCATCCAATATTCACAGTTAATTTCTCTAGTAACACCCTCACATCCCCGAACCCTCTCAAGCCTCCAAAAAATTAACTAAAACTGTCAAGTCTAAACATACCTTTCGGAGCAACCTCTCAGCAGATCATATCTGGCTCTTGATCGACACCTTTTTTTTTTTTTTTTTTTGAGGGTCGATCGACACCGATTTAACCTTCTTATCCCTTTTGTCAAGTCTAAGCATACCTTTCGCTGTGCGCATTTTGGTTTGCTCAGGTCAGGTGACTCATGCGGCCCAGTAGTAGGTAAGCCGTCAGAGCACAAACTCACAATTCACGAATGTATTTGCTCAACCCGCACAAAAATCGGATTCTCAGCACGTCCATTTGCATTGCCATCAAAAACTTTCTCAATTTGATAAAATATTTTATTTAAGCACTAAAATATGAAGTGAGAATTTTCACAAAGTTATCGACGTTTTGATTAAATGAGATCATCTCAGTTCTAGAGACTAAACGCATGACTTAAATGTGATCTACATGGGATGTCCACAAATCAAACTTAAATGAACATTCTCTTTAATTTTAAGTTCGAGCACATACATATTATCTCTAGAAAGATACATATTAAAGAATAGGGTGATTTAGATTTATGCAACTGTTAATATTTGAAATTAAAGATGTCATCACTAAACAATAAATAATTTTGATGCCGTTGCAAAAATAATAATAATTAGTTTTATGCCATCAAAAAATTGATAGACCATTTTGTTCTCTTGAATATACCACTTTAAACAATAAAATTAGTTTTACGCCAATACAAATCAATATAATTTAGTTTTACGCCATTGCAACATAAAATAATTATTCTATTCCATTGATATAAAATAAGCGGGGTTCAAAAATAGTATATATTTTAATACAATGATGATTAATATATTAACAGCGAAATTGTTCCAGTATTATGTTTCATTTCAGCACCTATATGCTGTCAAGCATCATTAATTTGGCCTTTCTCAGCTACATGATAATGTTGTTTCTTATGTCAGAGAGTATATTTTTAAATTATAAGAGTTCTAGAGCATGCTCTAAGCACCAAATTAAATAAGCAATCAAACATGAACGAAAACAAAAATCTCCGCTGGTATGTTGAATACCATAAAAATTCTACTGGGCGGCACCCTTTTATTTATTTATTTTTATTTCCGTAAATTTTTTATTATAATTTAATCTAATAAGAGGGAGAGGGTAATTTGGGTATTATTAAAAATATAATAGAATATAGAGTGGGAAATATCTAATTAATTATGTTATGAAAGAAATTAATGGCATAAAACTAATTTCAACCATTTTGTAGTAGCACAAAACTAAATTGCAATTTAAGAATGACAATTTTAGAGTTATTAATTTTCATGGTGGTATATATCTAATTATTCTTAAAGAATAAATAGCAAATAACAAGTGATTATTGAAGCAGTTTCAGATTTGGTTTGAAAAAAACATTTAGTGCCTATATATGTAATGAATTGGTTAAATTTGCGAATTAATTTTAAACCAACCTGGTTTAGCTCGAGTTCAATCTGTTAGTTATTCGAGACAAAAAGTTAGATAGTTAACATTTCAAAATAGATACGAATAATTATCAAATCAAACTCGAACAACTCACGATTTACCATTCAATTATTCCACAACAATTCAATAACAAATCAAACTCGCGATTCCGTTCAATTATTCCACCGCAAATATAATTATCAAATCAAACAATCCCCTAGTTGTTAGGTTACAAACAGAAAGCAAAAGGAGACTCTATTTTCATATAAATAAGTATTGTGTAATCTGTAAGATTTGTACCAATTTCTGGATCAAGTCTAATCAGGGATATGTCATAATTGACTATTTATTATCTCTTATTTTGAAAATAGTGGTAGGAGTTTTCTTATATTTGTGATGAAAGCAACAAGAAATTGTCAGGTTAGTTAGTTAAACAAGTAATTGTTGGGGTTTTTAGGTCATAATTGAAATTGACTCTCACTCTTACGCAAAACAAGTAAAAAACCTTAGATAAGAGGGGTGCACTGGTATCGGCTTAATTGGTACCAGTGCAGACTTTAGTAGATTTACATTTGTATAACTTTGCTTCTGTTAAATGGAAGCGGTAGGTCAGTTTTGGCAAATGCCACCCCAAAGTTAAACTTTTAAAAAATGCCACTCTATATCTAACTTATTCATAAAATTGCCACTTATACTGTATCAATCGACCCATTTCATACTCAACATTTCGTATAGACAAAAATACCCTCCTCCTTTATCTTTCTCCTCTCTCTTGTTTCCGGTTCACCGTCCCAACTTCACTTCTCTTTCTCTATCGAATACTGGATTTTTCCTTAATTTTACTTCCTGTGAGCAATTTCTGTTCTTGGTTTATATGTTAGTACTTTCCTCAAGCATACTAACTAACAAAAGAAGACAATGTACTCACATGAACAAAATGCAAATTTCTTAATATCCATGGAGAAAGCCACGATGACCCTTGTACCGAATCTATCATAAATTATGTAATAAAAAGTTTATATGCGCATTTCTCCATTTACTCAAAACTCCAGTATAAAATCAAAGGAGCTTCTGTATTTCAAAAAAAAAAGGAAAAAAAATCAGTTACTCGAAGCTCCTATGAACTATTATTGTTTTAAATTGGTTTTTTTTTAAAAATAAAGAACAACAACAAAATGAATGATTCCTAGATAGCTGCTATCTAGTTTCTCTAAAAAAAAAACAACAAAATGAATGAAATCCCTAAATTAACATTTCTCGTTCCACTATTGCAACTGGCGTCAGTCCCTTTCCCATGAAAAACCCAAAATTGATCAACAATTGTCAACTTCAACACTTATCACCATGAGAATAAAGGAAGAGCGGAGCATGAATTCGGAGCACCTGAGTGGTATTGGACAGGTGATGCAGGTGGTGCGATAGAACTCGGGCGAAGAAGCGGCGATTTGAGGATCGCCGAAGAAGGTGAGGAGAGCTCGATGAGTAGAAGGACAGAGAGATTGCGAGGCATTGAGTGAGAGGAGAAAGGGTAGCGGCAATCGATACAGAAAGAAGAGTCAAAGTGGGAGGGGTGAACGGGAGAGAAGAGAAAGATAAAGGAGGAGGGTATTTTTGTCTATATGAAATATTGAGTATGAAATAGGTTGATTAATACAGTATAAGTGGCAATTTTATGAATAAGTTAGATATAGAGTGGCATTTTTCAGAAGTTTAACTTTAGAGTGGCATTTTTCCAATTTTGAAGTTTTGAGGTGGCAAAGGTCTAATTTTCCCATAATAATAATACCTTATGCAGAGATGCAAATTGACACAAAAGGCCAAGTGATAAACACTTTAGATCAGCCCATTTTTGCCAAAATCGAAGGGAAAAAGATGATTTCATTCTTATCTAAACAAGGTACATTACTGTATCACTGTAACTCACCTTTGATCTTTTGCTTTATCCAGATCTCTCCTAGAATTGCCACACCAATACCGGCTACAATGCAGGTGCCATAAATAGCAATAGCCTTTGGCCGAAAGAGGTGCAGCATAAAGTAGCAGTCAGGTACCTGTCTCATTTTTTTCGGCGACCATTCTTGTTTTGCTTTTTTTAACAATTGGTGTGCTCAAACTTTTGGAAGTAGTTGAGACATCAGTTTCCCCAACTGTTTTCCAATCGACATTTTTAAGCACATCTTTTGAGTCATCAGCTGAAATATCAGATGAAATTACTCTACAACAGAAAAAGGAATTTCAGTATTAACAATGATCAAACACTTTTTCTATTCAATAAAACAATGATTAAGCACTACATCATTGGTGTTGTCCTGTACAATTCAAATTTTCTGTACCACACTTATGAAACTATTTATCAGCCGACAATGGAACCAACAAGTACCAACCTCAGCAAAGACCAAACTGGTCAACCCTTATATTTTTAAGTGAATAATGATTCTGGACCTGATTAGCATTGTACAATGGAACTATAGGAAAATAACGGTCCCACTCAGGAGGCGACACAAATCTGTGCCTCTGGAGAGAGAGACTCAGTGCAGCGCGGCACTAGGCCAGGCAATCGTCATAGCCAGGAAAGAGGTGCCGAGGTGCACGGCACCGCGAGGACGCTGCCCAACTTCGAGCGCCAACACCTTCAAACTTTAACCCTAACTTTCCCCATGGATCCACTGAGATAAAATTTGATTAATGACTTTGTAACTTTCTAAAAATAGATGAATTTCAACATATAATGAATACGTTTATTATACTGGTAAAGAGGTTTTTTAGAATAGTTATACTGGTAAAGAGTTACATGAAACCTATGTATATTATATACTAGTACTACCCCTGTATTAACTATGGTTAATAGTTGAGATTCTCTTAAGTGGTCACGAGATGAAATGGACTGAATGGGATTCAATTAGATAATATCTAAATCTATTTCTCTTTAATTGGTTGAGTTAAGATTTTACATAAATTTATATGTAGGATATTGAATTTCCACAAAACCGCTGAATGGGCTTCAAGGCACCTATCTTCCTTCTTCATATTGCGGTGTCACATAAAAATTGTTGAACATATTAATTGAATGTGCTTACTGCTACATAAGAATTTATCAATGACGTCAATGTATTGCAATTTTATGTGTGACCTGATAATGGTATATTTGATATTTCTAATTTGAATTTTTAATAATGGCATATTCAAAAGGTTAATATGGTCATTTTAATTGGTTGGTGGCATAAAACTAATTTTTACTGTTTTGTAGTGGCATAAAACCAATTAATTGTTTTGTGGTGGTATATCTCGAATTTCAAAGTTTTGCAATAGCATAAACCAAAATGCCCTTAAATATTTTGAACCACATCAAAATCTTAAACCCTAAACTCCAACACCAAATCTACCAAGACTGTTACTGGTTCATTACATGACGTCAATATCAGAGGAGAGCTACCTATAAATCTGCTAAGGCAAAATCTATTTAAGGTCAGAAATTCCAAAAGGTAAATCAGTACCAAAATTCAGCATAATAAGTAACGTATATATTGTTCTGATAGTTCATTTGTATCTGGTTAACTTTGTAACGATGTTTATATTTTAAACAAAATATAGAAAAATTGCGTAATAACAAATTAAATTTTATCAAAATTACTTATATGAAAAGGACATAAGCCACTTCGTAATAACAAAAATTCTCTGCATCTTTGAATACAGTACTGCCAGAAAAATTGAAACCTTTCGAAACCATGATATCTCGCTCAACCCTTAATTTCAGTGCATCAAGCACGCAACTGAGGTACTTTGTGTAAAGTAACACTGGGAAAAACTATCACCAATAAACAGTCTTTGCTCTGAAATATGTGGTGCTCTTCATTTTTCATTTCATTTCCCAGATAACTCTACCATCCTCTACAATTTACAAAAAACAACATACTGTCGGACTAATAAACAAAAGGAAAAAGGATGAATGGCATTGGCAATGGCATGCATTTTACACGAGTGGTGTGCCTTCTTCTGCATTGCCTAGGGTTTTAAAATTATCTCTCTTTCTATTATGTTGGAGATTTTTAGGTTATACTTGAAATTGCCCCTCACTCTTATGGAAACAACCTACTGTTTTTTTTTATTATTATTAAACAGCGTTATAGAAGTCCCCTGATTTTTTTTTTAAAAAAAAAAGAACTTATCATTGGTGTTGTCCTGTACAATTCAAATTTTCTGTACCACACTTATGAAATGAAACTATTTATCAACCGACAATGGAACTAACAGGTACCAACCTCAGAAAAGACCAAACTGGTCAACCCTCATATTTTTAAGTGAATATTGGTGCTGGACCTGATTAGCATTGTACCATGCCAGTAAAAGAATAAATTTTTTGAGCCACATCTAAATCTTAAACCCTAAACCCCAATACCAAATCTAAATTGGAGCAATAAATATATGATATATCAAAGACTGTTACTGGTCCATTACATGACGTCAATATCAGAAGTGAGCTACCTACAAATCTGCGAAGGCAAAATATAATTAAGGTCAGAAATTCCAAAAAGTAAATCAGTACCAAAATTCAGTATAATAAGTAACGTTTATTTTACACAAGTATTCCTCATAGCAACCAAACTACAAGAAAAATATCCTTCCTGTTTAGACATAACAATGTGAACACCTCTGATTTCAGAAATTTAAAAGCATTTCCTGTAATCTGATAAGATAGGTTTCTCAATTGGATTCAGAGACATTTCTGAAAAAAATTCAGTGAACTTGTAATTTAGAATACAAAAGGAAGGGGAAAAGTTGCTAGTTCAATACAATGCCAGTATGTATGATCTAAGGTTTCGGCCAATTACCAAAAAAATAAATTGAATAAAAGATCAATTTCAAACAACCTTAAAAAATCAAACAGTAAACAAATCAATAATGTTGTTGGGTACCTATTGTTTAGTTTTACCTGCAGTAGGAAGCGCCGTTTTTCAATTTAAAGAGAAACGAAGAGAGATCAGAGATGGTAACTTGTTCCCTTGGGTTTTGGTTCGGGTTTCGGATCTCCAAAATTCTGGATCTTCTGTTATTAATGCAACACCGCTCTAGATTCTAGATTCTAGGCCCATGCTCGTCATATATTGAAATCGGACGGTTCACAATTCACAAAGCTTCGTTGGTCTCCTGATCCTCAATGTGCTCTTATTGTAGGGGTTTCGGTTTTCCTTTCGCCTTTTGCATATCTACGAAATTGCATTTGCAAGAAACCTCAAAATTTTTTTAAACAGTTAAATTTTCATTAATTTTTGAGGTAATATTTTCGACTACGATATACATCACTAAAATATAGACAAACATTTTCTTGACATGAATGATAGGATGTCTAATGTCCTGATCAAAATTTCATTTTTTATAACATGGAATTTCTTTTCATTTAATTTTATTGGAAAATTTTTTATCAAAATAAATAGATTTGGTGTCATACTGTCATTTAATCGAAATTTTCATATAATTAGATCTAACGAAATCTTGTGAAATCAATTGAAATGAAATCTCGCATGAAAAACATTTTGATGAGGGCCTAAATCTGCCCCAATCTAAATAAATCCCAGTGTGAGTGCTATCCATTGAATCTGGCCTCTCCAAATGGATATAATCCTTATGGGCACATTTTCCAATAAATTTATGTCTAGGAATCGTAAATTCTCTAAATTCCTACAACATTCAAACGGGCCCTATAAAAATAAAAAAATAATAATACAACCCACGTGATGAAACGTGGTATTTTAGAAATTTCACTTGCACTACATCCGTTTTATTCGGGACTTTCATCTCAGATTCGCTAATAGTATGATACCAAACAGGATATTTTATTTGTTCGTTGCTGCATGAGAATAAGTCAACACAGCGATTTCTTTTTCTAAAGAAAATTCCAAAAAAAAAAAGATAATCCTGTAGTTGGAAATAATTAATGTAAATATTAAACTAATTTCAAGTCAAATCAAATAGAATACGTCACCGACAATAATTACCCCCTCTCCTTCGAATATAATGTTGTAACGACAAAAGATAATATTTAACTTTTTTACAATTACATAGAAATCAAATCAAGTCTTCCAAATTATTTTTAAAGTTTGAACTTGAAATTATTTCATATATATTATGTAAGATTCTAATGCTCAGCTCACATCAAATAAATTCAAATCCTTCGTTTAGGTCTCCAACTAAAATTGGGAGTGTATATGCCAACACAAGATGCAAAATTTTATGCAACAATCTAGGATATATGGATATACTTAATCCCACAAGTTCAAATAGCAAGGCTAAGGTCAACGTATTGATTTAGAATAACAATATTCAGTTGTATTGGAATATTTATGACAAAGTCACTACAACGTGTTAATCATGAAAAGGTCACACTTAATAAATCTATTTTCCAATTGCAATTTAAAGTAATTAGAAATTATAATAATCATGTAATAATGAGAACCAGCTCTTGGTCTAGTGGCAAAGAGCAATGCACCTTGACTCCTTGAGTGAGAGGTGGCAGGTTCGAAATCCGGCTGGGGGGGCCTTTCATAGACATTTAATTTAAAAATAAATTGGGTGGTTTAGACCTCCAATTTATCTTCAAAAAAAAATAATCATGTAATAATTTAAAGTCATTGGCAAAACAGTTGTATCACTTCCAGGAAGGTCGCACCTTCTTGTCAGGTCGCTTACAACTTGGAACCTGCATTAGAAAAATTAAACATATCAATAATTGTTCTCATTTTCCCATTCAATCGTTAATTAATTTAAACTCATTTTACTGTATAAATTTTCAGAAATATCCAATTGTTAAATGCGGTATCCAACTATACAAGCACGATTATTGGGCCATTTTCTTATATTTATTTGTATGTATTGTACTCTCTGTTATTTGTGGATTTGTGGTGACCCTTACAGATTTACAGTGCGGATCTGAAGGTGTTTTCTTCATTGAGATTCGTGCACGGTACTTAGGATTCTCAAAGTTTAGTCTTCCTCCAAATTTATGGAGAGAGTTTTATCTGACGTTACTTTCTAATTCAAGTGTATGGCTCAGAATAGCAGCGAAAGGAGTTTTAGGGCTGAAAACGGTAGTCGTTTCGACCGTTATTTCGTTTCGTTTCGTCTAAAACGGAACGGTAACAGTCAAGGATTTTGATTTCGTTTAAGGAACGGAACGGATAACGCAAATAGAAATTCTATTTCGTCTCAAAACGGAACGGTTAACGAAACGTTCCTGTTTCGTGATCGTTTATTTCGTCCGTTTCGTCCTAAATTCTACGGTATTATAATAATTTGATTGCAGATGAGAATGACAGAGAGAACGAAGGCATCTATCGATAAAACCTAATTTATCCGCCGCTTCTCTCAACTCTCCAGAGAATCTCCATCTCCATGGCCGACCACTCCCCTTCTCCCTCTCCCTTGCCTCATCCTCCGTCCACACTTCTCTAGACAACAAAATCAATGAAGACACCTCGGTGCCTCTCCTCCAGTCTATAATTATTAATTACTCCTTTAGACCGCTCTTTGCACGCCTGGAGACCTTCCTCTGCCTCCTCGGCCTCTGTCTCTTCTCTCTCTCCGCCGCCGCCGTGCCCTTCCACCTTCTCCCTCTTTCTTCTCTGTCTCATATGTTCTCTCCTCTCTCTCCAAAGCCCTCCACCTAATCCCCTTTCCTCCTCCCTCCTCTGCCGGTCGTTGCCACCACGGGACTCCTTCCTCAAACACTCAATACTAAGTCCATCGGCAATGGGTGTATGTTCCTGATGGTCAATTTTCGAATCAAGGTAATCCAATTTGGCTACTTGTTCTGATTTGTCTTGTTAGATCAAGTTTTTTGCTGAGCTTTCCTCTGGCTTTGTTTGAATCGAACATTTTTTTTGGGGCTGATAGCAATTCTTTGATTACTATTGGAAGAGGCAACAATTTGTGTCCATGTGAGCTTGCTTCATTTTCTAATTGCAATCTATCTCCCCCTTTCTAATTGCAAGGAAGGATGTTGGCTTTTGTCTGGATGAAGAGTTGTTTGAATTTCGTGAGATCTGAGTTTTCTTGATTTTTGTTATTTATGTGGTTAGATATTTTTTTCACTGGTTTGTATTCAGCAGTACATCGCAGAAGATGTACTGGTACATGAAGAGATATACTACTTGTGCTGTAGGTATTTTTTTTTTTTGGCAATTAGGCGTACTGGTACATGAAATGGATGTACTAAGAGTAGTACTAGTGTGATGTGTATTTGGCAATTAGGGGCAGTACTGTTGCTTGTATGAGAAACGATTAAATGGATGTGTATGTATGAGCTTATGAGCGTTGTCAGCCGTGTATGTAATGTAATGCATGTACCAAATGTCCTTAAACGCTTAAAATATTTCAACGTCTCAACTGTTTTTGATCGTTCAATTAAACGAAATAGTTAACGCAATAAACTGTCTAAGGACGAAACGCAAGATGCAAAAAGAAAAAAATTTGCGTATCCTAAACGAACGATTAACGCAAGGCTGTTATTTCGTCTTCGTTTTCGACGTTATGCAGGCCTAAGGAGTTTGGTTACTAAACAAAGGAGATATGGTGGTTAGCAGACCGATCAGAGGCCAAGAGGAGATAGATGACCCACAGGCCACAGGTGAATGAAGCTGAATTTTGGGTTGAATTACATGGAAATAGGGATGGCAATGGGCCAGGCCTGCGGGCTTTATATCAAGCCCATACCTGCCCTGTCTTTCTAACGCCGCAAGCCCGCCTGCCTGTATCCAACTATGCGGGCCTACGAAGCTATGCCTGGCCCACCCATGGGCCTTAACCCCAGGCCCATACCTGCCCGTTATTGCATGCCCGTACATACCCATAGATGCTCCCGTGTATATTTCACAAAATACAAAAATAAAGAGCAATGATATAGTTTGATTAAAACTGTATAATATAAATATAACGCCATTTATCAAATTGAAATATACCATAAGAAGTGTTAACAGACCCAAAAATCATATATCATAAGACCGAAAGGTCCACTTCAATACTCAGCCCAAATAATTTAAATGTACATCAGCCCAACAGGCAGCCTGCGGGCTCCAACATGAAGCATGTGCCTGACCTGGCCTGTTTTAAGGCCTGGCCTGAAGCAGCCCGTTTCAATAACAGGCCAGGCAGGCAAAGCTCTGGGCCGGGTGGGTATGAGCAGGCCAGCAGGCAAACAGGCCATATTGCCATCCCTACATGGAATCCCTAATGAAGCCCAGAATGAGGAAAATGTTGCCTGGCTGGTAAAGAATGTAGGTATTCCCTTAACTGAAACCTCATCTATGTTGTATGGTAATAGAAGAGTGTTCAGGCAGAAAGTCAGGGTAGACCTCAGAGAGGCTCTCAAGCCTAAATTGCCTCTCAGGAACTCTCTAGGACAAGTGCAATGGGTGTATGTGGTTTATGAAAGTCTTGGAAATATCTGTATGTTCTGTGCTTTGGTAGGGCATGTGCATACACTATGTCCCAACAAATATCGACTCAGACAGATGCAACAACAGGAGAAGTACAAAAATCAGTTGGGAGACAAGCCTATACCGGAGATGGTGGTAGGGAAGTGGATCAAAGATAGAACACTGGTTCCAAGAGAGACTGGCAAGAAACACATAGGAGCTGATCAAGCCGGCTCTAGCAGTGCAGAGGGTATAAGCAGGGATAGAAAGCTGAAAAGACCAATTGATGTTGGAATATTTAATATGTGGCCTATGATAATTAATGTGTGAGCCAAGTTCATCTAAGATAATTAACTAAAGGGTGCATCATAATTTGATGGAAATTCTGATGGACCAGATTCATTGTACTTGATCCCTTTAGTTGCCTCAGCATTAAATACTCTATAATCTGAAATTTTAAGGCACCATTTCCCATAATTATGCCATTAAGAATTTTCAGTAAAGAAAAGAGAAAAACGTCACTGTTGACCATCATTATGGCTGAGGAAAACTCAAAGAAGATCAATACTAACGCTTCCGCCTAATGACTAACGATTTCTGCTCTTCAATTTGGATACGGAGCAGATGTGATAGAAGAGGAGTCGTGCATGGCTTACGGGTTTCAACTTCATCCACTCAATACTCGATTTCGATTAGCGATGGCACGAGGTATTTTACGATTCCTAGTTAATTCCGCATTCTAGAATCGTTGTTGTTCTAACAGTTGGTATCAGAGCGGGTTATACCGCTAGATTGCCTTTATTGAAATAGAATTTCATAACGGTTAAACAGAAATTCTGTTGTAAGTGTTGAGTGGATTGAGTTTTGTCTGATTTTCTTAATTATCTGAATTCGTGGATCATTATCTCAAGATCCGCTTATCCGATTTGAGTGAGGTTTTCGGAATTGGAAAGATCTCTGGGTCTACTTTCCAAAGAGACCAACATCTTGAAAATCAAGCGGGTGCACAGGGAGATAATCAATTCGCAATCACAAGAGGTCAGAATGTCAGGGTTCTGAAATTTCTGACCTTTCAGTAGTACGGGACATTTTTCTCTTAATTGGTAATTCGGATTTGCATGAAATTTTACTGGGATGTAGATATTTCATATATCTTTCCATAGAATGTAAATTTGTAAAATTCCAATAAAGTATCAGTGAGAAATGTTGTCTGCAAGTTAAGTCTGTCTGACAGTTTGTCGATTTTTCGTCTGGGATAGTCTATTTTTCGAGGGCTATACCTTTTGATCTATAAACTTGTTTTTGATGAAACTTGTGTCACTGGAAATATCTTTGAATCTAGTTTCCAGGATGATCAAGAACACAAAAAACGGATGATTATAGAGAAAGTTATTGTCAGATTACCAGAGAGTGTTCAGGCTGTCTGAATGTTTTTGGATGAACTCTGGTCGCACCTTTTCGTGTAGGACGACCCGTCCTGGGTTTGGAACGACCCGTTCCAACAAAGTGTGGTCCAGAAATAATTTTTATGACAAAATTAAGGTACAATCAGACATATTATGGTTCTCTCTTGTCAATTGAACCTTGTAGATTACTTAATTATTGTGTAAATCTATAGAATAGTCACAATTTGTTAAGAATACTGAATTTGTATATAGATGGTTGGCATCTTTATTGAAGGTTGGTTAGTCAATAGTGATATGCTTGAATATACTGTAGTAGTAAAGTTATGCATATGAATAATTTAAAACCATACTAAGTTACTCATACTAAGTTACTTTTAATAATTTGGTCATTATCAATTTTAATAACTTTAATTGTAATTATCATTTTATTAAAAGAAAGTGTGTGATATTTTATTTATATATATCACAATAAAGCTTTACATTTAATAAATTATGATTATCAATTTTAACAACTTTGATTGTCATTGTAGTTTATTAAGTGGAATTTTATTATTATTAATTCAATTTGTTTCTGGCCAACGGTGATGCAAATTAATTTCATGGAACAACTATTTTGTCAAAATTGAAATTTTTAAATATTAATTTCAGTTTAATTAAGTATCATTCCTCATAGTTGTTTATTTATATTATTATGTTATTTGTGATATATTAGTTTATGTATCACTATAATGTATATATTTAATAAATATTAAGGATGTCAATTTGAACAACTTTAATTGACATCATAGTTTATTAATAGAATTATATCATTATCTTCAATTTATTTTCTGCCCAACGGTGATATAAATTGAAAATGTTAAGAGCTTTATGTTAAAACTGAAATATTATTTGGCGTTTTTATTATTCATTTCAGTTTAATTTTATTATGCTATGTGAATATTAGTTGACTATTAATCACTTTATATTTCCTGAATTTTACAGCATTGAATAAAACTAATTATTCCAACTTGAAAAGAACCAATTGAGATTTGTCTTGGTATTTTGAAATTAAACCAGACATTATGAAAAGATTCTGCTGCAATTATCAATAAAGGCAGCGATGATGAAATACTAATTTTTCTTAATTATATCTCAAATTTGATGAGGTCAAGTTTGGATTTAAAGAAAATATTATAAATTAATGTATATATCTCAGGGTTAGTGGGAGTAATTTATCATTCTCATTTTGTACGTGGTTGATATTTTATTAGTCAATAAGAAATTCACATTAGGTTATTTATCTGTGCTTGTATATATAATGATTAATTTTATGGAAGAATGCTGAGCAGTTTATAATGTCATCTTTCACTATGCAAGCAGAATTTTTTGTGGCTTATTGTAAGGTCACTTATCTTATTTTTGTAATAACGGTGACTGCTATTTTGTGTTTTAATAACAATAAATTAAGTAACATGTCTAATGGATTGACATTAAATATCTTGTTGTTAAATACAAAGTCAAAGATATGACTATACAAATACAACATATTAATTTGAGAGTTATGCTAAATGATTATCTCACTAAAGTATTACCACCCATTTTTGCCGGCATGGGTTTGGTCGCTAAATTTTGATTTTGTTGTATTGAATTATGTATTAAGTTGTAATGTGAAGCTTCAAATTATGAGTTTGACTTTGAATTATGAAATTTGCTTATTTCTTATGTTGCGCATTATGTTTAATTTAAGCAAATTTACTTAAGTGGATCGAATGAATTATATTAACCATTTGTTGGAAAGAATACCAATGCTATAATTAGTGGGGGTCAAATAACATTAATAGTTATTTTGATTGTATTAGTTTAGTTTGGTATTTCTAACTGAACAAGGTTTAAGATGTTGGCCAATTTTGAATTTGTGCTTAATTATGATGTTTTCAGCATAGGCCAAGTGGGAGAATGTTGGAATATTTAATATGTGGCCTATGATAATTAATGTGTGAGCCAAGTTCATCTAAGATAATTAACTAAAGGGTGCATCATAATTTGATGGAAATTCTGATGGACCAGATTCATTGTACTTGATCCCTTTAGTTGCCTCAGCATTAAATACTCTATAATCTGAAATTTTAAGGCACCCTTTCCCATAATTCTGCCATTAAGAATTTTCAGTAAAGAAAAGAGAAAAACGCCATTGTTGACCATCATTATGGCTGAGGAAAACTCAAAGAAGATCAATACTAACGCTTACGCCTAATGACTAACGATTTCTGCTCTTCAATTTGGATACGGAGCAGATGTGATAGAAGAGGAGTCGTGCATGGCTTACGGGTTTCAACTTCATCCACTCAACACTCGATTTCGATTAGCGATGGCACGAGGTATTTTACGATTCCTGGTTAATTCCGCATTCTAGAATCGTTGTTGTTCTAACAATTGATACAAGTGGCAATAGTATGCAGGTGATGTGTATCTTTGACACAAACCAGGATGAGGGGATTGAACCTGAATGACACCATTTAAACTTCAAACGGGCCAGGGAAGCGAACCCAAACTCGCTTCCAGGTGCTCAATGAATGCACTTTCATGGAATTGCCGTGGTATAGAAGGCCCACGGAAAAAAACAATTCCTACTGGATTCCATGCAGGCCACTAGAGCTAATTTTGTTTTCTTGTCAGAGACCAAGGCCTCCTACAGAAGGATGACACGTTTTATGAGATCCATTAAGGATTTCAAATGTTTTATTGTGTCGGCAAGAGGACAGGCTGGTGGTCTATGCATGGCTTAGAGAGACAACATGGATGTTCAGGTACTAAATTCTTCTCAGAACTATATATGTGTCAAGGTTGCCACCAAAGACAAACCACCTTGGGTTTTGTTGGGGGTGTATGGAGACCCAAAACACATCAAAAATAGAATCCTGTGGGCAACCTTAACACAAATTTTTCACTTGCATGAGCAAGTCTGCTTGTTGGGGGATTTTAAAGAAATTATGTCGAGGGATGAGAAATTTGGGGGGAATAGAGATTTAAAAAGGAATACCATAGACTTCCAAAATTTTGCTTTTGAAAATGGCTTGGTAGACCTTGGGTATAAAGGACCAGCCTATACCTGGACAAACAAAAGAAATGTCTCACAAGCCATTTTTCAAAGAGTTTTTGTGACCCCTTCTTGGCTCACCCTCTATCCAAATGCCTATGTGAACCACCTGCCCATGACACACAGTGACCATTGTCCTATCCTACTCAAAATAAAAAAACCCCCTCAAAAATCCCATGAATTCCGTATAGAAAACTGGTGGTTAGCAGAAAAGAGTTTTCAGGAGGCCTGGATGAAAACTTGGGATGATAATGTGGGTTTGGATTGGCAAAGTAGATGGGAGGCCCTTCAAAAATGTATGAAACAGTGGGCTACAAATAACCCAACACCCAAAAAGAAGTTAGGGGAGATAGGTAACAAAATTTAAAAAATACAAAGCCAACACCCTAGCATCAGAGACCACACAATGGAAGAATTTTGGGTCAAAGAGTATGAGAAAGCAGAGTTGCAGCATGCGCAATATTGGCAGTAGAGGGCAAGAATTGAGTGGCAATCTTTGGGAGACAAAAATACAAAATTCTTTCACACAATGGCAACAGACAGGAGGAGGTTTAACCTGATCACTATGGTGAAGGGAGATGATGGGTTGCTCACTGGGAATGAGAGGGTCATCAGGCAGAAATTTGTGCAGTACTTTGAAAATCTCTATGGGCCAATAGAAAGTCAGCAACAATAAGATCCCCAAGGTACTACCAACCCAGCCCAACTTCAGGATCAGTTCTGGCAATACCTGGTAGATGATGAGGGCCCAAAAATACCCACAGAAGTACATGCTAAGCTGACCGTGCAACCGGGCTACTTTGAAGTCAAGAAGTTGCTATTCAAAATGGGCCCAGATAAAAGCCCGGGTCCAGATGGAATGACAACCAGATTCTTACAGCAGCACTGGGATGTGATTGGGTCTGATTTAGTGGCGCAGGTCAGAAAAGTTTTTTTGGAAGGAACAGTGCCAGATGAATGGCTCAAATGCTCAGTTACTTTGATACCGAAGGTGGAAGAACCAGAGAATCCCTTAGAGTATAGACCAATAAGCGTTGGTACTGTGATGTATAGATTGATAACGAAAATTGTTGCAAACAGGTTAAGACCTTATATCAAGAAAATTATCTCTGAGGAACAAAACGCTTTCATAAGAGGGAGGAACATTAGTGATAACATCATCCTGGTGAGGGAAATTTTGCACTCCTTTAAGCAGAAAAACTACCAACCAAAGGCATACCTCTTAAAAGCTGATATCTCAAAAGCGTTTGACAAATTAAATTGGAGTTTCTTGGCTGAAGCAATGATTTTTCTTAATTTTCCTCACAAAATCATCAATCTTATGGTCTCTTCTTTCCAGAAAGCTAGGGTCACAATAAAGATTAATGGGAAGGGGGATGGTTTTATCATACCAAATAGAGGTGTGAGGCAGGGCTGTCCCATGTCACCTTATGCTTTCATAATAGCAATGGAGATATTTACAAGACTTTTGAGATCAGCACAAAAAATGAAAATGATTGGAGGAGTCAAATTGGCCCATACAGCACCACATATGACCCATCTCATCTATGCTGATGATTTGGTGATTATAGGCAATACAGTGCATCAGGAGGTGCAACACCTCAAGGAACTACTCCAACTCTTTGGTCAGGCCTCAGGGCTTGTCATCAACCCTGACAAATCAAAGTTGTGGTTTGCAAGAGGATGTCAAGAGGAAGATGAAAACACGGTAATGAATGCTTTGCAAGCAGGTAAAGCTGGGGGAGAAGAAAGATACCTGGGAGCGTATCTCATGCAACATGGCAGTGCCAGGAAAACAGGAATTATGTTGATGGAGAGGATGCAAAAAAAATTAGCAGGTTGGAAGATGCATATGTTATCTCACGCTGGCAGACTGACACTGATAAAATCTGTACTTTTATCTCTGCCAGTGTACTATATGTCTATAGAGAAAATTCCAAAAGGAGCGATCAAAACAATCAACAGCCTTATGGCCAAATTTTTCTGGGGAAAAATAGACTGCAAGAGGTACATGGCAATGGTTGCTTGGAGAAGTATATGCAAACCTGAAAATGAAGGAGGATTGGGAGTAAGAGATTTGGAAAGGTTTGGGGAAGCGTTGTTTGCAAAATTAACTTGGTCTGTAATCAGTCAACAGGAAAGATTATGGGTCAAGGTGTGTAGAGCCAAATACTGTCCTCATATTGGAGTATGGAATGTAAAGGAAAATTCTCAGGCTAGCCCTTTCTGGAAACAGATAATCAGACAGAGAGTTTTTTTTCAAAATGATGTAAGATGGAAATTGGGAGATGGATCAAGAGTTCATGCAAAGGCACAGCCCTGGTTCACAGGGTGGGATGAAGGGGGGGCTAATCGGAGGGAAGGAAAAACCACAGTGGCACAGTGTTTTGATACTAATGCAGGACAATGAAATTGGTACAAAATACAGCAAATCTTCCAACCTCAACAGATCTTATCTATTCAAGCAGATGTCCCTACTCTGGTTCAAGATGCTCTTCACAATGATATGTTGATATGGAATAGATCCAAAAAAGGGCAATACACTGTTAAAGAAGGATATAACAAAATGACAAATCAACGGGTGGGGCCAGCAATCAGTCCAGTGGCTGATCAATGGGTGAAGATTCAAAAATTAAGGGGAGTAGTGCCAAAGGTCCGACTTTTTCTCTGGAGATTACTAAATGGGGCTCTAACTTTGGCACAGAATCTGCACAAGAGAATAAATGCCATCTCTCCTACTTGCCAACGGTGCAATTTGGAAAATGAATATGAATCCCACTGTTTCTTCTTCTGTCCTGGGTCAAGGCAAGTCTGGTTTATCAGTAGTCTAGGCCTGAGAACTCATGATCTATCCCTTAATATACTGGATGCAGTCCAGCAATGCACACAATTTTTAGATGAGAAGGGTATAAAGGTCTTTTGTTAACAATGTGGGAATTGTGGAAAAGCAGGAATGAGGTGGTGCTGCAGCACAAAAAATTTGATCCTATGGATGTCAAAAGAAAGGCAGATAGATGGATGGAGACTGCAAAGCAAATTGAAGATATGGAGAATATACAGCCAGGTAGAGAAGTGAGGAGAGAGAGATATAGTTTTGATCCTTCTAAATTTCAAATCGTCACAGATGGATCCTGGGATGTAACCAAACGAGGCGGCACTACTCATGCAATTTATCAGGGAGGATATATTTCGAAGATAGGCTATGGATTCCATGAGTTGCATGACCCCTTCCATGCAGAGGTGGTTGCAGTCAAGGAGGCTCTGCTACATTTTAAAGCACAGTGGGGGGAGGAACAAGGGAGGGAGATTCAGATGTTTACAGACTGTGAGCGCTTGGTGACCATGGTAAATGAGGAGGAGACTGATGAACTGCCATCGTGGAGGGCTATAGAAGATGCTGTGCAACTCATAAGACTCATTAAAAGGTCACCACAACCGATCACCCTTACTCTGGTAAGTAGAGAAGCGGTGCATCAAGCACATGTTTTGGCTAACTGGGCGAGAAGATCAGGCACAAGTTATCAGGGTCATTCTGATGGTTCTGGTAATCATGGAGAAAATATTCAAGCAACCCTGGATCAAGCTTTCTATCAAAGGGTACAGGAGGCGCCACCTTAGTCTTTTTTCTTTTTTTTCCTCTGATTTCCCCTGGCAGCATTAGTTTATGGTTTCTGTTTTATCTTTTCCTTTTATTTTTGGATTCAGTGTGTTTTCTTTTTTAATTTAGTCCCTAGTCTATGTAGTAGGTTACGGTTGTTTGGTTTCTGTTGTTTTGGAGTCAGGCCAGAGGGAATTCGGGATTGATGTCAGTCGTTATGTAATGTGCTAAACTCGATTGGATTGTGCTGTATTGAATTGCCTACGGGCGTTTTAACTTCAAAAAAAAAAAATTCAAGTGTATGTACCTAGACACCATTCAGAGAAATGTTCACTGGCTAAATTCACTAGCTCTTTTTTTTTTCTTTGAAGAGAAAAGAAGGGAAATGGCAAAAAACTTTTAATACAGTTACAGTAAAATCTCAATGTTGATAGATGTAACAGTATAACTGACATTATTATTCAAATTTAAACTGAAAATTGTAAAAGAACTTATTGTATTAACAGTTTATCAACTTATTGTTTTTAATTGATCACTAAAAACAATATTAAAGCGTGAAAAATTTGAATATGTATCATATCCATATGAGGAGAGACATGTAACAATTTAAAATTACTTCGAATAGTTTTATACATATTTGCGGTGTGGTATCCAAATGCACCTGCCCCATATATGCTTTGACACAGTATTTTTGGATAAATAAATAACTTAAATATCTTATCACAAAATAATTCCTCACCATACTTACCAAATAACAATCTCCTCTTTGAAAAAGGACACCTCCAGTACCAACAAATGGAGACGCTTAATCAACCCCGCTCCATTAATTCATCATTCATTGAATCATTTTCCTCAAACCAACAAAGTCCTCTGAAAACAATCACAAAAAGAAGACAAAAAATGGCGGAGACAAACCCAGCGCTGGGCCCCGATCTCGACTCGCCGTACGGAGGCGCCGGAAACCAGCTGGCGCAGTTCGGCGCCGGGTGTTTTTGGAGCGTGGAGCTCGCGTTCCAGCGTGTGGAAGGCGTGGTGAAGACTGAGGTGGGGTACACTCAGGGGCACTTCCCAAACCCTACCTACAAAGATGTTTGCTCTGGTCAAACGGGTCACTCTGAGGTGGTGCGCGTGCACTTTGACCCGGCAGTGTGTAGTTATTCGACTCTTCTCGCGGTTTTCTGGGGCAAGCATGACCCCACCACGGTCAACCGCCAGGTAGGTTCACTCTAATCTGTGATTTCATTTGAATTTGTGGAGAAATGCTAGTGTCCTATATATAGGACGGATGGGTCCGTCCAATATGATCGTTTTCACGTTTTTAAATTTCAAATGACCGATCCGAACCATTCAATATGTTCTTCATATTGAAAACTTTCAATAAACCAATTTTTACATTTTTTCGAATTTTTTTACTATTTTTTGGTATTTTTATAAATTCATGATATAAACATTATGGATCGTCCAATAACAACGATTTTCTAAAATACAAAAAAAATAGTAAAAATTTTCGGAAAAATGTAAAAATTAGTTTCTTATAAGTTTTCAATATGGAGAACATATTGAACGGTTCGGATCGGTTATTTGAAATTAAAAAACGTGAAACTATCGTATTGGACAGAGTCCATCCGTCCAATATATTGGACTCTAGCATTTCTCGAATTTGTGATATATTGGGTTGTTGTGCTGATGGGATTTGTGCTATTTTTCGGAAAGGCTTCAGGGGGTTTATCAAATTATGTATATCTGATTTGATAGATAAGAAAGATACACTATGTTTCTAAATCTTAGTTATTGTGAAGATTCATATAATTTAGTATAAAAATCAGATAAAGTGAATTCCTGGCTGAATAGTAGACAAATTCATACAGAAGTTTTTCTCAGTATTGGCTCCGACTTTGACCAATTTTGTGCCACATTTACCACTGGATTGTATTGTACATACAGTTGCTGAGTTGACTTTGTACAAATGATGTTTACTTGGTGTGTTTTGTCAGTGGAAGGAACTCAGCATTTTGCTGCATATACCACATGTGAGAAATTAGAGAAGTTTGGATATTTTTTTTATTATTATTTTTTGCTGTACTGCACTGTGGATGATGAAATAAACAAAATTAACTAATAAGAATAACATAATAATAAGTGAAGCCTTGATTTATACAGTAAGGAACTTGAAAGAAAGATCTGCATTTACTTGTTCTTTGGCCATTTTTTGTAACATGTTGTATCTTATAATCTTAACATGTTCACTTTCATTGACTTTTTTTAAAAAAAAAAAAAAAATTGTCTTCTGTCCTCTTTTCATGAAGATCCATTTTCGAATTCATTATATGATGACTACCAGTCATAACAATTTTATAGTAAGTCCAGTTTTTTTGCATCTCAGTGCATGGTAAATTTGTTTGTCTTAAAATAAAAACAAAAAACTAAAGACCATGATGCTTCTTCCTTGTGGCACTGAATATTATCTGTTGCATAAAATTTTATGACTTGATATTATCTGTTGCATACTTCAATAGTTGTTATATTTCTATTTCGTTCTTTTCAGGGAAATGATGTAGGTACACAGTACCGCTCCGGAATCTACTACTACAGTGAAGAGCAAGCCAAACTTGCCAAGGAGTCATTAGAAGCAAAACAGAAGGAAATCACAGCAAAGATAGTCACTGAAATTTTACCAGCAAGGAAGTTTTATCCTGCTGAAGAGTACCATCAGCAATACCTCGAGAAAGGTGGGGGCAGTGGCAACAAGCAATCTGCAAGGAAAGGATGCAACGACCCGATTCGATGCTATGGCTGATGTGATTTGTCATACCCAAATTTCAGATAAGATCGAAGAAGTAAGGCTGGAATTGTTATCCCGCACAT
Source organism: Rhynchospora pubera (assembly GCA_028095005.1). Taxonomy (NCBI): domain Eukaryota; kingdom Viridiplantae; phylum Streptophyta; class Magnoliopsida; order Poales; family Cyperaceae; genus Rhynchospora; species Rhynchospora pubera. The sequence continues at coordinate 141,839,686 of CM051460.1, forward strand.
GCCTCATGTTCGGTTTGGTCTTGTTTTCTGTTGTATTATTGGTGATTTAAATAAACCTCTTCTAATCATATATATCTTCTCTGTAGTAACTTTATCTTGTTTTGCTTGAAGTTATTAATTCTTGTTAATCGATGGCATTACTCAATTAAACGATCAACAGATGTCATTTGAGAGTTTGTACTAGCACTACATTATTCTGTGATTAGCAACAAATACTAGTCCTGTTTTGGTTCTCTGATTTGAGCTCCATGAATTATTTCTTCTGGCCATCTGGGGCTATCAGCCCATTAAAAGGTCTAGTTGGATGACTTTTATATTCTTTTTCTTTTCTTTTTGCTGTTGCTTTTTTTTTAATTATTTTACTTGGCTTGTTAGAAGCAAAACAGATAGTAGGAATGTAGGATTGCTTCCTACACTTTCTTTGCGAGATTTTTCTATTTACTGCGAGTAATCGAAACGAAATGGTATATCATAAAGAATAAATAATAAGCGTTACTTGTATAACGCATGGACCCTTTTCGATCTTCCCAATTTGAATCGATACTTCATTGAAATTTTTTTCTAGCTCCGGCTTGGTAACGTATGGACCCTTTCGAACTTCCTAAGTTGCCAATTTGCCAATCTCTTAAGCGAGATGGATTTGACAATTTGTATAATATATTGCACTACTGAATTTATATAATCTCATTTTTTATCCCCTCCTATTCTAATTTGAGGTTGTTTCGGGAAAAAAAAAGCTATTTTTGTATATGAAATGAATACGTGGAGATCTTTTATTAATCCTTTCTCTCAAAATAAATGCTTATAAAAAAAATGATGTAAACCAGATTGTAGGGAAATGCAAGAGGGCAGATAGGGAGAGTTTTGCATGATCACACATGTCTTACTTATTTATTTATTTAAAGTATTTCTTGAAGTATATATGTGAATGATGCAAATATTGTTTGGGTGTAGAAAGGGAGAGTAAAAAGCCGCATATAGATTTTTTTTTATCTTCTAACAGTAAATATACTAAAAAATATATATGAGACATAATTGTATTTATAAATTTATAAGTGAGAGATTAGAGAAAATCAATGAATTTATATATATGGTTTAGCCAATTCACCTTTTAAAAAAATTTGATTAATACATATTATGAAATAACATACAGTAAAAACCAACGAAATCTTACAAGCATTAATAGAAAAATAATTAAACTTAAGATGAGACGAATAAAATACCACAATAACCATAAGAATCAAAGAAAAATTTGCTCAGGGAAAAAGAAAAAATCATTAAGAAACTCAGGAACAAATAGCTTTTGTGTGATAATGGGAGTGGAGGCCGAAAAAGTACCACCCAATGTCTTTTAAAAAGAGGAAGCTTACCTATGCCCGCACGCAATTTCACAACATTATTTACATAACAAAGAATACTCAATAAATCACATTTTTTTATATCATTTTCTCTTATTGCTAGAAGATGGCAATCCTTAATGTAAATAAGATCATTTGTTTTTTACGGATGAAATAAAACATGTAGTTCTAGTATCAATTTTTAGTCTGACTATTTAAAAAAAAAATGCAATACAATGTTAGATACAAAAAGAATATTGAATTATTGTCCTAATTGGTGGCGCTAAAAGTTTCAACGTTGAGAGAGGAAAAAATCCCTATTTGTTGATAGTGCCCATTCCTTAATTAAAGCAACCTTAAAACAATTAAAAACCTTCTTAATATATATACCGTTGATTAATCGATTATTGTGTGGAGCCAGTCAGCCAGAGACCCTCTACATTCACTCAAGCATTGATACATTGATTTTTCTAGTGCATAAAAAATAATGATTTCTAGTGCATTAAAAAAAAACCTCATCTTCATCCTATGGGGCTTAGGTCTTTAGGAAGAATGAGTTTGAACAACTCCATCAGAAAGGGTCTCAATGTTGCGGTTTCAAAGAGCTGCACAAGAGGCTAAGCGAATGGCTCACGCGGTCACACCAGCGTGAGATCCAATGAATGGAGAGGGAGAGGGAGAGGGAGAGGTTCTTACCAACCGCAGCATGGAGTTTTGAGTACCTATATATATTTTGGCTATGTTTGGTTGCATGGAAAGTTTGCAAACTTGAGGTTAGAGCTCTAACTTTCCAACCTTCAACATAACTAAATTAATATTTTATTATTTTCTTCTATCTCTAACTCCAACATACCACACCAAACAACATTTTCTAACCTCAAGTTAGTACAAACTTTCCACAATCTCTAACTTCACTAATGTCAACCTCTAACTTCAAAATTACAAACTTCAACCTCTAACTTTTCTAACTTCACCTCCAACCAAACGTACCCTTTAAGGGTTGAGATAATTAGTTTCCAGCCACCGTTTATTTGGTCAATTAGCAAAATGTCATTTTTAAATTGCTAATTAAATTTATGTCATTATAGAATTGCTAAAATTAGTTTTATGCCACTATTTTTCTAAAAACATACTAAATTATAAAAATGGCATTACCAATTTTTTTTTTATTTTTAATGACCAAAATAACCCTCATTAAAAACAAACCCTAAAAAACCAACATTGACGCTCAGGAAAAAATTAATGCACAAAACATTCACTGTGACAAATTTATGAAATTTTTTTTTTCTATTTTCCAGTCTCTGTCAACCAGACACCATCTATAGTCAATCTATTTTCCATGGAAATTAAAGGTCATATAAATTCTAATTTCTCATGATGATCCTTTTAAGTTTTTTCTATTAGTTTTCATATATGTATTTGCGGAATCCATTGCTGGTACAGATTCAATAATTTATGAACATAGAAAGATTCTTTCAATGAAATTTTGCTGCCCTCGTTGCCTTACGGCCTTACCAATGCAATTATTAAATACGTTGATGAAACTTAATTTGATTATAAAGTGTTGCCATGCCCTCTTCTTAACCACTTACTACTGAATAATGCTAACAGAACTAAAGGTTTACTAATCTAAATTTTCAGACGTATTACTCAGAAATCATGGCAGAATATACTTAATGTTAGTAATGCTAAAAATAATATACTTAATGTTACTAAAAACCATGCCAAAATATACTTAATATTGAACTGCAATAGATTTTATTGATGGTAAAAATAAAATGGTAATTACAAAACTAATTATTATTGATTTATAATGGCATAAAACAAATTATATCTTTTGTGATGGCATATCACTAATTTTTTAATTTTATAGTGGCATATTTAAAAGGGTAAAATTGTCATACAAATGTCCAATGGCAAAAAACTAATTTCTATTATTTTATAGTGGCAAAAAATTAATTTGTTATTTAGTGATGGCATATCTCTAATTTCAAATATTTGCAGTGGCATAAATCTAAATCACCCTTCGTAGTTTTATATTATAAGTTATGTTAGAGTGATATGAGCTAGATGTCAAACATGATCTGATAGTTAATTATTAAAATTTTAAATGGCCGATTAAAACATCTTAATGATCTTCATATTGAAATTTCCATACAAATCAAGTTTTATATATTTTTTTCAAAATTTTTAACTTTTTTTTGGAATTTTTTTATTTGTAGGATTAAAAACTAATGAAATTGAGGATTTTTATAAAACTAAAAATTAGTAAAAATAATTGAGTAAAAATATAAAATTTGATTTACAAGGAGATTTTATTATGGAGAACAACCGGACTTGTTCGAATTGACCATTGTAATTTTCGTGCTTGATGGACTCAAGTTTCAAATGTGTTTGTTTCTAGCATTACTCTTTATATTATTATATTTTACTTCTATTTCGTAGCCATTGTCAAATATTTTAACAAAAATTTATTTAATTGAGCACATTAATTTTTTTTTTAATGAATGTGTTGCATCCTTTTCTTATTTAATTATTTTTTTACACGACGAAAAAAAATATATTTATGAAATCCTTCAAAAGAGGAGAACCAGCTCTTGGTCTAGTGGCAAAAAGCAATGCACCTTGACTCCTTGAATGAAATGTCGCAGGTTCGAAACCCGGCTGAGGGGGTCTTTCATAGACATTTAATTAATAATTAATAATTTAGAAATAGAAATAAGTTGGGTGACTTAGACCTCCGATTTGCCTATCTTAAAAAAGAAATCCTTCAAAAGAGGGATCTCGCAAACCTGCCTTAAATGAGACGAATTTCACGTATTCATAATTTATCAGGAAAATATCCTAATAGAAGGATTTCGCATCCATACCTTAAAATGAGACGGATTGTTGGCACTTAAAATCGATAAGAGTGATGAATGAATTTCATGAATTAAATTGTGTTGGCCTAAGAAATAAATTTCATATTCAGTCGCCACTTAGATCGGTAGAGTGAACGTTAATCGGTCAAGTGGTAAAACCAAAAAAAGGGAAAGAAAAATGATTTGGATGTAAAAAATGATCTCGCATGTCACTTTAATCATTTAGGAACAGATATGCTAAAATTTCAAAAATATTAACAATTAACCCTTTATATAAGCACTCGTTTGAAACTCCGTTTGATTAATTATTATTCTTTAGTTTCATAGCATTGAGTTAAATATAAAAAATAATTTATTATTCTTATTTTATGTATTCAATAAAGTAATATGTACTCCTTTTCATCTAGCACAAACTTAAATTGCAAAAAAATCTAACCAGGCTGTTTAACATAAATACACAAAAATAAAGTCAATATAAGAAAGAAATACTATTCAATAAAACAAAGTTGATCGACCAACTGAAACATTTTTCTGGATTTTAGACTATACAATTCTAAACAAACATATAAAAGAAATAAATATTTCACGAATAAAAAAAATTATTAAAATCAAATTTTTGACCAGCCCCAAACCCACTGGAGTCTGGAACTAATACATTAAAAAAAAAATTTGATGAGGACATTTTAGTCATCTAAAATAATTTGGAGTGTATCGCTAATTTAAAACGTGCCCAAAGCAGTCCTCCCATTTTACAATTTACACGTCTTTAATACATCTCCAGCTCTTTTTCTTGCTTCGACCGCTTGGAAGCCAGCGATTAGTTAAGAAAGAGGTTTTATTTTATTTTTATTCAATATTCACAGTTAACCAGAAGGTTTTGACACAGCTGTTAGATGTACGTACAAGCCAGATTCTTTTCTAGAGAATTAAGAGAGGAAGAGACGAGGTATAGAGATGGGGAATGTTTTCGTGAAGAAACCCAAGGTCACGGAGGTCGATCGTGCCATTCTCACGCTCAAAACGCAGCGACGAAAGCTAGGTCAATACCAACAACAGGTGGGTTTCAATCGATTCGCTTTTATTTTCTCTCGATTGTGTTTAATTTTCTTTTGGGTTTGTAGTTTGCTCAATTTAGAAGGAAAGAAAATTTGCTAGTTTGAACAGTTCTGACCCAGTAGAAATCAAATGCAATTGAGTTCTGAAAGTTGTATTATGTACTTAACTGAATGTTTATCTGTATGACATCAATGGTAAAATTTAGATTGATGTGAATTGTTCTATCTCTTTCTCTAAGAAGACTTCTGGCGAAGGCGAATTTACTTTTCTGAATATGTAATGCATTTACCAGTAGATATATTGCACCCTTAATCGTGTTGGTCTATTTCTCTTATTATTTAGCTTGAGGCAGTTATTGACGCAGAAGTAAAAGCAGCAAAGGAACTAATTGCGCAAAAGAGAAAAGACCGGGCTTTGATTGCACTAAAGAAAAAGAAAACTCAAGAGGAGCTACTTAAAACTGTTGATGGGTGGCTTATGAATGTTGAGAAACAGGTATGGTTTAGACATTTTTGCATTAAGTTAATACTTAGAAATGGCAATGTTGAGATATTTCTGGATCAGTAATTTTATCCTTTCTGTATGAAAAGAATGCGATTGGCAAAATGAAGAATTATTGTTTGCCCAATTTCTGTTTGTTTGTTTATTTGGAAAGGATTTAATGGTGAGAAGTTAAATGTAGAGTTCAATTCGACTCAACCAGTTGTAATTTGATTGTAAATTTTGGTTCTATGGTTTTCAATCTAATTATTGGATGTGGTTCAACAATAAATTACGAACAGTCTTAATAATATCAGATTTGCTAGCAATTATTGGGTGCAAACCTAATATATGTTTTTTATTCAGTTGGCAGATATTGAGTTAGCTAGTAAACAAAAAGCTGTATTTGACAGCTTAAAGGCTGGTAGTAATGCAATTAAAGCCATACAAAGTGAGATTAACATAGATGATGTGCAAAAGTTGATGGATGATACAGCTGAGGCTAAGGCATATCAGGAGGTAAATTTGTTGATTTATTTCATTTTTTTATTCATATTTAATTTATAACTTCAATTCCTGTATAAGCGATCCAATGTATATCCTTTTAACCATGTCTCGAATGAATATTCTTGTGGCCAATCTAAAGGAAGAAGTTTCAGGAAACATTTTTAGGCCTTGCTATTAGAATTAAGTTTTTTTTCTTGTTATTTGCATTTCTCTCACTTTGGTCTTGTCAGTTGTGATATTCTGAGAAAAATTCTACCCATTTTATTTTGGAACAAGGTATTCAGTCCTTCAAAGTAGACAACCTATTCAAATATCCCCAAAAAAACCTTATCCAAGAGAGAATGCTGTGTCCCAGCACAGATAAGAAATTTTGTGGCACTTATCTTTCTACACTGTCCTTGCTGCTGTGAGTTTGGAACTCCAGGAAATTTTAGGGATATCTTTGTAGTGAGATCGTCACCTTTTGTGTTATTATTCTCATTATTTTGTTTCCTAATATAAGACATTAGCATATCTAATAATATAGACACACATAAAAAATAACCTATTTTTGGCTGATCAATATGGTCTTTACCTTTTAGAAAGTGCAACTGTGATAATAATTTGGTACAGAGTACTTGCATACATGGATTCTTCTCTCTGAATTTTAAGGTGTTTTATAAGTATCAACTCACGTCTTTCTTGAGTGTAGGAAATTAACGCTGTACTACAGCTGTCTGCTGAAGAAGAGCAAGAAGTCATGGATGAATTTGAGAAATTGGAAGAAGAGGTTTGGTTTGCCATTTTTTAGTGTATAAAGATTAGAATTTCTTCCCTTTCAAGCAGTTTATGATAAGTTATTTCCTTGTAATTTTAGATGTTTGTTGAAGATCTACCTGAAGCTCCAGTGGAGCCTGTTACAGTGGACAAGAAGACCGAGGTCTCATGCATAATTATTCTACCTTTTTTTATTCATTCTTTCAGTTTTAAAATTTAAGAATATTTGCTAATTCCATATTATTGCTGACTTTTATTTTGTGGTTCAGATAATTGAAGAACATTTGCCCAACGAAAAGGTTGACGAGATTGTACTTCCTGATGTACCCAAGACCCCAGTACAGCTCGCTGGTCAGAGTTCTACATCTGAAAAGGAAAAAGGTCTCCTCTATCTCTCCCCCCCACACTTACTCTCACATGCACTCAAAAACACATATAATCCAGTTTAGTATTAATCCTGTACAGAAATGGCTGAAAAATTAAGGAAAGAAAGAAACCGCCTATTTTAAAATTAATGTAATTGTCCAAGGAAAAAAAAATATAATATTTCTACAATATGTAATCCATAATCACTGTGCAATTAGTGTATAATGACGAAACTTTAAATGCAAGCACTAATTTGCTGCAATTAATTTTTGTGGAGCTAGTGCAACATTTAGGTCATTTTTCTATTTATGCTCATCTTTTTTTTTATAACATGCTAAATGTTTGGGCTGTTTAGTTGTTTGGGAGCTGAATACGGCCAATCAGCTATGAAAAGTTAATGGCAGAATTTTCTTTGTGGATTCTTGATTATGTTTAGTTCATGAATTTACAGTCTTGGAAGAGCCCTTGCCAGCTTGAAGAAGGGACGTGAGACGAGAATGATTTGTCTCCAATTGATCTTGAAACTTTTGTAAAGTATGCACGAACGAAATTCAGATGTCTCTCCTATTTATTTCTTGGTTTTCTCGTGTAATCTACTGTTATATATTCCAAGATTAAAGAAATTGTTCTGTAAATCTACTGTTTCACCGCCAATCTTACGTGGTTTTAGAGTATTAGTATTAAGGGGCTGTTTGGATGGGTAAGGAATAAGTAAGAATAGTAAATTTCGGACAGAAATTTATTTCTAATCATCTAAATTCTTTACAAAATTACACATTTCTTAATGTTTTCCGTTTAAAAATATGCTATTTCTCTTATTCCTAAGCGATCCAAACGGCCCCTAATTTATATCTTTTGCGGTGGCATTTCGCTTTTGTATGCATGCGTAAGATTTTGTGGGAATCTTTGAATTTGCTTCCGTATTGGCCTTAGAGGCAAACAGTGATCATTTACAGAGTCATTTTTCTTCTTGTATGTTTCAATATACATGACAAAAGATTGTATTTCTTTCGGAAATTTTTGACAACCGATATAAATTGCTGTTTGCAGTGTCGTATCGTAACTTCTAATGTTTCAAGTTTCAACAGACAAAAAAAAGCTACTATACCAGACTTATCTCCTTTAGGATCAACGTTATATTTATATATCTATAATTTTTGCCATGTAACGCCAACAGAAATGAACAGTGAATGAACAGTGAATGAACAGTGTTTCGGATTTTCTGTTCATAATTTTGTATGGTCTTCTGTGTTTTGATAGTGAGATAGTGTACATAACACTGGAAGAGACAAGGGTGGTTACACGTATATGACTATCCACAATCTGGTTTTCTGGGAGAAAGTTGTTACATGCATGTGCGTGTGTACATAGATGAGACAGGTCATGGATCTCAGGGATGTCTATTTACTACATCTGACTATACTCTGGTGGCTACAGAAGATCGCTTGAATTTAATTTTATCTCTTCTTCTTCAGTCGGCGCAGATAGGATAGGAGAGACGCACCGCAAATAGCAAAATTAATCTTGCTCTCTCTACTTCTTTACACTGCTCCGTCCTCTCCTAATAGCAGAGACGACAAAATCGGATCTTTCGATTTCTGACGATAAGCGTTGCCCACTTTTTTTCCGCTGTGCTCTTCTCCTTGCAAGCAGCAGCAACAGATCATGTTTAGGTATCTTTGAGTCCCCTTTTTCCATCCCTCTCTTCTTTTCCTATAGGCTACGGCCGGGGCAAGGTTAAATTGTTGGATTGGATTTTCTATCTTCCCTTCTGCCTTCTTTATTGTTATTTTCTATTTCTATGAATGCTTGGTGGTTCCTCTCTAGGCCAACAAACCAACGATGGTTGGAGGTTTGGAAATGACGGCTGGAACTAGCACTTTAGAGAGGCATTTATACTTGATCATTCACATGATCACATCTATTTGGGCTTATCTATATAATATTTAACAACCTTTCTCTCCAGATGACCAGATGCAACCATCAAGTATTTTGATTGTTTAATTCAGTCCCTTCATTGCTTTTTTTCTTTTCAAGAAACACGTACAAAATTAGAAATAAAAAAGTCACTATTAGAGAAATTTATGGGACTATGCTGAAAAAAGGTGATCTTCTGTTATTTGTTCAAAAAAATATCAGTCCGTAAGCATGATAAGTATATACTGGTAAAAGCTTGGTAGTTCAAAACTGAGTCAAAATTGTTTGCCCTGTATTGAAATTAGCCAAAAAATATTTTCCTCAAAATTAGTCGAAATTGTTTATTTGGGATGTAAAATTAGAATATTGTAAAATACGTTCTTAATTAATTTATTTAGTTTAGATCCTCTTCAGATATAAATTATTGTTTTAGGTTGGTAAATTAGCATAGAGAAAGTAATCTGTTTTTACTGAATATTTTGGATTGGATATTTTAAGGGCATGCTTTGGTTTTGGCTAATGATGTGTGTAAGTACATTTGGTGCTTTCATCAGGTACTTGAAAAAATGCATGCTCAGAGAGGAGATTAGATTGATCGGTAAATTGAGGTAATGCGTTGTAAAGAAGATGGGAAAAAGACATTTGGACGGGACATGACAACTTGACGGGCTCTGGTGGGAATAGGAGAGCTCAACTAAGATTGTGATGGTTTTAATTCATGGTATGCATACTTAATGTTTCTTGCTTTAATAAAGTTTATTTTGTTCTTTGTTGATATAGTAAAAAAGAATTAAACTCGATAGGCTCTGGTGGGAATATGACAGCTTGACTGACAGCCTATTTCTCGATGGCTCTTCCACCTTCCCCAGCAAAGCAAACAAAAAATGAAAGTGGAACAACATTTGGCGACTGCCGATTGGGAGGAGGGAGAGAACACAATTGGCAGCAATGTAGGGGTGAGCGATTGTTATTTCCTTCCAATTTCACCTATTTCATTAGTTTTCTTTTTTGCTCAGTAAAAGGATTTTATTATTTTCTCTTTTTTTCTTCTGATTTTTGCTCAATTCTTCTGAAATTGACGTCTTTCTTCTTTTGCTTTCTATAATTTCTTGCCAGATAATGCGCTTTCTTTCTTCGCAGGCTATGAAGGTCAATTTGAGTTCGACCGTGCTCCAGTTTGGTGGAGGTGTTAAATTAGCAATAGCATCTTATCCAATTTGCTCAAGGTACCATCGTTTAATTTCTTGCAGAATTTCCTCTCTTTTGCATCCTATCTAGTATATAATTGGGATTTTAAGTAGTTTGAGGTTTTCATATTTAATTGATCAATAGCTTTGGATGTACCTATAGTTGGTGCTCCCAAAAAAAGAAAAAACAAAAATTTGTCATATAGGTGTGGGATTTTCTTTTATTGCGGAGTGTACGTGCGCATGTTGATCATAAGATACTAATTTAGGCGAAACTCTATTTTTTGGATCAGTCTGTTACAGTGAATTCTGCAGCTTGCTTGAGGATAAGGAGCTCTATTTTTCAGATTCGAACTCATGAAGTATCTTAATGATATTCTAATCATTGTATATGCTCAAGGTAAAAGCCACACATATATGCTTGATATAATTACAATACTATCTTCATTCTCAATTTTTCTTTTTCAATTTTTCAGTTTTAGATATCAGATTTTTAACGGATTTTGCAACCGTGTGGATTGCATGATCGATGTGCATTGAAGAAAGACAGGCCAGGTGCTTCTACCTTCTTTGCCCATATCCTCCTCTGAACTTTTGTTTTTCCTCTTTGAAATAGATTTAAAAGATTATGTATGCATTATCTACTGCACCAGTAGTTCTGGTAAAATAAGAATGAGGTAGCTATTTATATTTCTTTTAGGCCTCAGCTATGGTAAGTTTATCTAGCATAGTCATTTTCTTGGGTTTGTATGTAAATTTTGCGTTCCTCGACGTCTACTACTTCTTGACAAAAGTGTTCAATTATGATAAATTCATTCTAATACGTTCATATTTTTAGCCTTTGATGGAGTATCAAATAAACTCTAAAATTTATATGAAAACGCATCGGTCCTTAAATTAAATAAGATGATCGAGCGATTTGGATTTGACGTTGCTATTTTAAATTTTGAAGTACTAAATAGTGGAATGTTGTCACAAAAAAAAAACAACTCTTATTGGATTAGGAAAGTTCTAAAACAACACCATATAAAGTAAGGCACAAAAATTCTTGCTGATGAGAAAAAGATCACCTAGAATTTTCATTTCTTGATGTATTGTCAGAAATCATAGTAACCATGTTGTAAGACTTCTAATCATATATAGTCTTTATTATGCTACTAATCTATGTTGTTCTGGTTCCAACTGCTCATTGAGCCAGTAATTTATTATTGTATTATCTCTCGAGTTTTGCCATCTATTACTTTTGCAATGATTACTTAGGTAATGGCCCTTGGTAAACCCTCTGACTCCCTCAAGCAAAAATAATTTCTATGAAATAATGGTATTAAGTAAAGTTGGAAAGTTAGTCTAGGATTAAAATGAAGCTTTATAATTTATAATTTAGAGTGTCGCTTTTGTAAAGACAAGTGAAAATTGTATTGATTTTGATTCTGAGTAAACATACTGAAGTTCTTTCTTTATTCTTATCGGATGAGAATAGCCATATAATACACACCGAAGTTATTCAAAGCCTTTTTTCTGTATGCTAACTTAGAGCTGATGCTCCAACTAATCTCTTGTATTTGCTGGCATTAGGAGCCAAAAACTGTTATTAAATGCCTCAGCGTCAGGTTTGTATCTGTATTTTATTTTATATTTTGATATCATGTCTTTTATTGTGAAATAAGGATTGCTAGAATATGAAGCTAGAAATTAAAATAGGAATAACTTAAAAGATGCAAAGGTTCTTTTGTTTAGATTTATTCAATCAGTCACTGCATTTCTATATACCGGGTTTCATGGTACAATCAACATTCAGAACAAAGGACAATAAAGAAAGGCTTAAGGTGATCTTGAACGCTTCAAAAGCAAAAAGGGGAAAAAACAGTGCATCTAAAAGTAGCCTTGGTTCTGTATGACATCGTCGAATAGTTAATTTCAAGAGTTTTATTTTCGCTCGATCAAAGTGTTATTATTATTATTGTTAAAAATGTCATTGTATGACAGGTGTAGCTTGATTTGTTATGTGTTAGCATGTCAAAATATATGATTTTTGAGGTCTTGATTTCTAATCGTATGTAAATACTATTATACTTTCATAGCTTTTTTTTTTATTTGAGGTCTTGATTTTAAAAATGTCAAAGTAGACAAAAGTATCATTGTTTGAGGCAGTTATTTCATCAGTTTTTATCTAAATTTTGGATTATAGAGAATATCATCTCCACTAGGAGAGGTAAGGCACGTAGCTTGAATTATTTTGTGTTAGTAGATAACCTGAAAAAACAATTGCAATGCAAAACTTATAAGAAGTAGACTAAAATCAGACACGATTGAGGGATGGACCATCAGTCATGATTATATCTTAATTTTTGATATTCTAATGGCTAATTCTAACCATTCAAAGTGTTCACCATGTTGAAATCTCTTTGGAGAGCAAATTTTACATTTTTTTTTAATATTTTTTTTTAGATTTTTAAAAATCATTGTTATTGAAAGGTCAAAATTGTTTAGATTAAGAATTTTGTAAAATATCAAAAAAATACTAAAATATTTTAGAAAAATGTAAAATTTGTTCTCCATCCAGATTTCAATATGGAGAACACATTAAACGTTCGGATTGACCGTTAGATTTTTAAAAATTGAGATTTCATTGTAGCTGACGTGCAACTTGTATACAAAGTGAGTGTCAGTAATAGCTGCAGTATTTGACGTGCAGATTTTTTTTATTATCCAATTCTTTTAAACCTAATTATTCAGTGTGCTTTCATCAATATCTACAACAGAAGGATTAATCCCAAATTTTTTCAGAGTAATTTGTTCCGGCGGAGCCGGAATGGGTCCATCTAGTATTTATTTATTTGCAACTATTAACCACTTTTCAGTTCACTTTGGCACTTTAGGATGAATCCTCAGAATGGAAAATTATCAATCAGCATCGCCAGAGATGGTACTTATACAAAAAAGTTTCACAACAGCCGTATCCTGAGGAAATGCCAGTACATAAATACTTCTTAAGACAAAACTGCATCCAAATTACACCAAGCAATTCAATGTCAATGCAAGGCAGAGCAAGCATTTTCAGAGATTATGGAAAAGTGTCAAGAACAACTATTGCCAGCTTATTAGCATAACAAAAACTCCCATCATTGACTTCAAAGCAAATCAGAAAAAAAAATTAATGAAAACACATAATATCAAGGAATTCATGCAAGAGAATCATTTTCTTTAGCTTGCGCCAAAAGTTCTTGTCTAACCCTCTGAATTTCCTTCTCCCTCTCCAGTCTTTCTCTCTGAAATTAAAAACAAAACAAAATGGTTAGATTGGGGTTCCCAAAAATTACAGAGATAATAATAATAATAATACACGTCTAAGTTTAACTCTTCACAGATAGGATGTAAGGATCAGCTGTTACATTAGCATGTACTCGAGAAAAAAAAAATAAAGGGTTTCTTTTCTTTGTGTTATATTGGGAGACGAAATACTGACATGTTCAGAATACAGCGAATGCATTGAATGGATATTTTGTTACAACTTATCATATATCACAATTAGTAGGGGAAATAGATAAACCTACTGGTTGATGCACACTAAGATTTACAATATCTCTCATCAGACTAAGTAATATAATGTAAACAAATAGGTGCTCATCATCTGCTCATGTACTGAAGCCAAGAATCCAACCTAACTCAAACCAAAATGACCATGAAACCACAACAAAGACTCAAATCCCAAAAATTATTTGTAACTGCATGACTCAATACCCAACCTGACTTGAAACACCAAAATTGTTTCAAAAGTTCATAATTCAAAACCCAACCAAACCAGATCACGGTAATCCAATCCAAGTCTGTCCAACATTAAAAAAAATTATGTATTGATATGATATAATTTTTTCCATAACACACGAGCACCAAAGCTCATCTATCCTCTGAAAAAGGGAAAGATCATATATGGGCCTCGAACAAAATGGAGTTATCACAATGTCTTCTCCGGCACTTCTTTTGTTCCTCGTCACAGAAAAAGTCAGTATCTCCTCTCAAAAATCTGCCAAAGTTCCTACTCTTTATTCATTGTTCTCTTACCTTAGTGTTGCGTGAAAAAATGAAAATATTATGAGGATTGGGGGTTGTATAAAGAACTCGTTAATGCATAACAGGGTTATTGATGGTACGACCCATTTTGTGAGTTTTCTGGGAAATACTTTGATATTTTGACATTTTTAAAAATGATGTTGCTCCATTGCTCAGGACACTCCCATTGTTCATCCCATGAAAAATTTAGCTGGTTATGACATGTCATGAAAACAAAAGTAAACAAAAAGAGTGAAAAAATTAAGCAATGGGCTTGCTTGTTGAACCTAACACATTTTATATTATTAAAATAAGCAAGGAAACACTGAGTTCCTAAACTTCCACGGCAAAATTACACACTAAGGGATGTTTGAAAACACCATAGATTAGTGAGATTAAGGAAATTCGTTAACTTCTAGATTAACAAATTAGCTTACCAACCTAGAAGTTAGACTAAACTCATGCATGCCAAACGTCCCCTATATTTTAGGATTATCTTGAATTTTAGCAAAAATATGTCTTATGAAATAATCTAATTAACAAGGAAGATTTGAAAAAGGCATAACTTTAACCTAGATTATTCAACCCAAAAATTAACCCTACTTTTGAACGCAATCAATCAAACAGCTTCACATTTCTCAGCTCAAGACATGACTAAGATTGCTCACTGTACAATTAGAGATTAATGAGAGAACCCGCTAACCGAAAACTATCAATTAGCTAGAAATCCAAGTAGATCGAACTAATTTAAGGTGATATACTGATATTCCAAATCGGAGCAGAATAAACCAGGTTTCAAATCAAATCGTCGACATTTTACGAGGAAAGGGAAAGGAGTGAGAGGTACCTTCTCGTCTTGGTGAAGAGCGATCCAGACATGGAGTTTATCCATGGATTGCCAGAAGAGAAAGGCGCCGAAGCTCATGGCGAAGAAGGTAGCAACTCTCACCATCGTTCTTTGCTCTTTTTCTCTTTCTCTTCTTCTCGTTTTCTCCTAATTGCAAATCGGATGATGGATCTCTTCTTTTCTTTCCCTTCCCTAATTCCCATATTTTGCATATATGCCTATTGGAATTATTTTATTTTGCATCAGTCTCCTTCTGGACCCATATTGCTGAACATGCAAATGGGCCTATTTTAGGTTGGATCGGGATGGTCCATTAAAGAACACTCTTTTTATATTCTTAAATAAGAGTATAAGACCCAGTTTTATTTCAAATTGGGCCCAAAGTTAGACTGGATTGTGTTGGTGTTTTTACACCGAACTACAAATTTAATACGTACTAACTCGTAAGTTGTTGATTGGACATACTACCAGCACTCCAACAGTTTAGTTAGGCTCCCTTTTCTGGTGCTCTTTGTTTCGTTTTGGATGCTTTGTTATTAAATTATGTCTGATGACCTCTAACCAATTTTCATTATTGTATTTTGTTAATGATCATCTTTAAATTATCATGTCAGTTCTAATTTTATTTTAAACCGAATATCCTCAGATTAGCGTAATTAACATAAGCCAGAAAATATCAAAAGTAACAGAGATGATCCTTTCATTGTCTTCCAAGATACAAACTTGTTGTTGCTTATTGCAAATATATTGCTTTTATTACAAAATAATTTTTATGGCAAAATAATTAAAAGAGCTTTAGGTTTTTTCTCTTTTAAATGTTGTCCCTCTCTTTTATAAAAGCGGTAGGATATTTTGCTCTTGATGCTCAATTACTACTTTGAAATTCTTTTATCTTTTTCTTTTTACTTTTTTCAATGAAAAGGTGAGGCGGTGACTTGCTGTTTGATTTTGTAAATGAAATAAATCACCAATGTGGGCCCACCAATCTTGTGCTGTTCTGGCCCAACACCCCATTTTTATTCCAAAACATTATACAAAAAGGGGGACAAACCAAAAATAATAGAAAGAAAGCAAAAACCGCATTGCACTCTACTTTTATATTTGAAAGATGAAAAAGTATCTCAAAGCTTAAGAACAAAATGCTTTCCTTTTGTTCTGAAAATGATGTGCACAAACAAGTATGGCTTTATCTCTTATGTGTAACATTTTGTATTTTTAACATTGTCAATTCTAGTCCCTACCATAGAGATCAAACACTATTTAGACAGACCGCTAACTAAATAATTGATTAATATGAATCTTTAATAGAAGGATGCATTTACATCTTTGCAACGCAATTCATACATTGGCAATTGGCATCCCCTAATATCATCGGTTGATTAAATGAGATAGAAACAGACATCAATTATTTTATATTTGTGTTATTTTAGACATGCCGTGTCCACTAAATCACCATCAGTTTATTTAATAAGTGCATTTCATATATCAACAATACCATGTTGGTACTATGACCAATAGATATATATAGTAGCAGAATACGACATGATAATGTATATATATGTGTATCATCATCACCTAATATTGAGCAAAGTACAACTTTTTGCTAAAATTAAGAATGGAAGGACCAACAATAACTACTATGTTACGAGAATAAATATCTTCCTTGATCCGATACTTTATTCACAACATTCGAGTTTGTTACTACCCACAATTGCTTACGGAGGACTTTTTTGAAGGCCAATTGCTTATGAAGGGTTAAAAATGAGAATTCTACTTTGTCCTAATACTATTTTCTTTTAAAAATAATTAGGTTTGCGCATATGTGCTATGTAACTGTGAACTTTTAGAAAATTGCTAATGGATGCAAATTAAGGCTGTGTTAGGTAGAGCGCCGAGGCAGCATTATTATTTACAAAGGTCGACATATGCACACATATTGGTTATAATTTTGTACTTAGTATTCTCCAAAATGACATGACACACACATATTTATGGAATTATCACGACATGTGTGTCAGCATGTCGTGTTGTGTTGA
Source organism: Rhynchospora pubera (assembly GCA_028095005.1). NCBI lineage: Eukaryota > Viridiplantae > Streptophyta > Magnoliopsida > Poales > Cyperaceae > Rhynchospora > Rhynchospora pubera. The sequence goes on from CM051460.1 coordinate 141,857,086, forward strand.
ATCAAATATTAACATGTGTTAACATGACACGAGTTGACACGACAAAAATTAGTATTATTTAGAATTTATTTTGTATTGCCGGTATAAGGAGACCTGCTTACCTTTACCAGGTCAGTGTATTTTATAAACTTGATAACTTTGATTCATAATCTTTTTATTCAATCATTAATTTTATTTTAATATATGAAATTTAAATAATTTATTATATTGTTTTCTACCTTGAAAATCATTTTAATTTTTTAAATGTTTTTTATGAAAAATATTATAATAAATTATAATATGGTTTGTTAAATTTGACACGTCATGTTAATCAACATTTAACACGACATGACACGACATGTTCAAAATATTAACTCGTGTCAACATGACATGGCACGAACTCTAACACGCGTGTGTTTAGTGCGACTTGACACCACACGACATGTTTATAATATCCTATTTGTACTTACTATTCTTCGAAGGCTATATATGAAAGTCAGCCATATGAGTTATCAAATAATTTTGTGTATCTATAATATATTAATCCAAAATATATTATAAAATATAGTGTGATTCAAAGGACTTTTTAGAAAGATTGATATCAATTAACCTCTATTATTTATCTCAAATAATAAATCTGCCACGTTTAATATATAGTATAATTCCAAAGAACTTTTTTAGAAAGATTGAGATAACTTAACCTCTGAACGTGCATGCTTAACGTGTCTCATTGTGTATGTGTGTTTGTGGGTGGGTGGGTGTCTTATTTTGTTTAAAGGAAAAGTAGCCAAATCTCTGGTTTCATAAAGCGAGGCACCAAGAATTAAAGCAGCGTTATGCTCTGCCACTTCAAGAAGTTAAAAATGATTTAATAAAGACATAAACGAGTTTACTGCGAGATTAATTAAGCCTATCTTTTCCTTGAAGATGATATTAATACTACCATACCGAATCAACTAACCATTTTTAAACACCAAATTACAAAGGTAATTTTGTTCTTTCTCCAAGATGGCCTTTTTTAGGGTACGTAGTAATCCTAACTTTTTGCCAAAAGGTCAAGTGCATGGTCACTGATTAGTGGTGATAATGAAATATTTTATTTTTTGTCAAAGCACACTTTGAGAGTTTATTCTTTGTCTGCATATTGATGAGGATGCATCTCTATGGAAGTAATTAATTGTACTTTACGCCAACTTGCAAGAAGTTGAAACTGCACTGTTGGATCAGATCAAGTTTTAATTAGTAGCATATCATATAATTTTCATTTTAAGTTTTAAATATTGGTCCCAGTATTTTGTTATTATTGTTTTCTAAAAACTGGTATAAAATTTCCACACTATGGGTGCATTTGGATATAGGAAGAAGAAGAAGGAAGAAGGAAGAAAAAAAATTATAAACAATCCAAACTCTTCACAAAATTACACAATTTCCAATACTTCTTCCCTTCTTCCCTTCTTCCCACACCTATCCAAACGGAGCCTATATGTGCTGAACTTGCCACTCATAGCCACTCTCCTTGAAAATCAATTAGTTGGACGACAATATTAAATGATAAATTAGTGCGACATATATATTTAATTATCAAAAAGAATAATTCGATTGTAGACAAAACAAAATCAATAGTGATCAATTACGTACTTTCGGACAACAAAACTCGTAATAATAACTATCATATGTAAATTTATGTAATCGACAAATTAAGCTACTAAATTATATAGCCAGTAGCAAATCAACAAAACATTAAATAAGTTTTTATTATACTTTTGCGCTATTATATAAGGCTTCATATATAGAGGCATAACCCACTATGTACGTATATTCCTATCTGGTCTAATAGGTGCAATCTCAAAATTTGCCATACGTACCATCCCGTCCAAAAATAAAAAGGACGTTGGGAGCGCCTTTTCGTTTTTGCGCAAGCTCTTCCCCCTCTCACTATAGCTCCCCTCTCCACTCTTGCGTACTTCCCTATATTGAGGATAGGTACTCCCTTTCATCTCCTCTGTTCTATCTCACGTGCTCCCTATCTCTTTCCCCTCTGTTTTTCAATTCTGGTCTCTCTCACTTGCATTCTTATACGTTTACATTAAGAAAATCCCTTCTTACAGCTAATTGAGCATTTAGGCTTATAGTTGATCCCTTATTATATCTAATAAATGCACTAATAATGTAATCCATTGTTACACCTAACTGAACATTTATGCTTGTAAGATGACCACTTATTATATCTGATATCTCTTATTTATATATATATTTTAATCATACTTGGCACCAAAATACTACCCAAACCAATGATATTCACTATACTTTTACATTATATTTTGCAAGATTGGACACTGCAGTGGAATTTGACTTGTTTTGTAGGAACTTGGTGGATTGAACACAATAATTGCATAAAAGGGTGGATTTTGAAGAATAAAATGATTGAAAGGAGTCCATAGCATTGTAGAGCTCATCCTAACCTTTCCAACGATCTTTGAATCACCTCAATCGGAGTCCGGATGAAGAAATTATGGTCAAAATACTATCAATGCTCGGTTCTGGAATTTTGGTCCGAAATTGGTCCGAAATTTATACATTTCAGACCAAAATTTTCAGATTTCGGTCCGAAATTTCTTTTATGGAAAGTGATTTTTGGTAATTTTCAAAGAAGGAAGGATCCCCTCTTGCCCTAGCCGCCTCCTGGTCTTTCCTTAGGTGTTTTTAAGTACGAATTTCGACCAGAGACGCATCTCACCTTCCAGACAATAATTTCCACCACCATTCTCACGCCGAAAGGCGTGGGATTCCACCTCTCGCAGCGGAACACGTCCATGGCAGCAACTTTGGAGCGATTCTGGACGCGACAGCGGTAGAACCGATCCAACCACGACTTCGGACGATCGATATCTTGAGTTAGAAGCGATATTTGGTTTATTCGTTCCTTTTCTCTTGATATTTTGATTTGATGGAGTTTGTATCTTATTTTTCTTGCATGTTAGGATAATTAATGATGTCTTAGTAGTAGTTAGTAGATTAGTTTAGTATTTTGTGATGACTTTATTGCTTTATATTATGATATGTGATATGTTTTGTTGAGAATTATATTTTGCTTGGTTAATTTAATTGTTTGTTTGACTGTTTACTTATTGATGAACTGCAGCACCATTAGGGCATTAAACTAGAACAAATAATTGATTAGTTAAGTATATAAGGTAAGCCAATCGCTCGAAAGAGGAGGTTAGTTTGCGACCGAAAGGTGTAACTTTTACTGATCCGACAGGACTTTAAATACCTCTAGAAATCCAACTAAACATACTTAAATAGCTAAATCAGAACGAAAGTATAGGTTTAGTTGTTTATGTGGCAAAAACCGAGTTCCAAGTCAAGTCAGAATCGAAATCGCGACAGCTGAGGTTAGGACTTAGGTCTGGTCGTCCAGTAGCCTTCACATACCATTGTGTAAAGATATCAAGTTGAAAAAGAGGTCTAAAGTAAGTTTTGGACAGAAACAGTATGGATTTCGGTCCGAAATCCATACATTTCGGTTCGAAATATGCCTATGTCTCGGTGAAAATTGTAGGCAAAGGTGCTTTGGAGCTAAACTAATTGAACACAAATTCCTAGGACATTATTTACATTTATTTAGAGTCCAGAAAATACCAAAAATAATTTATTTAATTGCACTTTATATAATTGTCTTTTAAAATCATAAAACTCCAAAAATTAATTGTCTAGCTTTCGTGAGGAAGTAAAGCCTAGTAATCAGTTGTACCGTCCCTTGGGTTCGACCCTAAAGCTTAACTAAAACGACTAGTGAGGTTAGCTCTAGGTTATAAATTTATTTGATACCTAAGTTTCAATGCCTTCATCAATATCTGATAACTTTTATAAGATGATCCTTTTTTACAACAATCTGATCATTTATTTTTATAAGATGATCTCTTATCGTATCTAATATATGTACTTATAAGATGATCCTTTGTGGCAACAAACTGATCATTTACGCTTATTAGTTGATCACTTATTATAACAACTTTCCTTTATAAGACGATCTCTTATTATAACAATCCGATCGTTTATATTTATAAGATGATTTCTTATCTTATCTAATATATGCACTTATAAGATGATCTTTTGTTGCGACAAACTAATCATTTACGCTTATCAGTTGAGCATTTATTATAACAACTTTCCTTTATAAGATGATCCCTTAATATAACAATCCGATCATTTATATTTGTAAGATAATATCTTATCTTATCTAATATATGCACTTATAAGACGAAATTTTATTGCGACAAACTGAGCATTTACGCTTATTAATTGATCACTTATTATAACAACTTTCCTTTATAAGATGATAGACGATCTTTTGTTGCGACAAACTGATCATTTATCCTTATTAGTTGACAATTTATTACAACTACTTTAGGACTAGAAAACAAAGGATTTAGAACGAAGCGAGGATTTAGAAATCAAAAGAGAAAAGTGAAGCATGAGATTGGATCAGGAAAGAGGGAGGAAAGAGAGAATCGCCGTAGGGAGGAAGGAAGAGAGAGTTGCTGGAGGGAGAGAGGGAGGGAGGGTGAGTCGCGTGGAGTCAGATCCATGTGAGAGAGGGAGTTGCGTGAGGGAGAGGGAGAAAATTTCGCTGGAGAGAGGGAGAGAGAGAGGGAGTCATGCACGTCGTGTGAGAGGAAGGAAAAGAAAAGGCGCTGGAATGATGCAGATTATATTATGAAGAATGATCTGAAGTAATTTTTTATTTTTCTTTTGTGCCATTGGCGCCAATGTTTAGAATATTTATTAAAAAAAAATAAAATAAAGTTCATTTCGTTTCTCCTAACTTTCTTATATCTGTGTTGAAATATTGGAACTTTTTTAGTACAATGGTATGCAACAAATAACATAAGTAGTGCATTCCTAGTTTTCTAACTCCATTCATATTATATACCCCAAAATCAGACGACACTAGCAGGGCCTCGCGCGTTGCGCGATTTATATTTTTTTATCCACTATTTGTTTGCGCAAATATTTATAATAATATATAAGTATTATAATAATATTGAATTATAGAAAAGTATTTGATACAATAAAATTAGTAGTGTGAGAGCATTGCACAATCAATTTTATTTCATCTATTTTGATTAGATGACTAATAATATTTATAAATTTTTTAAAATGCCAAAATCATAATATTTACTTCTAAAATAGGATATATTTTTTAAACTATACTCAATATTTGAACATTACAAATATAAAACTTTAGCATCAATAAGTTTAATATAATATCCACAACACCAATATATTTTATATTGCACAAATAAATCTATAGAAAAGAGGAAACGTTTTATAAGATAAAAAAAATGGCGCATTCAGTAAAATATGAAAATTAACGCGAATAGTGTTTAGGAACAAAATCTATGTAAGACGTGAATTGGTCAATTGGGTATCCATTCATTAATTGATTGAATAAGGGAGGCAACATTAAGTTTTCATGGCAACATTAATAGATGTGAATGGAGTACCCATGAGCAACATTACATAAATCTAGTCACAAAAAGCATAATTGATTGAATAAACTAACATTACAACCCTGTGAGTTCTTTGTCTTTTTCTCTTTAATATTATTTTTTTGGTTGGGAAAATGTGTAAGCTATACACATAATACATGTGCTAATTGCAGAGTGCAGAGAGAACTTCCAAAAAAAAAAAAAGGTCAGGTACGAAATCGAGCGAAGAGACGCAACTATCTTGATTTTCTATGAAAAAAATTTATAAGCCGTAACTGAATTTTGCTTTGATGTTCATAGAAAATCTCAGCAAACTAATCACCACCACCAGCACACAAAACGTGTGGACCCCACCCACATGGCTGCACTGCGAGACAGATCTTCTGTGACAAAATAGTCCTTAGTTGTGTACGATTTTCGTTGAGATTATCATAGAAAATCCAAATATCTATGCAGGGTTGAATTTTGTACAGATCCGAACCCGATAAATGTGAGTAGGACCCATATGTCAGCCACACTATTCACCTACAGTTCTTAGCTACAGTGTTCGGATCCGGATCCTATACTCAGGATTAATATATGTATTGATGATTGATAGTATCGAATGGAATACGTTAAATATAAACGACTAATTAAAGATGTGTGGTTGATGGATTAAATCAATATTGAAATGCAGGTTTCGATCGTATCGTATATAATGAAAGCAATTAATTAAGCATATTTTAAACAAATTGAATTAAATCAGTATCATCATCCCTTAGACTCCAAAAGATAATACAAAAACATTTGTTTTCTCCACTTTTTTGTTGGTGGCCTATCGCACCAAAATTGTTCTTTTCAAGAGCAAAATACATACGGACAAAACTAATAGTATACTTAATTACGACATATTATGTCCTATTAGTATAAAATTTTGCTAAACGCATTTGTGAGTGAGAGTGTGAAAGGTACAAAATCGTACCCCCCCCCACCCCAATTAGCTTATAATTAATAAAAGAATGTGGATAGCGATAATGATTCTTTAATTATTTACCATATACACGGATGCTTCCTTATGATTTTTCTTTCCAAAATAGGTGTTATATATCTTCATATATATCACTCTAACCCTAATATATATTAATCTGCTCAAATTGACATTATGGGTTCCAAAGACTGACATCAATACCCAATTCAACGTGTGAATATACATTGTAAAATCCAAAATATCTAGCCCTTCGATTCCAGCAATCCGACTCTGCTGTTGCACAACACAGCGTGTAGCGCACTACGAGCCGTCTGATCTTGATCGGATGGTTCAATTTTTACGGGCCTATCAATCTAGGTTACATGCACGGGACTCCCTTGTCCATTGAATCTTAATCAAACGGCCAGCATACCGAGCGACACGCGGTGTCGCGCGGCAGCAGATCTCATTTCCGATTCCAGGGCCAACAAAAGATAAAAAGTTGTTTCAGTTCAAATGGTTGAATTTTTCTCATATAACAAGAGTAATATCAGAATGCTAGTATATACAGTTCACAAAAATAATTAACGATGTAAGTTTTCTTTTTAAGACATTCTACAAAATTTTTTTGTTTTGTTCTGTTTTCATAGGTCGGGGTATATTTTTATTTTTATTTATTTGGATGGTACAATTAATTTCTATATGCGTCACATTAATTTCTTTTCTTTTAAGAATACGTGTTTATGTGCAAAAGATGCAACATAATTTTTCAAATAACATAAGTTTATTTAGTTTCTTGCAAGTTTTTAAAATGTGTTTTTTTCGTTATAACAGTCTAGAGTTGTTTAACGGTGCAGTGTTTTTTCTGTGAAAAAACGACAAAAAAACGGTGTATATATGCGAACATCTGTGTCAAACTCATATGTATTTGTATGGACGATTGGTACACAATATTGTACTTAGAGAGGCAGTGGTACACAATATTGTATATGATATTGAACATCTCTAAATATTTTATTCACGATATGTACCAAATACACTATGTTCTCAATACACGATGTCTTCAATTCTTCTAATAATTTTTTTTTAATTTTTTTTATTTTTTTTTGTGAAAGTGAAGTTCAGAAAACAGCATTGTGTATCCCAATTTATTGATTTTATATTCATCTGCTCCACTTTAATTTAGCCTCAACAGCATTAATTTATGTATTCAGGACAAGGGCAATAGTTGCATTTTAAAAAAATTAGACGTCAAATTAATAGTACGACGTGACTTGAAAAATTAAGCAAAATTTATTTTGTGTCACACATTTCGTCCTAGGTTTATCAGCTCAGGTCTCCATCTGTGTGGCACACTGGTACAGCATGATTTAAACTTCATTTCATCATTTGTATTTGTACGAATATATTAGTTAAATGACGAGTTTACTCCAAAAAGAGACGCATAGCAAAAAAATATATAAACCTTCCATTTACACATCAGTAATTAATTGATTCGACATCTTTCTTCGTTTGTTTGTTTTTTTTTGTTGTTGTTGTCGTGTCGGATTAATGACTCCATATCTCAGTACAAATAAGCAAACATAACTTGATAATATAATTCTCTAATTAATTCATTCATTCACCTGACAATTTTCACGTGCAACGCACATGCTCTGGTTCACTGATTGTTGAATCTAGAATGACAAGTCCCAAAGAGTCGGTATTCCCGCCAATAATCACTCCCTTAATAAAATCACAGCAACAAGTAAATATATTTTATTTTTTTTGTATAAATAAAATAAATGAAAATAGAACTTAATGGAAGAATTTTATGAGTAACAGAAATAAAATTAATCAGACAAATGAAGTTCTATTCTAAATCTTCTGATCATATTGGTACTGTCACATACTAGCTAGGAATTATATGAAACTTTGTCGTTTTAGATATTATTTTTTTTCTTTGTTTTTTCTTCCTCTGCTTTGGTCTAATACCGTACATGCAACTTATAATGAATTTCTAAGGGCATGCTAAAGAATAATTCAATTTCTTCAATTGAATCGAAATTCCAAAATATATGATAGAGATTCTTTTCTTAAAAAAAAGAAAAAGAAAAATGAACTGACTGTTTTCTTTAAAATTCTGCAAATTGTTTAATTCAGACCCTTCCAAAAGTTTCATATATTACCTCGTAAAAGTTCAACTGCTCAACCATCTGCCAAATCACTGATGACTATTTTGCCATAGACGTTAAACAATCAAAAGTTCTAATCCAGCAAAAACCTTAACACAATCCAAAAAGAATCTTGCAATTTCACACCTCAACAAATTATAAAACTCAGTAGCCTTTTTTTCCAATGGCTACTTTGCAAATTTGTCCCTTGTAAGTATAAAACCACATGCCAACCTCTCCAAACCTACTCTACTCTCCTCCAGCCCCCTTCCTCTTCTTCAACTCTCTTCTCCTTTCAATGCCTTTCTCTCTTCCCAAGTTATTCCCTTGCAACACCTCCACCTCTACTCCTCTTCAAAACCTCTCCACCAACACCAAACCCGATCCAAACCCAAACCCAAACCCGAATGCCTTGAGCACTCCATCTACAAGTTCCCGTTCTCTCACCTCCTTCTCTTCCTCTACCTCTTCTTCTCCAGTCACCACTGCCATGTCAGACGACGCCACCTCTGTTCTCACCTTCCCTTCTCTTCCCTCTCTCCAATGCCTCCTTCCCTCTTCCACCTCCCCCATCTCCACCTCCTTTCTCCACCTCACCTCTCTCAAACCTCTCTCCACTGCCTCAACCACTACTTCTCCTCCTGCCTTAACCATCTCTCAGTCTTCACTCCTTCTCTTCACTGCCACTCCTTCCACTCTCGCCACATACGAGCTCACATCTCTCGTCCTTGTTAGCTCGCATCCACTGGCTCCTTCAGCCGGAGCCGTGAAGTCTCTCGTCATTCTTCCGAAATCGCATGGTCTCCTCTCGGCCCATCAGGATACTCTCTTGCGCCTCTGGCGCCATTCCTCTCGGTCTGGTGATCTTCGCCTTGCCGGTTCCCTTCCAACGCTGTCCGACCGGCTCCTTCGCCTCCCTTTTCCAAAGAATTACACTCTCATTAGGCGACATCACAAGCGGTTATGGATCCAACATGCCGATACCGTATCCGCACTGGCAACAGCGGGAGAGTACATCTACTCTGTCTCTTGGGATAAGACGCTCAAGATATGGCGCACAAGCGACTTGCGGTGTGTTCAGTCGATCGTTGCACATGATGATGCGATCAATGCATTGGCAATCACACCAGATGGGACGGTTTACACCGGGTCAGCCGATACAAAAATTCGCGCCTGGTCACGTGCTCCTGGCGAAAAGAAACATGCACTTGTGGCAACTTTCGACCGGCATCGATCGGCTGTAAATGCATTGGCTATTAGTAATGATGGGTCGGTCCTTTATTCGGGAGCAAATGACCGGTCGATCATTGTCTGGGAGAGGGAAGAGAGCGCGAATCATTTGGCGGTCGTCGGTGCATTGAGAGGTCATGGGAAGGCTATCCTTTGTCTAGCATCTGTAGGTGACATGCTTTTCAGCGGGTCTAGCGATCGGACGGTAAGGATTTGGCGAAGAGGAAGGGAAGGAAGAGAGTATAGCTGCCTCGCTGTGATGGCCGGTCATGTTAGTGTAGTTCGATCGATTGTAGCTGTACAAATGCCGAAAGAGAAGCCGGGGACAGCAGAGAGTGAAGAGGAGTACCGGGTCTGTAGCGGGAGCTTCGACGGAGAGGTCAGGGTCTGGAAAGTTCGGATTTCGGGTCTATCATGAATTCATGCCCTGAAATATGTAGTTGGCAGTTAAAATCTGATGACCGGAAATACTTGGCAGTTAAAATTTTCAATCTTCATTGCTTGTGTTGGCCACACGGGTGGTTACATGAGAAGTGCCACAGATCTTCGTAGACTTATTTGTATTCCACGCGGAGAGTGTGATGCTTGGTTTTGTTCAATGAACCTGGTGTTAGGATCACTGTCACTGCCGACTGGACTGAGGTATAATTTTTGTAGTGTTGTGCTCCAGTTATACCTGTCAACGATATACCGTTTCGACGTGTTCCGTTCCGTTCCGTCGAAACGGAACAGCTAACGAAACAGAAATTTATTTCGTTTAAAAAACGGAACAGTTAAACGGAATGGATTTACTGATACGTTCCAGTATAATACAGTTCAAGTTTCGACGTTCCGTTACGTTCCGTCGAAACGGAACGACTAACGGAAATTTCGGCATGTACCGTCACAGAAACAGAACGGCAAACGAAATGGCCTGTTCCGTCTCCGTTTCACACGTTTGACAGGCCTAGCTCCAGTATTATTTATTAGTGTTATCTTTACAACAGTAGGGTCGCCACTTGCCTGGCAAAAAGACCAGAGAATAGGGTGTGTTTGGCAGCGCACGCGAACAGCTTGTTCGCAGGTACCAAACAAAGCACGAACTGCGCGAACTCCCCCTATTCCTTGTTTCTACTTTTTGGGCGAACTGCGCGAACAGCTGGTCGCGAACATCTTGGGTTGCGAACTCACTGTTCGCGTGAGTTACCAAACACACCCAGATTTCTCCATCTGCTGGATTTTTGAGTTCAAGTCACGTCAAACAATGCGAATACGCCACACATAAGGCTACACAGAGAGCTTTGGTTGGTGTACTTGCTAGATTGTTGTATTTATACTATTTTATGATGTCTAACTCTGCATGTTGGTTATACTGTGGCAAGTTGCTGATGTCAAATATCAGGCATTTGTGTTGATAAAGGGAACTTGTATGTTTTTCATCTTTGTTGGGCGCTTCTTGAGACCTATTATGTGGCCACAGAAGATCCTGATTTGATCTCTGACTTGTATAATTGTTTACTTTTTTTTTTTATCATTCGAACTCAAAGAAATAAAACGAATATACTTAACCCTACAAAAAAACTCCTAACTATACTAATTCTGCACCTTAGGTAATCTAAAGAGGAAAAAATAGAAAAAAACAAGCAAATCGTTACTCTTTCCTCTGTCTCGTCTGTCCCAGGCCTCCGAGACCGAAAGCATGTTCATCCACCCAAAAAAGAAAAATGAAAAATCTTAGTAATAAGACTATAACTATTGAACCAGAATTCTAACTGCAGCTGTGCTGTACAAATGCGTGTATCTGCGTGCATTAAACCTGAAGAAGCTGTAAACAAGGAACTTACAGCATGCGATTGCACACGGTTACAGGCTTTTATAGCCGCCATGATAAGAGAGCCTCGAAAGGCGTATATTGATAAACGATAAAAGTTGATACATTTATTATTTATTATAATAAATAAAGTAAAATTATAAATAGATTTTTGTTTAACTAGAAAAACTGTCCAGAAAACAAAGTAATTGATATTATTTTTATTTTATATAAAAGATATAATGTACATGTTAGATAATAAAGATACGTAGAATCAATAATTTTACTCTTTCTATTTTAAATGAAGAGTCAATTTTTCCACCAAGCATTATCATCTACACCATCGATCGAATCGGATTTTAAGAATCAATGACTCATATGTGTCTTGAAGTTGTTTACACCGCTCGTTTAATTGCTTAATTACACTCTTGGATTGGTACTTTTATAAGTATACCAATAAGGATAAGGATATAGGGATATTATGTAACTTGTGTATTAAATATATATATATATATTATTTGGCTATTATCAAGCACCAATAAAACTAAATCATTAAATATTTTAGACAGGTAATTAATTAAACAATAAGACATGTAAAAACAAATATAATTAAGTGTGTCATCAGTATATTCACAATTAAAAACATGTATGCATAGTCAAGTAAAAAAAATTAACTAGACATGTATGCTATTCCCAATATTTTAACAAATAAATCGGAGATAAAACAGAGCCGTGCAAATGTACCAACTGTTTGCGGTGTTTGTAGTGATGAACTTTCTTGGAGACAAAGATTCTCGCTGGAAGGAGAAAAGAATTGGTGGGTGGTCCTTGAGGAGTTGCAACTGATCTCACTTTTTCCCAAAATATTGCATGGTGTGAACTGTGAGCCATGCTCCATGTTATGTTATTCTGTTGGTTTAAATGGGTCGAGTTATGAGCCCCACTGCTTTGGTGTTTTTCCTAGAGTTGACATTAGACGTGTACTTGGGTAAAGATTGTAATGTGCTGTTTTGGAAATTTGGAAAACTTGAAATTATGTTAAATTGGGAGTGCTCGTACATTTTAAGTTGGTGGTGTCATGATCACCACCATCTTTGTGGAAACATGCATGTGCTGCTTCATTTGTGCTATTTCTCATTTCTGGTTTAGCATTCAATGAGTGAGAGTGAAGTTCTTTTTTTTTTTTGTTCTTTTTCTATACAATTAAGTGATATTCAGGACCAGCACTTCCAAGAAAGGATTGTGCTAATTAATTAAATTAGAGAAACACATAAACCAAACCTTATACATTAATAATAAACAGCAAGACACGATATTGCTCACAAGAATGTACACTACAGGAAACTGCTTCAAGTACATCAAATCATTCTGATGCTATCGAGGCCAGTTGCATCCGTTTGTTGATGCCACAGATCTATGGCATCAGCTTTTTTATGGTGCAACTGCTATAGATGCTACTGATTCAATAGCATCAGTTTTTCGATAGCATGGGCATTTATCCGATGCAACTGGAATAGTCAGTGGCATCTATATGCCTGATGCATGTGCTTGTTGTTTTGCATCCGTAAAATGCATGCAATTGGTTTCATTAGCATCCGTTAAGTGGATGGCAAAAATATATTTTTTACATCAAAAGATCGGATGCTACTATTTTTGTTAGCATCAACTTAATGGATGCTAAGGTCCATTCTTTGCATCCATTAAGCAGATGTAATTGATTCCGCTAGCATCAACCAAGTAGATGACAATATATGTTCTTTGCATCAAAAAAAAAACAAAGAATGCTACCATTTTTATTAGCATGAACTAAAATGGATGCCAAGATCCATTCTTTGCATCCACAAACCGAATGCTATTCTTTCAATTAGCAAATAATATGGGAACGTAATATTTTTCTTTTAGCATCACAAATTAAATAATATAAAATATTTTCAAGAACAAAAAATAATATAAAATCATTAAAATTAACATCTTCAATCATTTATTATCCATAATACTTCAAATTAACCAAACTACATTGATACAATACAAAACACTTCTAAATAACCCGAATGCCAAAATAAAAATATAATAGTACTATTCATAATACACATACAAAAACATTACGTACCAAACAAAATCTCCAAATTCTATTATCTACCCAAATTCAATCTACTAAATCCATCTTTCTTCGTCATCACTTCCATCAGTCTCGAATAAGCTTGTGTACCTTCTCTCTTTCAAAAGATGGAATATAATCAACATCATCATCATTAGTAACAACTCTAATCTAAGGTTGACTCTAGAAAATATCAAATGCTCCTTCAATGTGCCAGGTCACTAGCTTTCAATGCATCAGCACAACATTCTCACTACACTACAAGCCAACCAAATTGAATTTTCAATTATTTGTTGTGACATAATATTGAAGCTTTACATTTATGTCCTCGCTTAGAGTTGACATAAATTATAAAATTTTAGGTACACGATGAACATAACTTCATAAAGTTTTTAAAGGAGCGAATGGAAGCTAACCGGGAACCTGTAATGGCCATGACCTGTTGAACCTTGTCTTTCTGACCTCTTCCTAGTTTGCTCTGAAGTAAAATTCAACAAAACAACAATATGATTAGATTAACTAAATCAGAGTGAGAGTGTGAAAATGGATCTCGAAGAGCTGGCCTCGTCTCTAACAAAAACACTTTTAATTTGTTCTCAATTGGAGTTCCTGGTGGACTTATTTTTGCAATTAGAATTCTCAAGTCTTAAATGTCCAAACTTTAATTCAATCAAATCCCAATAGCTACATTAAACATCATGATAGCAATTTTCATGACAAAAACAAATAGGCGGTTTTTTACCAGCTTCAATACATTTATGCATAAAAATCATCTTCCTTTCATAATAAATTCTTTTATTAACATATACATTCTATCATCTAATGATTCTCTCTAGTACAAAACAATTAATGAGGCAAAAGATAACACTGTCAGACTTTTGCAGCTTAAACCTGAAATTTTTCTAATTTACAATCTAAAAATTAATCAATCTATTAACATTAACGATTATGTGCAACATTAATCGTTCTATGCCCTTGGTTAGTCTAATAACTGAACCAGTAAAAAAATGCAATGACTAAACTGGTAAAATAAATTAACTAAAAATCAGTTTCAATTACTGAAGAAAAATCAATTTCAGACACTTGTATTGCATTTAATTTACAGAAAAATCGGGGATGATTTTCTACTTCCGTCTATCATGACTTTTCTTTCTGTTTGAACAAAGACTATTACTGAAAAATAAAGCATCGCTTTTTGAACAAAGACTATTACTCTGCCCGATGAGTGTGCAATCTATTTTACCTGAGCCCTGAAGCCCCGTCGACTCTTCGTCGTCCGCCACTAGTCCTCCAGCTGCGGCTGCTTCCCTGAACAATGCCGCTATCCCCGATCCCTTCATTCTTCCTCCATTCACGTACCTCTATAAGGGTGACATGATTGTGAGATAAATTAGGAATAGGAGAGAAGCAATTTTCTCTGACGGCGGGGAGGGACGAGAGAACAAAAACCCTAGAGGGACGAGAGGGAAAATGAAAATAAATGAGAAGGAAATGGATTTTGCATATGATATATGGAGAGCAGGCGCACTAGATTGAAATAAATTTAGAGCCAAAATTCTACAAAGTAGGAATTCTACTGATTGCAATTGTCAGGCCACACTTATATCTTATAATTTTACACAATTGTAGAGAAAGTTTGTGTAAAATTTTTTGGTGTAATTGTTGGCGGATATAAATGACTTGTATAATTGCTTGATGATATTTCAAATACAATTAATTAATTAATTGATATGCAAAAACTAGATTTTTCTTATATTTTCATTTTGAGAAAAAAATTAGTTTATTGGTTTATAAATTGAGAAATGCTAAAATCCAATAAATAGGATGCATGTGGTCCATCTATGATATTTCATTCTTATGTTCAAATTTCAAATGGCCGATTCAAATTATTAGATTGAATTTTCATATTGAAAACTTATCTGAAATCAAATTTTAATCGTAGAACTTGTATAGAACTTCCAATAATAACGGTTATTAAAAATTTAACGCTAAATATGAATTTTTTTTTCTAGATTCAAAGTTGGGTTGGAATTATTTAAAAAAAAAAAGCAAATGATAACAATTGTGCAAATATCTTTCTTATGGCACAAAATTGATTTTTTAAGTTAATGTAATGAAATAAACGTGCAATGGTTAATAGAACTTATTTGATAATTTTGAAAGGATACAACATTAATGTTAAAATTGTTCAAATACTTTCTTTTAGCGTAAAAAATATTAATCCGATGAGTTTGTCTCTGTTAATTTATCACATAAAAAAATGAGGAAGGTTCGGTCCCATAATTTTAGAGTGTCACCAAATGTCACAACTTTATTTTTATCAATAATTATTTTTTTAAAATTTAAATGTTGAATCTAAACCGTTGATCTTGTACAACTTAACGAGCGATGTGTTTTCATATAAGTTTTATTAAATTTGGACTTGATTTGATTTTTGATCAAGAGGTTAAAAAAATCAACAAATCTTGTCAACTATGACAGATTAATTTTAATACATTCATGATTTGACCTCTTGATCAAATATCAAATCAAATCTAAATTTTATAAAAACTTATATAGAAACGCAACAATTGTTAAGTTGTACAAGATCAACGATTTAGATTCAATATTTAAATTTAAAAAATTTAATTATTAATGAAAAGTAAAGTTGTGGAATTTGGTGGCATTCTAAAATTGTGGCATTGGAACCTTCCCCTATCTATCTATATATATATATATATATATATATATTTGTGTGTCCAACGATATGTGGATTAGACAAATCATCAACTTTAGTTTGGGTTCGAAGTCTCCAAAATGTTACAACATGATCATATTAGCACAACATGACAAAAATAAAGCATGTTGGTACGACACAACATGATATGCATAAGAAAATAATATGATATGAATGTTTTGACATGTTGTGTTGAAGCTGTGTCTTATTTCAAACTTTCAAACATTGACAAGAGACGCAACACGGGTTAACATGATCGAAATTAATATTATATATTTTTATCTTATTTCAAATTTATTAAATTAAAATTAATTTATATTATAAATTTAATGATCTCAATTCATAATCTTTATTTTTTACTCATTAAGTTTTATTATAATATATCACGTTAAATACATTTGTAATTTTTATTTGGTCTTTTTTGAAGATTAAAATTTGTTTAAGCAGTAACTCAATATCATAGAACAAGAATAATGTTGACTCTATTAATTCTACGAGGAGGGTTTTGGCACTATTCGATCCATATCTGTATTCGACAAAAAAAAAAGATATGGATATTATCTATATCCGATAGATATTCAATTCGTCTATCTGTATCTTTAGTGGCATAGGACGCTTAATATAATTACTCCTCTAATATTATAGAGAAGACTTTTGATCAAACAATACTTATCTTTTATTAGATAGATTGAATTACGATAACATTTTGATTGGACTAGTAATGTGAAATTAATTTTTTTTTCTATTATCATGATGATTACATATGACAAAAATATTAAAATTAATCCATTCTCTTATTCATTTTAATATCCAAAATTTATTTGTATTTATATTCGTATTTGACAATATCCTTTAATATCCAATCGTATATGTATTCAAACATATTCGTATCTAACAAAAAATTTGGATATTATGGTTAACAATATTAAAATCATACATTCGAGTTAAAGTATTAATTAATGTCATTATACATAAGAAAATAATATCATTGTACTTACCGAATTTATTGAATTTTTGAGGTAAAATGAAAATTTAGACAGAAAACAAAAAAGAAAAGTAGAATTTGGAGGGAAAACTAATGACGGAAGTAAAATTTGGAGGGGAAAAAAGGAGGGAAGTGAGATTGGGAGGAACGAAGGAGGGAAATAAGATTTGGAAAATTTAAGATAAAGTAATTTTGTCTGCTCGATACGGCTCGATTCCAATCTCCATTTTCTCAATTAACTACTTTGCTTCTACTCTCTCTCTCTCTCTCTCTCCCTCGCTCTCTTTCTCTCATAAGTCGTTTGCTTGATTGCTCTCTCTTTCTGGCATGGCGACAACTGGGCATAGCGACAACGACATCAACGCCAAGCTTGTGAGTTCTTCTCTACGTCAAAATTCACTCTTTTTTAGTTGGATTGTGCACTACAAATATAGTTTGCTTCGAGTGCTCTTCAGTTGTTGTTTGTATTGCCTGTTGTTCTGGCGCTTTACTGTATCCATCCAGTTGTGAGCGCAAGGTGTTTGACGGAATGCCCCAAAGAGCACCCTCCCTCTACCTCCCTCTCACTTCTTCTCCTCTAAGCATCTTCTCTCTCTCTCCACCAAAAGAAAAAAAAGGTTGCTGATTCTGATAGAAATAGTGGATTTGTATCTATATTATCTAGAAATTATAAAATGAAGAGCATTTTCATTTGTTTTGAAGTGATGACATACAAGTTTAGCTTGAAAACCTAATTTGATATTCTTATATGAAAATTATACTTCATATGTAGGCATACAAGTTCCCTTGCTTCTTATACAAGAAAAAAGACGTCAGAATTGAAGCATGAAAATGTAATTAACGTATGTGCAATCTATGGAGGAGAAAATCGTGAGGTGTGTTCTAGTAATTATTTTCAGTTAGGTTGAATTAGTACTAATACATCAGAACTTGTTGAGATTGCACTTTCCAAGATCAACGATTTGACTGAGAATGTATGTATGCAATAATGTTCAGCTATGTCCATACTCTGTCAGCAAATGATACTCTGAAATTAACTGAATAAAGTGCCTTGGCTTTTTATAATCAGGACATTTTCTTTAATTTCAAATAAATGATCTCTCTTTTGTGTGATGTTTTTTGTCAGACTGGCTGCTTTTATAACCCTAGTGCATGTGCAAAATGCCTTTGTTTATGCCACTCGGACCTTATTTCAAACTATGAGGTAAATCTAAGGTCTCAAAGACATGTTTATATACTACAACATTGTCTAATTTTTATCATCTGTTCCTGTTTATAGGTTCTATAAAATGTACTTTTTTGGTCTTTCTCTTTTCTTGTCATGCTAGGATGTACATGTTTGCTGGGATGATAATGATATGATAAATTCATTTGGTTAATGTCTTTGTATGAAGATTCTAGAATCTTCTTTCATGTCAAAATCATAGAAGCCATTTGGAAATGGGTTGGTTTCAACCGTCAAGACTCTTCAGTTGTCTGGTAATGTATTTAGACTGAATTTCATGCATCTTTGTTTGTAAAGTTGTATGGATATGTAACTGCATGACAGTGGATTGTTTCTGTTACCAAAAGAACCTTACTTTTTTGTTTGTTTCTGCAACCAGTTCATACGTCTAGAGGAGTTAACACATAAATACCAGAAAGTAACTCCTTTAGGTCCTTTCATTTAACAATTCAAACCAAGAAAACACCACCAAAAAAATTAACAAATGTATAACTGAATGAATGAAAGGAGAGCCATTTAATCTGAAAAATGTCGTAGGGAAATTTATATATGTATTAAAAGAACTACTAAATCTAACTTTATTTCTTATTATAGGGTCTATTCAACTAAAATATATCACTATTTAATTTTTCTCAGCTTTTAATATTTCTTATTGTCTTAGGTATGATAATACCTGGCTTAGGACGCACTGATCAAGATTCATGAGGCGATTGTCGATGCGCTTGTGAATGCGAGGGAACAACGGGAATAAGGAGGCAGGGTTCCTGTGGTGCTGGTAAGTTAGTCGGCTGATGCCATTCCATTTGCAATGCATTCCTAAACTACCTGACTTAATTCCTTCCATTTTTGAACTGTCAGGCAAGAATTTCGTGGACGACGAATGTGGCCGAGGGCAGAAAAGTAGTGGTCGGGGGCAGTAAGAAAGCCATGGTCGTGGTGAAAGACATCTTTAAGGGTTTTTGTGATGACTATTATTGCACCTCCGCTCTTGCATCGGTTACTTATTCCATTTGCACCCCCTACCATACGCACCGGTTTTCTAACCGGTGCTAATATAATTTAGAACCTGGTGCAAATATGCATTTTTGTGCTAGTGGTTGGTCGATTTTGGTGGAGGAGAAACATGAAAACCAAAGGATTAGTGGATTATAAGATTTGATTTTGTATAGAGATTAAACAGGAAAACCAAAGTAAAGGGACTTGAGAAATGAGAAAAGTTAATTTTATGGGACATGTGTAAAAAGAAAAATAAAAAAAAAAATAGAGGAACATCAGGTGCCGACAAAGAGCGCCCATTAGATAGGGAATTGCAATATATGAATTAAAAGGTAACATAAGAAAAATACATATTAGAGAAAATCACATTGACTTAAAATAATATAAATTAGGGGAGCATGTGGTAATTATTAAAATCAGGTTCTATATTCAAATTGAATAGAAAATTACACACACACACACGTACGTACATGTATATGTATGTTAGCTTCAATTGTTTGCATGCAACTACAAATCAGTTGCATCCACAAAACCCATTCAATAGCGAAAAATAAATTGGCACTGGTTAAATTGATGCAATTATTTTCGGTAGCATCCGCAAAATTGATGCATGTGACATAAAATTATTTTCCGAGTATGCATCCAAATTGTATTGATGCCTTTGATAAAAGTCCCATGCTATTGTTAAAGTGTTGATGCTATTGCTGCAGTTTCCTGTAGTGGTAGTTCCCCTCTCTATTGATTAGACATTAATAAAGAAATTAAATGGTTTAAATTACGTAATGTATTATGGAAGTATATACATTGTATGCATATACCGGGCCCCTTTGAAACATGTCTGAACCTGACAACATATCCCAAAAAGACCAGGGATAGCTATTGGATAAGCAAAGATGTTAACATTTGTAATAGAAAATGACAAAGTCATGATTTTGATTGCTGAATGATTTTACTTGCACCTAACATGACAATTTTCGTATTTAAAATAAATTAACAAAGGTATAATGACATGAGCCAGGAATGAATCATCAATTGCATGGGTTGGAAATGGGGAACGGGACAAAGGCTAAACATCCTACTAATCTGCATAATATGATTGTTTTTGCACAAGTACCTCTCCCTATACGTTTGTAATCGTGTTTGAAAATTAACGTTTGGTCTGCAAAGTAAACGTGTTTGAAAATTAACGTTTGGTCTGCAAAGTAAACGTGTTTGAAAATTAGCATTTGGCCACACTAATCATAATAGAGTATAAATTAAAAACTAGATTAGAGGATTCTTGTGATTAGTTAAACTTATAATGCTCATATCTTCATTTTTATCTAAAAGTACAAATTGGAATCATATTTTAATACATGAAAACATTATAAATAATTTATGTTAATCCATTAAAATCTATAGTAAAGTATTCAGGTGTTTTATCAAAAGATCCTATACAATCAAGAAATATATTTAAAGATTTATTCTATCGAATCAATAAATAAATATAAGCTAGATGTCGTGAACTCTATTAATCGTCATCAATTTCCGTGATTCAATTTATTTGTAAAAATTTATAAAACTAAATCTTTGTTTAAGCTCCATTAAATAAAGAATTGAAATAACAATAATATAATATTTAATAATTTTAAAGGGACATTAAACGAAAATTCTGAAAAAAAAAGACTAGAAAACAGAGTGATAAGAAGCAAAAACGAAATACAAATTGAGAAAATCAGTAATACCAATGACCAATCTGGCAATCTCTAGCTTGTAAAGTTTTGTTTCACTGAGTGTGCATTTATTTCAATCACCTCTTAAGGCTAAATAGAAACATTTACAAACTAGAGAGGTTTTCTGTCATTGGATTGCCTTAATACTATATAGGTACATATTTGTTTCTTTCTTTCTATTCCCTTTTTTTTCCCCTTAATGTCGGTTGGCCGAATGCATACCAACAGTTAGGGGTGAGCAAAAAGCTCGTAACTCGTGAGTTACTCGAACTCGACTCGTGAAAAATTCGATTATAACTCGAACTAAAAGAACTCGAGTTGGCATAACTCGAGTTGAACCAACTCGGTTAATAAACGAGTCGAGTTTGAGTTAGGCTCAACTCGGCTCGTTGACTCGTGAGCTGACTCGTGACGTAATAAATTTTAATTTTTTTGGAGATCATCACCATGATCTATGAGTATTAATATTGAGTTTCAAGACATATTTGCTTTAAATCAATGGAAAATAATAGAATTGATAATAAATTTTATTTTTTTATATTATTGTAATACTCATAAATAATTATTTCATCTATTCACTAGTTGAATACCGAGTCACGAGTTGACTCGAGTTACAAAATGACGAGTTCGAGTTAGCTTGGATAGCTCGGAACTGCCTCCCGAACGAGTCACGAGTTGACTCGAGTTGTAACGAGTTCGAGTTCGAGTTATGCTCAACTCGCTCGAACTCGGCTCGTATACAGCCCTACCAACAGTGCATTTCATCTTGGGCTTTTTAGTTTTTTTTTTGTTTCTTTTACTATTTTTTATTTTCTTTATTTTTTCCCATCCTTGGCAACAGCAGCCAAGTATTTCTAAAAAAAAATTTAAAAAAATTGCATTGCATAAAAAGGGGCAAGTTTTACCAAGTTACATTAGTTTAATTAAAACATAATATAACACAAAATCACGAACAACATAGCACAAAAGTTTGGAGGGTCCTATTAAGCTCAACTCAACAAAAAAGCTGCCACCTCATCATCTCATCTTAACTAATTTCCAAAATACAAAAAAGTGAAAAGTGCGACCTAGTGGACTTTTCATTGGTTTTATTAATACTTCTCGTACCACTGCATGTGAGGTGATAATTCATTCCAAGGAAATAATCTTTCAAAAATCTCTAATTCTTTATTTAATTCTGCTAGGTTTAATGATGCATATATTAATTCTAAACAGCAAACACTAATTGTTACGCAAAAGTTTCATACATTAAATTTACTGCGCTTTAGGTTATGACACGCGAACTAGGTTTGGTATTGATAGGTTATACTGCAATTGGAGACTAATTACTTTATACGTACCTAACCAGGTTTAAATTGGATATATACTGTGTCGTCATCACATAAGATTTTTTTCCCCCTTTGTTTATCACCAGCTGAATCTTCATCTTTAATTTTAATTCTCGACATAGTTTGCATTTTTCAATTGACCATTCCAATGCGCTTATTTTTTTTGTTAAGGAAAAAAGATTTAAGTGTCAAGTACTTATCTTTTATATTAGGAAATATTAATTTATACCACTACATCTTTTGTCAATTTAAAAAATATCATTTCTAGATTGCTAATTCGAAATATGCCACTCTAAAATCAATGCCATTTATTTCTCTCAAAACATTTCTAAATTAGAGACATAATACTCTTAAATCTATCACATTTTTTTTAAATGTCCAAATTAGCCTCATGGTGATTAAATCAGTAAGGAAAAAATAGAAATTAGATCCATAACATGTCAAAATTCTAAAATTTAAAAATACCCTTAAATTCTCAAATTTCAATATTTCAAAATTTTGAATAAAAATATTGAAAATTTAGTGATTTATAAATTTAGAAATTCAAAATTTTTGAAATTTTGAGTTTATAAAAATTTGAAAATCAAAATTTAAAAAATTAAATTTTTTTATTTTGAAATTTAAAAAAGTTCAAAACTTTCACAGATAACTAAAAAGATTGGCTGATGAAATAAAACTAACTTATATTGTTTTGCAGTAATATAAAAATAAATTATCGTTTAGTGATCTCAAATTTCAAATATCTGCAGTGACAAATATATATAAATAACAAAATATTAAAAATAAATTTACAAGAGATTTAGCCAGCAGCTAACTTAAAAGATTAAGAAAACTTGAAAAAAAAAATAAAATAAAAAAATGACATGACAACACTGAGACACTCTTTCAAGTAGTAAGATCAGTCTACTTCTATATTCGATGTTGTTTTCGTAAACAGATTTAATTTAAATTTAACAAACAAATGACGACATTTATTAGTAAGATTAGTCTGAATATATACTATATATGTCTCATTGTCCAGAAAAATGAAAATGAAGAAAGAGACATCAAAGGCTGGCTTAGATTCGAACCATTAATTTTTTTTAATGATAATTAATTTGAAGCAATCAACAGTAGTATAGATATGTATTACAGATATATTAAAGTTAAAAAGGATATGAAGATAATTAGATCTAGCAGCAAAATCTAACTAACAGTATTATTTGGCATACAACTGTGGCACACAGGTTTCATGCTAGTAACCAAAGAGATTGGGATCCATAACTGGCGCGGTTATTTGAAGATGTGATATACAGCATTTGATTTTAAAAAATGGATTTCTTCCTTATACCCGGGTAATTTTTTTTTTTCTTAACCCTCTGAACTTGTTATTTATAGTTAACTCACATGTATCTATACTCTTACTGATAACACAATTGAATTTAAGTTTTATAACATGCTAAATTATTATATATTATGTTTCATTCTCACCTGATAAACTACTTAAAATTGTTTATTTCTATGAAGTAGTAAGCTAATAAAATGAAAAATCTTATGGTTGCTTATCAAACTCAAAATTTAAATCATCTTAATTTATTCATCACTCATCATGAGAATTTCTCAATGTATATAGTTTTTATTAATCATTCGTTCTCACATATATTAATTAATATATACAATAAACAGCCAACACTATATGCATGTTTACATTTATATGTACTTTAAATTCATACTAAAAATTTAATTACTATTAAAGCTACTAAGAGGTCTAGTAGCTCAGGTGGTAAGAGCACTTGGCTCTCTTCTAAGAGGTCCAGGGTTCAAGCCCGCATGCTTGCGATAGGCTTGGCAAGCCAGCGTAAAAACTCAGCCATATATACAAGAAATGACCAGGGTCGGGGTGTCATTTCTAGCCTACCCCAACTTGTTTGGGATAAAAGGCTTAGACTTTTTTTTTTATTAAAGCTACTACAATATTTTCCTTAAAATTTTATCAATAGATAATTATTTAATACAATATGAATTGAATATATAATAAAGACTAGAGGTTGTATCGGAACAGATTGGATCTGGATAAAGACCCTTATCTTTAGCTTAGTCATATCTAAATTCAGACTTGTATACTTTTTTTCTTAGACCAAGGCGAATTCAGATTCAGATACCATGTCTGACCGTGGACCCTTTGGATCGATTTAATAGTTCAATTTGGTTATAGATATCCACACCTTGTTTGTAAATACATGGTTCACATCTTGCTCCACCCATTACATGGTCCTGATCATATCCATTTTCGTTAGATTAGAACCATAATCGGATACCTAGATAAAGAAAACACATATAGATATGATCGATGACTCTTAGCTTCTTCATAAATCATAAGATATAGGCTTTGATCAAATTTCTTTTTTTCACACGGATTTCATTTTATTTGAATTTCATTGGATCTAATAACATGAAAATTTCAATCAAATGATACCGAATTCGTTTATTTTGATAAAAAATTTAATAAAATGAAACCCCATGATTGTCCAATGTCCACAAAACATTATTTGTAACTTGTAAGACAGGTCAAGACTCCAACGATGTTTTCTGGATGAAATATATGCTCAAACTATGATCCAGTGTTTTAAAAAAATGTACCAGCTCCGCTACCGGTCAGTGGTCGAAATCAGCTTTTTCCAGAATTGTCCAGCATTTTCTCTCACAATATCCGTTTCGGTCATTATTCTGGTTCCCGGTATTACTATAATTTTTCGATATCCGGTACGATTTTCAAAACACTACTATGATCTTGAAACAAGTATCTACTCAAACATTATTTATTGTTAAAATTAAAAATATTATTTTTGACGATATTCTTTAATTCAACAAATGCAGAAACTCATTTCTCGAACTAAGAAATTATATATTTTTTATTTCTTCTGAAATATACCAACACAATTAAAAGTGTTGGACTTTGCGTCAAAATTGGGTGTACTAAAACAATGAAAATTTTGACCCAATCAAATTCGGATCATTTTAGAATATTTTGTGGTTGATGTTATCGATTTATACTCGAAATAATTAGTTGCCACTGGGGTAGCTAGGCGGCTAGCTAGCATTTGGGGTAAGCCAGAAAGCAAATTTAAGTTTTCTAACAAATAAGAATCAGTTCTTTTGGACTTCCTAGGGTAGCTAGGGATGCGAACGAAGGAAAACGGTATGATATGGATAGGATTGATATGTTTAAATTGTTGGTATCGATTAAACATTAGCTATATTAATATTTTTTTACTTAGGAAAAAACTGTGTAACAAAAATGATAAAAAAATATCGGGAAAAAAAGAAGTTACATAATTTATAGCTGGACAGTAAGTAAATTTATCAATAAATTACAGCATATATATAATATCATATTATTAGAAAATTATACCTATTTTGAGTGTGGCATAAATCAATCCCGCCATTTCATTGTAATTAAATAGTACTAGATAAATACATCGAGCTTCATTTGATACGAAAATTCTTATAGTTTTTAATTATCGAATTTGTTGCAACAAATTGAGTTTCATTATACGGAAAATTTCTTATAATTTTAATATTTATTATCATTTGCAATGATTATATTGAAAATTAATTAGATTATATGATATTATTTCAATTTTATAAAATTTATTGCATAGGAATTTAAAGCATGGTTGAACATGCCAAATTAGGCATGAATTACCTTATATTTCCAAATATATTTAATTTTTAAATTAAATAACGATTGGTACGGTAATTTTTAATATATTTAACTAAAAAAGAGAAAAGTTTTTTTTCATTATAGAAAATAAAAAATAGAAAACTATTTTTAGTTATAGAAAATGCAGTCACGTATTTAACTAATACTATAGACTGCTCGATTTAAGGATTACAGAATATAATACTTTGTATATAGTAGGGTAATAAAAAAAATAAAATAGAATTCTTGTATACTAACACTTGACGAACTAACAAGTTTCAATCAATATACCATTCGATATTGTTTTTCTCACTTAATTAATTAAGCACGATAGGACGGTTCAAATATATTCACGGCTTCATGCTTCTCTCCTTCAATCAAAACAGATGCTTATTCTGTGCACCAATAAAACTCTTAAAAAATATAACTCTTTTGTGTTTTTATACATTAAATTTTATGTAACTTTTTGTGGTATATTCTATTTATGCATATCTTTAATATATTAGAATATATATAATCCAAGATTTTGGCACATAAGTTATCTCTTTTATTATTTATAATATAATTTTTTTTTAAGTGAAACAACTCAAACAATTAATTTCTATCCCTATCCCTATTCCTTATAAACATACGGATCCAAGAAGTGTGTAAACGCATGTTTGTGTCATTCAATCGATTTTATCTGTGATTGGATATCGATCGCTAGACGAAGCAACAATATATTTTGATTTTCAGTCTAATAAGAAAACAAATTGAGTAATATATATATCTACATGTATCATGGGTAAATTAAACAACATATTTTTTATTAGTTAATATTATTTTGTTTATTTATTTACCCATATGAGGACATCTTTTTTGCAAGTAAAAAAACTTGTCTAGAATCATTTTATACAGCATATGATATAGTTATCAGCTATAATAGCACAAATTGGTACCGGTAGGTATGAATTGATAAGTGCACGTTTACTATATATATATATTTTTTATTGATGAAAGGAAATAAAAAGGGGAAACAAAAGAAGATCGAGATCCCTAAACTAACTGCTGATATAAATCACGGAGATTACGGGCACAAGATTCCCTAATTATTTACTTGTTGAGAAGTTTATTGCATCTAATTTGTCATTATAGGCTCCGTTTGGATAGGTGTGAGAAGAAGTGAAAAAGTATTGGAAAGTGTGTAATTTTGTGAAGAGTTTGGATTATTTATAATTTATTTCTTCCCTTCTTCTTTCTTTCTACCTTCTTCTCAACGCATCCAAACGGTGCCATAAATAAGAGAAAGTTTAAGTAGGAATTATTTCTTTCGTCTCTTCTTTGGTGGGCCCTCTTATAATTAACAACATTAGCTAGACAACCGATCAGAAGTTGCATTGCCTACGATCACATAATGGATCGTATGATTTTAACAAACTTGATGAGTACTTTGGGAAAGAGAAATACTAGAATTCAATAAACGGGACGGATGGAAGTTTGTCCCACGTGATCGATTTCATATTTTGGGTGTGTTTGACAACCGTCGGAATAAGTTTATTCAATTTTTGGAATAAGCTTTTCTCTCTCCTCTCTCCTCTCTCCTCTTATTCCGAATAAGGGGTTTGAATAAACCTTATTCGGAATAAGACTTATTCAAAAGACGTTTGGCAACATCCCGAATAAACCTTATTCAGAATAAGCTTATTCATTCCGTTGTCAAACACACCCTTTAAATTTCGAACGATCCCTTTCTCCAATTTTCAAAATTTTCTGCTATTTCATTTTTAGTATTTTAGATGCAAATATTATGTACCCAATGCAATGATTTTGAAAAATTCTGAGAAAAAAAAATAAAAAAATTTGGAAAAAAAATTAATTTTGTATGTTTTCAATTTGGAGAATAAATAAAATAGTTCGCATCGGTCGTTCAAAATTTGAAAAGTGCAAATGATTGTATGAAACTGATCATACCTATCACGTATATTGGACTCTATTATTTGTGACCATTTGTCCGGTGAAAAATGCTTTCTTATGCGCTCTATGTTTTAGAGATACACTTTTATCTTTTGCAACCAAAAAACCTTCAATTTCGGACAGAGATCTCTTATATTCAAGCATGAACCGATTAAGGGTATTTTAGTCTTAATCGTGAAATTTGTAGTGTAATTGCTCAATCGTGAAATGTAGAGTCTAATTGCTAAAACGAAGAGTGCAGAAAGTAATTCCCTTGTGTGCTGACCCTTCTTTATTAACAAAAACTTTCAATCGGTTAAATAAAAGTAAATAAATATTAATTCCAAATTTGTCACCAATTAAGATAAGATGAGTTATATATATTAATATAATATAATATTATTTCGATTAGGTGATTTTTCTCAGGTTAAATTATATATTTTCACTTGAAAAACATAGAAAATTTTTTTGTTAATAAATAAGAAATGAATGGTGAAAATGTGATACAACGTTTTGGTTACAAAACACTTGAGTGCTGCTGAAGAAGTTGCAATTAATTAGTACCTGATTGCCTCGCAATTAAAGGCCTTTTGTTGTTCTTCTATTGAAAACGACAAAATAAAAAAAATGGAAAAAGATAAAGAACTGCAAATTTGTCAAGCATCGTCGATTTGTCGTTTCGAGAGTATTAAGATTCGTGTTGCATCATGATATATTTGTGCTTAAAAATTCTTCAAAAAAATACAACAGTGTTGGAGCACGTTTGAGACGTGCTGGCGGACATCACGATCCCACATGCCAAACCTCTCTATATCATTTATTTAATAACTTTAATATTTATGAACTAATACGCAGGACAAGAATTCATCAAGCATGTATTAACACTTAACACAGATGCATGCACTGACACACTGCATTGATTAGTTGAAAGGGGACGCGCCAAACCGCTAGCGGGACTTGAAAGTAGAAAACTTGGGAATGCAATACTGTGGGAGGAATACAAATTGAGATCCGCTGCCGCGCGACACATGGTGTAGCGCAGCATGCTGGCCGTCTGATCAAGATCCAATGGACAAGAGAGCTCCGTGTATGTAACCTAGATTGATAGGTCCGTAAAAAGTGAACCGTCCGATCAAGATCAGACGGCTGGTAGTGCGCTACACCGCGTATCGCGCAACAGCGAATCCGGATTGGGAGGAATACGCGTAAAATACTGTTAGCCCCTGTATTGATTTGATAGGATAATGTTAGATTAATAGATTGTTAATTTGTAGACTACCTGATGCCTACACTGCGACCTATAGCTAGCTCCGCGTCAACAGTATATGATGACGAAGTTAATTAATCATAATAGTGCTTGGCTCGAGGACAGCATAATTAATGAAAGTATGTTAAGAATATATTTTGTATAAATAGTATTAATTAGTATTGTCCCTGATAAAATCACAAATTCAAAACGATTATAACATCTCCAAGATAGTAATAGTATAACTTTTCTCTTTTTTGAAGTCGAAAAAATATTTATCACTCGTATCTTTCTACTAATACATTTTATTAACCATGACAGAGTGTTCTTGGTGTTGTAATTTGTTCCTTGCTTGAACAAAAAATTTACGATATATGTAACGATCAGTGGTTTGTTATTTGGTGAAAGATTGAGGTGAAATCTGAAACAGACGTTGTCTCTCAAGAATTCAGATCCACACCCAGGGTGGATCCAATGGGCGGCGGCACCAGCATCCTCTACAGCCATAAAAAGGACTGCTCCAAGCAGTCCTTTTTATTTTTTTTAATTTGTTTAAATTTTAAAATTCAAATGGAGAATCCAAACCGTTGATCTTGTTAAGTTTTATCGGCGATGCATTTTCATATAAGTTTTATAAAATTTGAAGTTGATTTGATACTTGATTAAGTGACCAAATTATGAACGTATTAGAATTAATCAAACCAGGTTCGTTCATTTGTTGACCACTTAATCAAGTATCAAATCAACTTCAAATTTTATAAAACTTATATGAAAATGCATTGCCGATAAAACTTAACAAGATCAACGGTTTGGATTCTCCATTTGAATTTTAAAATTTAAACAAATTAAAAAAAAATAAAAAGGACTGCTTGGAGCAGTCCTTTTTATGGCTGTAGAGGATGCTGGTGCATGGGCGGCGAGCATGCATATATAGGCCTTTCTTATCCCATGAGTAAGAAAGATTTTAAAGATTAATTTTCAATTGGAGATTTAAAAACTAGAGTGTTAATCAAGTGTTGGACCTACTACTCTATTTTCAAAATTTAAATGCTAAGACCTAAATAATTTTAAATTGGCCTACCTCATTTGTCAAATTCTGATTCCACTCCTGTCCATACCCGCTATGCCCGTTGATGAAAAATTAATGTAAAAAGTTTCCACATTATAGGATATATATGTGTCAATCTCAAACCAACACAATGTTTATCAATAAGAGAATTAATGTTAAAGAAATTAATATAAGTTTTTTTTTACAATTTAAGATAATTTGAAGCTTAATTAATTCTTGCAAAGCTGTTTAGTTATTTAACAACTCATTCTTGTTAACTTTAATTAATTGGAAACCAAAAACTAAACAGTTCTTTAGTTGCTTTAAATTTGAAGTGCCTAAGATGTCTCATATGTGGATAAATAAAGAAACAAAATATTATTAGATAATAAAAATATGTTGCTTTATCTACCAATGATACAAATAGATATGTTAGTCAAATTTGTTTCTTTATTAGACGTAAAATTGCTTTCCATCATCCCTTAGATTCTATCATCCTCATCATCCCCAAATATTCATTAATTATCTGACATGTCTTAATAAGAAAGTCCGGGGGATGGTGGAATCATCCTCTTCATCCTTATCCCCTCTTTTTTTTTTTTAAAATACAACTCATGATCGTCGGGATTGAGGAAAATTTTTTTCCGACATATACAGACCATCTATCTAGCCCTGTGTAAACCTCGATTTCTGTTGTAGGTTTATCACTTTCTTCTTTTTATTTAATTAAATATGACCCTGCCGTTTACTCACTCGGAAAAATGTATTGTAGGGCTGGGCTGGCTAACCTTATTTATAAGGAAGGGACTTTAGTATAGTGGCTTTTGTCAACCCGTTTTTCGAAATTACTCGACACTTTTATTACTGTTGAAGTTATATTTGTAACTGTTGAAGTTAATATATGTAACTGTTGAAGTTGATATATATAACTATTGAAGTTAATATATATAATTGGAGTTTTGCTACGGTGAGTCGCGACTCACAAGAGCGTCTGTGAGTCGGACTCAAAACTCCTAAATCTTATTCAAAATGACCGATCCAAACCGTTCAATGCGATCTCCCTATCGAAACCTCCATGTTGACCAAATTTTACATTTTTTTCGAAATTTTTAAATTTTTTTTTGAAATTTTAGAAAATCGTTAATCTAATTAGTTCTGAACCGTTCAAAAATAGCAATTTTTAAAAATCCGAAAATAATATTTAAAAATTTCGAAAAAATGTGAAATTTGGTCAGTATGGAGGTTTCGATAAGGAGATCGTATGGAACGGTTTAGATCGGCCATTTTGAACAAGATTTAGGAGTTTTGAGCCTGACTCACGGACCCTCTTGTTAGTCGCGACTCACCATAGCAAAACTCTATATAATTGTTCTATTTATATATATTAAATATATACATTAACTTCAATAGTTACGATAATAATTTGAACAATTGTATATATTAACTTCAACAATTACGATATTAACTTCAATAGTTATCTATTTAATTTAAACAATTATGATATTAACTTCAACAGTTATCTATTTAATTTCAACAATTACGATATTAACTTCAACATTTATGTATAGTAATTTCAACGGTTATGAAGTGTGAGAGAGGGAGATGGGAGGGGCCTCAGAGACTCTGTGTAATATGGAATATATGATAAAATTCTGCTGCGAAGATATAGTCCAATATTTTCTATAAAGAGGTGAGTATTGAATTTTCCAGTACGCAGAAGGGAGAAAGGGGTGAGTATTGAATTTCCAAAAAAAAAAACGCGTGAGAGGGATAATTTCCGAAAATAGAAAGGGGTCACTGGGGAATTGGGGATGATGGGGATGATCCTTATCATTCCCGCCAAAATATATTATTTCTTTGTCTAGCGAATAGCGATTGATATTCAATTACAGATCAAATCGATCGAACGACAGAAACATCTGTTTACATGCTAGACCTAACGTATAATACCTCTATGGTCCGTGCGTTTATAAGTAGTATCGATTGATATATACTATATACCTATAACAATAAGAACATATCCTCTATGTTTCTCAGAACCAACCAAATTATATAAACAGACGAAACAGGCATTGCAAATACTATCGGGGCCTCTTCGTAAACAGACGAAACACCACACATAAAATTAAAAAGTCGATCTTAGATAATTGAGATAATATTTGCTTTCGTTCAAAAGTCAATCACAGTATGTTGTTCTTTTTATTTATTTCTTTTTTTTTTTTTTGAGAACTTAACAGCGGCTGTTAAGTGTTACTGCCTCACTGGTAATATATATGTTACGTACCTATACATTTTGGACCTATTAATTTGCACTCAACTTTTCGTTTCCTGTCATTGTCAAAGGTCAATTGATCAGCTCTCCGGTTCTCCCACTTGGTTTGCCACTTTGCACCAGTTTGTTTTCAAACCGCGCAATAGGTATGTTGTATTAATTGCAACGTTTTTAAGGGACAGTTACAAAATTGACGGGTCTTTTATCTAAGCGCTTTAATCGGGTTTTTGATGAGGTCTCAAAATAATATCTCTATTGATTGTTTAATTTGGAATTATGGATAAGATGAATACCTATCTCCGAATTTGCAATCATTACTATACGCGTTATATAACACAGCCAGATAATTAATTACCCATATATTCACCCTTCAAATATTTTTAATTCAATTTTTTTTTAAAAAAAATACACCAATGCACAATGTTGTATTTCTATTTTCTAATCCATAACATCTTTTGTCCGATGCACACTTGATGTTTTGAATTTCATGTCCAAGTCACCCGTTAAATATACAGAGGATTGCTAAAATGCTATGCATAGCACGTATGGCCTTCGTGCTACGGATACGTTTTTGTATTTCATGCTTCAAACAATCGATCCAAACCGTTCATTATCTTCTACATATTGAAATCTTATTAGAAACCAAATTTTACATTTTTTTTGAATTTTTTTACTATTTTTCTCAGATTTTTGAAAATCATTGTTATTGAAGGGCCCAGAATTTATTAGATTAAGTATTTTAAAAAATCTGAGAAAAATATAAAAAAAAATGTAAAATTTGATTTCTAATGAGATTTCAATATGGAGGTAATGAACGTTTGGATCGGTGTTTTGAAGCATGAAATTCAAGAATGAATCCGTAGCACGAAGGGCATCCGTGCTATGCATAGCATTTTAGCAATAAATTTGGTTTCATTTATTGTCCGATGCACATTTGTTTATTGTCAAATGCACGTTAAATTATTGTAAAATGCACAATTCACTTTTTTTTTGGAAAGTTAGTAAAAACAAGTAATTGGGTTATTAATTAATGTTTAGGTGCAAGTGTGAAAACCCGTAAAATTGTAAAATAAAATTTAACTTTAAAATTGATAGATAATTTCTAAACTAAATAAAATTAATAAAAATTAATGACTGACTTAAAATTCATAGAAAATTTTCAGAAAATATAATATAAGACAGTCAAAAATTGAAATTTAGATAATAATATTTACTAAACTTCAAGGAAACAAATAAATAAAATTAACCAATAATCTGATATCAAGTTCACAAAATTTCTATAGATTAAAACTTAATTTAAAACTATAGTCCACTGATCAATTAAATTAGTAGTCAATTTTCCATACTTTCGAGTCGTCCGATTTGAAATTAAAAAAAAACCTGAATTATTCTGGACCTTTGGATCAGTTGCCGTTTTGGAAATCCAATCAAAACTCTGGATTTGATCAGATTTTCTGAACTCGATTCTAATTAGACTCGTGTCCACCGTCTTATCTCCTTCTCCTCTTCTTAAAACTCTCCCTCGAGATTTCCGTCTCTCCCACTCGCACTCATCTCCTCACCGTAACCCCTCCTTCTTCTCTCTCTCTCTCGCTCGCCCTCACCTCAGCCGAGACCTCAACCTTCCGCTCTCTTTTTCCTTCTCGAGCAAACCCCAGACCTCACCTCTCTCCATCTCCGTAGCCTCACTCCCTCACCCCTCCTCTGACTCAACACCAAACCCACCTCACAGCTTCCCTTTCCCTCCGCCATTTCCCTCTCTCACCTCAGCTCCACTCACGGCCAATCACAGACCCCTCTTCTCTTCCCTCTTTCCGAAACCCTAGCCCCACCTACTGCCTCACACACACTCACTCCACCTTCTTTCTCTCTCTCGTTGGTGGCGACAGTAATTGGCAGTGGCGACGATGGCGCTTGGCGGCTGATCGGAGACAAGGAGACGACTCAGGCGGCAGCAGGCTGAGCACCACTCTCCTTCCCTCCTTCCTCATTTCTTCCTTTTTACTTGCCATCTCGGTTTGACTACTTCCCCTCTCTCTTTCTCTGTTGTGTTGTGTTTGATTGATAAGGCATGCACTGGAATTGAGTCGATTAAACTGTGAACTGCTTTGTTAGAACTCTGGATTGAATGACTTGCTTTGAAATCGTGCATAGCCTTTGATCTGTGTTGACACTTGTTGCTGGCTCGTGTGAGCTTTGCTTGCTTTATGTTGAGCTTTGATCTGTGTTTGTTACATGCCATTGTGGCTAAATTGAATTGTGATTGAGATAGTTGAACTGTTCTGTTCTTGAGTTGCTTATCTGAGGCTTGCAATTGAAATATTAAGTAGAATATGCCTCTATTTGAGTTTATCTATGTTGATTGATGCTCTCGGCTTGGTTATCAAGCTGGTACAGG
The DNA here is from genome assembly GCA_028095005.1 of Rhynchospora pubera. Classification (NCBI taxonomy): domain Eukaryota; kingdom Viridiplantae; phylum Streptophyta; class Magnoliopsida; order Poales; family Cyperaceae; genus Rhynchospora; species Rhynchospora pubera. The sequence goes on from CM051460.1 coordinate 141,892,316, forward strand.
CTTAGTACCAGCCATATGTATCTATGTTTGTATTCTGGTACGAGTCCAGGGACTCGTTTGTGATAATTTTTGGTGTCAAGGACTATTCTATAAAAATCTTTGAACTGATTTGGACTAATTTATAAATAAAACTGTTATAAAGGACTTAAATGAAATTTTGGAGTAAATAAAATGAATCTGTGGGCTTGTATGTAAATGTGATGGCTAGCGGGTCGGATCTGTGATAAATGACGGATCTGGACTTTAATAAATGGGTTCGGATTTGACCACCGAAACCCATTAACCCGCTGGGTTAAACCCGACAGGTGGGCCCCTTATACCCACCTGGGCCGTTACTTCTTTGGGCCGTAAATTATTATCTGGCCTACTCGGCCTGCTGGGCTGTTCCTTTGAATTTCTGTGTTGGGCTCTGTGTTTGGGCTGAAATAAAAATATCTAATTTCTGCTGGACTTTAGTTAAATGTTGGACTGGGCCAGGTCCACAATAAATTCTGGATTAACACTTTAGTAAATAAAGTAATTAAAATAATTCACTCAAAAATGGATTAATTATAAGTTAAATTATATCTAAATTAATCGGACTAATACGTAAACTTAAAGATGGGAGAGGATTACCATCAGTACAGTCATCCAAATGCGTATGATCCCAAACACATTAAAACACCAACACGTTAAAATAACAATCTTATTATTTATATTATCATTATGACAAACTAGTTAAAGATTATATTAACTTTAGTTAATAATAATTTTATTTCACTAGTACAACTATATTTGTTTTCAATGTAATATTAATTATGACTACACTTAAAATTACGTAACAAAAAAAAAGAAAATATCAAGACATTATAAATTACTAAAATCCATTTGAGAGAAATTAGTTATAAAAACTTAATAAAAGAATTTCATACTTGAGCAAAACACTATTAATAATATTACTAAACTAAAACACTTAATTATACTTATTACAATTCAACGTATAGAATGGACTGTAGGAACTCGTACAAAAACGTCTTCCTTCACAGTCACTTTTAAAGGAAACTCTGTCAATTTTTTATAAAATACTCATCTAAATAAAATAATATATTTTAAAACAGAATCCCTTTCAGAAAACATTAAATACAACTCACTTAACAAAATTAGACTAATTACAATTGAGGGTTAATTAGAGAACGTTAGTGAGCGTTTCTTAGACTTTGTTTTCTAAAGTCTAGTCTTTTGTGTTTGGTCAGGTGACCAGCAGGGCTACTCAGACTTTGCAGAGGACGGTTTTGCTGACTTTGAGGGCGGTGTTGCTGAGCAGGACTTTACTGACCCTCCAGCTGAGTAGCAGTTCTACACCCGACTTTTCAGGTGTGTGGAAACTTTAGATTCTCTTTAAACTATAGCTAAGGATTAGATCTTTAATCTTATGTGTGCATGACATGAAAATAACATTAAGTAAACAGTTAAGAGCATTATCAAAAGATTAGTTGCATTTACAGGTTATGCATCTATATTAATAAAGTGATTAATGAACTTAAAAGTGCTTTAATTCAACACTTGCATTTAATTGGTATGGATCAGGATAGTGAGACCGAGTGAAATAGGAACGTTTTGTTCGCGATCAGGAGCTGCACCCAAGCTGAATGCCGGTGAGTTCAGGACGATTCTCTGATCATGAGCAACACGTCTCCGATTATCACTCTGCAGACCGACTTATAGACGGTTCTGCGGTCACTTAGTAGTTATTTATTATTATTAGGATTTGTACGTATTCCCACTTGTCTCTATCGGATTCTTTGGGGTTGCTTGCCAGTATTAGACTTCCTCTCGATCTCCCTCTTCAGGAGCACGGTACCGCGACTCGCTGCCTACACCTCGACGGGGGTGCAGGGTTGGAGCTGGCCTTCGGGGCTCATCGAGACTTCCTGCGGGACTTTGGTTGATCTAGGCAGAAACCATGACTTTATAGTTTATGTGAGATGTGATTCTGGATTTTGGATACGTTTATATTTGACTATTGAGTGAGGGTGCTTGATTCTCGTATTATTATTATTATATTGGACTTTGTATATTAATATCCGTTTCTCCAGATACTTTTTTTCTGATTTCTGTTTGGCATGACATGTTTGGTATAGTATCATTATTACACTTAGCCTTTGCATTATAGGATTTTTAAAAGTGTTTAAGTATGGTTTAGTTCTATCTTTAGTTTAACTAGAATCTTTGGTTACCCTGTTATTACACTGAGTATTCGCGTACTCAGCCCACATGTTATTTGTGGAGCAGGTTCAGGTTTGATAGATTGTGAAGACGGTGTTTTATTTGAAGATCAAACCCAGCTGGACTAGTCACTTACCTCTTTTTGTATTTTGTTTACATCTCTGGCTGAACAATTTTGATCTGTAAATTTGTGTAAATATTCTTTCAGCCATGTTTTGTATGAACAAACCAACATATCTTTTTGGTTATGTGACATTTATTTTTGTGATTGCTTGTGATGATATAACTGTACTTAGCCTTTCGTGTGCACAACTAATGTGTACACGTGGCGGGGGTTGTCCTCCCTGGAACGGATTTGGTTCGGGGTGTGACAGCAAGGACTTTAGAGTGATAATTTTATAAAGGAAATGCTAGAGTCTAATATATTGGACGGATGAGGTCCATCTAATATGATTGTTTTTTATGTTTTTAAATTTCAAATGACCGATCCGGACCATTTAGTTTGTTCTCCATATTAAAAACTTACAAGAAATCAATTTTTACATATTTTTTTTAATTTTTTACTATCCAAAATTGAATTAATAAAAACATACACAAGAAGAAAAATATGACGATGTTTTATTGAATCTTATGTTCATGTGGATTTGGCGTCGGTTGGATAATTTGGATCATTGAGATTTGCGGGGTTCATTGATGGCGATGAGCAAGTACTGAGTTTGGAAGATGGTTGCTATTGGGGTAAGACTTGATGCTCATTGAATAGGACTTGTAGTCTTTATTGCTTGTTGGTTGTTTCTAGTTTGATTAGGATGGCGAATTTGATGTTGCAATGTATGTTGGTTTGTTGTTGCTTATTATTTGTCTTGCTACTTCGTTTGTGGCTGATATTCGTGTGTGACGGGGGTCTTGATGTTGTATGTTTGTTTGTTGTCGATGTAATGTTATATTTAATTTTTACTATGAATATTGACAGCATTCATCAAATTTTTTAAAAATATATATATATGTTAACAAAGCAAAGAATGGGAAATTTTTTCTACTAATTAGTTACGAGTGTGCGTATGTGTTAGGTTGTGCTCCAGGAATCAAATATGAATGGAAAAGAACGGAGGAATCAAATATGAATGGAAAGGAACGGAGAGGGATGAAAGTGGTGTCCGAAATTGTGTACCCTCTAAATTCGAGGGTAAACTTTGAAGGCGAACCCTTCATAAAATTACTAGTACTCGTCTCCCCTTCCATTAATTCTCTCCTCTCCCATCCTTTGTGGAGCAAATAAACAAATTTGGGCAAGCCGGTTTTTTAATATCTTCTGTTCCCTTCTTTTCATCCCTCTTCGAATGTTCGTCCTGGGGCTAGGCCTGTTAGTGAACGGATTCCAATTGAAATTTAAGTCCGTTCAATTATTAAGACTCGAATTTCATGTCCAATCCATATCCTAGACCGTCCCGTCCATTAGCAGTCTTACTTGGAGCAGACATAATTTAATTAATTACTCCCTCTACCCTAATCCCTAATTACAATTGCTAAAAGAAAAGATTATCATTTGCTATAATAGATCGAGATTTAATTAGTTCCACCGAACAAATCTTTTAGCTCATGACAAATAATTAACCGATTGATATATATAATGTGTACTTGTCTAATCATGTTCAGTTCAGTTCATTCGTCCCTATCCTTTTGCTGTTTGTCCTCTCCTTATAAGTTATAACAGGATCTGTTATTATATTGGAGTATATATTCTTTCAAAACTTGCATGATGAGAATGAACACGAGGAAAATTGGAAAGGAGATGTACGTAGGTTGAGTAGGCATGCAGTGCAAGTTGGGCTTCTCCAGTTGGCATTTGGCAAGGCCAATATTCTCGATCGCCAACTTGCGATGTATCATGTATCATGTATGTATTATGCACTGCACCTTTATTACTTTACAATTTCAAGTCAACGCGCAATAGCGTCTGACAAATTTGACCGGCCTAACTTGTAAGGATCCACTGTGGCACATTTGATATGAAGTGCCGTGTGCTTTTCCTCTGGCACCGTGTAAGGACTTACCTTCGCTACATAATTTTTGCACTTGGCTACAATTCTAGTAAGAGAATGTCAAAGAAAACTCGAAAGACAATAAAGACAAACAAACAGCTTTGATTGGATAGGCATGTACCGAAAGTAGCTTAAAGCTAATATATTAAAATAATAATGGCATTTTGACATGCATGGAGGAAATGCATGTCAAAATGAGTTCAATTATTTTACTTTACAGTTTACAACTTTACATACATTATAAATATACAAAGAGCGGATGTGTACCGTGGAGTTCAGTATTGATCAAATCACTGTGGTTTAGTCGACAATGCTCAGAATCGTTCTTTGGCACTTGAATTTTCTATGCCAGTAGTGTTTGGGATTTTCTGCGTGGCACTTTCTATATAACGTCCTAACAGGAATTATAAGTGTCATCGACAAATATACCATCCTAAACATTGCAAAATACAAAATGAACATATACAATAAATAAGGTGAACATTTAGACTATCTAAGTGAACACTTACAAACAAATAAGTGTTGTCATCACTTGTTCAGAAATTTACGTGCATATTCAACTTATTTTCATTGAACTTATTTGTTTGTATGTGTTCACTTAGATCGTCTATATGTTCACTTTATTTGCTATATATATTCACTTTATATTTAGCGATGACTGTTAGATTATTTTCATATAGGCTGACGAGTCTATTTGGAAAGAATCTAAATTAAGTGTGGGCTGATTTGTTTGGTATCCAAGTTTCTATTAATTATGATAATAGGCTAAATTTGGCTGTAAAAGAATAACAGATTTTGTGCAATAGATGCGTTGCCTTTTATAGGTGGTTGTATTTAGAAACATTGCCTAATTAAGATGGTTAATTAAGGCATTGTTTGGAGGCCAAGAAGCCCTTGGTTCTCATTATATATAGGGGTTGGTCCCCAAGGGACAAGACAACAACGTGATTGCTGCATACATGAATTGATAACAGCAACTCTGCCCCTCTTTCTAGTTATTCCATCGATTAGAGAGAGATAGTGCTTTGCTTTTAGGCGTAAGGCATCAAAGGGCGTGTCTTGATCCTTTGGAAGACCTCCTCCCAACCTTGGTGGTGATCTCACAACACTAAGGACTTTAGCAACAAGCAAGACGTGCTCAACATCAAGATTCAGACCATAGCAATGGAATTAGGTAAGCTTCAGCTCATGATTTAGTTTTCTTGTGTTTTGGAACGGTCCGTTCCACTGCTGGTTCTGCGAGTTCATGTTTTCTGGGTTGCTTATTTGAATTGCTAGAATTGCTTATTGTCTTTGGTTTTAAAGCAAACCCAACAAGTGGTATCAGAGCCACTCGTCATGAGCTAGTAGAATAACACAAAGTTTGGATCTAATTGCTTGATTTGATGAGTTTTGAATTGGTATGAATTGTTTATGATTTGTTTGATTAAGATTTGTGCCAGAATTGTTATCTGTAATTGCTAATTGGACCCAAAGGGCTACAACTTGAACTGTTATTGAATTGTTTGATTATATTTAGCCCTTTGTTATGTTTCAAATTGATTTGAAATTGCAATTGCTTGAAAAGATTTTGAAAATTAAGATAAAGTTTTGGAAATTCAAAATCGTTTAAAATCTGACCTAATTGGATGATTTAGATTTAGAGTAGATTGTTAGGTTAGGAGAGAAATCATTAGGGTTTCTCGACCTAGTTTAGGACGACATCCTTCTACTCTTCTGCGGTTTTCATGCGGTTCGTTCCACTCCGGGACGGACCGTACCACCTTCAGTTTTAGTTGCAAACTGCTTAGGTATTGATCAGATCTTAAGGGGGCGGTCCGTTCCACTACCAGGACGGTCCGTTCCAGAACCAGAATTTTTTTTTTTAGGTTTTAAGCCAAAATTCAGGTTGTTTGTACTGGTTAGGTACAAATAACGGTTTATGCATCCCTCCTCTTCTCTTCTCTGCCGTGGTTTTCATTAGTAAGAGCTGTAAGCGTTGGGTTACACCATGTTGACATGAGGACAAGTTCTGCCGCAGAAAATAAGGTCGGCGCCTAAGTGTCCATATGACCCTGACCTTTTCTGGGAATCTTGCCTGGATGTGGTGTAATTTCAATGGCTGCTGGCTGAATGGGAGACCACCGCTTTCTTTTCTTACCTTAATATGACCATACTGGACTGTATGGTCATATCTCTCTTTGGTTCTCTTCTGGTCTATTTAGGGCAGACCGTTCTCTCACAAAAATGGTCCGTTCCAGGTTTGTTGGTTTGTATGTATTCCATACGATTCAATATGTGTATACCTTAGGGTTTGCAACTGGGTCCTAAGTCTTTATCATCCTAGGTCAGTATTTAGTTAAGACTTTTCATATTAGGATAGATGTGCATAATGAAAAGTCTAGGTTTAGGTATACTTTAAGTCTAATATAAAGGTAAATTGAGTTGTATTTGAGAGTTGAACCAATATTAATATCATCCCGCCAAAGTGGGCTCTCATATTAATGGTTGTTTCAAAGGCTCAAATACAAAGTGTATTAAGGTACATGTAACTTTTAAATTATGGATCGGCCCAAAGGAAGGACATAATTTAAAAGGCTACAAGTGCAATGTTTTTGGTAGAATCAAATGGGTAATGATTATAAGTTTTTACATATAATTAATTAATTGGCCCAAATGAAGGTTAATTAATTGATATGTTATGAATCATTACATTTGATACTACACCTAGTTGATTGAAGTTTGCTTGGAGACTCCAAAGAGCACTTGTAAATGAATAAAGACTAGTAGATGGGATTTAGACCTTTATATTTGTGATTTAACTTATACATTATGGTTATTAACATTACTGTATTTTGTCTTTGGTTTATTTTAGCAAATATTCCAGCTAGCATTAACAGCATACCCATGCTGACTGGTTCCAACTTTAAGGAATGGAAGGAGAACTTAATGATAGTTCTCGATTGTCTAGATCTTGACCTTGCATTTAGGGAGAAGAAATCATCTGAGATTACTGCTAAGAGCAGTCAACAACACATTCAAAGTGTAGCTCAGTGGGGACGCTCCAATCGCATGGGCATTATGATCATCAAGAAGACAATCCCAGAGGCATTTAGGGGTACCGTTTCTGATTCCGATGAGGCTAAGGCATGCTTGGTAGAAATTGAGAAGAGATTTGTCAAGAATGAGAAATCAGAGATTTGTACATTCATGGCAAGACTCACCTCTATGAAGTATAATGGGAAAGGCAACATTCGTGAGTACGTTTTGGAAGTGTCTAATCTTGCTTCAAAGTTACAAGCCCTTAAGTTAGACATATCTGAAGAAATTCAGGTGTGTCTAGTGCTTAACTCTCTCCCTAGTCAGTATAACCATTTCAAGGTTACTTATAACTGCACTAAGGACAAGTGGACTCTGAATGAACTGATTTCGCATCTAGTTCAAGAAGAGGAAAGGTTGAAGTTTGATAAGACACATAGTGCTAACGTTGCCTCCACTTCCAAGAATAAAGGGAAGAAGAAACAAAACAATAATAAGGCTGCTAATTCAGAGTCAAAGAAGGAACCCAATAAGGGGAAGACTGGCAAGAAGCCAAAGAATCCAAATGGGTGTTTTTTTTGTGGCGAAGAGGGACACAAGAAGACTGATTGCACAGGCTATATAGCTTGGCGCAAGAAGAAAGGTATGTCACTCTCTTTGGTTTGTTCAGAAGTTAATTTAACTTCAGTACAAAAAGATACTTGGTGGATTGATTCGGGTGCTACAACTCACATAAGTATCTCTATGCAGGGTTGCCTGAACTGCCGAAAGCCAAATGATGGTGAAAGATACATCTATGTGGGCGATGGCAAGAAGGCACAAGTTGAAGCTATTGGGCATTTTAGATTGTTACTTAAGACTGGATTGTATTTAGATTTATATGAGACTTTTGTTGTACCGTCTTTTAGACGAAATTTAGTTTCTATTTCTGTACTAGACAAGTTTGGTTACTTTTGTTCTTTTGGAAATGGAAAATTCAGTTTATCTCATAATTCTAAATGCGTTGGATCTGGTTTTCTTTCAGTTTATGACAATCTATATTCTTTGGAAACTATTGCTTCATATAATGAAAACTTGCATACAAGTACTAGAAGTGTTAAGCGTAAATTAACTCATGAGAATTCAGGTGCACTTTGGCATAAGCGTTTAGGTCATATTTCTTTAAAGAGAATTGAAAGGCTTGTGCAAAGTGACATACTCGATCCTTTAGACATGACAGATTTAGGCCCATGTGTAAGTTGTGTTAAAGGAAAACAAACCAATAAAAGGAGATATGATGCCAATAGAACGAGTGATGTCTTAGAACTGATTCATACGGATATTTGTGGGCCATTTCCTACACCTACAAGGAATGGTCAAACTTACTTTATCAGTTTCATAGACGATTATTCAAGATTTGGTTATCTATATCTATTAAGTGAAAAAGCGCAAGCTTTGGACGTGTTCAAATCATTTAAGGTTGAAGTTGAGTTACAACTCAACAAAAAGATTAAGCAAGTCAAATCTGACCGTGGTGGTGAATACTATGGTAGATATGACGGTTCAGGTGAACAACGTCCAGGGCCTTTTGCTAAGTTCCTAGAGAAAAATGGCATTGTCCCTCAATATACCATGCCAGGATCGCCTAGCATGAATGGAGTAGCTGAAAGGCGAAACAGAACATTGAAGGATATGGTTAGGAGTATGCTTAGTCATACTAATTTGCCAAAATCTCTTTGGGGCGAAGCGCTTAAAACAACAGCCTATTTACTTAATCGTGTACCAACTAAGGCAAATAACAACAAAACTCCATATAAGATGTGGACTGGTAGGAAACCAAGTCTACAACATTGTCGTATTTGGGGATGTCCAGCTGAAGCTCGGCCGTACAGGCCAAAAAGAGAAAAAATTGGACGAAAGGACAGTTAGTTGTTATTTTATTGGATATGCCGAACGTTCTAGGGGTTACAAGTTTTACGATCCCACTAATAGGAATATATTTGAGACGATTATAGCTAAGTTCTTTGAGGATGTTTTGGTTGTGGGGGGAGATATGACACATCAGGATATTATCTTCGAGGAGGAAACAAGCACTGATCTTTTAACGGACCGTGATATGGCTGAAACGGACCATTCCAGGATTGGAACGGACCGGTCTGAAGTTGAAACGGAACGGTTGATGATTGATACAGTGCCCAGCATTGAAACGGACCGTTTCATTCAAGAAATGGATCCTGTTCCAGATGCTATGGACTTAGACTCTGGAAATAATCAAGTTGAAGATAATAGTGTCATTGAACAACTACAAACACCTCAAGAACTTGTGCCTAGGAGATCCACTAGAGAGAAAAGACCAGCAATACCTAATGATTATGTGGTCTATCTCCAAGAACATGAGTTTGACATTGGGATGATGGAAGATCCTCGTGATCTTCGTCAAGCTTTGGACAATCCAAACTCACAAAAGTGGATCGATGCCATGAATGAAGAAATGAAGTCCATGTATGACAATGATGTATGGGACTTAGTACCATTACCAGAAGGAAAGAAACCTATTGGTTGCAAATGGATATTTAAAACCAAAAAGGATTCTAAGGGTAATGTGGAAAGGTATAAGACACGTCTTGTCGCTAAGGGCTTTACTCAAAAGGAAGGTATTGATTACAAAGAGACTTTCTCTACAGTTTCATCGAAAGACTCTTTTAGGGTGATCATGGCACTTGTAGCACATTTAGATCTTGAGCTTCATCAAATGGATGTTAAGACCGCGTTTCTCAATGGTGACATTGATGAAACCATCTATATGGTGCAACCACCCCACTTTGTATCGGACGATTCAAAGAAAATGGTTTGCAAACTTAAGAAATCCATTTATGGGCTCAAACAAGCGTCTCGACAATGGTATTACAAATTTCATCGAGTGATTCTCTCATTTGGTTTCGAGAGTAACCCAGCAGATGATTGTATATATCACAAGTTCAGTGGGAGTAAATATTCTTTCTTGGTTTTGTATGTGGATGATATACTGCTTGCCACAAACGATGAGGATATGTTGCATGAAACTAAGAAATTTCTGTCTAAGCACTTTGAAATGAAAGATCTTGGTGATGCATCATACGTGTTAGGTCTTAAGATACTTAGAGATCGTTCTCAAGGTATTTTAGGCTTATCACAGAAGGCCTATATCGATCAAGTACTCAAGCGGTATGATATGGAAAACTGCAAACCAACAGAGACCCCTGTTGCTAAAGGGGACAAGTTCAGTCTTGAACAATGTCCCAAAACACAGTTGGAAAAGAAGCAAGTAATGGACAATAAGTATGCCTCCATTGTTGGAAGCATAATGTATGCCCAAGTGTGTACACGTCCAGACATTGCTTTTATTACAAGAATGCTAGGCAGGTATTTGCACAATCCAGGTGTTCAGCACATTAAGGCAGCCAAACGAGTTTTGAGATATCTTCAAAGAACCAAAGTCTTTGCACTAACGTATCGGAGATCAGATAGGTTGGAGGTCATAGGATATTCTGATTCTGATTTTGCGGGATGTCAAGATAGCTTGAAATCAACCACAGGGTTCATCTTCATGATGGCAGGTGGAGCTGTTTCATGGAAAAGTGCCAAACAATCCCTTGTGGCATCTTCTACCATGGCAGCAGAATGTGTAGCTTGCTATGAGGCATCATTATTTGGGACATGGTTGCGAAATTTTGTCACTGGGCTGCGTGTAGTGGACTCCATCCAGACTCCACTAAAGATTTTATGTGACAATAACTCAGCAGTCATGTATGCTAACAACAACAGAAGCTCAGCCAACTCGAAGCACATCGACATCAAGTTTCTGTCTGTTAAGCAAAAGGTTGAGAATGACGAATTGTCAATCAAGCACATTGGAACAAACTCAATGATAGCGGATCCACTCACTAAAGCACTAATATCCAAGCAGTTTCTGAAACATGTAACTAATATGGGTGTAATTTCAGTTCAGGATTCTATGCTTTAGTGGGAGTTTTGTTCAGTGGGAGTGCTAGATCAGATGATAGATTTAGTTTATTAAGTTTATTCAGTGTATTATGTAATGAATATTTCTGCAGAAATGAATAAAGTTTCAGCTTTCAGATTCAGTTTCAGTTTTCATTCTCAATTTATTTAAGTTGACCTCACTTCAGTTTTTTGGGTGACCAATAAAGTTGGAAATAGACACGTGACAGTCACACTTACGTGTATTTTCCACACCACTTATACACATCTTAATTCAATGTCATTCATTTATAATGATATTGTGATCATTGTGAGTTTAGTTGCGACGGCTTTATAGGATTAGAGACCTGTAAATGCTATAATGTAACGAATGCTTCCTTGGTCTTCTGTCATTGTGAATGATGGACGGAATTAAGGGCACAAAATTTATTACCATAAAAGTTGAGCTCATTTAAATTAAGGACATTGGATAACACCAAACATAATAGCCCAAGTGGGAGATTGTTAGATTATTTTCATATAGGCTGACGAGTCTATTTGGAAAGAATCTAAATTAAGTGTGGGCTGATTTGTTTGGTATCCAAGTTTCTATTAATTATGGTAATAGGCTAAATTTGGCTGTAAAAGAATAGCATATTTTGTGCAATAGATGCGTTGCCTTTTATAGGTGGTTGTATTTAGAAACATTGCCTAACTAAGATGATTAATTAAGGCATTGTTTGGAGGCCAAGAAGCCCTTGGTTCTCATTATATATAGGGGTTGGTCCCCAAGGGACAAGACAACAACGTGATTGCTGCATACATGAGTTGATAGCAGCAACTCTGCCCCTCTTTCTAGTTATTCCATCGATTAGAGAGAGATAGTGCTTTGCTTTTAGGCGTAAGGCATCAAAGGGCGTGTCTTGATCCTTTGGAAGACCTCCTCCCAACCTTGGTGGTGATCTCACAACACTAAGGACTTTAGCAACAAACAAGACGTGCTCAACATCAAGATTCAAACCATAGCAATGGAATTAGGTAAGCTTCCGCTCATGATTTAGTTTTCTTGTGTTTTGGAACGGTCCGTTCCACTGCTGGTTCTGCGAGTTCATGTTTTCTGGGTTGTTTATTTGAATTGCTAGAATTGCTTATTGTCTTTGGTTTTAAAGCAAACCCAACAATGACAAGAATGACAAAACTGCAGATGACAGTAATGAATTTCCACGTCCGCAATAGTATTTTTTATTTAATTTCTTTGGTAGCTTTATATATGATGTCCTGAAGTTAAAAAAAAAAATTATAGCGAGGAATCGCACAATGCATGAGATTGCCTCAGAAAGTCAGAATAGATAACAACATGTCAATACTATAGACTTGCTTCATAAAAAAATATAATGTCACTGTTTTCTGAATCAGTGCCATCAATATGCATTCAAATACACTTTTAGAAAAATATCTTTTAAGAAACCATACTGACATACTCCACCAGAACAGGTCCCGTGTTAATTAAGCGAGTGACATATAACAACTTAAAGAAAAAGACAAAATCAGTCATCAGCCAATCTTTGATTAATTAACTAGTAAAAAAAAAAATACAAGGAAAATCATCTCCCAATCTTCCGAGTGGCCCATAACTTGCTGCATTATAGAACTTTTTGAACCAATTGGCCTCTTGATGTGTTTATTATTTCTTGTTTTTATCCAACTTTAGACTCAGCCACAAATCAGACACAAGATTTAAAATATCAGTAGAATAATTAATCAACGCGCTATGAATAATTTGCAACGAAATAAGTATGGATAGAAAAATATGGTACGTGATAAGGAGTGGGTGCAAGTTGCCCAATTGGCAGACAGCCGCCATTTTCTGCCAACTCTCTTGTTTTCCTGCAGTTTGACAATTGAAGAAGAATGGCAGGATGCTTCTGGAGCCTTCTCTACATTGTAAATACTGGAGTCAGTACAGCTAATTTTTATTGTGTTTGACTTGATGAACACTGTTGAATGCTTTGAATAGACCAAATAATATTTTTTTCTGATATTTTATTTATTTAAAAAGATGAGAGTCAAATTTTCTATCTTTTTTTTTCAATTTAAATATTAGAAGAGATTATTCACCCAGATTTCGAATCTAAATCTGTCCTCAAGGTGTGTTATGTCACTGGGAGAAAGACAAGTTTTCAATTTTCTCAAATTGTGGCACCAAGGTGTGTTGTGTCATGCGCGCAGACGTTCTCGAAAGACTCTTCACACCTTTTCTTTCTCTGCTTCTTCATCGCCAACCTCTGCAAACACTGCTAGAGCCAGCTTTTCTTCACACGGCGTTGTTTGTTATGTTTTGGTTTTGGTTTTAGTTTTCTACTGTTTTTCCTTTTTTCTTTCACTTTGACAGCCGCTGTCAAACTTTTGAAAAAAAATAAAATAAAATGATGTGACAAATTTGTATAAATAATATATCAATTTTAACGTACTAAGAATTTTTAAATTATTGATCAAATACTGATAATTTGTCAGACTCATTGTTGTCATAATGTCATCAAATAAGTTTGTTGAAGATAAGATAGTCAAACGTCTGATCATAAAAAAAAAGTAAAATATCAAATTAGGGAAATTGATTACTGCCATCTGCAGTTTTGCCATCCTGCCATCGCTAAATATAAAGTGAACACATGCAGCAAACAAAGTGAACATATAAACGATCTAAGTGAACACATACAAACAAATAAGTTCAATGAAAATAAGTTGAATATACATGTAAACTTCTGAACAAGTGATGACAACACTTATTGGTTTGTAAGTGTTCACTTAAATCGTCTATATGTTCACTTTGTTTGCTGTATATGTTCACTTTGTATTTAGCAATGGCTGGAATGGTATATTTGCCGATGACACTTATAATTCCTGTCAAATTAGGCCTGAAAGTACACTTTATTATACTTTCGTCTCTATATTGTCTTGGTCTCTTGGACCTGAAAGTAATATTAAAGGGAATAGAAAGTTGGGCTTCTGTACACAAGTAAAAAGGCCTAAAAATTTGAAGCCCATGTTCCGAGTTCTTTCTAGTTTCTAGGTGTCTGCTAATCAATTATCAAACACACCTGTTGCCTGTTGGCCTCATCGATTTAGAAATAGAGAAATCCAAGACGCGCCTCCGCCAAATTTCTTTTTCAAAATGGAAGAGAATTTTGATCCTGTGAGTTACTCTTGCTCCTTGTTCATCGTAGTTTCTAAAAATCATTTGTAGAAGTTGATTGTTAAATGTGCTGATGTGATCAGGATCTTATCCACGCGATTTTCAAGCTGGTTTGGAGCAGGAGGAACAAAAAAGTCGAAGGGAACCAAGGCATCGATCTGGAGGTAAGGTGTTAAAGCTTCTAGTTCAAACCCAGTTGCTCAATTTTTCATTTCTGCTCTGATTGTTTATTTAAGAAGAATGAGATGACCAAGTAGAAGTAGTCCTTATAAACTATAGAGTAAAGTAAGTCACAATTGGTGCCAGCAATGCTACTCATCAGTGACCATTTTTCAAATTAAACTGGACTGAAGTTGTCGGCATTCGATTGAGAGTGAAGAATGTATCTTCGCTGAGCAATCTTTTAGAAAGCCACCGTATAAGTTAACTTTTCCTGTTTACATTTAAAAGAGCAGTTTGTACTGAGATTTTGGATTTGCTTCTCTAAATCTTTGATGTAGTAATGTATTATTGGTAAATTGTAGGGGGGCGCGGGAACTTCAAAGAAGACCCGAGCGACGACAGGTACTTCATTATTATATTCACTTCTATTATACTGCTAAGACCAACTGTTCCAGTGTGGCATGGATGCATGATACATCAACTTCGACCTGCATCTTAATTAAAATCCTTGTATTGCATATTTTAAAATGCAAGTTGGAAATTTATTTTTGGTTAGTTTTACTTCAAATTTTCATGAACACAGCTAATGCCAGTGCACTGAAAGTAAGCTGTGAGCTTCTGAGGCTTTTTGTTGCAGGTAATCATTCTTTGAGTTATTTGGTTCAATGAAAGAAATAGAAAAGTTATTAAACTGAATATTTGACCATACATTAAATGTATAAATAATCACAGAAGCTATTCAGCGTGCTGCTTTAATTGCTGAAGCTGAAGGAATTGACATAATTGAGCCTACTCATTTGGAACGAGTGCTTCCTCAACTTCTTTTGGACTTTTAAGATTATGGCGATGGATATTTCAATTGTAGGTAGATTCTATTGGAAGTTTCTAGATTTGTGCTTTGGATATTAAGAGATTACAAATTTAGTGTTTATAATTATTTTTTCAGGATATTAAGATCTTGCTTTTGAGATCAGAATTCTATATTGATTGTTTTTGAAGTTAAAATTGTCAATATTTTTTTCTTTTTATAATTCTTTGATTCATCATTTATGCATTCATATTACTAATATCAGCTCTGTGTACCTCTGCATGTAACAGTTCTGTTTACCAAGTAGCTAGAATCCAGCGTGTCAAGACCTTTTAAATATTTTTTTTTTCTTTTGACTGGATATCATTTGGTAGAAGGTATGGTATAAATTACAAATCAGGGTGGGGAGTATTAGTTGAAAAGTGAAAATGACCCCTATTGAAAAGTTGAAACTATAATAATTGCAAGTCAATTTAGAGGCTTAACTGTTTAATTTTATAAACCAGTCCTATTGGATGTACCTGTCAGATGAAAATGACCTCATAAATTACTGTGAAATTGCTGTAGGAACAAGACTAAAATGTAAATAACAAACTTTTTATTTAATTCTTCTAATTTATTCAATTTTGGGATTAATAATTTGTGGTACAAATAATATATTTTGTAGATAAGACATGGAATTCTTTGTCCTTACTAAGAGAGGTCAAATTCAAATAAATTTGAATTCATATCAGACATGCTTTAGATTGGTTTATTTGAAGACATAATTCATCTTACAAATGATACAGGAAGCACTGCTTTTAGGTAGGTTTTGTTATTTCCACCTTAATTGGAAACATAGAGAGATAGTAGAAGTGCTTCCTTGCATAAAAATAGTTACAACCCAATTTGAGCCAACATGTAGCGTAAATCTCTACTGTTAGGCCTCTCATTGGGGTCATCATACGTACAAAAGCAAGCTATTTTTGTTACCAGTAGGATCTTCTCCTCGAAACCTCTACCAAACAGCTTTGGATCAATCACTACCATTGGATTGTCTGACTGCATGACTGCCCTCACCCATCCAACAATGCACATCTCATCTGTCATCTGAAAAAACTCGTTGCTGGGAAACTTCCCAGTAACCAACACGAGCAAAAGCACGCCAAATGAATATATGTCGCACTTCTCTGTGCATGAGAGTGTCTGATAGTACTCTGGTGCAATATATCCAAGTGTTCCTGCAACATGGTTGGAACTAATTGCCCCACTGACAGTGTCAAGTTGGACCAGCTTCGCAAGCCCGAAATCTCCAATTCTGGCATTCAGATCTTTGTCTAGGAGAATATTACCTGGTTTTAAGTCACGGTGTATTACCTTAGGTCGGTGTGTCATGTGGAGGTACTCGAGACCAGCAGCTATTCCCAGGGCAATCTTGTACCGGCGAGACCAGTCTAATTCAGGGCTTCCATGTATTAACACATCGTGTAGTGAGCCATGTGGCATGTACTCATAGATGAGGTAGTGGCTTCCTGGCTGTGGCACATGGGCCAATAGCCGCACTAGGTTGGGGTGTCGCATGCGACCGACTGTCTTAATCTCAGATCGAATCTGGCGCATGCGGTGGTCAACAAAATTGCTTTCTTCAGCAAAGAGCTGGGTGACACCAAGTGATGGTGGGTACACAACCTTCTTGATGGCAACCGGGACAGTGCGGTCAGTAGAGATGAGGTCTGCACGGTAGACTTCACCACAGCCGCCACGACCAATCACTTGAAGAGGTGCCGGGAGGTGTCCATGGCATAAGTCATCAACAAAGGAGAGATTATCTGGGGAAAGGAGGAGAGGAGTGAATATGGTTGGAGCATAGGCAGGTTCAGGATGAAGGCGGTTTTTGATAAAGGTTCTGAGGTTGCAGGTACCGAAAATCCAGTATATGGTATAAAAGATGGTCCCTAGGAAAAAGCCGGCAGAGAAGGATATAGTGGCACCAACCCAAAGGGGATGAGACATGAAGTGTGCAGCTGAGGCAGCAGTGACATCATGTAGGAGAATGCGTCTCGATGCAATTTGATTTTCGGTTGTGCTTGTACTGATGAGTTGGATTAGTCTGGCAGAGGCGGAAGGAGCTAGAAAAAAGAGCAAGGGGAGAAGGAGAACGAATGGGAGACTGGCCATTGGTGCTGGTCTAGGTCTTCCACAGTAACCTCATATGCTGTTTTTGAGAGTAAAGAAATTGTGGTTTTAAGTTTTGGAGGAGAGTAGGAGACTTGGTGCGTTTACTTTCTGTGGAAGTTTGACCCCCCCTGGTCAATACCATTTTATACGTTCTCTACTTGCTTTGATACAATTTTTCTCTTGGAATCCACACAGGATATCGTATTATTGGGGTTGGTTGTTTGGCGTGTTCATTTTAGAAGAAAAGCGAGTATAAGTAGATAACAGCTTAATTTATTTATTCTTATATGTTACTAGAGAGATGCCTCGCGGGTTGATGCGGCTTTACGCCTTTACCATAGTATCTTTTATATTTATATATGATGATGGTGTTAATACATACATACAATAAAGTCGGAGTAATATGCTTAAATTTTTAAGAACTCAAAAGGGATAAAATGTGCAAAAGGATAATTTGTAATTTTTTCCCTTTTTTTGGTTTCTAAAAATTTTATATGTATATGTAAATTTTAGAAGTTATGAGCTTACTAATTTCCGTTAACCTCAACATTGTCTTTTGTAGCATTATGTCTCTTTTTATTTTAATATTGTTAAACATTGTCTCTCCTTATTGCCTTCTGTCATCACACCATGCAAATATCTTCTCAGATACTTTTCCTCTTGCCGGACTATTCCTCTCTTCTTCTCGTTCTTGCAAGTTAGAGTGGATGTCACAAAACTTCAATTGGAATTTTCATTTTCAAACCCAAGTTGTTTGGAACTTAAATTTTGTTGTGTGTTTCAAGAAAAAATAAATAAAACAAGTTTTGTTGTTGTTGTTTGACTTGAGTATCAGAAAACATAACAAACATGAACAAGTAAAACGACTACGATTTAGAAAACGGGTCTATTTTTTTTTCATTTGTTGGAAGATTATATACCATGTTCACGTTCATCTAAATAATATTTACTTTGAAGGGGCAAATAAACTGTATCATTTTTTTTTTCTTTGAGTGAAGCAAATAAACTGCACTTTTCTCAATTCATCTTACCGATTAATTAATACTAGTTTTGCAAATAAGCAACAAGCTTAGATCCCTTGAAGCTTTGCTGCTGTTAGAAAGCAATTGCTATTGAGAAAATAACCAAAACGATTACACCTGTCCATTTTCTTTCGGTCTCTCTTTCTAATCTAGACTATCCGAATTTAATCGGGTATAATAAAAGTGCCACCACATTATCTTATCATCATCATCATCGTTGTCACCGTTCTAAAAAGAATATATTTTTATTTTTAATAGTTTCTCATCTTACTTCATTCACATTCCTTAACCCTCACTGTAGTGCTCTCTCTCTCTCTCACTGATCATCTCCACCCAAGCAGGCCAAGCTAGGGCCCCACCCGTCGAATGTCGATCCTTCCGAACCACCCGATTCCGCCAGTCCTCCCTATTAAAACGTTCATACTAAATTTTAGTAATTGTCTAATAATTTACATGAATTGTCTTAATTAGTACTGTTGCATTTCAATATGCCAAAGCCGAGGGGACCGAGCCCCTAGTTTCCGAGCCTAATAAAATTGCCCATCTTCTTAATTGTCCTAGTAGTGCCATACGCTTATCCTAGTAATACCATTAATTGTCTTAGTAATTTATATTAATTGTTCTAGTATTGTTGTTTTTACAGCTTCTGAACATTACTTGCTAGGATAATTGTCATTGTATACATTCTAATTAGCATGAAAAAAATTCATACATTGTCCTTGTATAGATAATGATTGTCTTAGTAGATGACACAAATTGTCCTGATAGTTGTGTTAAACATGCATATAATTAATTACTAGTTTACACACATCTTAACTGTCCTGAAAAATGACATAAATTGTCCTTGTATACATCCTAATTGTTCTCGTAGTCGTGTTAATCATGCATATAATTGATTATTAGTTTACACACATCTTAATTGTCTTGAAAAATGACACCAAGTGTATATTCTTGTATACATCTTGATTGTCTTAGTAAATGACATAAATTGTTCTGGACATTTTAATTGTCCTGAAAAATAATACCAATTGTCTCTGTAGTGGTGGCGAGAGGGTGGGTCCTTCGTAGTTACTGGTTAGGCACTGGGTAAGCGTTGGTTATCGTTGAATTGGATGCGCGTTATGATGTATTCTTGAATTTAATATATACGTAATAAAATAAATTGCTGAAATTTATTGTGTCACTGTGCTGCTAGAGACTGACATTTATCCTCTGATATCTTAATATACACTTATTATTTTTTTTTTTGATAGAACTTAATATACACTTTGGATAATCCTTGTGAGAACGGACTGTGGTTCCCATTACAACTACAACCAGCAGTTTTTTTTCTGGAGAGGAATACAACGTATCTGCCTCTCTCTCCAGTCTCCGCATAGCTGTTACTCACACGTGTGAACAGAACAGTCCTACACCTGTCCTAAATTGAGACAGCGCACTGCAAGTCTGAAGAGGCGCGCACAAGCACAACAAAAAGAAAGAAAAAGCTATGCCTACCCTTCGTTTGAGCTTGCCTCTGAGCGCGCCACGCACCTCTCTTCTCCACTCTTCTCGTCGTTTCTTCTCGGCTGGCTTCTCTCGCCTCTTCCCCTCCTGCTACCCTCGTGAAAAGCTCCAGCGCGACTGTCGACGTGTCCAGTTGTTTCTCAAAACGGAGGTACTTCTTCGCTCTCTTTCGCCTAGGCTTAGGCTTTTCTCTCGTGTAAGTTCTAGTGCTTGTTCTTTGGTGGTTTATGGTTTGAAGGGAGAATTGATAATTTTAGTTTACAAGAATCGGTACTTGAATTAGTCTTTGTTAATTGTGTAGCCTCATAGACTATTTTACGCATAACTGTATTAGGAAATTAAATTATTGGAACTACGAGTGTTAGAAGCTTGTCAGTTAAGTAACTGCATACAGTTCATCATTTCCCAACTTAATAATTTTGTCTATCTGTTTTGTTGTTTTTGAACAAGCAGTTTTATACAAGAATGGACAAAAACAAAGCTATGGTTGAGTACTTGCAACGGTATGGAGTACTAAGATCTGACAGAGTGGCCGAAGTAATGGAAATGATTGACAGAGCACTTTTTGTGCCGAAAGAGAACCCGCCTTATCTGGACAGCCCAATGCCTATAGGGTATAATGCAACTATATCAGCACCTCACATGCATGCTCTGTGTCTGGAGTTGCTCAAGGATCATCTTCAACCTGGCATGCGTGCTTTAGATGTCGGTTCAGGTGAAATAGTTTTACAAAATAAAAAATCTTGTGAAAAGAGAAAGAGGGAAAAACTTCATTGAGAAATGCAGAAAGTTTCTTGTGACAGAGCACTTTTTTGTTTCAAAAAGAGTTTCATTATTAATAATTAACTCATTCCCAAAATTAGTTTCCAGCAAATCACACTGTAGTAACATGATTTGGTGTATTGAGATGATTAAAACTTAAAACTGGTTGATTACTGTTATTTTACCATGTAATGTTTTGTTTTAAAAGTTCTGTGAGGTCTCTTTTGTAAAGACTTGAATTATAATGGTAGTTTTACTTTCTCAACAAGCTTCCTAATAAGATGGTGCTTTTTTTAATAAAATTGCACTTCCGGTGCTATTTCAACTTAAGTTCTTGAAGTTAATTTGTCTCTTAGGATATGTTTTGAAAATTTGTACAGGAAGTGGATACCTGACAGCATGCTTTGCAATGATGGTGGGTCCAGAAGGTCGGGCTGTTGGGATCGAGCATATCCCTGAGCTTGTTGCCGCTTCAATTGAGAATGTCAAAAGAAGTGCTGCAACACCCTTGCTGGAGAAAGGATCACTGTCTTTACATGTTGCTGGTAGGCCAATTTCATAGACTGTTTGTTTTTTTTATATATATTGTAATTGATTTCCAGTCATAGTTAAATTGTATTTGTAAGGCCAGCTGGCATATCCACCTGCTTGACTTCAAAAATGGTCTCTTTTAGATTTATTTGTTGACCATGTATGCCTTCTTCCTCCCCTTCCAATATTAAACGAGCATTATTTGGTTAGAACTAGTTTCTGTTGGCATGCTTAGGGTTTATTTTCTTCAAGCTTATACTTTTAGGTTTTAGTTTGAACAATTGACCAGTCCATGTTTGTACTGTGATTTTTGTCTTGGAAATAAGAAAACCACATTTTGATCTAAATTTATAGTGTTAAAAATTTTGAAGGTTTAAATCTATTGAGTGATGCCAGTGTATCTTATATGATATGTTGTCAGGTTGTAGAATTAATGAATTTTTCTGAGATAACCGTACCGAATTATTTGTGTACATTCCCTCTTTTCTACAAATAATCTTGTAATGCATAGCAGATGGGAGATATGGGTGGCCTGAAGCAGCTCCATACGATACTATCCATGTGGGGGCCGCTGCACCTGAGATTCCCAAAGCTCTACTTGATCAGTTAAAGCCTGGGGGTAGAATGGTCATTCCAGTTGGGGACTTATTTCAGGATTTGCAAGTTGTTGACAAGAAATTGGACGGCTCCATTATATCCCGAAATGAGACTGGTGTTCGTTATGTGCCATTAACCAGCCGATCTGCCCAGCTGCAGAACTCCTAGGCTGTATACTGTGGCTACATAATTTTGTTAGTAGTAAAGTTTTGCGCAAAGTACTTTTGACTGTCCCGGGGTTGCACTCTTTTTTCTTTTGTTTTTTTTTTTTCCTTTTCTATAGTTTGTATATAGTTTGTTTTTGTATATATGTTTTGTGCAGTTGATCCTTGACCAAATTTTCAGAGGTTTACCTTTGGTTACATGTTTCCTTGCAAGACAAAAGTGAGAGTAATTTTAGTTTGGAGTCGTTCCAGCAAAATTTCATTTTTGTCTAATATCAATTTCTATTATACGAGGAATATAGTTGACACCTTGACATAATGATGTTTATTCCCTTGAGATATTCTGTCATGGTAAAAATTTTGCTCTTAGGCATATTTGTTGTTTAATAACAACTGTTATTGTTTACTTTTTCTCTATGAATTCTTGCCTGGCTGAGGAGTAGCTGTGACACTGCTGCCTAGGTTCAACGTGGAAAGTTGAATGAGGTAAGCTTTTATAATGGTGAAACAACAATTGAGAACATATCCCTTTGATAATAGGAGATCAAGGAATTTCTTTCTGGGAGTTCGCGATCAATTGAATTTCTTTCTGGGAGTTCGCGATCAATTGCGGTCCTATATCAGTATAGAGGTGTAATGAAAATCTAAAACTCAGTTAGTTTGCTTAGCAAATAAATCATTGGTACCACTTGACACGTTTTCATGTCTTAACGTTCTGTTGTTATATTGCTGAAAGTATAAACTCTACTGTTAAAATGCGATCACTTCTAGACTTGAGGACGAACTAGAATCGAAACTTCTACAAATCAGAATGAGATGTGTTTTTGTATAAGCATTGCTTTGATCTTAATTATACAACTAATAGCTTCTCTTCCTCACGATTAGGCATGTTACTTCGAGCTGTTTACCAGATTTACAGTACATTTCTTAATTCAATTTAAAGGTTTGAAGTTTCTATATGAAATTACTGCATAAAATGGATCCGATTGTGACAATCCAAAAAGCCTCATGATGCCATCAAGGGGTGAATTATCAGACTTGATAGGCAATTTCTTGACCACCTCTGGCTGTGTGAATCCATCAACTGAGAGGAAATACTGAACCACCAACTGGACCCGTCTGTACCCGGTTCCTTCTCTCCAAGCACTGATTGCCTTCTCATAAAACATCCTGTTGCTAAAGCTTACAATAAACACACCTCCCGGCTTTAGGATTCGAAACACCTCGGCAAATACCTGTCAACAGCAGAAGAAAAAAACAGTTGTAAAAAGAACAAAATTCCTTGCACCGGGTCTGAGAATTTACAGTGGAAAATTAAAAGAACTATTAACCTGCCATTTTAGACATTAAGGTTTATCTAATTTTGATGTGTAATTATGTGAATTTTCTGGATAGCAAACCTCTTTTTGTAATTTTATAGTTTGTGCATGTGGTGTTTTACTGTTCGATGAAATGCCCAAGTCGGTTTAATCTGTAAAATGCAACCCAACGTATAATATTTTACTTACAAGATCATTTACATGATGTATAGAAAGTACAAATAATATGATACCTTCTCGGGCCACTGGAGGTATTGCACACTGACAGTACAAAGCACGGCATTAAAGCTCTCATCCTCAAACTCTAACTTCTGGTCTTGATTCAAGTCCTTGACAAAGAAATAATCAAGTCTGGGGTTTCGGGCCAGTTCTTGTGCATTGAGTCCATGACCGACAACCCGCTTATACTTCACTTCAGGTGGCAAGTGGCTAACCCAGGAACTCATCAGGTCAAGAATTTCATATTCTGGCTTCAATTGTTCTCTGTAGAGGCCGGTGAGAGTCGAGATGAAGCTGTCGTCGACATGCGTTACGAACCGAGGGAAGGAGTAGAAGTCGCGGTCGGGTGAAGGGTTGAGTTTCACCCGACCCTCTGGACTCAGCACAAGGCGCTTAATGTTCCCAGCCGAGGTGTCTGGCTGAGATGAGGAGGAGGAGGCTAGAAGTTTAGAGAGGTGTTGGGGTTTGGAGGGATGGAGAGAGAATGAGGAGAGGCTTGGCCATGGTTTTGTGGCTTGGTTGGAGTAAAGCATGGATAGCCGAGATGAAAGATGTAAAAAGCTTTTCCTTTGCTTCCCTTCTTTATTTTTGTTATTGATTTTTTTTTTTTAAAACTAGTTGTTTATCAGGGGGTGTTGTTAGTGGTTTTAGTTATTAGAAGGGATTGGTGGACAATTCAGGACCAGATCTTTTAACAGTGATAGGTGGTGCCCATTAGGGACCTTTGGCCCAGATATCTGGAGAGGTGTGGAGCCGAATAGATTTATTTGCAAAACGTACTAAGAGATTTCTACAAAAATGAAATGGAACTCTTATACATTTGCAGACCAACCAACTTGTATTGTATGAGATGAAATTTGAACTTAACGAAAGCATGCGAAGGGCTGAGTCTTGACTGAGCTTGAAGGATGGAAATTTTAATTTGAAATATAATTTTATAATTACTTTGAAGTTTGAATTATAATAAGATTATATTTATTTATATAGGAGTGTGCGTGAGTCATGTGACATCGTTGCTTATATTGCTTGTGACAAGAGACATAATTTATCAGAAACTTAATTATATTACTGATTTGAATTATACAGTGCACAAGCACAAATAAAATCATAAATTCTCTATAAATAAATAAATAAATAAAGCCTTGTAAAGAAAAGTGATACTCTCATTACTATGTTGTTTTTGTAGAGTTGGACCTATTATCAGATATTCCGTAGGGTCATTAATTACTGTTTCGAAGAATCGTTGGGCAGGAGAAAATTGGTGCAATATCTAACCATAAATGCTTCTTTCTATTTTCAACTTACACAAAGAATTACTTGGGTATCACATTGGTCATACCCGGCTAATTTAGTTTGTATTTATGGGACCATTTTTCTACTTTTTTTCCCCTTGACTTTTCCAACTATTTTCCCCTTATTATTGCAATAACAGTATCCCTTTTTTTTTTGTCCTTATCTTGCTTATTGACTACTCATTTGAAAATGTTTGTTTCAAATTATTATTATTTTATTTTTCCGTTAAGGCATTGTAACAAACACCTTAGCTGCACATCAAATATACTTCAATCAGCGTTCCAATCCTTCTTCATGGACCTACGAAAAAAGTTTCCCTTACCGATATCACAAATAAATTGGCTGGTCCAACTTTCAGGTATGTTTTGTATTTCATTTTCGTGTATCTTAACTTATCATTTATTTTGGGTTGATATAAACTCTGTAATTATTTGTCTTACAAATTATGCAAATGTTGTGCGACATATGCATTTAAGCAATTCATCAATCATAGTAACAATTTGCTAGGATTTACAATAATAATGATTGTATTAAACTAATTCTTCTTTCATTGATCAAAGATGTAACACAATAGATGTATTTGTTTATCTCCAAAAAAAAAAGAAAAGATATATTCTAACCATTTTGGTAATTTGTTATACCTATTACAATGTAAGAAATTTCAATGAAAATTATTCGTGCTATTTACTAACTTGAACCACTGACTGGTCGGGTCACAGTTATGGTTATCACTCAGACAGTTGCAGGGGTTGGCCACAATTGTCTTGCCGTCACGATCGACATCCAGACAGAGGCGATTTCCCTCACTCGTGTTCATGCTTGCGAGGTGCATCTTCGATACTGACACTGGTTCCCATTTCTCTCGGGAACAGTCAATCCCTAGCTGCACTGGTTCACTAGCACGTTCGACTTTAATGCAACTAAAGCCTATTCTCAATTTGATGTTCCCTTCTTCGGTGTACCTCCAAGCTGTAGATTGGTCACATGGTCCTAGCTGGAGGAGATGCGTCGACTTTTGTGTCACGCACAATGCAGTTGCTGGGTGGAATATTTTCTGGTGAAGTGGGGAATTAGCATATCCAGGTCCTGCAATTTATTGTAATTTTCATAAAAAATGGAAATTTTGATTTTTGTAGTATGTCTGAACAAAAAATAAATTAATTAACTTCACCTTGGAATGGCTTTTGCAATGCTTGGATCCTCTGCAACACTGTAGTATTTTGACTGCTATTCCAGTCGGCACTTAGAACACCGAATGTCTCGCCATGATCTACTATACCTTCCCTCAAGTAATAGCTCCCTTGAAGAGCCCACAGTGCCCAGTCCAAATCCAGCTCAGCCAACTTTGCTAAGATGCATCCAAGATACCGGTTATCATTGTCATTCACACCTCTGTTATCGACCCCGAACTCGCTCATGAATAGAGGCCACTCTTTCGCCAGGAGAAACCCAGCATGTCCCATAAAACCTCCACTTGTTTTTGTACATGCCTGATTGGTATTAAGGGTGCTCCATGGCTTGCTGTCAGAAAAACTGTACCAATGTACTTCAAAGACGAGCTTTCTGGTAAAGCTCAGCTGGACCTGTCTGCTTGATAGGAAGCTCAAGTCATTGTCGAAAGATAGCCCAGAGAGAATGACAAGTACATTTGGATTAGCTGTATGGATTGCCTCTGCCCCCTTTTGCATGTATCTGTATGCATGTTTTATTCGATTTCTTAATTAGTTATAGTGTGTATTATTGCACCAGACCAGTTAAACCATTAAAAAAGTAGAATTAGTATTGACATTCATTTTAATCTAATTAAAAATTAGAAAGATGTGTCCATATATAGTATGCAGTTACCTGTACCAATTAGTGACATTTTGGCGGGGTCCTCTTAGCTCATTTCTCAGACTCATGCCGACCACATTTGACACACTATGGAACGATGTGGCCATCTTTTGTAGGCCTTGAATCCACACATCAGGATCGAAGTACTTGTCCCCAAAGAAACCGTTGCCATCTGAATAGCCACAACACCATCCTGGTACAGTTAGGTGGTTATCCAAGATGACCATGACTTCGTTTTCTCCTAGGTTGGACACCACAGCCTACAGTTTGAATAAATTACAGTTAGGTGTTTTTTTTTAAGGGAAAAAAAATAAAAGAAATTTAAAAAAAAGGCATACTTGGTAAGCTTGAATCAATGTGAGATCCAGCAGGGATGGATTGTGCACACCAATTCCTTGAAGTGCATCGGTGAGGTTAAGAGATTCAAATGAGCTCTTGACAGTAAGTGAAGCTAGCGACTCATTTGTTAGCATGAAGGTAGCATATGTAAGCCTAACACAGTTAAAGCCCCTAGAGACAATGCTCTTGGATATTACATCAACAGGCTGCTTGTGTAAGCCCTCAGCGACAATCGGCTGGAGGTGTGAAGGCCAATTAACGCATGCTAACTTGACTCGTTTGCCTGACTCGTCAATGATCCAACGCGATTTTGTTGAGAGGACTGCCGCTACAGGTGTGTATAGGCTGAGAGTGACTATAGAGAGAATCAAGGAGGCTAGAAGGAGAGATAATGACTTCATTGCTCTGTGCTACCTGACACTGGAAGGTGAGTTCGTCTGTGTAGCTCAGGTCCTTTAAAGCTAAAATGCTATTTGTTGGAAGTTTGTTGTTTTTGACAAGAAGCTATGACTAGAATCGTTATATGTGCATGTTCTCTCCTGTTGCAAGTTAACATAGGTATTGTTTTTGTTTAAATTGCAATAATATAAATGGGGAAGTTTGGTGAGAACATGTTTAAGGCGACAGACAACAAAATTTCTGTTATTAGCATTGGGTGCTATACGTCAACAGGGAGCAATGGATGTGTTAGAGAATCACACTAACTAATTTAGTCTTGATAAATACGGTAGGCTATAATATTTAGTATCTATTAGATTTTATTTCAATTTTTAGAATCTGTGGAATTTATTTTTTATATTAGTTTCCTAACTGGCAGTTGTATATTGTAGTGTATACACGTATATCTACAGGGTTTACTAATTTTACATACAAAATATATTTAAATCATCTTATTATTCTATGTATATTAGCTGTTGTTTACAAGACGCATCGTAAGACTTGTTATTTCTTATAATGCTTGAACCTAGATAACCTAAATCATTATTTATCTTAAGACCACAAAAAACACATTCTCAAATAACTTTGAACAAAATTTCATATATATATAAATTGTAAATTTAATGTTTATGGAGTTGAATCCATGATCTCCTAAAATTTAGTCCACTAATATTATTGTGCTACTAGGCCACATGCCACTTCCGGTAAATCCTAGAATGAACGTTTTGAAATAGATCCTAATCGATCAAGCCAAAAAATGAATTTACAAAATTGTTAGTTAACAAGCACTATAACAAGTGTTTGCCTATACATATCTACACAGTGATCTCCTTACAAATCCAATCGATCAACCACTATAACAAGCATTTTACTACTTCCTTTAACAAGCCAAGAGATCTGAAACGCAGAAGTCTGAGATAGTTTGCCTATACGCTACACAGTGATCTCCATTAAAAAAAAAAATAGTAGTAAGAAGCGGAAAAGAGAAGTGTTTGAAGGAGATTAAGAATGGTGCTTTGTTGGGAACTTTTGATCAGAAAGACAGAAATCCACAGCCTATTATTTAATGCGCATGGGATGAGACGGAGATCACACCAGCTTGATACAAATATTTGTGAATTCGTTCCACAGTTAGGGCCGTCAATGGACACGGTACGGTACGATAGAAGATATTTTTATTACCGTACCTGTTAAAATTTTCTTTACTCGTATCCTATCCGTACCCGTTAAAAATAGCTTTACCCGTACCTTACCCGAATTAACGGTACGGGTACGGTAACGGTAAAAAATAAATATAATAATAATAAAATTTGTACACTATGTATAAATAAATTATATCAATAAGTATATTAATGAAGTGCAACAATGGTGGCCAATATTTTAGGTTTATGCTTTTTTATTTTTTCATACGCTGAATGGAAAGAATTATAAATCTTAAATAAAATATAGCAATATTTTTTTACCAATCATGCAATATAAGATGTAATATGTATCATGTAATTGTATCTTTTTAATTGTGGCAATTACCCGTTATGAAAACGGTACGAAATAGTTTTTACTCCTACCCATACCCGTTAAATTAACGAAAAAATTTACTTATCCGTACCCGTACCCGTTAACTTAACGAAAATAAAACTTTACTCATATCCGTCTTATACGGTACGGTATGGGTTAGATAAACGGGTAAACGGATTTCATTGGGACAGATAGTTCCAGAGTTGAATCTTTAATTTGGTACGGTTCAGACTTGGGAATGCGCGCCTTCCCTTATGGGCTGCTTGAATATGCATTAATTTGAACTTGGACCGAATCCGTGTTTGGTCGCACTAGGCTTTAAATGGGTTTCAGTGCATTTATATCTCTCTCATGCAATCTCTCTCATGCAATCTCGCAATAAGGCCATGCCTCTTTTGTTTGTTTTTGGAATTGCAAATACTATTTTTGGAGAGAGTGGGATTTCCAATAACATTAATATTAGCATTAATTACAGAATTCCATGTTAAAATTATTCTTATCTAAAATTAATTATAAAATTATATTTCGAGACTTCTTTTATGAAAATAAACAATATTTATTCGCTTGAATTCGATATTTTTCAACTTTTGAAATATAAAATTAAAAATGAAGTCGTAATATTATTTTGTGACACTATCATTGGTAGCTGTTACCAAGCACATAATCTGAGAGTCTGAAAGGGTTTGGCAGTTCGCCCATACAAGTCTACACAGTCATAATTAGTTCCAAGTACATGAACTGACTACTGACCAGGACCACTGAGTGTCTGAAAAAGGTACCCGATACATACTACCGTTTGAAAGAACTCGCTTACTCCAATAGGCAATAGACCAATAGCACATTTAAATCAATTAATGTACCGCTAAAATAGCAGGAAGAAGCTTTGTATGAGAAATCCATACCAATTGAATTTTTATATGATAAAAGCAATTTAGAATTCAATTGGAAAACATGTATCTAAATTTTACACAAGCAGTAGTCTACAAGACCTTCCAATTCCCCAACTTAGACGGAACTAAGCTGAATCGTCTCCCAAACTTTTCAAAATTTCTGGTGGTATCAACAAGTTTGAACCACTGGCTCTTCGGATCACAGTCCTGATCATTGCTCAAGCACTTGCAAAGGTTGGTCACAATTCTCTGGCCATCATCACCAACATCTAAACAGAGAGAATTATCGTTTTGAGAAATGTTAGTTGCAAGATGCATCTTTGAATCGGATATGAACTGCCACCTTGACTTGGAGTTGTTGCAAATAATCCCGAGTTTCGCTGGTTGCCCAGTGCCATCGGCTTTCAGACAGAACAAGTTATCTTTTAGTGCAATGGTATTGTCTTGTGTGTAAATCCATGCTGGAGATTCAGTGCATGGCCCTAACTTGAGCGGTTCTATTAGGGACTTTTGTAAGACACACAGTCCAGTTAATGGATGGAACAGTAGTTTGTAGGTTGACTTGTCTGAAAATCCCGGACCTGCATAATTAGTTGAATATGAATAGTCATTGATCCATAGTATGAACTATGAAGTTCTCTAATTGGATTTGGCATTTTCAATTTCAGGACCTAATATCAAAGTTCCAAGATCTAAAATTTTGTTCATGCATGGAAGTGCCTATCAGAATAATTTCCTGATCCAATCGATATATTGGTGAGTTACTCAAATATATTGTCATGTAGTTAATCATTCTGTGGTAGAAGACGATGTACCTCGAAGTGGTTGTTGCAATGCTTTAATCCTCTCAACAATGCTTTGATTCCTAGCCTTGCACCAGTCCCAGGCTAGCAAACCATATGTCTCGTCTGGCGAGTACAAACCTTCTCTCAAGTAGTAGCTGCCTTGGAGGCCCCACAAAGCCCAGTCCAAGTCCATTTCAGCGAGTGCACCCAACACGCAGCCGAAGTACCGGTTGTCATTCTCATTCATGCCACGAAAATCAAGCCCCCATTCACTCAAGAAAAGGGGACAGCCTTGGTCTAGTAGGAACCCTGCTTTTCTCATAACATTTGATACGACACGGCCACATACTTGATTCTGGTTGCCGGAGCGCCAGGCTTGACCATCAGAGAAACCGTACCAGTGTAACTCAAAAACATGCTTACCAGTGTAACTTAGGTTCACTTGTTTCCTTGATAGAAAGCTTAGATCATTGTCGAAGCTTAGCCCAGAGAGAATTACTAGGACATCAGGATTTGCCGCATGGACTGCCTCGGCACCCCTCTGCATATTCCTTCATCATATATGAACTTTAGTTATATGTTTATATATCGCTGCATAAAATTTAAACCAAATTTCCTAAGTGCCTAACCTTCTCTCTTCTCTGACCACGGAGCACTGCATTTCAATAGACAAATGGGCCAGATACGAGTTCAAAGACATTATGGCCTAAAGTACATTTAAGTCCAAAGACATTAATGGGCCAGATATCGTTGCCTATTAGGTACCAAAATAACCAGGCAAATGAATCTAGCTATTGTAGAAACTAGAAAGGCTAATTGAATTAGTACATTTATTTTTCAGAAAAATATAGTAGAAGCACATACTTGTACCAATCATCAACATTTTGCTTAGCTCCTCGCAGTTCATTTCTGAGACTCATACCGACTACATTAGAGACACCATTGAACAGAGTTGCCATTTTGTTTAGGCCAGCAATCCACACATCGGGGTCAAAATACTTGTCTCCAAAGAAACCGCTTCCGTCAAAACTGCTGCAGCACCAACCCGGTTTGCTTATGTGATTATCCAATATCACCATTATGTTGTTGGCTCCTAGGTTCGAAACCACTGCCTATGAACATAAAATTTCTTTTGCTTTTCAGCTTTGAAAAATATAGATAAAAAATGCTCTGTAATGAAATGAAAATCACCTTAAATGCATCGATAACCGTGAGATTCAAGAATGACGGGTTATTTGCTCTGATACCTCCAATCGATTCGAGAAGGTTCAGAGACTGGAAGGACTGCCTAACAGTGAGAGATGCAAAGGAACTATTTGTAACCATGAAAGTAGCCCATGTGAGCCTAACACAATTGAAACCCATAGAAATTATGCTTTTGGAAATCACATCCACCGGCTGCTTGCTTAAACCTTCAGCAAACATCGGCTCAAGGTGAGATGGCCAATTGACACATGCCAACTTGACCCGTTTGCCTGACCCGTCGACTATCCATCGTGAATTTGTTGACAGTTGTGCGGTAGTCACAGAAATAAATAGGATGAGCATCATAGGAAGTAGGGGAGAGAAAGGGTTCATGTTTGCAATTTCTGTTGTGCACTGTAGGAAGAATGCGAGCA
The DNA here is from genome assembly GCA_028095005.1 of Rhynchospora pubera. Lineage (NCBI taxonomy): Eukaryota > Viridiplantae > Streptophyta > Magnoliopsida > Poales > Cyperaceae > Rhynchospora > Rhynchospora pubera. The sequence continues at coordinate 141,924,672 of CM051460.1, forward strand.
GTTGATAGTGGATTTATTATGAATGTTGTCGTTATCAGTTTGCTTCATTTTGAGGAGATTGGAGCTTAAAAGTTTTCTAACATCTCAGTTTTGGGTATGGAGTAATGGTAACACCCAGATGATGCTTTGTTTTTGAAGGTAAAGGTAATGGGTTCAATGCTGTGCTCCTACTTCACATTTTGTGGGAACGAATGTTTGGTTGGTGAGGGGTTCAAAATAAATGACAGTCGATTATCATGTGGGACAGTGGGATACAGAAGTTCATGAATTAATTCAAGGTTCAAAATAACAAATTCTCGTCAAGAACAGCAGATTAATTTGTATCAATGATTCGTTACCGAGATGATAAGACATGCTTGAGAAATAAGGGATCATGCATTCAAATTTTACTCGGCATAATTACAAAAGAAAACTTGATCCTAAATTAATGAATGTTTTAAAACGCAGCATGCTATGGTGATTCAGCTGATAAATTACCATATATAAGTGAACACTTTGAATAAAAAAAAAGTTTTGACGCCTAACGAAGAAAACTTTCGAATTGCTTTATTTTGAGTTTTCTTGCTAAAACCAGTCCAGAAATTTCTTAGTGTGGTAATTGAAGTAGACGGCAGTGATTTTGTATGGGTTTCGAAGCTTTCCCCCGTTTGGACGTAAAAAATAATCAAAAGAAACAATTTTCTTAGATACGGAAGTCAGCGATTATCTTACTAGATACAATTTCGAAAAAAAAATTTTTTTTAAATAAGTATGATAACATTCAGAAGGATTTGTACGATTGTTGACTAATTCGTTAAAGTTCACTATACAGACCTTTCAGAAAAGGAATTCAACTAGCAGGATAATTCTGCTTGCCAGAGACTTATTCACGCCAAAGAGGTGTTGTGAACTTGTTACCCCTGCTACTATTTAAGGAAAAACATATACACAAAGCCTCGGTTAAGTCATTGTGTTACAAATATACGCAAGGAATAAGAACTATAATACTATATACAACCACCAATTGAAAACAACACAATAAAATATTGAAACAAATTTCAAAACCCAAGACCATTCTTCCCTTCCACATAATGATATCCTCTCCACTTTCGTACTTGAAGTAATTTCGACAGCCAGCTTCCAACAAGGGGTAATTCTAGGTTGGAATCACCTCCTGTAAAATCTCTGCTGCTCACAATAATCTTAAACCATTGGCTCTCAGGACTACATGTCCCATTTTCAGTTAAACACTTGCACCCGTTTGTAATTATGGTTCCATCAGAACCAACATCCAAACACACTGCAGTACCATTTTTGTGGAGTTTAGATGAGATGTGCATGCTGGAGTTAGACAGGAGCTCCCACTTGGAATTAGGTTTAGAGCAATTTGTACCAATCTTTGCATTCTTCCCCACACCGACTAATTGTAAGCAGTAGCCTGTGCCTTTAACCATCAATTTACCATCTGATGTATAATTCCAGGCTCTTGAGTCAGCACATGAACCCAATTGGAGTGGCTTAGATGGAGAATCCATTAAAACACAAAGACCCGTTAAGGGATGAAATATTAGATTATATGGCTTCTTGTTGGATAGACCAGGTCCTGTAGAAAACAATTACTAAGGTTGAAATATTGCAAATTTAAGTAGAAATACCAGAGTACATTGCTAATATAATCAAATCAATGTTTTGCTGACTGCATCCCAAAAATTCAAATCTGCATATTATGGGAATTTTTGAAAGTCCAATAGAACTTTGAATTTGAAGTTTCACATAGTAATTTGATGGCCACATACTCAATGGTACTGAGTCTACTGACACATAGTCTTGTCATCTTCCATCAAAAAAGAACATATGGAAGAGACTAAACGCTAATGGATCACATTTGAACATAAGCACAATATTTCAAGGGATAAAAAATGATTATTTATTACTATTCAGCGAAAACATATAATCAAATTGATTTCCATGACGACTAGGATGGTGAAATGGGTTTCCATCCACAAGTTGGATTGAAAGTAACAATTAGACCAACTTAGAAGCTAAAAGGACCAAAGTGGTAATCTTGCAATATCAGGTAGCTAAAACAGCTACAGGTTTCTCATAAAACAAAAAGGAAAAATCAGCCTTATACGGTTATACCCCTCAAAACTTCTTCAATCAGTCATATACCCTTATATTGTTAAATATTAGTCATATATCCCTCAAATCATCCTAATTATTGTTGTTTATCCTTTTTATTAATTTAGATAACATATTAATTCTAAATATATAATTTTTAAAACTTAAGACAAAAATACCCTGCCCTTTCCTCTCTCCATTTTCCCTTCCATAGTTGTATGCTTCTATTCTATGCTATGAGCTTGCAAAACCTGTGTTTATTCTTGGAACCAATAGATGGAAGAAAAAAAATATATTTTTGCAAGATGTTGACTTTGTGTGAGATCCATCTCTTTCGTAGCTGCTGGTAAGAACAAGGGAATATAACATTAGTTAAACAAAATTATGTGCCTAGGTGAACAGCTCCAGAGAGTCAAGGAGATATTTCGTTAGATATTAGAAGTTTTTTTTTTTAATTAATTCTAGAAAGATTCACTTTAGTTCAAACCATTGGATCTTTATTTTTCTGCTAGATTTATTGCCTATTATTAGTTACTCAACACCTTTTCTTATTCTCTATTTACATTCTGTACTTGAAATTATTAAATTTCTATTAAATTGTTCGTATTAGATCAGATGCTAGGTTTTGGTCAAGTAGATTTAGTCTCAGAGGTTACGTTCACGGTGTTTGTTCATCAGAAACGTGATAATGTGTCATTGATTTCAGAAATCCTTTATTACCCTCCAAATCATTTCTTTCTATTCCAAGATCAAACGAATCTCTCTACCATTTCTGAATCGATGTGAAGGAAAATTGGAAGAGAAAAGAGTAAGGATATTTCAGTCTTAAATTTAAGAAATTGAATTTTCAGAATTAATAGATCATTTAAATTAATAGCAATAATTAAGAATAAAAGGGTATATGGCTGATTGGAGAAGTTTTGAGGGGTATATGGCTGATTTTTCCTAAAAAAATTGGTGGTTAAAACAGCATTACTTGTGTAAATACTCTTACTGTGCAATTAGTTTTAAGGAAATTAAATTTCAAAACCTTGTAGCGGAGATTGAAGAGCAGAAATTCTCTTCACAAAACTAGGGTTTCTGGCCTTGCACCAGTCCCAAGTTAACAAACCATATGATTCATCATAAGCAACCTCCCCTTGTCTGAGATAATAGCTCCCCTGAAGGGCCCACAAAGCCCAGTCAAGATCCCACTCAGCAGCAACACTCAAAAAGCAAGTAAGGTACCGGTTATCAGTCAGATGAGTCCCAGATTGATCGAACCCAAACTCTGAAAGAAACAATGGCCGTCCTTGTCCAAGTAAGAAGCCACCTCTCAACAATGTTGATTTTTCCACTGATGCACAAACATTGTTTGGATTTCCATTCTCCCAGTCACCACCATCAGAGAACCCATACCAGTGTAACTCATAGACTAATTTATTTGTAAAGGTTAGAGTAGGTTGCTTTAGTAGAAGGAAACTTAGGTCCTTGTCATAGTCTAGGCCTGAGAGAATCACGAGAAGATTAGGGTTTATCGAATGCAGAAGTTCTGCACCTTCCTGCATGTACCTATATTGGTAATAGGGAGAAATGGTATCACCTCTCTTTTCCTAGTTCCCACATGGAACTAAAGTCACTATGTGATTTGCAGTTTGGTACCAATTTGAGCACAAATTGGTTAGGAATCAATCAGTAAGTTTATAAGAAAATTCCACGGGCAATTTGGTTATTCAGGCTTTTCTTAAAATTAATTTTTCATGGTTTTGATGTTATTATCAGTACCCAGAAGCTGTTTTCTATTAATTATAGGTTACAGACATAGGAAGCTGTGTTTCTCTTTTATATATGATTATAAAATATAAAGTTTATTTTGGGAAATTCCCCCAATTTTATAACTGAGATTCTAGAATGTAGATATCAGATACTACCTGTACCACAGAGTAAGATTTTGGTTTGGCCCCCGGAGCTCATTTCTTAGGCTCATTCCAACCACATTGGGTGTACTATTAAACATAGTGGCCATAATTTTGAGACCGCTGAACCATTCTTCAATATCAAAATACTTATCTCCGAAAAAGCCATCTCCATCATATCGGCTACAACACCAACCGGGCTTGCTTAATTGGTTGTCAAGTATTACCATTAGGTTCTGTCTAGCCAGTGCAGACACAACTTCCTGATACAAATTTTAGTATTGCCATTAGGTTCTGTCTAGCCAGACACCACTTCATTTTAGTAACTCAACAAACTAAACAAAATTCATACTAGATATTAGCATCCCTCTAGGTTGGCAATCAAGACAATGCAATAACAAGAAGAGACCATAACTATAATAATTTTATTTTTGGGGACTTATATAACCATCAAAACTTACTGTTTGAGTAAGTACACATCAAATCTATTAAATTGTCTCTCCAAGTCTTTGTGCTAGTATTACTTCCTTATCTCCAGCTTTGGATGACTGTATCTTTGTTTGTGTCAAGGCCAAAAAAACATTGTATTTCTGTTATAAATGCATGGAAGTATGTTGTACACTTGTACTACAACTGAAAGTTGTCTAACTAACAATCTCATAATTAAAAGCTCATACTGTGGTCAACTACTTAAATATCTGAGTGTGACATTGACATAAATCTATTAAAAGCTCATACTGATATATTTCAACAAAAAAAAAAACTTAAAATAAATGAGTGGGACATTGACATAAATCTATTAACTATGTTAAACTGGCACATATTCTTCTCTATTTTAAAAATATCACACGCTATTGGTGTGCTGGTATGACTTTCCATAAACTGATTACTGACCTGATAAACCTGAACAAGGCTCAAATCAAGAAGTTGCGGATTGTTAACGCCAACACCGGCAACCGACTCATTCAACCCAAGCTGCACCAGCGACTGGCGCAAAGGAATCGACCCGACAGAGGCATTAGTCACCATCTGCACAGCCCAGGTGAACCGAACACAATTGAACCCCAAATCAGCCACCATCTTCGCCACGTAATCGAGGGGCTGCTTGCTCAAACCCTCGGCCGCTACGGGCTCGAGATGAGCTGCCCAATTGACACACGCCAGCTTGACCCGCTGCCCGGTGGAATCCACGATCCATCGTGAATTTGTGGAGAGGGGAAAGGAGGGAGGTGAGATGGAAGAGGAAGGGGTTAGGAGGGATAAGAGGAAGAAGGGAAGGAAGAGTGGAGACATTAGTGGAACTGGATAATGATAAGAGCAGGGAGAGAGAACACTGGAATTAAGACAGTGAAGTGGAGGAGTTCACGCTTCGCCATGGAGGTCGAGGAGGACACGCCAAGTTTGGTGGTTGCTCATTGATTGTGTCGCCAAGTTAGGATTTACGTATAATAACGATCAGTTTTAATTAATTAAATACTAATATCTTCAGGGACGCGCCAACGATCAGTTTATTCCAATTTTTTCAATCCCATTTAAGCATCGTCGTTCATTTTAATCGAATAGTCTATATTTTTATTTTTTTTAATATCCACATTAGAAATATTTTTTTCGAATTTACCTTTTTTTAGTATTATACAAGTAGTTTAATTAAGAAAATATGATAAGACTCTCTAAGAATATAGTTGTTGTTTTATTTTTGGACCTCCGCTAATATATAATTTTTATAATTCAATCAAATATATATTGCAATAATAATTAATCGGGATTGATAGGTGCAATTTCCCAATGTATCATTCTATCATCTCCCGCTAAAAACATAAATAGTCGTCGATCTAAAAATAGAAGTCACGTCTTCTTTCCCTCTGTCCTTCCGCTTTTTCATCTTTTTTCCCTTGCCCCACCTTAATTTCCTTCTCTCCGCGTCTCTCTCCTCCGTCCCTTCTTCTTTTCCTTTCTTCGTTAGAGAATCTTATTTCTCTCCCATCTTACAGCTATATTAACATGATCACTTAGTACAACTATCTAACACAGTTACGATTACAAAATAATACATTCTTACATTTAATAAACGCACTAATAAGATTCATTTGTGCAATACTAACTGAGCATTTATACTTAATCAAGTGAATATTTATTCTTACTAAACTACACATTTATGGCTATGTTTGGAAGGGCCACGAGCAGCCCAGTTCGTGAACAAGGAAATAAATTTTGCTACCAAACAAAGAACAACTTTTCCCAGTTCGTGAACTAGGGCTTGTTCCCAGTTCCTAATTTTTGGCGAACTACAAACCCAGAACAAGAACTAGGTGGGACCCAGTTCTAGTTCCTTGTCCCTTGTTCACACGTTTTTTGCCAAACACACCTTTATAAATAAACTAAACTTATATCATTTATGCTTATAAATAATTTATTAAACTGAACATTTATACTTAATAAATTGAACATCTACACATACTAAACTGAACATTTATACTTAATAAATTGAACATCTATACATACTAAACTGAACATTTATATTTAATGAAAAATGAGCATTTATACTTATAACAATTATGCTCTTTTATTACAACTAACTGAACATTTATATTCAATGAACCGAACATTTATACGTAATAAACAGAACATTTAAACTTACTAAAATGAGCATTTATGCGTATATCATTTGTGCAATACTAATTAAACATTTATAGTTTTGAACATTTATACTTAGAAAAAATTTATATTTATAAGTGCTAAACTGAACATTTATACTTAACAAATGAACATTTACACATACTAAACTAAACATTATAATAATTATGTTTTTTTTATTACAACGAACTTAATATTTCGACAATTTAGATGCACATTTATACGTAATAAACTAAACATTTACACATATTAAACTTAACATTTATACTTAAAATGAACATGTATGCTTATAACAATTATAATCTTTTATTATAACTAATTGAACATTTAGTCAATTTAGATGCATGTTTATAAGAGGAAAAGTGAAAAAGGAGAGAAATAGAAAAAGAAATAGAATATAAAAGAAGAACAAAGGGAGAAAAAAGATGGACAGAAGGGAGAGAATGGACATGAAAGAAAGGAAGGAGCAAAAGGAGAGAGAAGAGGGAGATAGAGAACAACGAACGCAGGGGCGAAGCTACACATTATTTGGTGGGTCCATGGACCCACCTCAAATAAAAATTTTATTTGATATTACATTTGTTTGTAATTAAAAAAACTACAAGAAATTAGGGACCCATCTCAAAAATTTGAAGGACCCAGCTGAACATGTCGTGTTTGATTTGAATTGCATAACGACACCTAAAAAATCAGCCTAGGGACCCATATAGTATTTGTTCAGCTGTTCTTCTCTCCTACCCAATGGATCTTATTAAGACAAAATTTAGAATAGAATGAAATATTTAGATGAAAAATTATTTGTAGTATATATATAGTAGCGCATTACGTAATTCATCTATATAATATTTTTTTTATTTTAGGACGTTATAAATAAAAGCTACCACAAAAGATAAAAAATACAACTAGAATATTATATAAAAACTACCACTACAAATAAGAAAAATAAGTGTTCAATGAAATTTTTAAAGAACTTATTATGCAAAATTATGAAAAAAATGAAATTTCATAGAAAATTATTGTACTTTTTGTGGTCTTGACTTTTGAATTATTATCTTGTATATTAAATATATTATTTTATATTTTTTATTATAATTTTAATATATATTTGATTTCTCATGATTTTTTTATCTAACATTATTTTAAAGTTGTTTATTTAAGAATTATTATTATACTATGTCTATATTAGACGTTACATCATACATATATTTCCAACAAAAAAAATTTTACGGACCCTGCTGATACGAAATTCTAGCTTCGCCACTGAACGAACGGATCCTGTTGTGAGCCGATACACGGGGCAATTGACGGTGTAACTCCGAGGCTAGCACCGATTGAGCTAGAGAGATCAGAGAGAGAACCACAGAAGATGAGGTGAAGGAAAGGGGAGGGGAAGGAAAGAGAGACGACGTGAAGAGAGAGGGAAGTGTTGGGGCGCATTTTGGAAAGGATGCCCTGATGATGGTACGAAAGGGGAGAGCATCCTCTGGATGGTTGTACTAAACCATCCAGTGGACGTCTTTTGATTCTAGCCGTCCGATTTAATCTTAACGGTTAGATTTTTTCCGGACCTATAAATTCTGATATTATACACGGGGCATCTATAGCCGTTAAGATTAAATCAGACGGCTGAGATCGAAAATCATCAATGGATGGCCATCCAGAGGATGCAGTTCCGGTACGAAAGTGCTGGAAATGGTACGAAAGCGCAAGGGCGCATTTTTGGAAAGAAAGCCTGTACCATGATACATCCTAGGATGGTTATAGGTAATTCTCATGAGGAACATAAGTCATGAATTTGGATGGTTGTAGGTAAATCTCATGAGGAAGATAAGTCATGAATTCTTTGTCGCTTGAGATAACCTTATTCTGGATTAGTCCAGGAACTTTTATTGCTTATGGTCCAAATTTGAAACAGTCATAATATTCTTAGTGCATAAAACATTTGATTTCTAATTAGCAAACAGCATAATATCATATCCAAATGTTTATTATTTACGCGATGATTGTGTTATCATCGCCATCATTATAACATATCAAGTATTAAAACTTTCAATTGCCACCTGACCCTTAAAAAAAATAATAATAAAACTTCCATATACAGAGCTTTTATAATAAATAAAGAACCCATTGATATCTCATATTTATATTGCTATTTTGACCAGACTTTACATCGAAATCGTGACTAATACTTTGATTTATTGCTGTTTTTTTGCCTTTCCTTGCCAGATTTGGCACTGCCTTTTGCACATTGTTCTTATTTGTAGGAATCCAAGGAAATCAGCAAGGAAAGCAGCAATTCAGGTGCTAGATGACTCATGCCTAGCCTAGACCAAGCCCCGACTCAGCCCGATGAAGCAGTCCTGCCCGAATCAAGGCGTTTTCTCAACCAGGCCCTTCAATTCGGACCGAATTCCCATGAATTCGGACCGAATTCCTGCGCAGACCTCTCTCCTGAAAATCCAGTGACATCAATTCGGTCCGAATTCTCCCGAATTCGGTCCGAATTGCTATACATGGAAAGTGTTCTGGCAGCGTTCTGGAGGCGTTTTCTCCATCTGAAAGCCCCCATTTCCGCCTGAAATTATGGAAAACGTGTCTGACAGCTGTTGGAGAGGATATATGCGCCTTCCATCTTTGGGGAGGGCCATCTTTCATTCCATTCTTGACCTTTCTCTCTCCGGCAGATCCAGATCCAGTTTTTTTGGCTATTTTCTCTTGACTCTGGCGACAGGGACTGGGGGAAAACTCGAGATTGTGCTGCGGTTTGCTGCTCCGACGGATTCTCTACCCTCTATTGTGCATTTGGCAGTGATTGTGTCTCAAAAACTCAGTTTATTTGTGTATTTCTAGTACTGTTTCTTTATTTTCTGGATTTATGGATTGTTTAGGTTTATATTCTGTATTTTGCATGATTTTCATTAGCATGTTAGGCTAAAAACTTGTTGCTTTAGGGTACGATGTAGCTTAAATTTTGATTTTGCTTGATTTACTTGTTTTGTTGATGGAAGAAGTCAATTACCCTTGGGGATTTCATTGAAATTGCTTGTGTTTGGACCTTTTATTACTTGTATCGCTCGACTTTTGTACGCGGCAATTGTTGGGAACTTCTTTACATTCTATTAATCGAGTCCTTTACGAGTACTTCGAGGTAGGTCAATGGCAAAAGTCGACCAATTAATAACCAAAAGTGAACGTTTTTAGTTAGGCGAAAATCTAACTAGATACCCCGTAGAAAACCATTGGTAAACTCGAGTAAGTCCACCGGACAACGAAAGTTGGGGGTGCAATAAACTCGATGAAGGTTATTCAACACTAGATCCCATTCCAAATACCGTACCCAATAGGAGAAAGCGGAGGGTTAGGGAGTTAGGTTTGGCTAGATGGACCTTTGGCTTGAATAAATCAACAAAAGAGTAAACCACAACATTTACACAGTGGAATTCGGTCCGGAATTCGGACCGAATTAGCAAGGCCGAATACGACAGTGCTAGGTCTTACGACTCTGTGGCCAGTTCTAAGTAAAATCAAACCCTAAGGCATTTTTACCATCATAATTTAATCCGTTAGAAAACCCCAAAAAGATTTATTTTAATTGTTTTGCATATTCTTGTTACTTGCAATTGCATACCTATATTTCTAGTTGTTTTGCCCGATTGGTGACTTCATTTCTCTACTCTATTTTTATCGTCTAGCTTTAACGAAACAATAAGAATAATATTCATATCCATCTCTGTGGGTTCGACACCTTTACTCTACTACAAACGACTAGTCGAGTACAAGGATTATTTGTTTGACCTTGGTTCACAACCTCGATCACCCATGTTAATTCTTCAAAAAAAAAAAATACTTGAAAGAAAAATGATACCAAGAGACGAGAAAGATTGTTTAGATGACAATAGGTCCATATATCTGGTACCAATCCTTTTGTCACCATCTGAAATTCACCTAAGCTAGTATAAAATCATTCCAAACACCAAACGGAAACATTGAACAGCATTTAATTTCGTATTCCATATGGGCAAATTTAAGATGCACCATTTGGCTAATATGCATTAACAATTTTTACAAGAACCAGTATAAGCAAAATGAGATCACAATAGCCTAACTACCTAAACTCCCTAGTATGTTCTGTTTCAACGTTCCATAATTTCTTCAGGCTCTTCGACTTCAAGGTTTGCTATGCTTGGCTTGACCCCACTATCCATCAAAACCTGGCACGCTTGCATGCCTTGGCACAGGTCAGGTCCCTCCAGCAAGGAAACAACAAGCCGGGCCTACAAATTTACATTTTCAATTTTGATAACCGTTTTCAGAAGTTGCTGATGTTAAATAAAGTTTGGATGTCTGTATATACCTACCCATTGTTAAATAACTGTTAACTTTTATTTAAAGACAGTAAAAAAAAAGAAAAAAAGAAAAAGAGGAATCAGTAAGACATTATGTACCTCATAGGCTTACAGTGCAGTCTCTAGACAGCAAGCCTGACGCAAGGTGCCTTCCTTCAGGCTCTTTAAGGTACAACTGTCCGGTTATATAGTACTCCAGATTTGTAATAGCATCTGTTTTTACTTTTGTACCTCGCTGCTTCAAAGGGGGCAAATAGCTGCCAGAAATCACATCCAGTATTTTCTTAAACTGGACTCCATATCTTGTATAGAGTGCAAAACCAGCCATCTGTAAGTCAGCCAAAAGAAAAGAACAAAAAAGAAGAGAGAAAGATGTTAGCAGAGAACAATGAAATAAGTCACCAACACTCAACAGCCCACATATAAGAATTTTTGGTAGCTTATATTGGGATTGACCATAGAGATTCCCAATAAAATCTTCTCTCTACAAACTGCCCAGTAGTCCTAGGGCCGTATTCACTTTTTGTTTCACCCCAACCAAGTAGTAAATGGATTGAGAGCTAACTGACATGCAAAGAACCAAGCAGTGGTGTCTATTTGCACCACAATCGTCACTAAGTACAAAATTGCTAGATCACAAGTAGTACATAGAATGAAAGCTAACTAACATGCAAAGCAGTGGTGCCTATTTGCACCACAATCCTCATCAAGTACAGAACTGCTAGATCACAAGTGGTTGTTTGAAATAAATAATAACAAACCTTGAGAAAGGCTTCTAATGCGACAACAGTTGAAGAGGTAGCTGGTAGATGGTTGAGGAACATAGCAATCCATCTCCATCCCTCTTTCAATCCATAGGGCTTGTTCACTCCATCAATCTCAGCCTGCAAATATTGACAGTAAATAAAACCACTTCATCAGAATACTTGGTTTTACACAATGTAATAGAGTTGGTCCTTCTATCATAACAAAACCTCACATAAAGTTAACAACTTTGTCCAACCAGACCAAACCCCAAATACTGTGAAATTTAAAGGAAACTTCAGAACTGACTACAAAATTAACAAAAACTTCATCGAGTAATGGAAGCTGAGCCCAGGACCCAAATCTAAGACCCAACAAAGAACTGAACTGTAAGAAAAATTGAATTATCCTGAAGGAAGAATCCAAGGTAATCAAACCAGAAATCAACCAGCTAACAAGCAAAACAAACCAAATCTAGTCACTTCCAGTTAAGAGAGGAAAACAACCTGAATAATTGCAGAATATAGCTTCACATAAGCAGAAACATATGTCAGGTAAGCCTCCGTACTCTCCAGTTTCCCATCTTCTTCATGGTAGCCTATCATCTTGTAGTATTCTTTTGATTTAGCAGATGCCTAAGCAACAACAAACACATAACATACTGAGGATTAACGGGAAATAAAAGCAAAACTACTCAGAGATCACAACCCAACTTACATCAGAAGGTCGTAGATACTTCGGGACTGTATAGATGCATACTTTATTGAACTCAGCCAAAATATAATCCATTGCATCTGGGTACTGCAAAGGTAAATTGCTTCAGTAAATTATATGCACACAGTTATCCACACAACAACAAAAGACAATGATCTTAGTCCCCTTAAGAATTAAATGTGTTAATGGTTTCACTGCAGACTCAGATAAACATTATATGCGTTGATAGGAATTTCCATATTAAAAAATTATTCTCAGTATCCAAAAACATAATCTTAAAAAGGAAAGTGATTTAACAACAAAAACAAAGCCTTTAGACCCAAACAAGTTGCGGTAAGCTAGAAATAAGGTGAAAGATAAATCAGAAACAAAAAAATCATATCACTAATTACTTTTGCAATTTCTTACCTCGCTGAAATTAACAAAAGAAGATCACAATTTTATAATCAATACGAAACGACAACTCAATACCTGTGATGTGACAAGAAGAATGAGATAACCACAAGCAAATGCAGTACCCTCAAAAGTTCTGTCTTTGCTATTTCTATCTCTGCAGAGGGAAACCACCTACAGAAGATGGGAAGCCCCATTATATTCACATGCAAAAGAAACATAGACAAATAAATCAAACAAAATCCTAATATAAATTTACAACCTTGTTGGCAAGCATGCAAAAAGTAATGGGACGAGGGCATTGAGGGTCATTTATAGCAGCTATTAATTCTTGTGCCCGTGATCTGAACAAAAGAGAGAAAAAAGAAATTTGATTAAGTTGGAAAAGTTGCAGCAACAAACAAATGGGCCATGAAAATAGAAAAATCAAAATATTAATTCATTGAACCCTTATAGCCAGAAAAATCACATACCTAACATTATCTATCGTCGGGAGTAGCTTGCTTATGCACTTGGCAATACGCCTATCATACTTACCTAATTCCTGCATTTTTTTCAAATCTAGTTTTTTAGTAACAGATATCACTTTTACAGTTTCACCAATAATGGTACCACAAAGTACAAACCTGAAAAGACAACCAACTGTATGCCAATTTTTAGCCCTTCTTAGTTCTTACTATTGTTTATTCAGAATAACTTTACATTATCTTTGGATTTTCAAACTTCAAATGTACATTGAAAAAGCAAGTATCAGTTTCCATACCTTGGTAAGGAGAGGCATCTCAGGTATTTCACTCCGCAATTTCAACCTTTTTGCCTCAGCTTCTAAGGCCGCAGGAGCAGCAAGCACAGTGACACCTACCATAAATTTGATGTTTATGTTGTTAGAGAGTTTGTTAACTTATGACTAGTTATCAAATGACAATGCTTTTGCTGACATGGAAGAAGTGGCATACCAGGAAGATGAATATTTGTTTCTCTATCAAGATTTTGAGGTTGGTTAGTGACTTGACTCTCTTGATCTAGCTCATTGCTTCCTTGGTTTCCATGAACCTGAGTCCTAGCTTCCTCTTCTCTTTTTTTAGCAGCCTCAAGTTCTTCTGCCCTTTTTCTCTCAGCTTCTTTTTTTGCAGCTTCTTGTGCTGCCTTTTGTCGAGCCTGCAATGCATATATATTATTTCAGGTTTCTAGGTGCTAACAAAACTTGTGGAGCAATAAAAGAGACACCCTTGTTTCAGCTTTCCAAAAATTAAAACCCAATTTTTGCAGTACTTTAAATCACACAGATAATTTCTCATGCTTGCTGCTAACAGGCTAACCTCTGGCATCTTCAAGCAATTGTAAATTGGATACAAGTATACAACCATTGCCAAATATTGAGAATTTTTAATGACTACTTTAAATAATAAAGCATTTCTAACCCAGCAAGAGAATTTAGAGTTTCAGATTACAGTTTATCAGATATGGAAAGCCATTGGTCAATAAACAAGTCAAGCGGTCAACTAACAGTTTACTGACTAATTTAGGCTGTAAATTCTAATAGCTGAACAGTAGTAGTAATATGTCTGATCTAATAACATGAATGTGGTTTGCAAGAATCCAAACTACTTGGGAAAAAACCTCTGCTTCTTTCTGTGCTCTCTCTTTTCTTAATTTTTCTTCAATTCGAGCCCTCTCCAATCTCTTAGCCTCCTCAAGCGCAGATGCATCATCCCTTAATTTTCTCTCCATTATGCGGGACCTCTGTTCATGATCCCACTGGATGGCTGATATATGTCTATCAACAATCTCCGCACTGCATAGTGAAGATTAATAAAATTAATTGAACGGTGCAAAGATGCATAGAAATGAAGACTAAACAAAAATAAAGTAATGAGAACATACACATTTCTTCGATATTCCATCTCTTGTCTCCGATCAACATCTTTTCTTGCTTGGACACTTTTATCAATCTGACTAAATAGGAGAGCTAGCTGCTTCATATATTCAGCATGGTTCATGTCCAATTCCTTTAATGTGCTCCTAGCACCATCCTAAATTTAGAAATTATTAAAATCTACTCATACAATTTATTTGGATAATTAGACTTTCCAGGTTGAGAGCTGAATGATTCGGGAAATTAGGTTAAGTTATGTTAGCTAAGATAATGAAAAAAGAAAAAAAAAAAAAAAACATTCAAGCAAGAGAACCAAAATAGATGCTCTTGGTTACAACTTATACTCACTCGTACTTCCAGTAAATGCTCTTGGTTCAGGTTCTCTTGAAGCTCCTTGACTGAAGGTTTGTTCGACAAAACAAGTTCTACTTTGGGCAACTCTTTAATCAACTCTTCATCAGAATCACTAAAAGTGCATTTTTAAAGAGAGAGAGAGACACACACAAGGAAAATAAAGAAAAATAAATGCCTGTGTAAAATATACCAAGAAAAAATTTAAATATTAGAATATTATGACCTAATGTTTTATACCTCAAGGATAAATCATTGCAAGAAAACCGGCTTTGTGAGACTGGCGTAGCAACTTTGTTTTCCTCTTCACTGGTGCTCTCATATTCCTCTGAATCATACCAAGCCGTGTGGCTAATGTTTTTCTTTGTTCCCCTCTTATCTTTTCTTCTACCGGTAGGAAGGTTCCTGAGACAAGGAACAGAAGAATGGTGAAAATTTGACAAAAATCACAAATTGCAACCAACACTTCTCATGTCAACAATTACATACTTAGCATTTTCTGAGTAATGTAGGGAACAACAAAAATCAACTTTAGGTTAGGTGAGTGATATATAAAAGCTACCATAGCATAGGACAACAATGAAGGGTAGGCCATAATCTTACAATTATATTGAATAGCAAGTAAATTAACTTTTTGTGAAAAATCATAGTAAAAGTAATCATTCTTCCAGCCATGCCTACCTATGCCCATCAGTTAGGCCAGTCAGATATAAATGAATGTTCCATTGCTGAGGTATGTTTTATTATATTATAGTGTTTTCCTAACATTGCTAACATTTCCATCTGTCCAACTTCAACTTGATAAAATCATTCAAATGCTCAAATCTATGTATGTGGTCCAGAATAAATCAATTGGTAGTGAAAAAATTGAGAATTGCAAGAAACTTGGGGCCAACTACGACTTTAATTTAAAGTGAAAGATCAGGCTTTATGAGGAATTACAACAAACATATAGCTCAGCTCTACAAATCCCCCTCCAATAGAAGACTTAAAAGTTAACACTAAAACCAGAGATAGAAGTACCATCCACGAATGGGTGTAGAATATGAAGAAGCCTCGTGCCGCATCTCCAGTGATTTAAGTTCCTTAGCGAGGCTATCAAGGTCCCAATTTGGTTCAGGATCCAATGAAGGAACCCAAGGTGATTTGTTGGGGAAATTGAGGTCCAAGTGGAGAGAATCCCTGAAATAGATGAGACATTAATTAAATAATAAACTCACAATTAGGAAAGGATTGTAACACTAACACCCAATTTTGGTATCAATACAGCATCAGTTTAAATTCCATATCAGAAATTTTACAGTACCAGCACAAAGCCTTGATTTCAAACCGGGACGGTGGGACCGTATATAGGTTACTATTATCATTTAAAATTTCACTGGCACAGTGCTGTTCTTTTAGTTTACATAGAAATAAACCATTGCAGAGTATGAGAGAATAGAAACTAGCTTAGGAAAAAGCAAGAGTAAGAATAAGGACTTACAGTTTAGGAGGAGTTGTTTCAGAAAACCCCATGCGTATCAAATGTCACAGAATCGAAGTAGATGTTTGAGGAATCAAAGGAAGGGAGGAAGTTAAGAGGAGAGGAGAAGAGAGAGAAATAGAATGCAACGATTTCCCAGTATAGTTAGTTTCCTAAAATACGCTAGAGTATTGAGTGCAAGAGACGCGGCGTGCGTAAAGTCCACGCACCCGTCGGTGCGCGTCCGTCCGTCCGTTAGAAAATAGAAAGAGAGAGGCGGTTGTCGGTTGAGAAGAGAAGAGAAAGAGGCTCGAGATCGAGTCCATTGGATTCGGCCCAAAACTCTGATCCATATCTCTATTTATCGGACAGGGCCGAATTGTGGGCCTTTACAGAAGTATTATGTATAATTTCCCGAAATTTTAAAAAATAATATTAAAATAATATAATCCAATAAAATTAATATCAATTTAATCAGTTTAATATAAATAGTATCGTAAGATCGGAATCCTGGATTCCGAACGTTAGATCGGATTCCTGGATTCCGAACAGTGCTGTAACTGCTCAATTTTGTCTTTTTTCATGGTTTTATTGTAATTTTATTATAAAAATTAATTAAATATATGAAATTTTAATATGAAATTAATATATTATGAAATTAATATATTTTAATATTAAATTAATATATTATGAAATTAATATATTTTATTTTACTTCTATTATAAACATTAATTAAATATATAAAATTTTAATATTAAATTAATATATTATAAAATTTTTGTCGTTTGTTTAGAACCGGATTTTTGATATTTTGAAGAATGTTAGTATAATATAATTCTATATTATGAATAATATTTTAATATTTAAAGTTTTGATATTAATTTGATATGGATGGTTTTATTTTTAATATAAACTTATAATTAAATATTAGATTTATTTCATTTAATTCATAATATAAAAATACAGGAATTATAAGTGTCATCATCGACAAATATACCATCCCAGCCTTCGATAAATACAAAGTGAACATATACCGTAAATAAGCTGAACATATAGTCGATCTAAGTGTTCACTTAGACCGGCAAATATAAACTTATTTGTTTGTATGTGTTCACTTAGATCGTTTATATGTTCACTTTGTTTTATGTATATGTTCACCATTAGAAGAAGAATTGAATTTTGTAAACATAATAAATTAGCACACTAAAATAAAAGTGTTGTTCCTAATGGAAGCTAGCCTTAGTCGGTATGATTACGGAGTTCCGACCCGCTAGAAGAAGCTAGCCTTAGTCGTACGTCTCCGGGAGTTTCGCTACCACCAAAGGGCGCGCTCCGTTCAATTCCAACAAGAACGGGACTACAACTTCGAACCGAATCACCTCGTCACAAGGACACTCGAGGCGGATCGGCCTAACTCGAATGGCACAACGGCCTCAAAGGAGAAGAGCTCTCAACCTATTCCAACCTACACCTAACGACAATGTCGGGGTGGTGGTGTTTGAGGCTACTAAATCTCTCAAGATGGTCTAGCTATGAAAAGCTCAAGTGGGAGAGTATCCCTGTGCTCAAAGGCTCAATTCTGGTCTAATTTTGCAAAGTGAAGCCTCACAATGAGAGAGAACAAGGGGTGGATATATATAGGGCTCGAAATGAGCAGTTCCCCAGCAAAAACAGGCCACAGCGTTGTACAACGCTGAATAGCGTTATACAACGCTGGAATATGACCGTTGTAAATTCTAACGGCTCTTTAATATAGCCGTTGGTCTGTCAGAGCGTTGTGCAACGTTATTTGCCGTCGCACAACGCAGGAGTGTAAAACCAAAGGAAAACTCCGACAATTCCGTTGGAAATTGTCAGAGCGTTGCTTGCCACTGAATGGCGTTACACAACGCTAAAGGGAGACAAAAGGAACAACTCTGACAGATTCAACAGAGCGTTGTACAACTCTATATGCCGTCACACAACGCTAACGTTACCCAACGCTGAAAGACGTTGGCTAACGTCTCCAGAGACTTTGCATGTAAAAACAGCACAGCTAACTTGGGATTTTTGTGGCGTTGTGCAACGCTATATGGCGTTGCACGATGGTACTCAGGAAAATTTTCAAGTTTTTTAACTGCAGCGTTGTACAACTCTATTCAGCGTTGTACAACGTTGTGACTCAGCGTTGCCTAATTCTATATAGCGTTGTGCAACGTTGATTCACAAAAGTATGAATTTAGCTGTTCTGGCGTTGTGTAACTCTATCTAGCGTTGTACGACGCTAGGTCACAGAAAACAGGATTTTGCTGGTTTATTGAGCTTTTCGCTATCTAGACCATTTTAAGGATAAACAAGGACTAAAGTATACCTTCTATCCTAGTCTAAACTAGCCTACAAGCTCTCTAATGACTTGATCTTGATCTTTCTTAAAGCTTTTATCCAAGTCCTCATAAATTGTATCTTCTTCCTATAAAACTCAAAGAAGATTGTTAAATGCCAAATGATATTGTTTTGCAATCGACAAACCTAGAGACGTTTAGTACAACAAAAAGAAAGGGAAAAATACATGAAAATCATAATATAATTTAGCACACTAAAATAATATAAAAGGAAAAATGTACATAAAAAACCATAATATAAATGAACACACCAGGGTACTTAAAAATAAAGAAATAAATAAACTTAGAGATCTTGATCATCTACATGTTGCAGAATTTCCTCCCACCAGGGTTGATCTTATTCCGCATTCATTTCTTGTTGATTACTGGCACCATGGTTGTCGGCGAATTGAGCGGCCTCGTACCAGAAAGCGGCATCAGGTTGTTGTTGATTATTCGCATCAGGTTGTTCATTACTGGCACCGTGGTTTTCAGCGAGTTGAGCTGCTTCGTTCCAAAAAGCCTCATCATTTTCTTGTTGATTATTCGCAGCCGGGTTGTCTGCGAATTGAGCGGCTTCGTTCCAGAAAGCTGCCTCGGCTTCTTGTTGCTCAATCTCAGCCATTCTAGCTACTGCAATTTTGCGTTGTTCATCTCTCTTCTTGATCTTGATTAGGCTCTCCTTAATTTTTTTTCCAATTTTTTCTTGTTGCAACCTCCGGCTCTCTTCGGCGGCCTTTTCTTCCATTCTTCTCCTTTCGAACCATTGTTCTTTCACTCTGAATCTCTTTACAATTTCATCCCTCTCTTCTTGTTTTTTGTGTTCATCGTAGTGGTCACGCAAAATGGTATCTTTGAAATTGAAAACCTGACCACACTTTGTACAACTCACTGTGTGGTCTCCACGAAAATCGTATATGCTTTCGTAAACAATCATAGGTGTAGGATCTGGTTTCCACGGTTTGAGTTCCGGCATGGGTTCAGGTTCTGTGTAGTACTTTTTATAGAGTTCAGAGTTGCTCGACTCAGGTTTAGTAAGGTAATGTCGCAATCTCTCCCTGCGGTCTCTTTCTGGGCCACCATGAATGTGCCACTGATAGTGGGTGTATAATGGCCACTCGCCACCATATTGAGAATGGATATTGTAGTCGAATTTGCGGTAACATTTATTACATATCGCATGATAATCTCCTTTGTCGATCTCATTTGGATTGGCAAGGGAATGTGTGTAATTTGGCAAGTACTCATGTCGAGTAGATGGCCATTCCCGCACTTCACTGTTGGAGATATTTCCTTTCTCCATGGTAGTGAATGTTGAAGAAAGAAAGATTGAGTGGGTGTGACATATTTTTGCTGAGGAAGAATAATTTTATAGATCAGTTTAGACTTGCAATTATTTAAAATTAATAAATATAATGTGATATCTTTTCAGACTTTATCAGAATACGTTTGTCCTTGTTGCAGTGCTTAGGTAGGCATCAGTATACTTTTGAGCTTTTATCAGAGCACGCATGTCCTTTTGCAGTCCTTAGGTAGGCATCAATATACTTTTGACCTTTTAGTTAATTTGATTGAGCTATTATTAATTTGATTGAGCTATTATTTTTGATTGAGCTATTATTTTTTTAACTACTTTAATTTCATTTACAAATCAATATAAATTATTAATTTAATTTTACAATTTTAATTAAAATATAATTATTAATTTACTTAAATTGAAAACAGTAAAAAAAAAAGAAAAGGAATTGTATTCAGTTCAAAGTGTGACTATCTTGGTCCTTTGTCATTTTTGTTTTACAATTTTAATTAAAATATAATTATTAATTTACTTAAATTGAAAACAGTAAAAAAAAAAGAAAAAGTATTGTATTCAGTTCAAAGTGTGACTATCTTGGTCCTTTGTCATTTTTGTTTTGAACAAATGGTACGCCTAAAAATTTTGAAATTTAAGTTTAGGAAAATTCGTCCGCCAATTAACAGCTCAGTATTTTTGTTAGAATTTTTCACAGCGTATTTCATATTTTTGTAGCGCCAAACTTTTCGACTCTAGAGCTGTTTTTTCAGTTCAAAGTGTGACTATCTTGGTCCTTTGTTATTTTTGTTTTGAACAAATGGTACGCCTAAAAATTTTGAAATTTAAGTTTAGGAAAATTCGTCCGCCAATTAACAGCTCAGTATTTTTGTTAGAATTTTTCACAGCGTATTTCATATTTTTGTAGCGCCAAACTTTTCGAATCTAGAGCTGTTGATAGTGTGACTATCTCGTACTTAGGTGTGATAGCGTCAAACTTCATATTTTTCAAAGCGTTTGTCGTACTTAGGTGTTTCGTACTCGTTGTGATTGGTCCTATTTAGTTATTATAAAATACAAATAAATATAGAAGTCATAAATATAGAACTCATAAATATATAAGTCATACATAAGTAAATAAAATATAAAATACAAATAAATCCTAAATATGTCCAGTACGGTGGATCCACCTCCCCTCACTAGGGGACCAAATATACGGAGGACCTGGCGGCTGACGGGGGTCTCGTCCGCGAGCAAGTCCGACAGGTGGTGGACGAGGAGCCATCTGAGGAGTGGAATGACGAGGCGGTACACTAGAAGAAGAGGCTCCGCCATATGTCTGACCAAATGGACCATAGCTCTGACCGAAAGGAGATGGATGAACTGGAGGTGTGTACGGCTCGTCCAAATGTACTCCAATGGATGACAAAAAAGCGTCACCCGGGCTCAAGATAGGCTAGCCCTGAGAATATGGTGGTGGTCCAGATGGATACTGTGTCGGATACTGTGTCTGATATGGTGGGTACTGGATCTAATTTTTCTAATTTTTCCCATATTTAATTATCAAAATCTTAATTATTAAAAGCAAAAAAAAAAACAAAATAATTAATTAATTACACATAAATTTTCATATGAATTTTTCTTATTTTGCGGTATTTTTAAAATAATTTTACAATTTATTATCTATTTTTCTAATTAATTAAGTACTGAATAAACAAATTTATTAACAAAAAATATATCCAATATAATTAATAAATTACATACAAATTTTTTCTGAAATCAGATTTTTTGAATATTTTTCCAATATTTTCCTATTTTTTATTTAATTAACTAAATTAAAAACTAATAAACTAAATAAATAAATAATTAAATTTAAAAAAAAAACTTACTGTTCTCGTCGAAGAAGCGCGTCCGAGAGCGAGAGCGAGAGCGAGGCAGCGAAATTAGATCGGAAACCCCTTATATATATAAAGGTTAGATCGGAATCCCAGAATCCGATCTAACGTTAGATCGGAATCCCAGAATCCGATCTAACGTTAGATCGGAATCCAGGAATCCGATCTAACGTTCGGAATCCAGGATTCCGATCTTACGATACTATTTATATTAAACTGATTAAATTGATATTAATTTTATTGGATTATATTATTTTAATATTATTTTTTAAAATTTCGGATAATTTCCAGAACCCAAACAGCAGAGACAGTCGGACAGATTGGAAATTTGAATAAATAGGAGGCCGAAGGGGAATGATTCGGCCATTGGGCCTCAAACAAGGCCGGCCTATGAGCTTTTTTTTTTTTTTATGAAGCTTATGACTCATAATTGAATAGATCAATAAAATAAAGTTAGAAGGATTTACAAGCAAATGTTTTTTGAATACGAGCATTGTACAATGTACCCGTGAAGGCGGCTCATCTCATCTCTCGCGAAACTTAAGAATTAAAAGTGGATTAACGACTGATCCTCATGTGTTTTTCTCCTCAAAAAAAGAAAGAAAACCCTCATGTGTTTGGTTACCTGAGTTAACAAGTTAAAACGTTAGACGCTGATTGAAATTAGCAAATTTGAGGTTATATCACTAATTATTATTTTTTAAAATAAATTTAATTTTGAATATATTTTCATCATATTTTTTTAGAGAAATTCTGCCATGAGAATCAATTTTTAAATTGGATTTTAATTGCAACTGTTTATAAATGCTAATGAATGAATCTTTCTTGAAAATGTGCGGTTAAAAGTCCGATTCAAAAATTACTTCACAATAACTATTTGGCTCTTGTTTTTTATATGGAGCCTAGAAATATGTAAAAACTTTGGTGTGGATATAAACTTATATTTTGCATGACTTATTATATTTCTCGTTATTCGTAAATTCCAAGGAAGAAAAAGATAAATCAAGGATCACCTCAAGATTCTTCATTGTATCATTCCTTAGGCAATGTGTTTTTTTTCTTAGAATCTTATTCCTATCATCCAGTGCGTCACTTATCCCTATCATCCAAAGCGTACCCATCCTCCTCTCTCCTAGTTCCTCCCCTCACCTCATAAACTAGGACAATTAGTATTATTTTATATGCTAATTGTTCTAGTTCTATATGCTAATTGTTCTAGTTTTGTATGCTAGTTGTTAAGATAAAATTTTATTGTCATAGTTCCCGGAGCAATTAGTATTATTTTTCCGGATAATTAGTATTATTGTCCGGGGTAAATACTAATTATCCTAGTTTTGCATACTAATTGTCCTAGTTTTCGGGACAGTTAATTAGTATTATTTTCCAGTCAGTTAATTAGTATTTTGTTTGGGTAAATTTAATTGTCCTAGTTTTGTATGCCAATTTTTCTAGCTAGTTTTATATACTAATTGTCTTGAAAAAAATTAATTATCTTTGAAAAAAAGTTAATTGTCCAAAAAAATAATTCTCATGAAAATAGAGGACTGGATGGCAGGGAATGAGGATCATAGATAGGAAATAGAAATGGATGAAGAGTACGCTATGCAAGTTTCTGAAAATAGAAAAAATAAAACGATAGATACGAGAGATGATGGAATCTCTGTGATAATGGTAAAGAATTCCGGTTATTTTATATTGAGTGACTGGTGTAAGGAAATGAGTTATTTATGACAATAGTTTTTACTATATATTTTAAACACGATTTTGTAACTTTGTTTATTGCGTTTGTGTTCAAGAGGAATTACATGTCGTATCAGTTTTTTTTTTTTCAATTGCGAATGTCCAAAAATGTATTGTAGTATAAATACCAAAACAAAAATTATTTTATTTTATTTAAGATCAATATTGTTGTTTTGTGAAGCACCGTCCAAAAAAACTTAGATATACATAATTTATTTTTATAGATGGGAATTCGAGATAAAAAAAAAATTGTAACATCTGCCCTTTCTATTTTATTGGCATGCTCAAGAACTTGCAAATTCAAACAAGAGAAAGAACAAGGAATAAGTTCTTGTTCTTAGTCCTCCCAAATTTATGGAATTAGAAATAAAAACTAGAATAAAAGTTGTTCTAGTTTTTCTCCATAGTTCATGAGATTTTGCCAAACACACCAAGAATATTATTATTATTATTATTATTATTTTTGAAAAAGGGTGAAGTCCTTGTCTTTTACATTTCTAATAATAAATAATAATCGTTTCGGTTTCTGGTTTTTAGGTAAACAAAAATGAAAGGACGGCGCCATATTTATTTCATATGTAACAGTAAAAGATATTATTGTTTAGCGCTGAACAAATATTATAGTATAATAGTATAAATAAGGTGCTGAAATTCAAAAATCATAAAAGCAATATTCATAGAGAGCTCCATATTTTAAAAAATTTTGAAATAATGTTAGAGCTATACCGAAGCAGCTCAAGATTTTGCCATAGTTGATTGTTCATCTCTACTTCTCTACTACTTATAAATACACATATGCGAAGAGGTGTTACACACTAGGTCTAACGTGTAAACAGGAGTTTCTACTGTTCGATCGGTTTGATATGTGGTTGGATATCAATCGTCAGCTAAGTAACACTATTGATTGGTTTTCCATCAAATATAAAAATATAAATTGAATAATACGTCTATTTATATCGCTGGTAAATTAAGAAATATATTTTTATGGGACATTTTGGTTTATGCCACTCAAAAAGTCGGAAATTCAAGATATGCCATTACAAAACAACAAATTAGTTTTTTGCCATTATAAAACAATTAAAATTTTTTTGTGCCACTAAATCATTATAATGACTATATTGCCCTTTTAAATATGCCATTGTAAAACATTAGAATCTGATATATGCCATTGTAAATGACTAATTAGTTTTATACCACTATTAAAATATTAAATATATTTTTTATACCACCCGTTAATTGGCAAAACTAAAAGTCTCTTTTCAACATAACGTCAAGATTAACGGTAAGAAATACAAACGGATTGATCCGTCCATCCATTATTGATCCGTCAAGTTTCATTCATTTACAATTTGCTGGCCCTTTTTAATAACAATCAACAATTAATGTACTTCCAGTAAAAACAATACAACCAACAAATTTACTATTAGAAAATGTTGCTCTATTTCATTCATTTTGTACGTAGCACCACTTTCTCTTCATTTTTTTTTTCATCAGAGTCCACCCATGCATGACCAACTGGCAGATGTGTAAAGGGAGCTGACAACCTAAACAAATGTCAGAAGTTGAATTCATTTCAGCAAACAATTTTTAACAACATCCAAAAATTAAAATTGAAAATATTTCAAATGATTATCATTTCCATTTCAACAGGAATAATACCATTCAAAAAATTCCAAAAGTCACCACACAAAGCCATACATTATATACTGCCTCATCCAACTAGATTCTGTAATTTCAACTTTTCTTTTGTAGCTACACAGAGTCATACCATATATACTCTGTAATATGTTCAAAATTGAGTAGCAAAAGTGCATACCTTATCACTAGCATTTGGATTGCATCCATTGACTGATCTTGGGGGCCTTGATGCACTTGAAGTTTTCCTATAATAACACAAGCATGTAAATGAGAATTTTACAGAAAGAACTGGCTAGTGGCTAGTAGAAGTGCAATGAGAGAACCTTTTTTTGTTGCTTGAAGATGCATGGTCCGTATTTACTGGTTCCTTGCATCTCCTAGCTTGATGACCAAAATCACCACATCGTTTGCATCTGTGCTTCTTCTTTACACCAATCTCATCACTAGCTTTGATCCTTTGTTTCCTTGGTCTTCCAGCAGGCCTTCGTAAAACTGGTGGATGGATCTTAAAATTTGGATTGGTGATAGGCCACTGCATCTTGTAAGGCATTGGTTTGATCGCTCTAGCATATGCCATCCTAAATCTTTCTACACTGAAATATTCATGAACATATTCATGCATATTGGCACCTCTCAATGAACATATGAACGCCAATGCATGGCTACAAGGTTTTCCAGTGAATCATTGTCTGAATTTTCTACACGCTCCTCTGCCCTAACTTCCATGCCACTTAGAGCAGCTGTTTGGCTTGTATCATTTGTACTAGATGTAATATGTTGGGTCAATTGGGGTGTGGAATGGGATGGTGTGCAATCAACCACAGCTGCACGAAGCCTAACTTGATTTTCTATACTACACTTATCAAAGAGATCCAATAGCTGTGAATCAGTTTTTAGGTTTCCATATGTTCCACTTTGACTATCCAGATACCATATGCTAAGCACTTGAGTCACGCCCCATTCATAGTATTTTGTTAAGTCATCATTCAGATCAAGAATAGAATACTCATCTCTATCCACCACCCACTCTAAATCTCTTCCCTTACGGTACACCTTTGCACCACCTTCTATTTTCTTGAAATACCCCTCAAATGCAACACACAACTTCACTGCACACTCAGAATTAATCCTACAAGAAAATAAATATTTCTCATTACTTATTCTCTCAAAAAAGACAAACAAAAATGCATGTTGAATAATAAAATACTTGGTATCAAGATGGTCAAATTTGGCAATTCAAATAAGAGATTCTCTGATCACAGAACAGTTTGTGCCGTGTTTACAGTTCAAGTTGACACGTCACTTGGAGGCAGAGGACCAAAACCATTTTCTAGCCTAAGGTCAAGAATTACTTTGGAAGACATCATACCAGAACGGCACAACTTTTATGACTTTTAAAATGTTACCGTCTATCTACTCCACTAGCCATCATGGTTCTAGAATTGTTAACTTGATATTGCAACTATTCTCATATCTTATGCAAAAGCAATTATCTCTTTAATTGATTTAAATTACAACATGCATCATTAATTAATTCCAGGCTATCGATATTGTATCATTAACTTTATCTTTTAGGAAAAGAAATATATTGCAATCCATCAATTGGTTAATCATTTTCTTTTAGCGATAATACATGTTAAAAGAATGCACAAAACTACGATTGATGCTTCAATTAAAAGATCAAAGAACATAGATTCAGTGAGAAATTAAAATGACTTTGACAATTGGACTGTCTTTGTTTCTAAATTCTAATTAGAACCATCAATTTTCACAATTTCCCAAATTTAAGTGAGCTTATAGTATCAAACAAATGGCAATAGATCAAACTAGGGTTTAGGGAGAAACTCACATGCTGATTTGTTAAGAAAGAAGAAGCACTAAAATGTATCGCGTGAAGGAGATGTCAGTGGCGCAAAGGAGATGGCCAAAGGAGACACGGAGACGGCCGGAGGC
Organism: Rhynchospora pubera; assembly: GCA_028095005.1. NCBI lineage: Eukaryota > Viridiplantae > Streptophyta > Magnoliopsida > Poales > Cyperaceae > Rhynchospora > Rhynchospora pubera. The sequence goes on from CM051460.1 coordinate 141,952,064, forward strand.
GTCACGGAGGCAGCACGCATGTGAAGGAGATGGTCGGTGGCGTGAAGGAGATTGTCGACGATGTCACGGAGATGGCCAACGGCGTCACGCTTAAGAAACGAAATGAAGGGGGTTTCTTTGGTTTTTTTTTTCTTGGAAAGAAATAGGGAGAAACGGAGAGAACACAAAATAAATGGCATAAAATGGTCCCTTTGGGCTTAAGATATCCGATTTTTTTTTAATCAATCCTGATGCGATGAGTTTAATAAGGACATTATAGGAATTGTAAAAAAATCTGACATATAAAAATATTTTTTAATATGTTTTAATTGAAATTAATGGCATAAAACTAATTTGTATAGTTTTATAATTGCATATATCGAATTAGTTGTTTTGTGATGGCATATTTAGAATTGAGTTGTTTTGGAGTGGCATAAAACTAATTTTCTCTATTTTTATTGTCTAACATTATTCTATTTCTTTATTTGCTCACATATGAGGACATCTTAGACTAGTAGATTGAAAACAAGCAATGATAACTGCCGGAATTAACAAAAACCTTTCTTCAAACAGTTCACATAACCATCATCTTTCTTTTGGAAAATTACAGCCTGATCAGAACATCGACCAAATGGTTGACCATTCTAACTCTTCTAAGGGGCCGTTTGGATCGTCCAAGGATTTTGGGGAATTTCATCTTCCTACCATAAATTTATTATAAACAATCCAAACTCTTCACAAATTTACACACTTTTCAATAAATTTATTCCTAGGAATTGCAACTTCCCCAAATTCCCCAACTTCCTAAGCGATACAAACGGCCCCTAATTAAAAGTTGAATGTCTAATGCTCGTTTGATCGGCCATATTTTTTTTTTTTGAAACAAGTGGACTGAGTCCACCACTTTCCATTACTGAAAAGCAAGCCAGTACAACAATCAAAACAACATAACAAAACTCAACAAAAAGCACGAACCGGCACTGGTACCCCACTCCCAAACGGTATGTATTGTTTGATCGGCCATATGGTTCACTAGAGTCGAGTATGTGTTGTTTGCTTGGTTTTTGGAGGGATAAAACCATGCATAGCTCTACCTGTAAGCGGAGGCATGTGCATCTCACACTCGGTTTGAAGGCTAGATGCAGCTACTCTATATTCTAGCCGTCGTGGTTTATCGATATCGAGTGCGTTAGTGGCATTTTACCTCAACAGCTGTCATGCATAACACATGTTTGACAAAATGCCTGATCCGTTTTTCCCTCTATCCGGTGTGACTCAACTGAAACTATGGTTATTATTTGTATGTGTTGGTTAGGGTATCAGGGATATATATTGGCAGCTACTTTTGTTATCATATCATGTGTAAAATGGTTTTGCATTCGCTGCTGCAAGTGTAAGGAGGTACGAATCGTTCGACAAATTGCTTCAAAGAAGAAAAAGGTAAGTTACATTAGTTATCTTTGTCCATACCATGGGAACGCTAGTTAAAAGTTAGTTCCCAGTTCTTGGTAAGCACCACCAGAAAAGGACGTGAAGGAGCAAACAATCATGTGGCCACTGTTGTCGTCTTGCATTGCTTTCAATTTTATAAAATTTCTACAGTTCTCCTAGTCCTAGATCTAGCCAATAAATTAATGTACTTGTGTTACGTGTCTGGATACCAGTCCATACGCGCCTTAATTAGAGCTCATTTATTATCATAAATACAAATAAAAAATTAGGACCAATATATGTAAACGAGGATCACATCATATCATGCGCAGGCTAATTTGAAATTTTGGGTAGGGTGGCGGCTGCTTCAGTCAGGGACAACATCAATGAAAACCTTGGGTGCTACTTTTTTTTTGTTAAGATAAATTGGATGTCTTAAGCCACCAAATTTATTTTTAAATTAAATAAATATCTATGCATGACTTCAACTGGTTTTCGAACCTGCGACCTTTCACTTAAAATGTATTATTCTTTGTCACTAGATCAAGAATTGATTCGCAATGGTTAGCGGGTGCCTTAGCTGACCTTATTTTCAATGGTCAATGGGAGATTTCGTTGAGAGATATTTCTATGACACGAAATATGATATGAAAATAAGTGCATTAATTATTTTGAAGTTGAGTATATCTTACGCCAGACACTTGCATGTCCACTCAAGAAAGTGACTTCCAAAATCATTTTTAAGGGCAATAAGATAAATAGTAAAGCTATTCTTTCTTTTTAAATCTAACCTTGAACTATCTTAAAATCTTTATAAAAAAAAATCCAACCTTGAACAAGTTTGGAGAAACGTCTCATACTTTCATTTAGTTAATTACACGTTCTAATATTTAATTAATATTCCCTTGTTTATCTGACAAAATTGCTGAGGCCCCTGACCTTTATTATGCACAGTCGAAACCATCTAATAAGTTTTGAATCTACATATATCTTATTATCTTATAACATCTTAAACATAAAGGACATTACTTTTAGTCAAAAGTTGGCGTTAGTTGAACGTGAGAGTCTAGCACAAATATTCAGTTATTCTAGAGGTAACATGTTCAATTTATGCTAGACGTGGAAGAGATATAAGTTCTATTTCACAGAATGGGCTGACGTCTCTATAAATAAATGACCATATTTCAATAAAAAGTTAGTACTCATATTTAATTCTATGTTAGTCAAGTCCACTTAGTCGAGCTTTGTTTAAATCTTAAGCAAAGAATTGGCTCCTTTAATTCTAGCCATCGTTCCACAATATTAGACTAGTAACAGAATGTTCCCTCTTTTTGTTCTCCTATTACCCTTTCCTCTTCTCTTCCTCCTTGCAAAACTCAGAAAAAGCCGAAAAAACCTTCCATTTCCATGCCCGAGAAAATTACCAATTATCGGAAATCTGCACCAACTTAGTGCACATCCACACCACTCTCTCCACAAGCTCTCTCTTAAACATGGCCCCGTCATGTTTCTCCAGCTTGGCTCAGTACCAACATTTGTCATCTCTACTGCAGATGCTCTAAGAGAAGTACTTAAAACTAACGATGTCACTTTATCTAACCGACCATCTTTATACGCCGTCAAAAGATACTCATACGGTCTCCTCAGCATATCTTTTTCGCCTTATGGGGAATACTGGCGACAGGCACGAAAAGTATCTATCTCAGTACTACTAAGTGTGAAAAGGGTGCAATCCTTTCACAGAATCAGGGAAGAAGAGGTAGCTAACTTAATTTCTGATATAGTAAAGGCATGCTCTTCATCAAACCCGGTGAATATGAGTGTGGAATTACAAGCTTTAAGTAACAAGATTATTACACGAGTGACATTTGGAGACGGGATCGTTGCTCAAGGATATGGACAAATTTTGGAGGAGACACAACGGGTTTTGGGTGGGCTTTGGCTAGCAGATTACTTGCCATGGTTGGGGTGGATTGATGCATTAACTGGGTTAAGGAAGAAGCTGGAGAAAAACTTTAAAGAATTAGATGAGTTCTACAATCACGTCATAAAGGAGCATATGAGTGGTGGCACTCAGGACCATGATCCCAGTGATTTAGTGCATGTGTTGCTTCAGCTGCATAAGGATCCGTTTCATGGTATGACATTTAGTTCTATGAGCCATGTTAAGGGGATTATAACGGTATGTTTTTTTTTTCTTTACTTAGATTATAATGGTTTGGTTATCTATTTATATTGTCACTGAATCCATCAAATTATGCCTTGTTTTGGTTGAAATCAGTGGATGCTCTCCACCACTTTTCTATTACAAATTATGCCTTTTTAATCAGATTTTAATTGACATAATTTATGATGGGTGTGGGTATTTGGCTATTTGCAATGAAATGCTGTTAATTTGTTATAGGAAATTCCATATGGGCAGTTTGTCTGGGTAAAAAGTTCCATTTAAGGAAAACTATTGACTATTGTGTGGATCTTTTCTTTTTTATTTGGATTTAGGATATGTTCATTAATGGAACTGATACATCCTCGGCCACTCTAACGTGGATCATGACTGAGCTCATGAGAAATCCACGAGTCATGGCCAAAGCCAGAGACGAAGTCCGAAAAATAGCAGGCGACAAGGGAAAGGTCGAAGAACACGAACTCAAAGACCTCGCCTACTTGAAGCTAGTTATCAAAGAGACAATGAGACTGCGTACTCCTGTTCCTCTAGTTTTTCGTGAAACAAGTGAGACATGTGTGATCCAAGGTCATGAGGTTCCCGCAAAAACTAGGGTCATAATCAATGCAAGAGCTATCTCTCTCGATCAAAATACATGGGAAAATCCAGAGGAGTTTTATCCTGAGAGATTTGTAGACAACAATGTTGATTTTATAGGCCAAGATTTTAGTCTTGTGCCATTTGGGCTTGGCAGGCGAAGCTGTCCAGGAATCAATTTTGCATTACCAGTGGTTGAGCTTGCTTTGGCAAACCTCTTGTATTGTTTTGATTGGGAGTTGCCAGCCGGTATGACAAAAGTAGAGTTGGATGTGGAGGAGGAACTGGGGATAGCTGTGCACAAGAAAAATCCTCTTGTTTTGGTTCCTAGACTTTTTCATTGTGTGCAGAATGATTTGAGCTAGCAATAAGAATTTGTAGCTATTATTAAGATAAAGAAATAAATAATGAATTAGAAATCTGCATGTGCAGAGTTCCTGCTAATAAATTGATTCTTGTCTTCTCATTTTTCTTGTTACTACTATTAATTATGATTAACAAGTTCAACTTACCTAAAGCTTAATCGATGGACATAATTCTCATCAATAAGACAATAACACATGCTATTTGGATGCTGATTAAGATTTCTTAATTTTATAGATAGCCCAGACCATTGGATCAATCAAGTAGACTTTGAGCTTTTTAGCTACCTAAAACTGTATTTAAATAGATAACAACATCCAATTGAACCCTTCTTTTGTGAGAAGTTATCATTTTTTAAGGCTGGTTGGAGAATTGCCAAGCTAGCAAATATATATACTATATTGAAAACTGGTTTTGCATCATTACAATATTACAAAAGCGGTACTAGATTAAACTTTTGCTGCTAAACCGATTGAAAATACTCATTCCTATACATCCCGATTCAGATGATAGCCTCAAAACAGAAACTTGAAAAAATACACAAAACATCGTACCGAAACTGTACCAGTGCCCTGTATGACAGAGTGCTAGCTGGACTGGTCACTCTTCCCTGAGAAGAAACTACAAGGCAACATTTCTGTCTTGTCCATGTAAGTATTAGTAACCATCTCTAGTGCCAATGTTATCTCTCCACATCTGGTTTGCAATTCCAGGGCAGCCATCCTTTTTTGCCAGCTTTCAATTTCCACTCTTTCTTTGATTCATTGTGTATTTGTGTGTAAATGCGCTTCTGTTTTTTTTTTGTAGTAATGTGGTCAATTGATGGTGAAGGAAGCTGTTTTTGAAATAGAAGAGAGAGGAGGAGACAAGGTAAATGTCATGTCTGGTCAAACAAATGAAGGAACAAGTGAAGAGTAAAGAAGAGAAAGGAACTGAATCTGATTATTCGAGCATGATATTTTCTACTTTCTATATAATATTGCTATGCTATATGTTAGAGTTAATTTATTACCAAAAAACACTTTCTTAAGTTAGGTGGCTGAATGAAAATATATATATGCAGAAGAGAAGTATACGGCAAGGGACAATTAATTGATTGAAAAAAAGGCAGTCGCCATCACTTTTTCTTTATTGTGTGATTTTTTTTTCAATGTCTTTGTCGTTCTTTTTGTTCAATTTATTTTCCATTTCTACAATTATTACACATTTCCAAAATCTATCAAGATCGGTGCATGACAGTGAGCGAGATGGGATGCTCATGCCATATCTATGTTTGCTTTTTGTTTTTCTACTTCCACATTTTTTTTTCTTCTTTTTTTTTTCTGTAAATGTGTTGCAGGCTTGCAGCTGCAAATTCTCTATTTGTTTATTACAGTGTGCGCATTTTTTTATCCAGTCTGCACTAATTTCATTTAATTCAGTGAAATATTAGACATTACAAGCACTAAGAAGTAAGAACAGAAACAAGAATATAAATATTAAAAGGTAAAGGCGGGCCCTACTTGTTGGTCCATGTACCAGTACATCTATCTGGATTGCAAGGCAAATCGATGAAACGAGGTTAAAGAGAAATGATAGTAAACACATTAGTAATAGTAAAATTGTGTGCTGATTCTCAAGGTTGACAACTGCTAAGGTATCAATGTACCAGTCTGTACCAACGAGAGTGATAATGTATTAAACTTTCCAGTAACCCAAACCTTCAAAGAGAAAAATGTATGAGAAAAAAAAAAAAGAATAACCCACAATGAAGAAGAAATAAGCTAACAAGTGAAGGTACTTTAGCCTAAGCAGTTTGCAGCTGAACCAAGTGCCGTACCTGTCCTGTAGCATGAATGCACCTGTCATTGGAGGTATTATATGTTGGGTAGGTTGTAAAAAGGGTTGTACCTACCAAAAGAAATGTGTGAAAGAGAAAAGACCAGAAAGATTAGAGAGAGAACTGTCAACTTATATCTTTTGGCAACTCTTTCCAAGCCGGATATCCATCTTTCCACCCTTTGTTTGAATTGCATGCAAATATCCCTTTCCATCCCTTTGAATCTAATTAATGTATTATACAACACTTGCTTTGGATAATTGTAAGTTTGTAAGTTGTAACCATACTAATTTTAACTCTTAAATTGATTTGAAGATCAGGAGCAGAAATTAAGGTCCTTACACCAAGAGAAGCTGGATACTAATTTAGACACTAGAACACCTTTGCCGTGCTGCGGTCGTCTGGAAAAACTCAGTATCACGTTCACTGATTCACTAAAGTTAAGCTTGTATTGTACTATTGCTTTTGGAGAGGGAAAACAAAAAACAAAAAAAAAACATGTATACCTCTACTTATAGGCTGAGGCATCACCTTCCACACAGCCCATGCTTTTTGTTTTATAGATTAGATACTGCTCTACTTACCGAATACTCCAAGTTTCCAGTCATCTTACCACAGGTCCACAAGAACTTCCATGGGTATACATGTTTGACGAAATGCCTGAGTGGATGCCATACATTATGACCCATTTCTCCTACTAACCAGCGTGAATCAACCAAAACTATGGTATTAGTTAGCTAGGGATTAGATCGGAAGCTACTTTTGCAGTCATGTAATGTGACCAACTGTTTTTATTTGGACCGCTTGTGTAAACAGGTACGAACCATTTGATGAAATGCCTCAAAGAATACAAAGATAAGTTCCCTTTATTAGCTTCGGTCCCTATCGTATCACTACTTGTTAAGAATCAATTTCCAATTCTTATATCCAACAAAGACAATTATGTGGCCGCCATTGTCATCTCTCTCGCATAGCTTTTGTGCTTATCAGATGCACATTTTGGGAAATATGTACTTGCGTGCATGGACCGTTTTCTTATGAGATCATACTCACCTCGAATTTCTGTGGCGGTGACAGGTGTTTACAATTGGATCACATCTTAGATCGAAACTACATCTTGCATTTAAATAAATTAAAATTAAAATTCAGAACATCATGATAGATTATTCTTTATTATCCATCCACAGCCACAGAAGATTCATCCGTATTTCTAGCTATCCTTCCAACTTTACCAAAAAGAAAAAGGGCATTGAAAATAGTCAGGTCTAGGCCTGTCAAAAGTCAAAACGGAAAAAAATAAGATTATGCCGTCATGTTGAATAGTTAACGGAACACAAAGTGATTTCATTAAGTAAACGAAATGGCAAAAGGAACAGATGCTGGGACGAAATAACACATGTTGTTTACCGAAATAGCATATTTTGTACATGCTGTTTAGTGTTTCATTAAACGGAGTTAACGAAGCGACGAAATCATATCATTTTATTAACGGCACGCAAACGAAGCACCTTGTTCCGGTGCCACTTACCACGTTTGACAGGTCTAGTCATGTCCCATCTTATCTCATCTTATTTTATTTAAATAAATATAAATATATTAAACATCTTTGTTGATCTAAAAAAAGTAGTCAGGTCCCATCTTCAATACGGAAATTGCTTCCTACATGCTCCAAGTTTGGAGATCCACTCCTCTTTACTGATAATATCCTTGCCATTCCTTAATTAAAGCTTCTAATTCATGTTCAAGTTGAAATGCGAAGGACATTTTGGTCTAAAAAAGAGTGAATCTCTAATCTTGGGACGCGTATGAAGCAATTCCCCTTCAATACTCAGCCGAACCATCTTGTTAATAAGTTTGAAATCTACATATCGATCCGAACCGAACTGTTTCGCTTACAAAATGTCTAGAGATGGGCTAATTAACAAACTCAGTAAATATGAGAAGAACCGAACACGGAAATGGGTTGTTCCGCTTCCGTCCCGTTCCAATCGACAGAACAAAAATCTATTCCATTTAACGTTCCGTCCTCCATTTTCTATTGATTTCAGCCCATTTCCGTCCATTTCCGTGTTTCGTTTACGTTCCGTTCGTTTTCTTCATTTTTGTTTCCGTTCCGTTTTCAGAAACAAAATTGATTTCTGTTTCATTTAACGTTCCGTTCGGACAGAACAGAACGGAAACATTCGAAACGGTGGAACATTGACAGGCCCAGGGGATATGGGCTCTTTTCATTCTAAACCTCTTTCTTTTTGTTGCCCAAGATTCCACCTGAATGCCGAAAAGGTTCAGATTTTCATACTAAACTATGTGCATAAAAAAAATAAATAAAATGAAATAACCATCTAATAACTTTGTCATACATACAAAAAAATCAAAACTGAAATTGGAGCATTTTGATTGACGACACAAAGGTAATACAAAAAATCAGGTCCATAAATGAAATTGGAGTTGACTACTGTAAACAAGTTTTCTTCCAATCCGAATGTGTAGCTTTCAGACCTAACTACTCTCAAGATCAAAGAATCTCTTGTTAAAACTCTCCACGCTCTTCTCTCCTGTATAAACTATAAATATTCCTTACAAGCTCTAGCCATACCTTCAAAAAATTAGCCTAATAGAAAAAATGTTGCTCCTGTGTCTCCTATTGCTCCTTCCTATTTTCTTCCTCCTCAGGAAACTCCGAAAAAGCAGAAGGAACCATGTATTTCCATGTCCAAGAAAATTGCCAATTATAGGAAATCTACACCAACTTGGTGTGTTAAGAATTCGAGCGTCTACGCAGCGGAAGTTAGATTTTAGGTTCGAGGAGGCACGATCCAAGTGCAACTTGCACAAGAACCATGCCCCTTAGGGCTAGTCAGCACGAGGATCTCAGTACAACAATCACACAATTTAGATACAAGAGAACACGAGAATTTAATGAGGTTCAGCACCAACTTGGTGCCTACGTCCTCCACACACACGCACACTCTTTTTATTATTTTCTGTTAATGTCTGAGATACATATTACATGGAGAAGATGAATATTAAATAGGAAAACTATCCTATAGAGGCACACACCCCCTTTCCATAATTCCCCATTATTTCTTTCTTTATTTGTTACATTTGGTATTTTATTTACAAGGAAACTATCCCAACATACTAGAACCACACCCCAGGACGTGCCATACACGTATTTCCAACTTTGGTGCAGCCTGGACCTTTCCTTGTATGAAAAACGCGTCTGTTCTGCCAACCATTCGGCTGGACCTGGCCGAACACCTGGCCGAATGCCCTATTTTGATCTTCTATGGCAGCACATACTGCCACACTTCATGTTTTAACACTCTTCCTCAAGTTATACAACTTGTAAGGACAATTTGTCTATTTTTCTTTAATAATTTGTGCCATGCATTCGATCCATAACTTGATCTTTTGCAGAACTTTCTCACACTCCCCCTCAAGTGGACATGTACTGATTTGTCATGTCTCACTTGCATGGAGTGCTGCACACCGGTACACACCGTGTTCTAAGGCACACACCTTTTGTCTTCATTGGCACACACATGCCTTCAAGTTCTTCATTCAAACTTTCCATGAGTCGCACACACGACGACGACACACATCGCCACATGGATCAGTTTATTCACTTGGCACGAGTCACACATCTTGTGCTAGACTCTAGCGCCTTGCAACAAATCATTTTGCCCGGTCCGTGCCCTTCTAGCACGCCCCGTGCACTAAAGCCAAGTAACCCTTTTGCTTTAAGCCACCTTCACCATTCATACCATCACACATGAGAGATATTATTTACTAACCTTATTCCAAATATATTACTCTTAGTCTTCTTCTATCGCATCATATCTTCAACTTCTCCTTTTAATGGTTTTGAATCCTTTGACCTGTCACATGTTAGACTTGAGCATCTTTTGCTTGACTTGCACATGACTTGATCGTTACCTTCTTGGCCATCTTATAGAGCTCATTGCATGACACGATATCCACCCGACTCGAGCACACTTGTGCTCGACCCGAGTATCCCTTGAGTATATCTTCATTACTTGGATTAAGGTCTAAGTCTTGACTCACCTTGACCACTTGACCCAACCTGGACCATATGACATGACTAGAGCCTCTCGTCCATTGATCTCTCATGCTTATTCACTTGATATCCAACTTGGACATCAAATATTTCTCTCACTTCAACTCTCCCCCTGAGAGGGATATTTGGTGGCTTGCATACTTGATTAATTCTTGACTTCACATGCCCTCGACTCGAAGACATTCAACTCCCCAACTTGAAGAGCCTTTCAGACCTAACTTAGGCCTTTCTTCTTGACCTGTCATGGGCCACGTCTTGATTCATACCAAAGATCTCTCTCAATTGTGCTCTCCCCCTGAGAGAGATATTTGGTTACACATGCATCTTCCTTTTTTTTTTCTTGTTGGACCCGACTTGGGCCCTTTTATCTGACCAGATTTGACTACCATCATGATCCAGTGTAGGCCATATCCTCAAAACCCGACTTGGACCATGTTTGTTGTTTCAAAACTGACCACGCCGAACACGTGGCCGAACAGACTCATTATGGACCATTTGACTTGTTCTAGGTTTTCGATTTGGACCCGACTCGAGCCACAACCAATACTTTTGATCAATTGACATGAGACAAATCATTTGGCCTACCATTCGGCCTACCATCCGGCCAAACATACAGCCGAACAGACTTAAATCCAACTAGGATTACTTCATCGACTCGACCTGAGCCTTCAATCTGACCCAACTTGGGTTACTTTGATGTTCTATCTTTGGTCATTTCATCTATTGTCACATTCTTTCTATACCCAAACCATACAATCAACCATACAACAAGATCTTTTCTAAGCAAACCACAACAAACTAGTTTTATTCTGGATAAACCATGGTCACACAACCAACCAACATCTAATCACCTTGTTGATTCAATCTTCCAGAAAAACAAATAAGATACCTTATTTTTATTGTGGCTAGACAGATTTGCTTCTTTATGGTAGATTTGGACTCCAATCACCGCTCATAGGTCACACAACCCAAGCGATACCTCTGTGACAATTTCATACGACTCAAAAACACCTTTAATCACCAGGGACGTGACCGTTCTGGCTCCCGTTCGGCCGAACACACAGCCGAATGCCTCTTTTCTGGTTCCGTTTGGCCGCGCACACAGCCAATAACCCTGTTCTTGATCATGTACGACCGTACACACAGCCGGATAGTCTGTTTTCAACAGTTATGTCGCTGCTCGTGCTCCAAAGTCGATGTAGAAAGCCACTCGAACGGTTGTCTATCTCCATACACCTTTTTGGTTGAAGAAACACCCGCCTTGCACTTGCTTCGAGTCGTTCTTCGCCTTCCATCGCCTTATTTTTATCCTCCCATCTCTGAACCACGCTCTGATACCATGTTAAGAATTCGAGCGTCTACGCAGCGGAAGTTAGATTTTAGGTTCGAGGAGGCACGATCCAAGTGCAACTTGCACAAGAACCGTGCCCCTTAGGGCTAGTCAGCACGAGGATCTCAGTACAACAATCACACAATTTAGATACAAGAGAACACGAGAATTTAATGAGGTTCAGCACCAACTTGGTGCCTACGTCCTCCACACACACGCACACTCTTTTTATTATTTTCTGTTAATGTCTCAGATACATATTACATGGAGAAGATGAATATTAAATAGGAAAACTATCCTATAGAGGCACACACCCCCTTTCCATAATTCCCCATTATTTCTTTCTTTATTTGTTACATTTGGTATTTTATTTACAAGGAAACTATCCCAACATACTAGAACCACACCCCAGGACGTGCCATACACGTATTTCCAACTTTGGTGCAGCCTGGACCTTTCCTTGTATGAAAAACGCGTCTGTTCTGCCAACCATTCGGCTGGACCTGGCCGAACACCTGGCCGAATGCCCTATTTTGATCTTCTATGGCAGCACATACTGCCACACTTCATGTTTTAACACTCTTCCTCAAGTTATACAACTTGTAAGGACAATTTGTCTATTTTTCTTTAATAATTTGTGCCATGCATTCGATCCATAACTTGATCTTTTGCAGAACTTTCTCACATGGTGCACATCCACACCATTCTCTCCACCAGTTATCTCTCAAACATGGCCCCCTCATGCTTCTCCAGCTTGGCTCGGTACCAACACTTGTCATCTCTACTGCAGATGCTCTAAGAGAAGTACTTAAAACAAATGATTTCTCGAACCGACCATCATTATATGCCGCCAAAAGATACTCGTATGGTTTTCTCAACATTTCTTTCTCTCCTTATGGAGAGTACTGGAGACAGGCGCGAAAAGTATGCATCTTAGAACTACTAAGTGTGAAAAGGGTTCAATCCTTCGGCAAAATCAGGGAAGAAGAGATAGCTAACTTAATTTCTGGTATAAAAGAGGCATATTTTTCTTCAAAATCAGTGAATCTAAGTAAGGTATTGCAAGATTTAAGTAACAGGATTGTTACAAGAGTGACATTTGGAGACGAGATTGCTGCCCGAGGATATGGTCAAATTTTGGAGGAGAGTCAACGGCTTTTGGGCGAGTTTTGGGTGGTGGATTTCTTACCATGGTTTGGGTGGATCGATGCTTTGACCGGATTAAGGAAGAGACTGGAGAAAAACTTTAAAGAGTTAGATGAGTTCTTTAATTACGTCATAGAGGAGCACATGAGAGGTGGCTCTGCTGATCATGAACCCTGTGATTTGGTGCATGTGTTGCTTCAGCTGCACAAAGATCCGGCTTATGGTAGGACGTTTAGTTCGATGAGCCATATTAAGGGGATCATAATGGTATTATTTTCTTTAATTAGATTATAATTAACAGATTGTTTTTCTAGTTGTCTGATTAGTAAATTAATCCATCCAGTTTTTCTTTTTTTTGTTATAATATTTAGAACCTTAATCAGTTGTTGTTAACATATAGCATGATGGCTTGATTATTAAAAAGTTAAATGTTCTTTGTTATAGGAATTATATCAGGGCAGTTTCTCAAGGCAAAGCTCCACTTTATGTATGTAAGACAAATGATAACTTAATCCGGCATTCATCTAGTTAATTAATTACCTTTTCAATGGTATGGTTTTAATGTTCCACATATTTTAGTAGGTAAGAAAAACACATATTTTACTGGCATGGTAAACAACTTGATCCATAGTTCTTTCTAGCTAGTATCTCACTTGGTAATGTACATGACTCTTTCATTATCTAATTTTAACGCAGTGCAGTAGGCAGTTATCGCCTATGGGCTCTCAAAATGTAAAAAAACAAAAAACAACAAAAAGAAGAACAAAGAAGAAAACAAAAATGACGCAAACTATTGCATGTATATATGTAATGGTCTTCCTTTTGTTTTAACTTTTATAGGATATGTTCTCTGCTGGAACGGATACATCCTCCGCCACTCTAACATGGATCATGACTGAACTCATGATAAATCCACGAGCCATGGCCAAAGCCAGAGATGAAGTCCGAAAAATAGCTGGAAAGAAAGGAAAGGTCGAAGAACATGATCTCCAAAACCTCATCTACCTGAAGATAGTTATTAAAGAGACGATGAGACTGCACCCTCCTGCTCCTTTGTTAATTCCTCGTGAAACAACTGAGACGTGTGTAATCCAAGGTCGCAAGGTTCCTCCAAAAACTAGGATTATCATCAATGCAAGGTCTATTTCTCTCGACCCAAATACATGGGAAGATGCCGAAGAGTTTCGACCTGAGAGATTTATCGATAACAATGCAGATTTTAGAGGCCAAGATTTTCGCCTTGTGCCATTTGGAGTTGGCAGAAGGAGCTGCCCAGGAATCAATTTCGCATTGCCAGTGGTTGAGCTTGTTTTAGCTAACCTTTTGTATTGTTTTGATTGGACATTGCCGGCTGGTATGACCAAAGAAGAGTTGGATCTGGAGGAGGAATTGGGGATAACTATGCACAAGAAAAATCCTCTTGTTTTGGTGCCTAGACTTTTTCAGTGATATATGTAGATATTAATATGATAAAGAAGTAACAACTGAAAAATATCTGCAAGTACAAATTTCCTGGTCATAAAAACATGCTTGTATTTTTTTTTCACAATTTTGTGTTATGATTATCGAGTTCAACTTACTTTTTGATTGAAGTCTTTGAGTCCTGGCATCATGCATATGCTATATATTTCTTTTGTCTATTTCCTTCAGGGTAGCTTGCAATTATTTTCAGTCTAGTTTTTAGAATTTTATTGAAGGCATGGACGCATGCCACCTTGCAATTTTAAATTAAGCTAAAAGACAGGTGTGCAAAAGCTTATTCACAAGTAAAATGAGAGAAAAGCTTTATTTTACCTTCTTTTTGCTTTTTAAATACCTCCTGTAATTTTTTTTAATCATTATTTCCTTTTCTTAGTTTTTCCATTTTTTCTTCATTTCTTTCTAGTAATCTAGTAAATTTATTTTACTTTTAAGTTTTAATTCATAAAATTTATCGTCCTCTTGCTTTCAAAAAAAAAAAAAAATGAGAGAAAAGGCACTAAACAAAACAAAAAGTTACAGAATGAAAATCCTATCCGAAACGCACACTTGCACTATTCACTAGGCTGCCATGATCCATTTTCGCATTGCGTCCCAAATTTTGAATGCTGCCTCATCCAAGATCGAATTCTTATTCTGAAAGATTGTCTAATTAATTTCTAATCTTCCCAATTTTCCAAACCGTTGCTAAGAAAAAATTGTGTCCCAAGTACATCTTCATCTGATGACGTTTGTTCTTAGATATTCAGGGTCCAGAAAGCACCGTGGTTGAGTGATCAGGACTAATTCTGATGTCGAGTTGCCTTCCCAAAAGTTGCCCAAAGTGTCGTTGCGTGAATGCGTGTTGGCATAAAGATGCGTCCCTGATTCTAAGATTTCATGTTATTAGCTAGGCGGTTTCATTTTTCTCCTCCATGCTATCGACTTCATGCATCTCTTGTAATCAATCAGACGTTGATACTGAAAATTAAGGACATACCAATCGGTAACTAGTAAAAAAAAATTAAATAAAATGACTAATCGCGCGATGGACATAATTTTCATCAATAAATCGCGCTATAACATCTATAATACAATTTTTTTTAATAAAAATAATTCATATTAAAATTTTACATATAATTACATTAGTAATAAATTTTAATAAAATAACAATGTAATTTTGGGATTCAAATCCAAAACAGATTTCGGCCCACGAAATTGATGACGTCTCAACATATTGGGCCATTTCGGGTTGTAAACCCCGAAATCAACATCTCCGAGAAAAAAGACAAATCAAGGTTCAAAACCCTGAATTGATCTATTCTTTTTTCTTTTCTTTTTTTTTTTTTTTTGTACTTTGCACTTTTACCCATTATATTTACAACAAAATAAATAATGCATTTAATAATTTATAATTAAAAATGAAAATAAATAAATTATGGCATATTTCAAATTTGGAGAAATGCTAAAATCCAAGTGATATGGACGAAGGGTTCCGTCAAACCTGATGTCATCTCAAATTCAGAAGTTGAAACAATTGATCTGAACCGTTCAATGTGTACATCATATGAAATTTCTTTGCTGATCAAATGTCATATTTAATTTTTTTTTTAGAAAATTCTTAATCTAATTAATTCTAAACCCTCCAATAATGACAATTTTTAAAAATCTAAAAGAATACTTAAAAAATTTTAAAAAGTAGAATTTAGTCAAGATGGAGATTTCAATATGAGGAACATATTGAAAGGTTTGGATCAATCATTTGAGCTTTCAAATTTGAGATTTAATCAGGTTTGACAGAGCGATCTGTCAAATTGCTTCAATCGTCGCCAAACTATTCATATTTGGTATTGTTGGTTAAACATTTTCTCTCGATTTGCCGATTTGCAAAACAACACCGAAACTCTTAAACTAACATCTCTTTTTAGTGCTTTATAGCTAGATTTATTGAAGAATGGATTAAAGCAAGTGTGGCACTTAGTTTGGAGCTTCAAGAGATTGCTTTGGTCTAGTTAGAATCAGTAGTTTAGGTTTAATTAAACTCTAAACTAATCTCAATCAATTTGCTGGTAAAATGCTCAGTTTTTCTGTCCAGCGTCATACAACGCCAGTTACCGTTACACAACGCAGAGTTAATTCGCTCTTAAATTGCAAAATCTCTGACAAGGTTGGAACAGCGTTACACAACGCTAGGTAGCGTTGTGCAACGTTAGTTCATTTGTTTTTAAACCAGTTAAATCTATTATTTCCCCTTGTCAGAACGTTGTGCAACGCTAAGTAACGTTACACAACATTTCCGCTCCTATGTTGTGTAACGCTATTCAGCGTTGTACAACGTAGTCATGAAGCAGGCGACTCTGCATTGCTCAGACATCGATCTGCATCGATGCTGCATGCATGCTGCTATGTTCCATGCATCGTAGCGTTGTGTAACGCTCTAAACTACGCTCAGACATCGCTCATTTGCTCTGGACGCGTAGTGCAACACTGAATAGCGTTGTGCAACGGCGACGTTGTGTGACGCCAGTCAGCATCGTATGACGTTCTGACAATATTGTTTGAGTTTGTCAGTTCTGCCTTGTTCCTTTTCTTGACTTCGTTGTGTAACGCTACCAAGCGTTACACAACGCTTTGACAAGTTCCAACGGAACTGTCGAGCTTCTGCTTTGGATTTTTGCTGAAGCGTTGTGCAACGCTATACAACGTTACACAACGCTCTGACAACTCACAACGTTATTGTCTGTGACCGTTTGATTTTTCAACGGCTATTTCTGCGTTGTACAACGCCATATAGCGTTGTATAACGGCAGAGTCTGTTTTGACTGGTTTTTGGAGCTGTTGGCGCCCTCTATATATATGGGGCCTCTTGGAACTGTTTAGACACTTTTTTGAAACCTTTGAAACTCCTCCCTTTTGAGCTCCAACCAGTTAGACATTACTCTCTCTTGTGTTTGAGCATTATTTTAGCAAAATCATTGAGATTAGAGTGTGCAAAACCAATCCACTAGTGTTAATTGCTAGATTTGTTGAGTGATTTGGTTAGAGCCTCAATCCTTTGAGTGTTTGAGATTGTTTAATTGAGTTAGGCCAATCCACCTTGAGAGTGATTGTAACAAGGTGATTTGGTTCGAATTTGTAGTCCCGTTCGTGTGGAATTGAACGGAGCGCGCCCATTTCGAGGTTGCGGAACTCCCGGAGACGTACGACTAAGGCTAGCACTTCCTAGCGGGTCGGAACTCCGTAATATATCGCGTGTCACTTCTTCTCTTCTCTCTTTACCTTTCTTGAATTGTGAATTGCTTGTGCTTTGATTGTTTTTGTTGGCACAAGTTTGAATTGAACCAAATATTGACCATACCGGTTTAGAACTTTGTTTTTGTGCCTATTCACCCCCCTCTAGGCCTTTAAATTAGGGACAACAGGTATATTATAAAACTTATATATTATGACGTACTATATTTAATATATTTTTTACTATAATTTATATATTTAAATTTTTATAATATATAATATTGAAAATAATTAGAATAATTTTGCAATGATAAAAAAAAGTTAGAATTATCAGAACATAAAACGAATAAAAGTTATTAAATTATCTTGAATTTATTCACTGATAACCTAACTTTGTTAATTAAAAAAAATTATCTAAATTATTTTGAAAATAATTTAAACCTCCATAATTTGAATAATTTTATAATAATAATAATAATAATAATAATAATAATAATAATAATAATAAATTAGAATTAGCATCGAATAAATTCAAAATAATATATTAAATTGTATTGGTTTTATTTTACTGATAACCCTATTTCTTTATTATTACATAATTATCTAATTATTTTTAAAATAAATTATATAATCTATCTATTTATATATATTATAGTTATTTATAATATATAAATTATACAATATTTCAAATATAGCATATTTTATAATTAATTTATTTTAATTTTTATTGTAATTACTAAAAGTAATTTATGTTACAAATATCTAAATTATAAAGGTGAAAGTGCAAAAAAAAAAATGAATCATTTTATGGTTTTGAAACCTGATTTTTTTTAAAAAAATTTTCATGAAAATGTTGATTTCGGGGTTTGGAACCCCAAGGGGTCCAATCTGTTGGCACAATAGCAATTTTGGGGTTTTACATACCAAATTTTGTTTCGGGGCTTTGTACCTCGAAATTACATAGTTATTTGTTAAACTTAAATTAGTAATATAATTATTGTCTACATTTTTATATGAATTATTTTATTACAAAAAAAACGTCTATAATACTTGGAACAAGAAAGCCCATTGTTTATTGAACCTTATTTTTGACTTTTGAGACTTATAAATTCCTAATCTTGGACTTTTAACTTGTACCAAATACTGTTTGTAAATAATAAATAGATAAATACAGCCCATTAAACCCCTCTTGTGGGTGGTCGAGGCAGAGGCGGTGTATATAGGGGCTATCAGACTGATTTGGATTTTGGAGAAGAGAAAATCGAATTGGACTTGAGACCTATGTTGCATGGGTGCGGGTGCGGGGATTCGATATTTTTCAAAAAGTTAGGATATGAAAATATATATAAAGTAATAAAGAAATCACATTTTATATAAAAATTTTATAGTTCAACTATCACTATACGGTGTGTTTGGATGAGCCGGGAATAGAGAATAGGAATAAGGAATTTCGATCTGCGTGCTTATTCTTATTCTTGTGCAACACAAACAACACAAGAATAAAGAATAAGAGTCCTTATTCCTATACTAACAAAACTATGGTATAAGAATAAGGAATAAGGATAAGCACGCAAACCAAAATTTCTTATTCCTATTCCCTATTCCCGGCTTATTCCGTTGCATCCAAACACACCCATAGTGTATCCAATTCAAAAATGTATTCAAAATATACTTAACAAAATGAATCTAACGTATATCTTGACAAATTTAGACCACACCATCGGTTAAACGCATTAAAATAATATGATAATATCGGGGACCACATCAATGACAACTTAAGTGCCTTCGTTGACTTCATTTTTATTGATCATTGAGAGATTTCATCGAGAGATATTTTTATGATGTGAAAATAACTGCAATAATTTTGAAGTCGAGTATATATCTTACGCTAGAGAATGAAGACATGTCCTTTCAAGAAGTGACATCCAAGATTATTTTGAAGGAAAACAAATGAACAGGAAAGCTATTCTTTCTTTTTAAATCTAACCTTGAACAATTTAGGACAAAGGTCGATGAAAGAAATTGGAGTTGACTGCTGATTTAACTATCATAATTCATTTTTTTTTATAAATAATGTCAACTGTAAACAAGTTTTCTTCTAATCCGAATATGTAGCTTTCAGACCTAGCAACTCTCAAAACTAAAGATTATCTTATAAAAAAATCTCTTCGTCCTCTCTCTCCTGCACTACAAATATTCCTTACTGGCTCTAGCCATAGCTTCAAAAACTTAATTAGCCTAATAAAAAATGTTGCTCCTGTGTCTTCTCCTATTGCTCCTTCCTATTTTGTTCCTCCTTACAAAACTCCGAAACAACCGAAGGAAACATCTATTTCCATGTCCAAGAAAATTGTCAATTATAGGAAATCTACACCAACTTGGTGCACATCCACACCGTTCTCTCCACAAGTTATCGCTCAAACATGGTCCCCTCATGCTTCTCCAGCTTGGCTCGGTACCAACACTTGTCATCTCAACTGCAGATGCTCTAAGAGAAGTACTTAAAACAAATGATTTCTCGAACCGACCATCTTTATATGCTGCCAAAAAATACTCATATGGTTGTCTCAGCATTTCTTTTGCTCCTTATGGGGAATACTGGCGACAGGCGCGAAAAGTATGCATCTCAGAACTACTAAGTGTGAAAAGGGTCCAAACTTTTGGCAAAATCAGGGAAGAAGAGGTAGCTAACTTAATTTCAGGTATAAAAAAGGCATGCTTTTCTTCAAACTCAGTGAATCTAAGTAAGGTATTGCAAGATACAAGTAACAGGATTGTTACACGGGTGGCATTTGGAGACAGGATTGCTGCTCAAGGATATGGTCAAATTTTGGAGGAGAATCAACACCTTTTGGGCGAGTTTTGGGTGGTGGATTACTTGCCATGGTTCGGGTGGATCGATGCATTGACCGGATTAAGGAAGAGGCTGGAGATAAACTTTAAAGAGTTAGATGAGTTCTTTAACCACGTTATAGAGGAACATATGAAAGGTGGCTCTAGCAATCATGAACCCTGTGATTTGGTGCATGTGTTACTCCAGCTGCACAAAGATCCAGCTTATGGTACGACATTTAGTTCGATGAGCCATATTAAGGGGATCATATTGGTATGTTTTGCTTTAATTAGATTATTATTAATGGCCTGATTTTTCTATTTGTCTGGTTAGTGTATTAATCCATCCAGTTTTGTTGATTTTGTTATAATTTGTAGAACCAAAATCAGATTTTGTTAAAATATAACATGATGGCTTGATTATTAAAAAGTTAAAAATGCTCTTTGTTATAGGAATATATCAGGGATCGAAGTTTCTCAAGGTAAAACTCCACCTTGTAATTAGGATTTAGGCAACCATATACAAGTGCCTTTTTCCACAATTTCTTAATCAATTGGTTTACCGTTTACATTCATAGATTTATACGGTGCTATGTGGTTAGATATATGCTGAAATAAGCACAGCAAATTAACATAAAATGTGCATCTTGCAGTTCTCTAATTTATTGATTTATGTAAGAGAGACAACAACCCAATCCGGCTTGCAATATCTAGTTAGTTACCTTCCAATGGTATTTTTTTATTGTTTGATCATCGTGAAAAAAAATCAGAACATATTTTACTGGCATGGTAATCAACGTGATCTGCAGTTATTTCTAGCTAGGATCTACTTGGTATATGTACATGACGTTTATCTAATTTAATTTAGTGCATTGCAGTAGCAAGTAATAGCCTATGTGCTCTAAAAATGTATAAAAGAAAAATCAAGAAAAGGAAGAACCATAGAAGAAAACAAAATGACAAAAACTTGCGACTATACGTGACGGTTTTCCTTTTGTTTTGTAGGATATGTTCGCTGCTGGAACTGATACATCCTCCGTCACTCTAGCATGGATCATGACTGAACTCATAATAAATCCACAAGCCATGGCCAAAGCCAGAGACGAAGTCCGAAAGGTAGCAGGCAAAAAGGGAAAGCTCGAAGAACATGATCTCCAAAACATCTCCTACCTGAAGCTTGTTATTAAGGAGACGATGAGACTACACCCTCCGGCTCCTTTGCTAGTTCCTCGTGAAACAACTGAGACATGTGTAATCCAAGGTCGCGAGGTTCCTCCGAAAACTAGGATTATTATCAATGCAAGGGCTATTTCTCTTGACCCAAATACATGGGAAAATCCAGAAGAGTTTCGACCTGAGAGATTTATTGATAGCAATGCAGATTTTAGAGGCCAAGATTTTCGTTTTGTGCCATTTGGAGTTGGCAGAAGGAGCTGCCCAGGAATCAATTTCGCATTACCAATGGTTGAGCTTGTTTTGGCTAACCTTTTGTATTGTTTTGATTGGGCGCTGCCGGCCGGTATGAACAAAGAAGAGCTAGATCTGGAAGAGGAACTGGGGATAAGTGTGCGCAAGAAAAATCCTCTTGTTTTGGTGCCTAGACTCTTTCAGGGAAATATGTAGTTAACATGATAGAGAAGTAACCACTGAAATAATCTTGCATGTGCAAACTTCCTGGTCATAAAATCTTGCTTCTATTTTTTATTTTTGTTTTTATTTATTATTATTATTTTTTTTTTTTTTGCATCTTTTGATGTTATGATTATCGGCTTATCGCTTTCAACTTACTTTATGAAAGAAGTCTGAGTGATGGCATCATGCGTATGCCATTTCTTTTGTTCATTATTTTCGTCAGGGTTGTTTTCAATTATTTTTTGTCTAGATTTTTTTATAGCTCTTAGCTAGTAGTTTGCCTTCATTTTCCTCCATGCTCTTAACTTCATGCATCTCTTGTAATGAATAAGACTTTGCTAATGAAATGGAAATATCTACTACAGGTAGCTCGTCCAAAAATAATAATAAAAAAATAAAAGGCCTAATTGTTGAGAAAATAAAGAGATTTAGGAAATAAAATAAAATAGAAGTGATGTAATTTAGGAAAATAAAAAGAAAAAAGCCATATTTTATCTATTTATAGGAAATGACCGTTAGGCATCTATTATTGTGTACCAACGGCGTACTAGTGACTAGGTAACGGTTACATATTAGAAGGCTTATAAATACATGTAAACATTGATGTAAAGTTAGATAGAATCAATAAAATTAAATATCCAAATCTCCACAAAACTTAATACTAATCGATGGATATAATTTCTTTAAGGCAGAATGACATGCAACCAATTACCATTGGGCATTTTTTTTTACTGAGAAAAGACATAACAAAGTTACAGAATTAAAGCTCAAAGGAAAATAAAGAAGTGAAAGAAAGAAAACTTGAAACACCCAAAAAGGATGGACATGTTTTTATCAATAAATCGCACTACAAAATCAGTAATACTTGGAACAAGAAAGACCATCAGTCCATCAGTCCATTTATCCGGGGCTGATAAGTACAATCAATCAGTCACACAATCATATACTAAAAACGAAAAAGGAAAACGCGTTCCTCTCTAACCGCGCGCCCCTTACGCGACTTCACTCTCACCTCGCGTCACTCTCACCCTGTCTCACCCCCTCGTCGTCGCCCTCAGCCATCGCGCCATCCCGTCGCCGTCGCCCTCAGCCATCGCGCCTTCTCATCGCCGGCGCGCAACCCTGCCGTTGCCGTCGCGCAGCCCAGCCCTGCCGTCGCCGTTGCCTAGCCCTGCCGTCGCCGTCGCGCAGCCCTCCCGTCGCCGTCAACCAGCCCTGCCGCGCAGCCCTGCCGTTATCAGAATCAGAAATTAAATATTATTTGCTCTCTCACTTATATTAAATACTTCCTTATTACTAATTATTTACTCCCTTATAGTTTTTAGTTACTCCCAAGCAACAGTAGAATCAGTTCTTAATATTATTTACTCTCTTATAGATATTAGATACTCCTTCTATACTAGTTATTTACTCCCTTATAGCCATTTAGTTACTCCTAAACAACAACAGAATCATATATGAATATTATTTACTCCCTTACTTATATTAAATACTTCCTTATTACTAATTATTTACTTCCTTATAGTTTTTAGTTACTCCCAAGCAACAGTAGAATCAGTTCTGAATATTATTTACTCCCTCATGCATATTAGATACTCGTTGTATATTAGTTATTTACTCCCTTATAGCTATTTAGTTACTCCCAAACAACAGTAGAATCAGATATGTATATTATTTACTACATTGTATATATTAGTTACTCTCTTATACTGATCAATTTCCTCCCTTACAGTAATTTAGTTACTCCCAAAAAATAGCATGAATGTATTTACTTCCTTATACATATTAGATACTCCCTTACACAGATTAATATCATCCCTTATAGTAATTTAGTTACTCCCGAATTGTAACAGAACTAGATCTAAATCTCTTTATTCTTCTTATCCTTCTTTCTTCCTCAACCAGATCTGATCGGTATATGAGAGGGAGCAGTGAGGGGAGGTGGACGTGGAGGTGAGACGGAGGAGACGAGAGGCGGAGGAGAGGAGAGGCGGATGCGAGGCGGAGGCAGAGGAGAGGCGAGGTGAAGCGGAGGAGAGGCGGAGGAGAGGAGAGGCGGAGGAGAGACCGACGTGAGGAGAGGGGAGCGAAGGAGGTGGTGGAGATTTGATTCGGAAGTGGATCTGAGGTGGTGTGGGTTTGATTCGCAGAGAGTGAGGGTGAAGGTGAGAGTGAGGGTGAGAGAGATAGCGTTCTGATTGCGTGATTGCAGAAGGTGTTGATTACTCAAGTAATTCTCTCCATTTATTGAACCTGTTTTAGACTTTTAAAACTTAAATAAAAAAGCGCAGTCTTGGGGTTTTAATTATAGCAAGTAAATAGATAAAAACAGCCCATAAAAAAAAACGGAACGAGCCCATAATTATTGTCCGAGAAGATAATGTACTCTCTCTCTGCTCTCTACTCTCTAGTCTCTACTAGTAGCGAGTGAGCGAGTCTAGTGAAAAGCCTTTCCAGCTTTTCCTGTGAAACATTCCAGCGTGAAATTCTTTGCACCATTGACAAAGATGCAAGCTTTGACGCACCACGTCACCACCGCCGCCTCTTTTGCCTCTCCAAAGGGCCGATTTCGTAAAGTCGGGAGCAGTACCGGTGTTATCGATCCTCGCTTGGCGTGCAGTTCCAGGGTATTCATCTCTTTTCTCAGATTTCAATTTCGTTCCTTTCTTTCTTTCTTTCTTTGGTTCTATTATCGTTAACTGTAAATGCACTTATGTTTTCATTTTTAGTAGAAATGTGGTCGATTGGTTGTGAAGGCAGCTGTGGTTGAAGGGGAAGAGGAGGAGACGAGGCAGGCTAAAGAGATGGCTGCCGCTAAGAAAAGATGGGATACTCTGGTAATATATTTGTATTTCTTTTGGTTTTTACTTTTTTTGGTAAACTGCGTTGAATCTGCAAATGTTGTTACTGGGCAAGCACTTTTGTCCTTGTACTCTGATATTAGTGAAATTTTAGAAATTACAAGTACTAAGAACAGAAATAAGAGTATAAACCCTATGAGGAAAGGATGGGTTCCAATTGGTTGTCCTTGTACCAGTACATGTATCAGCAAAAGGTGAACCCATGAAGTAGAAACCAAGAAAACAAGGAAAAAGAAAATTGGTAGTGAAGTTTGTAGCAGAATACTGTGTATAACAATGGTTGATAACTGCTGAGGTATTATTACCAGTCTATACCAAGGAGCAACATATGTTTGTTGCTTCAACTCAATTACTCAAAATTATGCTGAACCTACCAGTGGCCAAAAGCTTCCGAATGAAAAAAAAAAAAAAAAAAGAAGTAGAAGCATGAAAAAAAAAAGGAAATTAAGCAGACAGCAAGAAAGAAGTAGGCTGTGAAGGAAGTGAAGGTACTTTAGCCTTTGCAGTTTGTAACTTAACCAAGTATCATTTCTCTCCTGTACAATGAATGCCATATAGCTGAATGCACCTGTCATTGGAGGTACTATATGCTGGTAGGTTGCTTAAAGGGTAGTACTACCGCAACTAGCCTGCTCGCTCTGCCCTCCTTCCAAAAGGAAAGCAGAAAAGAGACAAGACCAGAAAAAGGAGAGAAACCTGACAACTTCCATTTGGTGACTTTTTCCAAGCCAGCCTTACGCCTTTCCACCCATTGTTGCATGGCAAATGTCCCTTTCGAGCAGTTTCAATCTAATTTATCCTACAACACTTGCTTTGATGGCTTTTAAATTAGGAGTAGATAAAGCCTTCCAGTTTGAATAATTGTGTAAGTTTGTAACCATACTAGCTAAATGTGATTCTTATAATTAAAAGATCAGGGAGCAGAAAATTAAGGTCCTTACACCAAGGGAAGCTGGATATGCAACTCAACTTTCAAACAAAGTCCTGCTTGATGTTCGTCCCCCAAGTGAGCGCAACAAGGTACACCCTTTTTTTGGTATATGACTATATGTGTGCCTGCACTCACATGTGTGTGTTTCTCTTTATGTGTTTGTGTAAGCTTATTTTGAAATTTTATCAGTTTTTTACCTTTTGTAACAGGCATGGGTCAAAGGCTCTGCATGGATACCAATCTTTGACGTAGATAATTCTCTTGACCTTGGAACCATTTCAAAGAAAGTCACAAATTTTGCTATGGGTAATTCTGACAAACACCTTTCTTGTTATTATATTTTTTAGATGTTGGCTGTACATGAAACTATTGATGTCTGCTTTTCTGTTATTTTTGTCTGTAAGAGGGATTGATCCTAGTCACCAGCTCGTAGTCAGATTCGATTAGAATTCTTTTCTACCATAAAGCAGAACTTCTTATGAGAAAGTTCTGATTTTCATTTGTCTCTTGGGATTTGTAGTTCTTTATACTTCAGTGTGTAGAAAATTTGGATTTACTAAATGGCTTAGGGGAAAATAAAAAGATAAAGTTCCAATAGAAAATTATTTGAGTACTTTGTTAGAATAACTGTTCTTCACCCCCCAAAAAATTGTTTTTTAGAGAAAAACTGAAACACAAAAGCTTGGCATGAGAGGGGGAATGCATTGAAGTTGACTTACTGACTTATTACTCTCTCTTTACAAGAGATTAATTATCATTTTACCTCTGTTAGATTTCAGAACTGTGAAACCATAACAGGAACTTAGGATGAAGAAAAAGTTTCTTTGTTATGCTAACTGCTTGTCCTAATATCATGTGCATTTAGTTTAGAAAGTTTCTCTGACCTTTATTTCTAAAGAATTGTTTTCTTCAAATGATGAGTAGGAGGCTGGTGGAGTGGCAGCCCGACATTGGCTTACAACAAGTATGTATTATCTTATGATTACCAATGTTGAAACTCAAGTAACTTAATACTCATCTCAAGACAAGAGCCTTTTGTCCCAAACAAGTTGGGGTAGGCTAGAAATGACACCCCAATCCTGGTCATTTCTTATATATATGGCTGAGTTTTTACGCTGGCTCTCCAAGCCTATCGCAAGCATGCAGGCTTGAACTCTGGACCTCTTAGAAGAGAGCCCAGTGCTCATCTATTTTACTGAAAAGTTATATGGTAGGGATTTCATTTCGAAGATTGAGGAGAAATTTCCAAAAGATGCTGATATCATCTTAGTTTGTCAGAAAGGACTGAGGTTTGGCTCATATACCTGTCTTCCTTATTGCTTTAGTTAGAAGCTAATATACTCCAAACTTTTGCCCGAATATATCCAAATTGGAATATAATCCTCAGAAAATCCGTAAATGAGAAAAGGTAGACCTATAAGCAAAGATGAATCCGTTAATCACATATACCACTCCAGAACCAAGTACATGCCACTGGCAGGACCTAATTGTTACACTTTTACCCTTGCTTGGTTAGAACAGTATTTTTATGTCAGACCCGATATAGCTACAAAACACTTAACTGTATACAACAACAACTAAGCCTTTTGTCCCAAACAAGTTGGGGAAAATACTTAACTGTATGACCTGAAAAAAAGAATAAATAAATAAAACAAAAGATGACTTGTTATAAGAAGCAAATGAACCAGAAATATCTGTTTTCTAGACTTTATCCCCATTGAAATGTTTTTATACTTTACCAATTATATAAAGTTTTCCTGTTAAAGAGGATTTAATTTCAATCTGCTACGATATTTGAACTGATCACAACCTAACATCCTTAACCTGTATCTTTTGAAATGTGTAGATCTCTTGCAGCTTGTGAACAGCTATATAATGCTGGTTTTCAGAACCTTTTTTGGGTGCAAGGAGGTTTAGAGGCTGCTGAAGAAGAGGTATGTAAAAATGAATTTTTAACTGGTCAAGTCTGGGTCCATAACAAACAGTACAAAATAGTGAATTGATACAGACTGTGTTCAGTTTTTGTTTAAATTCTTATGAGTATTTGTAGTGTTCTTTTAAGGCTTTAGGATTTGGTCTGTACATAGAGAAGTCCTTTCTGTTAGGGATATTGTTATCCTTATATAGTAATGTATATTATTATCGGATCTCTAATAACCGGTACAAACTTTCTTGATGGCAGCGACTTAATTTTTTGTTTTCTTTTGTTGTGTTGTTTCTTTACTTGCTCTCTTTCTTTGCTGTACTTACCCTTGATTATTATTTATCTTCCTTAGATGACATCTTTTTTCCCCCCTTTTATCTGGTATTTTGGTTGTTTGTCACAGTGGTGTTACCAAATAACTGCATTTGTTATCTTATAGTCTCCTAGTTTAGTTAAAAGATTTTTTTACTTAAATGCCGCTCATAAAACAGGACTTCCAGCGTGAGGGCACACAACCGTTCAAACTTGCTGGTGTTGGTGGTGTTTCAGAATTTTTTGGGTAATATACTTCCTAATAAAGAATGAAACCCTTCTGCTTTGCTAGTATCCTGTGACCATGTTACTGCAAGTACAATGGAAACATATCTTAATCTTTATTTGGTGTTAGGATGATTTGTATTAAATGAAAGGGAGAATTAGGCAAAGTTGGACTTAGAGGCTTCAAACTGGAAAAAGGGAAAATATAGATACACATGCTTGGGTATTGGTATGGGGAATCTTTGGCACCATCAATAGTGTCAAACCTGCAGTGAGAATTATTATTTTTTTATTTCATCTCTTACTTCCACTATTTCGACAGATGGACTGATCAGCAACGAGCATGGGCTGCCAAGGAGGGATGGGGCTACCGTTTGAAATTTACTGGCCGATTGGTAAGTTGATTCTGATATTATAAATGAACAGTAAGGGAAAAGATAAACAAACGCTTATTCTTTAAGCAATACTACATAGATGTGAAGTTGAGCAAACTGCATTCTGAATATGCAGGTTGGACTTATTGTTTTAGTAGACGCAATATACCTTGGTGCTCAGAGGCTGGGCCCACTACTTCAGGAAATGTCCTCTCACTGATAGGAAGACCCCACCAAGCTTTTTGTGGCATTCAGCTGCGGATAATTTTGTGAATAAACTTTTTACTTTTCTCTCATCACTTGCCAGTTTTTTGGGAAATTAGTTTTGTATGCTGCATTTCTTGTTAGTTTGTTTTTTTGCATGCATGCTATATTTTTAAAGATCAGATTTGTATGCCCCCCCCTCCCCCCAATTATTCGTTAGTTTGTAAATTTTGCATGCGCTGTGATTTCATAAGCAGTTGCAATCAGCTTGTACTAAAAATGGACATTCATAAGTCATAGAAATCATCGCTGTTTTTGTAATAGTTTTGCTGTCGACATGTCATAAATGATTGTAGATGCTTCAAATTCCAAGAATCACCTACTGGCTATTTGTTTCTCATGATTCATAGGCCTGTCAAACGTGTTAAAAAAACACGGAAAAGCCCCAAATCGTTACTTTTTTTGTAAAAAAAAATGGTATACAAAATCATTTTGTTAACCGTTTCGTTTCGTGTCATAATTCTGTTTCGTTTACCGTGCTAATTTAGAAAATACACATGTAACGATTTGAAATGAAGCTGAAACAATCGAAATGGTACAATTTGGTGTTCCGTCAGCCGTTTCGTTTCAGGATACAAAACATTTCAGCATCTCGTTAACTGTTTTGTTTATATTGAAACGTGGTGGCAAACGGTAAATGCCTACCGTTGACGGGCCTACTCATGAACATAAAGTTTAAAAGATCATAACATGAAAACTTTGGAGGGGCTTTAACAGAAAGTATGTTTGTCAAAAACAAATCTGTCTTTGGATTTGACCGGTGTATCATAAATCTGTTGATAAGCAAAGAAAAACTGCTGGATAAAGCTAGTTATTGGCTAAGCTTAAGTTAGTCATTTTCTATTATATAAGGGTGCGTTTGGATGAGAGAAGAAGAAGAGGAAGAAGAAAGATGGGAAGAAAAAAAATTATAAACAATCCAAACTCTTCACAAAATTACACACTTCCCAATACTTCTTCCCACTTCTTCCCTTCTTCCCTTCTTCCCACACCTATCCAAACGCACCCTAATCTACTATTAATACCTGAAATTAGTGCAATTTTTTGAATAGGAGGTGGTCATGTTGAAATCTAACGTTAATATGGCGGCAGGATGGTATTGTCAATGCCTCCGTTTGGATGCGTTGAGAAGAAGTAGGAAGAAGGAAGAAGGAAGAAGGGAAGAAAAAAAATTATAAACAATCCAAACTCTTCACAAAGTTACACACTTCTCAAATACTTCTTCCCTTCTTTCCTTCTTCCCACACCTATCCAAACGGAGCAAATATGAAAAATTCTTACGGATGTTCGTACAAATAAACTTAAAAAAATAGTGAAATGTTTTTTTAAATTGCAGTAAATTATACAAAGCTACCCATTAAAAAGTTGCGTAATTTAAACTGAACAACTCTCACAGTTTAGTCAAATTTTATGAGTCTCGAGTTCATATCTGCTGTTAATAGTTTAAACCACAACTTAATTTTTTTAATATTAAAACTTTCGTGTCTTAGCTAAAATATTCAATTTGGATCCGATGGCTTACTTGGGGTCGTGTCGGCTTTTAGCAATTTATATAAGAGTATAAGATAAGATTTTCCTTGTTTGCTTTTAAGTCGTTTTTCTTGTATTCTTTTTTGCTTTCTGGTTTTCGGCCTTTAATTTTCTTATTAGTGATTTTAAGGCTTGCTCGGTAGTTTTTTATTTATTTGATGTTGTTTAAAGGAAAGTTTGCTGTTAATTTTTAATTTCTTTTGAGAAATAATTTTAAATAATAAATTTTAATGTGGAACTGTAGAAGTGTGAAAAAAATGAAAATTATTATATCTACCATCTCTCCTCACGCCATGATGTGTTATCTCATTTGTATTTGTCTGTTTTATTCATTTATATGTCCAGTTTGTTTATCTATATTTTCACTTTATTCAATTATGAGTTAGATTTTATTTTTTTATTGTTGTTCAGATTTTTATGTGCATATTTAACTTATTTTATATTAAATTTATTTGTTTGTATGTGTTCGTTTTGATTGTGTAAATATTTATTTATTTTTTATTTTATATGTTCATTTTGTTCAAACGATGACAAGCGAGGACAAAATTTTTCTGAAAAAAAATATATAAAAATATTTTATTTAGCAAAAAGATATGAGATACAGCTGATCTGTCTGAGCGACCAGTATCACAACATCTTAATACATCTTTGTAACAAAATAGTGCAGCAATTATTGAGCGACCAAAACTGACGGGAAAAAAATAAAGTCAGTTTCTTAAAAATTTGTTCAATTTTTGTTTTTTTTTTTTTTTTTGGGACTAAGACTACGAAGCCCAATCCGCGTCATGCACTATTGCCCGGCTTGCCTAGCGAACAAGTCGTAAAGAAGATTATTCCGCAGAAATTCAGATCCGCTGCCGCGCGACACAGCGTGTCGCGCGGTACGCTGGCCGTCCGATTAAGATCCAATGGACAAGGGAGCTCCGTGCATGTAACCTAGATTGATAGGCCCGTAAAAAATGAACCGTCCGATCAAGATCAGACGGCTCGTAGTGCGCTACACGCTGTGTCGCGCAACAGCAGAGTCGGATTGTTATTCGCAGTACAAAAGAAGATTCCCTCTAACTAGAGTTGTTAGGTTAGGTACAAACTCTGGTTAAGAAGTTGGTTTTGCGTACGAAGTATTCGCTGCACCTGGTTCAGTCTCTTTTTATTTAAAGTGTATGACAACTCGGTCCCACATAAAAACTTCTCAACAATCATGGTGCAAGGTTTACGCCGAAGTTATAAATCGCTTGGAGAAAAGACCGAGTCAAAAAAACAGCACTGTGGAACGACGCGCAATTACAAACCGACCCCACATGTAAGTTTCACGGCTCATATAAGCCGCGTGTAAGTAAAATTAAAGGTAAAGGACAGCGAATAAAGAGAGAAATCGTGCTGTTCACGATTACCTTTCATCTCATTGCAATCTTATCAAGCCGCCTCTACTTTTTCTCTCACCTAAAAAGAAAACCCTATTCTCATCTCCTCTCTCTTTCGTGCGCCGCCTTGCCTTGATCGAATCAACAATGGAGTGTTTGATGGAATTACCTCAGGGCATCATCGATCGCCGTCCGAGGAAGCGTCAGAGACTTGGATGGGACGTCTTGCCTGAAAATCCCACGGTATAATTCCTTTTTTCCCTTTTTTCTTTGATTGTTTCTTCTTAATCGGGTGTTTCATCGACAGATCTAGTGCTTCTTGAAGGTTTGGTGCTTGGTATTTTAGGTTATTTCGAAATTTTCAATTTTGATTTGATATCTGGTGGCAAATAAGATTTTAGGCTAGATCTAGTTCGTACGAGTGAATTTTATTGTTCAGTGTTTATTACGTTTGTAGTGGTTGGGGAAAAAATTGTTAGATAAGCCATGAATTAGATGTTTTTGCTTGATCTACGTGAATTAAATTGTTTTTCTTAATTTACACAAAAATATGGGTGTCTGGGATGAAAGTAAAAAAAAATTGAAGGAAAGGGTGAGGTTAGATCAAACCA
Organism: Rhynchospora pubera; assembly: GCA_028095005.1. NCBI lineage: Eukaryota > Viridiplantae > Streptophyta > Magnoliopsida > Poales > Cyperaceae > Rhynchospora > Rhynchospora pubera. The sequence goes on from CM051460.1 coordinate 141,984,523, forward strand.
AAAAGAGTTTTAAATCACCAAAGTTAAGAGTTGCACCCCTGTTAATGGCAAATAACACCCTTTACGGCCAGAAGAAGTAAAATATATGGTTCTATGTAGGCTCAATTAGGTTTATTTTGTGCACAAGAAGCTGGTGCTGTGCCAGAGCATCATTCTGTCGAGGAAATTGTTCGTTCCTCTTCACCTCCATGGAGAGAGGATGATAAAGATGGGCATTATGTTTTTGCTGTCGGCGATAACCTGACCTCACGCTGTAATTATACTTCTCAAAATTTGTTACCAGCTGTTTTTCATTAATTTGTCAGTGATCCTTGCTATTAGCAAAATAATTGCTTAGTGCAATCTCCTTATTATCATGATTGCCCTAGCCTTCCAGTAGTTTGAATTCTGATATTCGAGGGCCCATTGTTTGACTTGCCTGCGTATATTTGACTAATTCCTTTCTGACATATTTTTTCCTTATCATTTTCCAGACAAGATTCACAGCAAGATGGGTGAAGGTGAGTTTTGATTGTACCTTCAGTCAAATTTAAGCAGATAATCTGTTGACCATTTGTTTGATGCATTTTTTATTTTGTTGGCTCTATATTAGGTACCTTTGGTCAGGTGCTGGAATGTTGGGACAGAGAAAGAAAAGAGATGGTTGCTATCAAAATAATCCGTGGCATAAAAAAGTACAGAGATGCTGCGATGATTGAGATTGATGTTCTTCAACAGCTTGGCAAGTATGACTCAATTGGATCTCGGTACGTCTCTCAGTACCTACACTTATGTCTATCTTTGGTGAATTTTAGCTTTCTTTTGTTTGTTATGGATTAGATGCTGTGTTTTTGCAGTTGTGTGCAAATAAGGAACTGGTTCGACTATCGTAACCATATCTGTATTGTAAGTACTTGATGAATTATGACTCTGTTAACCCCATTTTCAAAGTTGGGGGTTTTAGATGACGAATTGAAATTCGGATGGTTTAACAGGTCTTTGAGAAGTTGGGCCCCAGTTTGTTCGATTTTCTTCGAAAAAATAATTATCGCGCGTTTCCTATTGATCTAGTTCGCGAATTTGCCAGACAACTCTTGGAAAGCATAGCATGTGTGTAGACATTATTTCTACCTACTTACAGTGATGTTTATCAATCTTTTTATGGACAATTATCTTGAAGTTAACAGAATAATTCTTCTGGTAGTTAATAGAATATATTAAATTTTTAAGAAGAAATCTAAGTACAAACATACAATCTAATTAAAAATTTGAAAGCTGAAGGTGATAACTGGGTTTTCTTTTTTATTCATTATGTTTATGCTATTTGCTTCCTTGCAGTCATGCATGACTTGCGTCTCATTCACACTGATTTAAAGCCTGAGAACATACTACTGGTTTCGCCAGAGTACATTAAAGTACCCGACTACAAAGTATTGCGACATTTTTCCTTTCTGTTGCATGTTGTTACATTGTGATTCTAAATGAGGTGGCTAACCTGTATTGTACTCTTGTAGGTTATGTCAAGGTCTCCAAAGGAAGGTTCTTACTACAAGCGCCTCCCAAAGTCGAGTGCTATCAAAGTGATTGATTTTGGTAGCACGACTACGAATGACAGCCAAAATAATACTTACGTTGTATCTACGCGGCATTATCGGGCGCCTGAGGTTATTCTTGGTGAGCATCCTTAATTGTTGTTGCTGTACTTATTTATTGTCATGCTGCTTTCATTATTTTTTTCTAACTTTTGGTTTTTTTTCTTTTCCCTTAGGGCTTGGCTGGGGCTATCCATGTGATATTTGGAGTGTGGGGTGCATTATTGTTGAACTTTGCTCGGTAATTTTTAATCAAAAACATTATATTTGATCTGTCAGGCAAGTGATTTGGCAATAGTTTCTAAGCACGGTAATGATATTTTGCAGGGGGATGCATTATTTCAAACTCATGAAAATCTGGAGCACTTGGCAATGATGGAGAGGGTTTTGGGACCTTTGCCAGGGCACATGCTTAGGAAAGCAGAGTAAGGATCTTTACCTCTTTTGTGGCTTATTTTGATGATTGATCTGAAACTTGAGTTTTGATGTGCTGTTTTCACCTATTACAGTAGACACTCTGAGAAGTACATTAGAAGAGGAAGGTTGAATTGGCCTGAAGGTTGCATGTCAAGAGAGAGCATGAAAGCTGTATCGAAACTGTCTCGCCTTCAGGTAATGCAAGTCACATTTTATGCACTTTCCATTTAAACTTTGGGTGTTTGATATTGTTGGCTTGTGGCCTGGTTACTTATAATGTTTGGGTTATTTATATTTGATTGATAGAACCTGGTGATGGAGAATGTAGACCACTCAGCTGGTGATCTGATTGACCTGCTTAATGGGCTACTAAGATATGATCCATCTGATAGGCTGTCGGCTCATGAGGCTCTGCACCATCCTTTCTTTACTGGGATATACAATGATTGGTAACCCTGAAGTCCTCCTGCAACTAACTTCTTTTGACTTGCTCTTTCTTTTCCTGTTGCTGATGATACTAACTGGTAGCATCTCGTCTGTCATTTGGGAGTTTTCTGCTTTCTTACGAGGCCTCCTGTGTGTTTTAGTTCTGGTGCTAATTGATGTAAATATTCACATGGGTTGACCAAGTCTCTCCCACTCTGGTTATTATAGAATTGGTTAGGTCTGCTCTGATGTGTTCGGGAGCTTGATTTATTTTTCTGTTTTGTAAACAATTTGTATGACAATTAAGATAAATGAATGGTTGGAAAGACATCCAACATTATTTTTTAATCAACCTCGATATATTTTCCCTACAAATTAGAAAGTCATTTGATTTCCCTTTACAAAATTAAAGGTCGAATGGTTACTATGTTGGACTGTCAGCAAGTATTTCTACATTTGACGTTCTATGGTGCGAGGGCAAAACATGGGTTTGACTTGCATTTTATTATCTTACGAAGCTAGGGTAAGTGTATTTGGATGCACATGCTTGAAGTACATGAAAAAAAATGTTATTCTGAATTAACATCTGAAATCAAGTTAAAAATAATATAAAACAAATCAAGAAATAAATCTCTTCAAATTAAAAATTATTTAACAAATAATTTGATCTAAAGGAGTTTATTCGGAATCATTAAAAGAATTCTTACTAAATCTCTAATAGTCCACTCTAATGTATTCTCAAACGATCGAAACGCCCATAAAAGAATAGTAATCCAACAAAAACGCAGAACTAGGAGAAACCTAAGAAAAGTGCGGCAAGGTATTAATTCAGAGAATATACTGATTGGGTCATGTCATCATTTCACCTATAGTTGCACAATAACCAAACAAAGACAACAGGACAACAGATTCATAACACAGATATAGGTATTAAACAAAAATGAAAACAAATACGATTTTGTGCGCCAAAATTCGACTAAAGATAAATTGCAACAAATTATCTTTGTGATGCATTTCATCTTTTTCTGAAACAACAAGGAGGTCTATTTTCACACAATTAGCTAGCAATGAGACCCAACCACACCATTTTCACGATCTTTCACATGGGTCAGCTAGAGAAGCCTTCTTCGCCTTTTTCTTCCTTGAAGCAAAACTACTTGGCCCAATAGCAATTGCCAGCCGTTTTGTTCTGCCACAGTGATCAAAATGAGAGATACAATCTTTAGTTTTCAGTTAAAAAGTCAAATGAGCAAAGGTGCCAGGAAAGAGAAAAAAAAAAAAAAATCAGTTATACTCACAACATGAGATGATATCATTCACAATTAAAATATAGGAAAATTGACCTACAAAGCATGCAAAATAACATGGTTACCCAACTCTCACAACCTAAAGATGCAGAATTACCTGCTACCATTTCCCTTGGAAGAAGATAAGCAAGTACAAAACATGATCAAGAATCAGAAGTAATTTGAAAATACTGAGTGGGAATTAAATGAAGACCAATCATTTTTGTCATGACCCAGCCCAACTTGTTGTGAGAAACAGACCTACATTCAACCCAGTTATGGAGAATCCAATTAAGGAATCTTTTTTTTTTTTTTTTTGAAAAACAGCAACTCTAAATGAGTCGCCTGCATCCATTAAGCATGCCAAGTTCAATACAAAATTAATAAATTCTTTTATCCATTCACCTATAGATGCACAATTACCCTGCTTCCATTATCCTTGGAAGAAAAGAACTCTACATCATGATTAAGTTTTAGAGACAATTTAGATATACTGATTACATGAACCAAGTGGGTCCAGGTGATGTATACTGATTACATGACATGGTATCCGCTGCTGATGATGCATTTTCTTTTTCTCTTTAGATTTCTTTTTAATTTGTTGTATGACATGGTTATCCAAAATGGTTGCACGTTCTTTTCGCACAAATGAAACTGTTCCAACATCAATAATATAATATAGTTAGCCAGGGATAGAATAAACCTTGTAGTAAGTTCATTTGATTCGGAATCTTCCTTGTCATCTGCATCTTTAGCTGCAGAATAATTTGAAAGAAATTTTCTTCACAATTCCTTATATTTTATATAAAAAAAATTCTTCAATAGAGTTTTTCTAATCAACTAATATTGAAATAATTAGAAAAATCTTAAAAGTTTCTTTTATGGTGTTGCTGTCTTGTGCTTGTGTGTTTATTTTGGAGCAGGTGCATTTCAGATTTAAACGGCCTTTTAATTGGTTTGCTTTCTAAGGCTCAATTCCTCAATGAACTTTAGTCTATTATCATACCAGCAGGGAAATGCACACAAACAAGTACTCACAAAATTAATCTTACCAGAGTCATTGTCAGAGTCATCACTGATATGTGTGCTTTCACAAGATTCCCACCTATCCTTTCCATCATCAAAATCCCAACGCTCCCCAACTGGAGGCATCCAAAAATCAGATTCCTCTTCTTTGTCACCGTAATCAACAATATCAACATTATCTTTACTATAAGTTTCTTTATTCTTTTCCTTTTTATCCTTCTTTTGGTTTTTTGTATCAGACTTCTTTGACTCGACCAGCTCTTTAGGTTTCTTTTTCTCTTTCTTGGCCTCCGCTGCTGGTGATGCATTTGCTTCTAGCTCCATTTTCTCTATGTAATTGAGATGATTATTCTTTATTTAGAACCCACAATCTAGAAAAAATTACAAAAGCATATGCAACCATTTTAAAAAAGATGCAAATTAAATACTGGCAAGCTACCTAATTTATTCTGAAACCTCCTCCCATTTATATGCTTCCAGATCTGCTCCTCTGTTTTGTTCACAGTATCTCCCGTCATCTTACATATTAACTGTGACCTACATTTTAATATTGAAAAGATTTAACAGAACACAACTCATTTGGGCCTGTTTGAAAGTTTCATTGTGATTACTTGTAAGTTAATTCAACCAAAAGAAGGAAAGTGTAGAGCAACTTTCAAAGATGTTTTTGTTATACCAGCATAAGTTAATCATGCATGCCTTTAGTTACAAATGGTACAGGGATTGGCATCGTTCACATATATTCTGAGCCAATAGTACAAAATCTGTAATCCACACATTGTTCCCTCTAATTTCAACCATGCGAATCATAGGAATTTATATATATATATATATATGATTTTATAGAAGATAAATTTGCCTAAATCCATCTTCTACACTACTACTAACCCAATCTAAACTTATAAGATTGTGTCCATCAGCAAAGAGATGACTAAACTCCGGTCACCAAACGAAAAACAGCCAATTGGTTTGTTTATTAAACCCAAATATAACACTCCATTTCAACACATAACCAAAAAGATCTACTTGAACTTTCAATAAAAGAAAATAACCTAGTACATAACGATCGGTTCTCTCACTTGGAAACTGGATGGGGATCAAAGGCATTGAGAGGAGGCTTCTTCTTCGCAACAGCTGCATCAATCAACCCAACTCGACAAGCTCGACTCTTAGAATACGACTCCTTCTCCTTCTGTGGCATCTCTTGACCCGTCTCGACGCATCTCCACCGTCCGCCGCCGATATCGACGAAGGTCGGGTCTCCGAGAAGAAAGCTTCCTTCCTTTCCCTGCTCATTCTTCCCCATCTCAGAATTTCACCAAGGGTTTTTGGATGAGGTATCGAATTTGTAGGTAGGGTTTTGGGTTTTTTTGTCTGTGACCCTATCACTAGATCAAAGCAGAGCAGGGTGTCAACTGTCAAGTAAATGAATTTGTCCAGGATGGGCCGAAAGGACGAAGCGCAAGATAAGCCCAATAATGACCTTCTCGTTCCGAAAAATAAAAAAATAATATTAAATTAATATAATATAGTAAAAATAATATCAATATAATAACATTTTTTTAAATAGTATCACAAGATCGGAATCCCAGATTCCGACGGCAAGATCGGAATCTCGGATCCGACCTTAGCTAAGATCAGAATCTCGGATTCCGACCATAGCTAAGATCGGAATCCGAGATTCCGATCATAGCTTTTTAATTTTTTTATATATTATTTATTTATTTATTTATTTAATTTATTAATTAGTTAAATAATTAGAAAAATAGATAATATATTGTAAAGATATTGAAAAAATATGGAAAAAAATCAGGAATAATTAAACTAAATTTTATATGTAATTTAGTATTTTTTGGGAAAATTAATTTTTTTCCCTTTTATTAGTTTATTAATTAGTTAATTAATTAGAAAAATAAATAATATATTCTAAAAATATTGAAAAAATATAAAAAAATCAGAAATAATTAAACAAAATTTTATATGTAATTTAGTATTTTTTTGGGAAATTAAATTTATTTTCCTTTTAATTAATTAATTTAATTTAATATAAATTTAATTAATTTATTTAATTAAAAAATGAATTTAGTATTTGTAGATCTCGTCGTCAGCTTTCCGGAACGTCCTCGTTTGCGCCAAACGGACCTTCCTATCAAAAGTTATGCCTGTTTAAAGTTTTAATGTTCAAGTTATGCATTTGTATCCATGCAAATGCAGAAAGGATTAATAAAACTTTGAACATTCTGAAAGGATTATGCCTTTGTATCCCTGCAAATTCTGAAAATTTATAATCCTTTCTAAATGGTACAATTCATTTAATTAAATAAGTTAGAAAAATTTTATATTTTAATTAAATAAATTAATTAAAATGAAAATAAATTTAATTTTCCTAAAAAATAATAAATTACATATAAAATTTAATTTAATTATTCCTGATTTTTTCCATATTTTTTCAATATTTTTACAATATATTATCTATTTTTCTAATTATTTAACTAATTAATAAATTAAATAAATAAATAAATAATATATAAAAAAATTAAAAAGCTAAGATGGGAATCCAGGAATCCGATCTTGCGTTCGTAATCTGGGATTCCGATCTCGTGATACTATTTAAAAAAATCTTATTATATTGATATTATTTTTAATATATTATATTAATTTAATACTATTTTTAAATTTTTCGGCTTCTCGTTTAAGAAACCTCGTAGATTTAGCCTTAAAACATCTCTGCCATCCCAGCAAAGGAGTATCGAATACGGCCCATCTAAATTTCTATTGTTTTCTTCCGCTCAGAGAACGTCTCTTTTGTTCTCTCTCTCCTTCACGCTCTCCTCTCAGGTTCCCACCGATCTTCTCTTCCTTTTACTTTTCCTCTCACCGATCTCCTCTCTCCTTCGCGCTCCCCCTTTACCTCTCCTCTCACAGATGTCCTCTCTTCCTCTTTCTTCTTTATTTTCTCTTATTCTTTATATAGGCACCGTCACTCTTAATAAAAATCAGATAGTATATATTATACACAAAGGAGTATGTAAGATTTATTCAGGAAATGTGAAATATATTTTAATTTATCTTTCATTATGGAAGTATGTAAGTTTATATAAGAGAGTAACTTAATATTATTAAGAGAGTATGTAAGATTCATTAGGGAGTGTGAAATTTATTTTAAATTATTTTTTACTATGAAAGTATGTAATTTTATATAAGGGGGTATATAAGATTCATGAAGGAAGTGTCAAATATGTTTTAATTTATCTTTTATTATGGGAGTATGTAATTTTACACAAGGGAGTATCTAAATATTATTAAAGGAGTATGTAAGATTCATTAAGGAAGTGTAAAATATGTTTCAAATTATATTTTATTACAGAAGTATGTAATTTTACATAAGGGAGTATCTAAATATTATTAAAATAGTACATAAGATATATTAAGGGAGTGTCAAATATGTTTTAATTTATCGTTTTATTATCGAAGTATGTAATTTTACATAAGGGAGTATGCAAGATTTATTAAGGGAGTGTGAAATATGTTTTCATTTATCTTTTTATTAGGAAGTACGTAATTTGTGATAATTTAAGGGAGTATGTGAAATTTATCAAGAGAGTGCCAAATATGTTTTTCAACTATGAATTTACTTTAAAGGAGTATTTAATTTGTATCACGAGAGTAATTATATTTACGTAAGGGAGTATCTTATTATATTATAACGTAAGAGAGTATATTTTTTCACTAAAGGGAGTATCTATTTTGACTTAAGGGAGTATTTATTATGAATCAAGAGAAATATTAAATTATTATGTACGGTTGTATTAAAAAAATGGAGAATGAGAAAAAAAAAGGTACAAGGGATAACAACGATGGAGAGGCAGTAAAAATGGAAGAGAGATCAGAAAGGAAGGAGAGCAACATGAAATTCGTGTGGCGTCGTAATATAGTTCCTGCCTCTGGCGCCTCAAATCATAGTGCGCATCGTTTCTGGGCCAGCCCATTTTTGACGCGCCGATACCACAATGGCAGATATGCGACATATCAGTTCCGTAAAATATAGTCTTTTAAGTCTGTCACTAAACGATCAAGAATAAGAATAAAATTTTTGATGATCTAGAGAGTTATTTTTAAATAGTCCAAATTTTACAATAAATTTTTATTCCTGATGTATTTGAATTAAGAAGTTATTGGGATCACATTTTAATTCCAGTTAAAGAAGATGATTCAAATATATTAGAAAATATAGATGGGTTGTTCTTTCTGATTGATAGACGATTGTGAATGATTAAGGTCAAGTTATGCTTGAAAAGCTGGTCCGTACCAAATTTCCTTTGTTTTTATTTATATATGAGGTAGGAATTAAATTTTAAATAATCCGAGTAACTGATATTGTCACGAATTTTAAAAATTTATCTCTCTTAAAAAACCAACTTGACCGCACGAGATAAATTCTAACTGAAATATAGAGTCATTGTAGTGAAATGGTTATTTATTTTTGGCATCAAGTAAAAACTGTTAGTTTCGAACTTCTTAAAACTTTTTTCTGTCAACAAACATTTTACATTCTGTAAAAAAATGGACTGTTTTATTTTTTTTACATTATTATGCATGGTTAGTCGAGGATTACTAGTGTTGCAAGTCGTAATCTCATTATATATTTTTTTTTATAAAGTAATATAATTATTAATATCGACTGTATTTTATTGAAAAGATATACGATTGGTCGATACGACCAACTTGCTGTGTGGACACCTTGGAAAAATTTGTTTTCAACAATAATAATAAGGATTTTGAGACAATTTTTAGTAAGATAGCATTACTACAAATTTGGTACCGGTTTATTCATGAACTTACCGTTGAGTTTAGAGGATAAATTAAGTTGGTTAAATTTCTGCTTACTCTATTATAGTATTATTAGAGGCGCTCTCTCTCAACATGGAATTTCCTTTTCTATAAACCTTTTTTTATCTATTAATATTCTGACAAGGGGCCCCCCAGTTTTATTTCCTTCCTTTCTTAACGGTCTATTACTTAACTTGCTGCCTTGCTGGTGAATTTTGCTATCCGAACGTTCCTAAGTACTTATTTCCTTAAATAAAATTGCCAAAATTAAGTTAATTCAACACCGACTGACCATATTCTGCTCTTTTTCTCGGGTTAATTTCGTCGCCTCCTTCAGAAGCCCTCATTGTTTTTCTCATTTCTCTTCCGTGCTTACTGCTTCCTCTCCTCAAAGTTCAACCATAATCAAGTAGCTTCTCAACACATTCTTTTTCTTTTTGGGTTTCAATCCTTTCTTCGAAATTGGTGAAGAGGGAGAATCAAGGCAGTTTCTACCTAACATCGATCAAAGTCTCTCGGGGCTCGGTTGACAGAGGAAGGCTTGTCTCTCTCTGTTTTGCTTTCTTCTCCTTCAGTGTCGAACTGGTACAAACATCATTCCCTGAATGAACTTTCTTTCTTTCCTTCTTTCTTTTTTTTTATTTTGTCTTTCGTTTACTTATTAAGATCATATGGCCCCACATCTTGCATCCAATAAGAAAAAATAGAACTTTCTGGTTCATGTGATCTGTTTAGGTAATAATTTTCCTCCCATCTGCAATCATCGGATCTGATTTTTTCTAAGGTTAAGGTGCCTTTTTCAGGCCCTCAAAAAAGAAGGTGCCTTTTTTAGCTTAAAGCAGCGTGCACTGTTAATTCTCCAGTTAAAAAAGGAAATAAACCCCAACCTTTGTTGTTTGCATTCGTTAGTTAGTTAACAACATACCTGTCCTTTTTAGTTTTAACTAACAGAACATATAATTGACAGTAAAGTCGTAACCGGAGTAAACACTGAAGATGATGGCTGTTCGGCGAGTCTGGAACCACAACCTTGAGCATGAGTTTGCACTACTCAGAGATTTTGCAAGATACTGCCCGTACATCACGATCGACACCGAGTACCCAGGTGTCGTGTTTGAGTCACCAATGCACCCTCGCCACCTGTCACCTGAGCAACGCTGTCATCTTGTCATGAAAAATGTCAACTGCCTCAAGCTGATCCAGTTGGGACTCACACTGTCGACCTCTGACAGCGACGGTGGGATCTTCATTACCTGGGAATTCAATTTCAGAGGGTTCAACCCCCTACAAGACTTGAATGCTCCAAGTTCAGTTGAGCTCTTAAAATCACAAGGTCTCGATTTCTGGGCAAACTATTACTATGGTGTCGACCCACAAAGATTTTCAGCTTTGTTGTGGTCGTCGGGTTTAGTTTGCAACCCAACGAAGACTTGGATAGGCTTTCACCTGGCCTATGACATTGCGTACCTGATGAAGGTTCTCTCCGGCAGAGAGTTTCCCGACTCGATGGAGGCATTCCTCAAGCTTGTCAGGCAATATTTTGGAAGTAGGGTATATGATATTAAATATCTATGCAAGTTGCGTGGTATCTGTGGAGGTCTGGAAAAGGTCGGCAGCATACTGGATGTGAAACGGGCAGCAGGGCAAGCTCACCATGCAGGATCCGATAGCTTGCTGACATGGCACACGTTTAGGAGTATGAAGGCAAATTTCTTCAGAACTGGCATTGAGGCGAAGCATGCAGGGATTATTTTTGGGATTCAGGAAAATTGAGTTATGGTAGCTAGGATTCTTACTAGGCATTACTTTCTTAGTTTCTTTTTGGTCTTTTCATTATTTTTATTAATTTATTTCTCTTTTGTTTTTTACATTGACATTAGACTAGCAGTTATGTGTCAGAGATGAGAAAACATGTAATGTAACTGAGCTATTCTTAAGTAATAAAGTTTCCTTGAGTTCTTTCATGTTAATTATATATTATTTCTTTTTGGATTTATTGTGGTTCAATTTTATCAACAAAGAATAACTGAAGTCTGATGCAGACTTATAAACTTACACTGTGTTGTAACTTGTAAAATTGGTAATTTAGTGCTCATCACAATAGTCGCATAGAGTAGCAGCTAGCCCCTTCAGTCATAACTAAACTTGATGGTTCTCCAATATGTAGTTTATTTACATTTCGTTGGCATTTCCTTTTGTTTGTGCGAAAAATTAGAAAGCTATTTTAGTAGATTCCTTCAATTTCCTTTTGTAGCTTACCCAGTTTAAGGTAAAGACACGACATGGAGGTGTGGACTATACTGAAAAAAAAAGAAAATGTATTCTTAAACTTGTCAATAAGACTACTGAATTTGAGTGAATTTGTAACTACGGAAAACGCATCTGTCATATATAGACGAGGCTTGGTTTTTAAGTGAATTTGCTATGCTACATTGTAGCAAGTGAGACTGGATGGTGCCGATGATGGTTTTGGGTTTATTGCGCTTTGACATTTTAAGTATTTTTGAGGGTTCTTTTATTAACTAGTATTTCATCTGGTAATGAAATTGTTATTGTCGTGTGGCGTGCTGTTATATATAATTTTTTTTGAAAAAACTGTGGTTGGAGTTAAAAAGATTAACATTTCAGAAATAGTTCTACATTTTCTTAGGAAAAAATGTCTAAATTGAAACTATCGTTTAAAACTTTTCAACTTTTCTGCAAAAGAGAAGTCATCAGAATGTGTTCCGCTGAGTCATCAGAATGTCCTCCCCTACACTTGCCGCAACTAATCTTAACGTTCACGTGTCACTGTAAAAATGTTGTAATCAGGCAACAATACTTAGATACTATAAACTGAAGCAAATTAATTGCAACGAAATTCCAAAAAAACAACCTACAAGTCTCTATTTCTGAAATTTGAAAAATTATAACAGCAACTTGAACACAAAGAGTGAGGGAGAGAGGGAATACAATACAGAGGGTACCCCTATATCTAACTCCAAAAAAAAGACTATCTAATTAGTGGAAACAAGAGATACAGAGTATTTCTAACTACAGGTTGCACCTAAAACGAAGGGAACCGACTAGGCTACATAAAGCATTGTACATTTACATAAACACGCAATATAACTAATTGCGTCTCTTCCATCAACTACACTATGGCGTACTTCTAATTATTGATGGCTTTGGGACTGCATTTTCCTTCCATCTTGGTACACCAGTATCAAAGGCTTGCCGAAGCAAACTGACCCATTCTCTGACAAGATATCTCTTCTGTTGTTGGAGTAGGTCATACTCCTGGTCCATCATGGCCTCCAGCTCTGCAAAATGCTTCATCTTGACTTGGAGTTTCCTCATCTGCAGGAAGAAGAAAGAAATGGTCAAAGAAGAAAAGAAAATGAATAATAAAAAATACAAAATGGTTCTTATCTAATCAGCAGCCTTTTCGATCAAAACTAACATTTGCAGCCTTGTGCACACGACTAACCTCAGCATTTATTTGTGAACACAATAACAGCCAGATAATAGATGTACAAATTTTACTTAATATCCAATGAGTTTTTCTAAGTCCACAAGTAACTAAAACCATACAAATCCATATGTTGGGTAACTTGCGTCTCATATAATAAGGAAACAATAAAATGCAATTTGGTCATTTCTTGATCGACTTAACTTTAACCTGCAAAAATATAGCATAAGATGTTAAGCTGAGAAATAAACCTGAGCTTCTATAATGGTTGCCATGAGGTTTTCTATTTCTCTCTCTTCATGGTCAGCGAGCAGCTTGGCACGAGCTGCAGTTGCCCCAATCGCTGTTGCTACAGAAGCTCTGATTCGGTATGCTGTGGTTGTAAATTTCTCCTCTGACTCATTAGAAGGTGTTTCTATTTGAAGGTAAGACAAAAAAGATTTTTATTACTGCTGTAGAGATTAACATATTTTGATAAAAAACAACAAACAATGATAGGGATTGAAAGTGGAATATAGGTCGATCAATACTACTGTCCTTTTCAAAGTAACCTTAGATCAAGCAAATACCATACTTCTTTTTCTGTGAGGTTTAAAAATGGCAGACCTAATATGTTCATTCAGTATCTCTCTTCTTCCTACCCCCTCCCCGATGATCCAGTATGACTTAAATACAGCTATTGCATGAAACAAGAACTTTACAAATTTAAGAACCAAATTAGAAACTAAGTGTGGCTATATGAAAAAAAAAACAGTAGAATACCTGTTTCTTGGAGAAGTATTGTAGGCTGCTCACCCTCAGCACCCAGATCACTATAAGCAGCACAAGTTAGTAAAGAAAAAGAACTAGACAGATAAAAAGTGACAATGAACACTGGAAAGAAAGCCCTTATGGAAAAGTACATCACACAATATACAGTGACTAAAAACAAAAGAAAATGGTAACATTTTCATTTGAGATGCAATTCTGCTTTGCCTTTGAAACAACATCCAAGGCTAGACTAGTTGATTAAAAAATATGTTAGGTTACATATAGACAATATGACTCAAGCCCTAGTTAGGCTTCTCCTTTTCTAGCTCAAATTGATAAAGGATCAAGACATACTTATTTAGTATGCATCTGTCATGACACAATCCAAGGTGGGTACCAACAGGAAAAAAAACATAAATGCTATATAGTTTACTCCATTTAACTCAACCTAGATTTGCAAGTTGTACGATATCTGTAAATAACAGAATATGATAAAATCCCAGGTTTATCATAAAAAGGCCAAAAAAAGAACAGGCATTAACCTTGGAGGCTCCAGATTTGACAAATTAGACTTTGTTTCAGCATCAAACTTGCTTTTATCAAATACTACTTTGGCATGATCACTTTCATTGCATAACTCAATAATAGCAGCATCAGCTGCAGCTGCAGTGATATGTGGACCAGAAATTGTAGAAAGAATAGCCACCTATTCAAACAGGAAAAAGAAAAGACAAAAGCAGATCAATTGTAGTATTAGTCACTTACTGTAATGATGCAACCAAAGTTATCAAATAAAAAATTACAAATCAGAGGTTCACTATTAAGTATTATGCCATCAACATTATAAGTTTGCCAGGCGACAAAATAACATGCAATATTTCCCAAAGATAACAAATCTGGGCTATTTCCAGACCACAGAAAATAATCAAAATCAAGGTTAGGTCGAGTAAAAGATGGCTAGCTGGCTCTGAACTTTAATAATAACCGAATCAAGATAATTGTTGGAACCACACACTTATTTTCAATTGGAAAGATAAAAAAAGTTGGTTAAAATTGCAAATACAGAATAATGTCGGATGTAATGAACAGAACAAATAGCTAAAAAATGCGTTACTTGTTTAATTAAGGAATCTGTAGCGGAGCCATAAGATGCTATCCGGCTTTTCTTTGAAGGAGGCTCTTCACTTGTTCTCTCTAGTCCACTGACCTCACCATTAATTTGTACTGGTTCTTTTGATACCTCAATCTCAACAGGGTTACTTTGTATAACTGGCAACCTACTGACAGATTTTCCATTTGTGGGGCTCACAATGTGCTCCCCAAAGGGAAGCTGTATTAGCCTAGCTATGCACTCAGTTTTGTTCCTAGTGCGAACATGTTGTGCTATTAAATCCCAATCATCACCATGCTTCAAAACACCTTCTAGAAGAAGTAACATCTCTGAATCAGTCCATGCAAGACTAGGTACTGGTGTTGGTGTTGATATTGGTACTGATAATAGTGCTGGTGCTGGTGCTGGTGCTGGAGCTGGTTTTGGAGCTGGAGCTGGTGCTGGTGCTGGTGCTGGTGCTGGTTCTGGTTCTGGTTCTGGTTCTGGTGCTGGTGCTGGTGCTGGTGCTGGACCTGGTGCCGTCTTTACCTCTGTTGCCTCGTCTTTATCACCATCCTTGCTTTTTGAACATTTTAAGCAAACTTTCAGTCCATCCTGAAATAAAAGCAAGTTAAGTCCATATTTCATCAAACCTCTACAAAGAAAAAGTGCATAAAATCTGCAATTTTAGTAACATTGTTCAATAACTTAAGGCAGCCAGTATTCTACAGAAAAAATAACAAATACAATAAATAAATAATGACAAGTACCTCCATCTTTATGTATTGGCTGGCAAGACATCGATCCCCACAAAATCCACAGAGAGACCCAGTGCGAGGGTCCCACTCCCCATATATATCAGAGTACGAAGTTAATGGCGGTAACTTTAAACCATTCTCGCCACCGATTAATTTCTTTTCTTCAAGGGGTTTACCATGGGGTGACAAAGCTGGCATTGGTGCTGACAAAACACGCAACCCAACTGGGGGCCCCTCCTCCACCAACACCCTCGTCTCTACTGCCTGACCTTCTTTTTGATTAGGCTTATGAGCAGCAGAGAAATTAATCAAGCCCCAGGTCTCCAAAAATCGAAATAACTTGTGAAGCAACGACACATCTCCGATCAAAGCCTTTCTGACCTCAGTAAAAGTAAGCCGTTTACTGGTATCTTCTCTGTACTTGTTAATTATGAAATCTCGGTAATCTTTGTAAATCCTTGGATTTTTGGTAGTTGAGACTCCCTCAAAGAACTCTGGTAGGGCCTGCTTCTCAGTCTCATGGATCTCATTCCATTGAAACCAACCTGAGACATGGGAAAGATAGACAACTATATAAAGAGCAAAAAAAAATAAACTAACAGCCAGGCCAAGTATTGGCATGAAGTAATTGGTACAAAACAAATTAATGAGACTCTAATAAGTTAACCTCTGGCCAGAAACCAGTGAGCCGACCGTACCAGCTGAAATCTAAGAACCATACAGTACCAATCAGAAGGAACTAAACTACAAGTAATGGCCAACTTAAGTAAAAAGTTGGTAAAAAGAACTTCTCTAATTGTCTACTATTTCAATTCTCTCTCCAAGCTAACCCTAGTGCTTGCAATTAAAGCAAAGGTAAGTTTTGTCCCTCGAATCCGTTCCCAATTAGACAAAAAAGACAAAAACGGTTAAAGTAGCAAAACCCTAGAGGAGAGAAAAGGAGAGAAAGAGAGAGGAAAGTACTGGAGGAGAAAGGGATGGTGTAGAGCTCGCGAGAAGGCTCAGCCCCGCCGTTGGGAGCCATCTCCCCGCCCTCTGACATGGGCGGGAAGAGGCGCTGCGAAGAGATCCGACGGTCACAACCGATTTGATGGGCTGATGGAGCGATCTGGGCCTTCCGATCGACGATTTGAAGATTTGCGGGTTGCTTTTATTATTTTTTTTATTTTAAAGAGAGAAATGAGAGGAATTTCGTGACGAGCGAAAGAGTGCGTAATGGAGATGACGGTCGGGTTGTAAACTTGGGGGGATGTTCACGTGAGATGCACGTGATTCTTAGTTTCACTTGGAGCGCTATTTCTGGGCTGGGAAAATTTTGTTTGCGGCCTTTTTTTAAGGGGACAAACGGTGGGGGCCTTTTTAGATATTTGTGGGCTTTTTTTTTTGTTAAAGGTTGGGCCTGAGGTCTATAGGCCTGATTCAAGCCGCCACAAGCAAGACGAATTCCGAATGATTATTATGCTGGATTCTGATTTGGCGATTTCCGGATGATTTTTTTTTTCATTTATTAACTGTATAATATGTATAATAATCATAAAATAGTTTGAACGATAAACAATAGTGATATGTTTTAAAAACCAAACGAGCTGCTAAATGTGAGTAATACGCTGTTAAAGATGGATTACCAAAATGTGTTCAACTTTTAAACATGGATTTGGCAAACCAGCCTTTGCTATTTATTCCATCAAAACTGTTACAAGAATCACAACAAATCATATACAAACCAGATATGCACAAACATAGCAAAACACAGAAGCATACAATTTGTGGCATGAACTGCTGACCAATGTTAATTGGAAACGGCCGAAACAAAAAAAAGAGCCAACCTTTGAATCGAACAGCTAATCCAAGCTGCATATTTGATCTACAAATCCTATATATAAGATACCAAATTGTGTAGCATATGAAAATTTGGTTATTTGGACTTATTTGGTATTGCTTTTATTATATTCTTAGTGGCAATTCGGTCACTAGTTTGGTATTTTAAACCCATATTTTTGGCATAAAGAGACCACCCTAGTATCTGTTCACAAGTCTCAAGAATATAATCCTCATAGAAAAATCAGTTCAATTTTTTTTTATCTTTTTCGCAAAGTAAAAGGAAATAACTAGAAGTATACTGTTTTTCTATAAACAAAAAGTTTTCATTTTTACAGATTTTAAAAACCGCGTTGATAAATATAATATTTTCCTTAAGTCACAAGTAGTAACATATGTATATGTCTAATTGTTTACCAATATGCGTGCCTTAAGATAATTTGCGGGCTTTGACTGATCTCATGCCCAAAAGATAAGGCTGTGCAAACAAATTATACATGCCGTTCTAAAAGGCGCACGCTTCCCATGTAATTAAATAGTTGAAGCTTGCATAACAAACCAATTCGCAATAATGCTGGTGGTCTCCTAAGAATTGTAAGTTCTTCATTTCTACATAAATTTGGAAATAGTTTCTGTTAGATTAGCTTCGATCTGCTGTCAACTTTCTTCCTTTGGCCATTTTTTTTTTCACATTTTCTAATTTAAGAGCTATATCACTGCCTGCTTTTTTATTTACAAGAACATACAAGTTTGTTCAGTTGTTCCTGTAATTACACTTAATGTTCTACACTAATTAGCTAGCAGCAGCTTCCAATTAATGCTCGGCTGAAGAGAAAACTTAGGTACCGTTGCCAGATTCAATATCCTGATTTATTCTTTATATTCAATTCCAATTAAATCGGAGAGAAAACTTTGGCACTGTTGCCAGAATTTTTATTGACTAGATTTAGTGGCGAATCAGCAAAAATAATGTGTGTATTTTTCTTGAATTGTCAGTATCAGTATCAAAGGATTACGGAGAGAACTAATTATTTATCTTATCTATTTTATGTTGTTTTCTTGTTTTATAATTATTTTTATGAATAAGGTTATTAATGTAATAATAAATAAAGGGAGATAGCATTGGAGTACTGGTATCTCAAGATTTTGGTACCAGTGCGACAGACTCTACGGTTGATGGTTGAGAGAGGTTGTAATAGAATGTTTTTTTCGTTTAATGAAAAGAGTGCTGAGCAGCTTATGCTCACTTGTTTAAAAAAAAAGGCTTACGGAGTTTAATGAAGATTTTTATAAGGGACCTAATTGAGAATGTTTTGGAAATAATTTTTTTTTGGAAATAAGGGACCTAATTGAGAATGTTATGACTTTGGAATGAGATTCCACACACACCATCGACCATGTTAAAGATAAGGCGCATGATGTAGGAGGTAAACCACCTGACTTACAAAGACTTATTTTTTTGCAGGCAAACAATTGGAAGACAACAAGACTCTGGCTGACACAATAGCATCCACGATTCATGTTGTCTGGCAATGGCATCTGCAGGAGTGTAAGTAATCCTTCTTTCTTTTAGATTAGTAAATCCTTCGAACTCAAAGATCATTACGTTTGATCACAAATGCTTATTGGTAATTATGTCTAATGGAAAAATGCGTTAGATAAAGGAAAACTAAATATAATTTATAACTCAAAGCAGGTCTCCTCAACTTAATGCTTTGCCAAAATTCTTGATGAAGTGAGAACCTAAATAAGCATTGGATAAATTAATTGAGATCAATGGGAATATATATTTTATTCTGATATAATCTCCATTGAAAAAGCAGATGCTTAACATTCTGATTTTCCCTGTAAATACAAACTTTGAGTCCAAACCACTCTTTTTGATGGACATTCTTAGAAATGCACTGATGGACATGCGAGAATGGAGCTCTAGTTGCTGATCCTTCTTTGTTCTTTATTTTATTTTTAGTGTTGTATTTATTTTTTCTTTTATATTCCCTGTAAATACAAACTTTTCTTTAATACAAGTTCTGGCAAAAGCCAGCTTTCAAAAAAAAAAAAACATTCTGATTTTCATATCATAAATTTGCAGTCATAATTTTGCACTGGCCACTTTTCTTTTTTTTTGGACAAACCAGGCAGCGGCTACCAGGTATAAAGAAAAAGCAAAAGGTAAAAAAAAGAAAAGTGAAAAGCAAGATGAGCACAGCTCCTGAAACTAAACCAGACCCCTGTCTAGCGCTTTAACAGTGCTTGAAAAACAACGTTGCTTCCCCGATGATCCAATCATGTATCGCACCAAGCAAACGAGATTCCTGTCTGAAAATTCGGTTGTTGCGTTCAAGCCAGAACCCCACAAAGCTGTTGCAATTGAAACTTTTTGGAAAGCTGTTAAGCTCAAAACATGGAAAGCATGTAAGAGCAGCTCAAGACAGCTACTGTGTTGGCCGAGGGGAGCGAAACCCAAGCTCTGAGACATGTGATTCCAAAGCTCAGTGGTAAAAGGACAAGAGCTGAAAAGATGAACTGTTGTTTTACAGCTTTGGTCACCACAGAGAACGCACCCAAATTGCACTGGAATCTTCCTCTTGTGTAGCTGATCTTGAGTTAAGATCCTGTCATGTGCCAGTAAGATGAGGAAGCACTTAACTGTTGGTTTGACCTTTAATTCAATATCTTGATTTATTGTTTCTATTATTATGTGAATATGCTTCTTATCTATGCTCGCTGGAAGAATTGAAAGGCTTATGCAAAGACCTGAGAAAAGTGACCTTCATTGTGCTGACCCATCCAATTTTGGATGGGGAGAAGAGCACGGTGTAAAATTACTAAATTTGGTTCTCAGGTGTTGTCACTTGTCAAGCTGGTGATATGACAGGAGGCAATATGACTGATGAGGCATGGCTGTGGATCAAGAACAGCCTCAATGATTCAATGAATTGCAATTTTGAAATTGCTTTTCTACTAGCACGATTGCGTGATTATTTGCAATGTACTCTCTACTTGAAGAGAAATGTTCCCCAATTATCGATTGGGATCGTGAAAAGAATATTGTTCGCCTAAGGGATAACTATGTGAATAGCATGGAGGTATGTCAAATTGCACATGATAGATTCAGCATTCTCCTTTAACTTACACTCTTGCGTTGGATATGTTTAATTCCTAGCTAGAAATCATGTTTCTCTAATTTATTTTCTTATCTTAAAAGAGAAAGTTTAATATGCACTATAGTGCATAGGACATTCCGTGCACCGCGGACTTTTTCGGGAGTATTTTTGTAAATTGACAAATCTAATTTAACCAATCTAATCTACATATTGAAATCTCATAGAAAACCAAAATTTACAATTTTTTAGATTTTATTACTATTTTTTTCGATTTTTTTAAGACATGTCATTTATGGAAAATTGTAAATAGTACAACATTCCAAAAAAGGCATGTTTTAAAAAATTCGAAAAAAATAGTAATAAAATCTCAAAAATTATAAATTTTGGTTTGGTATGAGATTTCAATATGTAGATTAGATTGGTTGAATTAGATTTGTCAATTTACAAAAATATTCCCGAAAAAGTCCGTGGTGCACGGAATATCCTATGCACTATGGGGTAGCTTGAAGTCCTTCCAGAATATTACCAAAAAGTTTGACCGAATATATAGGGGAAACGATGGAGAATTTGAGATGGTCCGTATAGATAAAAGCATGGATACTAATATAATAAAAATTATTAATTTGCAGGTCCATCCTGAACTGTCATTGCTACTTGGAAGTGAGTATATTCCATATTTTGAGACTTCGGAAAAGGTATGCTTATTGCTAAATACCAGACAAATACCAACAACGAGCGACCAGCAGCTGATCATGTTTCTCAACTTTCTAACAGTAAAACTATGTCCCAAAGGTCACGATCGAGGCAGATTGAAACGATTGTTCAGGTGTTTTACATAAACTATGAAGAGACATATGTCTTCTTACGAGAAGACCCGGGTTCGAATCTCATTGGGACGAGATGAAAAATGCATGCGTGCGTAGGGTTGAGTGCCTACGGAGTACGCCAGTATGTACGGACTGTGATAAAAAAAAAAAGTATTTTCTTTCCATTTGTGAATGTTACGGGAGCTAGTGCCAGAGTTGTTGTTAATTTTCTTTTCGGGTCATAATAAAATTCATTTTATGTTGTCTTTTTACAAAATTAAAATTCGTAAAATTCTAAGTTCAAATGCAACAATTACAAAATTTATCTATGCTGAAAACGGAAAGTAAAACATTTAATACCTGAACCAAACTCATATTTCCTTATTTAAAAAGGAAGAGCAAATACTACTATTTCTTTAAAAGAATGAAAATAATATAAAAAAAAACTAAGGTTTCCTTCCTTCAAATACCCTGATTTTTTTTAACCCCTAAAAAATTCCCTTAAAAATTAAATTGAAAAACCGAATATGTATAATATTAATTACTTCATTTACATCGCAAGAAGAAAATTTTGGAATTAACTTTTATGATGCACCTCCAGGTAAGTCCTTTTTTATGATGCACCTCCAACCTCTTTTATAATCTCCCCACCGCTTCTTCTCTGTTTGTTTGGAAAATTTGGGAGTGTGGGACTAGGGGTGAGCAAAAAGCTCGTAACTCGTGAGTTACTCGAACTCGACTCGTGAAAAGCTCGATTATAACTCGAGCTAAAAGAACTCGAGTTGGCATAACTCGAGTTGAACCAACTCGGTTAATAAACGAGTCGAGTTTGAGTTAGGCTCAACTCGGCTCGTTGACTCATGAGCTGACTCGTGACGTAATAAATTTTAATTTTTTGAAAATAATCACCATGATCTATGAGTATTAATCTTGAGTTTCAAGACATATTTTACTTCAAATCAATGGAAAAGAATAAAATTGATAATAAAATTTTTTTTTATATTATTGTAATACTCATAAATAATTATTGCATCTATTCACTATATTCACGAGTTGAATACCGAGTCACGAGTTGACTCGAGTTACAAAATGGCGAGTTCGAGTTGGCTCGGTTAGCTCGGAACTGCCTCCCGAACGAGTCACGAGTTGACTTGAGTTGTAACGAGTTCGAGTTCGAGTTCAAATTATGCTCAACTCGCTCGAACTCGGCTCGTATACAGCCCTATGTGGGACTAACAAAGCGCTGATAAGTGATAGCATCTACAGCAAAAAACCGGATGCGCCTACTTTTCTCTGTCGGCAGGCTGATGATGGTTATGTCATTATGTGGGCTTAATTTATTTACTAACTAGAGCAATACCGGCCCAATTCAGACTATTTTCCACCTTAGTAAAGTGGCCACTGGCCAGTTTGAATACAAAAATACAATTGCAAATAAACAATAAAACAACATATGAATGTATTCATTCAACAAAATTGCGAACATCTTCTAACGATCTAGTTTGAAATTTTATATTTTCTATAATTAAAATATAATTTAATATGATGTTTATTTTTTTTTCTATTGCAGTTACCAATAAGAAGTAGTAAAATAAAATGTAAATGGTTCGTTGAGCGTATTATATTGATTAGAAATCAATACAAAGTTGATTAAATTATATTCCTTTTTTTTTTGGAGGGATAAAATAACGGCTTCCATTTCTATATGGAAGCATCCGCACCACCGCAAGGCCCAACTCCAACCGCATAAAATCTGAGTCTTATTTCTGGAAACAGTGAAAGCTTAAAAGGGCACATATCAATTGTTACACAGAAGGTTGCATTGTACACTACAGAGAGTATCACCTCTAGAAAAGGGGCAAAGGCAAAGGGAGCTGCAGAAAACCGTGTTCTTTTGGGTGGACAACAATTTTTTTTTAAATAAATGTGTGCATCACATCCTTAGTCCTGGCATGCCAAAACCGTGTCACATACAAGAATCGGAAAAACTACATAATTAAATGCAGATTGGAACACAAAGATTGCTTTCTTTATGACTTTATATGAACTTCTCTTGAATTCTAGGAATTTGAGTTGCTTTGCTTCTCTTGGCGTCTAGGAAGTTCTTTCTGTCGATCCTTCTGTCAGGCAACCAGCCACACGTATGGCGGTAGAAGCGCGTTTGATTTGGATGTTATGACAAGATGAACATTTTGGATACCTGGGATAGAAATATGAACATAGGGACACATTTTTTTTCTAACAATTTGTTCGAAATTTGTAGCTCCAAAATTTGAATTTACAAGTCGAAGTTTCAGTTTATCGTTCATTTTATTCTTGTTCACCTAACCAAATTACAATTGAATGAGTACAAGCAAAATCCAGCTTTTCAAGTCCCCGATTACATGTTGGATAGTTAATAAATAAATGAAAAAGATTAGTATCTTATACATCTCCAAACTCTCTCCTATCCAAAAATCTATAACAATAAATTATGGATTCTATCAATCTCTAACTAACTGATAGATACATAGGCCATAGTTTACAACAACAAAACTTATAATGTACAAATGAATAAATCATTAGCCCTTTCCCGTTTCAAATTCTCTTCGAATTTCCTCAAACAGCATCTCATTCCAAGTATCAATCGGGCCTGGCATGCACCAGTGTAAACAATCCTGTGGTGGTGGCTCTCCATTTGGGCCCCGCTTAGTTTTCTTGTTCGGGTCAAGGCTCCTGTAAGGACCTGGGTGTCCATCAGGCCTAAGGCCGAATGGCTCAGTTATATCCATGAATTTTAATCTGGCTTTACCATTTGCCTTTTCAACTGCCTTTTTAAACCCCCCAATTTGTTTTGAGTACATGGTGTCTGTGAACCCACTTCGTACCACCTCAGTAACAGGTTCGACCTTACCTGTACAAGACCCACCCGTGTTCCATGCACCCCCTTCATAGTGGTCAGGTGAGTAGGATCGGACAATGGCTAAGCCAGTGAATTTCGGGTCATTAGCTAAGGAAGTTAGCACCGTTTCCACGGATATACCTGTTCAAAGCATGTGAAACCTTGTAAAAAGAAACAAATAAATTGTGCATAATATGCAACAGCTTGTGTTGAATTGTAGCAAGTTGGTATCAACTAGAGA
This sequence comes from Rhynchospora pubera, assembly GCA_028095005.1. Taxonomy (NCBI): domain Eukaryota; kingdom Viridiplantae; phylum Streptophyta; class Magnoliopsida; order Poales; family Cyperaceae; genus Rhynchospora; species Rhynchospora pubera. The sequence goes on from CM051460.1 coordinate 142,008,981, forward strand.
CCAATGTTTTCTTAGTTATTGACTTATTGTTCTGCTATGTTGTTAAAAATGGTTTAAATCAGTGCATCCTACCATTAAAATATCGTTCAGAGAAAAATTAATTAAAATGTTTTCTTCTTTTTGTTCAAAGGTGCTTATAGCATTAAACTTTCATGGACATGTAGCATGGATATTGTCAAGTACCAGTATCATATTTTCCATCCCCATATATCTCTTCCTCTGCAATTTTAGGTTTTTAACAGAAGTAAGAATAGAACCAGGTATAGAACATACCGAATGCTTCAACATTATTGACACGCATCTCGCCAGCATCTTTGGGCCACCACAATTGGCCCCCCACCACTGTACCATTAATCACATATGCAGACTTTTTGGCAAACCAATGACCAGAAGACAATACCAGTACACTAAAAGCTGGTATGAACTCCATGAAGGTCTCATCTGGAACATCTAGGAACACCTTATCGATCCCCTGAGGTGCAGGGCCAATTGGGTCAGGTGTGTGATGGACCAGCCAGGATGACCAAATACGAACAATGCTGGTAGATGTAGATCGAAAGAACCATTTCTGCATGCGCTTGTTCCCTCTGTTCTTTGGTGCCTCTACCTGCGTGAAGAATTATATTTTGTTTTTTTCTTCATTTGAAACTTTATTTTATTACAGAATATTTTTTCTGTTTTCCTAGTAACTGAGCATACAGCCAATTCCAGGTGAAATTAGATTTTGTGTGGTTTTGGTCTAGTAACTGAGCATAAATCACTGGTATGTATAAAGCTGGTGTGGGACTGAATGTCTGGTCGACCAAGAAGCAAAACTCTATTGAGTGCCACTTCTATGATATGCACAATGGAGCAAAAATTTTAGATTCCTTTGGCTAAACCATGCAAGTGAAAAAAATCTGAAGAGCTTTGGTTGAATAATTAAGGCCCTGATCGGAACAGACATGGGGTGAGAAATGATTTCAATTCATTGAAAAAGAGTTGATTGGAAATGATTTCAATTGAAATCCCGTGATCGGAAGCAACAAAAAAAAGAATTGACGAGAATTGAACTCTTATGATTGGAAACTACAGAAAAATAGAGAGGAAATGATTTTACGTCTTGAAATTGACTATTGTACCCTCGTATTTGTCTCTTAAAAACTTGCGATCTTCTTCGTCTCCTGTGCACTCAGTTTAATCTCAACTATACTCTAGTAAAGGCCTCAAATTAACTTACCGTGTACCATCTTGCACTTAGAATCGTGTACCAGTAACTTTAGCACTTAGAACAGTATACGATTCCCATAATAATGTGAATAACGCTACCATAGAGCATAAATTGTATAATTATTTTCATGTGGAAATGAAATTTCCTCCATAAATTCAAATAATATTGGGATATCTCAAGGACCAGTGCTATTGGGATGAATCTTATTATTTTATTCTCCACTAATAGCAAGCCACCTTCATATTTTGTACCCAGTATCTGAGTACCTATCATCAAAATAAAAATCATGCCATTAATAGCCACGAATGGAGCAACCATATTTCAATAGCTATTTCAATCCTAACCATTTCTTAGCGCTGATCGGATCGCTACTGTAGTGAATCGTCGTCTCCAAATCTAGATCGCCATTGTAGAGAGAGGAGAGATCTACAGAAGAGAAGAGAGAGGGAGAGGAGATAACACTATTGGTAGAGAGTAATTTTATCAGCTGAGAGGGGCAATTTTGTCCGACAACAAAATATGTCGCTCCGCGTGATCCAAATCGCACCAAATTTCATAGTTTTTCACGGGAATTCTGCAGCTGGCATTTTTCCCACCAAATCCTCCGAATTGAAATCGTTTCTCGTCCGTCCACTGTTTCCGATCAGAGGAATTGTCTAAAACGAAAATTCCATTTCCGATTCTCACAGAAAAATTAGTTTCCAATCAGGGCCTAACAAAGGTAAAGCAGCAACTTGAGGTAAATTCAAGATAATTGGGTAAATTAAATGTTAAAGGTTCTTTTAGGTTTGATCCTAATTTGATAAGTAACCAGACAAGAAAAGGCTCAGTCTGGATCCTTCTGTCAAGGGTTCTGTTTGGTTAAATTGGTCTAAATGCATGAGTCCATACCCTCTGGGGTAATGCAAGGTGCGAATTGGTCAGCTTACATGATCTAGACTATTTAATTAAAATCACGGTCAGGTTTATAGAGGGTTCATATTTGCCCATGCGAATTAGTTACAAGAACAACTGAAGCTTAAACAAGTTCAATCAAGCCTCAAGTAGTCAAGTTGCACAATTGTAAAACTGCAGCCAAATACAGTACATACAACAGCATACCTGCCAAAGAATGCAAAGAAGAGACTCCATTTGGTTTCTCGCAACAGAGTCCCCAACAAAGGCTAAGGTTTTTCCTCTCATGAGTTCTAGAAACTTGCGTGGGTCCAAACGTGGCAATTGACACTTGCTGGGTTGCCACCTCCAGTTTTCATAGCCCTTATCAGGCCGTCCGTTACCCTGGCAGTTCTGCATTTGTGTTATTACTGGGCACGAGTTGTTTGTGTACAGTGGGCCCATCTCATTGTACACCCATTTTCCATGATACAAATCACATGTACCTTAAAATAAACAAATGAAAAAAGGGGGAAAAAAGAATGAGTTGCTTATTTAGCTTAGCTGAGAAGAATATATTAGAGAAAATCTGAGGTTATTTTAGTCTTCTGCCGTTGATATACCAATGGCTTTTGGTAATAAGATGTATCTGTATAAGCTAAATGGTCGTGAACTGATTTGAACTCTCCTATTGTTTAAATTTATTTAGTTTTTTTTTTATTTATATCGTTTATTTGGATTGTAACATAAACTATCTGATATCTAGTGATGGAATTTAAAATAAATTCAAAGAAGTGGCCAATTTTTTTATAAATTAAGAATATCTATAAATTTAAGTAAATTCTAACTTAAAATTAAATTAAATTAAATTACAGTAAAAGTCCCTGAAAAATAAAAAGAGCTACTACATTTCTGTTTTGATTTCTAATTCTAAAAACAATAAAAGTTCTACAACTAAAATACAAGGTACAACTTGAAGAGTTCTCCTCTATGAGTTACCATATTTTTAATATACTCCATTATTTGATTATTGATCACTATATCAAACATTTAAACAAATGATTGACGAATTGGTTGCTGATCTTATTTCGCACCTTCAGGTCTGGTACCCCCCACCCAACACACACCCGTAAATAGGATAAATAGGATAAAAATGATTAAAACCTATTCAAATTTTATAAACTACAGTCATGTAAATAGGATAAAAATAAAAAGATATTGAGAAAAAGGAAGCTCACCTAGAACATATTTATCCGAAAGCTCACCTTCCGGTGATGCTTCTTTACTATCCAATGGTGATCCATTCAAAGTTCCATCAGAACCAGACTCCTCATTCTTTGTTAACGGGTCCTTGATTTCATTTGAGGATTCATTTAAACCCGGTTCATTCTTATCAGTCTGATTTGGAATCACAACTTCTTGGATAACATTTTCTGATGGGGTCCCTTCATTCGACAAATTTGGAATCTCCTTTTGAGTATCATTGTCAGATTTATCAGAAACAACCCGAGGAACTATTAATTTGTCAGCAGAAATAAGGTACCCAAATTGAGAAGAAGTGGAAGGAGAAGAGAATGCAAAAAGAGAAACCACTACAAGAGATAGAACAAGAGCACCTACAGAGATGAGAATCGATGTAACTGTACGGCGCACCCCAACTGCGCCGTTTTGATTTCTAGGTGAATCCATTGTCATAGTTTTGAGGTAGGAGGATCATAAACATCTGAATTGGTTCAAAACCCAACAAAACAACGCCTTCATCGCCTCTAAATTAGCAACCAATCATCAAAATTTTGAAAGATTTAACCAAAGTTTCTCCTAATTCACCAACTTTGTGGTGATTGAAGCACCGAATTGGATAAAAGAGAAGTAAAATCGAATTGTCGTAAAAACCAAGTACAATGAAAATTCCCTCAATCGACTCCTTTCACTGAAAAACCGTTGGGCCTTTGTTGGTAATGGATCAATCGCTAATTTTAGAGTTGAGGGGAAAACTGAATAGTGAAATCTGGAGGCAATTTTTGTTACTGGGGAGGGAACTAGATCTACGCTTTTTTAGAAAAACAAACACAAGCTCCGAACGCTCCGCAACGATCGTCTGTGCCTCAGGTTTGTGTACACTTGTGTAGCCGATTTAAGAAGCAAAGACCCTAAACTATTTATTAGTTATTTTTGAAATTTTTTTGCTTGACTTGGTCCATTGTCAGAATATATTGTTACTGTAAGTAGTAAAGTAAAAGACTAATTTATTTTATTGTATATTCTAATAAACAATATGAACTGTTCAATGTGATTAACAAATCTAAATTTTGTTACATATCACCATTTACAAATTCTTTTGTATTTCTTTGCTAATATTTATGGCTTTTAAAAATGATCATTAATATGAAAAATTCTCAATGACCAGTAATAATAATTTTCTTTCCGTCCAAAAAAAATAATAATTTTGACATCCAACAAATTTCGATATGCAAATCTGTATATCACATCGAGCTATTTGGATTAACAATGAGCATGAGATAAACAAATTTCTTTACATTACAACACAACATGCTATAATTTCTATATATATCTGTAGAAGAATATTGGGTCGTTTGGATCGCTTAAGAATAAGAGTAATAATCTATTTCTAGGCGGAAAATAATTGAGAAGTGTGTAATTTTGTGAAAAATTTGAATGGTTCTTAGGAATAAATTTCCGTTTAGAGGCCCCGTTTGGATAGGTGTGGGAAGAAGAAAAGAAGGGAAGAAGTATTGGGAAGTGTGTAATTTTGTAAAGAGTTTGGATTATTTATAATTTTTTTTCTTCCTTCTTTTTTCTTCTTCTTCTTCCTATATCCAAACGCACTCAGAAAGAGACTATTTTTTTTTATTCCTAAGCGATCCAAACGGTTACAGATCCAAATAGAAAATTCCCGTTACTTCTTCGAGAAGGATCCAGCATTAACACCAAACAAACTAAAAAGTACAAAATTAATTATGACTAGGGGTAAGCCGTAAGCGTTATTTATTAAAGCGCAGCGGCTAAAATTGCATAGGGCTGTTTCTTCAAAAAAAATTTGGATAGGGCTCTCTGTCCCTAGATCCGCGGGCAATTGTTTTTTTTATTTTTTTTTTGGTTGTAAACCTGTATCTGAGCATGAATATATGCAGTATTTCATGAAGCGATATTCGTAGTGTACTCTGACCCGCCGCACATTCGTTTGATTTTACAGTAGATCCGACAAAATACATTTAAAAAAGGAAAATTTGGGTGTATACCCTTCCAATCTTCTCTAATTATAAATACACCCCTCTAATCTTTAAAATTTTAATTTGGATGTATACCCCTCAAATCATCGTTATTAAAAATATTTACCCTAATTGATCTTGTTGTCCCTAATTAAAGGCCTAGAGGGGGGTGAATAGGCACAAAAACGAATTTCTAAACCGGTATGGTCAATATTTGGTTCAATTCAAACTTGTTCTAACAAAACACAATCAAAGCACAAGCAATTCACAATTCAATAAAGGTAAAAAGAGAAGAGAAGAGATGACACGCGATGTATTACGGAGTTCCGACCCGCTAGGAAATGCTAGCCTTAGTCGTACGTCTCCGGGAGTTTCGCAACCTCGAAATGGGCGCGCTCCGTTCAATTCCACACGAACGGGACTACAAATTCGAACCAAATCACCTTGTTACAATCACTCTCAAGGTGGATTGGCCTAACTCAAATAAACAAGCTCAAACACTCAAAGGATTGAGGCTCTAACCAAATCACTCAACAAATCTAGCAATTAACACTAGTGGATTGGTTTTGCACACTCTAATCTCAATGATTTTGCTAAAATAATGCTCAAACACAAGAGAGTATAATGTCTAACTGGTTGGAGCTCAAAAGGGAGGAGTTTCAAAGGTTTCAAAAGTATCTAAACAGTTCCAAGAGGCCCCATATATATAGAGGGCGCCAACAGCTCCAAAGACCAGTCAAAACAGACTCTGGCGTTATACAACGCTATATGCCGTTGTACAACGCCTAAATAGCCGTTGAAAAATCAAACGGTCACAGACAATAACGTTATGAGTTGTCAGAGCGTTGTGTAACGCTGTATAGCGTTGCACAACGCTTCAGCAAAAATCCAAAGCAGAAGTTCGACAGTTCCGTTGGAACTTGTCAGAGCGTTGTGTAACGCTGGGTAGCGTTGCACAATGAAGTCAAGAAGAGAAACAAGGCAGAACTGACAAACTCAAACAATATTGTCAGAACGTCATACGACGCTGACTGCCGTCACACAACGGCGCCGTTGCACAACGCTATTCAGCGTTGCACTACGCGTCCAGAGCGATTGAGCGAAGTCTGAGCGAATTTTAGAGCGTTACACAACGCTACAATGCATGAAACATTGCAGCATGCATGCAGCATCGATGCAGATCGATGTCTAAGCAATGCAGAGACGCCTGTTTCATACTGCGTTGTACAACGCTGAGTAGCGTTACACAACGTAGGAGTGGAAATGTTGTGTAACGTTTCTTAGCGTTGCTCAACGTTCTGACAAGGGGAAATAATGGATTTAACTGGTTTAAAAACAAATGAACTAACGTTGCACAACGCTACTGAGCGTTGTGTAACGCTGTTCCAACCTTGTCAGAGATTTTGCAATTTAAAAACGAATTAACTCAGCGTTGTGTAACGGCAACTGGTGTTGTATGACGCTGGATAGAAAAACTGAGCATTTTACCAGCAAATTGATTGAGATTAGTTTAGAGTTTAATTAAACCTTAATTACTGACTCTAACTAGACCAAAGCAATCTCTTGAAGCTCCAAACTAAGTGCCACACTTGCTTTAATCCATTCTTCAATAAATTTAGCTATAAAACACTAAAAAGAGATGTTAGTTTAAAGGTTTCGGTGTTGTTTTGCAAATCGGGAAATCGAGAGAAAATGTTTAACCAACAATCTCCCCCTTTTGTCGAGTTGCAAAACAACACCTAAGGTACATTTGGAACTTGATACAACAAGGCGGAATAACCCAAATTACCTAATTCTCCCCCTTTTTGCAATTAGGGAAAAGAATACCCAAAACGTCCTTGAATAAAAACCATAACGATCCTCCCCCTTTCGAAAAGAATTTGGCCACTAAATTTATTTGATTAGGGGTATCTAACAAGGTTTAATAAGGGCATAAACTAACAATTATAGACCATGCATGCATATTGAAGGAAAAGAGCTAAAAACGAAGCCATTTAGCACAACATAATTCATTAAAACATAACATAATTCATTCAATCATCCATAAAACAAAACAAATCCATTTAGCACAAACATAATCATTCAAAACACCGAAAAATCACACAAAAGATACGAATGACAAAGAAACTACGAAAATCAAAATAAAGAGAAAAGGAGAGGGCTAAGGCTTGGAGACGGTTTCGGCTCGACTACTCCTCATCATCATCACCCGCCCCACTACCGGATCCCCTCTTGAGATGGAGCTCCATCTTTCCCCAAAGATTGATCATCTCATCCTTGAGATGAGTGATCGAGGCATCGGTCTTGGCTTGGTAAGCGGTCAAGTTTTCCTCAATAGTGTTGAACCGCGTATCAATGTGAGTGGTCAAAGCGGCGAATTTTGCATCAAGATAGGCATGGAAGTCTTGAGGTGCGCCTTGACCCTCCATCCGTCCGCCGGGCACATGCAATGGTTCATTGCCTATCTCCTCGTATTGATTGATGGTGGCATTTGGACGGAAGATATAGTTGTTGCGGTGGAATGCACCGGGCACAATGGAGTCATCATCTTGGGCCATCCATCCGGTACCGGTGAGATGTGCCATGAGGTTTTCGGGATTGGCAATTGCATTTTCGGGCACGGGTTCGCCCCAAAGTGGTGTGTCATGAGGGATGCCATTTTCAATAAGAACGGATTTAATAATGTGGGCATATGGAAAGGAGAAGCGAGGAGAGGTATCGGCCCGTGCCATATGTGCAAGCATGATGAAAGGGAGATTCACCTTTTGATTCATCTCAAGGAGAGAGCGAAGGAGAAACACGGCGAATTGCTCCACATTTGTCTTGATTGTTGCCTTCGGAGTGATGATGTTGTTGATGAAGAGGAAGAGAAGGCGGTGCAAGGCCGGTAGCTCGGTGGCGGTGAATTGGCGAACGGTGTAGTTCCTCCAACAATAAAAGAATCGGTGAAATTCATCATAAGGAGGCAACTCACGTGGCCAAGTGGCATGGATGTAGATCTCCAAATTGTCATTGTCGAGGCCGAGAAGGTTGGTCAAGGTTTCCTCGGTGATTGAGATGTGGCGACCGAGGACATAGGAGTTGGCGGTTGGGTGGCCATCGGTCCATGTCATGGTAAGATTGGCATAGAAAAGCTTGATTAAGGACGGGTTGTACGGTTGAGAATGTGCGAGAAGACCCGCCATGTTCCAATATTTGATCCTTTCTTTGATCCAAGTCAATTCTCTTGGATTCAAGTGGTAGACACCATAGGGGTGCTCAAAGAAGAAGCACTCGGAGCACTCGCGATTGACATCACAGTATTGGCAAAAGTGCATGAACGAGGCCGAGTTTTTGAAAAGGTAATTGTTGGAAGAAGAGAGGGTCCAATCCACGGGTACCGGTGGTATATCCATTGGAATTGGTTGGTCGGGTTGAACCGGTGGGTTGGATGAGGAAGCACCCTTGGGGTTGCGCTTAGACCGTTTGTTGGTAGCGGTTTTCGGTGCCATGAAAATTGAGAGAGAAAGGATGAGGTTAAACCTTTAAATTGAAGAGCGGGAGAGGATGAGATGACCTTGGAGAGCACAGAACCGAAACCGATTGAAAATCCGACGGTCGGATCGCCGGAATTGACGGTGATGGCGGTGGCTAGGGTTTCGGTGGATTGAGAGATAGAGAGAGAGAGAGAGTGATTTGAGGGTATGAGGGTGGAGAGGAGAGAGAGAGGAGTATTTTGGTGGTTTTGGTTGGAGTGGAGAGAGAGAGTTGAGAGAGTATTGAGAGAGAGAGATGAAAGGGTGTGAGTTGGAGAAAATAGAGAAAAATAGAAGGGGGGCTCGGATTTGAGAGAGAAGAAGAGGAAGAAGAAGAAAAGGTGGGGTCACATCTGTTAAAAACGCGTCCACCGTTACTTAACGCCAAAGGGCGTTGTACAACGCGAGTCAAAACAGCGAAAATTGAGCAGAGACTGACTGCTCCGTTGTACAACGCTGAGTAGTGATGGGTAACGCTACAACCCAGCGTTGTGCAACGTTAAAGGGCGTTGTACAACACTAAAGCCAAACAAAAATAAAAAAATAAAAAACAAAAAAAAGAAATACAACAACGTCTTACAACGGTGGACAGCGTTGTACAACGGTAAGTAAAGAACAACAGACTGGCGTTGTACAACGGTACCAAGCGTTGTATAACATTGAATGCGACAGATTTTAAAATTCAGCAAAGGAAAATTAAAACAAAATAGCCAGCGTTGTACAACGATAGTCAGCGTTGTGCAACGTTACAAGACAAAATCAAACCAGCGTTGTGCAACGGTAAGCAGCGTTGTACAACGTTTAACTCGACAGAATTCAAAATTCATTTTAAACTAACGTTACTCTTGCGTTGCACGACGCGGAATGGCGTTGTGTAACGCCAGAGTCAACAGAAAACCATAAAATTCAGAAAATTAAGACCGAAATAGTTAAAAACTTATTTTTCATGGTTTTCAAAAGAAATACAACCAATTTAAACTGAAATAAGCTCCAAACAACAAAGACAACACCATGACATGCATAAATTTAATCTTTGAGTTCAAGCATACCAAGTTTGAACCTAAGTTCAAGATGTTGTTGTGTTGGAAGAGGTTTGGTGAAGATATCAGCGATTTACTCCTTTGTGTCGATGTAGACCAATTCCACATCACCTTTCTCAACATGATCACGGATAAAATGATGTCGTATCTCTATGTGCTTGGTTCTAGAGTGCAATACCGGATTTTTGGATATAAGGATGGCACTAGTATTGTCACACAAGATTGGTACCTTTTGGAAATCTAACTCAAAGTCCCTAAGGGTTTGCATCATCCAAAGAAGTTGAGTACAACAACTACCGGCCGCTACATATTCCGCTTCCGCGGTGGAGAGAGCAACCGAAGTTTGCTTGCGACTAGACCAAGACACAAGTGAACCACCAAGAAATTGGCAAGTTCCACTAGTACTTTTGCGGTCTATACGGTCACCGGCAAAATCGGCATCGGTATAACCTAACAAGTCTAGTTCGGTTTGTCTACCATACCAAAGACCTAGGTTTTGAGTACCCTTGACGTATCGCAAGATACGTTTTACCGCTTTGTGGTGAGAATCCTTAGGATTGGCTTGGTACTTAGCACATAGACATACGGCATACATAATATCCGGCCTACTAGCCGTGAGATAGAGTAGGCTACCGATCATGCCCCGATAGAGAGTTATGTCCATAGGCTTGCCTTTCTCATCCGCATCGATATTCGCACTTTTGCCCATGGGTGTGTCTAAACTCTTGCTATCTTCAACACCGAATTTCTTCACCAACTCCTTGGCGTATTTGACTTGGTTCACAAAGATACCATCCTTGAGTTGTTTGATTTGAAGCCCCAAGAAGAAAGTGAGTTCTCCCATCATGCTCATCTCAAATTCACTACTCATCAAAGAAGAAAACTCTTGGGCAAGAGTTGCATTAGTGGAGCCAAAGATAATATCATCCACATAAATTTGCACAAGTAGCAAATGGTCATCTCTTTTCTTAGTAAAAAGAGTTGTATCCATTTTGCCCCTACTAAAACCATTGTCTAGAAGAAAGGTACAAAGTCTACCATACCAAGCTCTAGGAGCTTGCTTCAAACCATACAACGCTTTGTGAAGCTTATACACATGGTCCGGTTTGAAATGGTCAACAAAACCGGGTGGTTGTTGGACATAAACCTCCTCATCTATCCAACCATTTAGAAAAGCACTCTTGACATCCATTTGGAATAGGGTAAAGCCTTTGTTAGCGGCGAAAGCCAAGAGCATTCTAATGGATTCAAGACGAGCAACCGGTGCAAAGGTCTCCTCAAAATCAATACCTTCTTGTTGCTTGAAACCTTGTGCAACCAACCGGGCTTTGTTTCTAACCACAATACCATCCTCACTTAGCTTGTTTCTAAAAACCCATTTGGTACCAATAACTTGCTTACCCTTTGGTAATGGTACAAGTTCCCAAGCTTGATTTCTTTCAAATTGGTTCAACTCTTCTTGCATGGCAACAATCCAATTTGGGTCATCATTGGCCTCTTTGAAGGATTTTGGTTCAAGTTGAGAAACAAAGGCACAATGACCAATAGTTTGGTGCAAACTAGACCTAGTCCTAACACCTTCCCTAGAATCACCTATGACATTAGTAAGAGGATGAGAGGAAACTTCTCTAATCACTTCGGGAGGCTCATGAACCGGTTGGGGAGACGGTTGAGGTTGAGGATCATCATGAGGCATTTCATTTTGAGTTGTTTCTAAGATGCCTTCCTCATGAGTCTCTCCCCCTATCAAAATGTCATCAACCCGGTTCAAAGGCTCCTCAATGATCACCGGTGGTTGTGCTTGAGGTTGTGACTCGATTTCTTGTGGAGCTTCTTCCACTTGTGTACCTACAATAGAGTTACCTTCCTTGGATTCCTCAAGGACTTTTTCATCAAATTTGACATTAATAGACTCAATAACTACCTTTGAGTTTGGCAAATAGACTCTATACGATTTGCTTGTGGTTGAGTAACCAACAAAAATACCGGGCAAAGACTTGGCATCAAACTTGGTTACTTTAGGAGACTCATCAAGGACAAAACATTTGGAGCCAAATACACGGAAATAGGATATATTAGGAGTATAACCGAAGCATAATTCAAAAGGAGTTTTCTTGAGTTGAGAACGAATGCATGCACGATTTACTACATGACATGCCGTATTTACCGCTTCGGCCCAAAGAAATTTGGGTACGGCAAATTCATGTAGCATGGTGCGTGCTAATTCTTGTAAGGTTCGGTTCTTCCTCTCCACTACACCGTTTTGTTGAGGGGTGCGTGGAGCGGAAAACTTTTGTTTATATCCTTTTTCTATGCACAATTCATCAAATTTAGCATTTTCAAATTCCCTTCCATGGTCACTACGAATTCTAGAGATTTTCAACCATTTTTCGTTTTCAACCCGATTGCTAAATTTAACAAAATGGTCAAATGCTTCTTCCTTGTGAGCAATAAAGAAAACCCAAGTAAAGCGACTATAGTCATCTACCACCACAAAGACATATCTTTTCTTACTAATACTCAAGACATTGATTGGTCCAAACAAGTCCATATGAAGCAATTGCAAAGGTTGAGTGGTTGAGATGATCTCTTTGGTTTTGAAACTAGACTTGGTTTGCTTGCCTTTCATGCAAGCTTCACACAACCCATTTAAGTCTAGTTTATGTGATGGAAGACCACGGACAAGTTTCAATTTCACAAGTTTCTTAATGGAGTCTAGAGAAACGTGACCAAGTCTTCTATGCCATAACCATGAACCGGTAGCTATGGCACTAAAGCATTGTTCACCATTTGTGAAGTGATCAAAGTTCAAGTAATAGACATCCTTTTTCCTTTGTCCCGTGTAAACAAGAGAATTATCCGAAATTTGATGCACAAAACAAGAGGAGTAATCAAACTTCAAATAATATCCCGCATCACATAGTTGGCTCACACTTAAAAGGTTGTAGTTGAGACCATCCACAAGGTAAACATTAAAAATCGTTAAATTTTGGTTTCCAACCGAGCCTATACCAATAATAGAGCTCTTCCTAAGATTATTACCAAAAGTAACCTCACCACCATCAAAAGGTTCAAGTGTCTTGAAACAAGATTCATCACCCGTCATGTGATGTGAACAACCACTATCTATGATCCAAGCACTTCTCTTGAATGATGATAACAAACAAACCTACAAGAATACATATTAGTTAGAAACAAACAACTAATATATTATTCTTGTAATCTCTCCCCCTTAAGATTTGACAAGAATAACCTTGGGGAAAGAAGATGGCTAACTAAGCCACACTCGAACCACTTCCACCACTCAAAACGGATGTGGAAGTGACTTTAGGAATCCAAATCATGTTAATTGAACCGGATGTATGATTTGTTTTCCTAACTTTGCATTCTAGTGTGACATGGCCATTCTTACCACAATAGTTGCAACAAGCACAAGTTGGCTTGTTCACTTGTGAACTTTCTCTAACAAAATGGGTTTCAAAATGACGCCTAAGCTCCATGGCTCTAATCTTTGGATCCTTAGAGAAAGTGTATGATTGAGAGTTTCTCAAAATTGGTTTTTGAAAATTCTTTTTGTTTTGTTGAGAGACTTTTTGATTTCCCTCATTGGTTTGAGGTCTAGTGTGTGTTCTATTCTTATTCCCACCATTATTTTGAAAAGGATGAAAACACCCATCGGGTCCCTTGAAATACAAGTTGTTTGGGCCCCGATTGTTTTGGAAGTTCTTTTGAGGTCTTTGAGACCCATTTCTATTCCTACCAAAACTCTTTTGAGCACCATTTTGAGAGCCAACAAAATTCTTTTGCCCTTGTCCGTGTGTGTTCCTACCATTGGTGCTCTTGTGATAAAGTCTCTCATTTTGTGTTGGGCTTGATACGGTTCTTGGTCTAGAAAAGGATTGATTCCTCTTTTTGAAGCCAAGACCCGTTTTGTCATTGGGTTTTTGTCCCACAAACATTTTATCAAGATTCATCTTGGTGCTATGAGAAGCACTAGACGAACTTGAAGCCCTTTCATTTTTCAAAACATTTGTCTCACTCAAAGGAGTTTGACATTTTTCACAAACACTCGGTTTTTCAAAACTTTCAATCATATTCTTATACCTTGTCACCAAAGACTCAAGATCATGCACCTTAGTCGTCAAAAGACTAATTTGCTCTTTTTGACTAGCAATAGTCTTAAGAGACTCATCAAGATAATCATTCAACCTATCAAATTGCAAGTTTGCATCATCATTCAAGCTCAAGTCATTCTCACTATCACAATCGCTATCACTACTAGAGAATGAGTTTAGAAGTACCTCATTTGTGACCTTAGGCAATTCAATGGCAATTGTGGATGGTTCCTCTTGAATAGTCGTTGGAGCTTGTGTGAAAGTCGATGTAGAGGATGATGCTTCATCAAGGCTAGCTTTGCTCAATGGATGCACATAGATTTTACCTCGGTTGAACTCGTTGAAGACCTCCTTCACCAAGTCATCTAGGTCGTCATCCACCGGCATCACCACATCATTCACTTGAGCCACAAGAGCAAGGTTGTCAAAGTCGCACTCGGATTCCGAATCGAATTGAGAGGATGAGCTCGAATCGGAATCGTTGTCCCAAGTGGCTTGCATGGCTCTCTCACCCTTCTTCTTGCTCTTGTAATGTCCCTTCTTGGACTTGAACCGGCCATCACCCCTTCTCTTGCCACCATCTTCCTTGTCCTTCTTCAAGTGAGGGAAGAGCTTGAAGCAAGAGTACATGGTATGACCTTCTTTTTGGCACACGAAGCAAAGAGCTCTTTCGTCATTCTCAACCCTTTCTTTGTTGAACTTTCCCTAAAAAATCATGATGGCTCGAAACATCTTTGAGAGAACGGCTCCTTGCTTGTCCTCATCAAGGTCGATGATGCCTTTGGCCTTGTCACTTGAGTGGCGGTGTCTCCCTTGGTGGTTGTCATTGTGGCGGTTCTTGGAAGGAGATGCCTTGTTGTCATTTGCCGCCAATGCCACGGTTTTGGGCTCATACTTCAACTCTCCAAGTTGCTTGAGCTTCTCTTCCACGCACCGATAATGGGTATAGATGATCTCCGGTGTGAGGTTGTTGTGGGACCTTTGTTGTGTCTCAAGAGTCGAGATGAGAGTGTCGAATTGAGGTCTTCCCACCAAAGCCCTAAGCAATCTTCCTATAACACGACTATTAGAAAGGGTCTCTCCTATGTTAGTGAATTCATCGAGCAATTGTATAAACCGAGTATACATCTCCTCGATGCATTCACCTTCCCTTATGCGGAAATTATCCAATCTAGACTCTAACTCAAATTGTCGAGAGCTTTTGATTAGAGAATTTCCCTCATAACGGTTCAAGAGAGAGACCCACATTTCATGTGCACTAGTAGAGCTACCAAAAATTGCCGCTATGGACTCATGTACCGAATTTAACAAGACATTCACGGCATTATCATTCTTGGTCCTAATGGTCTTAGAGGCATGAGTTTCTCTACCTTCACTATCACAAATTGGTGTGTATGGCTTATCAACAACCTCACAAAGATCAATCAAGTTAAGGTATACAACCATACATCTCTTCCAATAACGGAAGTTCTTGCAAGTGGAACCAAACTTGTCCGGTTTTTCTATCACCCTAGAGGCCATGAATCGAGGTTATCTACCTAACAAGATGGTCAAAAGATAACCTGGCTCTGATACCACTTTGTTGTCCCTAATTAAAGGCCTAGAGGGGGGTGAATAGGCACAAAAACGAATTTCTAAACCGGTATGGTCAATATTTGGTTCAATTCAAACTTGTTCTAACAAAACACAATCAAAGCACAAGCAATTCACAATTCAATAAAGGTAAAAAGAGAAGAGAAGAGATGACACGCGATGTATTACGGAGTTCCGACCCGCTAGGAAATGCTAGCCTTAGTCGTACGTCTCCGGGAGTTTCGCAACCTCGAAATGGGCGCGCTCCGTTCAATTCCACACGAACGGGACTACAAATTCGAACCAAATCACCTTGTTACAATCACTCTCAAGGTGGATTGGCCTAACTCAAATAAACAAGCTCAAACACTCAAAGGATTGAGGCTCTAACCAAATCACTCAACAAATCTAGCAATTAACACTAGTGGATTGGTTTTGCACACTCTAATCTCAATGATTTTGCTAAAATAATGCTCAAACACAAGAGAGTATAATGTCTAACTGGTTGGAGCTCAAAAGGGAGGAGTTTCAAAGGTTTCAAAAGTATCTAAACAGTTCCAAGAGGCCCCATATATATAGAGGGCGCCAACAGCTCCAAAGACCAGTCAAAACAGACTCTGGCGTTATACAACGCTATATGCCGTTGTACAACGCCTAAATAGCCGTTGAAAAATCAAACGGTCACAGACAATAACGTTATGAGTTGTCAGAGCGTTGTGTAACGCTGTATAGCGTTGCACAACGCTTCAGCAAAAATCCAAAGCATAAGTTCGACAGTTCCGTTGGAACTTGTCAGAGCGTTGTGTAACGCTGGGTAGCATTGCACAACGAAGTCAAGAAGAGAAACAAGGCAGAACTGACAAACTCAAACAATATTGTCAGAACGTCATACGACGCTGACTGCCGTCACACAACGGCGCCGTTGCACAACGCTATTCAGCGTTGCACTACGCGTCCAGAGCGATTGAGCGAAGTCTGAGCGAATTTTAGAGCGTTACACAACGCTACAATGCATGAAACATTGCAGCATGCATGCAGCATCGATGCAGATCGATGTCTGAGCAATGCAGAGACGCCTGTTTCATACTGCGTTGTACAACGCTGAGTAGCGTTACACAACGTAGGAGTGGAAATGTTGTGTAACGTTTCTTAGCGTTGCTCAACGTTCTGACAAGGGGAAATAATGGATTTAACTGGTTTAAAAACAAATGAACTAACGTTGCACAACGCTACTGAGCGTTGTGTAACGCTGTTCCAACCTTGTCAGAGATTTTGCAATTTAAAAACGAATTAACTCAGCGTTGTGTAACGGCAACTGGCGTTGTATGACGCTGGACAGAAAAACTGAGCATTTTACCAGCAAATTGATTGAGATTAGTTTAGAGTTTAATTAAACCTTAATTACTGACTCTAACTAGACCAAAGCAATCTCTTGAAGCTCCAAACTAAGTGCCAAACTTGCTTTAATCCATTCTTCAATAAATTTAGCTATAAAACACTAAAAAGAGATGTTAGTTTAAAGGTTTCGGTGTTGTTTTGCAAATCGGGAAATCGAGAGAAAATGTTTAACCAACATATCTTATTCCATATAACATGGAATGAATTTTCATATAAATTTTATAAATTTTGAAGTTTATTTGATGTTTGATCAAGAGCGTAAAATATGAATATATTAGAATTAATCTAATATTTAATTAGATTCGTTCATTGTTCAATCTCTTGATGAAGTATCAAATAAATTTCAAAATTTATAAAATTTATATGAAAATCCATCGCTTGTTATATAGAATAAGATCAAAGGTTTGGATTTGAAGTTTGAGTTTTATATTTTGAAAGAAGAAGTAACCAAAAAGTAAGTTTTGGAACATTTGGGGCCATTCAAATTGTGGGCCTTGCTATTAGTAATAATTTTTGGAAATTGATTACTGCCATCGCGGTCAGCGTTCGCTGAGCAGCGCTTTATCCCCTCTACTCACCCAGCGCGCATTTTTTGTTCATTTTGTTATTATAAATGTTCACTTTATCAGCTACAAATGTTCACTTTGTAGTAGAATTGTTCATTTTTTATAAGTGTTTGCTATATTCATTGTGTTCATTTTTTTTTTTGCCAAAAAGTTCAGTTGGTTAAGTACAAATGTTCATTTAGTTGCAACAGAAAATATAAATGTTATGAGCAAACATGTTTATTTTATTAAGTATAAATGTTTAGTTTAGTAAGTACGAATGTTCAGTTTAATAAGTACAAATGTTCAGTTATTTAAATATAAATGTTCAGTTAGTTGCAACATGAAAATATAACTGTTATAAAAAACCAAGCGAAGAGGTCACGAACCGGACAAAAAACACATGAAAAAATTAGAAGGGGTCTTGAACCGATCCGGTTCAAATTAAATTTTTTCCGACTCTACCCCTGCCTCCTAGCGCACCTTTGACCCACATGCGACCCTAACACGACTCTGACGCATTTAACTAAACACTTCTTATTATTAAAGTAAACATTTATAACATACAGTAGCGATGACAACGATGGTTTATTTAGCGATGGTAGTTATAATTGCTGATAATTTTTCACTCTTGTTTATATTTATATATATATATATATATATATATATATATATATATATATATATATACATATACATATAGAGGTGGGCTAAAGTCTACTCGGAGAAGGCTTTCGGTTCGCAGTTGAACCGGCCAGTCCAGTCTGGTTTTCAAAACACTGTCCAAAAGGCATCTTAGAAAAAATGCGACGCTTGAACTTAGTTGCTTGATGGCAGCAACTCTATCATTATGCGAATCGACAGCATCTTATACAACAATTTGACTCAAGAATTCGCCGTACATAACATAGACAACTAATTAATCAAAGAAAAAAAAATATATATATATATAATAACGAGAGTCCTTCAAGCAGGAAAAACAAATAATAAATTTTTGGTCCCTAGCCGACCTCATGGTCCTCATAGGCTCTCGTAAATAAATATACAAATACATTAATATTATACATGGCATGCTTCTCAAAGACAATTTAATTTTCTTGTCCCGTTAGGAGAATGCCACGCAAACTTCAAACCTCTACTGCTATTTATTGGATACGTATCTCGGTGTTGCCTTTTGTACTAGTAACAAGGATCCTCTCCATTTGTTAGGATTTTAATAAAATTTTGCATCGACTACAAATTAAGGTTATAATAATTAAATATTTAAGACTTCGTTTGGATAGGTGTGGAAAGAAGGAAAAAAAAAATGAAAAAAAATATTGAGAAATGTGTAACTTTGTGAAGAGTTTGAATTGTTTATAATAAATTTGGACATTTTTTCTATATCCAAACGGTGCCTAAATTAATTCGACCGATTAAACCATCAGAGTGATATCATTGTGTCAAGAGCTTAGCCCTTGAGGGGCGGTCCGGGCGGATCCAAAGAAATATTTTGCCCATGCACAAAAAATAATGATACATTTTAAAGTATAAACCTTAGACCCGATAAGTAGGGCTGCATAACGTCTAAAACGATCACGAAAGCGGTCAATTTCGTTAACTGTTTCGTTTTGAAAAAAAAATTTGACTATCCATTTGCGTTAATTGTTTCGTTTTAGAAAAACGGTCGAAATCGCAAAAATACCACGAAAATGCACATGGACGAAACCGTTTTAAATTTTCGTTAACCATTTCATTTTTGAAATGTAACAAAAATTTTTTAACCGTTTTGTTTCGTTTTAAAAGGACGGTCAAAACGGTGACCGTTTTCACCCCTAACACAAAGTATCATTTTCTTTTGAAGCCGGACACAATCATTGGGTGCGTTTGGATCGTTGGAAGAAAGAAAAAGAAGAAGGAAGAAGAAAAAAAAAATTATAAACAATTCAAACTCTTCACAAAATTACACACTTCCCAATACTTCTTCCCACTTCTTCTCTTTTTCTTTTTTTTCCACACCTATCCAAACCCACCCATTAATTCCTTAACTGGACCTTGAATTTTTCAAAATCAAGCGGGCTTGTTATACACTGGATCCGCCATTGCTGAGCCCTTCCCTTCTATAATTTTAAGTGGCCCCTCAGAAATGAAATAAATACATATTATTCTACTTGTGTTTTATTCTATTTTATTTATTCCCCTTACAAATAAAAAAATATTAACATATCGCGTCCTCTGTTTTAAAATCGTGGATTCGTCCCCCCGCTAAAGTTTCTTAGCAGTCATTATAAAATTTCCTGAGAGGTCTCCATTTTTGAGGAATCGGAGTTGACAATATCACACTCCGATCCTTCTCATTAAGCAAGAAATCTTTTTTTTTTTTTTGAAAAAACGCTAATAGGCAATTAAGCGAGAAATATTTGGAACAAGTCTGAATGGTGGTTTGTACCGTACAATCATCCAAATGCTATTAGCTATTTTATTATAATAATTACATAATGGTAGTAATAATAATGATGATGATGAGGAGGTCATCTGAGATTGTACCTCATCAAAAATAAACATTAAAGAACAAAAAGTCAAAAACTAAATAACTAATGAACTCGTTTCTTCTAACCTTTGGATGATGCTAGAAGCCATAAATAGCCGTTCCATAGACAGAAAAACAAAAGAGAATGTCATTTTCTCCAACAAGTCTAATAAACTTCAACGCCTGACTAGATATTAAGGTGTAATAGGATGAATCTTTTTTTTTTTTTTCACCGGTGAAGCCTTAGGTAATATAATAGGATAAATAAATTATATCAGCATTTGCATCCGCCTCATCGCAACTGTACATTAACCTTTGTGGCTCCAAAGGGTCCTACCTTAAAACAGGCGCAACATATATTAGTCATGGTCAAAACTTGCGGTTTGGAAAATGATAACAAGCTACAAAATTGGATCCATCTTGTTATTGCATTCTCTTTTTTTTTGTGAAAGTTGAAAGGAAGGGATTTTGAAAAAAAAAATATGAAGGGGACAAAACATTTTTGAAAAGATATAAAATATTACATACCAAAATATGGAGGAGAAACATTTTATCAATAAATAATTTAATTAAGAATTGTAAATTAATATTTTTTCCGAATAATAGAAATTTAGACCAGTAAAGCAAAGTTTACAGGCGTCTAGTTATATATAAATTCCATGTTTTATAAACCAAAATTTATATTTTGCAAAAGCCTCTCTGAAACCAGTACGCAAGCGACCACAAAAATGCCCCTGCATGAAGAACTTATTTTTGATTAATTTTTAACTTTACGATCAAAGTTCTGTTAATATGGTGCATGGAACAGGCAAAAAAAATTTTGGGTGTGTTTGGCATCATCCACGGACTAGCAGTTCGTGAATAAGAATAGTTCGCGAGAGTCAAAGAACTCACGAACAGTCGCGATAAAAAAATGAACAACCTATAAACTTGAGTGACCTTCGGAAAAATTTACTCAAAAAAAAAGTTACAACATTGCTCTTACAGTAGATAAGAGTTTATTTTTTCATGTATTTATATTTATAAGTGAGGATTAAAAAATAATTTTTATTTCTTTACTTAACAAAATTTTGTTTCCATCAAATATTGCCCTAAACTCTTGCAGTCTTACAGACTAATAGACTATGGTACAATTATTGCTTTTAATTCTAACTCTGCCACTTATATATATGGGCCGATTTGACAAGATGAAACCACATAAACTTGATATATCGCAAGGCGTAAGCATTATTAACAAGAAAGATGAGGAACTTTTTGAGGAAACAATATTGGAGTCGAAAAGATTTTCCTCTTTACATTGTGAGATTTGTCTTGTCAGTTGTCACTGTATATAATATTTGTAGGTCCCAGTAGGAGTTGTAAGTCAATGCTCAGATCTCCCGCAAGCTGTGGTCTATATAAGCGAAGTCTCCTCCTCCCTCGGTGGTCTCACATCTATCCAAACAAACTCCAAAGAGCTTCTGTACTAAAATCACAAAAGTAGAACAGGAAAAGGAAAAGGAAAAGAACCAAGCCCTTTTTTTTCTTTCAAATTAAGCTCCATCAAATTGATCAAGGGATTTGAAAGTAACAGTACTCATGGCTGGTTTGAGATTGTCGAAGATTACCATCGCTCTTCTTCTTCTTCTTCTCATTGTCTGCCATGTGGGCCCTTCCATGGCGGTGCTTTTCAATCAGCTTCCCAAGACACTCATCGTCACAGCTACGACCAAGTCAGGCGATGGTATGCCTCTCTCTCTCTCTCTATCTAAAACGCAATATATTTCATGATTAGAATTAAGAATCAATCCTCTTCTCTGGACATGGCTATGCTAAATTGCTAATTGCCAAGTCACCGTGTGTCCTTTTTTTCCCTTTACATTTGTTACTAGTGAAATTTGTGCGACGTTTCCATTGTTGTCTTGCGTGCTCTGTTTGCCTTCAATATGAATGCATTGGAAATTGAACTGGGGCAAGTTGAATTAACGAGATTAATCTGTGGCCCTACCTGTGGGTACATAGTAGTAGGAGGCCGATTTAATGCATGGCCTATAAGTCAAAGCGTCTTTTGACCAAATTGGAGTACTAGGAAACCAGCTGAGAATGGAAGGCTTATAATTCTTGATTCTTTTGCGTATTTTAATAATTTAAACATTATATCCTTCAAATATCCAAAATTATGCAAATTTTAAATGATTAAAATTTATATGTTTATTCTAAATTATAAAGTTTTACAATTCCTTAAAACTAAGGAATTACATATTTTTCCTTGCAAACTTTGCAAATACATTTTTATCTTTGTATAAATGATGACCTCTCATATTTAATTATTTAGAATATATATGTAACTTAAACAAAATTAATTTTGAGGTTTAATAAAATTAAACAAGAGAAAATTTGATGGTTTAAGTGCGAGTATATATATATATAATATTTATAATATGTAGTTCTGATTTTACAAAAAGTAAATTATGAATGTTTTCCGTCTTTTAGGGGGAAATTAGAATATTTATAATTTTAGAGGGGAAATATGTTATTTATGATTTTTTGAAGAATAAACATAAATCGCCAGATTTTGGTATTTGTTTGTTTCCAAACCTCCCGAAGCACTGGAATTTGGACAACTATGTGCGTCATATAACAAGACAAAAGTTCTCAATTTGATAGTGATTGCTTAGCAATTATTATAGAGAAAAAAAGGAGAAACAATAAAGCATAGTTAGTTGCTAATACTGATTTTATTCCTGTCAAAGAGGCATAAATTCGGTTGCTCAGGTGTATACGTCCCATCTTAAGTATTAAAGTTCAACATCTAAAATTAATCCTCTAATATTTACCTACATACTTGTATTGATGATCAGTTCTACATGCCGGCGAGGATAAATTCACAGTAACATGGGCACTAAACACAAGCCTCCCGTCAGGCGCTGACGCCAACTATAAAACCGTGAAGGTGCTCTTGTGCTATGCGCCTATCAGCCAGCACGACCGCAAGTGGCGCAAGTCGAACAATGATCTGAAGAAGGACAAGACATGCCAATTCACCGTCGTCAAGCAGGACTACTCTGCCACTGGAAAGCATGAGTACACGGTCGCCCGCGATATTCCCACTGCCTCCTATTTCGTGCGCGCGTATGCACTTGATGCTTCTGACACAAAGGTTAATTATGAACCAATTAAGCTGGGATAATTATTATATTTTATGTAGAATTGAAGCTCATAATGGGCTTTAATTCCAAATCAGTTTTTTTTTCCCAATTAATTGATAAATGATAACCCATCTAACGAATCAGTTTGATTAGGTTTAAATAAACCAGTAAAACCGTAATTGACTCGTGTACATAATCTTATCAATCAGGTGGCATTTGGTCAGACAACAGATGCAAACAAGACAGTCAATATTTTCGAAGTAGTTGGCATCACTGGTCGTACTACGGGGATTTTTGTTTCTGCGATCGTCTTCTCGGCATTTTCAGGGCTGGCATTGGCGTTCTTCTATGTGGTCGAGAACAAGAAGAAGAAGTAAGATACAAATATAAAGATTTGTTTGCTTGGTACTTGAACTGTGGTGCAATGAGGTCTCCTGAAGCTCTGATGAGGCCCTTACTATCAACCTATCATGAAGTTTTTGGAATGGGTTTTAATTACCGGAATAGGTTTAATTAGTTGTCATGTAGTTAGTAATGACATGTAATTTTTGTAAGTTATACTTAATTTTGTTGCTATCGTTCGATTTTTTTTTGGCCCTATAATAAATTAGTTTTGTTGCAAAAGTTTGCTGCGTTATCAAGTGAATTTAAAATTTACTTTCAATCCTTAAAACAAATTTATTATTTATAAAAACATTGTATAGGAAATAATTAGAAGTAGATGACATGGTAATAATTTTATTTAAAATTTATTCTAATTAATATAAATTTTCACTGAATATTTGTAATAATCAATTCTGTCTCAACCAATTATATATGTTCCATGTCGGAACCATAAAGAGAACAGTTGACAAAGAAATTTGAGAGAAAAATAAATGTTCGAGGGAATGTGGACAGTTTTCAACAAGGAATATAGCCTTTTCATTCCGGATTAGTATATTGTTTAGGACTTCAAGTTTTATGAGACAAAATAGCGAGGAAAGATGTATGCATGAAAGTAGTTATCGAAATGACAAAAATCCTTTTGATACATGAAAACAGAATTAACATTTCCAGATACAAAAGGAGCGGAAAGGCTTAAATTTAGTTAACATATATATCAAAATCCTTTTGATATATGAAAAGAGAGTTAACATATGTATCAAAATCTTTTTGATATATGAAAAGAGAGTTAACATATGCAGTTAACATATCCAGACACAATCAGTCAGTTTTGTGTATCGTTTGTTTCTGCTGAAATTAAAAAAAAATCTTTTTGGATAAGATAATCACATTTAAAAAGATGATTGCAAAAGAAAAGTTAAAAGTACAAAAATATAAGACAAACCGCGCATTATTTATTTCTATCGTTTCTCATGAGACTCTTGATTTGCATAAAAGAAATAAAATCTTTTTGGATTGAGTTCTCTTTACGACTCATCTTTCTTCGAGAACCAGCTCTTGTTCTAGTAATAAAAGACAATGCACTTTGAGTGAAAAGTGATATGTTCGAAACTTGAAAGATAATCTTTCATAGAAATTTAATTTAAAAATAAGTTGGGAGATTTGACCCTAATTTATTTTGAAAAAAAAACAACTCCTCTTTCTTTTTATTTATTTTTATAAATGCATTTCAGGATTTTTCTGGCGTGCTTATGTTAAAAAAAACATTTCGGATCCTTGCACTCATGAATGTTCGTACTTGTAAAATTGATGTTCTGAGAAAAACGTAAGAAATGATGGACGCTGGTCAAAATAATTATAAGATAAGAAGTTTTCCGTACCAGATTAAGAAAATAATAAGCACGCCAATTTTAATTAAATCACAAATTTAAACTTGCATAAAAAAATTCTAAAATTCTTTGATAACTCATGTGCATGTATCGCTTATTTTAAATTTTTAAATTATTGCAGGTGACTTCATAAAAAAATAAAATAAAATTTTGGAAACTGTAGTATGGAATCACTATTATTAGCTCTAAAGGCATCTTAGAAAAAAATGCGACGTTGTGAGATTAATTGCTTGATAGCAGCAACTCTAGGATTATGCGAATCGACAGCATCTTATACAACAAGTTGACTGAAGAATTCGCCGTACATATCATAGACAACCAATTAATAAAAGAAAATAAATATAGTAATGAGAGTCCTTCCCGCAGGGAAAAGAAAGAAGAGAAAAAAAAAAATCTCTAGCCGACCTCAACACCTCATACAAATATATACATGGCGTGCTTAACTGCTTATGAAAGACATTTTGCTTTGTCTCGCCTGGCGAATGCCACGCAAACTTAAAACATCCACTTTGGTGTTCTCCAGTCTAAGCTGTAAGCTTGTAGCACCGATTCTCTCCGTTTGTGGGGCTTTAATAATTTTCTCTAATAAAAATGATAATTACCATGTCGTGTTAAGATTTAAGAATTGAAAATTTGCATCGACACAAAGTCCAAATCAACAATTATGTCCGAAGCAGCTCTTAGGTTAATTGTATTTATTGCTTAAACTAAATATAATAGATGACAAGTGTGATTGAGGGAGCAATATCGTTAAAGGAAAAAAAAAAAGCTTTCTGCTATTGAAGAAGGAGGCCTCCAGTTCATGAAATCGGAGTTGACAATTGGGGAAAAAATATCACGCGCGGCATTTTATTTTATCTTGTTGATGAAAACTCAGTATCCTTTTCATGAAGCGAGAGATTTTTGGAAAAAGTCTAAAGGTGCTTTGTACCGTACAACTATCACAAATGCTATTGGTGTTTTATAAAATAATAAAGAGATCACCTGTGTCTGTACCTCATCAATTTAAACATTAAAGAACAAAAAGTCAGAACTTAATAATCAATGAATGAACTAGTTTCTTCTAACCTTTGAGTGATTCTAAAAGCCATAAATAGCTGTTCCATAATCGAAAAAAAAAAAGTAATTGGGATATCCTTTGGTCCAAAAAGTCTTTATAAACCTTCAAAATCTGACTTGGCATGAATAAAGTACAAATAAGAAAAATTACATCAGCGTTTGCAATCGCCTGATCGCCTCATCTCATAAAAACAAGAACCTTTGTGGCCCCAAAGGTCCCTACCCCTTGTAAGGACGCAATGTATAGTCGTCACGGTCAAAATTTGCGGTTGTAATATGATACGAAGCTCCAATATTGGATCTATATTATTTATTTTTTTGTTATTTATTTATTTATTTGGAAAATTTGGATAAAAAGTAAAGGACTTTTGGGAAAAAAAAATAGTGAAGAAGATCTATTTACCTTGTATTTTCTAATTTTATGTACATCAGTTTTCTTATCAAATAATAATTGGATCAGTGAAGATAAGTATGCAGACCTTTAGTTAGTTATATGACTTTCATTTTTATATCCCAAATTCACTTTTTATAAGGACTTCCTTTTAAGCAAGGTTCCAATGCCACCGATTGCCATAATTTTATATTTTATTAATATTTAATTTTTTAAAAATTTAAACACTAAATCCAAAATGTTGAGCTTGCCAATTTAACGAGCGATACGTTTCTATGTAAATTTTATAAAATTTGGCGTTGATTTCATACTCGATCAAGTGGTTAACAAATGAACGAATCTAGTTAATTATGACGGATTAATTCTAACACATGCATCATTTGGTCACTTAATCGAGTATCAATCGACTCTAAAATTTATAAAACTTATACGAAAATACATTACTTGTTAAATTGAACAAAATCAATAGTTTAGATTCAATGTTTGAATTTTAAAAATTTTAAATATTGATAAATATGAAGTTGTGGCAACTTGTGTAGCACCCAAAAGTAATAGCACTAGAACCTTGCTCTTCTTTGAAACCAATGCTGAGTGACTACCAAAATACTGTTTTCAAGAAAACTTCTATTGATTACTTAAACTTAAATTTGAGTTTTGTTAATAAGGTGCAAAAAGAGACAAATTTAGAAATCTTATTTGTTTTAGAAAAATAAATATGAGATAATTAGTTTCATGGCATCGTGAATTTTGATAATTAGAAAAATGTCATTTTTAAATTGCTAATTAGATTTATGTCATTGTAGAATTTCTAAAATTAGATTTATACCACTAATTTTCTAAAAACATACTAAATTCTAAAAATACCATTATCAAATTTGTCATTAATTTTTTTAATGACCAAAGTACCCATTAAAAACAAACCCTAAAAAACACAGACAAACGGCGTTCATGAAAAAAAATGTGCTAAGGTGTTATACCCTGAAATTCTACTATTTATAAATTTCCTATGGAATTTTGATATTACCTGACTAAAATCCTTACTTGGGTGTTTATGCTGTATAAAAGAAATAATTTTCTATTCTCATCTTGAGTAAGAATTTGAAAATTGGAATTGCTTAGAAATATATTGTGCATTTTATTAAGTCGTTGACATTTTTTTTACGAATTATTATGCATCAGAAATAATTGTTTTAATTTATGTTGAATAAGAGTTATTATTTGAAACAAAGAAAATTGATATCTTCTTGTAAAGCTGGTTTAAATTATGTATATAAAAATTTTCTTAAAACTCATTCGGTGCATGAATTTGGCTCATCTCTTGTAGAGTCCATTATAGGTGGGACCCTATGGTCATGAGTATTCTATTGTCTAAACTCTTAATATGGACCATGTCTAATTAGAATCTCAATGTTTGGAACCTTGGAGAATCCATCTCCTAAAATTTTGGATCTGGTTCTTACGCCTCCACCATTCTCTTGTATTTTCATTTTTCTTTTCTACAAAAATGAGCTATGCCCTGTACCACAAATTTCGCCCAAAATCTCCAGCAAAATTCAAAAGAAAATCAGATTTGGACTTGGAAGCAAGTTTCTCCGGTATGTCAGGCAACAGAAATTAAAATGTCGGAAAGTCGAGTTCCACTTTTTCCACACCTCCGATTTATTACAGAAATTGAGCAAGTAAGTTCATAGATTAGAGTTATACTGCTGTTTTTGTTATTTCTTTGAGATAATTGCGAAATTTTACTGAAATTTTTGTGTGTCTAATTTCTAGGGTTTTCATGAAATTTTTCTAATGGGATGGAATTTAGAACTGAAATCATTTCTCTTACTTATATAAATTTAATTGTGGGATTTAGATAGCTTTATAAGAATTATCAGATTTATTTATCAATAGTAGTTATTCATTTGCAAAATGGACTAATTTGGTCACACTTTTATTAATCAGATTACAGTTCTGAATTTTAAGTTGTATTTTTTTTAATTTGCTTGATTATTATGACTAATAAAATGGAGTAGTTAGATGGTCGTATGGGTGTATGCATAATAGGACTGTGGGGAACAAATACCAAACAAGCCATGATTATGTACAGCCCCTTATAAGCTTAAGCATAAAAATATAGATTTAATTTAGAAGCAAGTTCCTCAAATGGGTCGAGTTGCTGAAACTAAATGTATAGTTTCTTGTTTGATTGATTAACTAAAATGAATGAACATGGGTGAATAGAAGTTAATTCTTGTTGCTGGTATCATTGTTTCACCACTTGTTATTGCTTTGCAAGACCTATTAACCCTCACCCAGTCTTGAAATCACTCACTAGTACTATTAACTAGCATGAAACTTAAAAGAAATTTTTATGTTCTCTAGAATCAGGAGGTTATGAGTTGAAATTTAGGAGCTGTTGACATGAGAGAGGCAATGTAGAATTTGTTTGATTTCTTGCTTTTGCTTTGGTTTTTACTGCTGTTTAAGGTACGGATTCCACTTGAATTTTAATTTAATTCATTTTTTATGTATATATACAGATATAGAGACTTAATTAGTATCTTGCATGTTGTGTTCATTGATTGTTGCATTCATGAAAATCTGTTTATATATAAATGATGCATGATTTAAGTGGCATGTTGAATGGTATTTCATTGAAATATGTTCTGAATGTGATGAATAGTACATCTTGTGTGGTTGAGATAGACACTCGTAATGTTTGGAGGTGGCGTCATGAACCATCCTACCAAGCACCGTGTAATAAGCGCTTATGTACCGGGACTCTAAAGGTCCAGTCTAGAATGGTCCAGAGGGTGAGTGTTCCCAGCATGCATGTACAATTGAATTATTATTTGACTGAATTGAGTGTGAATTATTTGGCTGTTGGTAGTCATCAAGAAGGTGGCTCGCAGCGTTATTGACTTGAATGGATCGATGGAACCATACCTGCATCTTACTAGAATGTCCAAATATATTGGAGCCAGCATTTGTTATATTCTTTTTAAAAATCTGAATTTCTATTTAATTTTTGCTGAGCTCATGTCTCATACTGCATTAAATAACTTAAATTGATACTGCTTTATGTATTGAGATAAGATGTAAATAATTTCCTAAGAAATCTGTTATTGTATTTTAACTTAGTAATGTAATTAGTTTCTAAACTTGAAATCAAAGTTCAAGTGGCTGGAACTAAATACCGTACTGAGATAAAGTTTTTCTTTATCTCATTCTCCACTTTGTGGGTTCCAGGTTTAGCGAGCGGGGTTAGAGCTGTAGAGGATAAGCCCTTTTACTGTCACTTGCTGAGTAGCATATGATCTCCAAGTACTATGTATTTTAATTTTTAGAACCAATTTTAATTGTTAGAACCAAGCTGCATGGTAGGATCTGTTTGTATATGATTACGTATTTTGGAATGATAATCTAAGTAGCTGATACTTGTAATATAAATTATATGTGCCTTCACAGTAAAGTGAGTGAACAATTGCATCTTTGCAATCATTATGGAGCCAGCTTATGCTCAGGTGATTATATTCATATAAATAAATCATAGAAATGTGCTTGGCAAATTTGAACTATATGTCTTGTTTGGTTTGTGTCAATGTGGTTTATTTATATGGGACCTTCAACTTTCATGGTTAAGTAAGTTATACTAGTAATTATTTTGAAAATGTATATGTATCTTAGCTACTGCTTATGTAACAAATATGCACAAGTATGCATGTTTTTATTGTGTCACTATGCTATATCCAATTGAGGTGAAGGTTCTATTGGTAGTTAATTTTATAATCATCTATAATGATTCTATTTATATAATATAAGTATTTTCATAATTTGAAGTCTTTGTTGTGGCATGCCAAAGTAAGTCTATATCTATGTACATTCTGTAGACGTGCTTAGATGAAATTAGACTTTAGATCATATGTTTTCTAATGCTTGCATCTTAGGCTGTTGTTATATAAATAACTTCAATCTTTAAAAAAAAAAGAGTAAATTATTGCTATCTCATACAGTATATAATTGCAAATGCTATGTCTAGCAAGTGTCATTGGTGTTATTTTTTTTAGAAATTGTATTTTGGTAATACCGTAATAGAGTATAATATGTGGTTGTATACATGTATCTCTCTGAATTACATATTTTATTAGTTTTACATCTATACATATAAGACTTTCTAGCCAAACTTTGAATGAATATGCTAGAATTTCAAAAAGTGCATATTAGCTTTTTCTAAAGTTGTACTAAGGCACTGTTGCTTTTATAACAGATACATAACTTTCATGTTTAAGATACACATGACTTATATTTGAGGAAGGTTATATCATATGCATTCCTTGCATTTTATTTAATTCTCTTCTTAAAAAAATATCAGTAATCCATCTTTTGAAGGATTAATCACATTTGTCTTTCTGTCGAACCTTATAGATATGAGGTTCCATGCATTGGTTTATCTAAGAAGATTAGTTAGAAAAAAAAAATGAACTCCACATTTTCTACTTTTGTACTATTATAGTTTTAGCTTTCATATGTTTACTATGCAAATACTTGCACTTATAAACGTGTATCATCTTTTTGTTTCATTGTATAAAAATGCTTAGATTTCTCATTATCAGGGTATGTTCAGTTTATGTATTATGATTCTTAAAAGTCAAACATTAGAGTACGCTTTGCGTGTGTGCCAAGGTAAGCGTGCACTCGCGGCGGCTGTCAGCACTCCCGGTCCTGGGGTGTGACATAAGGGGCGAATTTTCATCCGTGAGCAAAAAGACAAATTTTATTTTTTCGGCGAGTTACTCATTTACTTTTGTAGATGAGAATGTGCATCTATGAGCAAAAGACAAAATGTTCATCTATGAGCAAATGTGCATTATAGTTTAATGACCCATAATTACTTGCGTGAAAAAAATCGGCACAAAAATATTTTTGCAAATATATCTTAAAGACTTAATCATTTTTTATTTGAAAATTAGAATTATGTCATTGTTAGATGACTAATTTGATCTATGCCACCAGTGGCGGAGAATAATTTTATTATTTTACAATGGCATAAAACTAATTGTTAATGATTTTTAATGGCATAAAACTAATTATGTATCTTTTGTGGTGGCATATTACTAATTTTTAAGTTTTATAGTGACATATTTAAAAGGGTAAGATTGTCATAGAATTGTTTGATGGCAAAAAAACTAATTTTTATTATTTTATAGTGGCAAAATAATAATTTGTCGTTTAGTGATGACATATTTCTAATTTCAAATATTTGTAATGGCATAAATCTAAATCACCCAATAAATAAAGGTAAAGGATAGCTCTTACCATTAATTTCGCGATGGATAAATAGTTATTTGTGTTTTTTTTTTGTCTCCTTTAGTTTTGAAGTGAAAAACACACAAAAAAAAATTTCCTACATAAGAGTGAATGGTGTGGTCAAAATAAAGATAGAGGAAGTGCAAATTTGCCACTTTCTTATTATCATAAGAATAACTGTTATTGAAACATTAATGATGAACATGAAAATGACATGGTATTTATGTCCGGTTAAGCCTAATTATCGTCCTAACTTCTGTCCTTTTCACGTTCATTTTACATCATTTTGTCTATTTTTGCACGAAAGATCGAGATACTGCCGATTTGTTGTTTTTGCTCTATTTCAGGGTTGAGAGTGCACCCGCATCCCAGGATGCATCCTGGCGCACACTTGAAGACAATGATATGCTGCAGTCTGTGAGTGCACCCGCATCCCAGGGTGCATCCCGAGACAGATTTGGAAACCATGCTGTGTCTTAAGCGACAGCTTGCTATCTCTGTGATCTGATTTCCTTTATTGCAAGGCTGAAATGGAATGTGATTCAAGTCCTCCAGGCTGAAAGAGAGGAAATTAAGGAGGACATCAAGGAATGATTAATGAGGCCAGCAATAAAAGAAAGAAAAGTTGCTGTCCATTCTCTACACCTCTCTCACCCTTCTCAATTCCAGATCTTCTTTCTTCCTCTCTCTTTTCTGGTCGAATTTTGACCTAGGGCTTCGGCCCTGGTCTCTCTTGGGGCAGCAACTACCTCCCTCTTGGTGACAGCAAGGAGGATGAAGGGTTGCAACACCCGATTCTAGAGATGAAAGCCAAGGAGATTGGTTGCATCCTTATCTTTTTCTCTCTTGTGATGCTTGTGTTCAAACTTGTTTGTTTTTATTTTATTATGAGTAGCTAAATTTCAAATAGGGTTATGATGTAACAACTGAAATGCTTTGATTATTGAATGCTTAGTTTATTTTATATCATGGTTTGTTGTTAATTCTTCCTATCTTTTGCTAAATGGTGTGGTGCGATTTATTTGATCACTTGCACGCTTGTTTTAATATCTGTTTGGATTTATCATTGAGTAGCTAGACACAAAGGTATAATTGATTTTCTAACTTCCTAGCAATCCGCTTAAACTATCTGATTATAGTTTGAGTAGACAGATTCAAGAGGAAGTTAGAATAAATTATTACCAAACGGTCCGCTCAAGATTAATGCATTTCAGATTTTACACAAGTAGATATGCACAAAAGTACTTATAAACCACTTATTAACACTCATCTATTAAACCGTGTGAATACAATAAACAAGCTTCAATAATCCAAGTATTACACAGTTGTGAAGTCATAACCCTAGTCCAAAAACACATAAATACATTCAGTTTTTATTTGAGTCTTTTCTGTCAACCCTGCATCCAGTCTGAACCTGTTGCATCTCAACCTGCATCCTACTTCAACACTTCACCTGCATCATTGGTTGCACTCAGTCCAGTGCGACTGCATCCCATACTGCACTTTCGTTTAATTTATTTATTTACTTTCCTGTTTTACCCCTGTAGCTTAAACACCAATTCAACTATTTGCCAGGTCTAGATTACCCAAAGTTGTTAGTCCGGTAATTCTAAACCGCCTCCCTGTGGGATCGACCCCTAAGTACTACGCGGTAGGACAGTGCGCTTGCATTCCGACCAAATAGGATTAGGGTTTTTATTTAGTCTTGTGTACCCTAAAAAGCACACATCAATTAACTAGCTTCATTAAGTCCTGTGTTATTTAATTGTATCCTAAATCTAAAATGGAAAAACAGTGGCATTTACCATCGGTGTTCTTTGAGCCATTCCAAAGTCCAAAAGCACCAAAAGATACAACAATTGCTCTTGGCAATAGCTCAGCTACCTAGCTTGGTGGTCCAATTGACAATGCAACCATAGAAACTTGAAATCCCAAGCATTAATATCATCAAATAAATATCCTTGATGCCCTTATCAAAAAAAAAAAAAAAAATTCCTTGATGTAAAAATATTGAAGCCGAAAATACTCTTTCTTTTTTGGAAAAATTGGATATAACCCCCTCAAATCTTGTCCAATTAGATATAATCCCCTGAAATCTTCCAAATTGGATAAAACCCTCTCTAATTTTGTTAGTTACAAATATAATCCCTTATTGTCAGTTTTAATGATATTCTAAATAGAAAAATCAATGTATTTTAATATTGTGACTGATATACCCCTTTCCTTCTCTGTCCTTTCATCTTCTCCTTCTCCGATGACATAGAAAAGCATGATTTAAGGCAATATTAAGAATTAATTATTTTTTCTAGCAATAGGTAGTTTAATGCGGGCTCATACTTTGTGTTTACATTTCTATCTATTGCTTGCTTTCTCATTTCATGAAGAGCATAACCAGCCACCACGACATTTCAAGCACCGATATTTCTTTCAAACATTTTCTCAAATATCTGATGTACTGCGTATTCTAAGCAACCATACTCTCTGAACCAACCAATTTCATATCACCATCTAAATCTACTAAAACGAACACGCTTTTGGAGCAAATAGAAATGTTAACTTGTTTGATTTTGCCCTCGTGTAATGATATCATAATACAACTCAATTGCCATCTAGAAAGGTCCACACCAATAGTATTTTCAGATCGTGGTATTCCTTAGAAAAATGGCATTTCTAGTGTCTTCAACAATTCCACTCTTCCTAATAATGGAAAGATGGATGTTCTTGTAGAAACTTTGATCGAGTTTATACATCTAAAAGTTCATATGCCGATTAAGCTTTTTGACTAAGGGGTTCACAATTGTTTTGAATTATATTGAAGGTGAAATATAACAGTAGAACTACAGAGGGGTATTCAAGTCATCACAATTTTTTTTTTAAACTATTTAGTATATTATTAAATAACAATAAGGGGTTATATCTCTAACTAACAAGATTAGAGGGAGTTTTATCCAATTTCGAAGATTTCAGGGTTATTTCCAATTAGACAAGATTTAAGGGGGTTATATCCAATTTTCCCTTTTTTTTTTTTACTCATTTAATTGTCACTGTAAACTTTTGTGGGTCCCTCCAGTTGTAAGTCAATGCTCCGCGCAAGCCGTTGTCTATATAAGCAAGTCTTCTCCTCACATCCATCCTCTTAAAGAGCTTCTTGCGTACTACAAAAGGAAAAGGAAGAGGAAAAGGGCAAGAACACAAGCCATTCTTACTTTTCCTTTACGAACTTAAATCAATTGAAGGGATTTGAAAGTAAACCTTCATTCATGGCTGGTTTAAGATTGTCGAAGACTACAATCGCTCTTCTTCTTCTCATTGTCTGCCATGTGGGCCCTTCCATGGCAGTGCTTTTCAGTCAGCTTCCCAAGACCCTCATCGTCACAGCTACAACCAAGTCAGGCGATGGTATGTAACTCCTCCCTTAATTTCTTCTCTCTTTTTTGACAAAACTATATCTTGCTTTTCTAATTTTCATTTTCCTGTGGGAATGTTATGCTACTAAATACAGCCAGTGCGTGCCATTATTTTCTCTTTATATTTAACCACTAGTGGAACTTTTGGCGACTTTTATTCTGTCTTTGCCTTTGAAAAACAAATTTAAAGCATTTGAAATTAAACTTTTGCAAGTTGAATTAACAAAATTAATTTGACTAGAGGTTTGTAGCAGGCCAATTTACTGCACGAGAAAAAAAAATGCAAGCATCTTTTGACCAGATTTGGAATACTAAGAGAGCAAAGAATGTAAACGATTATAATTCTCTTTCGTCATCGTACTTTTGTGTATAATTTATATTTATATACAATCTTTAAATCCAAAACTATGCATTTTAAAAAAAAATTATTATATATATATTTTTCTGAAATATAAAAGTTTTACCGAATCCTTTTTAAAACAGAGGAATTACATATTTTTGCCTTCAAACTTGCAATTCAAATTTATCCTTAGGAAAGACAAACTCTCATATTTAATTATTTTAAATACGCAAGGACACAAAAAATGTCTTTCGATGTTTTAAAAAATTATAAATTTTTTCTTTTGAAGTGAGTATAATATTTAAACTTTGAAGTGTGGAATATGTTTGACATTATGAAAGAGTAAATATGAATGCCTTGTGTTCTAGAAGAAGTAGTGTGACAAAATGATTTTAGAGTAAGAATATACCTTTTATAAAATTTTAAGAGAATGAACATTAAATTTCGCCATATTTGTAGGACTTATTTAAACCTTTCAAAGCGCTTAAGACTAACTACTTGTGTCGCATAACAACACAAAAATGTTCTCGATTTGATAGTAATTGCATAGTAATAGTTAGAGATTAAAAAAAATCAGAGTTTGTTGGTTATAATGATTTTACTCTCAGAAGCGTAAATACAATTGCTCATATATATATCCTAAAATTTGAAAATGAATATGTTAATTAACAACGATTTTTATTAAAAACTACGTCAACCGTTAAAATATTGTTAAAAAAAAATTTATATATGCTTTATATAAATTAGATATAGATGGATTGTGCATAAAATTTTTATATCAATTTTGGTAACTGTTTAATCACTTGTTGCGGTTTTCAAATAAATTTGTTGTTAATATGATCTTATCCCCTATATATATATATATATAAAAAGGTTCTTTGCTAAGGACAATAGACCAGCCAAGTATATTTTCTTATCCTGTTTATATATTCTTATGATATTTTGAAAGACAGATGTAAACAAGCTATCTTTCATTAGGGGAAAAAAAATTCTGAAAAGAATGACCTAGCTAATTAGCCTATATGCAAGATAGCAACCGTCGAGATATTACTATAATTGCAACTGATAAAAGATGTTACAGCTATATGTTCGCTTAATTTTTGGATTTAACTTATTTTATATGAATTCCGTTTTCATAATTATAAAGTGGTGTGCATATTTTATTGTGATATAAATAGATATTACACCTGATCACTTGCAATTGTGAATAATTGCCCTCCAATATACGGTACCTCTGTTTGACTTCACCTATTGATTCAATAAACAACCAAACTTTCAACCACTTGTCTGGTTTATTTTCCAAAACAATTACTGTTGATTAATTAATAATATTCATACGTTCTTATAGTAATCCACTTATATGTATTTACTTGTCCACTTGTTGATCAGTTCTACATGCTGGTGAGGATAAATTCACGGTAACATGGGCACTAAACACAAGCCTCCCGGCAGGCGCTGATGCCAACTATAAAACCGTGAAGGTGCTCTTATGCTATGCGCCTGTTAGCCAGCATGACCGCAAGTGGCGCAAGTCGAACAATGATTTGAAGAAGGACAAGACATGCCAATTCACCGCCGTCAAGCAGGACTACTCTGCCACTGGAAAGCATGAGTACACGGTGGCCCGCGATATTCCCACTGCCTCCTACTTCGTGCGCGCATATGCACTTGATGCTTCTGACACAAAGGTTCAGAACTAATTAAGCTAATTTACTTATAAAACATTCTAACTTTTTATGAGGAAATACTCATATTTAAGTCATTGCCTTCCCCCCCAGTTATAATTTCTAACCCCATCTAACCAACTATTGAAGTTTAATTAAACCAGGGGATCTATATTAATTAAATATGGGGGCTCGACCTCCATTTTTGCTTCAAAAAAAACCAGGGGATTTGTAATTAACTTGTGCATTCTCGTATCAATCAGGTGGCTTTTGGTCAGACAACAGATGCAAACAAGACATCCAATATTTTCGACATAGTTGGCATCACTGGTCGCACTACAGGGATTTTTGTTTCTGCGATCGTCTTCTCAGCTTTTTCGGGGGTAGCATTGGCATTCTTCTATGTGGTTGAGAACAAGAAGAAGAAGTAAGATACA
The DNA here is from genome assembly GCA_028095005.1 of Rhynchospora pubera. Classification (NCBI taxonomy): domain Eukaryota; kingdom Viridiplantae; phylum Streptophyta; class Magnoliopsida; order Poales; family Cyperaceae; genus Rhynchospora; species Rhynchospora pubera. The sequence goes on from CM051460.1 coordinate 142,046,478, forward strand.
AATACAAAGATTTGTTTGCTTTTAATTTGATATGCGGTGCAATGAGGTCTCCTGAAGTTCGATCTGATGAAGCCTTAATTAATGATGTTCTTGGAGTGGTTTTAAAATTTCTTGTAGGTTTGTTGGTTGTTTAGTTAGTATTCACATATTAATTGAGTTTGGAAGCATGTCTGTTTAATATATACGTCTTTTCTTTCAAGAATGAATGAGTGAAGTTGAGACAAAATTGTTGATGTCTCATTGTCTTTTTCTTTTTCAATAAAATGTTTGAATTTTATAACGGCCTATTAACATACATAACATAAATAACATATACAACATCATGTTAGCAATTCTCATGCGGCGAAGTATCATTATTTATAACAAGGGGATGGTGAAAGGTTTTTAACAAACGGACTCCAACCCCAATTGAAAATTAGCTGATAGTTCAAGCAAACCATTGTTGAGCAGTTATGAATTATAGGTTAGCTCAACTGCAGCGCCAATTATTCATGCATGTTTCACAATTGATCTTGTGCTCCAAATCGTTGAGTTAAAGCCCAAAAATGAAAAATTTCTCTCAAGCCTCTTACTGAATCTGGCTTCATTCTTAGGCACAATTAGCATTTAGCACATTTCTTTAGCTAAAAATTTATCATTTTAATTTGAGGTTTCCTTTAATTACATCTTTGTTTTAGATTAGTCCGCGCCAACATTTTCATGATTCATTCTTCCTCGTGAATAATATAATTGTAGCAATGTTCAATTCTAGGTAACATACTTGCGCACTCTATAATTTCCGAGTGGCAATAAACAAAGAATGTCATATGGGGCCGTTTGGATCGTTTAGGAATAAGAGAAATAGTTTCTTTCTAGGCGGAAATTTATTAATAATCATCAAAACTCTTCACAAAGTTACACACTTCCCAATATTTTCCGCCTAGGAATAGACGATTTCTCTTATTCCTAAGTGATCCAAACGGTATGATTTTTTTTTTTTATCTATAATTTACAGTTTCTTGCTAACTTTATGAGCCATAATTTATGAGTGACCCAAGCATCCGCAGTCCTAGATGTCCGTGTAGTCATGTACTTGTTTTTTTTTATTTATATATTACGGTTTTTTACTTATCCTTTTTTTCTTTGGAAAACAAATCGAACCTATCATAAATAAAATAAAAAGATATAAAATGGAAAAAACAAGGTCAGGACTATAGTTAGTGCCAGTTGGAAAGAAACAGAGAGGCACACGTAACTGCTACGGGAGGCTTATAACTCAAACTTAAACTAATCATGCATGCTGTTAAAAAATTAGTAATTTGCAAAAAAAAATTACACTTAGGAATTGTAATTGAGATATGCGTTACAAACTTATGATGGACATAGCTGCTCTAATTACAATGTATTCAGTTTTCAAACGTATATAGTTTCTTTAATGATCAGACTCCAATTAGTTTCTAGTACCACCAAGTATTCCTGGAAAAGGTCTTTCGGTTTTTTTTTTTTTCTTGGGGTTAACATTTTTCCTACTGGAGATCTCTGACATCTTTCTTTTAAGTTGCAACAGAGTTTAATTTACCAGACAGGCACAGGCAATCTAGCAAGTATTGTACCTAGCAACTAGCTCCCTTATAGCTCAGTTTGACCAAAGTCAACTGCCACCGAGTATATTTTCGAATTAAATATGTATATAATTTGTACTTGTAACAGATGAAATGAAACTGGTTTATTCTCTGTCTCTCTGCTTTGAATTCAATTCATTGTCACAGCTTCAGGAATTGTTAGAGCTATTACATGGAGTGAATCACTATCGCCACAAATTTTATTTATTTATTTTTTTTATTTTTTTTCCCCTCTGTTCTCTATCTCTTGCGCGCGCACGCCCATGCAAGGCAAAAGCCAGCATAGAATAGTTTATAGTTTAGTAAACTTTTATTTGAGGTTCAAGTAAATAAATCGCAAAAATGTTAGGATTTATTGCTAATATCAACAAAGCAGGATAGTTCTGATGATTGTGAGCTTGACTTTCAGCTACCCAACTCCAGCTTGACTTTCAGTGAAAGTTGGCCTGTGCAAATTTTGTGTGTGGTACGTGTTTCTGTTACTGTAAAAATTGAAAATACGAGTATATACACACATTATTATTGCTCGTATCAATTTCAATATCCACAGCTTTGTTTAGGGGACGTTTGAAAACACCGTAGATTAGTGAGGTCAAGGGTTAATTATGAGAATTTTAATAAACAAAAAATAGATGTGTTGGATAATCAAGGCTTGGCACTTGCTTATACCTAGGACAATACATATATGTAGGAATATAAAGGAGAAATATATATTTATACTTCTATATTCCTGACTTTTGTGGGATTTCTGCATTATGAGACGTAGGAAAATCACATCTTAATTGAACCATTTTTGTGAAATCTACAATTAGAAATATCTAAATCCCATCTTTCTGAAACCAGCTGGTAGAGATGTGCCAAATTTTCCTAATTTGACTGGTTAAATAGATGAAAGCTGTTTCGATTTTTTTTGAGTGCCGAATAGTTTTGTTGAAAAAACCCCTTTTGTATTACAATCCTTAGTCTTACTTAAGTGTTCGGGCGTGACGCGTGAGCACGATCGTGTTTTTGTTTGTGTATTTTTGGGCCATTTGAGCCAACTGCCATCTTAGCGTTTCCCATGTTCTGCTTGTACTGTGAGTTACGGAGGCCATGGTTTTTCAACATTCGTGCCATCTCCATTGTGGCCGTGTTCGCTCATATGCATTGTTGTCGCCTAAGACATTATCGAACTATATTTTTATGTAATTTAAATGTGGTTAGTCTTTCTCCAATATTTTACGTTGCATATTTTTCTTTTTAAAATTTTCTTATTTTGTAATTTTTTTTTAAATTGTAGACGTGGATAAAGGTAATTTTATTAAAGAGTTCTCCCACATTTATAGACTTTTAGATTTTATTAATCATATGCAACTCACTGTAATCTCATGTCTAACACATCTTTCATCTTTTTTTTTTTTATGATTGACTAGTAGATTGCATTTCTTGTTAATTGCTATTCTCATTCTAATCTGAAGGTTCACCTACTGTATAGATTATTACTAACCACATTTTTACCATTTTCTAGCTAGTTGCTGAAATACAAATTGCATTCGTCAGAATTCCCAAAGAAATTAATAATCTATTTGTTTTCATTCAATTTGGAGAAATCCATATCTGAACACTATGGAAAAGAAGGTAAGGTGTGATCTGAATACCCAATAATTGGGTTCATGAAAATTCGTCAAGCGAGACAAGTTCAATGAGGAGAGAACTTCATGACGAACCACAAAGACAAAACATATAAAAGATGATAAAATGTTTAAAATTTGGAAGAGCGTTGTATTTTAAATAGTTCTGTAATGATTTTATTTTTTTCAGCACTTTGATATAGTTTAATTCATTAATTGTAAGGTAAGCGTTGATGTCTACCGACTTCACATAACAATGCGATTACACATCATTTAATTTCCTTTTATCGTTTCACATTATTTTCAATATTACATCATATTTATTATTCTTACATACACTTTCAAAATGAGAAAAATTTCAGTATCACATAATTTTTTTTTCACAACAAGTGTGGCAACATCAACCTTGCATTTAAATTAAAATAATAAAAAATCAATCATCAATTTTTTTTTATGTGAAATTAAGTGTTGCATGTAGGTTTCTAACAATTAAATATGAACTTTATAAACAATTAGTACTGGATTTCTGTTAATTTTCATAGGATAATAAACATATAAAACTAAGGTATAATTATGGGAAACAATAACAATGTAGATTTAATTTGTATTAACAAAAGCAATCTAATTTTTACTTGCGGTTATCACTAGCAAATGCAAAGAGGTCTTGTTCGAATTAATATGTTGCTTTTTTATTTTAAAATGTTATCATTTCATAGTGTGTTTGGAAGTGGAGTGAATAAGCAATTTGGGATGAATAAGAATAAGAATTAGAATTAGGAGAAACTAGTGAATGCATCGCGCTCCGCGCGATGTGAGATCAATGGAAGATGATTGCTACATTGACCGAAGGGGTTTTTTTTTAGATTAATGCGGAGTTTTTCTGATGGATGTGACGGATTATATGTCTGTATAAAATTTGGGTTTTTTTTTTATAGATGGTACTGTGTTGCAAATGAGAAGAACAATACATTTTACAGAACTGGATAATACTGAGGCGCCAGCAGGTTGATTGCGTGTGTTGGCTACTGCCATGTCAAATGAAATAATCGCAGGCAATGAAAGAATACGATTTGTTCATTACTGGCACTGATAGATAAATAGACACATACAAAGAAGGATAGGACATATTACAAACCTGGATAATACATATATTGGCGCCAACACACTATAGAAGGTCAACTGTACACAGAATGAATCGCTGCCACTGCGGTGGCTTGGTCATCTGATGCAGTTGATGTTCTATAGCGGAGCACAAAATGGATAGTGCTAGCTCTGACAGCGCATAACACATGAAGCTAGTTCTTTGATCTAAGCTAGACAAACTAAGTACACCAAAAGGCCTAAACTGGCACTATACATACAAGCAGGCATGAAGCGCATGGAATCGGTTGAGAAGGACCTGTGTTGTCAGAGTGCTTGTTTCAAAAATGTGCTTTCTTTTTTCGTAGGGCTCTAAGATAGATGGCTGAAACAAAGAGTATTTTATTACTGTCTGTATTGTGTTAGTGGAAATAAAGGAATCGTATCATTTCTTACCTGGGCGGGGTTCGTGTCTGTTCGTCCTCTTTTTTGATGGGCTGTGACCTGGCTTTTTTGGCTGGGATGGAAACTTCGCTGGAAGGAGAAGTTGGTGTAGCGTTCTGGTCTTCAGTGGATTCACTGGGAAAAGATAGAAAGTCAGCTATATATATTTCTTGTTCGTACGAGCTATATGACAACGAAGAAAAAGAAAAATAAATTGTTGGTGAAAACGCTAACTTCTCTAGTCCAGCTGGGTTTGGATCTGAAAACAGTCTTTTTCTTGTCGCGCTAGCATCGAAATGATCTTGTTGTGGATGGAGCGGTTGTTTGCTGCATCGAAAATAATAGGCATAAAAATGGGTAAGAAAGGAATGAGAATAAATAATGAAATACTGAAGGGCCTGCAACATATGAATTTTTGTGGAGGAATCTGTTTATTCATTATTATTTTTTGTAGATCATGATCATCTGTATATGGAATTTTGGACGGCAAAAGAATGTTCAAATTGAAATTGTTTATAAGAAGAAAGAACCCTTTTCCATCTGTCGAAGGCACGACACTGGTTGAAATTGGTGAGGTGTCTTTTAGTGTTGGCGGAGGTGTAGATGAAGGAGATGCTGGGATGTGAACTTCTGTATGTTGTTTAGTAAGAAAGAGAAGTTTACTGGCTGGGTCCTGCCTGTAACAATAGGAAAACAATGGGTGAGGAATGCAAGAAGAAAAGTCGGAGGAAAAGATGGATGCTACAGAATTGTGGAGAGATCAGGTACTGTGCAGGCATGAATGTCTATGTATGTAATTTGTTACATGTGTTGTTCTGCGGCCTGGAAGTGGCTAGCAGTAGGTTGATCCATTGCTAGAAGTGGTGAAGCGGTTGCTGGGACTGGATCAACACGGATAACCGTATTCATCCTGACTCCTGGAAACTTGTTCGATTCTTTTGGAAGGATTGTGAAGAGGTATGCTTTTCCAATGATTGCTGTGACCTTCGGCGGTGCGTCAGCTTTCGTTCTTTCTTGTGCTTTCACCATGGCATTCACGTCTGCCCCGATGATTATTTTGGCAACATTACCAAGCGCTGTGATCTCTGCTGTGCATGTCTCATCTTTTACTTTTAAAAGAAGTTTGTACCTGTGCAGTGAAATGACAGGAATAGAATGGTCATGAAAGTAAAAATTCTATTATTTTTTGGACTGCAAGGTGGGCAAAAATATCCACAAAAATATTTTCGTGCAGCGATACTCACCAATTCATGAAGTCGTCTCTATGTGCTGCACATCCATAACAATACCGGTCCTTTAATTTATTGGTACACTTTTTGCATGCTTCATAGTACCACTCATATCTGTTGTCCAAATCAATGATTGTTGCTATGCATTTGTAGAGAGTACTCTGCATAGAAAAACTGTGTTGGTCAATGGTTATGCACACAGTGCACGATAGAAAAAATTAGGAAATTATTACCGAGTATATATTGACCGGAACAGCCAAAAATTCCGATAGAGTGGCAACCACCGGCTCAGGCTGGTCGATTTCCTCTGCATGGTCGATAACCACCACTCCATCATATGGCGGCCCTTGTGTGTCAAGCACAATCGGTGGTAAGTTCGGTGGTAGACTGTTAAATGGGAAAAATATGCAGGAATCAAGCTTTGTAGACAAAGTTAAAGTAGTGCATGAGAATTTGTGCAGCGGGCAGGCAATACCTGGCAGCGAACTGTGTGATTTCTGTGATAGCCCTGTCAAGGTAAAATCTGGTAGCGCTAAATGCCTTCACGTTGTATGCTTCTATAGCAAGAGGAAAGAAAAATACTTGATGAGATGCAGGCACGAACAAATCTAGCCAGATAAGAAAGGTATTGACAGACAATTCGGAAATTGTAATACTGAATTAAAGACTGTTCAAAAGAAAGAAATAAGGTATGGAAAAGATTCAACCATCCCATTTGTTGATCTGGACTGCAGCACAAACGATAATAACTGGGTGAGTCTTTGATTCTTCATGCAGGCGCGCAACATCAAACAGATGCAAGAACTGTCTCCAGAGCGTTACTTCAAGCATGTAGCCTCTAGATATAAAAAAAATAGCAGGAGTGTGTGAGACATACAAGAATGACAGAACACGATTTATTTTTTTAGGATATTAACTGAATCGTCCAGGGCAAAGCAAAAAAAATAGGCGAGGTCAATCATACCGCTCATCTGCTATGTACATAGTCTGTGCAGGCTTCCGTTGGTTTGGATCACCGTCGTCATGGACAGGACTGAAGCCAGCGATTCTTCCGATGACATCTGTGAGGACAGCGAAAGAGTATATAGATCAACATATTTGAGCAGAAAGAGGGGTAACTATAGATCAATGTACACATGTATGTATATATGTACGTTTTTTTTGTTCAGTTCTATGTAGGACCGACTAATACACATCACAATTTTTTTTGGTCTATGTAAGGCTGTAAAAGCTAGAGCAAGGAAAGATTTATTTTTTAACACAACTAATACAGGTAGAGGATAAGCACCTATTATTGTGTCGGTATTTGTAATCTTGCTGCCAACGTCATCTAAGGGCTCAAAGCTAAAGTAGTGCATTGGAATTTGTAAGCTCGAAGAAGCAAGCGGTGTGACAGTAGTTTGCCTGGTGAATGACACGATGTGCGATCCTCGGACAATATGATACAGGGTAGGGGCAGCCTTGACAGAGAATCTTGCTATCTCGCAGATACGACCCTCGTCCAATAATCTGTGAAGGCGCTGGTGCTGTTCCCTTGGTATTCTAGCCTCTATAACATCGCCCTAGATGAACAAATAAATTGATTAATGAGGCCAAGCATTTGAACTGGAGAAAGGTTTGCATACTGCAAAAAATAAGGAGGTAAGCAAATAAATTAGAAGGAAGAAAGTATACAGCTCCATAATACCAAATGGTTGGACTAAGTGGGCCTTTTGCTGCCCACACCCTCACAATCCTTGCCTGTATCCTCACTGAGTGAGGTCTTGTTGGGAGGTCAGAGATCGGTACCAGGTCCAGCATGGTGTTCTGGCAGGCAGGGAAAAAAAATGAATCAGTGAGAAACAAACACAACATAGTAAAGTATGAAAGAAGGCAATGTAAAAAAATCGAAAAAAAAGAAAGAATCTACTCAATGATGCAAAAATAAGGAGGGGCATGGTACCTAATTCTGAGTAAATTTCTCTATAGACAACATTTTTGGTATAGCCTGGATGATCATGGAATGAATTAGATACAAGAATTTTCAGGCCGCTAGGAGAAGTCACTCTCGAAAGAGCTACATAGAGCTGGCCATGAGCAAAAACCGGCTCTGGAAGGTAAACACCAACCGTATCCAACGATTGACCTTGACTCTTGTTTATTGTCATCGCATAACAAACGCGAACAGGAAACTGCTTTCTCCTGAGGTTAAATGGCAAATTGTCATCTCTGTGTATGAACATGATCCTAGGAACGTAAACCTCCTGTCCTACGGCGCTTCCGGTGATAACACGCGCCTTTAAAAATCTATCCACACACTAAGTAATGACCATCCTAGTTCCATTACAGAGCCCATTTCGTTGATCAATGTTCCGCGATAGCATAACAAGCACACCGATTTTGAGACGAAGACAGTGCGACAGTAAACTACCAGAAGTGATAGTGTGTAAATATTCGTCTGGATAGCTACCTCTAAGCTCACTGTCAATGTTATCTTTATCAGCTGCTACATCAACACTATAGTACTGGAATAATTGGCCTCCTACCTGAGATAATACTTTCTCATTCAAGGAATCCACCAGAGAATTTTTTGGGTGCAAGTATTGCTCGGTGTTGGAGGTAATCATCATATCTATGTGCTGTAGATAAATCTGGATAGATTGCATCTATGATAGTCTGTTGCAGATCGCCATTAGAGGAAATGAGTAATTCTTCAGGCATCTTAATCAATTCAGCAAGAGCCGCACCATCAAGCGGCAATGCAGGGATTTGTCCATTGCCAACAGCCAGCAGCCATGCAGCAAATTCTGCTATTCCTGCTGCTTGTGTTGGATCGTCTGCATAACGTGCAAGACGCATATTTTCTGTGAGCCTCAATATGATAAAGCGATCCCAAAGCGGAGAATGCAGAATAGATGCAGCCAGTGTATCATATCTGGATCCTTGCGGAACCACTGGAAGTATTTGCCTGAAATCTCCACCAAGAACAACTGTCATTCCTCCAAATGGAGCATGAGCAAGTGCTGCATCTGTGGAAGCTAAGATATCTCTCATTGTTCTATCGAGTGCCTCAAAGCAGAATCTATTACTCATTGGCGCTTCATCCCATATAATAAGAGAAGTACTTAATGAGACGTGCTAATTGACTATTTTTCTTGATATCACACGAAGATTTTTCTGTTAACTCAATTGGTATTTTGAAACGTGAATACGCAGTGACTCCTCCTTGCAAGAGAAGTGATGAAAGGCCGGATGATGCGACCGTGAGAACAACCTTTCTTTCCACACAGAGTTTGGCTGTCAAGGCAGACCAGAGATGCGTCTTTCCTGTGCCGCCTACTCCATAAACAAATAACTGTTTTCCTTGTTTGTTCTGGATAGAGAACAAAATCTGATCCAGTATGGATATCTGCTCAGAATTCAAGCTGCTGAGCAGCGCAGGCAGGCCTTCCCGCAGCTCAACAGTGTTATATGACAACTGCTGAGCTAGCAAGGTATTATTAGCCTGGTAGAGCCTTGCTTCAATAGGCAGAGGCAAATCGACTGATTGAAGCGATGAACCGCGAGTGATGAGCGTTTCCTCTAATTCATATAAAATGTGATCCTTCAACACTGTATCACTACAACTGAACTGAGGAATGTTATGGCGTGAACGCATATTGTATAATATGTCATCACCCATGAGCTGCCAGCATGCATCCCACAGTCCAGCTGTATCTGTGACCTCACAGTACAACAAGATATCTATGAAGAGCTTGCGTACTTGCTGTGCAGAAGCCGCAACAGCCACCTCTTGCAATGTGTACAGCCATTCATTGTCATCATTCAGTAATCCTAGAGCATTGCAAGCATCTTTGAAGCTGCGATGCAAGATACCATTAACAGTCCTAATATCATCAAAGGTGGTCGGACCAGAAACAATATTAAGCAGCATACGCAAGTAATAGAGTTCTCCAGCATTTGGATGGACAAACAACATCCTAGCCAGACGTTTTCTATTCTGTTTGCGCCTCTATCACGACTTCTGATCCTTATTCCATGTGAATTTGGATGGTATCTCAATATATGTCAGCTGCCTAGCTAATTCATCTTTTTTATTGAGGTCAAACCAAGCGAGCAATTTTGTCAATGAAAAAGACTCACTGGCTGCTACCTCATCTAACTCTTGGAAATCACTGAAAACAACATTGTTTTGTGATGGTAGGTGGACCGGAAGTCTCTCAATGGTGGGATAATTGTAATGAATGTCAAAGGAAAAAATACGCCATATTGCTTCATGAGGAGTCAGATATCTACAGTCAAGGTAGTGCCCTATCTCATCTACTGCAATCTGGGCTGTCTCAGTTCGCTGAGATGATGACGATGCAGTATTAGATACAGACGCTACAGCTACCATTGCTCGGTCATGCCCTTTTGTAATATATTTAAAAAGGTACTTAACCATTTTTGTAGAATGACAACGCTCAATATTGATATGAGCATTATATCTGAGAAGCATTTTTATATTATAAGGCACCACATGACGATTATCAAGAACAGAACCATTCTTTTCGATTGTGATCCCTGTATTCCTTCTCTTGTACCGGACAAATTCATCGTGTGTAAAAACAGTCGATGAACAGAAGTCCTTAGGGAAATGTTTTTTACAACGCCCGTCCTCCATGCAAGGTGAGCTAGGACGGGCTTGTCCACAAGGGCCATGCATCATGAAGCGAGAAATAACCGCATACCCTTCCGGATCGATCGACGGATCAGGCAATTCAGCCGATATAATGGAATCGATACCGCGCACATCAGAAAGGTAAGTTCGGTAAGCGAGCCAGACAATGATGTGAACATGAGGCATACCTCGCTTCTGGAATTCGACTGTGTAGATCACTACAGAGATGGGAAAGAACCGAAAATAAATAAGGAAAGATGTAAGAAGAGGAGCAAGGAACAACGCAGGATTGAAAGAAAGTAGTGAATTAAGTAACAATAGAAAGGAAAATAAGAAAGACAAAGACTGACATGCAGCAACAGGACCGAAGCAATTTCTGTCTTTGATATCCTTAATCATCTCATCCAGTTTCATTTTGAAAACTCTACACGCAAGATCAGGTCTATCACTTGCTTGCTGGTTTCCTATGAGATTTCTTCGTATTTCGGCCCACGCAGGATTGCAAGTGAATGTGATGAACAGGTGAGGCAGGCCTATTGATCTACAGACCGCAAGAGCATCCTGGTAATTCTGAAAAAGGTAGCGCGGGCCACCAACAAAAGATGATGGAAGGATGAAACGCTTTCCTATCTGGTAACCGAACATATCGCCTTCCATGACTGCCTGTCTAATATTTTGCAATGAGTCCATGCGAAGGCTATCCTGATTGTGATAAAGATAGGAAAGACGGGCATCCTCAATACATGCATACATATCAACACAAAGTTGCTGAAAAAGCCTGCCAGATCTAAAAAATGTGGGGCTTTCATTATCGCGGATATGCAGCCTGTAACGATAATATTCGAGCATAGTAACGTGAGGCCTGCGTACATTGGATGAACTCGCAGCCGATGTATCATACTCGATATTTTCTGTATAGCTATCCTCTCCTCTAGCAAGAAAAAGAGGATACTACATAGCAAAGTATTTTGGATGGAGAGGATTGATGCGCTGCAACTAGCAAAGTATTTTGGATGGAGAGGTCGATCATAAGCAAAGAAGGCAGTACAGGCAGACAAATTTGCAATAAATGGCAAAAAAAAAGGAATTAGAGAGGAATGAAACCTCGTACCTTGTAGAAGCACACTCGCGGAGAGATCTATGGATCCTTGTTCACTGGCAAAACAGTCTGGCTCCCGTAAAAGCAACACCCAAAGTGGCCCCAAGAAGTCAGCCCTAAAAAAAAAACGAAGGTAACAGTGAAAACCTTCTCATCTTCTATTTTTTTGTCACAACACAGCACCTATGGCCGTGAGAACACAGGACAGCGAAGCTAAAAGGGATCAACTGGATAGTGCTTTACAACACAACACACACAGGCGGAAAAAAGGCAAGAAGCACGGAAAAAAAAATGGGAAAAAGGCAAACCAGGAAGAATCAGAGAGAACTGAGGAGACGATCGCAGAGAGGAGAAGAAAGAAAAGAGAAGAGCAAAGGCAGACCAAACGCATCCCCAGAAACAGTGGCATCGAGAGACCTCTTGAGGAGGTCACGCCCCTCCGTACGCAGCCGATTGACCGCAAAGTACTGAGGAGGCCACGCCTGGGCGAAGAAAAGAGAGATTTGAGATCTTATGTGCAGCGGCGAAAAGGAAAACGCAGAAAGGGACAATCCATCCCAGGGCCAGCGGAAAAAGAGCAGAGAGAAGGGACAGGATAAGGCACAGGAGAACAGACGGAGAAAAACCAAAGGACGCAACAGAGGAAAGCGATAATAGAGACGGACGGAGGAGATCGAATCGATCTAAACAGGAAAAAAACGCGGACGGCTGGGATAGAGCCTAAATGTACAGCGATTTTTGAGCTCGGAAATGAATGTTTTATAATATAATTTATAATATAATTATAATGTCTATTCATGAATAAGGATGTTGTTTGGATGGTGTGTTGTGAATAAGAATAAAAAAAGGAATATAATAATGATTTGATTTTGTTTTGAACAATTTTTTATTATAAGATTGGATGAAAATAATATAATAATATATATTCATAATAAATAACGTTTAATAAATCATTAACAAAACATTAATAAAATAATAATTAATAACTCAATAAATTAATAATTACTGTAATGTTTAATAAATCATTATTATAATCAAAATAATTAATAATTCATAATTCATTAAAATAATAATTATTATAACGTTAATAATCATTATAATAATAATAATAATAATAATTAATAATTAATTAATAAATAAAATTATTATTATAAATTATTATTATAATGTTTAATAAATCATTAATGAATAACATAATTGTTATAACGCTTATAAAATCATTAATAAATTATAATTAATATTCAATAAAATAATAATGATACTTATTAATAAATGATTATTATAACGTTTAATAAATTGTTAATAACTAATTTAATTATTATAACGCTTAATAAATCATTAATAAATAATAATTAATAATTCAGTAAAATAATAATTGATAATACCTATCATAAATAATTATAATATTTATCATAATAGTGCAATTATTATTATTATTATTATTATTATTATTATTATTATTATTTGATGAAGGTCCAGAACTTAGGAAATCAAATAAATTTATAAATCTAGAGCTAAGCTCACTAGTCTTTTGGAGTACAGTTTTAGGGTCGAACTCAAGGGACGGTACAATTGATTACCAGACTTATCCTTTTTCAAAAGCTAGACAAGCTATTTTGTGTGATTTTGGTTTAGAGAATGTAAAGTGCAATAAAGGTAGATGTTTTTGGTTGTTTTGTAAATTAAAATAACGTAATTAAGCTAAAAAGGCAAAGTAAAATTTTTGGATTTTCAAACAGTATAAAAAGCGTCTTAGGGTTCAGATTCCACCTTGGTTTGGACTTTAGAACACAAAACTTATCACTTCCGTGCATCGATTAGTGTTTTTCAAGCATATACCACTCTGTTCTGTCCGAACATATGGTATAAGTGTGTGGTTTTGACTCTTTATGATACTTTATGCTTTGTGTTAGTGTTTTTTTTTTGCTAAACCTAGATTTACTAAACCTCAGCTGTCGCTTGTTAGACTAGAAACTGGTTTAATCACAGCCTAACCTAATTAACTCGATTGGTTCATAACTTTTGGTATAGAATTCAATCAACTTAAACTTGTTTGTTGGAGTTCACAAGGATATCTAGAGGTCTTTTGAATTTGTCTAAAAGTTGTACTTTTAGTGTCAACTAATCTCTCTTTTCGGATCTACGATTTATCCCCAATACTTTATCTAAATTATCTTGATTAATCTAAATTTAGAACTTAGCTAAATGTGTCCATTCATTTAGAAGTTAATTAGATTTAACCAAGCAATTATAATAAATCTCAACAAAACATATCATATCATATCAAGTCAAATCACAACATCCAAACCTAAGTTACTACTTTACTCCTAAGACTACATAAATTTAGCCTAACATAGTACTAAAATACACAACAAATAGCACAAAACAATAGAGATACAAGTGTTTGACCCTAAATTTTGATGCCAATTGATAGATTTTAATAATTCCATAAATATCCAATAAATTAGATAAATCTTCGACCAATCACGAAAAATACCAAACAAACTCCAAAAATCCTAAAAACATACCAAAAATTTCTCTGATATTTATAGGAAATGATGGAGGGATCAAAACCTCAAAACCATCAACGGAAACCTCTAATTTTTCATAAAACCCCCTAAAAAAGCCACAAAATAAATAAAATAAATAGGAGGGCTATTTTGAAAAATAAAGGATACCGCTGGGTTCTCCATATTTTTATGAGATTGCACACAAAATTTCATGCCAAAAAGACATCAGGAAGAGGTCAAAACAATTTATTTTAGATCAGCAGTTCTGAAAATTCAATTTAAATCGACGAAATGGACCACTTCAGTCAAGGAAAAATGGAGAGGAGATAAAATACTTAGTTTGAAATCCTTCTCAGCAGCGCGTTATAGAAGGGCATGTTCCGTGTGCACCACGCAGAAGAAGAAGGCCAAGACTTCATTGGCTTACCATAGACCAGGCGCAGGGAAGGAGACAAAATCTTTCTCTCCCAACCAACTGCTTCGGTTAAAAAGAAAGAAAAAAAAAAGGGGGAGAAATCGGAAAGCGACTGGGGAAAAGAAGCTTCGAGAGGCGAATCGGAGTAAAGGCAAGAAGCGGACGAGGCTCAGGCGATCGCCAGCGATTGAGAGAGAGAGAATATAGGTAGCCATCTGTGTAATAGAGAGAGAGAGAGTGAGTATACTGAATTTGAGGGAATTCTTGTGAAATTGATCAAGATTAAGAAGAATCGGAGTTCAATTGAACAACTCCCGATCCAATTGAAGGTAATTCCCTTGTAAAATGTACAATTTCAATGTGATTGTTGCGATTGACTGATTTTTGGCTCGATCTGAGGATTGTTCGTTTTTCTTGCGTTTCTTTGAGCAACTGGCGTTAATTAATCATGCAAATGTGTGATCTTAACTATCGTGAGCTTGATGAGATGTAATTAGATAACTATATCTCGTCCAATTGTGGTAATTGATTAATTCTTGGTCCGATGTGATAATTTTACATCTTTCTTGTGTTTTCCGACTGCTAAATGTTGATCAAGCGTTTTGTTGTTTAATCTTGAGCGTTGTTGAACCTGATGTGACTTAAATGAATAGTTACATCCTACCAGATCCCATCAAAGTTGGATTGATTGCATGCGGTCTGTTAGGTACTCTGACGCATGATTTAGTGAAATGTGCAGAGGCATTAATGCCGTTTACCTTTCATTATGAACTCTAATAGTAATATTTATCTCCATTGCTGAACTCAAGTACAGATAAAAGAAAATGTAGTATACACATGCTTGATATGATCATTATCTTGCAAGATTGACTTAAAATATGAACTAACTTTCATGTGTTTACTGTATCAGTCAGGTATAGTCCACTTTCCTTTAATAGAAAAATGCAATAAACTTATAATTACATGAGACATGACATAAGCTAATAGAGCTGTATATATGAGATTGCATTTAGAGAAAGGAACCCAGTTCCTGCTTATCTCTATTAGTGTATCCAGTAAGGGACCCAGTCTCTCATTTCACTGGATGTAAGACATGGCTATTTTCTATGCAATAAACGTATAAAAATATGTTGTTATGTTGCCAAAATAATGTCAGGATGTTAACATAGTCTTTTAGGCAAACCCCAATGAAGCATTATGTGCTAATTTAGATGATATTAGTTTTAATTTAATTTCTTTTATCAATATGAGATATGTGTATGAAAGGTGAAAAAGGCACATGTATTGAACTGCATAATCCTTAGGCTCTCTGAAGCATGAGAACCCAGTTCTCCATCAGCTTCTCTTTAACAATCCAACAAGAGAACCCAGTTCTCATTGTTTGTTGGATATTAGCATGCTATTTAGCTTGCTAAAAGTACTTAAAAACATGCCGTTATGCTGCCCAAATTGTGTCAGGTCAACTATTCCCCGAATTTGCAATTTCCTGATATGTATGGGGCTAAATTGCATTGTAGATATCTAATATCTTGGTATTGTAAATATGTGACATCGCATGAGCCTTGGATAACAACTTCAGAATTAACTTTATATTGTCCCTTTTACTTTTAATGCTTGATATGTACAAGTCAATACTTTAGGATATGACTTGCTTGTTTACAATTTACAATTCTCAGTTAATGTAAGATGCCTTGTGTTAAGAACCTATGTAAGTCAAAGCACAATGTGCTCGTATCAAATGTTTTAAACCTTTTTCCTTAACCGAACTTCAAATAACTGAGTTTGATTTGTTTAAGAGTAGCATGAGTTAGACAAGTTACAATAGACCTAGGGAAATCAAGCTGAGTCTGTCCTTTTGTAAAAAAATTAATAAAATTTCTGGGTTATAGTGAATATTGTCTTGGAGAAAGCCATAAATAGTTTGTTCATTGTATATATAACTCAATGAGCTCTTTTTCCCCATTTATAGAGCTTGGTTGAATCTAAAAACGGTAAATGGATGCAAATGGTAAGGGCATTTCTGGAAACTCCTGAGAAAATTTATTCTAGCTCATCTGTTGATCTTATTAAGAACATAATTGGATGACATTGTTGTTTAAGTAATATAGTATATCCCCATTCATTTTTGTGACCTCCTATATAAATATTAGAGGAGCTTTCAGTTTTGTCTAGTTGATGTGTGTAAATGTAGGCGCATTGCATATAAAATGAGAGTTATAGATGATTTTTTTTACTAAAAAAAAATATACGGAATTCTATGAGATGCGATATGCCGTTACATTTCTGAAGCAATTGAGTTAAATGGTTATAACCATAGCTTGTGCCAAGAGAATATTGACTTGTAAAGTATCATTTCTCAGGTGCTTTTCATAGAAAATAAGGTAGTAAGTATATAGCCTAAGTATAGTAAGTCAATATTAAGTCTCAGTGAACTAGCATTATAAACAAAGTTCCCAATTTCTTTATTATTTTTACTAATTCATTTTCTCTTTTTTACAACAGGTACTTACAAAAGATTTGAAGATTCTGACTTGGATGCATGTAATAATAGGATTTGTGTAATAGAAATTTGACATAACATAAATTTGTAAATGCTTTAAGATGATTCAGAATTTTACTCTTCCTTTCCTAAGTTGCACATGCAAAGTTTGACATAGGTTCTGTAATTTAGAGATGATATAAACATGTATATACTGATATTGGTATTTATCCATATATGTCAGTGTTATATTGATATGTAAAAAGTGTCAAGCCCAGGTGGTGCATAATCTTAGGTTCTTGCAATAACTGTCCATTCTCAAGTGTGATATACCGGAATGTCAAAGTCTCAAGCTGATACAAAGGTACGTTTGGTTGTACAATTGCACGTGTAGAAAAATGTCCATTTTCGATGTTAAAATTTCTATATAAAATAATTTCGGGATAACTGAATAGTAGTGTTGTACAATTGCACGTGTAGAAAAATGTACAAACCTAATGAGATATTGTAGGTACGTTTGGTTGGAGGTGAAGTTAGAGAAGTTAGAGGTTGAAGTTTGTAATTTTGAAGTTAGAGATTGACATTAGTGAAGTTAGAAATTGTGGAAAGTTTGTGCTAACTTGAAGTTAGAAAATGTTGTTTGGTGTGGTATGTTGGAGTTAGAGATAGAAGAAAATAATAAAATATTAATTTAGTTATTTTTTTCTTTTATAACTAATGTTATATTAATATCATACTATTATTATAATTATTTTTACCAATAATACTATGATTACTATATTATAATATTAATTATTATTTAATTTTTATAACTGTAATAGTCATTAATTATATTATTATATAATAAATATTATGGTAATAATTATTGTAATTTTAATCAGAATTAATGTTATAATTATTATTAAATAATAATAATAATAATAGTTATTAATATTAAAGTAATTTTATTGAAATATAACAACGGCATCAGTAATTATTATTCATATTTAATATTATAATTATAATTAGTAAGTATAATAAATATGAATTAGTACACTAATAACAATAATAATAATATTATTATTATATTAATTTTTAATAATTTATAATTGTAATTATAATTATAATTATTGTTATGTTGCTAAATAATAATAATAATTATTCTTATTATAATATTATAATTATAATTATAATTATTATAATAATTACTACACATAGATGATAATAATAACTATATTGATTTTTAAATTGGTCATGAGAACAAACTTTTCTAACTCAATATTTTGTCAAGTTAGAGAAGTAGAGTGAAGTTAGCACAAACTTCACTAACTTGAGTGTGTTTGGTTGATGAAGGTTGAAAAGTTAGAGCTCTAACTTCAAGTTTGTTAACTTTTCATGAAACCAAACGTAGCCTTCAAAAGTAACATCGGTTCCCATACCCAAACCTATCACTTCTTTGTACCGATACCAAGGAAACCTCACTGATACCAATTCAATTAAATTGCTAACCTAAATCTGCTCCAGACCTTCTCTATATTGCCCTTCCCTGTACCAGTTTCCTTATCGTACCGGCCTGCTGTTACACCTGAACTGCTGCTCGTGTGTACCGACTTCATGTCAGAACCATTGTACCGATTCCCAAACCTCATATTCAATCATTGTACCAACCTTTCTTCTCACTGATTTTGAAATGCAATGTAGTTATCCATATTAAGCCAGATACTCATTGACACGAGAAGTAACACATGAACTCAGTACCCCTTTTAAAACTTGCCCCTAATGCAAATGCCACATAAATACCAATACCCTGCACCAATTTCATGTTATACCTATACTTTCATTGTGCCGAAATGACAAAGTGTATCCATTTTCAAGTCAAAGAGTTAATGATAAAACCATGTACCAATAAGCCCTCAGTTTATCTTCACTTACGTTCTACAACTGCCATGTCACTGTACCAATTTCTCCTTTCCGTACCAGCTTTGAAACCCAGCTCAACTATTCATACCAAATTCTCATTTGTTGACTCCAAAAGCCATAAGTGTGCTCGATAATTCCTTGTTGGTACCAAAGTCTATTCTTGACGTCACATGAAAGCCTAATCCCTATATCTATTCCTTCATCAAACGGACTCCCTTATGTATCAGTCCCTACTTTTCACTGGCACCAATACCGAAACTGACGTTTGACTCATCCTCTGACACCTAAGTTTATCCCACACTAATACCCATATCAGAGATCATTAATGCTCAAATGAAATTGAAATGAAGTTCCTGAAAACACTCAAGTGAAATTTATGATGTTTATTGACATATAAGTTTAACATAAGACTCAGTGACTTCAATAAATCAAATACTTTTGATATTGTCATGTTTTAACATCTCAATATTTCGATATATCAATACAAAAATTTGTCAGGCCAGCAACCCTTGGAATTTTCAAAGTGGTTTTAGTACAATGAGAGTCATATAAGTACTAGACACAATCGATCTCTCATAAAGAAGCTTCATAAAAAAAGGGGATTTCAAAAGAAATAAGTAAAATAAAAGTAAAAACAAAACAAAAAAAAGTGAATTTCAAAAGAATATTTCCAAACATATATTTTTCAATAAGTATTTTCAAAAGTAGAAATAGAAAAATAAAGAAATTTAAAAGAAATAAAAAAAGGGGAAAAAAGAAGAGAAATTACTTTCATAAAAAAAAAGAAATATCAAAAACATAAAAGAAATAAAACCTTGAACCAAAAACCAGAAGCCCTAAAAGCCAAAATCCCTGAAATCCAAGTCTAAAAAAAAGCCCAAAACCCTGAAACTTCAACCTAAAACCTAAAATGCTGAAACTCAAATCCAGAAACTAAAAACACTAAAAACAAAAAAAAGCCATAAACCTCAGAATATAAAAACCAAAAGCCAAATGCCAGAAAACAGGAAAACCCAAACCAAAATAAAACCCTAAAACAAACCATTGAAACTCGAATCCAGAGACCAAAACCAAACCAAAACAAAGACAAGTGGCCCAAAATAGCCCCGAGAATTGAAAAACAAACTTGTTTCCACAAGGCCCAAAATAGCCCGGAAACCAATCCTCACAAGTGACCCAAAATAGTCTCGAAGATTACAAACAAAACCACTTCATTCTCACAAGTGGCCCAAAATAGCCCCGAGAATTGAAAAACAACCCTTTTTCCACAAGGCCCAAAATAGCCCGGAAACCAATCCATACAAGTGGCCCAAAATAGCCCCGAGAATTAAAAAAAAACAACCTGTTTCCACAAGGCCCAAAATAGTTCGGAAACCAATCCTTACAAGTGACCCAAAATAGTCCCAAGGATTGTAAAACCAAATAAAAAAATCCAAACCCAAGTCCTTCCCCAAAATCAAAATAACCTCAAATTGCAAACTGTACCCAACACAAAACCAACTTTAGTTAATCATCAATTAGGTCCCGTCAATAAAATCTATTACCATCAATTGAATAATCAATTAGTCCTCAATTGGGTCCCGTCCGTTAAGTCTGGTACCATCAATTGAGTTCATTTAAGCCAAAAGAATAAACCCCATTATAAACACAAAATCATTTTAGAAACAATTTTCCTACCCTATTGCATACAATTCTTTAGATCCCTTAATCAGAGGTTCTCGTGAGCGATCACGAGGTAATTAACAATAGGGGCTTGCGCCTATTGGAAAGAAAGGACCCGCAAAATTAATAAACCCTTTTAAGAAGCGACTCTTGTTTTGGTTCTCTTGTTGTCAAGAGAGTACCATACATAGATCGAACCTTAAGGGGGGTGAATCTAAGGCATTTTCCTTTTCTCGAGGGAACCCATTCCATCCATTGAGAGAATCATGAAAAAGCCCATACAACAAGCCCATCAAAAATAGAGAAAAAAACATAAGAAGAATAAATCGAATACTCCTTTATGCTTTCAAACTACGATCTCTAGGCAGTGCGGTGTTGCAAGATGGTCACCAAACTCGTCTCCTTGCTGCCATCGCTACAAAGAAACAAGATTTGATGATCTCCAATGGTGGAAGAGAGAAAAACACCTATGGAAAGTGAAATTTGTGGTATGGAAGGTAGAATATCCTTTCCTTAGGCTTAGGGGAGCTTATATAGTAGTTTTTAGGTGTTTAGGAGGTTGCCTGGTCGTCAAGACAAGAAAATATGCCAAAACCACGAGTTTCCATGTTGAAAATACTTTCAAATATGATTTTTCAGCATTCTGGTCGGTCCGAACAGGTTTCTGTTCGGACTGATCATAGGGCTGGAAATTTCTGCATTGAGATAGTATTTCGGCCATAATTTCTCCATCCGGACTCCGACTGAGGCGATTCAAAAACTGTTGGAAAGTTTAGGATGAGTTTTATAATGCTAATGATTTTATTTGGCCAATTACTTCTCTCAAATCCCCATTTTGGTTCGAGCATGAGTCATTTGATCCGAACGGTGGCTTGGACGGTGCCTCCAAGTGCTAGGAATGAGTCGTCTAGAGTATGCCAAGTGCTGGAAACCTTCAAATAGCTCAAATATTACCAAAAATCATCAAAGTCCTGTAAAATGAGAGAAGAAACGACGATAGAGCCAATTCCTTGGAAATTATAGCAATTTATTAAATAATTTAATGGTTTGAGTGTTATTAGAGTGTCAAGTACAGTCCAAATATAAAAAAATAATAACGATTTTAATTCCCCTCAAACTTAAACTTTGTTTGTCCTCAAGCAACGTCCTAAGTGTTAGGAAGTGTGCAATTTTTATTTTTATAGCTAATTACTACTAATTAACCATTAATAACAAGCACACAAAAGATCTAGTGCAAGAAAATGACATTCAACACAAGAGAAAATGGTTTAGCCGTTTTACCTCTCCTTGAATTATATCAAGAAGGCTTGACCACTGCGTAGGAGTCGATGGCGTGCTCTCCGCGCCTCCACCAAGGTTGACGGCCGCCGCCTCGAGTCCACTAAGATATTAACCAAGTTCTCAACAAATTATGCTAGTAATTTGGAGAACAAGACTAATTCCTAGCTTTTCCTTCTTCTAATCAATTATCCTAATTAATTTGAATGGAAGGCTTGCTCAACACATGAGCTAGAGGTAGAAGAGAAGAGAGGAAGAGGGGAGAAAAATTCTGAAATTTTTCTCTTTCTCTTTGTGGATTTCGGCCAAGAGGAGAGGAGAGAGAAATGTGCAATGGAGGCTAGGATTTTCTCCCAAGGAGCAACTCTATTTATAGGCCACATACCTAGCTCTCATCCAAAATTGAATGGACAACTTTGCCCCTCCTTAGCTGACTTTTCCATGGGCTCATGTGGGCTACACCACATGACACAAAGCCCATTAAATCAATCCATTAATTGTCTCTTCTATTAACCTCTAATTGGACATTTTAAATAACCATTTAAATAAAGTCCAAATAGCTCAAATAAATAAATGTGTTGATTATAATTAATTATTAAATTTTTAATAATTAATATGGAATTAGTCAATGCATTAAATTATTTCAATATGATCCATTTGACTTAATTAATTATTACGGATCATGATGGTACATAATTCATTAGTCAACTTATCATACTTTTGCAAAACACACTATTGCAAATAAATAATTAATGCACGTATAGTTAAACACCTATTTTGTGTGACTATTTTTCCAATAATCATAAGGGGTATCTAGCAACACGTTATGATTCCCAATTCGCATAAATAGTGTACTGCTACAATATTTTAAATCCTGCATAAGAGAATAAAAGTATTTCTCTATTTTGATTCTTATGTCACACGATATCATCGTATAATCCAAGATAGGAATGTGTCATTCTTGCAGATTATACCTTTCTTGATCTAGAGATAATTGTATCAGTTGCTAGCAAACAATCTATCTCCATCGAGGAGGCCAAACAGATATCGTTACTCATTAAGTTAATTAATGAGTGACATACGGTTATCTTGATGATTTAGATTTTCCCCGCACAATTCAAAAGAACATAAATAATGTCTGTATAACAGCCCTTATCGGGAATCAGCGGTAGACAATATTTATTGAACCTATCCTCATGTGAAAAAGATAAACATCTCAAACTTAGAATCAAAATCATAATGAAATAAATAATGACACATAACACAATCCATATATTTATTTCGTTGGGTCATGTCCTGTACTATGTTCAATCAACATAAACATATGTAATTAAGTTGGTTATTATTAACCTATGATTTATAGAACTTAATCATCACTTAACTTGCATACTAATCTTATTGATAATTAATGTTCCTTGTTAATTATCAAGATTATGGACGTTTTAGATTTATTGTTGTCATTTACTACTAAATGAAAAACATAGATCTATAATTCAGATCCTCAACCTGAATGATCTGTCAACAAATAAATCAAGGAACAAATGATATAAAATCATCAATGACATAAAACACAGAAGTAACAAAAAATGATTGGCTTCTAGAACAGATCTCTAACAATCTCCCACTTGGCCTAGAGTCAATCAACAGTGACTTCTTGCCAGTGCATAGTACTCAATGTAATATCCAAATATACATATCTCATACTAAAGCCTAAAATAAAAGATACAACTCAAAGCCAATCAGGCATGCGCCTAATCCCTATGGATGCAACATGCAACTCCCGTGCGGCTCGAGACAAAGACTTTGTCAGAGGGTCCGCTGTGTTCGTAGTACCGTCCACCTTCTTGACCTTGACCCAACCGTCATTGACCAACTGACGGATGAGATGAAATCATCGTAGAATGTGCCTAGTCTTTTGGTGAGACCTAAGATCCTTGGACTGAGCTATGGCTCCCGTGTTGCCGTAGTAGATATCCACTGTACCTGAGATGCTTCGAACCACCTCTAGCTCGATCAAGAACTCCTTGATCCATACTGCTTCTTTTGCTGCTTCACCAGCCGCTAAGTATTCTGCTTCGGTGATGGAATCGGCCGTAGTATCTTGCTTGGAACTCTTCCAACTTACGGCACCACCATTGAGAAGAAAAACAAAGCCGGACTGTGATTTGGAGTCATCTCTATCGGTTTGGAAACTAGCATCGGTGTAACCAGTTACAACGAGCTCTTGGTCTCCACCATATACGAGAATGCTATCCTTGGTTCTCTTGAGATACTTGAGGATATTCTTGACTGTCTAGTGTGGCATGCCGGGGTTGGCTTGGTATCGACTAGTCACACTAATCGGATGTGCCACATCGGGACGAGTGCATAACATGGCATACATAATCGATCCGACCACAGATGGATACTTGAATCGCTTCATGTATTCCCGATCTGTATCAGTTGTTGGACCTTGAGTCTTGCTCAAGAAAATACCATGTGACATAGGCAAGAATCCCTTCTTGGATTTAGCCATGTTGTGTGTTTGCAACACCTTGTCAATATATGCATCTTGGCTAAAACCTAACATCCTCTTTGATCTATCTCTATACATCTTGATTCTTAGGATGTATGCGGCTTCGCCCAAGTCTTTCATTGAGAACACTTTCTTCAATAAATCCTTGACTGCATTCAACTCAGGGATGTTGATCGAGGGTGTGAACCAAGGTCAAACAAATAATCCTTGTACTCGACTAGTCGCTTGTAGTAGAGTAAAGGTGTCGAACCCACAGAGATTATGCAAATAAGAACGATTTAAAGGAAAATGAAAAGAATGCAATTGCAAGTAATAAAGATTATGCAAATAATTGAAACAAAGATATTTGGGGTTTTCTAACGGATTAAAATATGATAATAAAAGTGCCTTAGGGTTCGATTTCACTTAGATCTGGCCACAGGGTTGCAAGAATTAGCATTGTCGTATTCAGCCTTGCTAATTCGGTCCGAATTCCGGACCGAATTCCACTGTGTAAATGCTGTGGTTTACTCTTTTGTTGATTTATTCAAGCTAAAGGTCCATCTAGCCAAACCTAACTCCCTAACCCTCCGCTTTCGCCTATTGGGTACGGTATTTGGAATGGGATCTAGTGTTGAATAACCTTCATCGAGTGTATTGCACCCCCAACTTTCGTTTTTCGTTGGACTTACTCGAGTTTACCAATGGTTTTCTACGAGGTATCTAGTTAGATTTTCGCCTAACTAGAAACGTTCACTTTTGGTTATTGATTGGTCGACTTTCGCCATTGACCTACCTCGAAATACTTGTACAGGACTCGATTAATATAATGTATAGATGTTCCCAACAAATGCGCGCGTACAAAAGTCGAGCAATACATGTAGTAAACGGCCCAAACACAAGAAATTTCAATAAAAACCCTAAGGGCAATTAACTTCGTCCATCAACAAAATAAGCAAACCAAGGAAAACCTAAATCTAAGCTACATCTATCCCTAAAGCAACAAGTTTTTAGCCTAACATACTAATAGAAATTAAGCAAATAAGAGTAGATAAACCTAAACAATCCATAAATAAAAAAATAGAGAAATAGTACTAGAAATACACAAATAAACCGAGTTTTTGGGACACAATCACTGCCAAATGCACAAGAGGAAGTAGGGAATCCGTCGGAGCAGCAAGCAACAACACTAATCTCGTATCTACCCCCTGTCCAAGTCGCAAGAACCCAGCGAAAAGTGTCAAAAACCAGATCCAGATCTGCTAGAGAGAGAAAGGTGAAAAAGTGGAATGAAAGATGGGCTCCTCCCAAGATGGAAGGCGCCTATATGCTCCCCCTGGCTGTCAGACACATTACCCTTGATTTTAGGCGAAATTGGAGGCTTCCAGATGGAGAAAACGCCTCCAGAACGCAGCCAGAACACATTCCATGTATAGCAATTCGGACCGAATTCAGGGGTGATACAGTCAGATTAGAATCTGAGCCCAACAGCTATATAAAACCCATTCAAGGCCCAGTTACAAAAGAATGAGGAAAAGAATCGTAAAAATAGATCTTCCTCGAGGTTCCCAAAAGGGGGGTCGAAAACTCTCATGCCTTGGGTGGGTCCAGAGCCGTTATGCTTTAAGTGGGTCCAGAGTCAGGAACCGTTGGAAAGGGCCCGCTCAGAAAAACGGTTTCTAAGGACAAACTGCCTCCAACAACAATCATCAGATCCCTTGTGGCCCTTCTATTATGGCCTCTGAAGAAACTTCGATAAGACCTCGCACAAACAAGTCCAGGTCAAAGACAGAGAGAAGGTAGGGCGAGGTCTGGACAAGTTTCAGCGACCTTCGTATCGCAGTTAAGAAGGGAAGATGGCCTCACATGAAGGCCACAGAGGATCCAACGTGTTGTCATCTAATTACTATAAATAGACACCCCCCTCCAGGAGAGGGGGGTTTGGATTCTGTAAGAAAGAGATAGAAAAGCCTATGTACTAAACAAAATTATAAAAAAGTGTTTGGAGATTTCTACTTCTTTTCATCTTATCTTCTTGTTGAAACTTATGAGTTAGAATGTAGGTTATCAACTGGCGCCCACCGTAAATTTGAGGAGTTCATTTCAACAATTGGAAAATGATACTTTTTCTTATTGCATGAGCTCCATTTCCATATGAAAGGAAGTAGGAACATTCAACCTAAAAAGTTAGATTTCAACACACCATCAACCAAAACCATGGCAACCATTAACACAACACAATACTCCAGCAACAACTTCACGACAAAATGTTACTCTTCAACCACCACCACCAGGAACCGAGCAAAACTCCGACAATCAACAAGTATCTCCTTAACCCCACGCAACAATCCTCCACCCATCAACAATGGAACCATACAAGACACACATCTTCCAACAGCTCAAACAACCACCCCCCAGAACACACATGCCATTACCACAAATTTTTTCCTCCACAGTACCATCACCAACTCAACCATCCATTCATAGCAATCATAACCATCAAGTGCAGCCACCCCCCATCCAACAGTTCCAAACTACTCATGACTTAATGTACCAACCCCACATCGCTATGACGCACACCTTACAGCAACATCCATACCAACATCCATTATTCCCCACCACCCAACCAGGTGTGCAAACACAACCATCCAATCAAACATTTACTGGAATGTCACATAGAGAAGTACCTGCACACAACGATGACGAACAAAGACCACAACAGTCTCACAGATGCTCCCAGTACACAAATATGCCACATCACTCCCGTTCTTACACAAGAGGTCGCTCGAAATCTCGCTCTCGTCGGCCTAAAAAACGATCACCATCATCTGAGTCTGATATTCATTGTTCAAGCGAACTATCTCCTCGCAAACCATTATAAAAAAAGAGCGAGGTCGGTACAGTGCGTCAACAAGGTCATCATCTCCAAGTTATTCGTCAAAGAGCGACACAAGCGACGGGAGGTCAACACTGCACAGAGATCACTCCCACAAAACCTCGCGAAAGCATCGCGATAGCCCTTCACCTCCTCGAGGAGCTTTGGCACGACATCTATATAAGGGGAAAGCTCTTCATCTCAAAGATTTTGCAAGACTCGATAAATACCCCGCTTACCCAGCCCACGACGCTCGAGCTTTTGTCAATACCTTCAGGGAGTCCATGCTCATCACGGGGGCCTCCGAACGAACAATGTGCCTTGTTTTCCCAACACGGCTGGAAGGGATAGCATGGGATTAGTATGCTCAGCTTCCTCCTGGCTCAGTGTCGAGCTATAGAGATCTCACAGAAAAGTTCCTTAAGAGATTTGCTAGTGTTCGTGCGCCGCCCAAAACATGCATGGACTTAATGAGCGTTCGGCAATACCGTAGCGAACACACGCGAGATTACCTCGACAGTTTCTCTGTCGAAGCTAACAAATGCGGTGATTACAGAGAGGACATGGCACTGCTGGCCGTACAGCCCGGTTTACTAGAAGGCCCAGTGCAATGGGCAGCTATGACAGAAAAATTTTCTGACTTCGCAGCATTCAGAGAAAGAGCCGAGCACCTCATCCGAGCAGAAAAACACATCACCGCTATTCAAGTGCAACACCATAGAACCTTCACCAAACCAAACAGCAGACAAAGCTCGTTACCCAAAAAACAACAAAGAGTAAGTCCGCCTAGAGATCGCCAGCGAAGTCGATCCCCATATTCCCGGAAAAGAGAACCCAAACCCTCCAGACGAAACCGAAATCGTCACAACAATTCAACTGAAGACCATGGACCATATTACAAAGTATACCATGTCACCACAGAACCACAAGACCGAGTGTACGATAAAATCAAACATAACAGGGAAATAAGAAAAGCGCCACCCATGACCAGGACTGAAGTGTTCGACAGGAATAGTTACTGTGAATATCATGGCAGTAGTGGACTTCGCACCAGGGACTGCCTCAAACTCAAAGACGAGATTGAAAGACTAGTTCGACAAACCAATATACTCGAACATTTCTTAGCAAAAGATGAAAGAGGCAAAAGAAAAATGCAGCATCGTCATGAACCCGGGAATAAAGATGACGAACGTCACACCGAACGATCAAACAATCCCAGAGTTCACAAAACCGTACAAGAAGGACAACAGCGTGCATCCCCTCCACCTGTAATGTTTATTGAAGGAAAGGCCACCAAAAACTTACCTATACAATAGCCACCTCGAATTTTTCAAATCTAGCATAGACAAGAATCTTCCCAGGTCATCTCCTTTGGGCCGAATGATTACAGTGGGGTGCAATTACCCCATGACGATGCTATCGTCCTAATGCTTCGAGTTAACGGGGTGTGATATCGTTATTATTTGTAGGTTTTTGGACCGTACTTAGCACTCAAATCATACTCAAACCATTCAATTATTTGATAAATTGCTATGATTTTCTAGGAATTGGCTCTACCGTCGTCTTTTCTCTTATTTTCAGGTTTCTCGATGATTTCTAGTGGATTCTCGAATATTAGATGGATTTTGGCACTTGGCATACGCTAGACGACTCATTCCTAGCACTTGGAGGCAACATCAAAGCTACTACTCGGACTGAATGGAGTTTCGCTCGGACCGAAGGCACGTTTATTGCATAAAATGAGAGTCTAAGGAAAGAAAATGGCTAAATAGAGTCAACATGATTGTAGAGTTCAACCTAAGCTTTCCAACGACTTTTGAATCACCTAAATCGGAGTCCGGACGAAGGAGATATGACCAAAATACAACAGATACTCAAAGCTGGAGTCTCAGTTCGACCCGAACTGAATCTGTTCGGTCCGAACTGAGGCTATTTGGTCCGAATTGAGCTGTTTTGACCCGAATTAGCCCTGTCCAGTCCGAACAAAACTTGTCCAGACCGAACCGACAGCCGCCATGGCATATTTGGAAGGGTTTTCACGCATGGAAACTCGATATTTTGGTATGTCTTCTTGCCATAGCGCCCCAGCCTCCTTTCCAAGCCAGAAGACCACTATATATTCGCCCCAAGGCCTGAAGGAAAGGCATTCTACCCTTCATACCATAATTCCACCTTCCTTAGGTGATTCCACCATTGATTTCATTAAGCAACCAGATTCTTGAGGCGACGGCAGCAAGGAGAATGTTGGAGACACGCCTTGCAACACCCCACTACCTTTGATGATTGAAGATCGAGCATAGAAAGACAACTTGGTTTATTCTTCCTATGTTTTTATCTCTAATTTTCATGGTCTTGTATCTTGTGATTTCTACTCTTATTATTGTTTGTTTTAATACTATGTTAGGCTAAATTTATGTTGTCTTAGGGTATGGATGTAGTTTAGGTTTAGTTTGATGTTATGACTTGATATGACTTGATGTTTGGCTTTATGATCTATTTATTGAGTAGTATTTTAATTGCTTGTTTAATTCCCTTGTTTTGACCTGATTTACTTCTAAATAAAGGCCTGTTTAGTTAAGTTACAAGGTTAGGTTAAACAATTAGGATTAAATTAAGTACTTGGGATAAGTTGAAGATTCGAAAGAGGAGATTAGCTAGCACTGAAAGGTGTAGTTTCTAAGTTGGCTGAAAGGCAACTTAGATATCCCTAAGAAAACAAATAAATAAGACATAAGTTAATTAAAATACCGACACGAAAGTTTAGGTTTAATTGGTCTATGTGGGAAAAGTAGAGACCTGTACTAATTTCTAGTCCAAAAGACGACAGTTGAGGATTAGGTAATGTAGCTATAGCCGATCTGAGCCCTTCATAAAGTTAAAACTCAAGTTGTATGGTCATAACTCAACATACCAGCCCCTGTTCGGACCGAACAAGTTGTGTTCGGACCGAACTGATGGCATATGCTTAGATTTGTTGGTATTTAACGCGACAGCGAGCATCCAACAAATCGAGGACTAAACCTAAGTGAATCCTGACCCCTAAGACGCCTTATTATAATTGAAAAACCCCAAAATCTACCTACTTTAGTTTACCTTATTATTTAGAATCAAAAACAACAAAAAATATCTACTTAATTACATTGTTTTTTACAACACTCTCACCCTTATTTTATTGTCTAGCTTCATAAAAAGAACAAGTCCAGTAATCGTTAATCCGTCCTGTGGGTTCGACCCTAAGCTTAACTTTGACGACTAGTGAGGTTAAGTCTAGGTATAAATTTATTTGATTCCTAGGTTTAAAGCTTTCATCAAATTGGCGCCGATGCCGGGGACGGTGTCGATATTGGATACTTGTTTGAGTATTTGGAGACTAGATTTTTATTTTTTTCTTTTTACCTACTTCTCTCTCTCTTTATTGCAGGACTGGCAGGCAAGACACGTAGGAAGAAGTCTCCACCTCCAAAAGTTCGAAACTACTTCTTCCGACACTTGACGGAGGATCCGGAACAACCACCAGCCCCACAACCCACTCTCCGTTCGGACCGAACAGAACCAATTCGAATCGAACAGAGCCTCGAGCAAGAGAGAGAGAACCAAACGATGGCCGAGCAACTCACGCCGGAGGCCATTGCCCTGCGCACACAAGAATTGGAGAACCTCCGTCTCCAACTTGAGCAAAGAGAGGCTCGACTGACAGCCGATCGGACCCTCCTAATGGGTCAAAGGAGAGATTTTGACAATGAGCGTCGACGATGGACCCAAGAAGATGAAGGGAGCATCCATAACTCCGACAACGAAGATGAGGAGGATCGTGAAAGGACTCTCATGGAGTTTGGAGTTCCCAACGCAAGAAACGTGGGCGGACCAGTGGTGATTCCAGGCATCGCCGCTAACAACAT
The DNA here is from genome assembly GCA_028095005.1 of Rhynchospora pubera. Taxonomy (NCBI): domain Eukaryota; kingdom Viridiplantae; phylum Streptophyta; class Magnoliopsida; order Poales; family Cyperaceae; genus Rhynchospora; species Rhynchospora pubera. The sequence goes on from CM051460.1 coordinate 142,077,691, forward strand.
GCAAATCGCCCCCAACCACGTCGTGCTTGTGCAACAAAATTCGTTCTATGGGAACGATGATGAGGATCCCCATGCTCACTTACAAACTTTTATTGATTGCACTAGATTAATTAAGTTTAATGGTGTTCCTCAACAAGCAATTAGGCTATTGTTATTTCACTTCACCCTTAAGGATCGAGCACAAAAATGGTATAAAACATTGAAAAAAGGGTCAATTAGGTCTTGGGATGAAATGGCACAAACCTTCTTGGATAGGTATTTTCCTTCGGATAGAGCGGATAAAATTAGAGCTGAATTGAATAATTTTGCCCAAAATCAAAATGAATCAATGAGGGATGCATGGGAACGATTTAGGGATTTAGAAAATTCTTGCCCACATCATGGGATTCAAGAATGGATGCTCCTTAAATCATTCTACACTGGACTTTATGACAATATTAAAATCAATCTTGATTCTCTTTCAGGTGGGGCATTCAAAAGACTTGATACGGCACGAGGGCGAGATCTACTTGATTATTGTGTAAGAAATTACACATGGTACCCTCTACTCATTCCCCGCCACTCAAGCAGTTCGAGGCAACAAGTGCACAAAATTTCAACTAAAGAGGCGAGGATAGAGGAGCTAGAAGCTGAACTTGCCGCTTACCAATCGGCTCAAGGGACACATCTCCATTCAAGCCAATGCGGAGCATGCGGCGAGGAAGGACACACATCTATCAATTGTCCTCTTGCCAAAATTAGTAACGGAGGGGCCCAAGTGAACTACCTACACAATGGGCCCCCTTATGGTTCAAAGTACCAAAATAACCCGCCAAATTTGTATAGGAATGCACAATTCAACAACAACAATAGAGACCAATCATTTCAAAAGAAACCCTATTTCGAAAGGGAAGAAATTCCAATTGTTGTTCAAGAATTCATGAGTGAGCAAGAAAAGATTAACAAATCTATGGCTTTAGGGTTAGATGAATTGAAGGCCACCACCGACGAATTGAAGGTGACCATCAACGAATTTAAGGGAAGTGCGAGCACCTTGCAACGCTTGGAACGCATGATGGAAGCACACTTCTCCCGACCACTCGGCAAACTTCCAAGCCAGCCTCAGATCAATCCAAGTGCAGAGATCAAAGCCGTACATGTCCTACGAAGCGGCAAAGAGTACCAAGATCTGTCCGTGCTTACCAACGAAACAGTTCGACCCTCAGTTTGGACCGAACCACCTCCAGTTCGGACCGAACCACTTCTAGTTCAGGTCGAACAGCCAGTTTCAGAGCCCCATCTAAATGACGAAGTGACCTCACCATGCCCAGTTCGGTCCGAACAACCTCTTGTTCGGTCCGAACAGAGAGAGGAGAATGCCCAAGGAGATGTCCAAGCCAAGGGGATGAAGAAAGCGCAACAACCTGAGTCAACCTATAGACCCCCTGTCCCATTTCCTCAACGACTTTTAAAGAAAAAGTAAGCTGAACAATTTAGGACCTTTTGGGAGATTCTCAAGCAATTGAAGGTCAACATTCCATTCACGGATGTCATAGCTCAAGTGTCGATCTTTGCAAGATTTTTGAAGGAGTTATGCACAGGCAAGAGGTCCATGGAAGAACTCAAAACGGTGGCCCTAACACACAAGAGTAGCGAGGCTTTGAAAAGCAAGATGCCCCCAAAACTTGAGGATCCGGGTAGGTTTGCTCTTCCTTGCACTATTGGTAATGCAACAATTAAGCAAGCCTTGTGTGATATGGGGGCTAGTGTGAGTCTTATGCCCAAGACAATGTTTGACAAGATTGGTTTTGGCGAGTTGAGACCTACACGCATGACATTGAAACTCGCCGATTCTTCAATGCGGTTACCATTAGGTATTCTCAAAGATGTGCCCGTCCAAGTGGATAAGTTTGTCATACCGGGAGATTTTGTTGTGGTAGACATGGAAGAAGATAAGGAAGTGCCTATAATTTTGGGACGCCCCTTTCTTAGAACCGCCGGTGTGAAAATGGATGCTCGAGATGGGACGATTGTGGTTAGAGTGGGAGGAGAGAAGCTCCGTTTCTCCATAGACCATGCTTTGAAATGCCCTGATCCCATTGACAAGTGTTGTATGGTCCAATGGGTCTCTAAAATCGAAAAATTTCCTAAGGATCACTCTCATGATGCTCTGCTCGACCCCAACAATATCTGTTCATACCAAACTGCCAGACCTTCGGACCGAACCCCTTCTAGTTCGGACCGAACAACAGTCCAAATTGAAGAATCAAAGGTCACAGACACTCTGTTCGGTCCGAACAGGATCAAGTTCGTTCCAAACAGCCCCTTGTTCGGTCCGAACTGTTCTTCTTCGGTCCAAACTGAGACCCCCAAAGTCAAAATCAAGCACCATCCAGCGCCTCTCAGTCAAACAGACCTTGTTATTGCTGACTTCAAGCTAGATACAGGTCAAACGAAGAAACTATTGGTGAAAAAGGGAGCAATGGGGTACTCACTTGATGATTTGAAGGGCATCGATCCCTCGATTCGCACGGATGAGACTATCTTGGAAAGAGATCGCATGAGAGACGTCAACAACAAGGGCTATGACAAATCGCTCGCCGTCTTGCTCTCCGGGTCCGATCCAATCAAGACTTAATGGAAAGATGGTCAAGCTAGGGACCTAAAACAAGCGCTTCTTGGGAGGCAACCCAAGGATTTCTCATCTCTCCTCTCTTTTATTTTGTCATTAAAAATAGAAAATAAAAAAAAATAAAAAAAAAATAGAAAATCAATAAAAATTTGAAAAACAGAAAATAACAAAAATAGAATTTGATGTTTGTGTTTGTTTGTTTGTAGGAAAATCTTGAGGCACATACGAAGGAAGATGTAATTCGTGCTAGAGCACCATGGGTTACACGAACCAATTAACCCCGAACGACCTCATACGGATTGCATCAAAAGACTTGAAGATTGATAGAGCCATCTTGAAACTCGAGAAAACAAACTAGGAACAAAACGACATATTTGAAAGCAAAAATTGGCTAAGTTCTCTTTTCCTCCTATTTACTTTTCTTTGTGATTGAATGCACTGAGGACAATGCTTGATTTAAGTTTGGGGGGAGGAAATAGGAGAAAAATTCGAACTTTTGATTGAAATTGCTCAAAATTTTTGCAAATTTGGATAATTTCGAATTTCACAGCTTCTGTTCGGTCCGAACAAAGTCTTGTCCGGTCCGAACAGAGACATAAAAATTGGATTTTTGCCTAGTTTTGTTTGGAAATTGAATTGATATGTCTAGTTTCTCTCGATTTGGATTTTAAATGATGAAACTCACACTTGAAACTGTTTTGAAGTCAAACAAACTTTTTCTCCAAGGACCCTAGAATGTTTTGATATCTCATGATTAATTTTTGCACCAATGGGCCGAAATGAAAATATTTTGAGAAAATTAGAACTCGATCTTGGATGCTTAAAATTGTTAAATCAGTTTTAGTCGATTCTCACAAGTTTTTACCGAGTAAACTGATTCGTGTTTGACAAACCTTTGTTTAAAAAGAAATTTATCGACTTCGGAAATTATGAAATGAACTTGGACTTGTTGAAAATGCTTTTAATCGCTTGCATCACCAACAAGCAATCTTAATGGGACAATAAAATCAAAATAGTTGTGAAAACGAGGATGCACCGAGGCCTTTTTCCACCAACTCAACCACAAATTGGAGGGTATTGGATTAATTACAAGTTGTCGGGAATTATAACTCAAAGCTCTCGAGGTATAATTGGGTAACTTGTAATTAATTTCTACCGGACCCGGTGTGAAAGCATTGGTAAAGGAGTTGTTGAGTATTATGGCCCAAGTGTACCGTGGCCATAGTCGAGCAACACCCGTCCAACCTCCCTAGCGCGTCATGTGCTAGTAGCAAATTCAAGGCCAATGACACCGCATTATATCCTCTAGGGTGTAAAGCCCCACGACTCGACTTGCACAAAGAAAAAAAAATTGGTTAAAAAGGAAAAAAGTGAAATTGCTTTAAGAGAAGTTTATTATGAAATTTCCGACTTTGATAAAGGACTTTACAAACTTTTGTGAAAAATGAAAAGGAACGGATGATTGAAATTGAGATCGCATTTGAAATAACAAAGAGAAGCTAGAGTTCTAAAATTTGAGAGAAGATTTCATTAGGATCAAGAGTTGCATGAATTAATTCGTAGAACACTAAACTTGGTTCTTGAAATTAAATTTTTGTTCGACTTATTTGATTGAAGTGTGAAAATTTTAGGCATAGCAATTGATTTCACGACATTTCTTGGTTTGAGTTACAACTCAATGTTTAAGGCTTTAAGTACAGTCCAAAATTCTAAGCTTAGGGCGTTGCTTGAGGACAAGCAAAGTTTAAGTTTGGGGGAATTTGATATCGTTATTATTTGTAGGTTTTTGGACCGTACTTAGCACTCAAATCATACTCAAACCATTCAATTATTTGATAAATTGCTATGATTTTCTAGGAATTGGCTCTACCGTCGTCTTTTCTCTTATTTTCAGGTTTCTTGACGATTTCTAGTGGATTCTCGAATATTAGATGGATTTTGGCACTTGGCATACGCTAGACGACTCATTCCTAGCACTTGGAGGCAACATCAAAGCTACTACTCGGACCGAATGGAGTTTCGCTCGGACCGAAGGCACGTTTATTGCATAAAATGAGAGTCTAAGGAAAGCAAATGGCTAAATAGAGTCAACATGATTGTAGAGCTCAACCTAAGCTTTCCAACGACTTTTGAATCACCTAAATCGGAGTCCGGACGAAGGAGATATGACCAAAATACAACAGATACTCAAAGCTGGAGTCTCAGTTCGACCCGAACTGAATCTGTTCTGTCCGAACTGAGGCTATTTGGTCCGAATTGAGCTGTTTTGACCCGAATTAGCCCTGTCCAGTCCGAACAAAACTTGTCCAGACCGAACCGAGAGCCGCCATGGCATATTTGGAAGGGTTTTCACGCATGGAAACTCGATATTTTGGTATGTCTTCTTGCCATAGCGCCCCAGCCTCCTTTCCAAGCCAGAAGACCACTATATATTCGCCCCAAGGCCTGAAGGAAAGGCATTCTACCCTTCATACCATAATTCCACCTTCCTTAGGTGATTCCACCATTGATTTCATTAAGCAACCAGATTCTTGAGGCGACGACAGCAAGGAGAAGGTTGGAGACACGCCTTGCAACACCCCACTGCCTTTGATGATTGAAGATCGAGCATAGAAAGACAACTTGGTTTATTCTTCCTATGTTTTTATCTCTAATTTTCATGGTCTTGTATCTTGTGATTTCTACTCTTATTATTGTTTGTTTTAATACTATGTTAGGCTAAATTTATGTTGTCTTAGGGTATGGATGTAGTTTAGGTTTAGTTTGATGTTATGACTTGATATGACTTGATGTTTGGCTTTATGATCTATTTATTGAGTAGTATTTTAATTGCTTGTTTAATTCCCTTGTTTAGACCTGATTTACTTCTAAATAAAGGCCTGTTTAGTTAAGTTACAAGGTTAGGTTAAACAATTAGGATTAAATTAAGTACTTGGGATAAGTTGAAGATTCGAAAGAGGAGATTAGCTAGCACTGAAAGGTGTAGTTTCTAAGTTGGCTGAAAGACAACTTAGATATCCCTAAGAAAACAAATAAATAAGACATAAGTTAATTAAAATACCGACACGAAAGTTTAGGTTTAATTGGTCTATGTGGGCAAAGTAGAGACCTGTACTAATTTCTAGTCCAAAAGACGACAATTGAGGATTAGGTAATGTAGCTATAGCCGATCTGAGCCCTTCATAAAGTTAAAACTCAAGTTGTATGGTCATAACTCAACATACCAGCCCCTGTTCGGACCGAACAAGTCGTGTTGGGACCGAACTGATGGCATATGCTTAGATTTTTTGGTATTTAACGCGACAGCGAGCGATCCAACAAATCGAGGACTAAACCTAAGTGAATCCTGACCCCTAAGACGCCTTATTATAATTGAAAAACCCCAAAATCTACCTACTTTAGTTTACCTTATTATTTAGAATCAAAAACAACAAAAAATATCTACTTAATTACATTGTTTTTTACAACACTCTCACCCTTATTTTATTGTCTAGCTTCATAAAAAGAACAAGTCCAGTAATCGTTAATCCGTCCTGTGGGTTCGACCCTAAGCTTAACTTTGACGACTAGTGAGGTTAAGTCTAGGTATAAATTTATTTGATTCCTAGGTTTAAAGCTTTCATCTGGGTGCGAGTAAGGCGAATCCTCGTCGACACAGGAAGCTCAGCAGACGTGATCTACTTTGACGCTCTCAAGACAATGGGACTAGGCAAATACCCTTTGCAACCAATGACAACATCGCTAGTGGGATTTACCGGTGACAGACTGAAGCCGTTGGGAACCATTGATCTAGATGTGGTATTTGGGGAGGCCCCACAGACAGTGGTATCCAACGTTCGCTTCATTGTGGTGGACGCTCCATCTGCCTACAATGCTATTTTAGGACGAACTTCTTTGAACAACATCGGAGCCACTGCATCTACTCCTCATCTGATGATCAAATTCCTGACCCCATAGGAAATCGACATAGCAAGAGGCGAACAACAAATTGCAAAGGAATGTTATCGAATCACCATGGCACCACAGGTCGCAAACATTGAACGCCTGAAGAGGAACAAAAAAATTTATGGAAAGTTTAAGTGTGATAAATGAAGAACCACCCAAGCGACCTTCAACCGAGGCCATGGAGGAAGCAGAACCAGTAACATTGAAAGAAGAAAAAGTGACCCAAATTGGAACTCTGCTACCCATAAAAGATCGTAACTTGGTGAAGGAGTGCTTGATAAAAAATAAAGACATCTTCGTTGATGAAGAAGAGGCGCCGCCAGGCATAAATAGAGCCATCGCCGAGCATCGAATTGATACATACGAGGAGGTGCGCCCAATCCAACAGAAAAAGTGCAAATTAGGAATAGAGCGAAGAAAAGCTGTACAGGACGAGGTCGACCGATTGCTTAAGGCAGGAGCTATATGAGAAGTCGAGTACCCCCGATGGTTAGCGAATCCTATCTTAGTGATGAAGCCAAACGGGAAGTGGCGAATGTGTATAGATTACACTGATTTAAACCGCGCATGTCCCAAGAAGCCCTTCCCGTTACCAAGCATTGATGCCATGATCGACTCCACAACATGATTCAAATACTTAAGTTTTATGGATGCCTATTCAGGATATAATCAGATACAAATGCACCCCGCGATGATAAAGAAAAGACAGGCTTCATAACCGAACAAGGCTTGTTCTGCTACAAAGTCATGCCCTTTGGTCTAAAAAATGCAAGGGCAGAATATCAACAGATGGTGAATAAAGTATTCAAGTAAGAATTAGGAGAAATCATGGAAGCTTACATCGACGATATGGTGGTAAAAAGCTGCACAGGCGAAGAGCATGTCCACCACCTCGAAAGAATATTCCAAAAAATGAGAAAGGTCGGCATGCGCCTCAATCCCAAAAAGAGTTTCTTTTGCCTATCAAGCGGGAAATTTCTAGGGTACATTGTGTCCGAGCGAGGAATCGAGGTTCATCCCAACAAATGTCAAGCCATCATCGACATGGAAGCCCCTAAAACCGTAAAGGAAGTGCAAGAGTTAACAGGACGAATAGCAGCGTTAAACAGATTCATAGCGCGATCTGGCGAAGTTTGCAAACCCTTTTTCCAAACCATAAAGAAAACAAAAAAGTTCGAATGGACCCCGCAATGCCAAGAAGCATTTGAACAGATCAAAGCATATCTAGCCAACCTACCGATCATCAGTAGACCAACCAAGGGCGAAACACTATACCTATATGTTGGTGCGTCGGTAGTCGCAGTCAGCGCGGCACTAATAAGAGAAGAAGATAAAGTTCAAAAACCAGTGTACTTCATGTCAAAGATACTGCGTGATGCAGAAGAGAGATATTCGACAGTAGAGAAAGGGGCTTTTGCCGTGCTCATAGCGGCAAGAAAACTGAGACCATATTTTCAAGCACATCCTATCAAAGTGGTTAGCGACCTTCCACTGAAAAAAGCTCTAGGTAGCCTTGATGTCTCCGGACGGCTCCTCAAGTGGGCAGTGGAATTGTCAAAATTCGATATCTCTTTTTTTCCCAAGATGGCATACAAAAGACAAGTTCTGGCAGACTTTGTGGTTGAGAATACAGGAAGAGCGGAAAAACGAGATCAAGATGCGATATGGCATGTTTATGTAGATGGCGCGGCCTCCGAGCGAGGATCAGGACTTGGAATACAGATCAAAGGACCCAAAGGAGAGATTTTTTACTACGCCATCCACATAACCTTCCCCGTCACAAACAACATGGTTGAATACGAAGCCTTGATGGTAGGGCTTCGATTGGTGGAAGCTGTAGGCGCGACAAAAGTTAAGATATACATGGACTCCCAACTCGTGGTGAATCAGATTAACAGGCAATAAGATGTGCATGATCCAACCTTGACCAAGTACCTGAGAAAGCAAGAGCGGTCCTAGCAACATTCGAGGAGGCTACAGTCGAGCATATACCTCGTGGTATGAATGAAATAGCGGACGCACTGTCAAAATTAGCAAAGGGGTCAGAAATGAACAATGAAACACCCATTACAATTATGGAGATACCTGAAACAAGGATCACACTGACGGAACCAAAAGTCTTGCAAATCAGCAACCAACTCGAGTGGTATACTCCTATTTGGGATTATTTAACCAGGGGTCAGTTGCCAACGGATAAATTGGCGGTGCGAAGAGTCAAAAGATGGGCACCCGAATTTACCATTCTAGAAGGCGAACTATTGAAAAAAGGATATCGCAGACCTTGGCTAACTTGCATCAGCGACTCGCAGGGAAAGAAACTGATTGAAGAAGTGCATTGCGGCATATGTGCCAGTCATCAAAGCCCATACACCATAGACAAACGCATCGAAAGGGAAGGTTACTTCTGGCCAACCATGAGAAAGGACATGATAGACGCCGTTCGGCGTTGCGAAAGATGCCAATATCATTCCCGAATCTCAAGGAAACCCCCCACCTCCTTAAGCTCGATCGCAAGCCCATGGCCGTTCGACATTTAGGGAATAGACATATTGGGCCCTTTTCCCACAGCAAAGGCGAACTTGAGATTCCTCGTAGTGGCAGTCAAATACTTTACCAAGTGGATAGAAGCCAAGCCATTAGCACTAATAACCTCCCCAAGAATAGCCGACTTCGTCAAGCACAACATCGTTTATCGTTATGGGATACCCCAAACAATCATATCTGACAACGGTCGGCAGTTCACAGGTGCGCCATTTCAAGATATGTGCGAAGGCCTGGGAATGCGTTCTCTCTTCTCTTCTGTCAGTCATCCCCAAATCAACGGGCTAGCTGAGGTTTCTAACCGAACCTTACTCGAAGGCCTGAAGAAAAAGATTGAAGGTAGCAAAGGAGCATGGCCCGACTTCCTCGACGAGATTCTATGGTCTTATAACACCACCCCAAGAACTGCGACCGGACGATCTCCTTTTGCTATGGTCTATGGCATGGAAGCCGTCACTCCCATGGAAATTGTACAACCTACCCTGTGATCCGCGAAGAAGCAAGGGCAAGGATGGCAGAATATCAAAGGAAGATGCGCAAGAACTTTGACAGGAAAGTCGCCCCAAAACATTTCCAACCAGGAGATTGGGTATTAAGGAGTGTCGAAGCAACTGGGAAACACATTGGCAAGCTTGACCCTGCTTGGTACGGTCCTTTTGTGGTAATCCGATCCATAGAAAGAAAAGCTTACAGGTTGCAGGACTTGACGGGACGCGAGCTCCCTAGTGCTTGGAATACTTTACATCTGCGCAAGTTCTACAAATAAACAGACAACTTATTCTCCCAACAATCAACTTCGACGGAGTAGTACCGTAGCCTAAGACTCCGAAGAAGGAAAGAAGCCAAAGGAGGGCGGAAGTATTTAGGAAGTTAGGTTATTTTTCTGTCTTTTTTCTTTGTAGACATGTAAAAGGAGAAAAGGAAAGTCGCACTTAGAGAATTTCTGTATCTTAGCTAAGGAAATTTTTCAAGTGTAACCGATGATAAATAAAATGATTTTTGAGTTCACAAATTCCAATAGAACAATATTGAATATTGAATGCACAATATATGCAGTCTACCTTATCAACAGACATTAGCCGCAAGCCATGCGCAGTCTGCCTTATCAACAGACATTAGCCGCAAGCCATGCGCAGTCTGCCTTATCAACAGACATTAGCCGCAAGCCATGCGCAGTCTGCCTTATCAACAGACATTAGCCGCAAGCCATGCGCAGTCTGCCTTATCAACAAACATTAGCCGCAAGCCATGCGCAGTATGCCTTACCCACCGACAGCCACGCGCATCCTACCATACACAATTTGTAAAATCAATTGACCTTCAGGCAACCTGCAACTTCCTTTAATAATGAATAATATGCCGGGAATAGAACAATCTATATGACGATAGCTGCAAATCATATGCAGTCCACACTGATACACACACAACATAATACATACACCTCAGATATCAATCATCATCCCTGCGCAGTCTGTTAAATCAATAAAGCATTAAACATCAGAAGGCGCAACCAGCATTAAATGCAGTGGTTGTGCATTTAAGTCGCTCTGACAAGAAGACCCCACCTTTGTCAGAAGGAAACGCCTATAAATAGGAGGATACCCCACAGCCAATCTCAACAAAGAGCCCACATCATCTTCCCCCCCTGTAGAAACCTTGTCTAAAGCTTAGACCACCATGGATAAAAAAAAAGAGTGGAAAGTATAGTAGAACAGCTGATCAACTTGGCAAGGTATAGTAGAACAGCTGAGATAAACTTTATCCACCTGTGTACTAAACCTTCCCTATCGGCAGATAGCCTTGCTTGATCGCATGCGCAGGCAAGACATCCGCCTTGTGGGTTTAGAAGGCTGAATCCAGGAAGACAAAGAACTGACAAACACAGCCATTTCGAAACCCACAAAAACGAAGATGACGGCATGGACAAAACTTCATCGCAAGGTCGACCCCTGACAAGGATGACCTCGCACCCGCCAAGGTAGAGGCTATCCCTAAAATCGCAAATAGTCGATCTTCATCGCCAGATGGGGAATGCTAGACGCGAGAAAAAGGGGCGAACTTCCTTAGCGAGCCGTTCATCTCAGAAAGAAAAGTGAGGGACCAACGCAGATGCCTCGCTGAAGAGCACGCCTCAACACAAAGGAGGTATCAACTTCGACGCGAACGAGTCTGCGGGGATGCACACTTTCTACACAAAGGAGCCCAGTCCAAGTCAAAATCGTCTTCTGGCAAAAAGGGAAGGGGAGTCATCAAGTTGTGAACGGAAGTCAAAATAGTGTCAAGAAAAACAACATCTCTTAAGTGCGACAAATCCCTGTTTCCCTTATAATTAGGAAAGAAAGACAACATTGCTTAACCTTCGCAAATGAAGGTCGCGATTGTATCACTAAAGACAAAAATGTATCTGTATTATGAATAATGAGACCAAATTTTCAAAAAGCATCATTTCTTACTCTGTTTACACTCTGTTTATATTCAATACGGCGTGCATAATGCGTTTAATACATAGACCAAAATAACTTCTCCTTTTTAGAAGTTAAATCACCATTTCTTGGGTCATCATAAGAATCACAATATTTCTCACATTCATTATAAAAAACCAACAACATGCATATGCGTCACAATATGATAACAAGTGAAAGGAATAACAACGTCGATATTATTTAAAGTTCATACATATTCATACACAACAAAAACAAAGTTAGAAACCAAAATGATACATCAAGTGTCACCGCCCAAAGACCCCCCAGGAACATCGCCACCCAAAAACCCACTAGGAAGACTATAATCACTCAAATGTAGATCCGGGACAGAGTGAAGAAAACCAAACTCTCTCTGCACGTTCATCATTTGATCCAACTGGTCAGAAATGTGAATAGACCCAGATCCTTCCGTATGGCCCTGGTCTTGGAGACGAACTGGAGAAAGACGAGAAAGATCTTCCTCCAACTCCGCAACAGGTCCAGCCTCACCAAAAGTATTAACCCCTGCAGACCTTTCTTCAGCAGAATCCGCGTCATCATCTTCTTCGACCTCTATTTCCTCCCTGGAAGGGCAAACCACGTCAGATGGCCAAGCAGCCCTAGAGCTCGACCATGGATAACGAGGAACCAAGAGAGGCTTAGCCACTTCCATACCCAATTCTACCACCTTGTCACCTTCTTCATCTTGACAGATAAGGTCACCACTCTCTTCGTCCCAACGACACTGCGACAAAACAACGTCGGGTTCAGGTGAAGGGTCCATGATCCCAAACTCCTCCTGAGTAAACGGATAATATTGCCGCAGTTGATCGCATTTGAGCTTCAGCATATAATGAAGACCCCCGCAACCAGGCGGGTGGCAGCAGCTTGAGCACCAGGGGATTGAAGAAACGATTGCAGGAAGTCGTGAGAAGAGCGAACTTCCCCTTTGTCAGTAAGAACTTCTTTACCTTTGGAAGACGGAGGAAGGGACTTTAGTCTCTCTATTTCGGTTTGAAGCTCAGTGAGGCGAAGGGAAGATTCCTGTAGCAAAGAAGCGGTCTGAACAAATTTAGAGTTCAATTGAACTTTATCTGTCGCTAGTTGATCACTTTCTGCCTTGACATGAGAGACTTCTTCCCAAAGACCTGTCAATTCCTGGTCTTTAGCTTTAAGTTCGACCGATAATGCCTCAGCTTTTTGTGCCAAAGCCTCACCAGCAGACTTCAACTTAGCTACTTCAGCCAATCGCTCTTTCTCGTGGCGGGCCACCTTTTCACATGTTTTCTTCCAGTCAGAAATGGCCCCATCTCGCTGTTTGATGAGATCCGTGGCCTTCTCTAATTGGTTGTCACGCTGATCTAAGGAGGCACGCACTGCCAAAAGTTGATTCTGAAGATCAACATTTACACTTGAAGCGCGACTAAGCATCTCAGACATAAGGCTCTTATCAGCTTCAGCAGACTGCGCACGAACCAATAAAGAATCCTGGGCGGCGGCAAATTTTTCAAATAGCGCAGTCATTTCCGCCCTGTCTTCAGGGGAAGCTCGATTCGCAAAAGAGAATTGGGACAAGTCCACCTTAAAGCCCCAATCCGACTCTTGTTCTCCGCGAAGCAGGCAAAGTTCTCGATCGATTTCAGCATTTCTCGTAGCCAAAGCCGACAATGACTTCATCCATGCATTACCAAAATTGCGAGAATGGTCATGAATGCTTGCCTGGAGACACCCTAACTCCATCAGTAAAGAGTGCATCCGCATAAATTTGTCCTCCATGGACAAGCCAGTCAAGGAATTGCTAATCTGAGGACATAGGTCCAAAAACACGCGGTGAAGAGAAGCAACAAGACGAGGAACCTTCACAAAAACAAACACAAGAACATTTAAAAAAAATGATGACAAATAAAATGAATAGAAGGAAACCTGGGTTTTAGAAGAATCCATACTTAGACCGGGAAGACGTAGAGAAACCTTCTCATCTTTGTGGATCTTCCTGACACGAGCAGTGCACCAAGAGTCATCAGGTTTAGTAGGGCGACGTTGGGAAGAAGAAGAGGAAGGAGCTCGCATAGACTTCGTTCCAGCAGGCGCCTTCTCAGATGCCCTTTCAGGAGCATCAGGCACCATCAACACTTCATCAGTAGATGCTTTGGGAAGTTCGGGAAGAGTTTGTGAGGAACGTTTCGACGAACTTCCATCGCGCTTTCTCTTTTTGGGTGCCTTATCCGCCGACACCCTTTCCGCTAACACCTTTTCCGTTAGCACCCCCTCTTCAGATGGCTGAATTGGTTTGGGACGCTCAGAAGGCCGCAAGGAGGTAACTTTTGAACCCTTCAGCCGACCTCCCTTCGCGACCTTAAACATCGCTGATGCTTTGGAGCTTGGAACATGGGCCTTCTTAATAGAAGGAGCCCTCACAGCAAGCGACGAAGTTGGGCGCAACGAACTTTCTTTCACTTGCTTAGGGTGAGAAGAGATGCTAAGTTGTTGCAAGGGCACCTCTTCATCTGCATCCGAATTATCATCCAACTCGATGACATCAGAAAATGTGCGATCGTCTGCTAGACGGCTCCCCCCATCCCAACATAACCAATAACCCGCCGGTGAACTTCGATTCCAATGAGAGATCACCCCATACTTGCTGTCAGTAGGCTCAGGAAAGTCTACCTTAGTATACCCAGTAGAATTCATGTTCCACTCGAAATAAATTCCCATGCCATCCATCAAAGTTCCACGCCAGAAGCAAAGTTTTCCTCCCAGTTACCGACCTTTCTTGGTTTGTTAGCAAACAATTTATTAACAGTCCTGACAGTGCAGAATTCGTGGTGACGACAAAATTTGAAAAAGTGACCAAATAACCCCTCCGTAGGAGTAACCCTTACCTTGAGACCCAAGTTCCCAAAGTTCACCGTTAGCAAACGCTCGAAAGATGTGATACAACACCAAGCGATGGGAAGAAGCTGACCCGGGGGAACTTGCACCTTGTTAAGGAGCTTGCACTGAAAGGGAGACAAAGGTAGGCTTATTCCCCACCATGCTGATTTGGCAAAGAGTGCTCTGCCCTTCAAGGTTTCGAAGGGGCGGTTTATCCTCTCTGCCCCAATCACTTGTAACTCGCTCTGTTCTCGATCGTCACAAACCAGACTTCCTTTAAATTTGTCTAATTTGGATTGAATCCAGGGAAAAGATTCAAAAGCCCTAGACAATTGAAAGTTATCTCTAATGTCCTTGGAGTCATCGCTTCGGTGAACTTTCTTAGGCATGGTTGAACTAGACAACAAGAAGAACCAAAACGAAAATAATAATGAGAAAGAATCAAAGAATAACGACAGAACGAAGATGAAGAGAAGAGAGAGAAAAAGAGAAGAAAAAAAGTTAATACCAGTAATCACAGGTCGCCGTCGTCGGCGTAAAATGACAAAGTTGGAGAAGAGAATAACAACCAAAAGCTCACAAGAATGCAAGCAGAAAGACGCAAGAACAAGAAATATCCCAAGCACAGAGAGAGAGAGAGAGAAACAACAGTCTTAAAAAATTTATATAAAAGAACATGCCTCTTCGATTTCCACGCCTCAAAAGGAACTTTAGGACTCCCAGTGGGAAAATTAATCGTCGCGACCCGACACCCCAGAAGACATAATAATGAGAAAATCTTGTAGAATCCCCAGAAAGAACATTATTATTTCGCATTCATCTTTTATCATCATTATTATTATATTATATTCTTATTATATTCTAGTAAGAGCTTCAATCAACATCGCCTGAGGGCTCGCTAATCGTAACATCGAACGTCCAACTGCGCCCCCCAACATCCTCCCCAATGTTTCAAACATTAGTAGATGTCGCCTGAGGGCTCGTGGATCGTAACATCGAGCACTCAACTGTGTTTCACAAGATCCTCCCCAAGAGTTTAACCAGTGACCAAGCATCGCTTGAAGCCCCCTTTGCGGCTCCACCCTAACTCATCTTCCCCTAAAGATCTTCTGATAAAATACAGGCATTTATCAGAAGCTCGAGGGCTAATGATACAGTCAGTTTAGAATCTGAGCCCAACAGCTATATAAAACCCATTCAAGGCCCAGTTACAAAAGAATGAGGAAAAAAATCGTAAAAATAGATCTTCCTCGAGGTCCCCAAAAGGGGGTCGAAAACTCTCATGCCTTGGGTGGGTCCAGAGCCGTTATGCATTAGGTGGGTCCAGAGTCAGGAACCGTTGGAAAGGGCCCGCTCAGAAAAACGGTTTCTAAGGACAAACTGCCTCCAAAAACAATCATCAGATCCCTTGTGGCCCTTCTATTATGGCCTCTGAAGAAACTTCAATAAGACCTCGCACAAACAAGTCCAGGTCAAAGACAGAGAAAAGGTAGGACGAGGTCTGGAGAAGTTTCAGCGACCTTCGTATCGCAGTTAAGGAGGGAAGATGGCGTCACATGAAGGCCACAGTGGATCTAACGTGCTGTCATCTAATTACTATAAATAGATGTTGAACCCTAAAATATCGTCATAGTTACCGGACAACGGTAACTAGAATTTTTGAGGCTACTATAAGCAGTCGAATGGGGGTTCATGATTAAGAAATAAGTTTTCAGACTAGTCTAAACATTACCCCGGATAAATCGGGAGAACATATTCGCGAATATGACCATTAAAAAATTTCAATGCCATGCCAAGCCAAGTGGTCTAAATTTTAATGCTAATATTAATCATGTTGATTTAGCATGAAATATAAATTTCTTTGGATCCATGAAAAGCATAAATTACACCTCGAGGTACAAATAAAAAGGTAGTAGTATAACTTCATGTATATTTATACATGAAATATACGACTATACATCAGATTGTGGCAAGGGAAAAGGGTGAAAACATCGCATCAAGATTCGTGTGACAAATTTTCCATGATCATCCATGATCAAATAATATTTTGCTGCTTTGACCCACTTTGCTTCAGCCCGGCCCACATCAACTTAAACAAAAAAAGACGGAAAGCCCAAAAAAAAAAGAGGAGAGAAACGGCCTGGCCCAAGCAACTCATCTCCTCCGTCTCTCTTCTCCGTTCCGATTTCTTCTGTTTCTGACGCACGCCATGACGAAGAGAAAGGCCTCTGACGAACGCCATGACGCAGGAGAGGACCCCTCTCTCGCACGCCTGTTGAAAAATGAAACCATGTAATGATGAAGAGGGATGGAATCTCGTTGTCTCCTCTCCTTCTCGCGCTGTGCACAGAAGCGTACTGTCTCACCTTGTCTCCTCTCTCGCCTGCTGAGACACAAAGCCAGACAAGCTCTACTCGCATAACCCTTCCACCATGTCATCATGACAGCATTCAATTGCAAGAGAAAGGAATCCCAACGCCAATAGATGAGACCAATTCTCTTCTCTCCAGTGAATTCAAAGTGAAGGTGACTCAATTGCATATGGCTCAGAAAATCAAGAACGGCTAAATTGATGGGAATGAAACCCAATTGATCCAATTCCATGGTTAGGCAGCCACCAGGGAGTGATTTTGATGATATTTGGAGAGTCAATTTGGAGAAACAGCGAACTGGATTTTGAAATCGAGAAATACCATGGTTAAACACTCAATTTGTTGAGTTCAAATTAGTTCAGAACCCATTCTCGAGCAGCAACAACAATTATTGATGATGAACTAGTTCAAGACCATGAAAAGCATCATAATCTCAGGAACCCATAAAGATGATGCCTCAATTTCATGATATGGAGGTCAAACGTTCAATAAAATGAAGAAAATGAGGAGCTTATAAGTTATACTGTTTATATAACAAGAATAAATTAAAGGTTGGCACAGAGAGCTGTTGTTATCCTGAAAATAATTAAAGCACCTTGTAACACCTCTCAATTCTTTAAAGTGCAATGAGGTTGTGGCAAAGAAGCCCTTGAACCTGAAATGGAAATAATTCAAATCGTGCCTTACATAAAAAAAAGGGGAAAGAAGAAGAGAGAGACCCAGTAAAGAAAATGATGGAACAAATATCAATTGCCCCAAACCAAAGAAGGCTGCTAAGGTCAAAAGGTTCTGCTAAAATTAATTGCCAAACTCACTGGCAGGGGTAAAACTGTCCAGCTCCCTCAAAATTTAGATGATTGATGCCATCTACAGTGCTTGCTTGCCTCTCCTATAAATAGAGCACCTTAGAGCCATGCAAAGGAGAGAAGACACACAAGAAGGAAGTACATGAGAGACACAGCAATCAAGCATACATCACACAAGGCTATATTGCCAATTACACTTTGTACACATTCTGTGAGAAGAAGAAGAAGAGAATATTGTTAAGTTAGGATAGCTACTAAAAAAAAAACAAAAAAAGTGTGTTAGTAGAAGCACTAGCTTCATAGTTTCAGTTTTAAGCAACTGTTTGTTTCACCTCTTTGTAATCCATATTTGGTGAAGTAAGAAGGTTATTTCTTTTCCCTTTGCAACTTTTATTTTTCTTATCCTCTTTCTGGTTTTGCATAGACCTGTAAGCAATGTAAGGAATAAAAAAAAAACTGCTTTATGTAAATATGTACAGAGACATTAATTAACATAAGTATTTAGATATCAATGCAATGAATAACTTAAATTCACCCTCTTTTATATTCTGCTTTTACATTCTGTATGCATGTAGGTCATGTTTGCATTAGCTGTAATACAAGAAACTAATGGGAAATAGAATTAAAATAGGCTATGCTTGTTACTAAGCATGCATATTTAATCAACACACATTATCATAAAAAAATGTGGACAACAAACATGAATAACAAGGACAGCAGGGATTATGGACAACAGGATAAATAATGGACAGCAGGTAAAAAAAAAAAGAAAGAAATAAAATAGAGGACAGCAGGTATTGGAGTTTATGAAGTGTTGCACACACCTTGCCAATGCATTGAAGGAGGAAGCCATTTCAACCTAAGCTATGCCAAGTAAGAGTTGTATAGTGGAGGTTATATTGTGTTAGCTTGATGGCTTGTTATTCCTCATATGCAAGCTGTCAGGTTCACACATCTCCAACCTTTTCTAAAAAAAATGCAAGGATGTCTCACCATCACCACCATGGTCAGATTCAAATCAAGGAGGAATCTCATATTATCATGGTCTTGTGATACAATAGGAGAGCTGCACATCTTCAGGGGCATACCAATGTGCTCTCCAGCGCCTCCTTGCATTCTCTGCACCGCCATGGAGAGACAACAGCCATAGGAGAAGCCAATGGCTTGTCATCACATCCACGATTGAGCTGTGGTGAGGCTCTTAGTTGGGAGCAGCCTACCATCAAATTGAAGCTGTACATCTCTTCAGAAGTAGGTCACCATGCTCTCAAAGCCATCGTCAAGACATAATGGCCTCTAGATGGCTGCAATTACCACTTCACCGCCATGGCAGGTCCTGGCTGAGGCGAAGCACCATGCCGGAGAAGCTCGGCAACCAAATTGAAGATATACCAAGCCTGGTGGATACCCCACGATACTCTCAGGCGTATCAATTTGGCACAAATACCACCAGAAGCTCGCAACCACCGTCAGCCTCTCTTTCGAAACCCTAGGTGCAAACACGACAAAGTAGCGGTCCCCACGGCTGCCTAAGGGGTTCCACTACTTCAGGGAAGTCATACGATTACAGGCGATCCCTTCTGGGTGTCTGGTGGTGTCGCCACGAGTTCTAACGCACATCCATGGCGATTTCTTCACCAACAGATCGATGGGAGGAGGAAGAAAGGAAGGGATCTATCCCTAATCTGTGTAAACATGGTGCATCAGCAACGGCCATAAGATCCCACTGACAATGGACCCCACATGGCAAGCCCTATTATCCTCACAGTGCGCCAAACTCATTGAAGGAAAGAGCAGTCTTTATAAAAACAGTCCGAAATTTGCTGATTCGCTGTGGCATTTTTCGTGTGACGAATCAGTATGGTGTAATGATCCGTTGATAACCAACCAGAAGGCGACATGTGTCATGTTGTGACAATTCAGGTCGCTGCTGACCTCTCCTTTCGTCCGCTGATTTGGACCAATCATTTGCTGCCATGTGTCAAGTTTGCTGATGTGGCGTCATTTCATTGCTGAAAACTCTAAAAATTCATAGAAACTCAACCGTAACTCAGAAAAATCCAAACTAAATTTCTACGGGTCCAGAAAAATATGGAGAATACAATCATGCCAAAACCACAACCAAAATCCAAACAGAATATTTTAAATCCATATCCTAAGCTCTGGCCAATCACAAATTGCCACCTCAGCCTTATATTTATTTTAAAATCCAGCAACCTTTCAAAATTCATGAAAAATCACAGGAGGTTCAAAAAAAAATATGAGGAAAAATCCTGGAAGCTCAGAAAAATAAAAGGAATCTATTTGACTAATCATCACCACTAAAAACCCTACCAAATATATTCCTACCATTATTCTCTCCTGGATATTATGAAGAAAAGCCATTTCGGCAAAGGCTCAAAGGCTCATGATCAAATCACTAAAGGCATGGATAATATCACAAAATTCAGAAAGTCATAACGGAATACTAGCACGACCGAGTCTAGATAAAGCTCATCATAACCCCAAATGATCAAAACCACCAGACGGTCGTCGTCATGACAGGGAGGGATCAAAATGGAGACGCTAAGTACTGTTGCTAACAAACAAGAGTACTGGTGAAGTATCAAGCTCAATGATCTGGTTAAATTGAGACTCGCTAGCCTCAAAATGATGGATAGTGAGATCTACCACGGTGTCACGGGACTCTATCAAGAGACCCGAAATAATACGTAAATCAGAAGAAGACCAAAACAATATTCAAGCAAACTGATAAAATTCCAAAGAGAAGGCAGATTACACCGCAAGATATTATTGGTGAAGAATATGGATCCGACCACATACGAGCAGAACTCTTTGCAGTCTGAGAAAAGCTCACAGTGTTGTCCCAAGCCTGCTGAGACGATAGAAGCCATGATTATCAAAGGCACCCGCTCTCTCGAGAAGGCATGAGGTCCTATCTTGAGTGTATGCAATCTACCCGCCAGAGATACCATATGCCAATATCGTTGACACAGGCACACAACATTATGATCCTATCAAAGATATGCAGATATTGTCACCAAGGACAAATTCCACATCATCATACCCGTACCTTGGGGAAAGATCACACTTTTATTTCAGGAGTCTACGATTATCTAAGGCACCCGCTCTCTCGAGAAGGCAGGAGGTCCTAACTTGAGTGTTTGCAATCTAACCGCCAAGGATATATCGAGGCCAATACTATTGCTGTAAACGACTCCCTCATATTATATCAAAGACCTTATCCCATATCACACCACTATATCAGATGGATCCATAATCCTTACCCAAATAATATCCTCATTCAGAAACCGTCAATATGTTCCCTAGTCACATTACTCATGGCTCAAACAGCTCAGTAATGTTGACTTAATCTATCTTTTAAATCAACAACCAGATCTCACACAACAAAACTTACCTCTTTCGGTGCTGGAGGGAAACTACAATGTTCCGGTCGGAAGCCGGACATTACCTGAACACTCGCAAAGATTGCCGAGCGTCTATTGACTTTCCTTGGCTAGATGCCAAGCACTATGTCGCATTGACACTTGATCAGGAATCAAGCGAAGCTTCAACAGCTGGTCAGAGACTGAGTGTCAGAGGAACACTCCCATGATCGAGAACCAACTGTTCATGGCGTACCGGTCGGCAGCCGGACGTTACTTGAACGCTTAGCGTCATTTGAGTGACTCGTCTTGCCTAGATGTCAAGCATTATGTCACATTGAACGATTGGTCAGAGACTGAGCGTCAGAGGTACGCTCCTATGATCGAGAACCAATTGTCACCCGCACCTGGGGAAGCCAAGGGGCAGCTGACTTAGGTAGCACCCGCGCGCATAAGATTTTTGGACGCCCACAAACCCAAGGGTCTGGCGAAGGATAGTTTCAATGCTTCGGGTGAGAGCTGAACTGTTGAAACCTTGGATATTTCAGGTGGCAGCTGAACTATCCGCTGAACGTTTGAATAGCAATCAGGGTTCCTTGCGAGGTTTCGAGTAACACTTGGACTATCTGTATGATATCTCGGCTGGCTACCAAGTATCGTCAGAGTATTCCAAAGGAGGATCGAACTGTCTGCTCAATACCCGTTTGGCGAACAAACGTCACTTTAACATCTGACTGGCATCCAGATGAAATTCGGACACTTCAGGTGGCAGCTGAACTGTCCATTGAACGGCCGACTAGCAATCAGATTCTTTTCAACATTTCGAATAACAGTCAGACTATTGTTTGATGCCTCGGCTGGCTACCTGGTATCACCTCAATACTCTGGGTGAGGATCGAATTGTTACTTTCTGATTGACTAGTGGACGTCATTTCAACGCTTCGAAGAATAATTGAGTCATCTGTCCGATAAGCTGGCTGGCTACCAGATGTCACTTCAGAGTCTCAATTATGATCGAATCGGAAGGGAACATCTGACTGGCACCCAGATGTCACTTCTAAACGATTTGGATAGCAATCGGACCAATTGTTTGGTACCTTGGCTGGATACCAGGTATCACCTCAATACTCCGGATGATAATCGAATTGGCACTTAACACTTGGCTGGCAACCAAGCGTCTTCGGTTCAGGTGGCAGCTGAATCGATTCCTAGATATTTGACTTGCGACCAGATGCACTGTCGACACCTCAAGCAACAATCGGATAACCTGTGGGATATCTTGGCTGGATACCATATATCACCTCAGTATCTCGAATGATGATTGAACCGTCTACTCAATATCTGAATAGCAACCAAATGTCTCCTGAACGCTCTGAACAACAATCGGATTATCTGTTTGATATTCTGGCTGGCTACCAGATATCACCTCAGTACTTCGGATGGAGATCGGAACGTCACTTAACGTCTGATTGGCAACCAGATGTCTTAACGATTCAAGTGGCAGTCGAATCGTTCCCCCGATACCTTGGATGAAAACTAGATACCACTTCAACGCTTCAAATGGCAACTGGATCGTCTACTTGATATCATGGCTGGAAACCATGTATCAACGCAACGCTTCAAGTGACAAGAGAACCGTTTATTTGATATCTTGGCTGGAAACCGAGTATCATCCCATGAAAAAGAAAACTGAACATTGCCAAATGTCACTTCAACGCTTCGGGAGCAAACCGAACCGTCACTTTGAACATCGCCAAATGTCACTTTTAACGGAAGCCACTCCGTCTATTGAACGTCTTGGTCAGGTACCAGATGTCACTTAACGCCCTATGCCCATCGAACGAGCGTCACCCCGCTTCCCGGGAAAGGTCAAGGGGCAACCGACTCGGGTCGCACCCGCGCGCATAAGATTTTAACGCCCATAAACCCAGGGGTCCGGCGTCTTTAACATCCACAAGCCCAGGGGCCTGATGTATACTCAACAAAAAAAAAAGAAGAAAACAACCTCAAGCACCGCATCAACCAAATTTAACGATCTGATCAGGAATCAGATGTCACTTTCAGATAACCTCGACAAAGATCAACAGGAAGTCTAAGAAACCCGCTTCGGGAAGTCCATGCCTTATAAATACAAAATTCACACTAGAAGGGCCTAAACCTTGATTCCTCATATAACAAGGAGAACTCGAAAAAACGAGAAGATTACAAGCGTCCAACGACGGCAGTCAACCGTAACCTCTACAAGCTAAGAACTCCAGAGACTGCTGTCCCCTGCAATCCAAAGTCCACAAAAAAAATATATATATATATAATAATATGATATATTAATATTGCATTATAGTAGTAATATTAATAAAAAACAAAAAAACAAAAAAAAATATATAAATGCATGATAGGACCGCTAATTGTATATTTACAATTCCCTAACAGCTCACGACACACAATCCTTTGATTTTCCCGATCTAGAGGTGCTCCTGACCATGTCGGAGGTAATTAACAGTAGGGGCTTGCGCCTACTGGAAAGAAAGGACCCCTTCAAATAATAAACCCTCGTGAGAACTCAAGACCATACAGTTACCGCGCTTCGGGGTGGTATCGGTATCGGCCTCTTAAGGCTCGCGAGGGGTATCTGATCCGCATTCTTTTTTTGCCCCTCAATCCGAGACCGGATTTTCCTCTGTTGATCCGAGGGCCGCGAAAAAGTGCGAGACAGGTTCTGGCACGCCCGGTGGGACATCTTTTTCCTCTCATTAGGCGAAAATCAAAGGATATAGTGTATGAGTTAGGGGATTGTTAAATATTTAATACATTACTAACAATAATTTCAAGTTACTATTTTTGCAGAAAATGGCGTACGCAGACAACAAACAGGATTTGGTCGCTCCAAGCGCATTCATGGTTGGGTCCATCCCGATTACCTTTCCAATGATGCAGGTGGCTTCAGACACTTCTTTCACCATTTATGATGTTGCCACAATAGACACGAAATACGCCAATGCCATTTCGACAACTATCTTTGGGGCAAATGAATGCTTCGAGGAATATCAAGATGAAGGAATCAACGCTGTCACCAAACCGACACTCAAATTCATGACAGAGGAAGAGACTTCCCACGCCCAAGACCTACAACTACAAGCATATCAAGATGAATTGGCGATTCAGGGGAACATACAAATGAGAAGTTCTTCTGCTCCACTTGAGATTGTGGAGGAGAAATCGCCTGAGATACAGAACTCACCTCCTCATTGCAAGACAGCATTGGTTCCGGTGGCCGCCCAGAGTAGGAAAATTACAACTGCCAAAATTGATAAAAAAACATGCCAAATAATTAATAACAAGAAGGATAAAAGGGCAGCCCACTTAGCTACTCGCGTATTTCAAAAATAAAGAGAAGGCAAATGGGGGCACGAGATCAAAAACTTCATGACCATGAGGGGATGGAGGCGGGAAACCAAAAGAAAAATACATCGAAAGATGAAACAATCATGGTCAAAGAAGTAGAGAAAATAATCGAGGAATACATTCCATTGTCCTCAAACGATTCACAAGTTAAGCCGGAGACTATTTACGCATTAAACAAAGGTATCAAAAGATTTCATCAGCCAATACGGCAAAATGGAGGATGTGGAAACCATGCCATGAAAGTGGGCACGAAATTGAAGGATGTTGCGACTGTTTGTGCAACTAGTGATGAAACATATAGCCCTGGAAGGCTCAAGCAAAATTCAGAAGAATCTTATACGCATCGAACGGTTGAAGAAACCATCGATGATAATTTTTCATCGATTACCTTTACAAAGAACGATCTCCCCGATGGAGCAACGTATCACAATAAACCATTGTACATCACGGGAGTATCAAATGGAATCAAGATCAATCGAATACTGGTCGATCCAGGGTCAGCAGTTAATATCCTTCCATTGGAGTCACTGAAATACTTCTCGCTCGACAGTAATACCTTGACTCAAAGTCAATCAAAGATCTATGGGTTCAATTTACACTCTCAGAGAGCACTTGGAGTAGTCACTCTGAAGTTCCGTTTTGGAAAACTCGAAACTCAAGCAAAGCTCTATGTCATGGATGCCAGCGTATCTTATAAGGTGTTATTAGGTCGCCCTTGGTTGCATACATATCAGTTGGTACCTTCCACCTTGCATCGATGCATTAAGTATGTCAAAAATGGAACCCATGGAGTGATAAAAGGGGAAGAGCATCCTTTCTCTATCTATGAAATGAGACTTCCAGATGCAAAGTACTTCACACCCAGGCCACCTCTGGGGGCAAACTCTCAACAAAGACCATTGGATACCAATGACAAATCCCTAAACCGAAAATTGGGCCCTACACAAGCCGATAACAACGATAAGGCTGTAAGCGGAGAAATACCTGATACATGTGACAGGCCTCGCTCAAGAGCATTTGAAGAATATCCTGACAGACGTGAGATAACACTTCAACCTCTGAAGAAAAGGCAACTAAGAAGAGAATCTATTTCCGATAAATTCTTCGGAGAAATTACAACTGAAGGGATGAACCAAGCTGCTCAGACAGAGGCCTCATTTGCACCAACAGACCGTGCTAGCACCAAAATCATGCAAGACAGCCATTTGACACATTCAGAGAATAATGAGTCATGTTGCATGATTCATGTGAGTGATTCTGGTGCTGAAGGCGAAGATGATGAAACACAAATTTATGCCTCAAAAGTGATTCGGTCAATCCAAAACGAAAATGGTGCAAGTCCCTTGTTCGAAAAGTTCGGCACTTCAGATCCACATCTAAATCTCGAGGCAAGAGAAACATTATTTCTGTGCCCTTACCAGGAAATGGGGGCAAATGAAACACCGCACTTTTCAGATCGCTCTAACAAGACAACAAGGTCCATATATGAGTCTTCGAAAGTGTCGAAGATGTCAGATGGTAAGGAAGCGGGAGACCATTCCGTCAGAACTCAAAAGGATAACGACAAGCATGTAGACACCAAAGCACTACAAATTTCGCTCCGAGACCCACTCCTAGAGAAATTCATACCAGAGCGAATTACAGATATAAATCAATGCATGTTCGAAAGATGCCATGAGAATTTATTTGATGCTTCAAGGATAAAGTCGGGCTATTTGAAAGGCTCATCAATGCCAAGATCTTTCGAAAAACTCGAAACCTCTCCCAGCACTTCCCTTGAAACACAAGGACTAATGGGTCAAGAGTTGCAAACAGTAGGAATGCCGCACTCCATCCAACATGCAAGGTGGAACAGGAGACCATATCCCGATGAATGTGATTTTGTACCTTACCCTAAAGGGTATGTTAGACAAAGATTCCAATTATTCGATGGGAGAACTAAGAAATGTCCCGAACAACATGTGTTCAAATTTACAATCGCATGTGGTGATACAGCGCGTAACGAAGCTCTATTAATGCGACAATTCCCTTTAAGCCTAACGGGAGCAGCATTTGACTGGTACATCTCATTGGAGGAAAATAGTGTTAAAACGTGGGATGAAATGATAGACATGTTCTGTTCGAGATTTGCAATATTTTTCTCCAAAAGTTACAATGGATGATATGGTGAGAGAAAAGCCAGGAAAAGGGGAATCTGTCAGTGACTACATTACTCGATGGAGGAACATGAGCTTTCGTTGCCAACCCCGAATTCCCGATCATGAGGCGGTAAAAATGATAATAGATAATATATATGGACCGATTAAGCCGTTCCTAGTAACAAGAGATATCACCAAATTTGATACCCTGCTCACTGCAGTGTCAAATTATGAGAGCTTGGGTCCAGAATCATGGTCATGTCATCCTAAAAGGAAAGGGAAGAAGAAAAAATCCAAGATGACCCGAGTATCGAGAATACCATCCTCATATGAAGCTGGCAGTAGCTCAAGAGTCTCGAACAACAGGAAAATTGGTTGTTCATATGACCGTCCTAATAACAACCCTAAAAGGCTCTTGTCCGTGGCAGAATTATCTAGCAAGCCCTATTCATTCAGAAAAAAAATGGTTCCTAAATTATTTCGATGGGCCATGGAACATAATCTACAACTGCCACCAAGCAAGCGTCCACATGAAATGGAACAATTCAACGATCCAAACTTTTGTCCGTATCATAGGGTATTGGGACACAAGATTGAAAATTATTGGGTGTTCAAAGACTGGGTAGAAGAGCGAGTTAAATCAGGGGACATATCATTGTCAAGAGGCGAAAGGCAAGAACCTAAACCACATGAGCGTTCTGACACTGATTCAGATGAAGAATCCTTCACTGTGCATGCAATCGGGGTAAGAGATGAAGTTAAGGAAGGAACACAAAGCCTGAATGATGAAATTGAACAAATTTTACCTGTGATGATGGAATCTAATGAAAATATCCATGAGACAAGGAGAAACCCATTCAGAGAAAGTCCGATAAATACCATTGGGGTGAGTAATGGAATTCAAAGAGAAGAAAACCCGATGTATATCAGCGGGAGAGATAATTATGCCCAAGGAGAGAATGCACAAACTAAGGATAACGAGTCATGCTACATGATCCATATAAACGACTCTGATTCTGAAGATGAAATACTTTGGGTAGCTCACAGCAACAGTTATGGAAGCCCGGTATATATTGTCGGGACTGACAATAATACCCAGGAAGGAAATGCACAAAGTTGGAGTAATAATACTGAAGAAATCTGCCCTGTGATTGAGGAAGCTACCTTTGAAGAAAAGGAGAATCCATCTCAAGTAAACCCAGTGTGTGGGATAGAAAACAATATTCAAGAAGAAAATATACAAAATTGGAGTAGCGACATCGGAGATGTCGTACTCGAGATGAAAGAATTTGAGAAAGCTACTCACAAAGAGGAGAAAGATCAATCTCAAGAAGACCCAGTATATGGGATAGATAATAAAATTCCAAAAGAGAATATACAGAGTTGGAACGGTGAGACTGAAGAGATCGCACCCGTAACGATAGGATCTGAAAGCATTCTCTCCGAAGAAAGCAAAGTGCAAGAAACCCCAATTGCCATCACATGTGACGAACGACAAACTATGAAGAGTCTTGTTGCGCATTTACAAGAACAAGAACAACAGATCATGATGCTCCACCAAAGGAATACTGAGATATGCCGAGAGATGGACGTACTCTTGAAGAAGAATACTGAGATCCGAAGATTGCTAGAAGATTTGCAAGGGGCAGGTGACTACTCCCTAGCCATGTCTAAAAAGCAGTTCGAGAAATTAAATACCAAAAAGGGCAAGAACAAAACGAAGGATGTTCAGATTTTTCAAGGAAAAGAAGCATCAATAACAAAGGAGCCCGAAGGTGCTAGAAAATGCGAAGACCGAAAGAAAGGTGTGTCACTAAGAGAACGTAGGAGAAAACCTTACTCTTTTCGAAAAAACAGAACCGCTGAGATCTTTGATCTAGCCATGCAACATGATTTACAATTACCTGAGTGTAAACGTCCAGAAGAAGAACAGCAACGTTGTGAACCTAACTTTTGTCTATACCACAGAATCCTCGGACATACAATCGAAGATTGTTACATATTTAAAGATTGGGTTGAAGATAAACTTTTAAAAGGAGAATTGCGTCTCCAGAGCACATTTTACAAGATCCAGCACCCCATAAATGATGCCAAGCAATTTAATCAGGGGGCAAGAAAAAAAAAAAAAAAAAACTACAAAATCTTCTACCCCAAGTGAAGGATGCCTATTGAAAATAAGAGAAACACTACGAGGAAGCCTGTGACGGTTATGTGAAGCCGGTAAATCGGCATAGAGAGGGCCAATAACTCTAGGATGACAAAGGGGTCGATGATCCGCCAAGATACACAAACCCTAGCAAATGGCTCAAGATCGATGAGGGCGCATACATTCATTTTCCAACATCCCAAGAAGGTAGAAATGAAGATAGCCAGCCACAAAGCATTCTCTGAGACCCATGGTAGTATTGCAATGCTCGAAAGTCTCCTCATTTCAAGAAGAATGACAACCATGGGAGCCATGAGACTAACCGAAAAACGCCAGAGCATGTTTGCAGTTTGGTGTAAGAATTGGGAGTTGATGAAGGAAAGTGATGAAAAAGTCCTCCACATATATAGGCAAAATAATACATTCAAGCCCCTAGAACATAACCCGGAAAAATCGGGTGTGTCACATGCACATCGAGTATAGTAGCAGACTAAGAGGTGACGGGAGTCTCCCGGATGAATGACATGTCGAATGCAAACAAAGACCGAAAGAAAGTAATGATGGTTCGACATAGGGTGGACCAGTGCTTAGCAAGAAATTGATTCATAGATAAAAAGAGGGTGACCAATGCTAAGAAAACCTGTTGGGCCAAGATTTCATGGGCCTTTGTCAAGAAAATGTTCCACGAAGAAACTGATGCTGTTTCATGGGCCAAGATCTCGGAAGAATTTTAAAAGGGCATTCCGCGAGGACCACAAAATGTTGACTACAGATGCTGTTAAAAATCATGTCTTATATTAAACGGATGGCTTGCCGCGAGGCAACATGAGATATCTCTTCCACAACAAAAATTTCCCGAAACTCCAGAAAATTCCACAGCCAAATCTCTACAAAATAAAAGGGCCTATTGATAGTGCCGGCCTTAAACCTACTATCACCGGTGAACGTTCATCCTACCGGTTTCGAAAACGATGAACGAGGGTTTTTGTCATTTTGTCCCTCAAAACAAAATAAATAACAATTTCTCATTTCTTATTTTATTTTGCAGGTACATGGAGCAGCTGAAGCTTTATGTCCACAAAGGAAAATAAGGAGCGTCTTGCTTTATAGCAACATAAGACGTTTCCTCCACCAAATATATATCCTAAGCACCACAAAATCTACAAGCCTAAATTCCACTTTCAAAATGGTCAATTGTTGGAGTGAGCCATAATTCAACCAACGCCGGTAAGTTCATTATACCGTCATTAAATAATGAACAGGGTTTTATGTATTTTGTCCCTAAAACAAAATAAAGGCACGAAAAAAAAAGTAAGGGGGAGATGAACAAATCAACCACCAATCGTGGCATTGCATTCATAGAATTGAGAGATACATGCTACCTACTCCAATCGATTTTATCCCCCGAAAAGTACAAATGGAGAGCTGTTATACCAAGAGCTGCAAGAATAGGGAGCCAGAAAAAATAAAAGCAAGAAGGCCGCTTGTATTCTGGGAGTTCAGGCGGAGCAGAATTAACACCCCAATTGTAGGAAGGAAGTGGCCTCCAGTAAGCATGGATCTCTTGGTCATATGGGTTTCCCCAGTCGCCACCAAGAGCGTGCACGATGTCCGGCACCGCATCCTCTTCAAGTTCCTCGATCTCCTCCGTGATACGGCCCGGATGGTCGTTAAACTCGTCAGCAGAAGAGGGGAAACACTCATCGCCTTCACTAGCCATTTGACAATATTAATGAAGAGGTGGCGGAAAGGTAGAGTAGAGAAGTCGGGTTTAAAAAAAAGAGGGGAAGAGACGCGATAAAAAGGAATGAGAAAGAGAAAGAGACAAAAAAGGGGGACCGCAACTATGGTAAATGCGCACGCGTGACTATACAACAACACCACGTTCCATGATATGTTGGCCCACGGTCATAAAGAGACAAATATTGGAATCAGCAAAACACGAGGCGAATAAAGAAACACATATATTACAACATCATAAAAGCCTTCCATTACAAGTTTTAACGCATATGCTGAGATACTCGCAAACGTGTTATACATGTGTCTACACGGCCTTACCCAACACACATACCACAACAGAGTGCCCATGATAATACATAGAAAAACCACCATACAAAATGACTATCATGGTGCAACGCAGTTCCACCACGACAAAGCTGGCCTAATCTGAGATAAAGAAATTGCAAAGCTAGAGGCTAGTGCCATTTCGAAGCAGCAACATCACCCAAGGCGGGAAATGAGATACTCCTGATTAAAGCAGCATACCAGAGCGAGGAAATGATAGGCGTGTAATTCTTTTCATGAACGACTCCTTTCGCAGTAAAGATTTTGCAAAAAAAAAAGGGGTGCGCCATGAGGAGGATAAGTTTGTCACACCTTCTGAAGAGACCTCAACTTCTACATGTGACGAAGGAAACCTCAACTTCTACATGTGAAATGTTTGAGCAAAACGTATAAGATGTCCTACGACATCTTGTCTCTTACCCCAGACATTAAAGAAGAGATACTAGGGTTAGCGATGCGAAGATATCATGAGTGAAACGGGAACGTCCCGGAAAGACCCAGAGATTACTCGAGGCACCACAAAGTTATGAAAACTTTAAGAGCTGCTCAAGAGATGTTGGGATATTTTCTCAAAGCATTCATGAATTATGATGGAAGATATGAATGGGAAGTTTAACGAAAAGAGATGGTGACAAAAGAGAAAAAGAACTCCCATATATAAACACGAATAAGGCCTCACTGTGCATAACCGGACCAAAAGGGGAATCTATCCGAACCTGGATCCGAACCTCTAAGGCCACATGGTAACAGGAAAAGATGTGACACAAAGGCAATGGCACATCGAGAATTGGCGAAAATTAAATGCGGGGCTTAGTACGGAATTGCCATCCGACGAAGAAAAGACAACAACTTTACCAGGCATGCGCATAACCGAGTAGCTGCGTCATACTTATCATCAAAAAGGGGGCATCATATTTTAGTTGAGAAGCCATAGAAGACAAATACAGAAATAGTGACTCATGACAAGGCACCAGAGCAGGTCACTCGAAGATAATTCTCCTAACCCGCTCTGGTGGGGGGCATTTGTTGAACCCTAAAATATCGTCATAGTTACCGGACAACGGTAACTAGAATTTTTAAGGCTACTATAAGCAGTCGAATGGGGGTTCATGATTAAGAAATAAATTTTCAGACTAGTCTAAACATTACCCCGGATAAATCGGGAGAACATATTCGCGAATATGACCATTAAAAAATTTCAATGCCATGCCAAGCCAAGTGGTCTAAATTTTAATGCTAATATTAATCATGTTGATTTATCATGCTGATGAAGGCTTTAAACCTAGGAATCAAATAAATTTGTACCTAGACCTAACCTCACTAGTCGTTCGGAGTTAAGCTTAGGGTCGAACCCAAAGGACGGATTAACGATTACTGGACTTGTTCTTTTTATGAAGCTAGACAATAAAATAAGGGTGAGAGTGTTGTAAATAACAATGCAATTAAGTAGATATTTTTGGTTGTTTTGATTCTAAATAATAATTCAAGTAAGATAAACTAGAGTAGGTAGATTTTGGGATTTTTCAATTATAATAAGGCGTCTTAGGGGTCAGGATTCACTTAGGTTTAGCCCTCGATTTGCTGGATCGCTCGCTGTCGCGTTAAATAACAACAAATCTAAGCATAGGCCGTCAGTTCGGTCCGAACACGACTTGTTCGGTCCGAACAGAGGCTGGTATGTTGAGTTATGACCATACAACTTGAGTTTTAACTTTATGAAGGGCTCAGATCGGCTATAGCTACATTACCTAATCCTCAACTGTCGTCTTTTGGACTAGAAATTAGTACAGGTCTCTACTTTGCCCACATAGACCAATTAAACCTAAACTTTCGTGTCGGTATTTTAATTAACCTATGTCTTATTTATTTGTTTTCTTAGGGATATCTAAGTTGCCTTTCAGCCAACTTAGAAACTACACCTTTCAGTGCTAGCTAATCTCCTCTTTCGAATCTTCAACTTATCCCAAGTACTTAATTCAATCCTTATTGTTTAACCTAACCTTGTAACTTAACTAAACAGGCCTTTATTTAGAAGTAAATCAGGTCAAAACAAGGGAATTAAACAAGCAATTATAATACTACTCAATAAATAGATCATAAAGCAAAACATCAAGTCATATCAAGTCATAACATCAAACTAAACCTAAACTACATCCATACCCTAAGACAACATATATTTAGCCTAACATAGTACTAAAACAAACAATAACAAGAGTAGAAATCACAAGATACAAGCCCATAGAAATTAGAGATAAAAACATAGGAAGAATAAACCAAGTTGTCTTTCTATGCTCGATCTTCAATCATCAAAGGCAGTGGGGTGTTGCAAGGCGTGTCTCCAACCTTCTCCTTGCTGCCGTCGCCTCAAGAATCTGGTTGCTCAACGAAATCAATGGTGGAATCGCCTAAGGAAGGTGGAATTGTGTTATGGAGGGTAGCCTGCCTTTCCTTCAGGCCTTGGGGCGAATATATAGTGGTCTTCTGGCTTGGAAAGGAGGCTGGGGCGCTATGGCAAGAAGACATACCAAAATATCGAGTTTCTATGCGTGAAAACCCTTCCAAATATGCCATGGCGGCTCTCGGTTCGGTCTGGACAAGTTTTGTTCGGACTGGACAAGGCTAATTCGGGTCAAAACAACTCAATTCGGACCAAATAGCCTCAGTTCGGACCGAACAGATTCAGTTCGGGTCGAACTGAGACTCCAGCTTTGAGTATCTGTTGTATTTTGGTCATATCTCCTTCGTCCGGACTCCGATTTAGGTGATTCAAAAGCCGTTGGAAAGCTTAGGTTGAGCTCTACAATGATGTTGACTCTATTTAGCCATTTGCTTTCCTTAGACTCTCATTTTGTTCTGTAAAGATGCCTTCGGTCCGAGCAAAACTCCATTCGGTCCGAGTAGTAGCTTTGATGTTGCCTCCAAGTGCTAGGAATGAGTCGTCTAGCGTATGCCAAGTGCCAAAATCCATCTAATATTCGAGAATCCACTAGAAATCGTCGAGAAACCTGAAAATAAGAGAAAAGACGACGGTAGAGCCAATTCCTAGAAAATCATAGCAATTTATCAAATAATTGAATGGTTTGAGTATGATTTGAGTGCTAAGTACGGTCCAAAAACCTACAAATAATAACGATATCAAATTCCCCCAAACTTAAACTTTGCTTGTCCTCAAGCAACGCCCTAAGCTTAGAATTTTGGACTGTACTTAAAGCCTTAAACATTGAGTTGTAACTCAAACCAAGAAATGTCGTGAAACCAATTACTATGCCTAAAATTTTCACACTTCAATCAAATAAGTCAAACAAAAATTTTAATTTCAAGAACCAAGTTTAGTGTTCTACGAATTAATTCATGCAACTCTTGATCCTAATGAAATCTTCTCTCAAATTTTAGAACTCTAGCTTCTCTTTGTTATTTCAACTGCGATCTCAATTTCAATCACCCGTTCCTTTTCATTTTTCACAAAAGTTTGTAAAGTCCTTTATCAAAGTCAGAAATTTTATAATGAACTTCTCTTAAAACAATTTCACTTTTTCTTTTTTTACCAATTTTTTTTCTTTGTGCAAGTCGAGTCGTGGGGCTTTACACCCTAGAGGATATAATGCGGTGTCATTGGCCTTGAATTTGCTACTAGCACATGACGCGCTAGGGAGGTTGGACGGGTGTTGCTCGACTATGGCCACGGTACACTTGGGCCATAATACTCAACAACTCCTTTACCAATGCTTTCACACCGGGTCCGGTAGAAATTAATTACAAGTTACCCAATTATACCTCGAGAGCTTTGAGTTATAATTCCCGACGACTTGTAATTAATCCAATACCCTCCAATTTGTGGTTGAGTTGGTGGAAAAAGGCCTCGGTGCATCCTCGTTTTCACAACTATTTTGATTTTATTGTCCCATTAAGATTGCTTGTTGGTGATTCAAGCGATGAAAAGCATTTTCAACAAGTCCAAGTTCATTTCATAATTTTCGAAGTCGATAAATTTCTTTTTAAACAAAGGTATGTCAAAGACGAATCAGTTCACTCGGTAAAAACTTGCGAGAATCGACTAAAACTGATTTAACAATTTTAAGCATCCAAGATCGAGTTCTAATTTTCTCAAAATATTTTCATTTCGGCCCATTGGTGCAAAACTTAATTATGAGATATCAAAACATTCTAGGGTCCTTGAAGAAAAAAAATTTGTTTGACTTCAAAACAGTTTCAAGTGTGAGTTTCATCATTTAAAAACCAAATCGAGAGAATTAGGCAAATCCAATTAATTTCCAAACAGAACTAGGCTAAACTCCAATTTTTATGTCTCTGTTCGGACCGGACAAGACGCTGTTCGGACCGAACAGAAGCTGTGAAATTCAAAATTTATCCAAATTTGCAAAAATTTTGAGCAATTTCAATCAAAAGTTCGAATTTTTCTCCTATTTCCTCCCCCCAAACTTAAATCAAACATTGTCCTCAATGCATTCAATCACAAAGAAAAGTAAATAGGAGGAAAAGAGAACTTAGCCAATTTTTGCTTTCAAACATGTCGTTTTGTTCCTAGTTTGTTTTCTCGAATTCCAAGATGCCTCTATCAATCTTCAAGTCTTTTGATGCAATCCGTATGAGGTCGTTCGGGGTTAGTTGGTTCGCGTAACCCATGGTGCTCTAGCACGAATTACATCTTCCTTCGTTTGTGCCTCAAGATTTTCCTACAAACAAACAAACAAAAACATCAAATTCTATTTTTGTTATTTTCTGTTTTTCAAATTTTTATGGATTTTCTATTTTTTTTTATTTTATATTTTTAATGACAATGACAAAATAAATGAAAGAGAGAAGAGTTGAGAAATTCTTGGGTTGCCTCCCAAGAAGCGCTTGTTTTAGGTCCCTAGCTTGACCATCTTTCCATTAAGTCTTGATTGGATCAGACCCGGAGAGCGAGACGGCAAGCGATTTGTCATAGCCCTTGTTGTTGATGTCTCTCATGCAATCCTTTTCCAAGATAGTCTCATCCGTGCCAATCGTGGGATCGATGCCCTTCAAATCATCAAGTGAGTACCCCATTGCTCCTTTGTTCACCAACAATTTCTTTGTTTGACCTGTATCTAGCTTGAAGTCATCAATAACAAGGTCCGTTTGACTGAGAGGTGCTGGATGATGCTTGATTTTGACTTTGGGGGTCTCAGTTTGGACCGAAGAAGAACAGTTCGGACCGAACAAGGGGCTGTTTGGACCGAACAGGATTCTGTTTGGACCGAACAGAGTGTCTGTGACCTTTGATTCTTCAATTTGGATTGTTGTTCGGTCCGAACTAGAAGGGGTTCGGTCCGAAGGTCTAGTAGTTTGGTCTGGACAGACATTGTTGGGGTCGAGCAGAGCATCATGAGAGTGATCCTTAGGAAATTCTTCGATTTTAGAGACCCATTGGACCATACAACACTTGTCAATAGAATCAGGGCATTTCAAAGCATGGTCTATGGAGAAACGGAGCTTCTCTCCTCCCACTCTAACCACAATCGTCCCATCTCGAGCATCCATTTTCACACCGGCGGTTCTAAGAAAGGGGCGTCCCAAAATTATAGGCACCTCCTTATCTTCTTCCATGTCTACCACAACAAAATCTCCCGGTATGACAAACTTATCCACTTGGACGGGCACATCTTTGAGAATACCTAATGGTAACCGCATTGAAGAATCGGCGAGTTTCAATGTCATGCGTGTAGGTCTCAACTCGCCAAAACCAATCTTGTCAAACATTGTCTTGGGCATAAGACTCACACTAGCCCCCATATCACACAAGGCTTGCTTAATTGTTGCATTACCAATAGTGCAAGGAAGAGCAAACCTACCCGGATCCTCAAGTTTTGGGGGCATCTTGCTTTTCAAAGCCTCGCTACTCTTGTGTGTTAGGGCCACAGTTTTGAGTTCTTCCATGGACCTCTTGCCTGTGCATAACTCCTTCAAGAATCTTGCAAAGATCGGCACTTGAGCTATGACATCCGTGAATGGAATGTTGACCTTCAATTGCTTGAGAATCTCCCAAAAGGTCCTAAATTGTTCAGCTTCCTTTTTCTTTAAAAGTCGCTGAGGAAATGGGACAGGGGGTCTATAGGTTGACTCAGGTTGCTGCGTTTTCTTCTTCCCCTTGGCCTGGTCATCTCCTTGGGCATTCTCCTCTCTCTGTTCGGACCGAACAAGAGGTTGTTCGGACCGAACTGGGCATGGTGAGGTCACTTGCTCTAAAACTGACTGTTCAACCTGAACTAGAAGTGGTTCGGTCCGAACTGGAGGTGGTTCGGTTCGAACTGAGGGTCGAACTGACTCGTTGGTTGGCACGGGCTGATCCTGGTACTCCTTGCCGCTTCGTAAGACATGTATGGACTTGATCTCTGCACTAGGATTAACCTGAGGCTGGCTTGGAAGTTTGCCGAGTGGTCGGGAGAAGTGTGCTTCCATCATGCGTTCCAAGCGTTGCAAGGTGCTCGCACTTCCCTTAAATTCGTTGATAGTCACCTTCAATTCGTCGGTGGTGGCCTTCAATTCATCTAACCCTAAAGCCATAGATTTGTTAATCTTTTCTTGCTCACTCATGAATTCTTGAACAACAATTGGAATTTCTTCCCTTTCGAAATAGGGTTTCTTTTGAAATGATTGGTTTCTATTGTTGTTGTTGAATTGTGCATTCCTATACAAATTTGGCGGGTTATTTTGGTACTTTGAACCATAAGGGGGCCCATTGTGTAGGTAGTTCACTTGGGCCCCTCCGTTATAAATTTTGGCAAGAGGACAATTGATAGATGTGTGTCCTTCCTCGCCGCATGCTCCGCATTGGCTTGAATGGAGATGTGTCCCTTGAGCCGATTGGTAAGCGGCAAGTTCAGCTTCTAGCTCCTCTATCCTCGCCTCTTTAGTTGAAATTTTGTGCACTTGTTGCCTCGAACTACTTGAGTGGCGGGGAATGAGTAGAGGGTACCATGTGTAATTTCTTGCACAATAATCAAGTAGATCTCGCCCTCGTGCCGTATCAAGTCTTTTGAATGCCCCACCTGAAAGAGAATCAAGATTGATTTTAATATTGTCATAAAGTCCAGTGTAGAATGATTTAAGGAGCATCCATTCTTGAATCCCATGATGTGGGCAAGAATTTTCTAAATCCCTAAATCGTTCCCATGCATCCCTCATTGATTCATTTTGATTTTGGGCAAAATTATTCAATTCAGCTCTAATTTTATCTGCTCTATCCGAAGGGAAATACCTATCCAAGAAGGTTTGTGCCATTTCATCCCAAGACCTAATTGACCCTTTTTTCAATGTTTTATACCATTTTTGTGCTCGGTCCTTAAGGGTGAAATGAAATAACAATAGCCTAATTGCTTGTTGAGGAACACCATTAAACTTAATTAATCTAGTGCAATCAATAAAAGTTTGTAAGTGAGCATGGGGATCCTCATCATCGTTCCCATAGAACGGATTTTGTTGCACAAGCACGACGTGGTTGGGGGCGATTTGCATGTTGTTAGCGGCGATGCCTGGAATCACCACCGGTCCGCCCACGTTTCTTGCGCTGGGAACTCCAAACTCCATGAGAGTCCTTTCACGATCTTCCTCATCTTCGTTGTCGGAGTTATGGATGCTCCCTTCATCTTCTTGGGTCCATCGTCGACGCTCATTGTCAAAATCTCTCCTTTGACACGTTAAGAGGGTCCGATCGGCTGTCAGTCGAGCCTCTCTTTGCTCAAGTTGGAGACGGAGGTTTTCCAATTCTTGTGTGCGCAGGGCAATGGCCTCTGGTGTGAGTTGCTCGGCCATCGTTTGATTTTCTCTCTCTTGCTCGATACTCAGTTCGGTCCGAACTGGTTCTGTTCGGTTCGAACAGAGAGAGGGTTGTGGGGCTGGTGGTTGTTCCGGATCCTCCGTCAAGTGTCGGAAGAAGTAGTTTCGAACTTTTGGAGGTGGAGACTTCTTCCTACGTGTCTTGCCTGCCAGTCCTGCAATAAAGAGAGAGAGAGAAGTAGGTGTCTCGCACTTTTTCAGTCCAACCACGGAAGATCAGATAGTCCTCTATGGGGCGAAGAAAATGCGGATCAGATACCCCTCGAGCATCTTGAGACCCGTCGTTACTGCCCATTCCAAACGAGCGAAGGGCACTAATGCGGTTCTAAGTACCTCGAGAGTTGATTGTTTGTCGTAGGTCCTTTTTTTTCCAGTAGGCGCAAGCCCCTACTGTTAATTACCTCCGGACTCAGTTACGAACTGAGCTAAGAGCACCTCTAGATCGGGATAATCAAAGTTTAGATGCAGTAAGTGGATGAAGTCCATTTTAAAAGGATTGTGTCTTGATAGGGAGTTTCGGGGTGAAAAGCACTGCAGAAGGGCAGCTATTTTAACAGAACCATGCAAACATGAATGATGCGATTTAATTCTTTAGTTTCACATTTTAAGACATTTAGGTTGTCTTTACTTTACTGGATCAGGCTTAGTGCCGTCACAGAGATTTTTGAGTTCGACACTAGGAAATTTAGTATCCTAGATCAATCCTCAATCGTTTGGGGATTTAGAGATTTTTTGATTTCGTTCAAGTCTCGAGTACAGATGCACTATGCCTTCTCTTGACAGGGACTTAGGTGATGGCCACTGGTTGACTTTTCTTCTGGTCACCTGGGCATCAGATTTCAGTCTGCTTCTGGTCAAACATACTGTGAACTTGTAGAAACAGGCTGTTAGATTTGAGTCCAACGCTAGAAAATAGGGTATTCTAGGTCAGTTCTCAATCGTTTTGAGGAATTTAGGGATTTTTTGGGATTTTCGTTCAAGTCGCGAGTACAGATGCGCTATGCCTTCTCTTGACAGGAACTTCAGTGATAATTCAGAATTGACTTTTCCTTTTTCTCAATCTGAACATCGGGAGGGTGTCTCCTTCAGGGCGAAACGCGATGCAGTCTTGAAGGGACGAACTTTTGACTTTTTTAAGACTTTATGTCACTTTAGACTTTGTGTCTTTCGAGTCACTTTTAGGCTTCGTGCCATTTTGACTTTGTGTCACTTTTAGATTTTGTGTCATTTAGACTTTGTGTTATTTAGACTTTGTGTCATTTAGACTTTGTGTCACTTTTAGACTTTGTGTCATTTTGACTTTGTGTCACTTTTAGACTTTGTGTCATTTAGACTTTGTGTCATTTTGACTTTGTGTCACTTTTAGACTTTGTGTCATTTAGACTTTGTGTCATTTAGACTTTGTGTCATTTTTAGACTTTGTGTCATTTAGGCTTTGGACTTTTAATTTTCACTTTAGGATTTTGGACTTTTGAGTTTAGACTTTTAAATTTGTACTTTTAAACTTATCTTTGACCTTCTTGGTGATTTCAATTTTGTTTGCAAATTTTAATGCTTGTTGTTCAGAACAAGGAATGTCAGATGTACCTGCTGTCCAGAACATAAAATGTTCAAACGTATTTGCTGTCCAGAACATAATCTGTTCAAACGTACCTGTCGTCCAGAACATAAGATGTTCGAAATGATTTTCTTTTGCTTTATTTTCTTTTCTTTCTTTTTTTTTATTTAACCATACAAATATAAATTTATCATTATCATTATTATTATTATTATATATTTTTTTTACTTATGGTTATCCCTTAAACCTATTAATTTTGAAATATTTTGTACTTTGGTGTTTTAGCATGACATAACACATCAAAATATTCCTCATATTTTTCTCGACATTTTGATATTTTATGAGAATTTTTCTGACAATCTAGCTATTTTTAATGCATTTTTGAAGTTCCTGCTTCGCAGAATTTTCTGATTGGTTGTGTCTGATGTCTGTGTTGTGTTCGTCAGGGACTCGTTTCACACTAGACGTCACAGAGGATCAGAGAGGGGTTGAAGGCTGGGATTTGATCGAGCCACTTGGTTCACGCCCGCGTCTGTGCGCTGAACGAAGTGAGGTTGGGTTCAGGATCGACTCGCTGGCTTCACACGTCGCCATCGCCTCTCGGATGCGCCAAGCCTACGCAGGGAACAGACTCATTTCCCTCCCACTCTCTTGGTCATGTTCTTGAAACCTTTCCGTTAGACTGGACGCCTCCATTGAGGCTATTACCAAGGATTCCCGACGGCCGCTTCGATTTCGGACAAGTTGTGGGGCGTCATGGGTATCTCCTGAAGTCGCCTTCATCATCAATTTGAACTATTCGCAACAATTGAGGGCATTTTGGCTTTAAGTTGGTTTTAGTCCGTGGCCATGGTGGGAGCAACCAATTGGTGGAGCACGGTGAGGAATTGCTGTGGTTGAGGCACAGTAGAGCACTTTGAGAAGGTGGTGGAGTTACTAGTGCACTCAATTTCACACTAGACCTCTCGATTCGAGGTACCACACTTTAACTTTCCCTTTGGTCTGGCAAACTCTCAGAAGGCAGTAATTTTTTTATGTAACCTTTTGTATGCATGCTGCTCTCTTCTTTGCACGCGTTACACTAACATGCATAACCAATATTTAGGTGTTAAGCATCTGATTTCATCTCCATTCCCATTTCACTTGCTGACCAAATGTGTTTATATGGCTTAAGACTTTAGATGAGACTATGGCATTTGTCTATTGGGGTGTGAGGAGTGAGACTCAGGTTGTTAATGCTAATTATGGTCAACACTGGCTATTGGCAATCCATGGAACCATCTTATTCATTTTGAACCCTGACTTTTTTTTTTAATTTTCTTTTTACAGAACTTTATCAATTTTTTTATAGCATTTTGGAGTTTAAATGAGCAGTTCCACTTTCATCACATTCACATATAATGCCTGTACTGGTGCCAATTCACTTTTCCTTTCCTCCTTCATGTGGACATGGCTTCACATGCCCATTGTTTTTTTTTTCTTATTTATTTTAATTTTTTTTTTCACACTTTTAGTTCTCAATGGAGCAAACTCAAATGCTAACTCAACAGTTATTGATGCTAAACGGTCTGAACTCAGACTATTGCTGTTTTGACTTAAGGAATACAATTTTACAAACGCTTTTTTTTTAAAATATGCTAATCATGAGAGAGGTATGACATGCTGGCTATAGAGCAAAGAAACATAGTAATAAAACAAACTTTTAAATTTACTGACTCCACTTCCACCATTTTATTGTTTATTTAAGTGCAAACATATTATATCTTCACTTTTAGATGTGCATAACACTAAAACAGGACTTAATGAGTGACTTCATGATGAACTCATAGTACTCACTATTGAACACATGAGATATGAATCTTATTCTGAGGACATGGATTTTTTTGACTTCAGATTTACTCCTAGATAGAAATGAGAGAGAGGATCATTCTATTACACATTTTTTTATTCTAAGATACTGACATAAAAAGGGACACAAACGTATTATACTATCACTCTCTCTCTCTGGCATGCATGACCCTAAAACTTATCTTAAAGATGCAAAGAAGTTCCCTTCAAATTTTACCTTTAATCAAAAGAAAATAACTATTCCATTAAATGCATGTTTCTCCTCTTTATTATATATATGCCTTTTTTTTGAAATGTTAACACAGATTTCCTGAAGAAACAAGACACTTATATGTAATTTTAAAGTGTATTTTGACATTTATACCTTTATGTGGACTTGACTTCTATGTTTTTGACAGAATAATTCCATTTCGACTACAGAGCTAACAATTTTTTATTACAACAAAGACTTGATCTACTGAACCTTTGTTATGAACTGTGTGCATGACAAACTTAACAGAAATATGATGGTAACCATGACATAAGTAATGAGACAAAATTGGAAGCCAGAAACTAGCATGGTGTTCATGGAGGTGGAGTCTAGGTCACACTCTCCATGTATCCAGCAGCTTCTAACCAAACATACTGACAGTAAAGAGCTTAGGACGATGCAAACTACTTCTACATGCATAATTTTTTTAGAGGCACAACTGATATTCATGAGTGTGGAATCTATGTCACACTCCTCACTAGCATCAGTGTGAACTCCAAAGAACAAAGCCAGAAAATGAAAGTAGAGAAAGAAAGATCAAGAACAACACAACAAATGCATTTAACATTATTTTATTCATGATTTTGGAGGCCATTACAGGAGGTTACATTTATTACCTTGCAAAAAAAAACAATTTGATTTTCTAAATCGACAGAGTTTCAACTAGTTAATTGGCCTCCTCTTCTTCTTCAAGAGGAGCTTCTTTTATAGGGGATTTCCAGGGTTTGCTTTTCTCATCAGTTTGGCACGTGGCAACATCTCAGACCTTTGGAGCTTGATGGATGGTGGAGATGCACAAATGGCAAACCGACTTCCTTCTTGTTTTCTTTCTTCACTTGGTAACTTTTACTATTTGTCTACTTTCCAATCATCCTTTGACACTTGGCATTGGTCAGTCATCCATGAGGCAACAGCACAGTGTTTTACTTCCTTTTACTCATTTTCCTGACAGGTGGGTCCCTATGTCTAGATGATGGGTAAGGTTCAACTTCACTACTCTCTATGCCTTGGGGAGGAGGCAGTGATTTGGCGCCAAGATGGGAGTATACAGGTGGCATTCATCCTTGCCTTCATAGGCAGTGAGTGGTTGGGATGTTCTTGTGGAGGGGATCAAATTCTGAACCCCTAATTGTAGCTAGGTACCATGTTTCTTTTCTTTCTCCATTTGCTTTTATTTGTGTTTCTTATAAGTTTTGGACTGGAACTATCCCTAGCCTTCATGCAATTCCACTAATCTTTTTTAACTCGCATACATTTGGTCCCAATTTTGAGGGGTAAAAGTGGAATTGATGTTTCATTTACCTGTGATCTACTAGCTGGTTTCATTTGGTGAATCAATTTTTGTGTTTGCTGTTTCATTTCCAGTAAGAGGGGTTCTCTTTTTGTCAGAACTAGAGGTGTTGTCGATTTTTTATTGGTTGAGAGGGTTGATTGGTTCAATACACATGGGAGGCATTTCTGATCAGATCATGGATTTAGGCCATAATTTCCTTCAATTGTTTGTTAAT
Source organism: Rhynchospora pubera (assembly GCA_028095005.1). Taxonomy (NCBI): domain Eukaryota; kingdom Viridiplantae; phylum Streptophyta; class Magnoliopsida; order Poales; family Cyperaceae; genus Rhynchospora; species Rhynchospora pubera. Next base: position 142,121,420 of record CM051460.1, read on the forward strand.
TTTCTTCTTGGTGTTGGGGAAATGTTAAGGTGCCTTCATATTTTAAACCATTTCTTTAATTTGAATTAATTTTGCCTAACTACAAACTTGTCAGACTGTGTAGCATGCTGGGAGGGCAAAGTTGAGATAACACATTTACTTCTTTTTTTTTTTACATATTACATTCCTTTGTCCCTTATGCAGATTACTGATTTGCCCCTAGGGCCCACCATGAAGGTACCAATGATTTGCGTTTTCAGATTTTCTCTTCCTTTTGTGGCATCTGATCCCATCCAATGTTCAGAGGAAGACATCTTGATTCCATCATCTGTCCATCCATCAGATGCTGTATGGTGAGATGTACGTTTGTCTCAAAGGGTATGCTTCAACTAGTTTCTTTTTTCATTTCATGCTTTTGTCATCTCCTAATCAGTGCCTTGTACTATGGGGGACAAAGGTGCTGCATGTTTTACTCATCCAACGGCTATGATCAAAGAAAGTGTATTCATTCCTCTCTGTGTTGCTCACGCGCAGAGAATCTGCACAGTACTAGCCCTCCTTTTTCAGGTGGTAGGCTGTTGTTACTCCCTCCATTTCCCATTTTCCACCGTTCCCTTGCTTCATTTTCATACTGGACCTCTCCAGTCAAGAGATTTTCACCTTTCGTGTCAGTTTGTGCATGCATCTCTCCTCCTTCAAAGTTTCTGTACTCTATTTGCAGTCCCTGTGATGGTTTCTCTCCTCTTACAACATAACCAACACCACTCAATGTGAGTTCCGCTATGTTTATCAGTTCCGTCAATCGAGACCCTCAGTAATCTCCTCTTGTTCCTTGCAATTAACCTTAATTATCATACAATTCCTCCATTACAAAGCTACTGCAACGCTTCGTGTGCTTCAATCGGCAATTTCGCTGAGTAATTTTGCATCTTCATTTTTCCCAATTTCTATATTACGCTCGTCATTCGTCCAATTCACTGTCTGACACCTTCCGTGTTTAATGTCAATAGAGTCACGATGGAGCCCTCTATGCGACGGCGCGCTCCTTTGGGGTCGCGGTTGCGTGTAGCGCCGGCGAAAGGCGGGACTTCAGTTGGCCATGGCGCTTCTCCCTCAGGTCTGTACCATCCCCTACTCTTTTCTTTCTCTTTAACAGAAAGGACTGGGCCCACGATGACGGATCAACGAACAGACGACACCTGTCCCACTTTCTTCTTTTTTTCTTCTCTCTTTTTTTTTATTTTTACCGAACGGGTTTAGGGCTATTGGGTTTGATTTGGTTTGGATCCGATTTGATAAGGTGAATTTATGTGATTTAGGCTCCCTTGTTTAATGCCGGCCCAAATATATGGTTCCATCTCTTTTTTGTATTTTTCGCTAGGCCCAATTGGATTTCAGGGTTGGACTGGGCTTGGGCCGAAACAAATTTGATATTTCGTTATGGGTCAGTCTCGTATCCTGTCTTAGTTACGACGCTCCGTTATAGTCGTATCCAGTGAATTATGTGCCAGGACCAATTAGCAATGTTTTATAAATATTTATAAAATTCCATTTCTTTTTTACAGCATTTTTTAGTGGTAAACAAATGCCCCCCACCAGAGCAAATTGTGAAACATGAGTGTGAAACAATTTGCTCTGGTGCCCCTTTATATTTAAGAGATTTTTTGGGCTTCCGACATTTTTTATTTATTTGTAGGGGGTACAGGGCCCGTTGAGGAGATTTACAGCACAGTGCCTCAGTTTGACATAGCCAGGACTGGTGTGTACGGGCCTTCTGACGAAGCGATTGATTTATACATCAAGTGTTATCTGGATCCACAAGGAATCTACAAGCATCTTCATCCCAAGTGGCGACGTGCCATTCTCCATGGGAGGGACAATTTCCACGGCTTGCTACTTCGGCATGATCGTTCTCCTCTGTATGCTGATCACACATACCCTCATTTGAGGCCTGACCCATCTTCACTTACAGAGGTACGTTCTCACAGCCTTGCCTATGATTCCTTTGTGCCTGGTGGTGAGTTTCGCCGTGCTGGCGGGGTTTGCTCCTTTGAGGGTTTGTTTCTGGGTCCTACCGGACGGGTTGGTTCTTCCTCAGATTATCATTTGTTGAGTATGGAGATGACAGAGGGTCATGTTATCCCTTGGGCTCCTGGGAGTTTGAATGTTCAGGGTGAGCTCCGTTGGGTTCCAGGACAGACCGAGTGGACCCGTTATATGATGGGGCATATGGGGCCGAAACTGACTGAGTTAGAGATATTTGGAGGAGTTACATTGGCCCTGTTTAGGTATACTTGGGATCCAGTTATCCTTCGGGCTATGGCCACCAACTGGAATTACATGGATAATACCTTTGTTCTTGAGGATCGCAATGCTACCATTGACTTGAACCAGATGGTTCGTCTGCTTGGGGTTCCAGTAGCGGGTTTATTTTATGAGGAGAGGATCCCGCCAGAGTTTGAGCTTTGTGGTATGGATAGACGTGGGGATTTCTTCCACAAGGATTCTTTACGGACTGTGTTCAGGATTTATTATGAGATAGCGGTGACCCGTTCTTTCCAGGGTTTGAGCCGTGATGTGCCTTTCAAAGATTGGGTTGGTTACTTCATGGATAAGGTTCCGCGAGAAAAGGCCGTAGGGTTCGCTAGTCCTTTGGAGCCTGTGGTGCCTGGCTTAGATAAGACCTATGTTCCTGATCAGTGTGTTCGATGGGAGGATCTGAGTTCTCATGCTTTTGATGGTGAGACCATCCTGACAGCTTATCTAGCATGGTGGTTGTGCTACTTCATAGTTGTCATTGAGCCGGTGGGTTACATTCGGCCAGGGGTTTTTGTAGTAGCTAATGCATTGGCCCGAGGTCATAAAGTGTCCTTAGCCACAGCAGCTTTGGTGAATGCATATCGGTCCATGCGAGAGCTTACTTCCTCCAGAGATCCCTCCAGGGCCTATGTCACTATGCCATTACACATATTACATGGTTGGTTCAATGTGTATTGGAGTGGGTGTTATTCTTCATCTACTTCGCGCGGTGTGTGGAGTTCGATGCCGGCTCTTAGTCTCATTGCTGGCTCATCAGTTCATCCTCCTGATCAGCTCACTGCTCATTACTTTTTCACCAAGAGTGATCGTTATATCACCAGTTATCGCCCTGAGGCTTTTGCAGGCAACTGGCCATCAAACACGGGCAAAATGTATGAGTTTGAGGATTCAAGGCCTCTCAAGAAAGGAGTTCCGCTGAGATTACTTTCCCGCAGGAACAAGCGTTCTAGAGATTACGCTATCAGCATCAGAGAGGGTTGTCTGATTATCCGACTAGGTGCGAGGATTATCTCTGAGGTGTACAGTCCTCAGAAGTGCGCTTGGCAGTTTGGGTATGATCAGGATACTCCTTCTTCTGCACTTTCTGACCCTCCCAGTAGCGTTTCTTTGGCCGCTTTTTCCTTACGGTTGGGGACTGGGATCAGATGTGTTGTTCCTGGTCCGCAGAGGGTGGGGCGCATGACCGTTGATCATGATCGCTGGTTCAGAGGATGGGCAAGGGTTCCTCATTCTTTGAGTGCTGAGATCTTGAGGGAGAGGGTTTACCCATCTTCTCGTGTTGTGCCTCCAGGCTTGGATGCTTCTCTTGGTGGTTTCAGACCCCTCAGAGGCTCATATGGGGTTGACAGTTGTCTGATAGGCTCATCTCAGGTTACGGAGTATGTTGATCCTCCTGTGCCTCTTGACGGCTTCTTCCCAGGTATCTTATTGAATATCCTATTTTGTTTCATTTGTCTGGTAATGGTTTTGTATACTCATTTGGTGATTTTCTGTGTGCAGGTTTTGGAAAATGGAAGTTTGGTCATTTCTTTTTCAGAGTTGAGCGTGCCTTAGCAGGTGGATTTCTTCAGGCTGCTATGCAAGGGCCAGACAGCTATGAGCATCTCTTGATGTTTTTAGGTATCTTGGTTATATCGCATTTTGTTTTCCTTACTGATTTTGTTGTTACTAGCGTTTACCCTATTTCCTTTTGTTTTCAGATGATGCTCCTCCTGAGACGGGAGATATTCCCAGTCCGGTGCATTCCTGCCCCTCCCCAGAGTATCTGGAGCAGCAGGCCATAGAGGCAGCCAGAGATGAGTTCAGGAAGCGCCGTCACGAAAGTCCGGATCCTTCGGAGGGGCAGTATGTGATCCGCCGTCGAACAGGTGAGGAGTTAAGCTCCGATTTTCCCATGGAGCCTCCTTCCTCTTCATTCCCTTCAGGTATGTGTCTTTGTTCCCCTTTTTTTTCTTTCTCTTCTCTTTTTTTTGTTTAGTGTCATGACTTACATGTTGATTCAGATTTTCTAGGCTCTTTGGGTTGGGGAAGTGCCTTACATGCTGAGCCTCAGCCCATTGTGGAAGAAGTTGAGATGGAGGAGGTTCAAGTTGAGACAATCGACGTGCCATTTGAGGAGATCCTGCGCCCCAGGCTGATTTCTCCGGCTTCATTTATTCAGGATAGTGACTTCCCGACTCCGGATGATTTCTTGGCTATCGTTGCTGTCACTGTCCTCACTTGTGAGCGCGCTCCGACACCGGTCATTCCCTTGGCACTTCGCGGTTTAGGTATCATTTGTTTACTCAGCTTTCATCTGATTTTCTTTTAATTTCTTGCTTCATAGGTTTTGTTTGATTCAGGTCGACTTCCCTACACTATGATGGCTTTTGGTGCTGAGTTATGGGCCCTTGGACTGGGGGATCTTTGTCATATGTATCAGCTGTCCGTTAGGAGTTTCATCAGTGTAGACGAGCTGCTCAGGGACCCTATTCCTGACATGGAGTTAGAGGTTCAGGATGATGCTTCCTCTTTAGCTCCCATTTTGACAGGTATCTATTGGTGCCTTGCCCCGTCATTATATTTGCCACCTCTTTTTTTTTTATCTTCTCATGTCATTTCTCTTTTTTGACAGAGGGTCCAGTTTCTGGCGGCCCCATGGATGATCGCATGGTTCAGCTTCTCCGAGATCTCTTCTCTCCTGAGCTCGACATGGTACCAGCTTCACTAGACGAGATGGTATTGGATTGTGTAGAGTGGGAGGCCCTCCTTACCGGTCCTTTGCCGGCTGCGGGCTCATCTTCTACAGCTATGATGGATTTTGTCTCCTCCCCGGACACGGTATTGATTGAGCCGATAGTTGAGATGTCGGCTCATCAGAGAGGTGTTGGTTCTGATGATGACTCGGAGGGAGCTTGCACGAGTGTAGTGTTAGCCCTTCCTTGCTTTGCCTCTCTTGTGGCGGACGCCTCTCGAGAGGTTGAGTCGATGATGGGTTTCTTTTGAGTAGGGGTTGGAGTTTTATGGCGCGTTAGCGCTTTGTATCTTTCTTATTACGTTTTAGTTTTGGACTTGGTTTCAATTGGCCGTCCCTGACTTGGTAGCTGTTGGGCTTTTAATTCTGTAATGTTTTGGACCTTTCTTGGGTTTGTATGACTCTTTGGGTTTGATTGTAGTTGGTTTATGGATATGGATATTATATTTCTTGATATCATTGGGTTCATCAATTTTGTTCATAAAAACCCTTGGATCGCGAAGCGATTGTGTTCTTTCATTGTAAACCGCCACGCCTTTTGGTTTCTCACCTTTATTAGCAAGTTTGAGAAGACATTCGCTTTCCAAGTTTTCTTTTTTCTAATTCCGTTTTCCATGGCCGGTGTCATAAATCCAAGGAATCCCAAGCGTCGCAGGGACGAAGGTAGCTCCTCTGTCCAGGGCGCGCCATCTTCCAAGCCTAACTGGTCGTATGACCCAGGCAACCGCTATCTGTTCCGGGACGACGAGGCTTTTGAGTGTTATCAAAGTAATATTGGTGAAGGGGGGCGTGAGGTTTCCACCTGTTTTTTCTTTCATCCTCAGGGGCGTTTCACCACCCCTTATATGAGTTTGATAACAGGGTGGCTTAACGCCTGGAGCCTCCATGGCTTGTCAAGGCTTGACACCCTTTACCATCCAGATATCACCAAGCTATTTTACGCCAATCTCCGCGTCACCTTTGACCATCATGACATTCCCTCTGCCTCCTCCTATCTTTTCGGCAGGCTCTTTCACATAGGGGTGGAGGATGTGGCTGACTTGATTGGCGCAACAGACACCTTAAATGGCCTGTCCGTTTATGCCTTCGGGAGTTGGCCTCGCGAGCAAGGGACATACCGGGGCCATTGCGAGTGGTTCAAGGTACCCAGATCTGAAGCAGGCTCTGAACTGGTCTCTACTACGCATTTGCCCGCGCTCCACCGGTAATTTTGTTGTTTGTGTGTTTTTTTATTTTGTTTGTTTCTTTTGTTTGTTTCTGAAGGATAGGTTCATGACCATGGAGTTTATATGTTCCTTTCAGGTTATTTTTCTTGATTATCAACTACATCCTCTTTCCTCAGGTTGAGTTATCAGATTTGACTCGCCCAGGGACTTTGTTCTACCTTCGCTTATTGCTCCTCAAACGCGGGAAAGCTAATCTTCCTAGCCTCATCCTCCAAAACATGCATTATGTCACGAGGTTTCCCAAGGGCCATTTGCCTTATGGGAGTTTAATCGAGGCCTTGATGGAGCGGGCTCAGATTCCATTGCCTGAGACGCTGTGGGGGAATCCGCTCACTGAGCGGCTTATCCTGTATCCGCGCAACCTGCTCTTAGATTTGACTTTCTTTGGGTGGGTGGAGATGGTTCATGGCACTCTGGTCCCTGACCCCAACTACCCGGTGAACAGTCATATCCTTCATAGGTTTGCTGCTGTGAATCAGTATAGTCCGGTGAGAGAGGCTTCTCCCCCTTCTCCAGATGGCTCAGCCATTGAAGAATCTCTTCCACTCCAGGAACACATAGACCAGCGTTTTAAGGAGCTAGATCAGCGATTGGAGAATGTCGAGGCGGTGCTTCAGTCAATTCATAACACCTTGGAGACCCTTGTAGGGGCGATGGCCGCAGCTCAGGCGCCTCCAGTGCCTCCGATGTGAGGAAGTCTCGGATGTTTGATCATTTGGTTTTGTTGTTTCATTGCTTTGTTTTGTATGTTCTTTTTTGTTGTTGTTCAAACTGTGGTGGCTTTGGATGGCTTATGTTTGGTATTTTGATTTTATGATTTGATTAGGGCGATTTGGAAGCCTAATAACTCTTGGTCTGTTGATCTTGGTTTATGGGTATTTGTTGAGGTTTATTAGTGGTTTGGTTTAGATTGTCATAGGTAGCGACCTTAGATATCGCTATTGGGACAGATATTTTTGTTATTCTCCCTGTTCTTTGGTTACGGCATCAAGGAACATACCGGTGGGATTTGTCTATTCTACATTGTTGCCTCGGTAGCTAGGACCATTCCGGTAGGACTTGTTTGCTCCATATTACCGCTCCGACATGTAGAATAGGCGTTCTGGGTATGGCACGCAGTGGGTGCGGCGTGCAATGAGCACGGCACGCAGTGGGACTTTGTGCATCATTTTCTGTTGGCTGTTTTTGGCACGGTGATAAGGGACGTACCGTCGGGACTTGTCTGTTCCATATCACTCTTTTGATGTTGTGAGATGGGGTTTTCTCCTGGCTCTTTGGGTACGGCAGCTAGGAACATACCGTAGTCGGTGGTTTAAGGCCCAACACGACCATGGGCCCCTCTGGGTATTAGGATTTATGAGGCCTATTCCTTGACATGGTTGGCGGACGTCAGCCGTGGTATTCTCCGTTTTCAGAGGGGCTTTCAGGTTTGGTTTGGTCTTAAATTTTTTTTTGAGGTAGGTTTCGGCAAGAATTACATCTTGAGTAGACAGGTTGTCTTTTCAATCTGTAGTTGTTGGGGATGTGGTTTTGACTAATCCCTTGGTAAGTTTCACCTTTTGTGTCTTAATTTAGAGTTCAAGACACAGAACTTTTGTTCATCCTTTAGTTCGGTGAGATGAACAGGCACCTAGTACTTTGTTTAAAGGACAAAGCACAAGACTTTGGCCATCTTTTTTGGGTAGGTGTGATGGACAGATCACTGCATTGTGTCTTAATTTAGAGTTCAAGACACGGAACTTTTGTTCATCCTTTAGTTTGGTGAGATGAACAGGCACCTAGTACTTTGTTTAAAGGACAAAGCACAAGACTTTTTAGGGTCGTATTTTGGGGTGTAGGCCATTTGTAAAGGAAATGTTCTATGAATGCCCATAAGGACAGAACACTCCTTTTTCCTTGGCCCGGTGGGACAGGACATTTTGTGTATGTTTTTAGAAGTTTCGGATTTTGGACTTTGAAATTTGCCTTTTTATTTAGGGATTTGAGAATGTTTAGGGGGATTTGGCTTTAACCTTTTACTTGAGCTATATTTTAGCTTGGTCTAGTTTCTTTTGGTCATGTGCTTTTATATTTTGGAATAAGATGTATTTTTTTTGTTGGACTTGGATTTTATTTAGGATTTCGACTTAGGGTTATTTTAAGAAATTTTGAAGGGTTTATTTTATTTAAAGGTTAATTTATTACTTTAGGGTTTTGGCTCAGGGATACCCCATAGTGTTCAAAAGAACGGAGCACCTGTCGAGCCTTGACCCGGTGGGACATGAGAGATTTTTTACCTAAGTGAAGAGGTGGTTGACCGCCTCACAATTATCTGCCCAGTCGGTTTGTTGGCTGCTCTTTCTTTGACTTTGGTGGGCTGTGGAAATGTCGGGGTAGTTTTGTCCATAATATTTCTTTAGGTATCTCCCATTTATGGAGGAGACAGGATGTTTTCCATTTGAGTCTGCGAGTAGGTAGGCTCCACCTTCATATGCTTGTTCTATGGTATAGGGGCCTTCCCAATTTGGTGCAAATTTGGGACCATGGTGTCGGCCGAGGATAGGTCGCCTCAAAACCAACACTAGTTCTCCTTTCTTGAATGTTCTGGGTCTTGATAGCTTTTCATAAGCTCGCGTCATTCTGGCTTGATATAACTCCAAGTTTTGTTGAGCTGCCAGTCTCTTTTCATCCATTCCATCCAACTCTTGCAACCTCAGTTGCGTTTGTTTAGTCAGAGGGATTTGTGCTGCCATAGCTATTCTCAGTGACGGGAGTTCCACTTCGATTGGTAGGACTGCTTCTGCTCCGTACACTAACGAATAGGGTGTGGCTTGGGTTGCTGTTTTATGGGTGATGCGGTATGCCCACAATGCTTCATGCAGCTTCTCATGCCAGTTTCTTTGGTTATCTCCGATGGTTTTACGGAGGATCTTGATCAGTGTTTTGTTGAAGGCCTCCGCCAGTCCATTGGCTCTTGGGTTGTAGACAGAGGAATATCTCCATTCAATTTTGTGTTTATCGGCGAAGGCATCAATTTTGGCATTCTTGAAGGCCGTCCCGTTGTCGGAGATTATTTTCCTTGGATTTCCATATCTATAAAGCACCTGAGTGGTAAAGAACCTGACCACATCAGAGGCCTTAATTTCACGGTATGACTGGCTTCGGCCCATTTGGAAAAATAATCCGTAGCGTCCAATATGAAGCGGTGTCCGTTTGAGGCTGGTGGGTCAATGGGGCCTATGATATCTGTTCCCCAGATTTCGAAGGGCCATGACACTACCGTAGGATGTAGCGCATTTGGGTGTTGGTGTATGAAATCTCCATGAATTTGGCACATGTGGCATTGTCTGGAGAAGTTTTCGCAGTCATTGATCATGGTGGGCCAGTAGTAGCCCATTAGTTTGATTTGCACTCGCATCCGAGAGCCTGATTGGTGGGCTCCGCATACTCCCGAGTGAATTTCTTGCATAACTTGGCGGGCCTCGACTTTTGATATACATCTCAGCCATGATCCTTCATACGATCTCCAATAAAGTGTGTTGTTCACATACACAAACCTTAGGGCCCTTTTTCTTATTTGCTCCCTAATAGCCCTGTTCACGGGTAATTTTCCTTGTTGGAAGTAATCGAGAAAGGGTTGTCTCCAGTCCTCTTGGTTCGAACCCTCGGTTGTCATGGCTTGTGTAATTTCCCTCCATTCTTTTTCATGTTCTCTTTCGAGTGTTTGGATGTCAGTAAACAGGGTTTCTTCCTCCTCGTTTCTTTCCTGTGGGAAACAAAGGGACAAGGATCTCCTGCGGTGAACCAGGACTTGGATTTCTTCCTGATTCGGGTCACTGAGTTCATTAGCCAACCTAGCCAACGCATCCGCTTTGCCATTCAAAGACCTTGGGACTTTCTGGAAGGTAATATATGTAAATTTGGCCATCAACTCAAGGGCCTTTTCATGATATTTGACCAATTCTGGTTTTCTTATTTTGAAGAGGCCTTCGATTTGACTCAGGATGAGCTGAGAATCTCCATAGACTTCTAACTGCTCAATACCCATTTGAAGGGCAATTTCAAGCCCAGCTACTAGGGCCTCATATTCAGCTTCATTGTTTGTGCATGGCTCGGTCAGGCTCAGAGCATGTCGGAGAATGCCTTTCTCTGGGGTGACAAACACCAGCCCTACACCTGCTTGTCGTTTTGGTAAGTTTGGTTTGACTGCTGGTCGAATGGAGGATGATCCATCGAAGTATAGCTTCCAGCAAGTTTTATTTTCCTCTATTTGCATGGTCTCCTCATCAGGGAAGTCGCACGCTAGCGGGGAATCATCAGGTATGGGATGGGCGGCTAAAAAATCAGCTAGCGCTTGCCCTTTGATAGCCTTTTGAGGCGCATATGTTATATCGAATTCCATTAGAGCCACCGCCCACCTTGCCAGCCTTCCAGTAAGCATAGGTCGGGTCATGAGGTACTTCAATGGGTCAGTTTTGGAGATTAATGTGACTTTATGGGCCAACATGTAATGCCTAAGCTTCTTTACTGTGAAGATCAAGGCTAGGCAATGCTTTTCGATTGGCGTGTATGCACGTTCTGCCCCCACGAGCATTCTGCTGAGGTAATACAGGGCATTTTCTTTTCCTTGTTCATTTTCTTGGGCAAGTAATGCCCCCAGAGATCCGTCTAAGGCGGTGGTATAGAGAATGAGAGGTTTCCCCTGGATGGGTGCCGCCAATACAGGAGGTTTTTGCAGATATTGCTTGATATCATCGAAGGATTTCTGGCACTCTTCGTCCCATTTAAAGGGGACATCCTTTTTGGTGAGCCTAGTGAAAGGTTTGATTTTGCTTGACAGGTTAGCTATGAATCTCCTAATATACGCCAAGCGCCCTTGGAGAGACCGGAGTTGTTTGAGTGTCCGTGGAGGGGACAGTTCTTGGATGGCTTTGATTTTGTCAGGATCAATTTCAATGCCTCGGTGCCGCACCACGAAGCCTAGAAATTTTCCCGATGACACCATGAAGGCGCATTTTAGGGGGTTGAGCTTCAGCGTGTGTTGTCTTAGCCGCTCAAACATCAGCCTCAGGTTCTCTAAGTGTTGTTCATGGGTATGGGACTTCACAACAAGGTCGTCTACATAGCATTCTACCACCTTGTGTATGAGGTCGTCAAAGATTTTGGTCATGGCTCTTTGGTATGTGGCTCCTGCATTTTTGAGGCCGAAAGGCATGACTTTATAGCAGTAAATACCAATTGGGGTACGGAAGGCAGTGTGCTTTTGGTCACTCTCATCCATTTTGATTTGGTTGTATCCTGAGTATCCGTCTACAAAGGAATATACCCCGTGAGACGAGGTGTGGTCTATTATGATTTCTGTCACTGGTAGAGGGAAATCATCCTTGGGGCAAGCCTTGTTTAAATCCCTGAAATCAACACAGACTCTGATTTGTCCGTTCTTTTTCTTTACTGGGACAATGTTGGCCACCCAGTCGGGAGTTTCTTCTTCCCTTATGAACCCAGCACTGATGAGCTTTTTGACTTCGGCTGTCACCTTTTCTTCCAACTCAACCCTCATTCTCCGGGGTCCTTGTTTGACTGGCTTGAGCTCTTTGTCAATTTTGAGTTTGTGGACTGCTATTGCTGGATCTAGCCCGGGCATTTCACTGTAGCTCCATGCGAAGCAATCTTGGTATTCCCTTAGCAGCTTGGTCAATTCATCTTGCATCTCTTGAGGAAGGGAGGTGCTAATGAATGTAGGCTTTGGATTTTCCTTTGTTCCTAGGTTGATTTCTTTCAATTTGTCGATGGTGTTTTGACCACCTTCTTCTAACTCTTTTGGTGCATTTTTGGCTGCCAAAATGAATTGTTCTGTTTCTAGAGGTTCCTTTTTGTCTGCAGTTGTTTCGCCCTCCTTAATTTCAGTAATTGTTATGCGGTGGCAAGAGTGCTGTCGTGGTCTTTGAGGAGTATTTGACCCTGAGCCCTTGGCTTGAGCTTTGAATCCTAGGCCCCTTGTGTTAGCAACCTTCCCATTAAGTTTTGTGACTTCATTAGAGTAGCCATCCCACATGTCTCGGAACATTCTTGCTCGCTTTTCGGGAATGGGTTCTAGGCATTGTGCTTTACGGAACAATTCAACCAACCGTGTGCTGATGGTGTCCTGAAGCTGAGGAGGAATTCCGGTCTTCCTGGTTTCCTCTACAAGCCATTGTTCCCAGTTTTCGGAGTTTGACTCTTCATTTTGAGGTTCGATTTCTCCCATTTTGACAAATTGTATACTGGGATGAACAACGTGCCCTGTTTCAAGCTCTTCTCTTTTGGGTGGGACAGTGAAGGTTTTGAAAGGGATGACTTCTTCACTTTCCCGAGGTGTTAGGTCTTTACAGTGTTCTAGGGGTAAGATTTCTATGGACAGAGTATTTTGCTCCTCACCCTCACTGGAATAATTTGGCCGCATTCGCGTGGGTAAGTTAATGTCTTCGGTCGTGCCTTCCGACGACCCCGTCTCACTATCACTACCCAAGAGCATTTGTGATTTTATAGCTGCTTTGAGCACAGCATTTTTGACTGCTTCCTTCATAGTTTCAGAAGAGGGCTTTCCTTGCTTGGTGGTTGCCCCCTTTCCAGACTTGGGTCTGTAATATTTAGCATCATCCAGTTCGACTTCGTGTGCCTCAAATGGCTGATCATCCCCTTTAATCACGTATTGTTTTCCGTTTTTGACATATTTAATGCACTGGTGTAGGGTGGAGGGAACCAATCCGTTGGCGTGGAGCCATGGTCTCCCCAACAGTGCCTTGTATGTTGTATCAGCTTCGATGATGAAGAATTTGACTGGAGTGACCAGGTTCCCAAAGGTAATATCGATCACCGTGGAACCAAGAGCCTTTTGGTATTGGTGGTTAAACCTGTGGATCCGGATTTTATCTTTCTTTGTTTCTTTAATGCTGAGCGATAGCTGCACCAGTGTTTTTAGTGGCATAATGCTGATCGAGGATCCGGGATCAACGAGGACTTTGTTGATTTTCCTGCCATAGATGGTGCCTGTGGTATACAGGGGTCGATTGTGGTCGGCGGTGCCCGCCATCAGGTCCTCATCTGTGAAGGTAATGTATGGTTCCTGGTCGCTCTGTGCCACCTCCTCACGGGTTTCTTGGGCAAAATAGGCCTGGAAGCTGGCAGGGTTCTGCAGTGCGTAGATTAAGGCATCACGCAGCTCCTGAGATACCATCAAGGCATCAAAGACACTGAGCAGTGAGGGGATTTTCCGCAAATGAGCGACTACATTGTAATCTCCCACGGACATTTTAGGTCTGCCATCGGACCTTGTTTCGCTTTCTGCTGTTGTATTATTTCTGTTTCTTATTTCATTGTTGGTTGTTTCCCTGGGAGGCTGTCTTTCAGGTATCCTAGTGCCCGATCTCAGACTGACATTGCAGTGGCTTTTCATGTTTGGTCGAATTCTAGTAGAGACCTGCCGGACTAGATTGGACACCTTGTTTGGTTTTGGTGGTGGTTTGATTTCTCTTTCTTCCGTTTCGCTTTGGTCAGTATCACTCCCCAGTGGTCTGACTGCAGCGGAGTTAATTGCCAGCACAACAGGCTCCTCTTCTGAGCTACTGTACTGTAGTTCCCCTCCAGTATCATGTTCATATTCAGAGGCAATTTCTTCGTCAGAGGTTTGAGAGTTTGCACCCCGGGTTATGGCGCGGCACACTTGTTTCTTCATCTGACGGGTCATTGTCGTTCCAAGACCACGTCAGGCATTCCTCCCTGGAGTGCCCCCAGACTTGGTGGTATCGGCAGTACTCCTTTCTTTTGGCATCATTTTCTTTCTTTGCTTTATGTGTTTGTGGATGTCTATTTGTGGTTTGTGCCCGAAGTGCCTCATTTTCAGCTTCTGGCATCTCCCATGGGTTTATACGGTTCCTGTGTCGGAAGTGCCCGTCGGAACCCCCATGCTTTGGTTTCAGTTTCCCTGTTATCTTGATTTTATGTGGCAATTTGTTGTAAGGGGAAGCGTTGTTGAGCTTAACCAATTTCATTTTCATGTGATATTGTCCTGTAGGGTTTTGTCTATTTTTTATTTGTTGGGTTGAATTGGTTTCGGCATTTCTGTGTCTCAAATGGCCAGACTCATATCTTATGGGAGGGCGTACTTGTGTGCGCGAGCTCTCACCTCTTTCTCGCCAGTCTATTTCAGGCCCCCCGAACGAGTTGTCATGGGACCAGAGGTGTTTTGGTTTGTGGTGATGGTTTCCTGCATTGGCTTTCCCTTTTCCTTTTCCTGGGGGATGGTTAGTTTTGGGTTTTGGTCCTTGTCCCTCTCGGATGACAATGCCGGCCTCTCTCCTTCTTTGTGGGAGGTTTCCTGAGTTGCCTGAGGTAGCATGGCCAGACTTCATGCCCTTTTTCTGACCTGCCCCCTGTTTCTGGGTGCGGTCCTTCAATGCTTTGAGTTCCGCCTCTACCGAGATTCTTTCCTTTCGCTCAGTCTTTAGCCTAGCTATCAGGGTTTCGACTAAGGTTTGTATCTCGATGTTTTGTCTAGTCATCCTTCTCAGAGCATTTGTGCAGAAATCCAGGTCTATTAGGAGCTGACGCTTTTCCCTCAAAGTGAAGGTAGCGCTATCTTCTTTTGACGGTTGTTGGGCTTGCCCCCTGTCTAAAGCGGTGCTTGGCTGTGCTTGCTTTGACCTTGTGCGGAGGGCGGGACCATCCGTTATGACTTCTTGAGCTGCTTCCCTTGAGCTGTCCGCCGTGCGTGATTTAAGCGGGCTTTCTTTTGGCTTGGCTATTTTCTTTTGAGTGAGTTTTGGTTCACTTTGTGAGCTGTCACCTTGGGTTGTTGGGGATTCTTCCTCTTCGTCATCTGTGTCAGACTCGCTCACAGTGATTGCCCGACAACTTTCAGAAGTACCTTGCCCCTTGGCGGCATTCTTCAATTTTCGCGCATCGGCGATGGTTTCCTTTTGGATGTTGATGAATATTTCGGGATCATAATACCCTTTTATTGTGTCATCTACATAATGCCTGGGCCATGTACTGGGGATGGGATAGTGAAGAGATGGCTCATAACCTTCTATACCCTCCACAATTGGCGCTTGCCGGAGCTGTTGGGTGATTTCTGCTTTTGTTTCTATATTTTGGTTGATGGCAGGGGATACCAGGTTTCTGACTCGGCCGTATTCCAGCGAGCACACCTCCCTTCGTGACCTGTTATGCCTTACCCTTTCTACCCATGGTAAAGAGGAGGCTTGTATTTCGCCGGTTCGCTTAGCGCTTGTGGGCAGTCGTCTTTTTGGCCAAGGATCTAGGACAAAGGGTTGCAGGTCGACCAGGTAAGGGTGCTCTGATTCCAGCTCATCATCGCTCCCTTGCCATCCGACTCTTTTGCTAGGCTCTTCCACTCGGTTGACCAGGTGATTCATCCATCCGACAGGGTCAGCAAGGGACTGGTATTCTTCTTCAGGAAATTCTTCTTGTTCAGGCTCTTCCGAGCCCGAGTCATCGCCAATGGTTATCACTTGGCATGATTCAGAGCTTTGGTTTTGGCTTTCTTCTTGGTTTTGATTTGAAGGGGCGGTGTTTTCAGCTTGGTTTTGAGTAGGGGTAGCAGCTGCCCCCTGTTCAGTACTAGCATTTTCCTCCGTCTCTGATTCAGCGGGTTCATTCTCTTCACATCCCTGCTCAGTAGACGTGGCCTCCCAGATCTGGTTGACCATTTGCCGCACTATTTCCCCCAACTCCTCGAGAGTAAGATTAGGTTGTCCCGGGATGTCAGGAATATGAATATCAAGGTTTACCATTCTCGGCTGCCGTCCTTGCAGGTCGGCAGGGTCCATTTGTTCAGTAGGATCTAACACGATCTCATAGTCATATGCCATCTCCTCTGTGTTAGTTTGATTTTCTTCTGGGGTTTCGGTCTGTGGCTGTGGCACCTCAGAGGACTCGCCTTTGTCAGAGTCATGATGGCCAACTCGATGACAAGTGGCGTCATCACGAGAGGATTCGCCTTTGAGCAACTTGTTCTTTCCTTTGTTGGTTCCTTTGTTTCTTCTTTGATAGGTTATTATTTCCTTCTCATTTGCTGGCTTCTTTCTTCTTTGGTATACTCTAAGGGCTTTAGGGCTCTTGACCTCTTCCTCATCATCCTCGGTGGGACAATAAGTATCATCATCGCTATTTACCCTTAGGTTTCTCATGAGCTCACTGGTTGTCATGGCCTCAGTTTCAGCGATGGCTTGTTCCAGCTCACGCCGCGCATTTTCATCCCATTCGGGTTGTGGCCGGACAGTCATGCGAGCGTTTCTTCCTTGTTGTCTTCTTTTATTACATGGTTTTAAGGAAGGTTCATAATCATCCGTCCAAGCTACAATTCGGGCGGAACGGTGATCATAATTTTCGGACTCAGAGTCATCAGACCCTGAACCGCTGATGTAACGGCAGTTTCCAGTATCAGAGCCGTCATCATCACTACTGTTATTATCAATGTCGTTTGAGACCTTATATAACCTTTCTATTTGTGCCCGAAAACGGACGGTTTCCCGTGGATGGGTTCTCCTGAGCCTTTCATAACTGGCTCCTGGTTGTTGTAATATCTCAGCGTGCTGAGCTATGAAGTTTAGGAATGCGGGGTCTTCCCGTCTCAAGTGTTCCATGTATGAGAGGATCCTGGTTGCTTGTGAGATATTCAACCCTTCGAATGCTGAGGTTATATCGGCTGGTGGACCAGACCCAGATGCCATCAGGATTGAACTTCCTTGGAGGGTGCTTGGTTGAGGTTCTTCATGGTCAGATTCCACCTCAGGCTCCCTTTCTGTCTCTTCTTCATTGCTATCGGATTCGCTATTTTGGGCGTTTCCATCAGATGTTTTTCCGCAGAAGAAGAATCGTGGAGAACCTCCGCTATCCTCAGAGTCAGAGCACTGGGGAGTTTTGCCTTTGTTAACCTCTTTTAGGACGGTTGCTATCGCTTCTCTTTCAAACTCTTCTGTAAAATCTGGGTCTTTGGGGTGGGTAGCTCGTCGGAAGGCCCTTGGGTCTGTGATCCTCAGTTCCCTGAGCTCAGACACATACCATTCTACCAGGCTGTCATGTTCATTGTATTCTTCTTCCTCAGGGGCTTGCTGAGATGACTCACCCCGAGCAGTATCGACTTGGTTAGAAGTCTCAACTATTTCTATTTGGGTGGGGAATGTCACCTCGGCCCTGGGACCTGATGTATGCCTGGGGCGCCGAATCCTCCTGGATCTGCGGCGTCGAGTGGTTCTTGGTGGGGTTGCTTCTGGGCTCATCTCTCCTTCCTCGCGCCCCGTCTCATCAGCTATTTCTCTTACAGTCCTGGTTATGACTTGCCTTTCATATTCCTGGTACTGTTGAGGGTTTTCAGGGTTCAGCACGCCATGATAGCCAACTGGGTCTGAGATTCTCAAGTTCCTGAGGTATTGGGAGAATTCCTCAACTTGGCCCTCCTCAGTCAGGAAAGTTTGGTTGTTTTGGTTAAGGTGGGCTTGGTTACCCATGTTATTTTCATATTCCGCGAGGTCAGTTTCGGTAACCTCGATATTCTCCCAGAGGTGTGAGTCCCCCGTGTTTGCCAGATGCGCACGCATGATTTCAAAATCTGTGGGGTGGTTTGGGTCTGGGTCTTTCTTGTCCCATCCATTTTGCACCACAATATCCACCGCGGCTTTCTTTATGGCCATATTTTCAACTTGTTGCTCATAGGCATCCGAGTCTGACATATTTTCTATCTCCTCATCAACCCTTAACTCCTGTTGGAACAAGTCAGGCTCTTGAACTCTCAGTTGCATCAAGAAGTCCACATATTCCGCCACAGCATTGAAAGAGATATGCGGTAGCGAATCATTGCCTTCTTCCTCGGCTTCTTTTTCTGATTCCCCGGCATCACTCAGGTATCTGCAGTGCTCTGCGGGTTCATGGGTTTTTTGTTTAGAGATGTTAGGAGGTATTTCTTTGGTCCAGAACCTATTTGCCAGCCATGATGCTAGCAATTGGTCCACATCATCACCATGTATGAGCTCTTGGATCCACCAGGATGGGTTTAAGGCGATTTCTGCCTCCAGGATGGGATGAAGGTTGGTTTGACCGCACCAGTAGGAGAGGTCTCTCCATTGTTCCCTTGCTTTCATATACATTTTTATCCTCCTGTAACTGGCCGGCTGGCATCCCTCCAGCGCCTCATAGAAGGCATCATCATCTTCTTGTGGGTTTTGGTTTGTGACCGCGGAAGAGAGAATAGCCTGTGTAGCCTCCTCTATTTGCGCAATCATTTCTATTTCCTCTTCTCTAGTGAGCTTTTCCTCTTTTTCTCCCGAGTTATCCTCCGGGTGTGCACTTATTGCCGGTGTTGAGATGGCGTTGCAGGAGATTTCACCAAAGTCACCACCTCCTCTTTCTTCATCACTGTCGAAGTTGCTACCAAAATCGTAGCTTTCGTCTTGGCTAGGGGGGTCCGGATCAGACCATTCATATTCCTCGTCAGTGAAACCAGGAATGTCTTGGGCATTTTGGGTATTGGTAGAGGTGGAAGCCTCTTTGTTTACTTGGTTTCTTACGAAACTAGTCACAGCAATGGTTTGTTTCATCAGTTCAGACACATGCTTTGCTAGTATCGCAATGGTTTCTGGTGGAATCCCGGATTCTCCCTTTTTCTTTGGTATGACAAGGTTGAACCCCAGATTCTTTAGGCTTGGGATACCTTCTGCATCTAGACACTCATCATGAATGTCTACAAACACCTTGCGATCTTGGCCATTGATCTTAAAAGGTAGGGTCATTCGGTCTGGCTTCTTTCCTTTGCGGATAAGGGCCTTATCCAATTTCTTTATTTCAAGGATCTCTTTCTTTTTCTTTCCTGATTGGGTCCTAGGTTGAACAGTGACCGTCGACCAGGTATGTTGGGTTGGGACTGAGCTGTATGATGACTCAGTGAAGTTTTGTTCATTTGTTGTTGAGGTTTCAGGAGGTCTGGCATCTGCCTGTGCCGGCTCCTGTTGGTTAGAGGATTCTTCATGTTCTTCCTCATTACCTGAGACATGGTGGCACGCTGCCGTCCAGAACTCCTCTTCTTTCTTTTCTTTTCCTTCGCCTTTCAACTCCTGCCACACTTGTCCGCTAATTTGAGCAGCGACCTTGGGGGAGATGAAATCAGCGAGGGTTGCTTGTGTTGGTTTTTCTTGAACATAGAGATCTTCGATGGTTTCGGGAGAGGTTTTCTTCCAGAACGCCTGTCTAGATCTCACATTACCCGTAGTTATGTCACGGGTCATCGGTTTTGGTTGTGTTTTTGTTGGTTTGAGTCTCTTTGGGACTACTGGTATGATAGGGCTTTTCCATTTGAGTTGAGGTTCGGCCTGCAAGGCTCTCAACTTCTTTTTGGTGTTTCTGTTCAAATATACGCTCCATGTCGTGGGTGGTTTTCCGTCAGTAGTGACCGAGACACGACGAGAGCTGGCACTTGGGGTTCCATTTGAGACTGCATGAGGAGCTGGCTCCTGCCTGGCGTCATCATGGAGAGAGATTGCTCCTTCTTGGATTTTCTGTTCGAGCCAATCCTTAAAGACATAGCAATCCTCTATGTTATGACCCAAAACTCTGTGATACACACAGTAGTTAGGGTGGTTTACTTTGTCTTCTTCCTCGGGCCTTTTGCATTGGGGCAATCGAACCTCGAGAACTTCCATAGCTTGTTTAAACAGCTTTAGAGTTTTCTCTTTTTTGAATGAGTAGGGCTTGCTTTTCAGCTCCCTGAGTGTTGGCCTTTGAGCCCTGGACTGTGGAGTTCCATCCTTCGTCTCGCCATTCTTTCCCCATTGGGTACTACCAGTGCCTTCAGCCTGGTTAGTGACGGCTTTGACTGCCTTTGTTGTTTTGATTTCCAGCTTCTTTCCCTTTTCTTTGTCTTTTTCCTTAGCGGAATGGTACAGCTGGTTCATTTCAGGTTCCACTTCCTCGTATCGAGCAACCATGGCTACCAAATGTTCAAAGGTGGTGACATTGTGTCCCACCATCCACACTTTCATTGGTGCATGGATGCTGTTCAGAAGCATACGCACCGCCTCAGATTCGCTTATGTTCGACTGACATCCTGTGTACATGGTTTCCCACCTTGACACATAGTCAGAGACAGACTCGCCTTGTTTTTGTCTGGCATTGACTAGATTGGTGACAGAGACCCTATGCGGAGTCGTCCTGAACCTTGCGCAAAAGGCATTTGCCATTTCTTTCCAACTTTTGATGCTATCTGCCTCGAGAGAGGCATACCAGTCGAATGCTACCCCAGACAAACTTTGTGAAAATTGCCTTAGTAGCCATTCCTCCCTCCGAGCAGTGTTTCCACAGGAGGTTATAAAGTGTGACAGATGTTGACTTGGGGTGATTTTGTTTCCAACCCCATCAAACACCTTGAATTTCGGCACTATATGTCCCTTCGGGTAATCCAGCTGGTCAAACCTTGCGGGGTAAGGTCGGCCTGTGAAATTGACGGGTAGCTGAGTGCCCCCAATCCCGAGAGATTGCAGTTTCTGATCCATGGCCTTTTGCATTTTCTCCATTATGGCCTCAGGGTCAATGACATGGGTTTCCTTTCTTTCAAGCAACTCTTCTTCAGAGGTTTCACTGGAGCTGCTATCCTTTCCCCGCACTATTTTGGAGTGGGATTTCTTGGTTTTCTTTTTGCTTTTGGATTTTGGTTTAGGAGCCATTTCCTTGGTATCGGTTGAATCAGGTATATCACTGTTTAAGACGACACTATCTAGTCGTACCCCTTTTTTGGTTAGGTGTTTTTGGACTGCGGCGCAAGCCGCGGTTACCCGAGCGTTCTCCACTCGGAGTTGCTCAAGTTGTTTTGTTTTCTCTTCCAACTCCTTGCGAAGCTGGGCCATCTCGTCAGATATTTCCTCGAGGATTTCAATTTCCTCATCAACATCCTCAGATGAACTTCCATGGTCCGGATTTGGATCCTCTTCATCACTTGCGATGTTATCAGTGGTTTGTTGGACAATTTCCTCCACCACCGGGCTGCGGTTCCTGGGCCGGCCTACCCGTTTGGGAGGTTTAGATGCTGAAGCTTTTCCTTTCTGTCCTCGTGTTTCCACGGGGACACTTTCGGAGTGAGGCGGTTCCTGGGAACCTGTTCCGACCATACGGACTTCCGCCGTTTCCTCATTATCATCCTCATCGTCATCAACTGACACATGATATGTCGAGACAGATCCAGCATTCCGCCTCTTCCTCATCACATATTTCTTTTTGGTTTTGCTTTTCATCATCTGACTCGCCACCTGGCCAGCCAGAGAGGTATCTTTTTCTTTTGGCACCCATCGCTTGGTGCCCCCTGTATTTTGCTTGGGAGCGGGGATGGGTTCCGATTGCTTGGGCCTCCAAACCTGTTTCACTTTCCCTTTGGCCTTCATAGAGCGGGCGTTGGGCTGGAGTGATGGAAAGGTAAGCCGGTCAAAGACTGAAGATGGGTGGACCACGATCCTTTTTTCTGACGCACTATAGTCCGCGTCTCCCTCTCGGTTGTCTTCGCGATAAGGAAAGCGAGCCTCTGGTGCGCCGGGAATTTGAGCCTGTCCTTGATGGACGACTTGTTGGGGTTGGCAGGGATCGCAGTGACGATCCTGCGGGACCTTTTGACAATCCTGAAGGCCGCATGAATGGCCTCCACTGCCTTGTGTTTTGGGTGGGTCACTTTCTCTGTCTCAGAGACTGGGGCGTACATGGGGAGTTCCCAGTCTTCTCTGAGGCGCATTACTTCACCTCCCTTTTTGAGCACGTGCAGAGGGGCGAAGGTGTTGCTGAGGGACAGGTCAGTGACAGTGTCGGGTTGTTGGACCAGGTGGAGAGCTTGGGCCCTCGAGATCCTAGTCCTCTTTTCCTTTTTGAGTTTCGGGGCTGTTGCCCCCTTGATGTGAGTGTTTGCCGCCCGACCCTTTTTGGTGTTAAGGGCAGGCTTTCCAGAGACTTTCACCGATGCTTCACCAGTAAGCATCACAGGGGAGATTTGCACGACAGCTTGAATGGGCACATAGAGAGTCCCGGTTGCTGCTGTCTTCCTGTGGCGAAGACGCTCGCCCTTCACAATTTGACTCCAGGTAAACATGATTCCTGCAATGGAGAAACTTAGAGTCAACCATTAGTATTTTCCTTAGACTTAATTCCACTTTTGCATTTAAACTTTGATTATGCCCTGATGAGAGGAGAAAAATGTCCCACCGGGCGTGCCAGAACCTGTCTCGCACTTTTTCAGTCCAACCACGGAAGATCAGATAGTCCTCTATGGGGCGAAGAAAATGCGGATCAGATACCCCTCGAGCATCTTGAGACCCGTCGTTACTGCCCATTCCAAACGAGCGAAGGGCACTAATGCGGTTCTAAGTACCTCGAGAGTTGATTGTTTGTCGTAGGTCCTTTTTTTCCAGTAGGCGCAAGCCCCTACTGTTAATTACCTCCGGACTCAGTTACGAACTGAGCTAAGAGCACCTCTAGATCGGGATAATCAAAGTTTTGATGCAGTAAGTGGATGAAGTCCATTTTAAAAGGATTGTGTCTTGATAGGGAGTTTCGGGGTGAAAAGCACTGCAGAAGGGCAGCTATTTTAACAGAACCATGCAAACATGAATGATGCGATTTAATTCTTTAGTTTCACATTTTAAGACATTTAGGTTGTCTTTACTTTACTGGATCAGGCTTAGTGCCGTCACAGAGATTTTTGAGTTCGACACTAGGAAATTTAGTATCCTAGATCAATCCTCAATCGTTTGGGGATTTAGAGATTTTTGGATTTCGTTCAAGTCTCGAGTACAGATGCACTATGCCTTCTCTTGACAGGGACTTAGGTGATGGCCACTGGTTGACTTTTCTTCTGGTCACCTGGGCATCAGATTTCAGTCTGCTTCTGGTCAAACATACTGTGAACTTGTAGAAACAGGCTGTTAGATTTGAGTCCAACGCTAGAAAATAGGGTATTCTAGGTCAGTTCTCAATCGTTTTGAGGAATTTAGGGATTTTTTGGGATTTTCGTTCAAGTCGCGAGTACAGATGCGCTATGCCTTCTCTTGACAGGAACTTCAGTGATAATTCAGAATTGACTTTTCCTTTTTCTCAATCTGAACATCGGGAGGGTGTCTCCTTCAGGGCGAAACGCGATGCAGTCTTGAAGGGACGAACTTTTGACTTTTTAAGACTTTATGTCACTTTAGACTTTGTGTCTTTCGAGTCACTTTTAGGCTTTGTGCCATTTAGACTTTGTGTCATTTTGACTTTGTGTCATTTTTAGACTTTGTGTCACTTTTAGACTTTGTGTCACTTTTAGATTTTGTGTCATTTAGACTTTGTGTCATTTCGACTTTGTGTCACTTTTAGACTTTGTGTCATTTAGACTTTGTGTCATTTTGACTTTGTGTCACTTTTAGACTTTGTGTCATTTAGACTTTGTGTCATTTTGACTTTGTGTCACTTTTAGACTTTGTGTCATTTAGACTTTGTGTCATTTTTAGACTTTGTGTCATTTAGGCTTTGGACTTTTAATTTTCACTTTAGGATTTTGGACTTTTGAGTTTAAATTTGTACTTTTAAACTTATCTTTGACCTTCTTAGTGATTTCAATTTTGTTTGCAAATTTTAATGCTTGTTGTTCAGAACAAGGAATGTCAGATGTACCTGCTGTCCAGAACATAAAATGTTCAAACGTACTTGCTGTCCAGAACATAATCTGTTCAAACGTACCTGTTGTCCAGAACATAAGATGTTCGAAATGATTTTCTTTTGCTTTATTTTCTTTTCTTTCTTTTTTTTTATTTAACCATACAAATATAAATTTATCATTATCATTATTATTATTATTATATATATTTTTTTTTACTTATGGTTATCCCTTAAACCTATTAATTTTGAAATATTTTGTACTTTGGTGTTTTAGCATGACATAACACATCAAAATATTCCTCATATTTTTCTCGACATTTTGATATTTTATGAGAATTTTTCTGACAATCTAGCTATTTTTAATGCATTTTTGAAGTTCCTGCTTCGCAGAATTTTCTGATTGGTTGTGTCTGATGTCTGTGTTGTGTTCGTCAGGGACTCGTTTCACACTAGACGTCACAGAGGATCAGAGAGGGGTTGAAGGCTGGGATTTGATCGAGCCACTTGGTTCACGCCCGCGTCTGTGCGCTGAACGAAGTGAGGTTGGGTTCAGGATCGACTCGCTGGCTTCACACGTCGCCATCGCCTCTCGGATGCGCCAAGCCTACGCAGGGAACAGACTCATTTCCCTCCCACTCTCTTGGTCATGTTCTTGAAACCTTTCCGTTAGACTGGACGCCTCCATTGAGGCTATTACCAAGGATTCTCGACGGCCGCTTCGATTTCGGACAAGTTGTGGGGCGTCATGGGTATCTCCTGAAGTCGCCTTCATCATCAATTTGAACTATTCGCAACAATTGAGGGCATTCTGGCTTTAAGTTGGTTTTAGTCCGTGGCCATGGTGGGAGCAACCAATTGGTGGAGCACGGTGAGGAATTGCTGTGGTTGAGGCACAGTAGAGCACTTTGAGAAGGTGGTGGAGTTACTAGTGCACTCAATTTCACACTAGACCTCTCGATTCGAGGTACCACACTTTAACTTTCCCTTTGGTCTGGCAAACTCTCAGAAGGCAGTAATTTTTTTATGTAACCTTTTGTATGCATGCTGCTCTCTTCTTTGCACGCGTTACACTAACATGCATAACCAATATTTAGGTGTTAAGCATCTGATTTCATCTCCATTCCCATTTCACTTGCTGACCAAATGTGTTTATATGGCTTAAGACTTTAGATGAGACTATGGCATTTGTCTATTGGGGTGTGAGGAGTGAGACTCAGGTTGTTAATGCTAATTATGGTCAACACTGGCTATTGGCAATCCATGGAACCATCTTATTCATTTTGAACCCTGACTTTTTTTTTTAATTTTCTTTTTACAGAACTTTATCAATTTTTTTATAGCATTTTGGAGTTTAAATGAGCAGTTCCACTTTCATCACATTCACATATAATGCCTGTACTGGTGCCAATTCACTTTTCCTTTCCTCCTTCATGTGGACATGGCTTCACATGCCCATTGTTTTTTTTTTTATTTATTTTAATTTTTTTTTCACACTTTTAGTTCTCAATGGAGCTAACTCAAATGCTAACTCAACAGTTATTGATGCTAAACGGTCTGAACTCAGACTATTGCTGTTTTGACTTAAGGAATACAATTTTACAAACGCTTTTTTTTTTAAAATATGCTAATCATGAGAGAGGTATGACATGCTGGCTATAGAGCAAAGAAACATAGTAATAAAACAAACTTTTAAATTTACTGACTCCACTTCCACCATTTTATTGTTTATTTAAGTGCAAACATATTATATCTTCACTTTTAGATGTGCATAACACTAAAACAGGACTTAATGAGTGACTTCATGATGAACTCATAGTACTCACTATTGAACACATGAGATATGAATCTTATTCTGAGGACATGGATTTTTTTGACTTCAGATTTACTCCTAGATAGAAATGAGAGAGAGGATCATTCTATTACACATTTTTTTATTCTAAGATACTGACATAAAAAGGGACACAAACGTATTATACTATCACTCTCTCTCTCTGGCATGCATGACCCTAAAACTTATCTTAAAGATGCAAAGAAGTTCCCTTCAAATTTACCTTTAATCAAAAGAAAATAACTATTCCATTAAATGCATGTTTCTCCTCTTTATTATATATATGCCTTTTTTTTGAAATGTTAACACAGATTTCCTGAAGAAACAAGACACTTATATGTAATTTTAAAGTGTATTTTGACATTTATACCTTTATGTGGACTTGACTTCTATGTTTTTGACAGAATAATTCCATTTCGACTACAGAGCTAACAATTTTTTATTACAACAAAGACTTGATCTACTGAACCTTTGTTATGAACTGTGTGCATGACAAACTTAACAGAAATATGATGGTAACCATGACATAAGTAATGAGACAAAATTGGAAGCCAGAAACTAGCATGGTGTTCATGGAGGTGGAGTCTAGGTCACACTCTCCATGTATCCAGCAGCTTCTAACCAAACATACTGACAGTAAAGAGCTTAGGACGATGCAAACTACTTCTACATGCATAATTTTTTTAGAGGCACAACTGATATTCATGAGTGTGGAATCTATGTCACACTCCTCACTAGCATCAGTGTGAACTCCAAAGAACAAAGCCAGAAAATGAAAGTAGAGAAAGAAAGATCAAGAACAACACAACAAATGCATTTAACATTATTTTATTCATGATTTTGGAGGCCATTACAGGAGGTTACATTTATTACCTTGCAAAAAAAACAATTTGATTTTCTAAATCGACAGAGTTTCAACTAGTTAATTGGCCTCCTCTTCTTCTTCAAGAGGAGCTTCTTTTATAGGGGATTTCCAGGGTTTGCTTTTCTCATCAGTTTGGCACGTGGCAACATCTCAGACCTTTGGAGCTTGATGGATGGTGGAGATGCACAAATGGCAAACCGACTTCCTTCTTGTTTTCTTTCTTCACTTGGTAACTTTTACTATTTGTCTACTTTCCAATCATCCTTTGACACTTGGCATTGGTCAGTCATCCATGAGGCAACAGCACAGTGTTTTACTTCCTTTTACTCATTTTCCTGACAGGTGGGTCCCTATGTCTAGATGATGGGTAAGGTTCAACTTCACTACTCTCTATGCCTTGGGGAGGAGGCAGTGATTTGGCGCCAAGATGGGAGTATACAGGTGGCATTCATCCTTGCCTTCATAGGCAGTGAGTGGTTGGGATGTTCTTGTGGAGGGGATCAAATTCTGAACCCCTAATTGTAGCTAGGTACCATGTTTCTTTTCTTTCTCCATTTGCTTTTATTTGTGTTTCTTATAAGTTTTGGACTGGAACTATCCCTAGCCTTCATGCAATTCCACTAATCTTTTTTAACTCGCATACATTTGGTCCCAATTTTGAGGGGTAAAAGTGGAATTGATGTTTCATTTACCTGTGATCTACTAGCTGGTTTCATTTGGTGAATCAATTTTGGTGTTTGCTGTTTCATTTCCAGTAAGAGGGGTTCTCTTTTTGTCAGAACTAGAGGTGTTGTCGATTTTTTATTGGTTGAGAGGGTTGATTGGTTCAATACACATGGGAGGCATTTCTGATCAGATCATGGATTTAGGCCATAATTTCCTTCAATTGTTTGTTAATTTTCTTCCTGGTGTTGGGGAAATGTTAAGGTGCCTTCATATTTTAAACCATTTCTTTAATTTGAATTAATTTTGCCTAACTACAAACTTGTCAGACTGTGTAGCATGCTGGGAGGGCAAAGTTGAGATAACACATTTACTTCTTTTTTTTTTTACATATTACATTCCTTTGTCCCTTATGCAGATTACTGATTTGCCCCTAGGGCCCACCATGAAGGTACCAATGATTTGCGTTTTCAGATTTTCTCTTCCTTTTGTGGCATCTGATCCCATCCAATGTTCAGAGGAAGACATCTTGATTCCATCATCTGTCCATCCATCAGATGCTGTATGGTGAGATGTACGTTTGTCTCAAAGGGTATGCTTCAACTAGTTTCTTTTTTCATTTCATGCTTTTGTCATCTCCTAATCAGTGCCTTGTACTATGGGGGACAAAGGTGCTGCATGTTTTACTCATCCAACGGCTATGATCAAAGAAAGTGTATTCATTCCTCTCTGTGTTGCTCACGCGCAGAGAATCTGCACAGTACTAGCCCTCCTTTTTCAGGTGGTAGGCTGTTGTTACTCCCTCCATTTCCCATTTTCCACCGTTCCCTTGCTTCATTTTCATACTGGACCTCTCCAGTCAAGAGATTTTCACCTTTCGTGTCAGTTTGTGCATGCATCTCTCCTCCTTCAAAGTTTCTGTACTCTATTTGCAGTCCCTGTGATGGTTTCTCTCCTCTTACAACATAACCAACACCACTCAATGTGAGTTCCGCTATGTTTATCAGTTCCGTCAATCGAGACCCTCAGTAATCTCCTCTTGTTCCTTGCAATTAACCTTAATTATCATACAATTCCTCCATTACAAAGCTACTGCAACGCTTCGTGTGCTTCAATCGGCAATTTCGCTGAGTAATTTTGCATCTTCATTTTTCCCAATTTCTATATTACGCTCGTCATTCGTCCAATTCACTGTCTGACACCTTCCGTGTTTAATGTCAATAGAGTCACGATGGAGCCCTCTATGCGACGGCGCGCTCCTTTGGGGTCGCGGTTGCGTGTAGCGCCGGCGAAAGGCGGGACTTCAGTTGGCCATGGCGCTTCTCCCTCAGGTCTGTACCATCCCCTACTCTTTTCTTTCTCTTTAACAGAAAGGACTGGGCCCACGATGACGGATCAACGAACAGACGACACCTGTCCCACTTTCTTCTTTTTTTCTTCTCTCTTTTTTTTTATTTTTACCGAACGGGTTTAGGGCTATTGGGTTTGATTTGGTTTGGATCCGATTTGATAAGGTGAATTTATGTGATTTAGGCTCCCTTGTTTAATGCCGGCCCAAATATATGGTTCCATCTCTTTTTTGTATTTTTCGCTAGGCCCAATTGGATTTCAGGGTTGGACTGGGCTTGGGCCGAAACAAATTTGATATTTCGTTATGGGTCAGTCTCGTATCCTGTCTTAGTTACGACGCTCCGTTATAGTCGTATCCAGTGAATTATGTGCCAGGACCAATTAGCAATGTTTTATAAATATTTATAAAATTCCATTTCTTTTTTACAGCATTTTTTAGAGGTAAACAGTATGAGATCTAACAAGTCATTTGCCCTTGTCCCTTTGTTGGGAAAATGCGCTTTGGTCATCTTTCCTATCAAACAAGATTCGCAAGTGTCAATTGGCTCGAAAGTGAATTGATCCAAGAGACCAACAATTTGTAGTCTCTTGATGTGTTTCTCGTTGATGTGACCTAAGCGGCAATGCCATATAAAAATTGCATTCTCATGTGAAATCTTACGTTTTCTATTGTCATTCTCAACTCTCAAGATAAGTTCGTTAGAATCAAGCACATAAAGACCATTCAATAAATGCGCGTCACAAAAACGAACTTCATTACGAAACAAAGTTAAACACTTGTTCTTTATTACAACATCAAAATCATCCATGTCCAAACAAGAGATAGAGACAATGTTTCAAGTGATAGAGGGAACTAAAAACACATTCTTTAGTTCCAATACAAAATCGGAAGGTAAAGTTAAATCCACGCTCCCAATAGCCATAGCGGAGACGCACGTGCCATTACCGACACAGAGTTGAACTTCACCTTTGTCGAGCCGCCTCCTATTCTTTAGGACCTGCACATTTCGACAAATATGAGCACACGAACCAGAATCGAATACCTAGTCGGTGTTAGAGGTAGCGAGAAGGGTTTCGATGACAAATATACCTGAAGAAGAAGGTTGGACGGTTCCCGCCTTCTTGTCAGCGAGGTACTTGGGGCAGTTCCTCCTCCAATGACCCTTGTTGCTACAATAGTACCAAATGGTTTCGGGAGTATCCATGTTCTTCTTTTTCTTGGAACCCATGGGAGCACCCTTGGCCGGACCTTGGGGCGTCACTGGGTCTTTGCCTTTCTTGGACTTACGGCCTCGCTTCTTGATTTTCTTGCTTTTGTCACTCACGGCAAGAACGTCCTTTGGGCCATTCTCTTTCTTGAGACTCTCATCCGTTTCAACGAGCATGTTTTGGAGAGCATCCATGCTCTTCTCCATGCCATTCATCCGGTAGTTCACAACAAAATCGGTGAAGCTTGGAGGGAGGGAGTTGAGATGAAGTCTTGTATCGCACCCGACGGGAAGGGCGTATCAAACTTTTCAAGCTGCCGAAACAACCCCGCCATCTTCATGACGTGTGGCCTGACTTCATGACCCTCAGCCAGGCGAGAGTTGGCGACAACCATGATGAGACGGGCCCTTTCGGTGCGGGCCTTGGTTTGGAACATGTTCTTGAGACGAATGATCATCTCAAACACTCCATAGCCACTATCGATAAACTTCTTTTGGAGTTTCGATTCCATGACCGCAACCATCAAGACCGATATCTCCATATTGTCATTGACGTGCTTGTCATACTCCTCTTGCTTATCCTTTGGAGCATTGGCTGCGGGAGCCGAAGGAATTAGAGTGGTTAGGAGATACTCCTTTTTCTCAAACCTAAGGGCAAGCCTAAGGTTGCGGTGCCAATCCAAAAAATTAGAACCGTTGAAAGCGAGTTTCTATTTCTCAAGAAGAGACCGAATCGTTAAAGAAGAGGAAGACATCTACAACAATTATCAAATTTAAGGTCAATTAGTTTTATGTTTTGGTTTTAGTTTTAATAAAGTAAAATTTTCACTACACTATTTTCAGTCCCCTAGTATAGTGAGTTCCAAGACTCCTATTTTCGTCAAAATGGACCTGCTATGGCACGTCTTCCAAAATGACTAGATAAGGTAGGTTCTCCAATCAATCATCTTACCATGACTCTTAGTTCGCATTAGCGACTTCGCCCCCGATGTCCAAACTCTAGTTAGGTCCATCGATAAGTAACTTCTCTCCATTTGCTCCATGCAAATCTTGGTTATTTGCACCCCGACTACCGAATTGACAACCATGACGTCCGCTTGGGTAGACCGTGCCATGTGAGGACAATTGGCGTGAAGGGGATAGAGAGAAAGAGGGCGATTAGACTTAATCGTGTTTAGTTGGGACAAACAATTATGTGACACTTGTTTGGTGATCATGTAAGAATACACCCATACCTAGCCTATGACTCATAGCAATCTCAAAATAAGCATCTCATCCATTGTTGTGGGTTTGTATGGCTCCTACTTGCATTAGTTTCACCACATCATCCATAAAGCAAAACTAATCTAATTTTTGTCCCTCCCACTAAATTCTATAAGGATTTAAATCCTATATAAAATAAAGGAACAAAATACATGTGAAATTTCCTAATCCCTTCCTAACCTTAGGGGCATGCAAGCCACACAAGTTACATAAAAAATTAATCAAAATTAATTAATCATGGCATCAAAGGCCTTACATACAAACAATCACATGCATTCACAATTATAAACTACAAGGCATTGGTAATCATTAGCCATACTAAATCCACATTCTCCTCCTACAAAACAAAGTTAGCACAAGTACAAATACTAGTGTAATTTATTTACAATTAATGACTTTCGAGCATCTTTGCATATTATTTCTCATTCTCAATTTCCGTGTATAAATGCTCAAATTTAAACAACAAAACTTGTTTAAATTCATTTTGAAAAACTTTTCAACATCCCATAACTGAAAGGAGATCAAACAAGGAGTATTCTAATTACTTTTTCAACTAGTTTGAATAATTAGAAAGTAATACTTTAACAAAAAAAGTATGTAACGGAATCTGACAAAATCCATAGTTTCCGTTCTCTAAAAAAATGTGAAATAAATTACTTAAGCTCCTTATCATGATTGTGACTACCAGTAAAAATTTCAAGAAGAGATCTTAAACCATCATGGAGAATAAAAAAAGACAATTCTGCAACAAGTGCACGAAACACTGTTATGAGATTTTCTGTTTTTCCTCTCAACCTTTCGGTCTGTTAGACCACCTTCTATCCAGTTTTTATATATACAATATACATAGAAAACTAGTTTAGACTATAGGCTAACTATCCATGAAAAAAAACCATCAAATTCAGTTCAAGAAAATCAAGTTACATGCTTAACAATCGACAAAACATGTACTGAAACAGACTGTTGACCTAAATGTTTTGACTTGGTTGAAGGTCCAAACTTCCATGAAAAATTATGAAATTAATTTTCTTGGAATCCAAACTTGAAAAGGAACAACTCTATTCAAAGAAATTTTCAGAAAGAGTTCTCAGTTGGTACAGTTTATTAGAACAATCGATTTGCTCAATAAACCAGATCTGACGAGATCTTTTTTTTTCATACTTGAAAACCCACGAATTATTCTGAACCATGCAACATTCTATACATTTCCAGAAAGATTTTCAAGTCCTCTTTAATTCTAGCCATAGAATACTAGTAGTTATATTCAAAATATAAATCTTTCAAACCATTCAAACAGAACAGTGCAAGCAGAAACTGGTTCTGCGTACCATTACCGCTTTTTTTTTTACAGTAAATCCATACAATTTGAGAAAAACATGAATCCAATACCAAAAGAATTACAATCCACAAATCTACAACTTTCATGTAGATGGTAAAATTTTTTAGAGAACATATCATAGCGTAAAACTCGTAACAACACAGAAATTGCTATTTCCAGACAGCAAACAAAAGCATCATCTCTACAAATCCATTAATTAGCCAATATCTTTTAATTAAGTGTCAAAATCAATTTAAGCACGACCTAATACTCTGATACCACTGTTAGGAAGTGTATAATTTTTATTTTTATAGCTAATTACTACTAATTAACCATTAATAACAAGCACACAAAAGATCTAGTGCAAGAAAATGCCATTCAACACAAGAGTAAGGGTTTAGCCGTTTTAACACTCAAAAGCCTCGTCATCGCGGAACAGATAGCGGATTCCTGAGTCATATGACCAGTTAGGCTTGAAAGGAGGCACATTCTGAACAGATGAGCTACCTTCATCCCTAGGGCGCTTGGAGTTCTTCGGATTTATGACACCGGCCATCAGAAGAAGAGGGCACAAATTGGAAGGAAGGAAAGAGTACAGAGTACGTGCGCATGATACCTTATATATGTGTGAATTAGGGTACCAGGAAGCGTATGTCTTTTCAAATCTACCAATAAAGGTAAGAAAATCAGAAGGCGTGGCGGTTTGCAATCGCTTCGCGATTCAGGGGTTTTAATGAACCAAACAATGATATTGAGAAGGCACCAAAAAACTACCAAACATGACATCCATATCCATAAACCAACTAAAGACAGGTCCAAGAGACCATACAAACCCAAGAAGGATCCAAAATACCACATGGCTAAAAAGGCCCAACCACAACATCAAGAAACAATCAACTAAAACCAAGCCCAAGACTAAGTCCAACCTAAAACTTCAGAACTACCAAAGATAACAAAGGAAGATACAAGGAGCCATAAGTCACATAAACCCAATCACCGCTCACCCAAAGAAAGTGAAACAAGGGAGTGCCAATACAATCTCGATCTGAGTCCCGCCCACGTCATCGTCAGATACTGACCCCACATCTATGGACTCAGCCAACACTGTATCCGGGTGTCTCGCACTTTTTCAATCCAACCACGGAAGATCAGATAGTCCTCTATGGGGCGAAGAAAATGCGGATCAGATACCCCTCGAGCATCTTGAGACCCGTCGTTATTACCCATTCCAAACGAGTGAAGGGCACTAATGCGGTTCCAAGTACCTCGAGAGTTGATTGTATGTCGTAGGTCCTTTTTTTCCAGTAGGCGCAAGCCCCTACTGTTAATTACCTCCGGACTCAGTTACGAACTGAGCCAAGAGCACCTCTAGATCGGGATAATCAAAATTTAGATGTCGTAAGTGGATGAAGTCCATTTTAATAAAAGGATTGTATTTTGGTAAAGAATTTCAGGGTGAAAACTAAACAGAAGGGCAGTCATTTGAACAGTGCTATGCAAACATGAATGATGCAATTTAATTCTTTAATTTCATATTTTAAGACATTTAAGTTATTTTTACTTTGCTAGTTCAGGCTTAGTGCCTTTACAGAGATTTCGAGTTTGGTGTCCTAGATCAATCCTCGATCGTTTGGGGATTTAGAGATTTTGGGATTTCGTTCAAGTCTCGGGTACAGATGCGCTATGCCTTCTCTTGACAGGAACTTGGGTGATGGCCGCTGGTTGACTTTTCTTCTGGTCACCTGGGCATCAAATTTCAATCTGTTTCTGGTCAAACCTGCTGTGAACTTGTAGAAACAGGCTGTTAGATTTGAGTCCAACACTAGAAAATAGGGTATTCTAGGTCAGTTCTCAATCGTTTGGGATATTTAGGGATTTTCGTTCGAGTTGCGAGTGCAGATGCGCTATGCCTTCTCTTAACAGGAACTTGGGTGATGGCCGCTGGTCGACTTTTCTTCTGGTCACCTAGGCATCAAATTTCAATCTGCTTCTGGTCAAACCTGCTGTGAACTTGTAGAAACAGGCTGTTAGATTTGAGTCCAACACTAGAAAATAGGGTATTCTAGGTCAGTTCTCAATCGTTTGGGATATTTAGGGATTTTCGTTCGAGTTGCGAGTACAGATGCGCTATGCCTTCTCTTAACAGGAACTTTAGTGATAATTCAGAATTGATTTTTCCTTTTTCTCAATCTGAACATCAGGAGGGTGTCTCCTTCAAGACGAAACGCGATGCAGTCTTGAAGGGACGAACTTTTGACTCTTAAGACTTTATGTCACTTTTGAGTTTGTGTCTCTTGGGTTACTTTTAGACTTTGTGTCATTTTGACTTTGTGTCACTTTTAGATTTTGCATCATTTTGACTTTGTGTCACTGTCATTCTGACTTTGCGTCAGCTTCAGGTTTGAACCTTTTAATTTGCACTTTAGGATTTCGGACTTTTGAGTTCGACTTTTAAGTCTTGCACTTTTATGCTAGCACTTTTGGATTCTGATTTTTGAGTTTGACTTCTGGTTTTTGACATTTGCGGACTTGGTATAAAGTTTGAACTTTTGCATTTTGGCATTAGGGACCTTGAGTCGGACTTTTGAGTTGCAACTTTTGAGTTTTAGATTTTCAATCTTCAGTTGGACTTTTGAGTTCGGACTTTTAAATTTGCATTTCTAAACTTCTATTGGATGCCTTTTTGTTATTTCAATTTTATTCGCAAATCTAAATGCTTGACTGTACTTGTTGTTCAGAACATGAAATGTCAAATGTACCTGCTGGTCTAGAATATAAAAAGTTCAAATATACCTGCTGTCCAGAACATAGAATGTTCAAAAGTACCTGCTGTCCAAAACATAACATATTCAAAATGATTTTTGTTCGATTTCTTTGAGGGACTTAATTTTTATTATTTTCTATTATTGCCATCCTTTTAGTCTTTAATTTTAAAATATTTTGTGC
Organism: Rhynchospora pubera; assembly: GCA_028095005.1. Classification (NCBI taxonomy): domain Eukaryota; kingdom Viridiplantae; phylum Streptophyta; class Magnoliopsida; order Poales; family Cyperaceae; genus Rhynchospora; species Rhynchospora pubera. The sequence continues at coordinate 142,156,759 of CM051460.1, forward strand.
TTCAATGTTTTGGTATGACGTGATACCTCAAAATATTCCTCGCATTTTTCTTGACATTTTGACATTTTATGGGAATTTTTCTGATAATCCAGCTATTTTTAATGCATTTTTGAAGTTTTCTGCTTCGCAGAATTTTCTGATTGGCTAGGTTTGCTGTCTTGTTGTTTGCTTGTCAGGGACCCGTTGTGTGCAGGGTGCCATAGAAGATCATGAGGGGCTGGGTCTGGGATTGATTTAGCCACTTGGTCCATGCTTGAGACCGTACGCCGGGCTCATTTCTCTTCCCTCTTCTTAAACTTCTCACTTCTCTCCCATGCTATTCCCGATTTTGTTGACCTCCGCAACGGTCGTCGTTGACTCCGGCTCTCCGACCACCATTTCGATCAGAATCAGACTCCATGGGATCACCTCTTCCTCCTCTCTTCAGTTCTGCTGTCAATTTTGTCGCCATCCTCTTACTGAGAGCGTACTTGAAACTCCTTGAACCCATCACCTTTTGTAGCGAAATAGTTGTGGCGAAGGACAGCGCCACTCCCTCCTTTCGCCAAATTGGCTCTTGGTGACTCATCCAGGCATCATCCCAAGCTTGTCAGAGGCTTCAATAGGTGAATTCCTCCACTAATTTCCAGTAGTTTAGTGTAATTTCGTATTTTTCATCTGTTGGCTTCTTATCTTTGCTCCTCTCACATTTTCCTTTCCAGTGCCTTCACCTCGCCGTGTTTGGTGTCATCAGAGTTGTGGGGTCATCGCCTATTCACTGGTGAGGTTGGTTGGAGTTGAGGCAACGTGAATCAACGGCATAGTCTCCTCCCACGCCGGTGTACGAAACCGTGTCAGACGGTACTATTCCATCCCTCCTTCCTTTTCTCTCAAGCGGAGACTGTGGGACCCATTGTTTCGGCCAATCAGAAAATGCCATTCGACATTTTAACCCCAGCTCAAGATCCAACCGTTGGTTTTGGATAATATCGCTAGAATTTATCATAGCCGTTAGATCAATGCAGATTTTGATAGTAATTGTTGTTGGGTCAAAATGCAATTCGGATGGACTTTTAATCCTGGCCCAAGATAAGTTTAATATTATCTTAGAGGCCAATCCGAAATTATCTCCATTTATGTTTGGTCTGGTGGGGTTTATCTCCATTTGTCTCACGAACGGTCCTGTCCATTTGTCCGGATTTTAGGGATAATTAAGCTGCTTTAGTCTTAGAAAAATTGTTTGGTGCCCTTCTATAAGTCAATCTAACATGAAATTTTGCATGGCCCCTCACAAAAATATGAAGGATTTAACTGCTACAAATTTTCTATTTTTAGGACTCTGGTAATTAATTATAAGGATATCACAGGCGCATAACGGCATTCCTCGAAATTAATTAATTTACCGCCCATTTTTTAAGAATTTTTGTATTTTCGTTTCATGCATTATGACCAATTATCAGGACTATTTTTTGGGTCGTTGGTCACGTGGATGGGATTTTGATCATATGGTTTTAAATTTTTGGTGATGATATAAGGGATTGTTCAGAGTTTTACGCAACAGAATTTAGAGGCAAACACCGGGGAAGAAACAAAATTCATCATAACTACAGAGGATGAAACTGTAGTCGGAGGAGAACCAGTGAGGAGGGCCTCCCACTCCGCACAATCCAACAACATCTCGTCGATCGATGCCGGTACCATATCAAGCTCAGGTGAGAAGAGGTCTCGGAAAAGTTGGACCATGTGATCATCCATGGAGCCGCCAGAAACTGAGTCCTCTGTCAAAAGAGAAGAAATAGGAATATTAAAAGGAGATATAGAAAACAAAATGACAGCAAGATAAGTCGCCAACAGATACCCGGTAAGACGGAAAGCAAAGGCGGAGCGTTATCCTGAACCTCTAGCTCCACATCAATAATAGAACCCATGAGCAGCTCGTCTACACTGATGAAACTCCGAACAGACAGCTAATACATGTGGCAAAGATCCCCCAGTCCAAGAGCCCATAACTCTATGCCAAAAGCCATCATAGTATAAGGGAGTCGACCTGAATAAAAAAACATGTGAGGTAAAAAACTAAGGGAAAACCAAATGAATACCGTGAGAAACAAGTGATACCTAAGCAGTGAAGCACTGGGGGGACAATCGGGGGCGGGGTACTCTCACAAGACGGCACGGTAACAGCAACAATCGCCATGGAATCATCCGGAGTCGGAAAGTTACTATCCTGGATAAATGGAGCGGGAGAAATCAGGTGTAACATTATTAAAATTTAGACTTTAAATTTATATATATTTTAGTTCGGAAACTATTTATTAGAATTTTCTGTCATAGAACGTTTAAATTAAATTTTCGATTTCGTTTTGAATTAACCAAAATCCGACCCAAACGAAGCCATCTAGTGCAAACCTTTAGGGCCGAGCCCAACAATAAAGGCATGCGCCTCTTTTGCTGCCTTCATCTGCAAGGAGGTTCTTTCCTCAAACATTATTGTTTAACTCTCAAGCCACAATCAATTGCCATAGTGTCCTTCCATAGTTGATGAAATCTGTCGTCAAATATTTCTTTGTTTAAAATTCTTCTTCCTAAAGAAATATAATAATGCCCTTCATTTCGATTCTGATTAGCTAATAATATTCAATTCATTTGATATCTAGATTTTCTTTTGGGTAACCTCAAGTGTGTACGTGTATGCTTTGTGGATGGTTTGAGTGATACAAGAAAAGATCATAGTCGGCCACACAACAGCAAGAGGCTGTGCCTCTATTGAATTTATTTACTCTCCAAGTTTGCATTATTTCCTTAATCCCTTTTGGCTTCGCCTCCAAGTAAAAATCCATCCTGTAAATATTCTTACCTTAAGTGAATTTCTTGTCCCCCAAATTTTGCTGTTCTGTCTCCCAGAAGATCACGTTGATGGATACATGCATTAATTTCAATGGATACAAAAAGTCATACGTGAGTTAATATATATGAATATGAATATAAGAGGGACCAAGCTACACATCTTGCAAAAACACCTCAGGAGGCATAGCGCCTCTTCCAACCAAACGCCTCTAGTCGGCCTCACTTGGGCTGCTTGACACCACCACCGTCGGAACCCTCCTCTGCCCAATTTATCACCCGATCTTTCTTTCAGATGATAATCAGATCCAAACCCGACATCAACCTCCCTACCCGACTTCCTCTTGTACCTGAATGCACTATTCTCCTCCTCTTTTCTGGTGCATGATGATCGGTGACTGACGACTAGGCGAGGCGACAAGGCTAGGCATGTAGCAATCGGACTATCGCTCTATCTGAATTTATTTGCAAGTTCTTCCTTAAGGTGCGGATAATATTTTGAACCTGACAAGTTTTCTGAAACTGATATTCGATTTTATACGTTACTTTTCAATAACAAAAGGATTATACTTTAACAAAAAAAAAAACTATTTGGCCTTGAACTATTACGTGTACAAGTTATTTATTAGTTAACCTTCTTGAACGTCACCAAATATATATTCTTTCATAAAACCTATTATGTTAAACTAATTTGGGGTTATTCCGACATACGTATAGCTTCGTATAAAATTTGAGAATACAAGAAGCTTCTGGTTATGTACTTTATATAAGGAAGAAGAATTTATACCGGCTTTCTTCGTTAAACTGATTTTACCGCACGTGAGATTTATCAAAATCAAATCGGTTAGTGAATATGAGCATTCTGAAAGCTTTCTAAACTCGGTAATTTGATAGACTGAATTTTCTGACAACTCAAATAAATGCATGCGCATGTACACAATGGACCATGCATATATATATATATATATGGTTATTTTTGAAACGTCCTGTATAATTCCGATATAAGGAAATATTTTTATATACATGTACTGGGTTTTGTCAAAGCTTATTTAATTACGGGTTTCTGGACTGGATATCTAGAAACTAGACTTAATAAAATATTTTGAGAATAGGCCATATGAATATATACACATGTATATTTATACTTCTGATTTCGGAACTTATAGCTGAAACGTTTATAAAGTATAACAGACATCTGGTTTTAGAAAATGTCATCTTCAATGAAAGAATGAATCTGAATTATATTTGAACTTTAGTTTTATATATATATAAACGTTTAATTTAATAGAGAGTTACACATTCAGACTCAAAGATTTTCTATTACCTTCTTTAACTTGTATATCAAATGCATATTTTATGATATTACCCAGATGCTAGTAAATTCGTTTATAAAGCTTCCAATATCTATCTTCTTAGATATATTCATAGATGCACATATATCCTTTTGTAACCTGTTATAGAATATGAACGTTGGTAATGATTTTATTTATTAAATGCTAATTTCGAAAGGTCTCAGAAGCCAATTAATGGCCGATATGGTTTTAGAAAACTTGTCAATGTCTATCATATATTTATAAGCATGCTAACCGAGAACATGATTATGATTTCTTTATATTAATATGTACATATTCGCATTAATTAAAAATGTCATTTAATCTGTTGCAAAGTAACCTTTATAATACATATTTATGTTTTTCTGGTCGAGTCATTCAGACGTAAACATTTTCATTCTAGCATCTTCTATTTTAGTAAGCCATATACATGTATGAATTATGTTACCTTATTTCCACCGTGACACTTTCTGTAATTAGAATTTCAGTGCACTTTATTTTTGTTTTGGCATCACTATACATACATCAAATACACATGAATGATAAAGAGAACTAAGTCCCAGGTACCTTGAGAAACCCACCCAGGAACTTGACATGTACATGCTAGTTACCCTCCACATGCGGCCTGCTCATGACACGATGGAGATGAAACAGGGGTGCTGGCCATGCGTCTCATTGTGCAGGACAACAAAAAAAAAATTATAAAAGTGAAATGATAAATATAGTTGATATGAGTTATTAAAAGTTATGCATTCTTAAGCCCTTTCAATTAAATAAACGCTTTGTTCATCTTAATTGTTTTATTTTAAATAGTAGTTATATATATATATATATATATTTATATATCTTTGTAGTACCGCACTGAAAGTTGTCAGGGCTCTCATCTGTGTTGTTATTTTATTTTAGATTCAGGTATCGAGGAACATGGCAAAGCACATCCGCAAACTGAGGGAGACAAGATGATAGAAGCGGGTCATTAATTTGCCACAATCTGTATATTCATTTAAGCTTATTTGAATTTGAACATTTGACTTAGCATGGTGGCATTCCATTATAAATCCACCATGTTGGGCATGTTTTCTCTTTGTAAAACATTAATTAATTATTAATTAATTTGTGGCAAAATGTTATTTTTATTATTGATAGTGTATGTGATGCTTGTACGCCTTGCGTTTATACGCGGCGGGTTGTCACCCCCGTCTCGGGGTGTGACAACTTTAGTTGGTATCAGAGACAGCACATACAATATCAATATTTGACCAGATAACTAAGAGTGCTCAAGTCTAGCTCGTTCTTTGAATTAGCTTTCGGTTTAGGATAAAAACATAATTAGATCAGAGTTGCGCAACAGAAGCGTGATAGAGTCGTTATAGTTGACAGAGATATATTATTTTTATTATTAGTACTTTATTGTTTATTTTATTATATTCGATAAATTTACATATCTTCGAATTTTGAGGACAAAATTCTTAAAAGGGTGAGGGAGTGTAGCATTCTATTAATTTTGTATACTTATACTTTAGCAATATTACTTGTTTGAAATCACTTATTGATACTATTATTTACTTTTCGAATTTCGAGGACGAAATTCTTTTTAAGAGGGAGAGAGTGTAACATTATGAAAATTTAGACTTTAAATTTATATATATTTTAGTTCGGAAACTATTTATTAGAATTTTCTGTCATAGAACGTTTAAATTAAATTTTCGATTTCGTTTTGAATTAACCAAAATCCGACCCAAACGAAGCCATCTAGTGCAAACCTTTAGGGCCGAGCCCAACAATAAAGGCCTGCGTCTCTTTTGCTGCCTTCATCTGCAAGGAGGTTCTTTCCTCAAACATTATTGTTTAACTCTCAAGCCACAATCAATTGCCATAGTGTCCTTCCATAGTTGATGAAATCTGTCGTCAAATATTTCTTTGTCTAAAATTCTTCTTCCTAAAGAAATATAATAATGCCCTTCATTTCGATTCTGATTAGCTAATATTATTCAATTCATTTGATATCTAGATTTTCTTTTGGGTAACCTCAAGTGTGTACGTGTATGCTTTGTGGATGGTTTGAGTGATACAAGAAAAGATCATAGTCGGCCACACAACAGCAAGAGGCTGTGCCTCTATTGAATTTATTTACTCTCCAAGTTTGCATTATTTCCTTAATCCCTTTTGGCTTCGCCTCCAAGTAAAAATCCATCCTGTAAATATTCTTACCTTAAGTGAATTTCTTGTCCCCCAAATTTTGCTGTTCTGTCTCCCAGAAGATCACGTTGATGGATACATGCATTAATTTCAGTGGATACAAAAAGTCATACGTGAGTTAATATATATGAATATGAATATAAGAGGGACCAAGCTACACATCTTGCAAAAACACCTCAGGAGGCATAGCACCTCTTCCAACCAAACGCCTCCAGTCGGCCTCACTTGGTCTGCTGGACACCACCACCGTCGGAACCCTCCTCTGCCCAATTTATCACCCGATCTTTCTTTCAGATGATAATCAGATCCAAACCCGACATCAACCTCCCTACCCGACTTCCTCTTGTACCTGAATGCACTATTCTCCTCCTCTTTTCTGGTGCATGATGATCGTTGACTGACGACTAGGCGAGGCGACAAGGCTAGGCATGTAGCAATCGGACTATCGCTCTATCTGAATTTATTTGCAAGTTCTTCCTTAAGGTGCGGATAATATTTTTAACCTGACTAGTTTTCTGAAACTGATATTTGATTTTATACGTCGCTTTTCAATAACAAAAGGATTATACTTTAACAAAAAAAAAACTATTTGGCCTTGAACTATTACGTGTACAAGTTATTTATTAGTCAACCTTCTTGAACGTCACCAAATATATATTCTTTCATAAAACCTATTATGTTAAACTAATTTGGGGTTATTCCCACATACGTATAGCTTCGTATAAAATTTGAGAATACAAGTAGCTTCTGGTTATGTACTTTATATAAGGAAGAAGAATTTATACCGGCTTTCTTCGTTAAACTGATTTTACCGCACGTGAGATTTATCAAAATCAGATCGGTTAGTGAATATGAGCATTCTGAAAGCTTTCTAAACTCGGTAATTTGATAGACTGAATTTTCTGACAACTCAAATAAATTCATGCGCATGTACACAATGGACCATGCATATATATATATGGTTATTTTTGAAACGTCCTGTATAATTCCGATATAAGGAAATATTTTTATATACATGTACTGGGTTTTGTCAAAGCTTATTTAATTACGGGTTTCTGGACTGGATATCTAGAAACTAGACTTAATAAAATATTTTGAGAATAGGCCATATGAATATATACACATGTATATTTATACTTCTGATTTCGGAACTTATAGCTGAAACGTTTATAAAGTATAACAGACATCTGGTTTTAGAAAATGTCATCTTCAATGAAAGAATGAATCTGAATTATATTTGAACTTTAGTTTTATATATATATAAACGTTTAATTTAATAGAGAGTTATACATTCAGACTCAAAGATTTTCTATTACCTTCTTTAACTTGTATATCAAATGCATATTTTATGATATTACCCAGATGCTAGTAAATTCGTTTATAAAGCTTCCAATATCTATCTTCTTAGATATATTCATAGATGCACATATATCCTTTTGTAACCTGTTATAGAATATGAACGTTGGTAATGATTTTATTTATTAAATGCTAATTTCGAAAGGTCTCAGAAGCCAATTAATGGCCGATATGGTTTTAGAAAACTTGTCAATGTCTATCATATATTTATAAGCATGCTAACCGAGAACATGATTATGATTTCTTTATATTAATATGTACATATTCGCATTAATTAAAAATGTCATTTAATCTGTTGCAAAGTAACATTTATAATACATATTTATGTTTTTCTGGTCGAGTCATTTAGACGTAAACATTTTCATTCTAGCATCTTCTATTTTAGTAAGCCATATACATGTATGAATTATGTTACCTTATTTCCACCGTGACACTTTCTGTAATTAGAATTTCAGTGCACTTTATTTTTGTTTTGGCATCACTATACATACATCAAATACACATGAATGATAAAGAGAACTAAGTCCCAGGTACCTTGAGAAACCCACCCAGGAACTTGACATGTACATGCTAGTTACCCTCCACATGCGGCCTGCTCATGACAGGATGGAGATGAAACAGGGGTGCTGGCCATGCGGCTCATTGTGCAGGACAACAAAAAAAAAATATAAAAGTGAAATGATAATTATAGTTGATATGAGTTATTAAAAGTTATGCATTCTTAAGCCCCTTCAATTAAATAAACGCTTTGTTCATCTTAATTGTTTTATTTTAAATAGTAGTTATATATATATATATTTATATATCTTTGTAGTACCGCACTGAGAGTTGTCAGGGCTCTCATCTGTGTTGTTATTTTATTTTAGATTCAGGTATCGAGGAACATGACAAAGCGCATCCGCAAACTGAGGGAGACAAGATGATAGAAGCGGGTCATTAATTTGCCACAATTTGTCTATTCATTTAAGCTTATTTGAATTTGAACATTTGACTTAGCATGGTGGCATTCCATTATAAATCCACCATGTTGGGCATGTTTTCTCTTTGTAAAACATTAATTAATTATTAATTAATTTGTGGCAAAATGTTATTTTTATTATTAATAGTGTATGTGATTCTTGTACGCCTTGCGTTTATACGCGGCGGGTTGTCACCCCCGTCTCGGGGTGTGACATCAGGCGAGGACGTAAGATCTCCTCAAATGGCACATTAACCGTCTCAACCTGGACCTCTTCCATCTCAACTTCTTCCACAACAGACTGAGGCTCAACATGTAAAGCACTTCCCCAATCCAAAGAACATAAAGAATTTGAAGCGGCATATGAGTTAGAAAGAGAAAGATGGAACCAAAAAGAATTTGAATCAAAACCTAACTCCTCGCATGTTCGCCTGCGGATCACGTACTGCCTTGACTCCTTGGAACGATCGAGACTTTCACGACGACGCTTTTTGAGCTCGTCTCTGGCTGCCTCTATGGCATGCTGCTCTGGATACTCTAGAGAGGGACAGGAATGCACCGGACTAGGAATATCTCCCGTCTCGGAAGGATCGTCATCTGAAAACAAAAAAGAGGGTAAGCGCCTTGGCCAGCAAAATCAACAAGAAGAACATAGTGTGATATAACCAAAATACCTGAGAACACCAAGTGATGCTCGTAGCTAGCTGGTCCCTGCACAGCAACCTGAAGGAATCCGCTTGCTAAAGCATGCTTAACTCTGAAAAAAAATGATTGAACTTCCACTTTCCAAAACCTGCATACAGGAAACCGCCAAATGAACACACAGACTATAACCAGACTGTTGTCCCTAAAGGAGGCGGCTTAACCAAGGTTTAGCGGAAGCAATTAAGGTTTTGGACCGGTTTGGTATGAACTATCCTAACACAATTCAATTGGTACCCAATACAAGCAAGCACACAAGCAATTCAAGTATAGCAAGACCATTTTGAGAGATTTAGTAGCCTCAAACACCACCGCCCCGACATTGTCGCTAGGTGTAGGTTAGAAGAGGTTGAGAGCTCTTCTCATTTGAGGCCATTGTGCCATTCGAGTTAGGCCGATCCGCCTCGGTTACTTGGTGTACGAGGTGATTCGGTTCGAAGTTGTAGTCCCGTTCTTATTGAAATTGAACGGAGCGCGCCCTTGCGTGGTAGCGAAACTCCCGGAGACGTACGACTAAGGCTAGCTTCCACTAGCGGGTCGGAACTCCGCAATCACATCGCGTGTTCAATTTTTCTCTCTCTTTTTCTCTTTATTATCTTGCTATACTCGAATTGCTTGTGTGCTTGCTTGTATTGGGTACCAATTGAATTGTGTTAGGATAGTACATACCAAACCGGTCCAAAACCTTAATTCCTTCCGCTAAAACTTGGTTAAGCCGCCTCCTTTAGGGACAACAAAGTGGTATCAGAGCGGGAATCTCGATTAAGCTATTCTTAATCTCAGTTTTCGGTCATGGCGGCTCGATTTTTAGAGAGACCGGATAAATTAGGCCAAAATTGTAAAAATTTCTCTTTTTGGAAGAGATGCATGGTGAACTACCTCAATATCTTGGGATATTGGCATGTGGTAGAAAATCGGTATACCCCCGAACTTAAACCAAATTCTACCGAATTGACCAAGAAGTCCGGCGATAACCGAATGGACAATGATTGTGCGGTTAATGCCATATTAGCCTCGGTCCATGAATCAATTGGTATGACCCTTTGTAGATATGAGTTGGCATATGATATGTGGATGGCTCTCCTCACTCGTTATGAGGGAAATTCTCAAATTAGACACTCAAAATTGTATGAGTTGTACTCTCAATTTGAGAATTTTCACATAAAGGATGGTGAATCCATTGAGGATATGTACACTCGTCTTGTACAACTCCAAAATGAATTCACCGAAGGAGGTGAGCCCCTAACAAATGGCAAGATTGTAGGGAAGATGTTGCGAGCTATGAGTAGAAGGCACGAATGGGATGCTCATATCACATCGCTTGAGACCATTATCCGCATGGACCATGAGTACACACAGGAGCAAATGTACACCGAACTCCGATGTGTTGAGGAGAAGCTCAAACAACTTACCAAACTAGGGCATACTCCAAGAACTCTAGCCATGACCTCCACAAAAAATCCCGCCTCCACATCATCATCTCAATCCTCTCATCGCCGCTACCCACATCAAACATCATTGAACCTCTACGAGCTTGATGAGACAAAGCAAGAGGTGGTGATTGAGAAGATGTTTCGTGGGTTGCTCAAGCATGAGAAGAAATTCAACAATGAGAGATTAGCCAATGATGAACGGGAGTTGTGTTTTGTGTGCAACAAAGAGGGGCATTCAATGCACAAGTGTCACAAGCTTTTCCCTCAAGTGCAAACCGACAAGCCAAAGCCTAAGCACAAGAAGGAAAAGAAGAAGGCTCAAGCCATGCATGCCTTGTGGGATATTGAATCCGAAACAAGCTCGTCCGAATCGGATTCTCATGAAGTGTATGCTATGGTGGCAAATGTGGAAGAGGTGGTATTCTCAACGGATGATGTGGAAGATGACTTCGTGAAGGACATCCTCAATGAGTTCAATCAAGGGACAAGATTTGTTCATCCGCTACTTCAAGCGCGTAAGGCAACACCACCTCCATCTCCACCGACTTCACCAAAATCGAGCTCTCCAAAGGTATATCTCCCTCTCAATGAATCTCTTAGTAGTAGTGATAGTGAGAGTGATGATGAACCAACTAGTTCAACCCCATGTGTTGATTGTGATAGGTTGAACTCTATTCTTGATGCTACCCATGAAGCCTTGGTTAGGAAAGCCGATACTATAGAAACTGATGAAGGAATTTAACCTAGGAATCAAATAAATTTGTAACCTATAGCTAACCTCACTAATCGTTCAGAATATAGCTTTAGGGTCGAACCCAAGGGACGGATCTATGAATACCAGACTTGTCTTTTCTTAAAATCTAGATGAAAATATTTTATGGAATTTTTAGTAATCAAATAATGCTTAAATTGTAAATGTTTTTGGTTATTTTTTTTGGACTTGGAATAAAATGTTCAGACAAACTAAGTAAAATATTAAAGTAAAATCTTTTTGAGGTCTTAACAGAATTTAAGGCGCCTTAGGAATTGGATTTCATCTATGTTTGGCTGTTAAATTAGAAACTCAAAATACTTTCGCATTTGAATTTCTCAATTTAACTACAATTAACCCTCTGGTCAATTCGAACACCAATCTGTTCGAATCGAACAGTGTCCTGTTCGGTTCGACCAGATCTCTGTTCGGTTCGACCAGAGGGTAAGGGTGCGTTGGGTTTGTCTACTATGTTTACCAATGTTTTGAGATAGGTTTAAATGGACGAACCTAGCTAATCTAAACCTCAGCCTTCGCTTGTTGGAACAGATTCTGGTTTGTTCACAATCTAACCTAATTAACTTGATTGGTTCACAACTTTTGGTATAGAATTCAATTAGTTAAACCAGTCTATCAGAGTTCTTAGGAGTATTTAGAAGTCTTTTGTACTAATCTAAAAGTCGCACTTTTGATGCAGACTAACCTCCCCTTTCGGTTCTAAGATTTACTCCAATTACTTAAATCAATTAGACTTGCTATTCCTAACTTAGACTTACTAGAAGCAGCTGTTCAACTAGAAGGTAATTAGAGAATTCAACAAGTAATTAACTCAAGCAACTAATTAATTCATAATAGACTAGGTCTCAAAACATAGCAATTCATAGCATATCAAACTAACTTCATCCAAACATAGAGTTACTCTCCTAATCCTAAGGCTATAAAAGGGTCTAGCCTAACATAGTATCAAAGCAAACAACAAGAGTTAAACAACAATAAAGATACAAGCCCATCAAATCACAAGATATAAACATAAAGAAATAAAACCAAATACTCCTTATGCTTTTGATCACGATCTTCAAGGCGATGGTGTGATGCTAGATGGAGATGTCACGTGAAACACTGCTGCCGTCGTCAAAAGGATGATGATTCCCAAGGAGGAGAAAGTACTTGACCCTTAGAAAAGTGGAAGATGGAGTTGAGATGCGAATCCCCTTTTCTTCGGGCCTCTAGGGTATATATAGATATTCCAGGACGCAAGGATGGAAGGCTAGGGCACCAGGGCGCAAGAAATTGCCATAGCGATCAATTTCCATACAAGAAATGCTACCATAAGTGATATGGCGGCAACCTGGTCGGATCGAACAAGTGGGCAGTCGAACCGAACAGGAGAGAAAGAAAGTAGCCACGCAAGCATGCCACTGTGAGGTCCAGTCGGATCGAACAGCCAGTCAGTCGGATCGAACAGGAGAGAGATGTCGCCTGATAGCCATGAGTCTAGGTCGATTCGAACAGAAATCTGTTTGGGTCGACCAGAAGAGAGAATAAAGCTTCCAATGCTAGGAATGAGTCATCTAGCGTGCGTAATACGTCGGGAATCCATCTATACGCTCCAAAGTCATCAGAAATCATCAAAAACCTGTACATAGAAGAGAAGAAACGACGGCAGAACCAAATCCTGGAAAAACATAGCAATTTATCAAATAATTTATTGGTTTGAGTCTATTTTAAGTGCTAAGTACGGTCCAAATAACAATAAATATTGACTACGTCAAATCCCCCCAAACTTAAACTTTGCTTGTCCTCAAGCATTGCCCTAAGCTTAGATTCTTAGACTGTACTTAAATCTAGATCAAGTCATATCTCAAACCAAGAAATCAACATAGAAATCAATTGCTCGTGCCTAAAATTTTCTCACACTTTCAACAAATGAGTCAAACAATAATTTTAACAATAAACCAAGTCAAGTGTTCACAACTTAATCAATACAACTCTTGGGCCTAAGTGAAATCTTTTCCCAAAATTAAGAACTCTAGCCCCTCTTTGATATTTCAAAAGCAATCTCAATTTCAATCACCCGTTCCTTTTCGTATTTCCCAAAAATTTATAAAAGCCTTTATCTACTCCAGAAATTCTATAATGAACTTTTCTTAAAACAATTTCAATTTTTCACCAAAATTTTTTTTTTTTTTTTTTTTTTTTTTTTTTTTTGTTTGTGCAAGTCGAGCAGTGGGGCTTTACACCCTAGAGGATAATGCGGTATCATTGGCCTTGAGTTTGCTACTAGCACATGTCGCGCTAGGGAGGTTGGACGGGTGTTGCTCGACTATGGCCACGGTACACTTGGGCCATAATACTCAACAACTCCTTTACCAATGCTTTCGCACCGGGTCCGGTAGAAATTAATTACAAGCTCCCCAATTATACCTCGAAACTTTGAGTTATAATTCCTGACAGCTTGTAATTAACCCAATACCCTCCAATTTGTGGATAAGTTAGTGGATAAGGCCTCAGTGCGTCCTCGTTTTCACCGCTATTTGAATTAACTTCCCATTTATTGTTGCTCGTTGGTGATTCGAGCGATTAAAAAGCAATTTCAACAAGACAAAGTTCATCTTTTAATTTTCAAAGTCGATAAATTTCTTTCAAAAGTTTGTCAAATACAAATCAGTTCACTCGGTAAAAACTTGTGAGAATTGACTAAGTTTGAAATAACAATTCTAGGCATCCATCATCAAATTCAAATCTCAAAGAAAATACTTCAGTTTGGGTCCATTGGTGCAAGATCAAGTATGATATCAAAACATTCTAGGGTCATTTGAGAAAATTTTTTGTTTGACTCAAAAACAAGTTCAAGCAGTGTGAGAGTTGTCATTTAAAATCCAAATCGAGAGAGTAGGCAAAACCAACTTATTTCAAAGCCAAAATCATACTAAATTGTGCAGAATATAAGTTCTGGTCGAGTCGACCAAAGCTTTGTTCGAACCGAACGAAGAGTAGAACAGATCAAGTTTTTTATGAACTGGTCGGATCGACCAGGTACCCGTTCGAACCGACCAGAGAAGACAATTATGCACAAATTCCAAATGAGGGGCGTTCGATTCGACCAGTGCTTGTTCGACTTGACCAGAGAAGAGAAAAATTCGAGAAAAATTGCCCATTTTCACAGAAAAACAACCTTTTCATCCCACAAATCGATTTATCTCCTATATGCCCCCCCCAAACTTATCAAATGCTTGTCCCAAGCATACATTCACACAGAAACAGCAAATAGGAGAGAAATTGATGGTTACCTTTTAATAGGGAGGAGGGAGGCTCCTAGAGGAAGAGCCTTGGTTGAAACCACCATCATAGCTTGGGAAAATGCCAAAGAAATCGCCTTGCTGCTCCTGCTGCTGCTCCTCCCCTCCTTGGTCGCCCAGAGATGGATAGTAGCTTGGGTCGGAATTTGCAGGGCGCCATTGTCCCTCAAAAGGTGGTGGCATGGGCTGCTGTGGTGGCTCTAGGACTTGCCCTCCAAGGTATGGGTAAAACCCATAGTCGGAGTGAGCGGAGAAGGTTTGCCGTGGAGAAGGAGGAAGCGGTGATGCTTGGCTATGAACCGATTGGGCTTCCGGGCTCATGATCGGATCTTCATCATCACGTGGCCAATACCCTCGTTGCAAATAGAAGCGACTCTCAAATGCCATGTCATAGGCCATGCTAACCTTCCTATTCAAACGATCAAGCTTCTTGGTGCAATCGGCCATGCCCTTGCGCATCTCATCCCGTGTGTCCAAATGAAGTTGAGTGAGGTTGTCCACCATTTGGATGAGATTGTTGGCCCATTGTGGTTGTGGCTCACTCCCTTGAGGAAAGGGTACACGTGGTGGCGAGTTAGGCCTTGTTGATGGCCCCGCTTCATCGGTCTCCATGGGGATGATCCTAGGGATTGGGTGTTGCAATTCCTCCGCTGTCCTAGGAGTCACATAATCATGAGGAATTAGCCAAGAGAGAGAGTTAGAGAGATCTACCCGGTGAGGATATGGAAGAAAGAAGTTGCTCCCCTTGTCACGCACCCACAAATATCGCTCGGATATGTCCCGGCTCTCGCGGAAAATTTGCAAGAAGCGAGCGGCTCGGAACCTATCATCATCATAGACCATGTAGCCGGTGCAAAAGGTTTCCTCGGGTAAAGGTAGGCCCATGCGCTTGGCTAGGATTGTAACAAAGGAGCCCATAGTGATTTTGCCCCTAGCGTTTTCCATATCTCTTTGATAAATCCAGTGCTTCACCATTAACTTGATCCAATCCAATTTAGGGGGTTCGGGTTGAAGCACGTGCCATAGGATGCCAATCTCCTTGTCATTTGTGATATTCACCGTCTCCCCTCGTGCAAAAATTGTAGAGGCAATGGCACGTAGAACGATTCGAAGGGTAGGGTGCTGCACATGCCTAGATTGAAGCCTACCCGCAGTTGAGCCCGTGAGCCTTTCCCATACTTGTCTCCCGAAGACTTCATCATTAGGGTCCCTTGTCCAAGTAGTCTCCTCCACCTCCCCTCTTTCTAACTTGAAAACCACGGACAAGTCATCAAGCCATGCTTTATGAGTATTGTTTCCAAGCCGGAACCAAATGTAATCCCGGCCGTCTCGTTCCATGAGTCGTAGAGAAGAGAGAAACTCTTGGGTGTAGACTTGGTATGCCTTCTCTCGGAATTCCCAAAAGGTGGGGGTAATACCGGCATTGCTCGTGATCTCCAAAAATTGCTCCGCTACCCCAAAGGTTTCCAATGTCTCCATATCCATGAACCTCGTGTGCTCAAAGACCCTATCTCGCATCCTTAGATAGTTTTCAAACATATAGTTCCAAGGCATTTCAAAGTTGGCATCCCTTTCAAATGGTGCTGCAGCGGGGTTACGGACCAACTCCGGATCGATCTCAGGCCCGATAGGGTGTTGCTGGGGTTGAGAAGAAGAAGCAGCGGCTGCTAGGCGTGCACTAGCACGGGTTCTTGGTTTGGGTGCCATAGGGAAGGGACAAGAGGTGAGGTGATTGCTGGGTTTGGGTGCTCTGGTCGAACCGAACAGGGGGCTGTTCGAACCGAACAGAGTGGTTTAGCAGAGGGTTGGCGCTATAAGATGTGCTCTGGTCGATCCGACCAAGGTCTTGTTCGACCTGACCAGAGAGGGTAAAATGTTGGTCCTGACAGGTTCTGGCACGGGTTGACCCGTTTCACTGGTACACCTCAAAATTCGCTGGTACAAACTTGCAAAACCCTCAAACAAACCAATACAAGGCACAATTGAACAAAAGAAAAGGAAGTAGAAGTAATTGGACTTTTGTAAACCTCAATTTCCCAAACTTGCGGTGGTTGGAAATGGGGCAGCGGCAATAAGGGGTTCCCGGCACTCCTTGGGACTTTGTGGCGCAAGAGAAGTGTGCAAAGGTGCTCGGGAAGAAGAAAGAATGCAAGAGAAGCCGGAGTCGCGCCCAACAACGACGGAATGGTCCCGTAGTGGTGTCCCTTCGGCCAAACCTAACTTGAGTCCTTCAAGTGTGCACTTAGGGCAAGGAGAGGGCCCTGGAGTACTTCCCCACGAGAGAAATTGAGAGAATAGCAAAATCGGTTGAAACCTCGTGGAGCGTGCCTTGAAAAACCCGTCGCGAAGGAACTTCAATAGCAAAAACTAAGGACAGTAGTGAGAAGAGAGTAGAGAGGAGAGCAATTTGGGCTTTAGATCTCTTAAAATGGTGGAGAATTGAGGAAGTTGAGATTTTGGGAAAGGTGGTTCGGTTTGGAGAAGAAGAGAACGAGAGAGAAGAAAAATGGGACGAGTGGGAGAGGGAGGAAGAGAGGGGACGGTTTTGATTTTTAATGGGTTTAACGGGTTTGGATCGGGATTAACGGGTTGCGGGTCTAATGTAACGGCTAATTGCGCCTCTTGGGCGTCTCCCACGCGCATGAATGGAGGCGTCCCTTCAGGCAATGATAAAGGCGCCCCTTCAGAAAATGGAGGCGTCCATTGAAGCATAGTGGGCCCTGCATAAACAAAAACAAACAATCAGCCCAAAAACCAATGAAATGGGCCCAATTTATGCTCTGGTCGATCCGACCAGGCCACTAGTCGATCCGAACGGCGACTCAGTGTGGTCCCCTTTGCACTACTCCTTTCAGTCGATTCGACCAACAGTCTGTTCGCTTCGAACGGAGTCAATCCTTACATCAGTATCCAACCAGCTTCCGTTCGACTCGACCAGAAGTTTGTTCGACTCGACCAGAAAGTGATTTTCACTGATCCTCTTCATGTCATCATGCTGTTGAACTTCCTTGCTCTCTTGCTTCGTCCAGGATGGCATTTCTCCATTGCTTGAGGTGTTGTGCAATCCATATGAGGTCGATCGGGGTTAGTTGGCTTACGTAACCCAAGGTGCTCTTGCATGGAACGCATCCTTCTTCGTTTAGACTTCGTAATTTACCTACAACAAACAAATACAAATCATTAAACTCTATTTGTAAAATATCTCTTTTTATTTTTCGAATTTTCAAGGATTTTAGATTTTTTTGTTTTTTTTTTTTTTTTTTTTTATGATAAAGTAAATAAATAGAGAAGAGAAAAGAGTTGAGAAATCCTTGGGTTGCCTCCCAAGAAGCGCTTGTTTATGGTCCCTAGCTTGACCATGCTCCTCTAGTCTTTGTGTAGAGTTGGCTCGCCTAGCTTGATGGTTTGAATCTCTTCTTGAACCTCACTAGCGATGTAGTGCTTCAAGCGTTGTCCGTTAACCTTGAATGGTTCCGAGTCTTTGTCACAAATGTCAATGGCACCAAAGGGGTAAACCTTAACGACTCGGAAAGGGCCGGACCATCTTGACTTTAATTTGCCCGGAAAAAGCTTGAGCCTAGAGTTGAATAGTAGCACCGAATCCCCTTCCTTGAATTCTCTCCTTGAGATCCTCCTATCATGCACAAATTTCGTCCTCTCCTTGTACAATTTGGCACTTTCATATGAGTTCAGGCGTATCTCATCCAACTCATGTAAGTCAAGTATGCGCTTTTCACCCGCCTTGAGGAGATCCATGTTGATTGCTCGGGTTGCCCAATATGCTTTGTGTTCTATTTCAACCGGGAGATGACACGGCTTCCCATAGATAAGCTTGAAAGGACTCATGCCAATGGGGGTCTTGAAGGCGGTGCGATAGGCCCACAATGCATCATCAAGCTTATTTGCCCAATCTTTTCGGGTTCGAGCGACCGTCTTCTCCAAAATACTCTTGATCTCCCTATTAGACACCTCTACTTGACCACTTGTTTGAGGATGATAAGGGGTTGCTACCTTGTGAATCACTCCATGCTTTTTCAAGAGGTTATCAAAGTTCCGGTTGATGAAGTGTTTTCCACCATCGCTAATTACCGATCTAGGCACCCCAAATCGCGGGAAAATCACCTTAGAAAAGAGTCTAATCACTGAGTTGGAATCCGCGGACTTGCATGGAATTGCTTCTACCCATTTAGAGACATAGTCGACGGCAACCAAGATATATTCATAACCATGGGAACTTGGGAACGGTCCCATAAAATCAACTCCCCATACATCAAAAATTTCAACCTCAAGAATCGGGTTAAGGGCCATCTCATTCCTCTTTGAAATATTGCCCGTTCTTTGACATTGATCACATGTCATAACAAAAGATCGTGCATCCTTAAAGAGAGAGGGCCAATAGAAGCCGGATTGGAGTACCTTGGCGGCTGTTTTGGAGAATGAGGCATGCCCACCATAGGCCGATGAGTGACAACTTGCTAGGATCGCCTTAACTTCATCGTATGGGACACATCTCCTATAAATGTCATCAATCCCAAGCTTAAAGAGGTACGGCTCATCCCAAAAGTAGTACTTGGCATCCGTCTTGAGCTTCTTCTTCTCCTGCCAACTCATTTCAGGAGGTAGGGCACCACTTGCAAGGTAATTGGCTAAATCAGCGTACCATGGGTGCTGATTCTGTGCCATCCTCCTGATCATTCGAGGCTCTGTTCGACTCGAACCAGCATCTGGTCGACTCGAACCAGGATCTGGTCGGTTCGAACCAGCATCTGGTCGGTTCGACCAATGCTCTATGGACAGCATTTCGTGGGCCAGGTCAAGCCAGAATTGGTCCTGCTCAGCTGGTCGGATCGACCAAGGTGCTGTTCGGTCCGAACAGGCATCGATTTTCATCAATTTCTCATGTGGGAAAGAGTCATCAATTGGGATTTGAGCATCTTGACCTTCCTCCCAGTGCAGCCTTGACAAATGGTCTGCAACGGAGTTCTCCGTGCCCTTTTTATCTCTAATCTCAAGGTCAAATTCTTGAAGGAGAAGAACCCATCGTATGAGACGCGGCTTGGCATCTTTCTTACTCAAAAGGTATCTAATGGCCGCATGATCAGTGTAGACAATCACCTTAGAACCCACTAAGTAAGGTCGGAATTTGTCCAGAGCAAAAACAATTGCAAGGAGCTCCTTCTCGGTGGTTGTGTAATTTGCTTGAGCCGGGTCTAACACCTTGCTTGCATAGTAGATGGCGACCGGCTTCTTGTCTTTCTTTTGCCCAAGCACCGCTCCAATCGCGAAGTCGCTCGCATCACACATGAGCTCAAACGGTTGGGACCAATCGGGCGGTTGCAAGATTGGGGCAGAGACAAGGGCTTCCTTCAATCTGTGAAACGCATTCAAACAATCCTCATCAATAATAAAATCATTGTCTTTAACGAGAAGATTACTTAATGGTTTGGCAATTTTAGAAAAATCTTTAATGAATCGGCGGTAGAATCCGGCATGGCCTAGGAAGCTTCGCACGTCCTTGACATTCTTTGGCACTCCAAGCTTCTCAATCACCTCGATTTTCGCTTTGTCAACTTCGATCCCTTGAGATGTCACCACATGCCCTAGTACTACACCTATTTGCACCATAAAATGACATTTCTCCCAGTTCAAAACCAAGTTAACCTCTTCACATCTCTGCAAGACTTTAGATAGGTTAGCAAGACAAGAATCAAAACTAGTACCATACACAGAGAAATCGTCCATAAACACTTCCATTTCTTTTTCAATAAAATCAGAGAAAATTGCCATCATAGCACGTTGGAAGGTTGCGGGTGCATTACAAAGACCAAAAGGCATTCTTTTGTAGGCATAAGTGCCATATGGGCAAGTGAAAGTGGTCTTTTCTTGGTCATTTGGATGAATTGGTATTTGAAAGAAACCCGAATAACCGTCTAAGTAACAAAAATACGAGTGATTAGCTAATCTTTCAAGCATTTGGTCAACAAAAGGAAGAGGAAAATGGTCCTTGCGAGTCGCCGCATTGAGCTTGCGGTAATCGATGCACATCCTCCATCCGGTTGCTACTCGGGTTTGAATCATCTCGCCTTTGTCATTCTTGACCACCGTCGTGCCTCCTTTCTTTGGGACCACATGGACCGGGCTCACCCACTTGCTATCGGAGATTGCATAAATGATACCCGCATCGAGGAGCTTGAGAATCTCCTTCTTGACCACCTCCTTGAGGTTGGGATTGAGTCGCCTTTGTGCCTCTCGAGTCGGCTTATGATCATCTTCCATGAGAATTCGATGTGTGCAAAACGAGGGGTCAATGCCCTTCAAATCCTCAATCGAGTAGCCAATTGCACCTCTATAGGTCCTTAGCTCCATTAAAAGCTTCTCCGTTTGGTCTGCATCTAGCTCTGAGTTAACAATAACTGGGTATGTTTGACTTGGGCCAAGAAATTCGTACCTTAACGATGCGGGAAGAGGTTTCAACTCGACTGTTGGAGGCTCTGGTCGGATCGAACAGGTTCTGGTCGGATCGAACAGGTCGCCAGATTGGGGTTCCATGCCTGGTCGAGGCTCTGGTCGACTCGAACAGGGGTCTGGTCGGATCGAACAGGTGGTCGAACAGGCCATGCTGAGAGTGGCGTTGCCTTCTTCCTTGACTTCCATGGTCTCTTCTACCCCTATTGCCTCTTGCATGTCACATAGGAAGGCTTGGTAAGTTTCTAGAGCTATTTGGTACTGGTCTTCAAGAGACTCTTCAATTTCAGGTATTTCTTGGATCATGAAGCAAGTTTTCGCGGGGTCGGGGCATTTCATAGCATGATCTATTGAAAATAGGAGACGCTCCCCCCCCACTCTGACCAAAATTGTCCCTTCCAGGGCATCCATCATTACACCGGCTGTTCTAAGAAAGGGCCGACCCAAGATTATTGGTACTTCTTTATCGACCTCCATTTCCATGACCACAAAATCGCCGGGTACTAGGAATTTTCCAACTTGCACAGGGACATCCTTTAAAACGCCCAAGGGTAGCCGGGTTGTGGAATCGGCGAGCTTAAGGGTCATGCTCGTGGGTGTAAGCTCTCCAATCCCAATCGTTTCAAACACCGACTTAGGCATGAGGCTTATGCTTGCTCCCATATCACACAAGGCTTGCATAACAGTGGCTTTTCCAATAGTGCAAGGAAGGACAAACCTACCTGGATCCTCAAGCTTGGGTGGCATGCGGTTCTTCAAAGCCTCACTGCTCTTGTATGTTAATGCCACCGTTTTCAGCTCCTCCATGGACCTTTTGCCCGTGCAAAGCTCTTTCAAGAATTTGGCATAAATGGGCACGTGGGCAATTGCGTCGGTGAAAGGAATTGTAATTTGCATTTGCTTGAGTATCTCCCAAAAGATTCTAAACTGAGCGTCTTCTTTGGATTTTACCAAGCGCTGAGGGAAAGGTGCAGGAGGTTGGTAAGCAGGCACTGGTGTTTCAGCACTGCTTTTATCCTTAGGTTGTGCCTTTTTAGCCTCCTGGTCGGACCGAACGGTGGTCTGGTCGACCCGAACAGGCTCCTGGATTTCCACATGGCCTTGTGCAGCTTGGTCGGGCTCTACTATGGGCTGGTCGGATCGAACAGGGGGCTGGTCGATCTGACCAGAGAGCTGGTGTTGCTCGTCAGCCGGCATAGGAGGGTCTTGATACTCTCGTCCGCTCCTTAAGACGTGCATGGCTTTGATTTCAGCATTTGGGTTGACTAGAGGCTGCCCTGGAAGCTTCCCTTGAGGTCTAGAAAATTGTTGCTCCATCATTCGCTCCAGGCATTGCAAGGAAGCGGCACTACCCTTTAACTCATTTGTGGTCGCCTTGAGCTCATCCAACCCCTCGGCCATCATCAGGTTGAATTTGCCTTGCTGATGCATGAACTCTTGGACAACCGGAGGAACCCCGTCTGTATTATAGACTGATTTCCTAGAAAACGGTCCATTAGAGTTGTTAGGTTGCTGATCTCGCCTAGGGGGCTGCTGATTCTGTCCCTTGTAATTGTACTTGGGTTGGTAGGGCCGGTCAAGAGTGGATTTTTGCATTGTATTCTTCAGATTTGGGTCATTCATGTGCTCCCAATTTCTTTGCTCACCCTCATCCAGTGAATAGCTCCGGTTGAAAATATGTCTCGGGTAATAGGAAGGTTCGCTATTCAAAGAGTTCACTTGAGCCATGTCATCATTGATTTTAGCAAGGGGGCAATCGGGAGATTTATGCCCGTCTTCGCCACAAGCACCACATTCGTTTGAGTAGAGATGAGACCCTTGGGCGGATTGATAAGATGCTAGCTTGGCTTCCAATTCAGCAATCCTCTCATCTCTAGTAGTGATCTCATGCACTTGGTGCTTCGCATGGCCAGAGCGACGGGGGCTGGGGATTGGGTACCATGTATAGTTCCGTGCGCAGTGATCGAGTAGGTCTCGCCCTTGAGTCGCATCAAGCCGTTTGAATGCCCCACCTGAAAGTGAATCAATATTAATTTTGATATTGTCATATAGACCGCTATAAAAGTTTTTAATCAAAAGCCAGTCTTGAATGCCATGGTGTGGGCATGAGTTTTCAAGATCCCTAAATTGCTCCCAAGCGTCCCTCATTGTTTCATCATCTTTTTGGGCAAAGTTGTTCAATTCCCTCCTAATTGTATCAGACCTATCAGTTGAGAAATATCTTTCTAGAAAAACTTGTGCCATTTGATCCCAAGACCGAATTGAACCCTTTTTCAAAGTCTTATACCATTTGCGAGCACTATCTTTAAGGGTGAAATGAAACAGTAACAGCCTAATTGCTTGTTGAGAAACCCCATTAATTTTAATCAAACGTGTGCAATCAATGAAATTTTGTAAATGAGCATGAGGGTCCTCTTTGTCATCTCCGTAGAACGGAGTCTGTTGGACTAGTGAGACATGATTTGGAGAGATTAGCATGTTGTTGGCCGCGATGCCCGGAATCAACACGGGCCCGCCCACATCTTTGGCATTCGGGGCTCCGTATTCTCCAAGTGTCCTTTCACGGCCTTGGCCATCCTCATCATCAGAGTTGTGGACGCTAGCCTCGTCCTCTTGGGTCCAGCGGCGACGCTCGTCTTCTAATTCCCTTCGTTGTCCTGTGAGAGCGTCCCGCTCTGCTGCGAGTTGAGCCTCTCTTTGCTCGAGTTGGAGACGGAGGTTCTCCAGTTCTTGTGTGCGCTGGGCAATGGCCTCGGGAGTGAGTTGGTCGGCCATCGCAGTGTTTTCTTCTCTCTGTTCGGGGTGCTGGTCAGATCGAACAGAGCCCTGGTCGGTTCGAACAGGACTAAAGGAGGAGAATCTGGCTTCTTCGTTTATTCTTCGGAGAAAATCTTTGATCCTCGGAGGAGGGGACTTCTTCCTTTGTGTATTTTCTGCCAGTCCTGAAATTTAAGAGAGAAGAAAACGTACGTGTCAAAAGAAAAAGAAAAGATCTAGTCTCTCAATACTAAGACAAGGATCCAATATCAACACCGTCCCCGGCAACGGCGCCAATTTGATGAAGGAATTTAACCTAGGAATCAAATAAATTTGTAACCTATAGCTAACCTCACTAATCGTTCAGAATATAGCTTTAGGGTCGAACCCAAGGGACGGATCTATGAATACCAGACTTGTCTTTTCTTAAAATCTAGATGAAAATATTTTATGGAATTTTTAGTAATCAAATAATGCTTAAATTGTAAATGTTTTTGGTTATTTTTTTTGGACTTGGAATAAAATGTTCAGACAAACTAAGTAAAATATTAAAGTAAAATCTTTTTGAGGTCTTAACAGAATTTAAGGCGCCTTAGGAATTGGATTTCATCTATGTTTGGCTGTTAAATTAGAAACTCAAAATACTTTCGCATTTGAATTTCTCAATTTAACTACAATTAACCCTCTGGTCAATTCGAACACCAATCTGTTCGAATCGAACAGTGTCCTGTTCGGTTCGACCAGATCTCTGTTCGGTTCGACCAGAGGGTAAGGGTGCGTTGGGTTTGTCTACTATGTTTACCAATGTTTTGAGATAGGTTTAAATGGACGAACCTAGCTAATCTAAACCTCAGCCTTCGCTTGTTGGAACAGATTCTGGTTTGTTCACAATCTAACCTAATTAACTTGATTGGTTCACAACTTTTGGTATAGAATTCAATTAGTTAAACCAGTCTATCAGAGTTCTTAGGAGTATTTAGAAGTCTTTTGTACTAATCTAAAAGTCGCACTTTTGATGCAGACTAACCTCCCCTTTCGGTTCTAAGATTTACTCCAATTACTTAAATCAATTAGACTTGCTATTCCTAACTTAGACTTACTAGAAGCAGCTGTTCAACTAGAAGGTAATTAGAGAATTCAACAAGTAATTAACTCAAGCAACTAATTAATTCATAATAGACTAGGTCTCAAAACATAGCAATTCATAGCATATCAAACTAACTTCATCCAAACATAGAGTTACTCTCCTAATCCTAAGGCTATAAAAGGGTCTAGCCTAACATAGTATCAAAGCAAACAACAAGAGTTAAACAACAATAAAGATACAAGCCCATCAAATCACAAGATATAAACATAAAGAAATAAAACCAAATACTCCTTATGCTTTTGATCACGATCTTCAAGGCGATGGTGTGATGCTAGATGGAGATGTCACGTGAAACACTGCTGCCGTCGTCAAAAGGATGATGATTCCCAAGGAGGAGAAAGTACTTGACCCTTAGAAAAGTGGAAGATGGAGTTGAGATGCGAATCCCCTTTTCTTCGGGCCTCTAGGGTATATATAGATATCCCAGGACGCAAGGATGGAAGGCTAGGGCACCAGGGCGCAAGAAATTGCCATAGCGATCAATTTCCATACAAGAAATGCTACCATAAGTGATATGGCGGCAACCTGGTCAGATCGAACAAGTGGGCAGTCGAACCGAACAGGAGAGAGAGAAAGTAGCCACGCAAGCATGCCACTGTGAGGTCCAGTCGGATCGAACAGCCAGTCAGTCGGATCGAACAGGAGAGAGATGTCGCCTGATAGCCATGAGTCTAGGTCGATTCGAACAGAAATCTGTTTGGGTCGACCAGAAGAGAGAATAAAGCTTCCAATGCTAGGAATGAGTCATCTAGCGTGCGTAATACGTCGGGAATCCATCTATACGCTCCAAAGTCATCAGAAATCATCAAAAACCTGTACATAGAAGAGAAGAAACGACGGCAGAACCAAATCCTGGAAAAACATAGCAATTTATCAAATAATTTATTGGTTTGAGTCTATTTTAAGTGCTAAGTACGGTCCAAATAACAATAAATATTGACTACGTCAGAAACCCTAAAAACCAAGTTAGATGAGTTTACTTCTAAGATGGGTGAGTATGAGGCTAAAATTAAGGAGCTTGAAAAATAACTTGAAAAACCGATTTTACCTCAAGCTCCTAAAACGGATTTGAAAAACCTTTTCAAAGGTCAAAAGCCTCATGACAAGTCCGGTTTTGGTTACCAAAGGCCTTATCAAACCAAGAAAAAGAACTTGTCACACAAAAATGAGAAACAAGTTGCACAAAACACACGATTTAAAAAATCTAGGAATTCTCACGGTCATGCACATATGTACCAAAGGAAACCTAGCAACACTAGAGTGCAAAATGAAAAGAATTTACAAAATCAAGAAAAGAAGGTTTTTGTTCCAAAGGCGTCCAATAAAATTTATTTTAGAGGACCCGATGGATGGTTTTATGAATTTAAAGAGCAACACTCTTCTCAAAACCACAAAGCTCAACCCAATGGGCATAAAAAGAATGTTTCCCAACATTTCCAAAAGGATCGCAAAAAGGATTTTAATGCCTCATCCAATGATCCTAAGAAGAAGGCCGAATACCTTAGATCCCATTACTATTCTCATTTTGTCAAGGGTTCTACCATGCCTAAGCCAACCAATGCATATTGCAACTATTGTTGTCAAAATGGTCATATCTCGTTGGAATGCAAACTTAGGAAACCAAATGGAGAGTCCAAAGGTAAGTGGGTTCCTAAAGCTTGTACCTCTAGTGGTACAACTAATCGTATGGTAACCAATGTGGCCTAAATACCAATTTTATCCTCGGTCTTTTAAGCCAAATATTTAGGGGGAGCCTCTTTATTTTTTTTCTTACTATTTGAGAGGTTAAATTTGGTCACACTATCTTGTGTAGTGCCCTAAATTGGTTCTCTAATTCCGTTTTTTTTTCCAAATTTAAGGGGGAGCCATAAATTTAGGGGGAGCTTGCTTCAATTTTCACCTTTTGTCGATTTACAAAAAGGGGGAGAATTGTAGTAAAGCTTGTGAAATGCCAAAATTTAATCGCTTTACTAATGATATTGTTTTGTAATTCGTCAAAAGGGGGAGATTGTTGTACTAAACGTCTCTAGGTTTGTCGATTACAAAACAATATCATTTGGCATTTAACAATCTTCTTTGAGTTTTATAGGAAGAAGGTGCAAAGTTTGAAGACTTGGATAAAAACTATGTGCAAGATCAAGATCAAGTCTTTAGAGAGCTTATAGGCTAGTTTAGACTTTAATAGAAGGTTTACTTTAGTCCTTTTATCTTTGAAATGGTCTAGTTAGCAGAAAAACTCAAGAACTCGGTATTTTTCTCAGTTTCAGACCCAGTGCGTCGTGTAACGCAATATTGGATTGTACAACGAGAAGATGGGTAAACCCTCTCCTTCAATACCTCAGCACTCAAAGAATGAGGAACCCTAGCCCATCCTCTGAACCAGCAATCATGCTCGACAGTCATGCGCCCCATCCTCTGCGGACCAGGAACAACACACCTAATCCCAGTCCCTAACCGTAAGGAAAAAGCAGCCAAATCAGCACAATACGTCAGAGAAACGCTAGTAGGAGGGTCGGAAAATGCAGAAGAGGGAGTATCCTGGTCATACCCAAACTGCCGGGCGCATTTTTGTGGACTGTATACCTCAGATATAACCCTCGCGCCTAGTCGAATATCAAACAACCCTCTCTGATACTAATAGCATAATCTCTAGAGCGCTTGTTCCTACGGGAAAGCAATCTCGGCGGAACTCCCTTTTTAGAAGGCTTTGAATCCTCAAACTCATACACCTTATCTGTGTTTGATGGCCAATTTCCTGTGAAGGCCTCAGGGCGGTAACTGGTAATATAACGGTCACTCTTGGCAAAAAAGTAATGAGCAGTGAGCTGATCAGGAGGATGAACTGATGAGCCAGCAATGAGACTAAGAGCCGGCATCGAACTTCGCACACCGCGTGAGGTAGATGATGAATAGCACCCATTCCAATACACATTGAACCAACCATGTAATATGTGTAATGGCATAGTGACATAGGTCCTGGAAGGATCTCTGGAAGAAGTAAGCTCTCGCATAGACCGATAGGTATTCACTAAAGCTGCTGTAGCTAAGGACACTTTATGACCTCGGGCCAGTGCATTAGCTACCACAAAAATCCTAGGGCGAATATAACCCACCGGCTCAATGACGACCATGAAGTAGCACAACCACCATGCTAGATAGGCTGTCAGGATAGTCTCTTCGTCAAAAGCACGAGAACTCAAATCCTCCCATGGAATACACCGGTCGGGAACATAAGTCTTATCTAAACCAGGCAGTACAGGCTCCAAAGGACTAGCAAATCCCACAGCCTTTTCTCGCGGGACTTTATCCATGAAATAACCAACCCAATCCTTGAAAGGAACGTCACGACCTAAACCTTGAAGAGAACGGGCCATGGCTATCTCGTAATAAATCCTGAACACGGTACGTAGAGAATCTTTATGAAAGAAATCTCCACGCCTGTCCATACCATAAAGCTCAAACTCTGGCGGGACCCTTTCCTCATAAAATAGACCCGCTACTGGAACCCCAAGCAAGCGAACTATTTGATTCAAATCAATGGTGGCATTGCGATCCTCCAGAACAAAAGTGTTATCCATGTAATTCCAATTTGTAGCCATAGCCCGAAGGATAATGGGATCCCAGGTATACCGGAACAAGGCCAATGTTACCCCTCTGAATATCTCTAACTCAGTCAATTTCGGCCCCATATGCCCCATCATGTAACGAGTCCACTCGGTCTGCCCTGGAACCCAACAGAGTTCACCCTGAACATTCAAACCCCCAGGAGCCCATGGAATAACATGACTCTCTGTCATCTCCATACTTAACAAATGGTAATCCGAGGAAGAACCAAACCGTCCCGTAGGACCCAGAAACAAACCCTCAAAGGAACAAACCCCGCCAGCACGGCGAAACTCACTACCAGGCACGAAGGAATCATAGGCAAGGCTGTGAGGACGTACCTCTATAAGAGAAGGCGGATCGGGTCTCAAATGAGGGTATGCATGATCGGCATATGAAGGAGAGCGATCGTGTCGAGGTAGCAAACCATGGAAATTGTCCCTCCTGTGGAGAATCACGCGTCACCACTTGGGGTAAAGGTGTTGGTGGATTCCTTGCGGGAAGGCCCATATACACCATTCCTAACTATGTCGAACGGAGGCACTGTGCTATAGATCTCCTCAACAGGCCCTGTACCTCCTGCAAATGACCGAAAATCATGTTAGAAGCTCAAATACCTTTGAAATTTAAGGGGCACCAGAGCAAATTTTTCCACATCCAAGTTTCACAACCTGCTCTGGTGGGGGGCATTTGTTTGCCTCTAAAAAAATGCTGCAAAAAAAAAAGAGAATGGAATTTCGTAAAATGTTTATAAAACAATTACAATTTGGCCCTGGCATACAATTCACTGGATAAAAAAGCATAAGAATCGAGAACCTGAGTCCTCTACTATATTAAAGCGACATGACTATGACAGAACGCTATAACCAAGACAGAGTACAGCGAAAACCCATGCATTGAGTCTGACTTATACAAGAAAATATCAAAATTTACACTATACGCCCCAGCCCAGCCCAATTCTGAAGACCTCATTAAATATGACTAGCCCGGCCAATATATATATGCAAGTGTGGGCCCTGATTTAATTTGTTGAGTAAGAGGCCCTGCCCAAATTGACAAAATAGTGCACGGGTCCGAATCCTGGCGGATCCGAACCAAACAAACCCGGTAACCCCAAACCCGTTCAGCGAAATTAAATAAAAAAAAGAGGGGCAGATGGCACCTGCCTATTGGTCCGTCCCTGTGGGCCCCGTCCTTTCTGTTAACAAAGAGGAGGAATAGTACAAACCTGAAGGAAGAACACGACGGCCAGCTGAGGTTTCGCCTCTCTCCGGCGCTGCACGTCGCCGCGACTTCAATGAAGCGCACCGCTTTATAGAGGACTCCATCACGAACCTATCGACATCAAACACGGGAGATGTCAGGCAGCGAATTTGACAAATGACAGGCGCGACATTGAAATTAGGAAAGATAGAAATGCGAAATTACTTGGCGAAACAACCAATTGAAATATTTGGGGCGTTGCAGTGGCTTCGTAAATGGAGAAATTATATGCCAATTGGATCAATTGCAAGAGGAGAAGGAGGTTACTGGGGTATGGACTGACGAAAGCTCAAAACCTGGAGAAACTCGCGCCAGACGATGTTGTTAGTGTTTATAGAAGATGGAAAAGCTTCACTGAGCTTACAGGTGATGTAATGGAACCTCAGGAGAAAGTAAATGCATGCACAAGTTAATAGAAATTCGAAATTCCCATCACTGGAGAGAGCCAGTGGAGGAAGGAATGAAAAAGGCATAGAAAGTAAAACACTGGAGAGCATAATCCCTCTCCCTGCAGCCTATAACCTGAATAAAGAAAGCCTAGTACTGTAGAGATTCTTTTGATAGAGGGAGGTGAGCTTACCACTTCGGTTGTAGCCGTTAGATGCATCAAAGCGTGATCCCTTTGCCTCCCACAATACAAAGCCATCAATGACACACATGACAAAAGCATAGAGTAAAAAAGGAGGGACTGGCTGGAGTATACTTTCCAAGATAATCATGCATCCCACCGTATGTCACTCAATGGATGGATAGATGATGGAATTGAAACACTTCTTTTTAGCATTGGATAGGATCAGATGTCACCAAACGGAAACAAGGAGGCCAGGGAATGCAAATTACTGAGATGCAACGCATGAGCTCCCTCCCTGGTGGGCCCAGGGGCAAATCAGTAACAAATGCAAAGGACAAAAGAATGTAGCGCATATATAACAAAAGTAAAGGCATGATATCCCAATTTTGCCCCTCCAGTATATTACATGATCCAATAAGCAAAGCAATCAGGCAAAATTAAACCAAATTAAAGGCATAACTAAAGACATGAGGATGTATTTGTGTCCCTCTGACACTCAAGGGAAGAGCCTGAGAACCAATTAATGGGGAGACAATGTCAATTTACGGATTGGTGAACAAAATAAAAAAAGAGGAAAACAAACCCAATATGTAATATGGAGAATAGGAAATAGTAGGCATAAAAGAAACCTCTGCACTAAAGCATCCCCTTCATATACATTGAGTTGTTTAACCCCTCCCCAACCAATGAGGAATCGACATCACCCATTCAAATCTGAAAAAGGGAAATACCTTTTTCATTAGAGATGAAACAGCAAACACCAAAACTAGCCCACTAAACGGAATCAATTGATAAACCACAGATGAGTAAAGCCTCAGTTCCATTTTTACCCCTCAAAATTGAGACCAAATATATATGAGTTAAAGGGTATTAGTGAAACTACATGTTAACCATGGATGACTCCAGTTTAAAATCCATATGAATACTTAAATGGAGAAAGAAAGAAACCTATTATCTAGATGCAAGTAGGGGTTCAGAGTTTGATTCCCTTCACAAGAGCATCTCAGCCACTCACTGCATATGAAGGCATGGATGAGTGCCACCTGTACACTTCCATCCTAGCGCCAAATTATTGCCTCCTCTCCAAAGCATAAGGGGTGATGAAGTATGATCTTATCCCCTTCAGTGCCAGATTACATAAGGGACCCACCTGCCAGGATGATATGCTTCTATCCCATGGGTAATTGATCAATGCCAAGTGTCAAGAAGTGATTGGGAAGTAAACGAGATAGTAGAAATCACCAAGTGAAGAAAGAAAGCAAGAAGGAAGTCGGTTTGCCATTTGTGCATCTCCACCATCCATCAAACTCCAAAGGTCTGAGATGTTGCCACATGCCAAACTGATGAGAAGAGCAAACCCTGGAAATCTTCTATAAAAGAAGCACCTCTCGAGAAGAAAAGGGAGGCCAATTAGTTAGTCGAAATTCTGTCAATTTAAAGAGTCAAGTTTATTTTGCAATCAAGGTAATAGATGTAACCTGTAATGGCCTCCAAAAACATGAATAAAGTGATGTTAAATGCATTTGTTGTGTCTTTTCTTTCTCTCTTTTATTTTCTGTTTTGTTCTTTTGAGTCTACACTGATGCTAGTGAGGAGCGTGACATAGATTCCACACTCATGAACATCAGTTGTGTCTCTGAAAAGTCATGCATGTAGGAGTAATTTGCATCAATATAAGCTTTTTACCTTTTAGTGTTTAGTTAGGGCTGCTGGCTTCATGGAGAGCGTGACTTAGATTCCACCTCCATGGATGCCATGCTAGTTTCTGACTTTAGTTTGTCTCAAAATTCATGTCACAGTTATCATCATATTTCTGTTAAGTTTGTCATATACACAGTTCATAGCAAAGGTTCAATATATTAAGTTTTTGTCATAATAAATGGTCAGTTCTAAAGTGAAGTGGGGTTATTCTGTCCAAAAATGTAAGAGTTAAGTCCATGTAAGAGCATAAATGTAAAAAAAAAAAGATATACTTTAAAATACATATAAGTCTGTCTTTAGGCTTGTTTGTTCTTGTCAAAAAGTTCAGAAACAAGAGATTTATAAATAATCAAGTTTTCATGCTTATCAGATTTCAAACCCAAAGGGATGATCTAATTTCTGTGTTTTCAAATGCTAAAGGATACTTAAATCCTTGCATACTGTCCAAAATCAGAAGATGGCTTGGTTATGAGGAGCGTGACATAGATTCCACCCTCATGATATGGTTCAAATTCTGATTTATACTGTAGGTTAGGTTTTAAGTCGACAGAAGCAACAAAAATAAATAAATATAGGCAAGTCCAAGGTTTAAAGTGGAATTTCATCTTTTATGTATATATAAGTTTGGGTTTAATAAAATAGAAGTATATCCTAGCAGGAGATTGTTTTGATTCTGAAAGTATGCTCATAAGTCTCCCTTTCAAAAAAAATATGTCTTTATGTTCATGACTATCTATAGTCTTAAATCCTCCTAGTAGCATATGGTGAGTCAGCCTGGTCTCAATTTAAAATAAATTTAGAACTGAAAGTCTCAAAACTCATCTTATTTTATTAATAAAAGCTCATGTCTCTTTAGCAAGTCAAAAAAAAAAAAACAAAATGATGTCTTTCTGGCCAAGGAGTCATGTCCCTAGGTTAGTTTTTTTTTAAGTAATGTTTTGTTGAAAAAAATGACATAGTCTGTCTGTATCCCTTCTTGTGTCAGCATTCCAAAGAAATGCGTGTAATGAAACCGTCCTTTTTTTTTAATTTTTGTTCAAGAGTGGGTTTCAGGTTAAAGTTCCTATTCCTAGAATGAAAGATTAATATCTCATCCAGTAGACATTGAGCAGTATGAGTCCATAGCAAAACTGTTCATAAAGTTATGTCATAATGTCATGCATACCAAAAAAATGAAGGTTTAATAGGTCTGCACTTAAATAAAAAATAATAAATGATAAAAGTAAAGTCAGTAGATTTAAAAATTTATCTTACTGTCATGTTGATTTCAAGACCGGCGTGTCAAAAAAGTGTGGAGTTGTATTTCTCAAGTCAAAATATCAATAGTTCGAGTTCAAGTCATCCAGCACCAATAATTGTCTAAGTTAGTATTTGAGTTGCCTTATGGTGAACTAAAAGTGTAGGAGAAATCAAAAGGAATTGGAGTCGGTAGATATAAGAAAGAGAAAGTGAATCAGTTCCAGCACAAGATTGATGTGAGAATGTAATGCAAATTGGGTTTCATGAGATTGTCTACACCCCAACATGATGTGAACAAGAAACACTTAAATTGAGAAGGTTCCGTAAAATTAGGAAATGATAGAGTCCAAAATGATAAGATGGTTCCATAGATGGTCATTGATCAGTGTAAATAGAGGTTAGTATCACCAGTCCACATCGTATTGTCTAAAACAGGTGTTGCAGTATTGACTTAAAATTCCAAATCATGCACGGTCAGCAAATGAAATAAAGACATGCTTAACACTTTAGCATTAGTTATTTTGATCAAAACAATAAGTGAGATTGTGTAAAGGAAAATGAAGAGTACTCATAAAGTGAGCCATATATCCAAATTGCATTTCACCTGCAAGTCTGTCGGAACAGAAATTAAAATCAAAACATGCTACCTCAAAATTAGGAAGGGCCATGCAAAATCAAATCTGCAGATAACTCAGTGGTGCTCTTGAGGGCCTCCATGATGCTTTTTGCCAAACCAATTCCTCACTGCATTCCGTCAATTAGCCGCCCTCCATCGCTGCCGCAAACCGAATAAAACCAATGGTCAGGACACCCCAAATTGCCACGTGCAACTCCAACGAACGGCATAGACGACTTCACAAGGCCCCTATGATGCTTACTAACCTGATTGTAGACCCTACGGCTGCTGGAATCTTCAATCGGCGTCATCAATGGAGATGTACAGTCCAACGGGAAAGCATCAGAAACCAGACCAACGAAAGTGGGAGGCAGATGAGTCGAAGTTCTGCGTGAGCTTGGCACAACTGAAAGGCAACATCGACACGTGAGACCAACGGAGCGACCCTGAACCCAATCTTGACCCGTTTGGCGCACAGACGCAAACGTGAACCAAACGACTTTGATCAAACTGAAACCCTTAGCGCCGCCCCCTTGATCCTCTGTGACCACCAGCGTGTAGCGAACCTCTGACGAATGTAACACAAAACATCAAAGTCACAGCCAATCAGAAATTTCTGCGAAGCAAGAAACTTCAAAAAATGCATTAAAAATAGCTAGATTATCAGAAAAATTCTCATAAATTATCAAAATCTCAAGAAAAATATGAGGAATATTTTGATGTATTGTGTCATGCCAAAACACTGAAGCACCAAACATTTTGAAATTAAAAGTCTAAAAGGATGGCCATAATGGAAAATAATAAAATTAAGTCCCTGAAAGAAATTAAATAAAAGTCTCTTTTGAGCATGTCATGTTCTGGACAGCAGGTACATTTGAACATTTTATGTTCTGGATAGCAGGTGCATTTGAACATTTTATGTTCTGGACAGCACGTATATTCGAACATCTTATGTTCTGGACAACATGTACACTTGACATTATATGTTCTGAACAACGGGTACAGTTAAACATTAAAATCTACAAAAAAAATTGAAATAAAAAAAGCATCACCAAGAAGGTCAAAGACAGAAGTTTAAAAGTGCAAATTTAAAAGTCCAACCAAAGGTTGAAAGTCTGAAACTCAAAAGTCACAACTCAAAAGTCCAACTCAAAGTCCAGAATGCAAAAGTTCAAACCAAGTTCAAAATCAGACTTTAAAAATGCCAAGAACCAAAAAAAACAAGCTCAAAAGTCAAAATCCAAAAGTACTAGCTTAAAAGTCGAACTCAAAAGTCTAAAATCCTAAAAATGCAAGTTAAAAGTCCAAACCTAAAACTGACACAAAGTCTAAAAATGACACAAAGTCAAAAATGACACAAAATCTAAAAGTGACACAAAGTCAAAATGACACAAATCTAAAAGTGACCCAAAAGACACAAAGTCAAAAGTGACATAAAGTCTTAAAAGTAAAAAGTTCGTCCCTTCAAGACTGCATAGTGTTTCGCTTTGAAGAAGACACCCTCCTGATATTCAGATCAATAAAAAGGAAAAGTCAATTCTGAATTATCTTTGAAGTTCCTGTCAAGAGAAGGCATAGCGCATCTATACTCGCGACTTGAACGAAATCCCAAAAAAATCTCTAAAATCCCTAAACGACCGAGAACTGACCTAGAATACTCTATTTTCGAGTGTCGGACTCGAATCTTAAGGCATGTTTCTACAAGTCTACAGCACGTTTGACCTGAAGCAGATTGAAATCTGATGCTCAGGTGACCAGAAGAAAAGTCAACCAACGACTGTCACACCCCGGGTCACTTTTACCCGACTCGGAGCGTATCTCAACAACCCGCCGCGTATATAAATACGCAAGGCGCACAACATCATATACAATACAATTAATTCAAATAAGATAATAGATGCCACTTTCATAGAATTTTAACTGTAAGTATTCAGCAACAAAATAAAAACAACGAAAAGACACAGACTATCAGGGTAAGCTATCACATGAGACTTCCCTGATCGTCTAATGTTCCCAATCCATTCTTGTTCATAAAGATAAAGTAAACAATTCAAAGCAAATGTGGCATCTTTAACCCGCATCCTTGAACCTTACATTCAAAAGAAATAGTTCCTGATCTTCAATACCTGGAACCCAAATACATGGAGAAACAACGGATGAGAGACTGAAATAGTCTCTCCGTGCGGTATTCAGTTCCAGCCCGGAGAGTTGTGAAATTTAACGAAACATGCAACGATAATCAGCACAATAATGGTTTATTCGTAACATGTTTTTCTATAAAAAATAAAAATAAAAATACATGCATGCCATGAAAAAGACAACCTCAACCAACATACTATGCAATTCATCAGTTTAATATTTCCACAATTTCTTAAAGTTTATCATTAATTTTCTTTCACATGATAACACGTCACGATTTCCATGTCCACGAGATTGGCTACACGATCATGAACCCAGGAAGCACATTTGTCCGTCGCGAACGGACTTCTTCTGGGGAGCGCGCTAGTACTAGGGCCCTCAAGCCAACTTTTGATACCACGATTATTTTCCACTTCACTTATCATTTGCAAAGTTAATATATATTATCTTCTCTGTTAACACTAACACTATGCACATGCAATCTACTATAATGACCATGCAAAAATGACCATGTAACTTCATGTTCCCTTAACTTTATTTATCGTGCAACAGATAATGCATTTATAAAATAATGTAACCACTAATACTAATAATGCATTTATAAATAAATATAACCACTAATACTAATAATGCATTTATGAACCATGTAAAATAAATACGAACAGAGTATCAAGTAACACGAAACACATGATTCTAATTTGACTATCTAATATATAAATAAATCAATTTCACAACATAACCAGGATCCGCACCTGTCAAGCAATGCGGCACGCCCAACTTCTATTCTTCCTGCTCTTCCTGACTTATACCTAAATCAAGCGTAAACAACCCTAATTACTACTGATCCGTAGAGGAGAAATTATAATTAATTAGCAAGTCTTACCACTAAGAGAGGGTACCGTGATAGAAACTCACAAGATACCGACCAACCTTAAAGTTTGTAAAAAGTATATGCATATAAAATTAATTAACGGAAATGTCAACAAAAAGACTACAAAAGTATTTAAATATATACTTACTATCTATATATATATTAACTTTCATTTATTCAAAAATAAATAAATAAATAAATAAATAAAGGACTTGATTAAATTTTTAGAAATACGGTGCTACTCAGAGGACCATCCACTTACTTTCCAAAACTTAATCATATGTTAATAATTTACCAAACAGATGCCAAGACGGAATGAGAGCATTAAGTTCTTCCTAGAACAATGGGCCAAGATAAATCACTAAGTACCAAATCCAAAATAACTGTTGATAGAAAAAATGTAATTTTGAAGGTCCCGCGTGAAAGATTAGAAATTTAGTTGTAACCAGGGTATACATGATTATAGAAAGATGAGAAATATACTTACTTGGATCTACTAGCCAAGATTCCCTCATGCAGAACCAAATCACGGAAATAATTTCAGAAGGGAATTGATGGGTTATGGGTCAAAAGAGGAAGTGAATTACGAGATTGAATAACTGACCAGAAATGAAGGATATATAAATAGCGACTCTTAACCTAAACGGTGCCTATAACCACATGTGAAAATAACCACCAACTCTGAAAATAGCGTCCTTTAATTAACCTACTAATTTTAAATAAAAAGTTTATAAATCAGGTGTACTAGAATTAATCATAGTATACGGAAATAATCGTTTTTGACAAATTTAGAGTATTCTTATATAAACTGTTCATTCTAAAAGAAATATATATAATATACATAGAAACAAAATCTTAAATTAATACTGTATTAAGAAACCTAATGTTACATCCCTCCCCCCTTAAAAGAAAGTTCAGTCCTCTGAACTGTACTCCTGGTGCATTGAACAATTTTGGATACTTTTCGCGGATGGTACTTTCTAACTCCCAGGTAGCTTCTTTGGCCGAGTGTCGACCAACACAAAAACAGAATATCCAGATCCAGATAGTTCTAACGTACCTGCTATGACTTCTGTCGTCACCCTTGTTGTTTTAGTTGGTCCTTCAGTCACCTCCTTAAGGTCTCTGGGGGTATAGCAACAATGGGAGTGCATTCCAACTCTTCCTCCCGCTCTACCTACCCAACTCGGCCTCCGCGCTGAATGGTGTTAAATCCTCGCCCTCCTGCTTGTTGAATTGTCCCACGGCTTGCATTTTCGCCAAAGTAACCCGCCACGCCCCGCCTATCAGGGTGGGGGCACTCCCTTGCAAAGTGGCCTGACTCGTTGCAATTGTAACACAAGCCATTCAGTTTACGACATTCTGTCTCTGCATGGGGCCTTTCACAGCGCCTGCACCACAACCCTGAACTCGGTCCAGCATCAGTCCTTGTAATAGTGCTACTCCCTTTTGGCAGCTCTTGGTTTTGGCCACCTTCAGTTCTTGGCCTAACACTCCTCGGGTTTCCTGATTGGCCAATGCGAGTGTCATAAGTCTCCACCGTAGTAGCTCGAAGCATCAATTCAGGGAGATTGTTGACTCCTGGAATGTCAATCAACTGTGCTAACCGAGGATTCAGTCCACCCAAATACTGTTGCCTCAGGCGAAACTCACTGTTAACAATGTCAGGAGCATACCTCATCAGATTCTCGAACTTAGAATTGTATTCTCCCACAGAGTTGCCTCCTTGTTTGAGGTTTGGTGAAACGCTGTCTGAGCATTTCACGAGACATCACATCCATGTACCTCCCTTCGAATTGTTGTTCAAACCATTGCCAAGGAATGTTTTCAAGTTCGCCGTCAAACTTCCTCTTGATTTGTTGCCACCAGAAACGAGCATGTCCCTCGAGGAAATGGATAGCCAATTCCAACTTATTTTCCTCCGGAGCTCGCACTAGGGTGAATTTGTCTTTGATGTCCGCCAACCAATTCTCTGCTGCTAGAAAATCTCCAGTACCATCAAAGTTAGCAGGTCGAAGGGATGAGAAAAAACAGTAAAGCTCAAAGAAATTGTCTCTCTCCCGAGTCCTCCTCTGATCAGCTTCTCCAGCAACACGGGCAATGCGCTCAAGACCCTGTAGCACCCGTTCTATGTTGTCACTTCCGATTTGGTTCCCAGTTGCAGTAGTGCCATCGTTGGTGTCCTCCGGGTTGTCAGTGGAACTACCTCTACCTGCTCCTCTTTTTGTCATTACTAAAAAAAAAAATCCCCCCCAAAACTATCCCAGTTACTTAATTGAACGACAAGACAATTCCATGGAAAACCATTATATCAAAACAATTAAAACAAACAACTATCCGATGGTCTTACGGATAAGACACTAATATGCTCTCAAAGCAGGTAATTAATTGTATTGTATATGCTGGCTCTGATACCAACTAAAGTTGTCACACCCCGAGTCACTTTTACCCGACTCGGAGCGTATCTCAACAACCCGCCGCGTATATAAATACGCAAGGCGCACAACATCATATACAATACAATTAATTCAAATAAGATAATAGATGCCACTTTCATAGAATTTTAACTGTAAGTATTCAGCAACAAAATAAAAACAACGAAAAGACACAGACTATCAGGGTAAGCTATCACATGAGACTTCCCTGATCGTCTAATGTTCCCAATCCATTCTTGTTCATAAAGATAAAGTAAACAATTCAAAGCAAATGTGGCATCTTTAACCCGCATCCTTGAACCTTACATTCAAAAGAAATAGTTCCTGATCTTCAATACCTGGAACCCAAATACATGGAGAAACAACGGATGAGAGACTGAAATAGTCTCTCCGTGCGGTATTCAGTTCCAGCCCGGAGAGTTGTGAAATTTAACGAAACATGCAACGATAATCAGCACAATAATGGTTTATTCGTAACATGTTTTTCTATAAAAAAAATAAAAATAAAAATACATGCATGCCATGAAAAAGACAACCTCAACCAACATACTATGCAATTCATCAGTTTAATATTTCCACAATTTCTTAAAGTTTATCATTAATTTTCTTTCACATGATAACACGTCACGATTTCCATGTCCACGAGATTGGCTACACGATCATGAACCCAGGAAGCACATTTGTCCGTCGCGAACGGACTTCTTCTGGGGAGCGCGCTAGTACTAGGGCCCTCAAGCCAACTTTTGATACCACGATTATTTTCCACTTCACTTATCATTTGCAAAGTTAATATATATTATCTTCTCTGTTAACACTAACACTATGCACATGCAATCTACTATAATGACCATGCAAAAATGACCATGTAACTTCATGTTCCCTTAACTTTATTTATCGTGCAACAGATAATGCATTTATAAAATAATGTAACCACTAATACTAATAATGCATTTATAAATAAATATAACCACTAATACTAATAATGCATTTATGAACCATGTAAAATAAATACGAACAGAGTATCAAGTAACACGAAACACATGATTCTAATTTGACTATCTAATATATAAATAAATCAATTTCACAACATAACCAGGATCCGCACCTGTCAAGCAATGCGGCACGCCCAACTTCTATTCTTCCTGCTCTTCCTGACTTATACCTAAATCAAGCGTAAACAACCCTAATTACTACTGATCCGTAGAGGAGAAATTATAATTAATTAGCAAGTCTTACCACTAAGAGAGGGTACCGTGATAGAAACTCACAAGATACCGACCAACCTTAAAGTTTGTAAAAAGTATATGCATATAAAATTAATTAACGGAAATGTCAACAAAAAGACTACAAAAGTATTTAAATATATACTTACTATCTATATATATATTAACTTTCATTTATTCAAAAATAAATAAATAAATAAATAAATAAAGGACTTGATTAAATTTTTAGAAATACGGTGCTACTCAGAGGACCATCCACTTACTTTCCAAAACTTAATCATATGTTAATAATTTACCAAACAGATGCCAAGACGGAATGAGAGCATTAAGTTCTTCCTAGAACAATGGGCCAAGATAAATCACTAAGTACCAAATCCAAAATAACTGTTGATAGAAAAAATGTAATTTTGAAGGTCCCGCGTGAAAGATTAGAAATTTAGTTGTAACCAGGGTATACATGATTATAGAAAGATGAGAAATATACTTACTTGGATCTACTAGCCAAGATTCCCTCATGCAGAACCAAATCACGGAAATAATTTCAGAAGGGAATTGATGGGTTATGGGTCAAAAGAGGAAGTGAATTACGAGATTGAATAACTGACCAGAAATGAAGGATATATAAATAGCGACTCTTAACCTAAACGGTGCCTATAACCACATGTGAAAATAACCACCAACTCTGAAAATAGCGTCCTTTAATTAACCTACTAATTTTAAATAAAAAGTTTATAAATCAGGTGTACTAGAATTAATCATAGTATACGGAAATAATCGTTTTTGACAAATTTAGAGTATTCTTATATAAACTGTTCATTCTAAAAGAAATATATATAATATACATAGAAACAAAATCTTAAATTAATACTGTATTAAGAAACCTAATGTTACATCCCTCCCCCCTTAAAAGAAAGTTCAGTCCTCTGAACTGTACTCCTGGTGCATTGAACAATTCTGGATGCTTTTCGCGGATGGTACTTTCTAACTCCCAGGTAGCTTCTTTGGCCGAGTGTCGACCAACACAAAAACAGAATATCCAGATCCAGATAGTTCTAACGTACCTGCTATGACTTCTGTCGTCACCCTTGTTGTTTTAGTTGGTCCTTCAGTCACCTCCTTAAGGTCTCTGGGGGTATAGCAACAATGGGAGTGCATTCCAACTCTTCCTCCCGCTCTACCTACCCAACTCGGCCTCCGCGCTGAATGGTGTTAAATCCTCGCCCTCCTGCTTGTTGAATTGTCCCACGGCTTGCATTTTCGCCAAAGTAACCCGCCACGCCCCGCCTATCAGGGTGGGGGCACTCCCTTGCAAAGTGGCCTGACTCGTTGCAATTGTAACACAAGCCATTCAGTTTACGACATTCTGTCTCTGCATGGGGCCTTTCACAGCGCCTGCACCACAACCCTGAACTCGGTCCAGCATCAGTCCTTGTAATAGTGCTACTCCCTTTTGGCAGCTCTTGGTTTTGGCCACCTTCAGTTCTTGGCCTAACACTCCTCGGGTTTCCTGATTGGCCAATGCGAGTGTCATAAGTCTCCACCGTAGTAGCTCGAAGCATCAATTCAGGGAGATTGTTGACTCCTGGAATGTCAATCAACTGTGCTAACCGAGGATTCAGTCCACCCAAATACTGTTGCCTCAGGCGAAACTCACTGTTAACAATGTCAGGAGCATACCTCATCAGATTCTCGAACTTAGAATTGTATTCTCCCACAGAGTTGCCTCCTTGTTTGAGGTTTGGTGAAACGCTGTCTGAGCATTTCACGAGACATCACATCCATGTACCTCCCTTCGAATTGTTGTTCAAACCATTGCCAAGGAATGTTTTCAAGTTCGCCGTCAAACTTCCTCTTGATTTGTTGCCACCAGAAACGAGCATGTCCCTCGAGGAAATGGATAGCCAATTCCAACTTATTTTCCTCCGGAGCTCGCACTAGGGTGAATTTGTCTTTGATGTCCGCCAGCCAATTCTCTGCTGCTAGAAAATCTCCAGTACCATCAAAGTTAGCAGGTCGAAGGGATGAGAAAAAACAGTAAAGCTCAAAGAAATTGTCTCTCTCCCGAGTCCTCCTCTGATCAGCTTCTCCAGCAACACGGGCAATGCGCTCAAGACCCTGTAGCACCCGTTCTATGTTGTCACTTCCGATTTGGTTCCCAGTTGCAGTAGTGCCATCGTTGGTGTCCTCCGGGTTGTCAGTGGAACTACCTCTACCTGCTCCTCTTTTTGTCATTACTAAAAAAAAAAATCCCCCCCAAAACTATCCCAGTTACTTAATTGAACGACAAGACAATTCCATGGAAAACCATTATATCAAAACAATTAAAACAAACAACTATCCGATGGTCTTACGGATAAGACACTAATATGCTCTCAAAGCAGGTAATTAATTGTATTGTATATGCTGGCTCTGATACCAACTAAAGTTGTCACACCCCGGGTCACTTTTACCCGACTCGGAGCGTATCTCAACAACCCGCCGCGTATATAAATACGCAAGGCGCACAACATCATATACAATACAATTAATTCAAATAAGATAATAGATGCCACTTTCATAGAATTTTAACTGTAAGTATTCAGCAACAAAATAAAAACAACGAAAAGACACAGACTATCAGGGTAAGCTATCACATGAGACTTCCCTGATCGTCTAATGTTCCCAATCCATTCTTGTTCATAAAGATAAAGTAAACAATTCAAAGCAAATGTGGCATCTTTAACCCGCATCCTTGAACCTTACATTCAAAAGAAATAGTTCCTGATCTTCAATACCTGGAACCCAAATACATGGAGAAACAACGGATGAGAGACTGAAATAGTCTCTCCGTGCGGTATTCAGTTCCAGCCCGGAGAGTTGTGAAATTTAACGAAACATGCAACGATAATCAGCACAATAATGGTTTATTCGTAACATGTTTTTCTATAAAAAAAATAAAAATAAAAATACATGCATGCCATGAAAAAGACAACCTCAACCAACATACTATGCAATTCATCAGTTTAATATTTCCACAATTTCTTAAAGTTTATCATTAATTTTCTTTCACATGATAACACGTCACGATTTCCATGTCCACGAGATTGGCTACACGATCATGAACCCAGGAAGCACATTTGTCCGTCGCGAACGGACTTCTTCTGGGGAGCGCGCTAGTACTAGGGCCCTCAAGCCAACTTTTGATACCACGATTATTTTCCACTTCACTTATCATTTGCAAAGTTAATATAT
Source organism: Rhynchospora pubera (assembly GCA_028095005.1). Lineage (NCBI taxonomy): Eukaryota > Viridiplantae > Streptophyta > Magnoliopsida > Poales > Cyperaceae > Rhynchospora > Rhynchospora pubera. Next base: position 142,200,872 of record CM051460.1, read on the forward strand.
ATTATCTTCTCTGTTAACACTAACACTATGCACATGCAATCTACTATAATGACCATGCAAAAATGACCATGTAACTTCATGTTCCCTTAACTTTATTTATCGTGCAACAGATAATGCATTTATAAAATAATGTAACCACTAATACTAATAATGCATTTATAAATAAATATAACCACTAATACTAATAATGCATTTATGAACCATGTAAAATAAATACGAACAGAGTATCAAGTAACACGAAACACATGATTCTAATTTGACTATCTAATATATAAATAAATCAATTTCACAACATAACCAGGATCCGCACCTGTCAAGCAATGCGGCACGCCCAACTTCTATTCTTCCTGCTCTTCCTGACTTATACCTAAATCAAGCGTAAACAACCCTAATTACTACTGATCCGTAGAGGAGAAATTATAATTAATTAGCAAGTCTTACCACTAAGAGAGGGTACCGTGATAGAAACTCACAAGATACCGACCAACCTTAAAGTTTGTAAAAAGTATATGCATATAAAATTAATTAACGGAAATGTCAACAAAAAGACTACAAAAGTATTTAAATATATACTTACTATCTATATATATATTAACTTTCATTTATTCAAAAATAAATAAATAAATAAATAAATAAAGGACTTGATTAAATTTTTAGAAATACGGTGCTACTCAGAGGACCATCCACTTACTTTCCAAAACTTAATCATATGTTAATAATTTACCAAACAGATGCCAAGACGGAATGAGAGCATTAAGTTCTTCCTAGAACAATGGGCCAAGATAAATCACTAAGTACCAAATCCAAAATAACTGTTGATAGAAAAAATGTAATTTTGAAGGTCCCGCGTGAAAGATTAGAAATTTAGTTGTAACCAGGGTATACATGATTATAGAAAGATGAGAAATATACTTACTTGGATCTACTAGCCAAGATTCCCTCATGCAGAACCAAATCACGGAAATAATTTCAGAAGGGAATTGATGGGTTATGGGTCAAAAGAGGAAGTGAATTACGAGATTGAATAACTGACCAGAAATGAAGGATATATAAATAGCGACTCTTAACCTAAACGGTGCCTATAACCACATGTGAAAATAACCACCAACTCTGAAAATAGCGTCCTTTAATTAACCTACTAATTTTAAATAAAAAGTTTATAAATCAGGTGTACTAGAATTAATCATAGTATACGGAAATAATCGTTTTTGACAAATTTAGAGTATTCTTATATAAACTGTTCATTCTAAAAGAAATATATATAATATACACAGAAACAAAATCTTAAATTAATACTGTATTAAGAAACCTAATGTTACAACGACCATCACCCACGTTCCTGTCAAGAGGAGGCATAGCGCATCTGTACTCGAGACTTGAACGAAACCGCAAAATCTCTAAATCCCCAAACGATTGAGAATTGATCTAGGATAGCAAATTTCCTGGCATCAAACTCAAAAATCTCTGCGACGGCACTAAGCCCGACCCTGCAAAGTAAAAACACCCTAAATGTCTTAAAATGTGTAACAAAAATTAAATTGCATTATTTGTGTTTGCATTGCACTGTTTAAATGACTGCCCTTTTGCATTGCTTTTATCTTGAAATACCATACCAAGACACAATCCTTTTTATTAAAATGGACCTCATCCACTTATGACACTTAATCTTTGATTATCTCGATCTAGAGGTGCTCTTGGCCCAGTTCGTAACTGAGTCCGGAGGTAATTAACAGTAGGGGCTTGCGCCTACTGAAAAAAATGACCTATAACAAACAATCAACTCTCGAGGTACTTAGAACCACATTAGTGCCCTTCGCTCGTTTGGAATGGACAGTAACGACGGGTCTCAAGATGCTCGAGGGGTATCTGATCCACATTTTCTTCGCCCCATAAAGGACTATCTGATCTTCCGTGGTTGGACTGAAAAAGTGCGAGACAGTGTTTGAATATAATTGTTCTATTTCGAATTAGAATTCTGTAAAAACTAGTTTCATAATTTTTCGACAAAGTTTGATGCTTCAACTGGGTCAAAACTTTTCGGTCGTCGGTTTGTTTCAAAACTAGACTTGTTATTTGTATGACATTTAACTCGAAAATTTTGAATAGACCTTGTTGTTTCTTTTTCCATCAACTCTAGATCAAGAAACGTATAATCTGCAAGAATGACACATTGTTATCTTGGATTATACACGGATATCATGGGACATAGGAATCAAAACAATAAGATACTTTTTCTTATGCAGGATTGAAGAACTGTATTGGTACAGTGTCTATTTATGCGAATCGGGAATCATAACGTGTTGCTAGATACAGCTTATGATTAATGGAAATAAATGGTGATTTATTTTCCATGGCCAACATAGCATAAATTCTCAAAGGGTCACATAATAGGACTTTAACCATACGTGCACTCTTTGTTTATTTGCAGTAGCGAGTACTGTGAATATATGATAAGTTGATTAATTAATTATATACCGTTATGAACCGTTATAATTAATTAAGTCAAATGGATCATATAGAAATAAATTAATGCATATGCTAATTCTGAAATAATTATCAATAAGTTGATAATTAATTTCACTCAACAATATTAAATATAATTATAGGAATTATATTGAATACATAGGCTACATTTAATTAAGTCTTTTTTGAGCCCAAACAATAAGCTATTGTCTTAGCCCATTAAATACTTGATTTAATGTGTGTTTAAGAGATAAAATGGAAGGATAAAAAAATGGCCCATTGAGGCCCTACGTGCCCGGCCATAGAATGATGGCAATTAATCATATTGATTAGGAAAGGTTAGGTGAATATATAAAGTTATTTTGGTGTCAATTAAAATAACCTAATTTTTGCTACCTTTTCACCATCCTTATGGCCGCCACCCATCCAAGAGGAGAGAAATTAGTTTCTCTCTTCCTTAGCTCCTTTTCATGGCTAATTGATAGGTCTCATGTGTTGAGAATAGCTATTCCACTAATTGATTGTCCATTGGAAGAGGAATAGCGAGTGGATTAGCTTTGTTCTTGCTCGTGCTAGCACATGAGATTAGAACTTGGTTTATCTCCTTGGTGGACTCAAGGCAACCGGAGGGCAGTCGTGAAGGTGACGAGCACGCCACCGATTCCAAGAGAAAGAATTCGAGCCTTCCGAATACGATTTCGCAAGATGTAACCTCCTACGCTTCTCGTTTTAACGTGTTAATCACTTGAATAACTAGATCCTTTTTTCGTGTGTTTTAATTGCTTGTTAAATGTTAATAAAAATTAAAATTGCATGTGGACTTGAGTTCCTAACAATGTGGGGGCAAAATTTGAAGATGATATGGCCGAAATCGTGTCTTTGGCAGAAATTTCAGATCGAAATTTCAAAATTTCAAATCGAAATTTCAAAATTTCAGACCGAAATTTTCGAGAAAAACAGAGGACAGAAGAACCTTGGTATGGAGATCTAGCTAATTTTTTGGCGAGTGGCTACTTACCTTCTAACATGACTTCCCAACAGTGAAATCAAACTCAAAGTACTACTTTTGGGAGGAGCCATACCTTTTCAAACTTGGAATCGACAACATTTTTAGGAGATGTGTGCCACATGATGAATTCAAAGCCATCCTTGCAAGTTACCCTTCTCTGCTTATGGAGGCCGTGCATCATTTTCAAAAACAACAACTAAAGTACTCTAATCAGGTTTTTATTGGCCTTCTCTTTTCAAAGATGGTCATTCCTTTGTTTCTTCTTGTGATCAATGTCAAAGAACGGGAAACATATCCAAAAGGAATGAAATGCCTCTTAACCCTATTTTTGAAGTTGAAATTTTTTATATATGGGGCGTGGATTTCATGGGATTGTTTCCAAGTTCACATGGATTTGTGTACATTTCGATAGTTGTCGACTATGTCTCAAAATGGGTGGAAGCAATTGCATGCAAGGCGGCAGATTCAAGCTCAGTCATCCGCCTTTTCTCTAAGATCATCTTCCCACGATTTGAAGTGCCAAGGGCGGTGATAAGCGATGGTGGAAAGCACATCATAAATTGACACTTTGATGGACTTTTGAAGAAACATGGTGTCATTCACAAGGTGGCCACAGCATATCATCCCCAGACAAGTGGACAAGTTGAGGTATCCAACAGGGAGATCAAAAGCATCTTGGAAAAGACGGTGGCTCGTTCGCTCAAGGATTGGTCAAGCAAGCTTGATGATGCACTTTGGGCGTATCGCACCGCTTTCAAAACACTGATTGGCATGAGCCCTTTCAAGCTAGTCTATAGCAAGCCATGTCATTTGCCAGTTGAAATCGAGCACAAGGCATATTGGGCAACTCGTGTCATCAACATGGATTTGCTAAAAGCTGGTGAAAAGAAAATATTGGACTAGCATGAATTGGATGAGGTACGCATGAACTCCTATGAAAATGCTAAATTCTATAAAGAAAAAAAATGAAACTTTTGCATGACAGGAGAATTTCAAGAAGAGAATTCAAGGAAGGCGATATAGTACTTTTATTCAATTCAAGATTGAGGCTTTTCCATGGCAAGTTGAGGTCACGATGGTCTGGGGCGTTTCGCGTGGTGAAAGTCTATCCTCTTGGTGCCATTGACATTTGTGATAAGGATTCAGAGCCTTTCAAGGTCAATGGACAAATATTGAAGCATTATATCGCCAACGAAGACATTGAAAATGTGACTAGTGTCTACTTCTCCGAACCTCCAGAAGAAACTTAGCCAATGACGATCAAGCTAATAACCTAAAACGAGCGCTCCTTGGGAGGCAACCCAAGACTCTATAACATTTTTCTTTTCTATTTTTCTCTATTTTTATTTATACTTCTATTCCATTTTTCGCATTTTCGAAAAAAAAACAACAAAAAAATTCATAAAACTGAAAAACACAAAAAAATTCATAAAAATCAGAAAATACAAATTTTTTTAGGAAAATAGTTCTATAAGTTATTTTTAGTATTTAATTATTTTTATTTGTTTAATGTAGGAATTAAAATAAGTGCGGGGATCGATTGGATGAGAGAGCAACTCGTGCTAGAGCACCTCTGCCCAGCAAGAAAAGGGCCTTTGTACGACCTCATGCGAGTTGCATCGCAACAAGTCTTGGAAATCACACGCAATAGAAACTTTCTCGCCGATTTCTGACATTCCAGCTACGCAATCAGGATTTTCTTCACCACAAAACAAGAGCATCTTTTTCTGGATTTTCTGCCAAATTTTCAAGATGAATTGAACAACCGGAAAAAAATAATAGTAACGTTACTGTTCACATTAATTACGATAATAACAAAAAAAATAAAAATTTTAATAGTAACGTTGCTGGATCGTTATCCCAGTTGACGATCCAAGAACGACCATTCTCCTCCGTTCAATTTGCTTGAGTGGGCTGGTTTTATAATGATTTAAAACAGTAATATAGTGCTGTCAAGTAATATAGTGCTGTGAATTATATCACTACACTATACCATTCATTTATTTATTGCGGTTTGCAATAAAATTTTTTTTGTCTTTTTCTATTTTAAATTCTCTATATAAGCTCATTTGTCATAAGTTATTGTGCTCTAACTAATTGTTTCTCGTTAGTCTGAAATTGATAAACTATCCTCATAGGTTTCTATTGGCAACATCGCTTCTTCTTAGGTAATAATGTTAAAATAATTATTAAATTAATTGATTTGATTTGCTAATGGAGTTTGAATTTTGATATTTGAAGCAAATGGGTCCTAAGCCAAGATGCGTCTCTTGCGGTGTTATTTTGGCCGGAGATGAACGGACGAGCGAACGACGATTGCTTTCTGCACTGATGTTTCAATATCATGGGGAAAAATTTAAAGTTAAAAAATTAGAAGGGAATGAATATCATGTTAGGGGTCCAAAATTTTTTACAGATTTAGTGGAGAGGAATAGAGGTTTTGATCTTGGAGGGTCGTGGTTGCGTCACCAGCCAGCAGTTCCACCTGGTTTTGAAAATCATCCCGCAGCTGAAAATGTTGTCCATCTCCGCTAAATGAAGTATTACTATGTTTTTATAATTGGTATCTTATTTATAATTAATCTGTATTTGTGAAATAAGTTTATGTGACGGTCGTCACTTGTAATGTTTAGCTTATATTATTGAAATATGTTATTTTGTCCATATTCTTTTATTTTTTTATGATTTGTATTCACAAATCATTTACAAAAGAAATTCATAATATAAAAATACACACCATTAGAAGAAGAAGTAAATTTTATAACCATAATATAAATTAGCACATTGAATTAAAAAAAAAGTACATTAAAAAAATCATAATATAAATTAGCACACTCAATTGAAAAAAGGAAGAAACTACCTAAAAGCATAAATACTTAAATATTCAAAAGTTGCTATTTAAAAAAGTACCTAAAAAATACATAAATATTCAAAAGTAATAAATACTTAGAGATCTTGACTATCTACATGTTGCAGAATTTCATCCCACCATGGTTGATCTTCTTCCGCATTCATTTCATGTTGATTACTGGCACCATGATTGTCGGCAAATTGAGCGGCTTCGTTCCAGAAAGCGGCATCAGGTTCTTGTTGATTACTTGCACCAGGGTTGTCAGCGAATTGAGCGGCTTCGTTCCAGAAAGCGGCATCAGGTTCTTGTTGATTACTTGCACCAGGGTTGTCAGCGAATTGAGCGGCTTTGTTCCAGAAAGCTGCCTCGGCTTCTTCTTGCTCTATCTCAGCCATTCTAGCTACTGCAATTTTTCTTTGTTCATCTCTCTTCTTGATCTTTATTAGGCTCTCCTTGATTTTTTTACCAATTTTCTCTTGTTGCAACCTCCGGCTCTCTTCGGCAGCCTTTTCTTCCATTCTTCTCATTTCGAACCATTGTTCTTTCACTCTGAATCTCTTTTGAATTTCATCCCTCTCTTCTTGTCTTTTGTGTTCATCGTAGTGGTCACGCAAAATGGTATCTTTGAAATTGAAAATCTGACCACACTTTGTACAGCTCACTGTGTGGTCTCCACAAAAATCTGACTACACTTTGTAGACCCCAACCTTCAAAATCCTTCGTGATCGTCGGCCGACTAAGTAGCAATCGTGCATACGACCACAACTGCAAGAGCAACCAAGGAGCACCGATATTTATATTGTTATTGATGAAGGCGGTGTCCAAGCCACGGTATAGCATCGCAAGAGTGGCTGCACCCCAGTTGTACTGTACCGAGTTGCTCGAATGAAGATCCTGCAAATATTGGCATTTTTAGGAATATCATCATTTTTTCATATATCCAAATTTTTCTTACAACAAATAATATTTTAGAAGTATTTAAATATAACAAAAGATATAAGACCTTTTATTATTGTTACAAGAAGTATTTAAATGAAACAAAATATATAAGATCTTTTATTATTGTTACAAGTATAAATATTTCATTTATAAATTAAATAATTCGATTTTTTCAATTAAAAATAACAAGGGTAGTTCACTAACCTGCAATAACTGGAGATAGAAACATGGAATCGAGTCACCCGTGCTATCAGGAAATAACTCGCAACCAAAAATCTCCAACACGCAAGCTCGTGTGTATCTATCGATCCTCCCAGCATCATCCGCGCCAGGCACACCAAACTGAGCCCAAACCTCACGCAGCTTCTTCAACATAACGGAATGAGATCTCCTGCATTACATCATTAATGTAAATTGATTGTGAGAAGTATATATATATATATATTTAAATTAACATCAAAATAAAATTCTTAAAAATTTCTTACTTCTGTTCCTTTTCTCTGAAGCACTTCTCAACTATCGCCATGTCTGTATCCTCCGGTAAAGCAAAATCCTGAAGTAACTGAATGGCGTCATAATCAGTCCGTCCAGTAACGGTTCTGCCGGTCGTAGGCAAACCGTACAAGAATGCCACATCCTACAAATAGTTCAAATTTTAGACATATATAGTTCAAAAAAAAAATTACAAATAGCCGTTAATTTCTACCTCTAGAGTGACCGTCATCTCGCCAACATGCGGAAAAAAGAACGTGTGGGTCTCTGGCCTCCAGAACATGGCCAGACCCTGCAAAAGCGAATGATCAAGTGGCATATGACCCAACTGAACGAAATGTATAAGTCCAAGTCGCCTCAAACGCTCATCGACCCCATCAGTACGAGGCATCTTGGCCTTATGTATTATTCCCCTCCAATGCTGTATATATTTCGTTTTTAATTATTTTAAAAAATACTACAAAAAAAAATATGTAAGTACAAATATAAAAGGATAATAATAACTTACACCGGTGCCTCGAACTTTGGACCCATCCAAATGTAACACACGATCTGCAATAACAGGATCCGGTGGAACAACATCAGCTGATGTAGAAGCCTCAGCGGCAACAGAACCGGTAGATGTAGAAGCGCTCGGATCTCCACGAAGTCTCGTAGATCTACGAGGTGCGGTCTCCGGTACTCTTCTTCTCGGTGGCATTTTTACTAAATTGCAATAAAAATTACTGTTAAAAATCTAATAAAATTTCGGCAGCATATCCCTTATACCTGTAGCGTTTTCCAAAAAAAAAACACCCAAAACCCCTAATTACAAACCCAAATATCCACAACATCATTAACAAACACAATACCAATCTCATACAACAACATTTTCTATTTTCAAGTTTGTACATATTTTCAATATTTATTTTATTTTTTCTACTAATTATCTATTTAAACTAATTAAAATAAATCAATAAAATAAATATGAAAAAAAAATTACCTGTAGAAAGAGATGTCGGAGGTTGTCTCTTTTTACAAATTTTCCTACAATTAAAAAAATATTCTATCAATTTTTTATTTACTTCCTCTAATTTATAATAAATTTATTAATCATTATTAAATGAACAAATAATTCTAAAAAATTTTCAAATTACATATTATAATTATTTTTATTTATTCTGATTTTTTAGTAATTTTTCCATTATTTTTTCAATATTTAATCTATTTTTCTAATTATTAACCTAATTAAAGTAATTAAAGTAAATAAATAAAGTAATTATGAAAAAAAAAACTTACCAGGGGGTCTGCTCGCGCGAGAGAGAGAGAGAGCGAAGAAAGTGGGGACTGAGGGGGTCGCTGTCGCTTATATAGGGATGGAATTCTTGGATCGTCAACTGGGATGACGATCCAAGCTTGGATCGTCGTTCCGGATGACGATCCAAGTGCATTTGCCTTTCGTCAACTGGGATAACGATCCAACAACGTTACTATTAAAATTTTGATTTTTTTTTGTTATTATCAGAATTTATGTGAACAGTAACGTTACTATTAATTTTTTCGGTTGAACAGCAGAGCCTATATTTTCATGCAACAAATACCCAAATTTCAGACCGAAATTTTAAATGGGCCTTTCTGTTTAAATTCCATTTTACATTCTTTTCAATGGGCTTTTTTGTTGTTATGATCTATTGGGCCTAAATAATTGCTTTCTTTGTTCTTCCTACAGGCCCAATTCGAGATAGAGGTGTTTTCTTCTTGGATACAAATTCTCCCGAAATTTTAAAAAATAATATTAAAATAATATAATCCAATAAAATTAATATCAATTTAATCAATTTAATATAAATAGTATCGTAAGATCGGAATCCTGGATTCCGAACGTTAGATCGGATTCTCAGATTCCGATCTAACGTTAGATCGGATTCTAGGATTCCGATCTAAAGTTAGATCGGAATCCTGGATTCCGATCTAACGTTTACGATATAACTCAGCTCCGGACCTCCTTTCCGCACGCGAGCACAGTACGTTTAATTTTATTTTTTTTTATTTTATTATTTATTTATTTAGTTTATTAGTTTTTAATTTAGTTAATTAAATAAAAAAATAAATAAAATATTCCAAAAATATTTAAAAAATCGGAAAAAATGAGGAAAAATAAAATTTAAAATTATATGTAATTTATTAATTATATTAGATTTTTTTTGTTGTCTTTTTATTTGTTTATAAACTACTTAATTAATTAGAAAAATAGATAATAAATTGTAAAATTATTTTAAAAATACGGAAAAATAAGAAAAATTCATATGAAAATTTATGTGTAATTAATTTATTTTTTTTTGCTTTTAATAATTAAGATTTTGATAATTAAATATGAGAAAAATTAGAACTGAAAAAACAGCTCCGGATTCGAAAAGTTTGGCGCTAGAAAAATAGGAAATACGCTCTGAAAAATTCTAACAAAAATACTAAGCTGTTAATTGGCGGACCAATTTTTCTAAACTTAAATTTTAAAATTTTTAGGCGTACCATTTGTTCAAAACAAAAATGACAAAGGATGAAGATAGTCACACTTTCAAGTGAAAAAACAGCGTTGGATTCGAAAAGTTTGGCGCTAGAAAAATATGAAATACGCTCTGAAAAATTGTATCAAAAATACTGAGCTGTTAATTGGCGGACCTATTTTCCAAAACTTAAATTTCAAAATTTTTAGGCGTACCATTTGTTCAAAACAAAAATGACAAAGGATAAAGATAGTCACACTTTCAATTGATAAAACAGCTCTGGATTCAACGTAGTATTACGAATATTACAATTATTACATTATCACATTAAATAAAAGTACAATTCAACTAAATATTACACTATCACCATAAAAATTACAATTATTTTCTTCCTCCTCTTGCAAAATTAGTTATTCTTGCGCCAAGACGTAAAATTCCACCACGTATTCCGGTTTGTGCTCTACTACTCGATGCTCCTTGACTATCCCTTGTAATTGATGTCCCCTGACTTGTGACATACCTAGCAGAACTTGAGCGTGGATCCACGCTAATGGAATTTCGGCGTGGTTCATTTCCTCCTATACCAAGACTAATACGACTTTGAGTTCGTGGATCTACGCTAACAGAACTTCGGCCAGGTTGAACTGGCTCCCTGGAAAAAGAACTTTCACCTCGGTTACCTGTTGAAGGCGGAGCTCTATTCCTTGTACTTGTTCGTCTATGCGTGTTGGCACGCCTACCAGATTGAAGTTCCTCCAAAGAGATAGGTGGTTGTGGGTTGTTGTCCTCTGTGGTTCTTCTTTTTTTATTTTTATTATTTCGCATTGCATCCATCCACATCCAATCACGGTCCAATCAAATCAGTTTTTGGTCTTTTTCCCTTTTTACTGTTATTTATTTTATTAATTTAATAATATTTATTATAAATATTTTAATTATATTAATTAATAAATTAAAATTTAAATATATATATTATATTTTTTGTAATTAAAATTGATTTATTAATAAATTATCATATTCATTAATTATCATATTCATTAATTAAAAAATAGTAAATTAATAATTATATTTTAATTAAAATTGTAAAATTAAATTAATAATTTATATTGTTTTGTAAATTAAATTAAAGTAGTTAAAAAAATAATAGCTCAATCAAATTAAATTTATTACTTCAAACAACTAAATAAGATTTTATTACATTAAATTAAGTCAAATTATTAAATAATATTATTTAATTAATTTTTAATATATTAATTTTATAATATATTAATTTTATAATATATTAATTTAATATTAAAATTTTATATTTAATTAATGTTTATAAATAGAAGTAAAATAAAATATATTAATTTATTATTTTATCTTCAAAATATATTACTAAAATTTTATAATATATTATTTTAATATTAAAATTTTACATATTTAATTAATTTTTATGATAGAAGTACAATAAAACCATGAAAAACGACAAAATTGAGCAGTTACAGTACTGTTCGGAATCCAGGATTCCGATCTAACGTTAGATCGGAATCCTAGAATCCGATCTAACGTTAGATCGGAATCTGAGAATCCGATCTAACGTTCGGAATCCAGGATTCCGATCTTACGATACTATTTATATTAAATTGATTAAATTGATATTAATTTTATTGGATTATATTATTTTAATATTATTTTTTAAAATTTCGGCAAATTCTCAATGCACCAAACACATTAACCATTACCCCAATCCTAAATCCAATTAGCCTAAAACCCACCCTTTCGCCCCTCTCTCTTCCCCATTCGAAAACCACCAGAAACACAACAAAAAAGGCCTAACTCCTCAAAACCGACACCCTTCCCCTCACACTCACACCCCTCCTTCCTTCACCATTTCCACAGATCAAACCAGCCACAGAAGCGCCTCTCAGCCCTTTTTCTACTAGTGCCTTTGGTTTTTAGAGAGGTGGTTTCATCGCGACAAACTTTTGATTTGAAAGTGGCGGTTCTGGGCCAAAGGAGCCCCGAAATTGCGCCTTCCCTGCCATCTAGAAGTCCTGCAGCAATCTCCTAGGCCTCATCCCGCACCATCTTGCTGCCAGGGCCGTGTACTCTCTCAGTTCGACACAATGTTGAGTTTTCTAGGGTTTAAGGTCGGTTATTCTCACTTTTTCACTTGGATTGAATTTTCTGGGAGAGAACAGAGGAAAAAGAAGGCACAACAGGGATTATGGGACTTACTTTGGGGTTTAGGGTTTATTTTTTGATATTATCATTTTTATGTTTCTAAAAATGATCATTTTTTGTGTTTTTAACCTCACATATTTTTATATTTTTGATGTGGGCCTGACAAATTACACCAAAATATTTTTCATAATTTTTTGAACATTTTGATATTTTATTTGCAATTTTCTGAGTTTCCTGCTATTTTCTATGCATTTTTGAAGTTTTCTGTATTTTCGAAACTCTCTGATTGGCTAAAGGCTTGCTGTTCACTGTTCTAGGTTGTAGTGACCCGCCACAGGGCAGACGCCGTAGAGAATTTTTCATGGCGCTGAGGTTTCGGATTTGCGTCGAGTTTAATCTCTGTTTGTGGGACTCACGTTTCAGTGACATAGCTCCGGTGCACTGAGTGCATTTAACTTTTGGTTTTAATCCATTGGGGACAAAATCCGTTCGTCCCTGGGGCGTCAAGATTCGTGCCCAGGGACTAATTTTCTTTTCTTTTCCTTTCTTTTCTCTTCTCTCTCTCTTCCTTTCTCCTTTCTCCTCCGTCGAGTTTGTCGACTGGGACTGAGGTTTCGGCAGAGAAATTGAGGAGCTGGCTTGGGTCATCTTACCAATTGACATGGTGTTTGAGTGTTGGGAGGCTCCATGTTACTCTCCTATTGCTCTTTTTGTTTAATTGATACCCAATTCCATACTTTCATTTTTCCCAATCTGGTTACCTTGTTGGGGTATTTTAATTGAGCGGTTTCCGGCATAATTGAGCCATGTATGTGGGTCCCTTGGAGTTATGAGTCCTTGGAGAGCTCCCTGGAAATTTCAATTGTTGAGGTAACCTTGTCTTTCTTTTCAATTTGATTTGTGTTTTGTGTGGACTGGTTGAGTTTTGTACCATCCCATTACTCAATTTTGAGTTGAATTGCTCTTGACTGAGCTACTGACCACGAGCTATTAGTCAATGCTGAGTTAGCATTTTGACCCAATTATGTATGAGACCATGACTTGATTTTGGTTTCACCAATTCTGTTCACAGTTTAACTCATGGCTTGTCTGGTTGATTTTGGTAACCATCAGCTGTGTAATGGCTCTCTCATGCTGAGCTTCATGGTGTGAATAATTCCCTCAGAATTTAGGTCTGATTTGTTTAATTTTAAATTTCTGACTTGAGTGCATTCTGTATGTTTATATAGAACAGAATTTTGACTTTAGGTAAGGATTTTTGTTTCAAGTGCCCATGGATGTAACATATTGACTAGACCCTATATGATGATGATCCAGACCATGCAAACTGCCTATATGATACATGTTATGAGGTAATTTTATTTCCTCAAAGTTGCTTTGATGTCATGCTTGAGGCCACGTTGGCTCTGAAGTGAAAAATACCTTTCATTTTGATATTGAGTTTTGAAAGCCACACATGTTTTGGTTGAACTAGCTTCGGACTGAGAGCATTGCTCTTTTGACCATGATGCAATCAATTTACTTATGGCCTATCCCTGGATAAGGGGACAATGCTTATATGGTTTTGGATTTTGAAAGTCATGTATGCATTGGTTGAGTTGACTCTAGACTGAGAGTACTACCCTGTTGACTATGATGCTATGATTTTGACATATGCATAGGCTATCTCTAGACTGAGAGCATCACCTATTGAGATTAACATGCTATAAATCCATGCTATTATGAAATGTCATGAGATGATTTGCAACTAGATTTTATATGCATTATTTGTATATTTTTGTATGCAAGCAAACTTATGATTTGGTATGCATGAGACCAAGTTTATTTCAATGAACTGACTCGTTATATTTTTTATTTTAGTCCCAGAACTATGTTTAATTGAGACATGGACAAGATTTTGTTTACTGGACTTGGGCTTAACATGACTAGTGCACTGGACACTATCCTGAAAACTTCATTTTAGTCCCTGAACTTTATTAATTGTTATTTTCACCTAATGACCATGACTTACACCATGTAACCTATGATATGCATGCAGAAACTCATATTTTTTTTGAATAGTACTAACACATATGAGACTGGACAAGACATTTTTGCATGAACTTCCTTTATTTTAACATGAACTCGAAGAGTTTTGGACACCATGCTACCTATGAACATTATGCAATGAGTGTAGGTTTTAAATCTTGCCTTTAACCTATCCTATTATGCATATGCTGAACTCAACAAAGAAATGCATGTGCTCAGATGCAGAAAAATATCTTATTTTGAAACTGAACCCTATATGCATGACCATGAACAAATGCTATGTATGCTTTGTTTAGAATTCATTTTAACATGATGCAACTTTGAAAACATGCTGTTGAACACTTTTATTGGATTTGTTTTGGGGTGTGTAAGCCCTGCACGCTGGCTAGGAACCTACACACCATTTATTTATGAGGGATGACACATAGACCCTGCACAAACGCTAGGAATCCATGTGCCTTATTCACACCATAAGCTCATCACGAGAGAACCATTACACAGCCAAATACCAGGCTAGAGTTATTTTGAAGCCAAATACCAGACTTAAACCATACAAGTCAAATACCAGACTTGTTTCAAAGAAAACAAAGAAAAGAAAGAGTTGAGGAGGAGAAGAAGAAACAAAACATGAGTGATGGGATTTTTCCTAGCTTTAGAATTATACCCTATTCTACTCAAATTACTATCACAAGCATACGACAATCGTTTAAGTATTTCGGGGTCGAACCACAGGGACAGATATTTAAAAACTAAGTTTTAATTCTAATTAATTTACTAAACTAAAAAGGGTTGCAAGGAAAGTTGATTGGTCATAGAGTTAACAATTAAATTAAATTGCAATTAAATAAACCCTAAATTATCAAGTTGCAGATTAAAAGATACTTAAGTTGCTAATTAGAAATTAGGGGCTTAAGGCATGCTAACTCTTCAGTTTACTCTAGTTCTAGCGGTCCGCTGAAAGAACTCAGGTCACTTGACAACTTCAGCTAGTTGCTGGCTATTTGGCGGGCATAGACCACCTCGCTGTTTCACTCAGCGGCCCGCTAGTGTCAAGCTGAAACAACTATTTAGTTAATTTAGAAGTTGCTTTGTGTATAGAATTGAGTTTAGATTGAAGTGTTGTAGATCAAACTCTCGTTTTAGATCTGGTTATCAATTCAACTAACTTCAAAACCATCAAGTAGGATCTAGACTTCAACTTTCGTTTCGTGGTCTAGTTTCTACGGGTTTATACCTTTATAACTTATGAATTCTAAAAGCTCTCGCTGTTAGAAAGACTTATAACTCTCGTTAAATAGTCTTGGTTCAATCTTTCGATTATAAATCTTCCAGTTGGCACAATTGATATCAAATACTTAGGATAATTTGGACTTAACTATCTAACAATCAATATGGTCTATACTTGACGGATACAAGCAAACTAACCTAAACAATTCAATTTCAATCAGATAAGAAATTAAAACAAGATATAAAACACAACATGCAACAAAGAAATCAACTAAAATAGTAATATCAATTCATAAACTAAAGGTTCGCTACCATAGCCCCTAAAAAAAGTATCTACTCGCGATCAGACATCAAACAAAACATCAAAGTATCAAAGAGAAAAGAAAACATAAGAAAGAAACTAAGTTACAATAAAAAAGCAACTTGATCTCTATCTTTCTGTCTTCTGCTACTTGACAGCGGCTCGCAGGTGTCTCTGACGACCCGCTGGACCTGTGCAGCTCTGTGCTCCTTTAGCTAAGAAAGCTCCTCTAATCTGCCAACCCCTTTGACATCAACGCTTCTTCTTTATATAATAGACAGGGTCGGTTCTCTAAAGGTGGGGGTCGTGTGATGAAGGAATTAAATCCTAGTACCAAATAAATTTGTACCTAGACCTAACCTCACTAGTCGTTCGGAGTTAAGCTTAGGGTCGAACCCAAAGGACGGATTAACGATTACCGGACTTGTTCTTTTTATGAAGCTAGACAATAAAAATAAAGTTGAGAGTGTTGTGAAAATAAATGGTGCGATTAAATAGATATTTTTGGTTGTTTTTTGGTTCTAAATAATAATTCAAGAAAGGTAAACTAAGGCAGGTGAAGTTTGGTGTTTTTCAAGTATAATAAGGCGTCTTAGGGGTCAGGATTCACTTAGGTTTAGCCCTCGATTTGCTGGATCGCTCGCTGTCGCGTTAAATACCAACAAATCTAAGCATAGGCCGTCAGTTCGGTCCGAACACGACCTGTTCGGTCCGAACAAGGGCTGGTATGTTGAGTTATGACCATACAACTTGAGTTTTAACTTTATGAAGGGCTCAGATCGGCTATAGCTACATTACCTAATCCTCAACTGTCGTCTTTTGGACTAGAAATTAGTACAGGTCTCTACTTTACCCACATAGACCAATTAAACCTAAACTTTCGTGTTGGTATTTTAATTAACCTGTCTTATTTATTTGTTTTCTTAGGGAAATCTAAGTTGCCTTTCAGCCAACTTAGAAGCAACACCTTTCAGTGCTAGCTAATCTCCTTTTTCGAATCGTCAACTTATCCCAAGTACTTAATTCAATTCTATTTGTTTAACCTAACCTTGTAACTTAACTAAACAGGCCTTTATTTAGAAGTAAATCAGGTCATAACAAGAGAATTAAACAAGCAATGAAAATACTACTCAACAAATAGATCATAAAGCAAAACATCAAGTCACATCAAGCAAAACATTAAGGAAGGTGGAATTGTAGTATGAAGGGTCGAATGCCTTTCCTTCAGGCCTTGGGGCGTATATATAGTGGTCTTCTGGCTTGGAAAGGAGGCTGGGCCGCTATGGCAAGAAAACATACCAAAATATCGAGTTTCCATGCGTGAAAACTCTTCGAAATATGCCATGGCGGCTCTTGGTTCGGACTGGACAAGTTCTGTTCGGATTGGACATGCCTAATTCTGGTCAAAACAACTCAGTTCGGACCAAATAGCCTCAGTTCGGACCGAACAGATTCAGTTCGGGTCGAACTGAGACTGCAGCTTTTGAGTATCAATTGTATTTTGGTCATATCTCCTTCGTCCGAACTCCGATTTAGGTGATTCAAAAGCCGTTGGAAAGCTTAGGTTGAGCTCTACAATGATGTTGACACTATTTAGCCATTTTCTTTCCTTAGACTCTCATTTTGTGCTGTAAAAATGCCTTTGGTCCGAGCAAAACTCCATTCGGTCTGAATAGTAGCTATGATGTTGCCTCCAAGTGCTAGGAATGAGTCGTCTAGCGTATGCCAAGTGCTAAAATTCATCTAATATTCAAGAATCCACTAGAAATCGTCAAGAAACCTGAAAATAAGAGAAAAGACGACGGTAGAGCCAATTCCTAGAAAATCATAGCAATTTATCAAATAATTAAATGGTTTGAGTGTGATTTGAGTGCTAAATACGGTCCAAATACCCACAAATAATAACGATAACAAAGACCTTTTTCCACCGAGGCCTTTGTTTGTCCTCAAGCAACGCCCTAAGCTTAGAATTTTGGACAGTACTTAAACATTAATTAGACATCGAGTTGTATCTCAAACCAAGAAATGTCGTGAAACCAATTGCTATGCCTAAAATTTTCACACTTCAATCAAATAAGTCAAACAAAAATTTAATTTCAAGAACCAAGTTTAGTGTTCTAAAAATTAATTCATGCAACTCTTGGTCCTTATGAAATCTTCTCTCAAATTTTAGAACTCTAGCTTCTCTTTGTTATTTCAAATGCGATCTCAATTTCAATCACCCGTTCCTTTTCATTTTTCACAAAAGTTTGTAAAGTCCTTTATCAAAGTCGGAAATTTTACAATGAACTTCTCTTAAAACCAATTTCACTTTTTCCTTTTTCACCAATTTTTTTCTTTGTGCAAGTCGAGTCGTGGGGCTTTACACCCTAGAGGATATAATGCGGTGTCATTGGCCTTGAATTTGCTACTAGCACATGACGCGCTAGGGAGGTTGGACGGGTGTTGCTCGACTATGGCCACGGTAGACTTGGGCCATAATACTCAACATTCCTTTACCAATGCTTTCGCACCGGTTCCGGTAGAAACTAATTACAAGTTACCCAATTTATCTCGAGAGCTTTGAGTTATAATTCTTAACAACTTGTAATTAATCCAATACCCTCCAATTTGTGGTTGAGTTGGTGGAAAAAGGCCTCGGTGCATCCTCGTTTTCACAACTATTTTGATTTTATTGTCCCATTAAGATTGCTTGTTGGTGATTCAAGCGATTAAAAGTATTTTCAACAAGTCCAAGTTCATTTCATAATTTCCGAAGTTGATAAATTTCTTTTAAACAAAGGCTTGTCAAACACGAATCAGTTCACTCGGTAAAAGCTTGTGAGAATCGACTAAAACTGATTTATCAATTTTAAGCATCTAAGATCGAGTTCTAATTTTCTCAAAAATAATTTCGTTTCGGCCCATTGGTGCAAAAATTAATCATGAGATATCAAAACATTCTATAGTCCTTGAAGAAAAAGTTTGTTTGACTTCAAAACAGTTTCAAGTGTGAGTTTCATTATTTAAAATCTAAGTCGAGAGAAACTAGGCACATCAATTCAATTTCCAAACAAAACTAGGCTAGAATAGTGCAAAAATCCTATTTTCATGTCTCTGTTTGGACCGAGCAAAATTCTGTTCGGACCGAACAAGAGCTAAGAAATTCAAAAATTCATCCAAATTTTGCCAAAAGTTTGAGCAATTTTCAATCGAAAGTTCGATTTTTCTCCTATATCCTCCCCCCGAACTTAAATCAAACATTGTCCTCAATGCATTCAATCGCAAAGAAAAGTAAATAGGAGGAAAAGAGAACTTAGCCAATTTTTGCTTTCCAACATGTCGATTTTTTCCTAATTTGTTTTCTCGATTTCCAAGATGGCTCTATCAATCTTCAAGTCTTTTGATGCAATCCGTATGAGGTCGTTCGGGGTTAGTTGGTTCGCGTAACCCATGGTGCTCTAGCACGAATTACATCTTCCTTCGTTTGTGCCTCAAGATTTTCCTACAAACAAACAAACACAAACATCAAATTCTATTTTTGTTATTTTCTGTTTTTCAAATTTTTATGGATTTTTTTTTTGTATTTTATATTTTTAATGACAATGACAAAATAAATGAAAGAGAGAAGAGTTGAGAAATCCTTGGGTTGCCTCCCAAGAAGCGCTTGTTTTAGGTCCCTAGCTTGACCATCTTTTCATTAAGTCTTGATTGGATCGGACCCGGAGAGCGAGACGGCGAGCGATTTGTCATAGCCCTTGTTGTTGATGCCTCTCATGCGATCCCTTTCCAAAATAGTCTCTTCCATGCGAATCGTGGGATCGATGCCCTTCGAATCATCAAGTGAGTACCCCATTGCTCCCATATTCACCAACAGTTTCTTTGTTTGACCTGTATCTAGCTTGAAGTCAGCAATAACAAGGTCCGTTTGACTGAGAGGCGCTGGATGAAGCTTGATTTTGACTTTGGGGGTCTCAGTTCGGACCGAAGAAGAACAGTTTGGACCGAACAAGGGGCTGTTTGGACCGAACTTGATCCTGTTCGGACCGAACAGAGTGTCTGTGACCTTCGATTCTTTAATTTGGACTGTTGTTCGGTCCGAACTAGAGGGGGTTCGGTCCGAAGATCTGGCAGTTTGGTCTGAACAGATATTGTTGGGGTCGAGCAGAACATCATGCGAGTGATCCTGAGGAAATTCTTCGATTTTAGAGACCCATTGGACCATACAACACTTGTTAATGGGATCAGGGCATTTCAAAGCATGGTCTATGGAAAACCGGAGCTTCTCTCCTCCCACTCTAACCACAATCGTCCCATCTCGAGCATCCATTTTCATACCAGCGGTTCTAAGAAAGGGGAGTCCCAAAATTATAGGCACCTCCTTATCTTCTTCAATGTCTACTACAACAAAATCGCCCGGTATGACAAACTTATCCACTTGGACGGGCACATCTCTGAGAATACTTAATTATAACCGCATTGAAGAATCGGCGAGTTTCAATGTCATGCATGTAGGTCTCAACTCGCCAAAACCAATCTTGTCAAACATTGTCTTGGGCATAAGACTCACACTAGCCCCCATATCACACAAGGCTTGTTTAATTGTTGCATTACCAATAGTTCAAGGAAGAGCAAACCTACCCGGATCCTCAAGCTTTGGGGACATCTTGTTTTTCAAAGCCTCGCTACATTTGTGTGTTAGGGCCACCGTTTTGAGTTCTTCCATGGACCTCTTGTCTGTGCATAACTCTTTCAAGAATCTTGCAAAGATCGGCACTTGAGTTATGACATCTGTGAATGGAATGTTGACCTTCAATTCCTTGATAATCTCCCAAAAGGTCCGAAATTGTTCAGCTTCCTTTTTCTTCAAAAGTCGCTGAGGAAATGGGACTGGGGGTCTATAGGTTGACTCAGGTTGCTGTGCTTCCTTCTTCCCCTTGGCCTGGGCATCTCTTTGGGCATCATTTTCTCTCTGTTCGGACCGAACAAGGGGTTGTTCGGACCAAACATGGGGCTGTTCGGACCGAACTGGGAGATTGTTTCCTTCATTTGGTGGCATGTGTTGTTCGTCACGTGGGACCAGCTGTTTGGCCTGAACTAGAAGTGGTTCGGTCCGAACTGGAGGTGGTTCGATTCGAACTGAGGGTCGAACTGCCTCGTTGGTTGGCACGGGCTGATCCTGGTACTCCTTGCCGCTTCGTAGGACATGTATGGACTTGATCTCTGCACTTGGATTGACCTGAGGCTGGCTTGGAAGCTTGCCGAGTGGTCGGGAGAAGTGTGCTTCCATCATGCGCTCCAAGCATTGCAAGGTGCTCGTACATCCCTTAAATTCGTTGACGGTAGCCTTCAATTCGTCGGTGGTGGCCTTCAATTCATCTAACCCTAAAGCCATAGATTTGTTAATCTTTTCTTGTTCACTCATTAATTCTTGAACAACAATTGGAATTTCTTCCCTTTCGAAAAAAGGTTTCTTTTGAAATGATTGGTCTCTATTGTTGTTGTTGAATTGGGCATTCCCATACAAATTTGACGGGTTATTTTGGTACTTTGAACCGTAAGGGGGCCTATTGTGTAGGTAGTTCACTTGGGCCCCTCCGTTACCAATTTTGGCAAGAGGACAATGGATAGATGTATGTCCTTCCTCGCCGCATGCTCCGCATTGGTTTGAATGGAGATGTGTCCCTCGAGCCGATTGGTAAGCGGCAAGTTCAGCTTCTAGTTCCTCGATCCTCGCCTCTTTAGTTGAAATTTGGTGCACTTGTTGCCTCGAACTACTTGAGTGGCGGGAAATGAGTAGAGGGTACCATGTGTAATTTCTTGCACAATGATCAAGTAAATCTCGCCTCGTGCCGTATCAAGTCTTTTGAATGCCCCACCTGAAAGAGAATCAAGATTGATTTTAATATTGTCATAAAGTCCAGTGTAGGATGATTTAAGGAGCATCCATTCTTGAATTCCATGATGTGGGCAAGAATTTTCTAAATCCCTAAACCGTTCCCATGCATCCCTCATTGATTCATTTTGGTTTTGGGCAAAATTATTCAATTCACCTCTAATTTTGTCCGCTCTATCCGAAGGAAAATACCTATCTAAGAAGGTTTGTGCCATTTCATCCAAGACCTAATTGACCCTTTTTTTAATGTTTTATACCATTTTTGTGCTCGGTCCTTAAGGGTAAAATGAAACAATAATAGCCTAATCGCTTGTTGAGAAACCCCATTAATTTTGATTAAATGAGTGCAATCAATGAAATTTTGCAAATGAGCATGAGGGTCCTCTTTGTCATCTCCATAGAATGGATTTTGTTGGACTAGTGCGACATGGTTAGAAGAGATCATCATGTTATTGGCCGCGATGCCCGGAATCAACACTGGTCCGCCCACGTCTCTAGCATTTGGGGCGCCGTACTCTCCGAGTGTCCTTTCGCGGTCTCGGCCATCCTCATCGTCAGAGTTATGGATGCTAGCCTCGTCCTCTTGGGTCCAGCGGCGACGCTCGTCTTCAAATTCCCTTTGTTTCCCTGTGAGAGCGTCCCGCTCAGCTGTCAGTCGAGCCTCTCTTTGCTCAAGTTGGAGACGGAGGTTCTCCAATTCTTGTGTGCGCTGAGCAATGGCCTTGGGAGTGAGTGCCTCGGCCATTGTTAGGCTTTCTTCTCTCTGTTCAAGGCTCAGTTCAGTTCGAACTGGTTCTGTTCGGTCCGAACGCGGAGTGGGTTGAGGGGCTGATGGCTGTTCTGGATCCTCCGTCAAGTGTCGGAAGAAGTAGTTTCGAATTTTTGGAGGTGGAGACTTCTTCCTACGTGTCTTGGCTGCCAGTCCTGCAATAAAGAGAGAGAGAAGTGGGTAAAAAGGAATAAAAATCTAGTCTCCAAATATTCAAACAAGTATCCAATATCGACACCGTCCCCGGCAACGGCATCCATACCCTAAGATAACATAAATTTAGCCTAACATAGTACTAAAACAAACAATAACAAGAGTAGAAATCACAAGATACAAGCCCATGGAAATTAGATATAAAAACATAGGAAGAATAAACCAAGTTGTCTTTCTATGCTCGATCTTCAATCATCAAAGGCGGTGGGGTGTTGCAACGCGTGTCTCCAACCTTCTCCTTGTTGCCGTCGCCTCAAGAATCTGGTTGCTCAATGAAATCAATGGTGGAATCGCCTAAGGAAGGTGGAATTGTAGTATGAAGGGTCAAATGCCTTTCCTTCAGGCCTTGGGGCGTATATATAATGGTCTTCTGGCTTGGAAAGGAGGCTGGGGCACTATGGCAAGAAAACATACCAAAATATCGAGTTTCCATGCGTGAAAACCCTTCCAAATATGCCATGGCAGCTCTCGGTTCGGACTGGACAAGTTCTGTTCGGATTGGACAGGCCTAATTCTGGTCAAAACAACTCAGTTCGGACCAAATAGCCTCAGTTTGGACCGAACAGATTCAGTTCGGGTCGAACTGAGACTGCAGCTTTTGAGTATCAATTGTATTTTGGTCATATCTCCTTCGTCCGAACTCCGATTTAGGTGATTCGAAAGCCGTTGGAAAGGTTAGGTTGAGCTCTACAATGATGTTGACTCTATTTAGCCATTTGCTTTCCTTAGACTCTCATTTTGTGCTGTAAAGATGCCTTCGGTCCGAGCAAAACTCCATTCGGTTTGAATAGTAGCTATGATGTTGCCTCCAAGTGCTAGGAATGAGTCTTCTAGCGTATGCCAAGTGCTAAAAATCCATCTAATATTCAAGAATCCACTAGAAATCGTCAAGAAACCTGAAAATAAGAGAAAAGACGACGGTAAAGCCAATTCCTAGAAAATCATAGCAATTTATCAAATAATTAAATGGTTTGAGTGTGATTTGAGTGCTAAATACGGTCCAAATACCCACAAATAATAACGATATCATCGTGCAAATAGAGGCTCTAAATTTGGCGCAAATGGCGGTTAGAGAGAGATGGCAAATCTGGTTGTCTATTTTTATCTGTCGGTTTCCAGCTTCTAGCGGTCCGCTGCCAAGTCTAGCGACTCGTTGAAGTCTTCTGTATCGCCAGTCACCATCTGCTACCCGCTGCCGCCACGAGCGCACGCTTACCTTTGCACGCCCGCAAGGCTTACTAACCATTACACGAAAATCAGTGGACGTGTAGCATCACAAATCAAGACAAGTCTAGCATGTAATATCAATACATCATAATTAGTGGTTTAACATCTTGTTTTCAAAATATTACACACGGTCATTTAAACAACAAGTCATGAGTTCCCATGCTACACATACTTAATAACAAAAGTGATGGCCTACTCCTTTCCACATGCCCGCGCTCGCCTAGAACCTGGAACCCACAAAGTGGAAGAATGACACGCTGGGTAGCGAGCCCGCGTACAAACGAAACCAGTTTCATTCAACCGTACAAGAGTACTTAACCATCCATACCATTTCCATTCACATCAATCAGATAACCATTCAATATGCATACATATTATTTATATCATAATAACAATATGGTAACATGCAAATATGCTTGCAATTCAATCAATTCAAATATGCCATGCAAGTAATAAGTTCTAACAATAACTCAAGTTAGGTGTGGAATCCTCACCTGTAAACAAAAATAGACACAAACAATCAACTAGCAATCCTAGTTACCACCAGGGGTATCGGCATCCTCGAGTCTTGATACGTCCTTATCTAAATCTACACAATAAAACTATTCTAAGTACTTACTCAAATAAATTACACAATCAATAAGTAAAAGCAAAGCAAGAAAAACAAAGTACAATCTCAAATTATGACTCATTATGTGGTCAGGTTAGGATTTACCACGACTTAGACACAAACGATGATCGTACAAGTAAAATTAAGACCTAACCCATGATTTTCTAATCTCTAATTTATAAAGGACTCTTATGAGGTTGTAGAGCTCTTTAATAGCTTTCCAATGGGTTTTGAATCACCTAAAACGAACTCCGGATGACAAAGTTATGACCAAAAGAAAATCTGTTGTCAGAGGGAACAATTCGGACCGAATTCGACCAATTCGGACCGAATTTTAGGAGCTGAAATTTTCAGAGGAACCAATCCGGACCGAATTTGAACTAATCCGGACTGAATTCCAGTCTCTGGGCTGAAAAACTGAACAAGGACAGAATTTGTGGTTAAACTTGAGGATTATTTGCATATTTTCT
This sequence comes from Rhynchospora pubera, assembly GCA_028095005.1. Taxonomy (NCBI): domain Eukaryota; kingdom Viridiplantae; phylum Streptophyta; class Magnoliopsida; order Poales; family Cyperaceae; genus Rhynchospora; species Rhynchospora pubera. The sequence goes on from CM051460.1 coordinate 142,225,995, forward strand.
TAATAAATTAATTCCAGCATTACTTAGTCACCATGATTAACCATTTATACCCTTGGAACTAACCTAAATTTATTTGAACAAATTAAATAACAATCAATTAAGAGATTAAAGCTGAAATTTATTTTCCATCCAACTTATAAAGCTAAAATGCTCAAAACTTCACCAAATTAAACCAAACTCAAAATGAATATACTACAGTGTACTACTAACTATTATCAATAAGAAATTTCAGTTCTATACTTGATTTTTAACTATATTTTTAGAAATTCGTTTTAGAACCAATACTCCTTTTTGCATGCAACCAAAACTCATCCTAAAACCTAAATTTTCACAATGTACCATGCATGCAACCAAACCTAACATAAAATGTTATTTTAAGCCTTTATTTAAACAAAAATTTCAGAAAACACTTGAGAATCGAAATGAGTTGGAAAAAAACGAAATCTTACAATAATGGTGCTCAAATTCGAAATTTATTGGCTTGCATGTACTCTCCTCGCTCTCCTCTTCCTATTTTCGATTTTTCATGAATTTTTGGACTGTTTTAGCTATTTTCTATGAAGGGCTTTAGAGAGTTTTGAGCTTGAAGAGAAAGAGGGGAAAATTTCTGTAGAAGAGAAAATGAAAGAGGGGGAGAGAGAGGAATGGGTTGTGGTATTGGGTATTCTTTATTTGAAATAAAGTGGAGGTGTTTAGTGTACTAACATATCCCCAAGATGCACTAGATGCAATGCTCAACAGAAATTTTATTAAAACATGACAATAACAAGTCCAAGTAATGCATAGTTTAATTAACTATACAACTAAATTCATTTTGGATTACTAACTTTTAAAATGCACTCAAGAAATATAGAAAAACAACACATAAACAAGAATTGTACCCAGATTTCAAACAAGCAATTAAAACATAAAAGAAAAAGTTTAGCAAAAATTCTAAGAACTCAAAATACAAAATACTAGGTATTACAGGATTCCTTCGTCTTGAGCTTGTTTTATAAGCATTGGACTAGAGTTTCTCCAAGCTTCATGTGCCATGTGACATTTTCTCATATTTATGAGTTTTGATCATCTTTGGATGAAGGGCTGAGATGCTATCTTGCTCCTTGCCGCCTCAATTTGGGTGTTGTCTTCACATGATGTGATTTACATTGATTTACCATCTCCTTGGATGGCCATTGGTCTCTTGACATGTGGCATTGGCATTGGGGATAGTGTATTTGGGGTATTTGGGTTTACTTCCATTTACTGGGTTGGCATTGTGCCTATGGCAGGTGGGGTGTATGCCACCGGGGCTTGGGAGAGGATAAGCATGAGCTATTTACTCTCTTTTACTTGGTATCAAACTTGGGGATGGGGTTTGCTTGGCGCCAGCTGCATTCTGTGGCTTGTCAGAGCGGTATTTGAGGCATTTCTGGGTTACTTGGGGTATCTCCAGTGGAATTACATGGTTTGAGATGACTCCAACTGCTCAATTTTGTTTAATTTCCCTTTTATGTCCTTCACAGGGTTTGCTTTTGATGATTTGATGTTGTTCTTTTGCAGGTAAATTCCATGTAGTTGATTATTTGGCAATACATGGTTGATTGTCATGCCTGTTGGCTGTTGTGTAGCTCTCTTGTGGCATGGCAATGCTTATCTTGGTGCCTGGTAGGGGTGATGCTCTTGTGCACTGGGACAGGTGTCACAATTGAGTGGCTCTCTCCTTGGTTGTTGGCTGTGTAACCTTGGCTATGGGCTATTTTGCTTCAGTTGTTGGCTGTTGTGCCTCAGTTGAGGCTTTGGTACATCCCAGAGGGGCTTGCTCCTCTCCAATGTATGTTTTGGTATGGCTTTATATTGATTTAGCATGATTTGGTGCCTTATAGATGCATTTGGGTTTGAGTGGTTTGAGATGTCACTTGTTGACACTTGGACTCACACTCAGATCACATGGCCAGTTGGTATGACTTGATTTTATGGTCAACTGATGTTTGAGTTCTATTTTGAACTCAATTGTGCATCAGCCATATTTTGTGAATGACTGTGGCATGTTGATTTTATAACCCAGTGTTTGAGTTATCATTTTGCCAAATTCGACAATTTGTGCTCACACTTGTGTTGTTAAGTGCTTGCAGAGATGGAATTTAAGAGTTTAATTGTGCTATACTCACAATTTAGTCCCAATTTCATTTGTCCCTTTGGCCAATGATGAGATGCATTTGACAATTTTGTCAATTTAATCTAAGGCCTCATCTCCAACAACATCAGTGTTATTTACACTATTGGTTGCTTGCTTTTGTGATGCATTTGATCTTTGGTTACTATGAGGCTTGGCATTGTCCCTTTATGGTGCATTCTGGGATGGAACCAAGGGTAAGACTGGTATTTATGGTTTCCAATCTTGATTGTATAGCTTATTGAAGCGTTTCAATCCTTTGTCCCATGGTGGTTATGACTAAATTGCCCATGAGAACGGTACATGTCACTTTCAGGCCTTCTTTGTTGTCTTGTGATGACTCCTGATGTGGTGTGATGCCTTTGTGATGGTATGCAGTCACCATTGTATCCATGCTGGCCGTTGGGGAATGAACTATTGATTGTTGTCATCCCATCCCTTCATATGGCCAGCTGTATATATGGATGGCATGATGTGTTTGTTAAGTGCAGCTTTGATGCTTTTACACTTGTGTTTTACCATATGGCATCTTTGCTACTCAAAGCTATTAGAATATGCTCAATTTTAATTTGTGTGCTAATTACAATTAATTTAGCAATTAAGACATCAAGCATCAAGAATCTAGTGCAAAAGTTCATCAAACACTCAAGAGAAAGGGAGAAAAGTTTCACCTCTTCTTGAATCGTATCAAGAAGGCAATCCAATGCTTTGAAACCGGTGGCGTGCAACTCCAACTTCCTTCATCAAACTTCCTTCAATCCACGCCTCGAGTCCACCTAGAGATTAACCAATTTCTCGAATCGATTTGTGCTTGTAAACCATTGAGAAAATAGCTAATCCAAAGGAGTAACCCTCTTCTAGTTCAACCAATTGATTTAGGTAGATGGTGTATGGCTCAACACATGAGCAAAAGAGGTGGAGAAGAGATGGTGGCCGGCGGCCAAAGAGAGGAGAGGGGAGAGGTAGGTGGCAGCTAGGAAGAGGAGGAAGAGAAATCAATCCCAAGGGGTTCTTATATAGCCAACCAACGCTAGATATTAGTTGCTAGAAATTACACCATATGCCACCTCACCTACCTCCTCTATGGCCGGCCCTTTAATGGGCTTCATGGGCCTCTCTAATCCATTTAAATGGACTCTAATTCATTTAATTAAATTCATTATTATTTGTTCTATGTTTGGGCTATAAATTTACTATTTAAATATTAGTCCAATAATTCAATATAACTATTTATATTAAATTGAGTTGAACCAAAATAATTATAAACTAATTAATAATTATTCTAGGATTAGCTTATGCTATTATTATTTCTATATGACCCATTTGACTTAATTAATTAATACGTTCTATAACGGTACATAATTAATTAATCAATTCGTCATATTTTTCGTAATTTTTACTGTTGCAAATAAATAAATAAATAAAGCACTGTCTTGATAAAAACTCTATTTTGTGTGACCCTTTAAGGATTTATGCTATGTTGGACATGGAATTAAAACGTTATTTAATTCCAATAATCATAAGCGGTATCTAGCAACACGTTATGATTCTCAATTCGCATAAATAATGTACTGCTACAGTATTAAATCCTGCATAAGAGAATAAAAGTATTTCTCTATTTTGATTCTTATGTCACACGATATCATCATATAATCCAAAATAGGAATGCGTCATTCTTGCAGTTTATACGTTTCTTGATCTAGAGATAATTGTATCAGTTGCTAGCAAAACAATCTATCTCCATCAAGGGGCCCAAACAGATATCGTCACTCACTAAGTGAATTAATGAGGGACATACGGTTTTCTTGTCGATTAGCTTTTTCCCGCACAATTCAAGAGAACTTAAATCAAGTCCGTATAGCATCCCTTATTAGGAATCAGCGGTAGACAAGATTTATAGAACCTATCCTCATGTGGAAATGATAGTCATCTCAAATTTAGAACCAAAATCATAACGAAATAAATAATGACACGTAACACAATCCATATATTTATTTCGTGGGGTCAAGTCCTGTACTATGTTCTATAACATACACATATGCAATTAAGCTTGTAACACCTTACTTATGATTTGTAGAACTTAATCATCACTTAACTTGCATACTAATCTTATTGATAATTAATGTTCCTTGTTAATTATCAAGATTATGGACCTTTCTGATTTATTATTGTCATTTAATCATAAATGAACTACAGTGATCTACAATTTAGATCCTCAACCTGAATGAACTGTCAATAAATAAATCAAGGAACAAATGATCAAACATCATCAATGACATAAACTATAGAAGTAGCCTAATATGATTGGCTTTTAGGACATATCTCTAACAAAAGCACTATTTGATCATAGCCTTTGATTTAAATTTTTGTCTCACATCAGATGGCTCCAATCCAAAGGGAATGTGGTACCTTCTGTTGCCTCATCAAAGCGCTGGTGTTTAGGACCACGTTAGAAAGTTCTTTTTCAGAATGTAGGCTGTGACACAGTACTGTTTGTCCCCTCCATTGCTTGCATTTTGCTTGTCTTCTTCCCTCCTTTTTACTGGAGACATCCAGTTTTGGAAAAATCAAACTGTGCCTGCATCAGGGAGTTTACACTCCATCCAAGCATGCTCTCTGATCGAGGTTAAGCATATTCATTGGGTTTAATTCATATGCAAAGCCTTTCTTCCCCACTTGCACGTTGCCACCATTGTTGCTTGCTTCTATTGTGACTCACTCGTCTCCACAAGCGCTCGGCAACAAAATTGATTGTTCAGGTATATAGTTCGTTCCTCCTACAAGCTACACTACCTCTCAATTGCATGATTTCACCTCTGTCATGATTCAATTTCACCATTTTTCTTCCCAAGCAGTGAGCTCCTCCCTTCTCAATTGGATCTGTTCCTTCCCCAATCCCTGTGGTGTTTGAAGTCATTGGAATCGTGAGAGCATCGCCTATCAAACGATGAAGTTGGTTTGAGCTGAGGTGGTCGGAGTCGGTGGTACGGCGTTTGTCCTCGTCGAAGGCCTTCGTTTCCTTCTCAGGTAACTTCTATGCCCCCTTCTCTTTTTTGTTTTATTTTTTTAACAGTAATGATCTGAACCAATGAGGGCTTGCCACGTGTGTAGATCTAAACCTGACTCAATCGAGTCACTTGGTCCGTATTGGGTCCAGTCGGATGGTTTGTGTTGAGTCGATTTTCGACTAGCGGGTTTGATTTTGCTATCGGGACTGTGCATCCGGATCCGCTTGGATTTAATTGTTTGTTGGGCCTCTATTTCGTATCGGGCCGGAGATTATAATGGGCCGCTATTTAATTATTTTGAAATGGGCCGCCAGAGATTAAAAATGAGAATGGGTCTTGATTTTTTTATTTTAATATAAGCCCAACCCAATTTGATATTTGTAATTTGAGGTTAATTTTGCTGCATGGTTTCGTAAAATTGTTTTGGTTCCTATTCATTGGTCATTTTGGCACGAGATTTTGCAAGGTCCTCTGCATGGATGTGAGAACTATGACTGCTTCAGATTTTCCGTTATATAGGACACAGATGTAATTAATTGTAGGGATATCAAAGGCTTCATATGGCATTCCCATAATTAAGTTACCGTCCACTATTTAGGAATCTCTATATTTTCCTTTCATACTTTTATGACTGTTTGTCAAGGCTATTTTGTGTGATTGCTGATATAGTTGGTTTTGGTTGATTTGTAACATGGTTGTATTTTATGGTTTTGATTTATTGCATGGTTGTATGCAGCAAAATTTAGAGGCAAACATCAACTTGAAAAATGCTTGAAAAATAGTGATGTGACGAAAAATGACAAACCACAAATCAAGTATCACATCACAATCGAGTGAGGGAAGATGACATCCAAACAAGAAAGCACCAAGCATGTTTCAAGGATCACTCTCAAGCACTTTATGGTGAATTATGATGCGCTAAATGGACGTAAAGTGAAGATAAGATGAACATAAGAGGTGGTCAAGCTCGCGACCTAAAACAAGCGCTTCTGGGGATGCAACCCAAGTCCTAAAACTTTTATTTAATTATCCAGTTAAATTTTCTATCAAAAAAAAAAAAAACTCATGGTTGGTTTTGATTTTTTTTTGTTGGATATACAGGTTTTAATTGATTGTGGATGTCCTACTTAAAATTCGCGTTAGAGCACCCTGGGTCGAGCAACAAAGAAGCACATGACTCATGCACGACCTCATGTGAGTTGCATGCCACAAAAAAAACAAGCCACGATTTTCGCACGCTCCAACACAACATTTGCACGCTCCAGCGTACTGACACACTCATACCCAAAATCAGATCCTACACCACCTTTAGACTCCTATCACAGTGGTATATCACGTGATGTGGCTAGTTTTTGCAAATGAGGCATCCCTACTCGCTGGAATTTTTTGAGAATCGGTGCTCCAAGCGCCGCTCCATTGTCGAACTCTGAAAACTTGCCTGCGAAACCCAAATTTCTTTCGCTATATTTGTTCAGGGTCCTCTTGTGAGCACAATGCTAAATTTTCAGACAAGTTGGACAACCGGAACATGTGCCGATGCCCGCCGCAAGACCGTCACCGCCGCTCGATCGGATATCTCGTAGCCGAATTTTGAAATTCCAGCATCGAAAGTCGAATTTTCTCCACAAAAAACATGAACGACCTTTATGTGTACATGCTCAAAAATTTTCACGCAGTTTCGACCAATAGAGCCGGTGTAGACTGATTTTTGGTGAAAATTTCAGTCCAAAATTATCAGATTTCGGTCCGAAATTTGTGGCAGACGGCACGATCTTTGGATGATGATTTGGTATGTGCCATGTTTCCTCTTTTCACTTTTTCTATGAATGTGCAGCACTGGGACAATACTTTGTTCAGTTTGGAGGGGGGCTAAAGAAGAAACATCACAAAATTTTGAATTATTGCACGCTATTTTGGAGTTTTTATGCAAAATTTCGGCCCGAATTTTCTGGATTTCGGTCCGAAATGTTCACTCTTTTCACTATTTTGTTGCATTTTAAATTCTGAAAAATTAGGAAATAAATTTCTTATGCATGCTTGATCTCTGTTTTGGTTGAATTGATAAAATTACTCACTGTTTCACATTGTTTGAATTCTAAAAAGTATTTTGAAAAATATTTCTCAAGGACTCTTGAGTTTTTTTATGCTTTAAATGGATTTGTGCACCAATAGACCGAGTTGAAAATTAGTTTAACATAAAAGAACCTGAATTTGGATGCTTGAAAATTGTCAAAATTGTCTAAGTCAAATCTCAAAAGTTTTTGTCGAGTGAATGATCTTGTGTCTTGCAAACTTTTGTTTAAGAAGGGATTTTATGAACTTTGAAAATTATAAGATGAATATAGATTTTTTTTGAATGCTTGAATCACCTACGAGCAAAAAATGAAAACTAGGAAGCATCGAGACCTTCTTTCAATAACTCAACCACACATATTGGAGGCTTAAGGAACTTAACATATATAAAAAATGAAATGTTCAAAGTCCGTAGTGCTCTGTAGTGAAAAATGCGTAAAAACCGGATCGATCTCCCTGGTGCGATATGTTCCAGTAGCATTTCCAATGTCAATGACTTACATTAAATCCTCTAGGGTATAAAGTCCCATTAATCGACTTGCACAATTTAAATTGGTGAAAATGAAATGATTTTGAGAAGGATTCATCATAAATTTTTTTACTTTGATAAAATTCCTTTACAAATTTTTATAAGACTTGGAAAAGAACGGAAAAATGAAATTGATTTTGCAATTGTTTTGACAAAGAGAAACTAAGATTCTTGATTTAAAAATGAAATTCATTAGGACTAAGAGTTGCACAAATTCAATCTAAAATAAAACTAAACCCTTGTCCTTGAATTAAATTTTATAACTTGCTTTAATTTATTGTGTGAAATTTTTTAGTAAACTTGAATGATCGATTTTTCATTGTATTGTTTGGTTTGAGGTGATTTGATTGTAAGTCTAAGTATAGTCGATTCCTTTAAACTTAGGATATTGTTTGAGGACAAACAAAGATTTGAGTTTAGGGGGGTTTTGACATCTCTTTTTTATATATTTATTTTGACTGTATTTGATACTCAAATACTATCCAAACCAATGATATTCAATGTGCTTTTGTGCTTTATTTTGCAAGATTAGGCATTGATGTGGCATTTAACATGTTTTGTAGGAACGTGGTGGATTCGACACAATAATTGCATAAAAGGAAGAATTTTTGGGAAGAAAATGACTAAATGGAATTCATAACACTATCTTTCCAACGATCTTTGAATCACCTCAATCGGAGTCCGGATGAAAAAATTAGGTCAAAATACTATCGATGCGCAATGCTGGAAAATAATTTCTGTCCGAAATTGCTTGAAAAAGTCGATTTTGGCAAGTTTTGAATATGGAAACTTTATTTTATGGTATGATCTCATGAACCCTCGCCCTAACCTGCCTCATAGGCCTCCTCCCTGGCCATATATGCACGAAAATACAAAGAGGAAAGGATCCAACTTTCCATAGCATAATTTCCACCTTTTTCAACCACCATTCTCAAGCCGAAAGGCGTGCGATTCTACCTCTTGCAGCGGAGCACCACCATGGAAGCAACCTTGGAGCGATTATGGATGCGAGAGCAGTATAATCAATTGCCATGTGATTGTGATGTGTTGAGAATTATTATTTATGCTTAGTTTAATTATTTGTTTTGTGACACCCCGTCGAATACTGTAACTTGACAACACGCGACGGAGTGCCCGCCGCGGATGCCTGCTGCACCCGCAAGGCTTAGAACCACTCATTTTACAAATTACTGTGATTATACACAATTAATATACGTGTAAATTATAAATTTATAACTAATTACTTCAATATGAATTAAATCCTACAAAGTCTGGTAAATATAGGTTGCTAACCATAGTATCCAATGGCTCGCTACTTGTCCTGCTGTCCAGCACTTGACCTGAAACCTGGAACCCACAACCAATCGTGGAAAATAATGCAAAAGCACGGAATGAGATAAATAAAATTTATCTCAGTACGGTATTCAGTTCCAGCCACCTGAGTTTTGATTATCATGTGTTGGAACTAAATACAAGACTGAGTCAAACATTTTTCTAATCAAATCCATATGTATTTCAAACAAGCATTAAAATAAAGTTGCAATCAAGTAATGCAATTATGAGATAAATTATGTACAATTCAATATCATTTTAGAATTCAAAGTATGACAATTGTCATATTATATAGTGGAACAAGTAATTAATAGTATGCAATAACTATCATTACATCTTGTTGCAATTTAATTGCATATGAACTATGAGCTCAGAACCAATTTAATCGTATTTCAGATTTGGAATTATACAAATGCTGACTCAAATATTTGGGCAATCTAGTAATATGCAAGTCGAGTTCTATAATTCCATATCAGAGTCAGAAATGTCGCGAGACACCTATGAGTGCTACCCACGACCGGACAGATATGCCATGAGTCTCCTTCTATGAGGGCTGCCAATGGCCAGATAGATATTCAGATATGCCATGAGTCACCTTCTATGAGGGCTGCCAATGGCCAAACAGATATTCAAATATGCCATGAGTCACCTTCTATGAGGGCTGCCAATGGCCAAACAGATATTCAAATATGCCATGAGTCACCTTCTATGAGGGCTACCAATGGCCGGACAGATATGCCATGAGTCTCCTTCTATGAGGGCTGCCAATGGCCAGATAGATATTCAGATATGCCATGAGTCACCTTCTATGAGGGCTGCCAATGGCCAAACAGATATTCAAATATGCCATGAGTCACCTTCTATGAGGGCTGCCAATGGCCGGACAGATATGCCATGAGTCTCCTTCTATGAGGGCTGCCAATGGCCAAACAGATATTCAAATACCGTGAATCACCTTTTAAGAGGGTTACCAACAATTGATAACACAATTCAAACAATCGAAAATCAAAAGCACAACAAGTCAAAAATATTACCAAATTCGAAATATAAACGCTTACTTCACAGTGCATAGTCATGTTATAACACAATTCAACTGAATATCACTCAATATGCCACTTTGCAATCATGCATCAATATACATATACATAAAATATGTCTCATGAATGAAAAACAATTATGAAACGAAAGTGCATAATACTAATATATCATGTAATTAAAACTCAAGTGGAATCCGTACCTGACGTCGAAAAAGTAGCAGCAAAATCGAGATAAGATAATCCTAATAACCCTCGATCGTATCAACTGCTCTCGGCTCCGATACACAATCATCCAACCCTGAAATGATGGGCTAGGAGATGTTGCTCCTCAGGGAAGTCAACGCCCAGGAATTAAGTACATCTTTAGACCTTTATATAGTTTAAATGAATATGATTTTCTTTTTTTAGGAAACCATCCAACTTGAAAGAAAACGAGTATAGTAAATAAATTCACTCATTAAACTAAAGAAGCAAAAGACAAGCTTAAGCAAACTAAAGCAATCAGAGAGTTAAGTTTTGATTTTGTTTTCTTAAAATGTCATGATACAGTCGGCCCACAATAACTCAAACAACGAGGAGAATTTTAACCATGCCACGCATTGTACCAACAAAAGCAAATAGTGATGAGCTGGCTAAGCAACTAGTAATTATCATTTATTTGGCACGCAACCAAGCAAAGGAGACATTTTTTTTTATAACTTAATAAAAACAACTTCTACCAAGTCAAGGAAAAACAGAACCAAACCCAAATTGGAAGTGATTTTTATGCAAACTAGTCCCCCTATCAGAATAAAATTACAGCTTTCAGTTGTAGCCTCAAATACTAGAATTGATTGCAGCAAGGTTTTCAATGTAATTGACAAAATTAAACATAAAAGCTATTGTTACCAGAAAATTTCAGAAATAGGTCCCTGGACTAAGGGATTTGTACCAGTATAAAAATGAGAGTTGGTACAAACCTAATATCAGTTCCTAGCAACATCAGAGTTCATCTTTAAACAGCATCGAGTCAAGCACAGTAGATAATAACCCAAACAACGGAGAAATTGAATTGTATGAACTAGCACAAACTTGGGTTCAGTGAGAAAATTTATCAACAAGGTTATGGGCACCCTGCAATTAGTAAACAGATAGAAGCCACGGCACAAACAACTTCAATTCTAATGGCACATAGCAAATACAAATGCTAGACCTCTCAATCAAACACACATTCCACAAATCACAGAAATTAAGTGAAGAAGGGTAGGATTGCAATTGTTACCACTGAAATGCTCAAAGAAGAGAAATGACAAAGAGATAGAAGCAAATGTCAAACCACCACCACCACCACCTTGCTTTGTTGCTGCCACTACCTCGACCCGGTGTGGCCACCACCTTCTCCTATGGAATCTGTTTTTTTTTTTTTTTTTTTCTTTTGAACGATTTTAACATGAAATTTCAGAAGTGATTTTGGGTATGGCACCAGAGAAAAGGCAGCTCAACTTGAGAAGGGAAATAGGAAACAAGGGGACAGAGGCGTATGGAACCATACCCAATCATCCAAAAGTCAAAAAGATGAGTTTCTACAAAGTTCTAAACTTTGCAACTCTATTTGAACTTGGTGCAAACTTAATCAGTGGAACTAGAAGCTCATATTATATGTGGCTCCACATGTCATAGAGATTATAATGGACAAGATACCAAGCAAATGAAATGGAAATGACTTTTCCCTTTTCTTATAAATGTCGGCCCAAAGAATGAAAAAATTTTATACATATTTTTAAATTTTAATATTTCGCTCTACCAATCATAATCAATAAGCATTTAAGCAATAAAATGAAATAAAATAAATAGTTAAAACTTTTTACAATACAGGTAGTAACTTAGAAATTTTCATATTTATATTCCAAATAACAGTGAATATATAAGTTTAAACTTCACGAAATAAAATCACTCATATCAAAATTCAAGCAAGTATACAAGAATTTCAAAATGAACAAAAATATTTAACATCACAAATATAGAAATCTGTCAAATTCATAAAATAAAATTACTCAAATTAGAATTTCACTGGAAATTCAGAACAGTAGAAATTCAGGGTATGACATTCCTCCCTCCTTAAAACAAAAATTTCGTCCTCGAAATTTATCTAAATTATCGAGCCATTACAGATTTATGCAATGGAAGTGAGCCCGACATTTTATTCAATCCAAAATTCACATGCAAATGGTAATACAAGAATGTCGGCTCATTTTTTGTTGTATTTAGTGCAAGCCTAGTAATCATAATCCAAAATCATAGATCAATCAATTCAGAGTCAGATATTGCGAGTCTCAGAGGACTACCAGCGATTAAAGATATTCAGATACCGCGAATCACCTTCTCTGAGGGTTGCCAACGGTTGATAGCACAATTCAAGCAATCAGTTGAACAAATATACTACAAGCAGAGGACACTACCACTCCTTATATTATCATTCTAAAAATCTTTCAATACTTGTAACTAGTAACATTTTGAAAGGTATAGTTCATTTCTTATCATTTTAGGAAGCACAGTAATATCAAAATTATTCTTGGCTGCCTTGGTGATCAGTCAAGGAAGTAAGAATAATTCTTGTATAATTAAGATTCAAATAACAAGTCAGATGATCAGTCAGCTTGTTTGATCCTTGTGCCAACAACAGATAATAAGATCTTTACTCAAATAAGTTCCAAAGATTGTGCAAACGATAGTAAATTTAGAAATCCTTAACATTTCAACCATGCATCAATATAAAACAGAACATGCTCACTATAATAAATGAAATCCCTTATCATGCCATACCAACTTGTACACCTATCAAAATCACCTTACATTTCAAACAATAGAAAATAAGCCCTATTACTTTAATGCACATAAATCGTTTCAAACTATAAAATATATCTTTAAAATTATAACGCATATATAAAATAATCAAGCAACCTAGTACATCTACCCCACTCACGCAATCTATTGGTCTGGTTCAGTCGTTAAATCATTCTCTGATACCACCTGTGACACCCCGTCGAATACTGTAACTTGACAACACGCGACGGAGTGCCCGCCGCGGATGCCTGCTGCACCCGCAAGGCTTAGAACCACTCATTTTACAAATTACTGTGATTATACACAATTAATATACGTGTAAATTATAAATTTATAACTAATTACTTCAATATGAATTAAATCCTACAAAGTCTGGTAAATATAGGTTGCTAACCATAGTATCCAATGGCTCGCTACTTGTCCTGCTGTCCAGCACTTGACCTGAAACCTGGAACCCACAACCAATCGTGGAAAATAATGCAAAAGCACGGAATGAGATAAATAAAATTTATCTCAGTACGGTATTCAGTTCCAGCCACCTGAGTTTTGATTATCATGTGTTGGAACTAAATACAAGACTGAGTCAAACATTTTTCTAATCAAATCCATATGTATTTCAAACAAGCATTAAAATAAAGTTGCAATCAAGTAATGCAATTATGAGATAAATTATGTACAATTCAATATCATTTTAGAATTCAAAGTATGACAATTGTCATATTATATAGTGGAACAAGTAATTAATAGTATGCAATAACTATCATTACATCTTGTTGCAATTTAATTGCATATGAACTATGAGCTCAGAACCAATTTAATCGTATTTCAGATTTGGAATTATACAAATGCTGACTCAAATATTTGGGCAATCTAGTAATATGCAAGTCGAGTTCTATAATTCCATATCAGAGTCAGAAATGTCGCGAGACACCTATGAGTGCTACCCACGACCGGACAGATATGCCATGAGTCTCCTTCTATGAGGGCTGCCAATGGCCAGATAGATATTCAGATATGCCATGAGTCACCTTCTATGAGGGCTGCCAATGGCCAAACAGATATTCAAATATGCCATGAGTCACCTTCTATGAGGGCTGCCAATGGCCAAACAGATATTCAAATATGCCATGAGTCACCTTCTATGAGGGCTACCAATGGCCGGACAGATATGCCATGAGTCTCCTTCTATGAGGGCTGCCAATGGCCAGATAGATATTCAGATATGCCATGAGTCACCTTCTATGAGGGCTGCCAATGGCCAAACAGATATTCAAATATGCCATGAGTCACCTTCTATGAGGGCTGCCAATGGCCGGACAGATATGCCATGAGTCTCCTTCTATGAGGGCTGCCAATGGCCAAACAGATATTCAAATACCGTGAATCACCTTTTAAGAGGGTTACCAACAATTGATAACACAATTCAAACAATCGAAAATCAAAAGCACAACAAGTCAAAAATATTACCAAATTCGAAATATAAACGCTTACTTCACAGTGCATAGTCATGTTATAACACAATTCAACTGAATATCACTCAATATGCCACTTTGCAATCATGCATCAATATACATATACATAAAATATGTCTCATGAATGAAAAACAATTATGAAACGAAAGTTCATAATACTAATATATCATGTAATTAAAACTCAAGTGGAATCCGTACCTGACGTCGAAAAAGTAGCAGCAAAATCGAGATAAGATAATCCTAATAACCCTCGATCGTATCAACTGCTCTCGGCTCCGATACACAATCATCCAACCCTGAAATGATGGGCTAGGAGATGTTGCTCCTCAGGGAAGTCAACGCCCAGGAATTAAGTACATCTTTAGACCTTTATATAGTTTAAATGAATATGATTTTCTTTTTTTAGGAAACCATCCAACTTGAAAGAAAACGAGTATAGTAAATAAATTCACTCATTAAACTAAAGAAGCAAAAGACAAGCTTAAGCAAACTAAAGCAATCAGAGAGTTAAGTTTTGATTTTGTTTTCTTAAAATGTCATGATACAGTCGGCCCACAATAACTCAAACAACGAGGAGAATTTTAACCATGCCACGCATTGTACCAACAAAAGCAAATAGTGATGAGCTGGCTAAGCAACTAGTAATTATCATTTATTTGGCACGCAACCAAGCAAAGGAGACATTTTTTTTATAACTTAATAAAAACAACTTCTACCAAGTCAAGGAAAAACAGAACCAAACCCAAATTGGAAGTGATTTTTATGCAAACTAGTCCCCCTATCAGAATAAAATTACAGCTTTCAGTTGTAGCCTCAAATACTAGAATTGATTGCAGCAAGGTTTTCAATGTAATTGACAAAATTAAACATAAAAGCTATTGTTACCAGAAAATTTCAGAAATAGGTCCCTGGACTAAGGGATTTGTACCAGTATAAAAATGAGAGTTGGTACAAACCTAATATCAGTTCCTAGCAACATCAGAGTTCATCTTTAAACAGCATCGAGTCAAGCACAGTAGATAATAACCCAAACAACGGAGAAATTGAATTGTATGAACTAGCACAAACTTGGGTTCAGTGAGAAAATTTATCAACAAGGTTATGGGCACCCTGCAATTAGTAAACAGATAGAAGCCACGGCACAAACAACTTCAATTCTAATGGCACATAGCAAATACAAATGCTAGACCTCTCAATCAAACACACATTCCACAAATCACAGAAATTAAGTGAAGAAGGGTAGGATTGCAATTGTTACCACTGAAATGCTCAAAGAAGAGAAATGACAAAGAGATAGAAGCAAATGTCAAACCACCACCACCACCACCTTGCTTTGTTGCTGCCACTACCTCGACCCGGTGTGGCCACCACCTTCTCCTATGGAATCTGTTTTTTTTTTTTTTTTTCTTTTGAACGATTTTAACATGAAATTTCAGAAGTGATTTTGGGTATGGCACCAGAGAAAAGGCAGCTCAACTTGAGAAGGGAAATAGGAAACAAGGGGACAGAGGCGTATGGAACCATACCCAATCATCCAAAAGTCAAAAAGATGAGTTTCTACAAAGTTCTAAACTTTGCAACTCTATTTGAACTTGGTGCAAACTTAATCAGTGGAACTAGAAGCTCATATTATATGTGGCTCCACATGTCATAGAGATTATAATGGACAAGATACCAAGCAAATGAAATGGAAATGACTTTTCCCTTTTCTTATAAATGTCGGCCCAAAGAATGAAAAAATTTTATACATATTTTTAAATTTTAATATTTCGCTCTACCAATCATAATCAATAAGCATTTAAGCAATAAAATGAAATAAAATAAATAGTTAAAACTTTTTACAATACAGGTAGTAACTTAGAAATTTTCATATTTATATTCCAAATAACAGTGAATATATAAGTTTAAACTTCACGAAATAAAATCACTCATATCAAAATTCAAGCAAGTGTACAAGAATTTCAAAATGAACAAAAATATTTAACATCACAAATATAGAAATCTGTCAAATTCATAAAATAAAATTACTCAAATTAGAATTTCACTGGAAATTCAGAACAGTAGAAATTCAGGGTATGACATGTTTGCCTGATGTTGACCTTTGGATGAATTGCGACGTCTTTAGAGTATTAAAATAGACTAAACACATAATTGATTAAGTAATTGAGGTAAGCCAAACGCTCGAAAGAGGAGGTTAACTAATTGATCAAAAGGTGTAGTTTCTAAACGACCCGAAAGGACTTAGTAGGTACCTCTGGAAATCCAACACAAAGAACTTAACTGTTTAAATTCCAACACGAAAGTTTTGGACTAGTCAATTACGTGGTAAAAATCGAGTTCCAAACCATGTCTAAAACTAAAATTGCGACGGCTGAGACTAGGACTTAGGTATGGTCGACAAGTAACCTTCACATAACCTTACTTAAAAATATCAAGTCAAAACATAGAGTCTAGAGCACTTTTTGGCACAAAAATATATATAAATTTCGGTCATAAATATCATGTGTGAAAACACATAATGACAACACTCTAGAGCTAAACTAAATGGACTCGAAATCTTAGGATATTCATTTGCATCTGTTTGAGTCCAGAAAACCTTGAAAATCAACAAAAAAATAATTTAATTACTTGAATCTTTAGATTAATCATCCAAAATTCCATAAAAATTAATTGTCTAGCTTTCGTGAGAAAGTAAAGTCTAGTAATCAATTGTACCGTCCCTTGGATTCGATCCTTAGCTTTACCAGAACGACTTGTGAGGTAAAACAAAATATAAATTTATTTGATACCTAAGTTTAAAACCTTCATCACCTTGTACTGTACAAGATTCAACGAGGTGTCACAATAGCTCTCTACTTGAAATCTTTTTTTCTTATAAGAAAAAAAATGAAAAAAGAACTCTCCTTTAAATCTTTCTATATCAAAGCAACACGTATAATTTATATTTAAAAATGCTAATATTGTTGTTACTTAAAAAAATAATATTTTATGTATAATCAGCAAAGTGATATACATTAATAAAAAAATAATGAAATGACTTGAGATCGAACATTCATCAAGTGAAGCGTGATGTTATCGCTAGTTTTTATAAATTTTAATTGTAAAAAATTTGGAAGGTTAAAATTATTGAGGAGCAAGATAATTTTTAAAACAAAATGATGCATGATGCGAAAAGCAATCAAAGGACATGCAATAATCATAAATTCCCTGCTCTAAGATTCTAACTGATCATCTTAATTGATATATGATGGTATAATGAATATGCCTTTTTAAAAGAACTATTTTGTACGGAACATGTTAATTATAAGTTAAAAAATCTCAATTTAATAGTTTTAAAAAAATCTATTTTCCAAAAAAATTGAAAAGTCCTAGCCTCAAACTTCCATAATTATGTTATTTTCATATTTTATTTATTTTATGATTGTGACACCCTGGAACCACGGGATGCCGCAGCCGCCACGAGCGCACACTACCACCCGTGCACCCGCAAGGCTTAACCAATCCTAATATACAAACAACATTTATTACTTCCAATTAAAAAGTACAATATCAAAGTCTAATCTTACAAATGTCCATGAATTATTAACTAAGGATACAATACATAAGCAACTGTCTGGTCATAAGGTATTGGACACCAACCAAAAACACGATGGCCTACTAGTCGCCAAGATTCCGCTGCGCCACTCTAATCCAAAACCTGGAACCTACAACCAAAGTGGAAACAATGCAACAAGCAGAGAATGAGATAATTATACAATTATCTCAGGGTGGTATTCAGTTCCAGCCACACGAACCTTGAGTACATGTTTCGGAACAAACTACCGACCGAGTTTAAAAGCAACAATTAAGCAATACATATTTTAAGATACGATAATAACAAAATAACAATTGCATTAACAAATACATTCATGTAAATCTATATATAAATACAATTCATGCATTGCAATGAGCTCGGCAATTCATTTGATTATCAAAACAATCACAACCATCAAGTAACAATGCAAATGTCTACACGGTTTGGTATTGTTCAAATGCAAGTCTGGTTTATAGATATCACGAGTCATTTGGTTCCTCCCCAGAAGCAGGGATCAGAACCTACTCCTTCTCAGGCACAGGGATCAGAGTAAAATTTAGAGTCAACTGGTTCCTCCCCAGACATTAGGATCAGAACCTACTCCTCCCCAGTCACAGGGATCAGAGGACAATTCAGATTCAATTCAGACAAATCGAACTTTCAACAAGTACCTCAAGACGTAACACTGTAGACCTTGGATTAAGCTTAACCACACCGATTGACACGCCGTGTAGCGAGCCCGCGTACAAACGAAACCAGTGCCATTCAACCGTACAAGAGTACTTAACCATCCATACCATTTCCATTCACATCAATCGGATAACCACTCAATATGCATACATAACATTTATCATAATAACAATATGGTAAAATGCAAATATGCTTGCAATTCAATCAATTCAAATATGCTATGCAAATAATAAGTTCAAACAATAACTCAAGTTAGGTATGGAATCCGCACCTGATAGCAAAAGCATTTCATAAGAAAGCAAGTAGCAAACAACAACAAGCATTGACAAACAATTGTAGTACTTCATTTGTATCGGTTCCTTCTTGCTCCGATACGTTTATCCAAGTCTAACAAACAAAGTTTATATCTAAGTACTTACTTTAATAAATCAAACAAGTAACAAGAAGATACAAGCAACAAATACTTAGTACAATCCCATATTACGACATAATATGTTGTCGGGTTAAGGCTTGCCACAACTTAACACAAACAAACACGACACGAGTAAGTTTAAGGCTTAAACCATACATTTATAATCTTCAAACCACAAGTAATACCTAAGAAGTTCTAGAGCTCTTCACGAGCTTTCCAACGGTCTTTGAATCACCTAAAACGGACTCCGGATGACAAAGTTTTGGTCAAAACAAAATTTGTTCTCAGAGGGAACAATCCGGACCGAATTGCAACAAATCCGGACCGAATTTCAAAAGCTGTAATTTCCAGAGGAACCAATCTAGACCGGATTATAACTGATTCGGATCGAATTCCAGTCTCTGGGCTGAAATACTGAACAATGACATAATTTTGTACCAATTACTAATTTAATGGCTCAACCCAAGCACATTCAAACACAAATTAACCACATAAACTATTAAAATTCTCAGAGATTACTATCTAACTTAATAAATAAGTTATAATACCAAAATTACTAGAAATAAGTTTTAATCCACAATTTAAAAGGTTTAAATCCAACTCTCAAACAAAGAATGAAATGCAACTTGTGAGAAAATCATTAAATGCAACCTTAAAGCTTAACCAAATTCTCATGCATCTACAAAACTTAACCAAAATAGAAAATACTCGATCAAAACTTGCATGCATACCAAAACTTTAGTATAAAACCCAAATTTTACAAATGTACCATGCATGCAACTATACCTCATTTTTAAATCCAGTTTAATGCACAAATCACTCCAACAATTTCAAAAATTCGTTTTAAACTCGAAGCTTAGTTCATGCATGACCAAAACCTCACACAAATCAAATAGAACACTAAATGTAGCTAACAAAACCTTGCATACAACTAATACTAATAGAAAATATCATTTCCAACCCTTTATTTAAGCTAAATTCCAAAAATTGTCCAAGAATCGAAATGATTTGAAGAAAAACGAGTTCTTACCAAAATGGTACTCAAATCCAAAATTTCTTGGGTTGCATGTACTCTCCTCACCTTCCTCTTTCTAAATATGATTTTTGCCGAATTTTTGAGCTAATTTAGCTATTTTCTATGGAGGGCTTTAGGGAGTTTTGAGCTTGGAAAGGAAAGAGCAGAAATTTTCCGTTGGAGGAAGAAGTAGGTGGGAGAGAGAGAGAAAAATGGGCTGGTGGGGAAAAGGTGAAAGGGGGTAAATATTATATGGTGGACTTTACAAAATAGTCCTTTATTTCCTCTAGAATTGCTTATTCACTTAAAACTTCAGATTTAAGCACTATTTCAATAAGTTTGAGACATGAAAACAATGCCTAAAAAATTTTTACATAGCAACTAAAATAATTAAGCATGCAAAAATTAAAATTCTAAAAGCTGGGTATCACATCCCTCCCCCCTTAAAAAATCCGTTCAGTCCTCTGAACGGTAGTACTAGTAGAGAATGAACAAACAAAACTACTAGCATACTGTTTGCCTCTAAATTCTGCTGCATAAAATCACGAACAATTCTCTATTTTATCACCAAAATCCAAAACCATATAATCAAAATCCCATCCACATAACCAATGACCCAACAAAATAGCCCTGATAATTGGTCATAATGCATGAAAGGAAAACACAGAAATTCTCAAAAATGGACAGTAAATTAATTAATTACGAGGAAGGCCATTATGTGCCTCTGATATCCTTATAATTAATTACCGGAGTCCTAAAAAATAGAAAATTTGTGGCAACCAAGTTCTTCATATTTTTATGAGAAACCATGCAAAATTTCATGACAAATTGACCTATGGAAGGGCACCAAACAATTTTTCTAAGAATAAAGCAGCTCAATTAACCTCAAAATTCAGTCAAATGGACACCTCCATTATTGGAATAAATGGAGATGAACCCCACCAGACCAAGCATAAATGGAGGCAATTTCGGATGGGCTTTTAAGGAAATATTAAAACCTGCCTTGGGCCAAAACTGAGGCCCATCCGAATTATATCTAAACCCAATCCAACAATCATCATCATAAAATTTTCCCTTGATCCAACGGATACAAAAAATCCTAGCGATATTATCTAAAACCAACGGTTGGATCTCAAGCTGAGATTAAAATGTCGGATGACATTTCCTGATTGGCCGATACAGTGGGCCCCACCCATTTCTGTTTTAAACAAAAAAAAAGAAGAGAAGAAAGATGGAACAGTACTGTCTCTGACACAGGCGTCGCACGCCAGCAAAAGAGAGGGATTCGTCGCCGTTCTGTACCGCCTCAGCCCAAATTAACCCCGCCGCTGCGTCGAGGACACCTTCGCGATCCTGGTGACACCCAACTCGACAACAAACAAAAGGAGAATCGATGGAGATGGAAGGTGAGTCTGTCTCCTGAAAAATGGGAATTCATGCAATTAAGCCTAAGGAAGTATGGAATTAAACGGGTGAGCATCTGAGGGACATCGGGAAGGCACCCATTCTATGCCCCATGAACCAATTTTGGAATGTAAGTGGCGTATTGAGAAGTTCACTATCCTAGCAACAAGTTACAGTGACGGAAGTGGCACGAAAGGAAGTTCTGGAAAATAATGGATAAATGATGGAAATAGTTACTTTAAAAGACTCCTGGGAGATTTGAGAAGAGTTGTAGTATGCCAGAGAACGTCAATTTTAATGAAGGAGAAAGGGGGTACCACCAGCTGTGGTGTTGGAACAAGTGCAGATAGGATGGGAAAAGGTAAAGACGAAGAGGCTTGAATTGCTACTGAAAATCACTCCTTTCCCTTCAAATTGGTGCAAATTCATGCTAAAAGAAGTGTAGGAGGCGTGATAGATTTGTACTTACGCAGAATTGGATACCTCCAGTGTATGAATAGCCAAGAAAAGTGCAGCGGGAACAAATGGAGAGTATTATTTCCTACAGCCTACAACCTAGAAAAGGAGGGAGTAGCCCTGCAATAGTCCTTGGCGCCAGAGGGTGTAACAATAAGAGGTGAACTCACCACTCCAATTGGGACCGTTGGATTTAAGACGGAATTTAAACAAAGGCTGAAAAGCTCTTCATGCTTTAATCACAACAGTACAATCACTTATTCACCTATGTCACATGTCTGTGAGATACAAAAAGGGGTACGCTGGATAGAAGAGGAATAGCACATCCTGCCGCATGTTCACATCCCAGGATGAGGCTGGATGAAGATGGATGGTCTGAGATCGAACTATGTATTCTTCAATGAACATAGGATACAGATACACCCTATCATGCCTGGAGAATAAGTGACTCATGCGTGACTCCTTTGACCATGGGCAAATCAGTCATTAATAGGAAAATGACAAGAGAATGGAATGTATAAGGAGGGAATTTGAAGAGCACAAATACCCATACTGCCCCTGGGATGTTCCTATGCAATGATTGTTAATCCAAAGGGAAATATGGTCTATATAAAAAATTAATTAAAAAAAATGCAATGATAAGAGTCAGAAACCAATGAAGTTTGAAAGCAATTAGATACCATAGTTAATTAACAAACTGAAACTAAAACATTAAGGGCAATACTGGATCAAAGTCGAAATTCAGAGAAAGGATGGTAAATTTCAAACACAAGAGAAACAGTTTAGGAATAAAGGAAAAGAGAAAATTGAAAATAAGAGTGATAAAAGACAATGATATACAAAGAACTAACAATGGCACCTCAGTATAAACAACAAATTAACATACCAATGGTTGCCATAGGAGATCAATGAAGGTACAAATGGAGAGGATAAATTGTGGTCTGCTGACATGCCAGGCCTACATGCCTAAGAGCAACAGCTACACACCAAAGGAAGATCCCCTCTATGCAATCACAACCATCCATGTCCTATGAACCGTCAGATGAGGGACAACACATCATCCGGCGCCAAGATAAGCATAACTCCCTCTCCAAGCATACCATGAAAGCAGCAAAATTACATGTGCCAAGTGGCATGTTATCACTGGTTGGTAAGAGGAAGTAAGAAGAACAGCAGTGAAATTGGAATTGTAAAAGTATGGCGGCAGCCCCATTTTACATCCAGCCCCTCCATCACAAATCCAAGATAGGAGATGCTGCCATGTGTTGAAAGAATGAAGCAAAGCCCTAAGGATTTCGCCTATAAAAGAAGATCAAAGCAAAGGAAAAAAAAAAGGGGAGGAGCAAGCCAAAATTCTGTCAATTTGTTTAGTTGCACTATTGTAATCAAATTCTAAAACAAGTAGGAGCAAATCTACAGAGAGGTAGAGACTCCATTGTATCAAGTTTAATACACAAAACTCTATCTCTATGAGCTTCTCTTCTTAGTTTCCACTTTCTGTTTTTTCTGTGCTTTCTTTTTTTTTTTTTGTTTCTGTTCATTTCCTTTGAAACTAAGTGTTAGATTTAGGAGGGTCCTCATGTAGATCAATCACTAAAGTTGTTTTAGGGCTCAAAGACATGGGTAAGGGGTGCTTGCCAGAGAGCGCACACTTGCCTGTGTCAATGAGTTCCTTAATATTAAAAAATGTCAAAAGATAAAGTCATGTGTAGAAGCATGGGTTCATGTGTGAGGGGTGCTTGCCTGAGAGCGCACACTCATGCGTTTGGCCATGCATCAACATTGATGTCAGGTATTTTGAATGTTATATATAAGCATCTCAGTAGGAGAATCAGCTATCAGCAAGAAAAAATAATAATATGTATAGTACAGTAAAAGATTAAGGGTATATCTGCATAAGGAAATCCATGTTTAGCACTAAAGAGTATCTTAACATATGATAGTCAGGGTCTATTTTGCTAAAAGTACATGTTATCAGGTTTGTTTTTGATAAAAAAAAAACGGTTTGGGATGTGCAGCTATGACAAGGGATGCTTGCCTGAGAGCGCATACTTGGAGGTAGCAGCATGCCCTTAACCTGTGCTTTGTTCTAAACTCTATTAAAATACACATATAAACTTTAAATCAACAATACTAGCAACATAAACTAAGTCTGGGGTTATAAAAAAAAAAGGGAACCTAATGCCAGGGATCGAATTGAAAATATCAGAAAAGGGGGGAGAATAGTATAGCATACATAATGGTAAAGTGCCTCTTTATAAAAAAATAGATATGATGATAAGAAGTGATGCCTTTAAGAATTAGATTAATCTTCAAAAAAAGGGTGATAAGAAGAAGGTGATAATATCCATTTCTGTGTTTAGTCAAAAGATACACTGAATTGGAGAGTTTTAATACTTCTAAAAAAAAATACATATAATGATATAATGAGTTCGTATTTTCTTAAAAAAAAAATATATGAAGTATACATACAAAAAAAAAATAAAAGAGACAGTGAGGTTAGTAGGTTATAGAGTTAATCCAATCTGACATGCCTCTTTCATTATAAAAAAAAAACTATGTAGGCTTGCATCCTTTAAGTCAAGATGAGTTCAAATCATCTAGCACTAGTAATCATTCAAATTTGCTTTGTTCTGAAATAAAATATGTAGAAGGATTTAAAGGAAATTAAAAGAAACCAGCAGGTATGTGAAACCATGTTTACATACAAGAAAAAAAGGGAAGTGGATTAAACCCAGCATGAGAAATTAACTGTACATGAACATGATGAGAATTGAGCTGCACAAGAATGGTCAAACTTCAAAATGGTGTCAAAAGGAAAAGCATAAATTGAGAAGGTCTTGCAAAATAAAGAAATCTTAGGGTCCAAAGTGAAGAATTGGTTCTATAGACGATTGATGGTCAGTGTTAACAAGAACTTAGTGTCATCAGTCCAAACTTCATTTCAACTATCTAAACAGACGGATGTTGCACTCTCAATCTGAAATTTCAAGTCATACGCATACATATATGATCAGCAAAAGCGAGGGTAAAAGTGAAATTAAGTGCCTAATATTCCAACACTAGTTATCTTGACAAAACAGGAATGTGTAAAGGAAAGTAAAAAAAATACATAGAATGGGTTACATTGTATCTTTCTTCACTGATTTGTCAGACCAAAGAAAAGCCAAGCACGATACCTCAAAATTAGAAAGTGCAATGCAAAATTGAATATGTAGGTGACTTCAGGATGCTCATAAGGTGTCGCACGAAACTTTCATCAAGACAATTCACTACTGTTCGCTGTCAGTCAGTTGCTCTTCAACACCGCCAAAGACCCAAATCAAAACTGAAGTCATGATCCCCTGAATCGACCAATACAGCTTCAATGAACGCCTGAGGTGACCTCATGGGACTTCTACGACGCCAGTCAACCTGGTCGCAGGCGCTGTGACTGCCGGAATTCGCTGCTGGTATCGCCAATGGAGGCGTCCGGTCGACAGAGAGGCGTCGGAAATTAGAAAGATGGAGGGAGATGAATGCGAGCGTCGCGTGGGCTCGGTGCATGCGAACAGAAGCGACATTGTATGAGCCTCATGAACCAGACTCGACCTCAGGTCTGACTTGTTCGGCGTGTAGACGCAGGCGTGGACCAGGCGACCTGACCAAACCCCAATCTTCAGCGCCTTACTTGATCCTCTGTGACAATCGATGTGTAACGGATCCCTGACGACATAACAGGGAAACAGCGGAACTGTGACCAATCAGACAGCCCTACGAAGTGGAAAGCTTCAAAAATGCATCAAAAATAGTTGGAATGGCAGAAAAATTCCTATAAAATGTTAGAATGTCAAAAAAGAATATGGGGAATATTTTGATGTGTTATGCTAAAACACTAAAGCACAAAATATTTTATAAAATATGATCATAATAATAATAATAATAATAAATTTATATTTATATGATTAAACAAAAAAAAAGAAAGAAAAGGGAATCAAGCAAAAGAAAATCATCTTGAACATTCTATGTTCTGGACAGCAGGTACATTTGAACAATTTATGTTCTGGACGGCAGGTACGTTTGAACATTTTATGTTCTGGACAGCAGGTTTACCTGACATTCCTTTTTCTGAACAACAGGCACATCAAGCATTAAGATTTGCAAACAAAATTGAAATAGGAAAAGCATCACTAAGAAGGTCAAAAATAGAGATTTAAATGTGCAAATTTAAAAAGTCCAAACTTAAAAGTCCAACCAAAGGTTGAAAATCTAAAACTCAAAGGTCACAACCCAAAGGTCCAACTCAAAGTCTAGAATGCTAAAATTCAAGAGTTCAAACCGAGTTCGAACTTTAAATCAAAATCCGAAAAACCAAAACTCAGAAGTCAAACTCAAAGTTCAAACTTCTAAAAATGCAAAATCAAAAGTCAAAATTTCAAAATGACACAAAGTCCAAAGAAAAATGACATAAAGTCTAAATGACACAAAGTCTAAAAATGACATAAAGTCCAAAGAAAAATAACACAAAGTCTGAAAATGACACAAAGTCAAAATAACACAAAGTCTAAAAGTGACACAAAGTCAAAATGGCACAAAGCCTAAAAGTGACCCAAAAGACACAAAGTCTAAAGTGACATAAAGTCTTAAAAGTCAAAAGTTCGTCCCTTCAAGACTGCATCGCGTTTCGCCCTGAAGGAGACACCCTCCCGATGTTCAGATTGAGAAAAAGGAAAAGTCAATTCTGAATTATCACTGAAGTTCCTGTCAAGAGAAGGCATAGCGCATCTGTACTCGCGACTTGAACGAAAATCCCGACAAAATCTCCAAGTTCCTCAAAAACGATTGAGAACTGACCTAGAATACCCTATTTTCTAGCGTTGGACTCAAATCTAACAGCCTGTTTCTACAAGTTCACAGCATGTTTGACCAGAAGCAGACTGAAATCTGATGCCCAGGTGACCAGAAGAAAAGTCAACCAGTGGCCATCACCTGAGTTCCTGTCAAGAGGAGGCATAGCGCATCTGTACTCAAGACTTAAACGAAATCCCAAAATCTCTAAATCCCCAAACGATTGAGGATTGATCTAGGATGCTAAATTTCCTAGTGTCGAACTCAAAAAAATCTCTGTGACGGCACTAAGCCTGATCCAGCAAGTAAAAACAACCAAAATGTCTTAAAATGTGAAACCAAAATTAAATTGCATTGTTCATGTTTGCATGGCTCTGTTAAAATAGTTGCCCTTCTACATTGCTTTTCATCCTGAAACTCCCTATCAAGACACAATCCTTTTATTAAAATGGACTTCACCAATTTACGACATTTAAACTTTGATTATCCCGATCTAGAGGTGCTCTTGGCTCAGGCCGTAACTGAGTCCGGAGGTAATTAACAGTAGGGGCTTGCGCCTGCTAGAAAAAAAGGACCTACGACAAACAATCAACTCTCGAGGTACTTGGAGCCGCATTAGTGCCCTTCGCTCGTTTGGAATGGGCAGTAACGACGGGTCTCAAGATGCTCGAGGGGTATCTGATCCGCATTTTCTTCGCCCCATAGAGGACTATCTGATCTTCCGTGGTCGGACTGAAAAAGTGCGAGACAGGTTCTGGCACGCCCGGTGGGACAATTTTCTCCTCTCATCAGGGCATAATCAAAGTTTAAATGCGAAAGCGGAATTAAGTCCATCATGTCAAAAAAATATACTAATGGTTGACTCCAAGTCTTCTCCATTGCAGGAAACCATGTTTACCTGGAGTCAAATCGTGAAGGGCGAGCGTCTTCGCCACATGAAGGCAGCAGCAACCGGGACTCTCTATGTGCCCGTCCAAGCTGTCGTGCAAATCTCTCCTGTGATGCTTGCTGGTGAAGCATCAGTGAAAGCCTCTGGAAAGCCCGCCCTTAGCACCAAGAAGGGTCAGGCAGCAACCACCCATGTCAAGGGGGCAACAGCCCCAAAACTCAAAAAACAGAAGAGGACTAGGATCTCGAGGGCCCAAGCTCTCCACCTGGTCCAACAACCCGATACTGTCACTGACCTGTCGCTCAGCAACACCTTCGCCCCTCTGCACGTGCTCAAAAAGGGAGGAGAAGTGATGCGCCTCAGAGAGGATTGGGAGCTCCCCATGTACGCCCCAGTCTCTGAGACAAAGAAAGTGGCCCACCCAAAACACAAGGCAGTGGAGGCCATTCATGCGGCCTTCAAGATTGTCAAGAGGTCCCGCAAGTCCCGCAGGGTCGTTACTGCAATCCCTGCCAACCCCAACAAGCCGTCCATCAAGGACAGGCTCAAGTTCCCGGCGCACCAAAGGCTCCGCTTTCCCTATCGCGAGGATAACCGAGAGGGAGACGCGGACTACAGTGCATCCGAAAAAGGGACTGTGGCCCACCCGCCTTCAGTCTTCGACCGGCTTACCTTTCCATCACTCCAGCCCAACGCCCGCTCTATGAAGGCCAAAAGGAAAGTGAAACAGGTTTGGAGGCCCAAGCAATCGGAACCCATCCCCGCTCCCAAGCAAAATACAGGGGGCACCAAGCGATGGGTGCCAAAAGAAAAAGACACCTCTCTGGCTGGCCAGGTGGCGAGTCAGATGATGAAAAGCAAAACCAAAAAGAAATATACGATGAGGAAGAGACGGAATACTGGTTCTGTTTCGGTATATCATGTGTCAGTTGATAGTGATGATGATGATAGTGAGGAAAACGCGGAGGTTCGCATGGTTGGAACAGGTTCCCAGGAGCCGCCTCACTCCGAAAGTGTCCCCGTGGAAACACGAGGACAGAAAGGAAAAGCTTCGGAATCTAAACCTCCCAAACGGGTAGGGCGGCCCAGGAACCGCAGCCCGGTGGTGGAGGAAATTGTCCAACAAACCACTGACAACATTGCAAGTGATGAAGAAGATCCAAATCCGGACCATGGAAGTTCCTCTGAGGATGTTGATGAGGAAATTGAAATCCTCGAGGAAATATCTGACGAGATGGCCCAGCTTCGCAAGGAGTTGGAAGAGAAAACGAAACAACTTGAGCAACTCCGAGTGGAGAACGCTCGGGTAACCGCGGCTTGTGCCGCAGCCCAAAAACACCTAACCAAAAAAGGGGTACGACCAAGTAGTGTCGTCTTAAACAGTGATATACCTGATTCAACCGATACCAAGGAAATGGCTCCTAAACCAAAATCCAAAAACAAAAAGAAAACCACGAAATCTCACTCCAAAATAGTGAGGGAAAAAGATAGCAGCTCTAGTGAAACCTCTGAGGAAGAGTTGCTTGAAAGAAAGGAAACCAATATCATTGACCCTGAGGCCATGATGGAAAGGATGCAAAGGGCCATGGATCAGAAACTGCAATCCCTAGGGATTGGGGGCACTCAATTGCCCGTCAATTTCACAGGCCGGCCTTACCCCGCAAGGTTCGACCAGCTGGATTACCCGAAGGGACATATAGTACCAAAATTTAAGGTGTTTGATGGGGTTGGAAACAAAATCACCCCAAGTCAACATCTGTCACACTTTATAACCTCCTGTGGAAACACTGCTCGAAGGGAGGAATGGCTATTAAGGCAATTTTCACAAAGTCTGTCTGGAGTAGCATTCGACTGGTATGCCTCTCTCGAGGCAGACAGTATCAAAAGCTGGAAAGAAATGGCAAATGCCTTTTGTGCAAGGTTCAGGACGACTCCGCATAGGGTCTCTGTCACCAATCTAGTCAATGCTAGACAAAAACAAGGCGAGTCCGTCTCTGACTACGTGTCAAGGTGGGAAACCATGTACACAGGATGCCAGTCCAACATAAGTGAATCTGAGGCGGTGCGCATGCTCCTGAACAGCATCCATGCACCGATGAAAGTATGGATGGTGGGACACAATGTCACCACCTTTGAACATTTGGTAACCATGGTTGCTCGATACGAGGAAGTGGAACCTGAAATGAACCAGCTGTACCATTCCGCTAAGGAAAAAGACAAAGAAAAGGGAAAGAAGCTGGAAATTAAAACAACAAAGGCAGTCAAAGCCGTCACTAACCAGGCTGAAGGCGCTGGTAATACCCAATGGGGAAAAAATGGCGAGACGAAGGATGGAAATCCACAGTCCAGGGCTCAAAGGCCAACACTCAGGGAGCTGAAAAGCAAGCCCTACTCATTCAAAAAAGAGAAAACTCTAAAGCTGTTTAGACAAGCTATGGAAGTTCTCGAGGTTCGATTGCCCCAGTGCAAAAGACCCGAGGAAGAAGACAAAGTAAACCACCCTAACTACTGTGTGTATCACAGGGTGCTGGGTCACAGCATAGAGGATTGCTATGTCTTTAAGGATTGGCTTGAGCAGAGAATCCAAGAAGGAGCAATCTCTCTCCATGATGACGCCAGGCAGGAGCCGGCTCCCCATGCCATCTCAAACGGAGCCCCAAGTGCCAGCTCTCGTCGTGTCTCGGTCACTACTGACGGAAAACCGCCCACGACATGGAGCGTATATTTGAACAAAAACACCAGAAAGAAGTTGAGAGCCTTGCAGGCCGAACCTCAACTCGAATGGAAGAGCCCTATCATACCAGTGGTCCCGAAAAGACTCAAACCAATGAAAATACAACCGAAACCAATGACCCATAACGCAAAAACGGGTAATGTGAGATCTAGACAGGCGTTCTGGAGGAAAACCTCTCCCGAAATCGTCGAAGATCCCTATGTTCAAGAAAAACCAACACAAACAACTCTCGCTGATTTCATCTCCCCCAAGGTCGCTGCTCAAATCAGCGGACAAGTGTGGCGGGAGTTGAAAGGTGAAGGAAAAGAAAAGAAAGAAGAGGAGTTCTGGACAGCCGCATGCCATCATGTCTCAGGTAATGAGGGAGAACATGAAGAACCCTCTGACCAACAGGAGCCGGCACAGGCAGGCGCCAGACCTCCCGGAACTTCAACAACAAATGAACAAAACCTCACTGAGTCATCATCCAGCTCAGTCCCAACCCAACATACCTGGTCGACGGTCACTGTTCAACCTATGACCCAATCAGGAAAGAAAAAGAAAGAGATCCTTGAAATAAAGAAATTGGATAAGGCCCTTATCCGCAAAGGAAAGAAGCCGGACCGAATGACCCTACCTTTCGAGATCAATGGCCAAGATCGTAAAGTGTTCGTAGATATTCATGATGAATGTCTAGATTCAGAAGGTATCCCAAGCCTAAAGAATCTGGGGTTCAACCTTGTCGTACCAAAGAAAAAGGGAGAATCCGGAATTCCACCAGAAACCATTGCAATACTAGCAGAGCATGTGTCTGAATTGATGAAACAAACCATTGCTGTGACTAGTTTTGTAAGAAACCAAGTAAACAAAGAGACTTCCACCTCAACCGATACCCAAAATGCCCAAGATGTTCCCGGTTTCACTGATGAGGAATATGAATGGTCTGATCCGGACCCTCCCAGCCAAGATGAAAGCTACGATTTTGGTAGCAACTTTGACAGTGATGAGGAAAGAGGAGGTGGTGGCTCTGGTGGAATCTCCTGCAACGCCATCTCAACACCGGCAATAAATGCACACCCGGAGGATAACTCGGGAGAAAAAGAGGAAAAGCTCACTAAAGAAGAGGAAATAGAAATGATTGCGCAAATAGAGGAGGCTACACAGGCCATTCTCTCTTCCGCAATCACGAACCGAAACCCACAAGAAGATGATGATGCCTTCTATGAGGAGCTGGAGGGATGCCAACCGGCCAGTTACAAGAGGATAAAAATATACATGAAAGCAAGAGAACAATGGAGAGACCTCTCTTACTGGTGCGGTCAAACCAACCTTCATCCCATCCTGAAGGCAGAAATCGCCTTGAACCCAGCCTGGTGGGTCCAAGAGCTTATGCATGGCGATGATGTGGACCAATTGCTAGCATCATGGCTGGCAAATAGGTTCTGGACCAAGGAAATACCTCTCAACATCTCTAAACAAAAAGACTATAAACCCGCAGAGCACTGCAGATACCTGAGTGATGCCGGGGAATCAGAAGAAGAAGCCGAGGAAGAAGGCGATGATTCACTACCACACATCTCTTTCAATGCTGTGGCAGAGTATGTGGACTTTCTGATGCAACTAAAAATTCAAGAGCCAGACTTGTTCCAGCAGGAATTAAGGGTTGACGAGGAGATAGAAAACATGTCAGACTCGGATACCTATGAACAACAAATTGAAAATATGGCCGTAAAGAAAGCTGCGGTGGATATTGTGGTGCAAAATGGATGGGACAAGAAAGACCCAGACCCAAACCACCCTACAGATTTTGAAATCATGCGTGCGCAGTTGGAAAGCGCGGAGAACTCACACCTCTGGGAGAACATTGAGGTTACTGAAACTGACCTTGCAGAATATGAAAACAACATGGGTAACCAAGCCCACCTCAGCCGAAACAACCAAACTCTCCTGGCTGAGGAGGGCCAGGTTGATGAATTCTCCCAATACTTGAGAAACCTGAGAGTCTCAGACCCAGTCAGCTACCATGGTGTGCTGAACCCCGAAAATCCTCAACAATATCAAGGATATGAAAGGCAAGCCATAACCAGGACCGTAACAGAAATAGCTAATGAGACGGGGCGTGAGGAAGGAGAAATAAGTCCAGAAGCAACCCCACCAAGAACCACTCGACGCCGTAGTTCCAGGAGGATTCGGCGCCCCAGGCATACATCAGGTCCCAGGGCCGAGGTGACATTTCCCACCCAAGCAATTGAGACTTCCAACCAAGTCGATATTGCCCAAGGTGAGTCATCCCAGCAAACCCCTGAAGAAGAAGAATACAATGAACATGACAGCCTGGTAGAATGGTATGTGTCTGAGCTCAGGGAACTGAGGATCACAGACCCAAGGGCCTTCCGCCGAGCTACCCACCCCAAAGATCCAGACTTTACGGAGGAATTTGAAAGAGAAGCCATAGCAACCATCCTAAAAGAGGTTAACAAAGGCAAAACTCCCCAGTGCTCTGACTCTGAGGATAGCGGAGGTTCTCCGCGATTCTTCTTCTGCGGAAAGACATCTGATGGAAACGCCCAAAATGGCAAATCCGATAGCGATGAAGAAGAAACAGAAAGGGAGCCTGAGGTGGAATCTGACCATGAAGAACCTCAACCAAGCACCCTCCAAGGAAGTTCAATCCTGATGGCCTCTGGGTCTGGTCCGCCGGCCGACATAACCTCAGCATTTGAAGGGTTGAACATCTCACAAGCAACCAGGATCCTCTCCTACATGGAACACCTGAGACGAGAAGACCCTGCATTCCTAAACTTTATAGCTCAGCACGCTGAGATGCTACAACAACCAGGAGCCAGTTATGAAAGGCTCAGGAGAACCCATCCACGGGAAACCGCCCGTTTTCGGGCACAAATAGAAAGGTTATATAAGATCTCAAATGACATTGACAATGATAGCGGCGATGATGACGGCTCCGATGCTGGAAACTGCCGTTATATCAGCGGTTCAGGGTCTGATGACTCTGAGTCTGAAAATTATGACCACCGTTCCGCCCGAATTGTAGCTTGGACGGATGATGATGAACCTTCCTTGAAACCATGTAACGAAGGAAGACAACAAAAGAGGAACGCTCGCATGACTGTCCGGCCTCAACCCGAATGGGATGAAAATGCGCGGCGTGAGCTGGAGCAAGCCATCGCGGAAACCGAGGCCATGACAACCAGCGAACTCATGAGAAACCTAAGGGTAAATAGTGATGATGATACT
This sequence comes from Rhynchospora pubera, assembly GCA_028095005.1. Classification (NCBI taxonomy): domain Eukaryota; kingdom Viridiplantae; phylum Streptophyta; class Magnoliopsida; order Poales; family Cyperaceae; genus Rhynchospora; species Rhynchospora pubera. Next base: position 142,259,659 of record CM051460.1, read on the forward strand.
TATTGCCCCACCGAGGATGATGAGAAAGAGGTCAAGAGTCCCAAAGCCCTTAGAGTATACCAAAGAAGAAAAAAGCCAGCAAACGAGAAGGAAATAATAACCTACCAAAGAAGAAACAAAGGAACCAACAAAGAAAAGAACAAGTTGCTCAAAGGCGAATCCTCTCGTGATGACGCCACTTGTCATCGAGTTGGCCATCATGATTCTGACAAAGGAGAGTCCTCGGAAGTGCCACAGCCACAGGTCGAAACCCCAGAAGGAAACCAAACCAACCCGGAGGAAATAGCATACGACTATGAAATTGTGCTAGACCCTGCTGAACAAATGGACCCTGCCGATCTGCAAGGGCGGCAACCAAGAATGGTAAATCTGGATATCCATATCCCTAACATCCCGGGCCAGCCTGACCTTACCCTCGAGGAGTTGGGGGAAATAGTGCGGCAAATGGTCAACCAGATCTGGGAGGCCGCGTCTACCGAACAAGGATGTGAAGAAAATGAATCTGCTGAGCTAGAGATAGAGGAGAACGCCAGCACCAAACAGGGGGCAGCCGCTACCTCTACTCAGGGCCAAGCTGAAAACACCACCCCTTCAAACCAAAACCAAGAAGAAAACCAAAGCCAAAGCTCTGAATCATGCCAAATGATAACCATTGATGATGACTCGGACTCGGGAGAGACTGAACAAGAGGAGCTCCCTGAAGAAGAGTACCAATCCCTCGCTGACCCTGTTGGGTGGATGAATCACCTGGTCAACCGAGTGGAAGAACCCAGCAAAAGAGCCGGATGGCAAGGGAGTGATGACGAGCTGGAGCCAGAACATCCTTACCTGGTCGACCTGCAACCCTTTGTCCTAGATCCTTGGCCAAGAAAGCGACTGCCCACAAGTTCTAAGCGAACCGGCGAAATACAAGCCTCTCCCCTACCATGGGTAGAAAAGATAAGGCATAACAGGTCACGAAGGGAGGTGTGCTCGCTAGAGTATGGCCGAATCAGAAGCCTGGTATCCCCTACCACAGATCAAAATCTGGAAACGGAAGCAGAAATCACCCAACAGTTCAGGCAAGCGTCAATTGTGGAGGGTATAGAAGGTTATGAGCCATCTCCTCACTATCCCATCCCCAGCACATGGCCCAGGCATTATGCAGATGACACAATGAAAGGGTATTATGATCCCGAGGTGCTCGTCAACATCCAAAAGGAAACCATCGCCGATGCGCGAAAATTAAAGAATGCCGCCAAGGGGCAAGGTACTTCTGAAAGCTGTCGGGCAATCACCATAAGCGAGTCTGACACAGATGACAAAGAAGAAGAGTCCCCAACAACCCAAGGCGACAGCTCGCAAAGTGAACCAAAACTCACTCAAAAGATAATAGCCAAGCTAAAAGAAAGCCCGCTTGAATCTCAAGCAACGAACAACTCAAAGAAAGCAACCCATGTAGGCCGAGGTCTAACTCAAGGAGTCACAACGGATGGCCCCTCCCACCGCACAAGGTCAAAGCAAGCACAACCAAGCACCGCTTTAGACAGGGGGCAAGTCCAACAACTATCAAAAGAAGATAGCGCTGCCTTCACTTTGAGGGAAAAGCGTCAACTCCTGATAGACCTGGATTTCTGCACAAATGCTCTGAGAAGAATGACCAGGCAAAACATTGAGATACAAACCTTAGTCGAAACCCTGATAGCTAGGCTAAAGACTGAGCGAAAGGAAAGGATCTCAATAGAGGCAGAACTCAAAGCATTGAAGGACCGCACCCAGAAACAGGGGGCAGGGCAGAAAAGGGTCATGAAGTCTGACCCTGCTTCCTCAGGCAACTCAGGGAACCTCCCACAAAGAAGGAGAGAACCCGACATTGTCATTCAAGAAGGGCAAAGACCAAAACCCAAAACCAATCATCCCCCAGGAAAAGGGAAAGGGAAAGCCAATGCAGAAAACCACCACCATAAACCAAAGCACCTCTGGTCCCGTGATAACTCGTTCGGGGGTCCTGAAACAGGTCGGCAAGAAAGAGGTGAGAGCTCGCGCACGCGAGTATGCCCTCCCACCAGGTATGAGTCTGGCCATTTGAGACACAGAAATGCCGAAACCAATTCAACCCAACAAATAAAAAATAGACAAAACCACGCAGGGCAATACCATATGAAAATGAAATTGGTTAAGCTCGATGATGCTTCCCCTTGCAACAAATTACCACATAAAATCAAGATAACAGGGAAATTGAAACCAAAACATGGAGGTTCCGATGGGCACTTCCGACACAGGAACCGTACAAACCCATGGGAAATGCCAGAAGCTGAAAATAGAGCACTTCGGGCACAAACCACAAATAGACATACAAAACCACATAAAGCAAAGAAAGGAAATGATGCCGAAAGAAAGGCGTACTGCCAATACCACCAAGTCTGGGGGCACTCCAGGGAGGAATGCCTGACATGGTCTTGGAATGATAATGACCCGTCAGATGAAGAAACAGAAGACGAAGTGTGCCGCGCCATAACCCGGGGTACAAACCCTCAAACCTTTGACGAGGAAACTGCCTCTGAATATGAACATGATACTGAGGGGGAACTGCAGTGCAGTAGCTCAGAAGAGGAGCCCGTTGTGCTGGCAATCAACTCCGCTGCAGTCAGACCACTGGGGAGTGATACTGACCAAAGCGAAACGGAGGAAAGAGAAATCAAACCACCACCAAAACCAAACAAGGTGTCCAACCTAATCCGACAGGTCTCTACTAGAATCCGACCAAACATGAGAAACCACTGCAATGTCAGTCTGAGATCGGGCACTAGGATACCTGAGAGACAACCCCCCAGGGAAACGACCAACAATGAAATAAGAAACAGAAATAATACAACAACAGAAAGCGAAACAAGGTCCGATGGCAGACCTAAAATGTCCGTGGGAGATTACAATGTGGTCGCTCATTTGCGGAAAATCCCCTCACTACTCAGTATCTTTGATGCCTTGATGGTATCTCAGGAGCTGCGTGATGCCTTAATCTATGCACTGCAAAACCCTGCCAGCTTCCAGGCCCATTTTGCCCAAGAAACCCGCGAGGAGGTGGCACAGATCGACCAGGAACCATACATTACCTTCACAGATGAGGACCTGATGGCGGGCACAGCCGATCACAATCGACCCTTGTATACCACAGGCACCATCTATGGCCGGAAAATTAACAAGGTCCTCATTGATCCTGGATCCTCGATCAGCATCATGCCATTAAAAACGCTGGTACAGTTGTCGCTCAGCATCAAAGAAACAAAGAAAGATAAAATCCGGATCCACGGGTTTAACCACCAATACCAAAAGGCCCTGGGCTCCACAGTGATCGACATCACCTTTGGGAACCTGGTCACTCCGGTCAAATTCTTCATCATCGAAGCTGATACAACATACAAGGCACTGTTGGGGAGACCATGGCTCCACGCCAACGGATTGGTTCCCTCTACCCTGCACCAGTGCATTAAATATGTCAAAGACGGAAAACAATATGTGATTAAAGGAGATGATCAACCATTTGAGGCACATGAAGCCGAACTAGATGATGCTAAATATTACAAACCCAAGTCTGGAAAGGGGGCAGCCACCGAGCAAGGAAAGCCCTCTCCTGAAACTGTGAAGGAAGCAGTCAAAAATGCTGTGCTCAAAGCGGCTATAAAATCACAAATGCTCTTGGGTAGTGATAGTGAGACGGGATCGTCGGAAGGCACGGCCGAGGACATTAACTTACCCACTCGAATGCAACCAAATTATTCCAGTGAGGGTGAGGAGCAAAATACTCTGTCCGTAGAAATCCTACCCCTAGAACACTGTAAAGACCTAACACCTCGGGAAAGTGAAGAAGTCATCCCGTTCAAAACCTTCACTGTCCCACCCAAAAGAGAAGAGCTTGAAACAGGGCACGTTGTTCATCCCAGTATACAATTTGTCAAAATGGGAGAAATCGAACCTCAAAATGAAGAGTCAAACTCCGAAAACTGGGAACAATGGCTTGTAGAGGAAACCAGGAAGACGGGGATTCCTCCTCAGCTTCAAGACACCACCAACACACGGTTGATTGAACTGTTCCGTAAAGCACAATGCCTAGAGCCCATTCCCGAAAAACGAGCAAGAATGTTCCGAGACATGTGGAATGGCTACTCTAATGAAGTCATAAAACTTAATGGAAAGGTTGCTAACACAAGGGGCCTAGGATTCAAAACTCAAACCAAGGGCTCAGGGTCAAATACCCCTCAAAGACCACGACAGCACTCTTGCCACCGCATAACAATCACTGAAATCAAGGAAGGCAAAACAAACTCGGATGAAGGGGAACCTCCAGAAACAGAACAATTCATTTTGGCAGCCAAAAATGCGCCAAAAGAGTTAGAAGAGGGTGGTCAAAACACCATCGACAAATTGAAAGAAATCAACCTAGGGACAAAGGAAAACCCGAAGCCTACATTCATTAGCACCTCCCTTCCCCAGGAGATGCAGGATGAACTGACCAAACTGCTAAGAGAATACCAAGATTGCTTCGCATGGAGCTACAGTGAAATGCCCGGACTAGATCCAGCAGTAGCAGTCTACAAACTCAAAATTGACAAAGAACTCAAGCCAGTCAAACAAGGACCCCGGAGAATGAGGGTCGAATTAGAAGAAAAGGTGACAGCCGAAGTCAAAAAGCTCATCAGTGCTGGATTCATAAGGGAAGAAGAAACGCCCGACTGGGTGGCTAACATTGTCCCAGTGAAGAAAAAGAACGGACAAATCAGAGTCTGTGTCGATTTCAGGGATTTAAACAAGGCTTGCCCCAAGGATGATTTCCCACTACCAGTGACGGAAATCATAATAGACCACACCTCGTCCCATGGGGTATATTCCTTTGTAGACGGGTACTCAGGATACAACCAAATCAAAATGGATGAGAGTGACCAAAAGCACACTGCCTTCCGTACCCCAATTGGTATCTACTGCTATAAAGTCATGCCTTTCGGCCTCAAAAATGCAGGAGCCACATACCAAAGAGCCATGACCAAAATCTTTGACGACCTCATACACAAGGTGGTAGAATGCTATGTAGACGACCTTGTTGTGAAGTCCCATACCCATGAACAACACTTAGAGAACCTGAGGCTGATGTTTGAGCGGTTGAGACAACACACTCTGAAACTCAACCCCCTAAAATGCGCCTTCATGGTGTCATCAGGAAAATTTCTTGGCTTCGTGGTGCGGCACCGAGACATTGAAATTGATCCTGATAAAATCAAAGCCATCCAAGAACTGTCCCCTCCACGGACACTCAAACAACTCCGGTCTCTCCAAGGGCGCTTGGCGTATATTAGGAGATTCATAGCCAACCTGTCAGGCAAAATCAAGCCTTTTACCAGGCTCACCAAGAAGGATGTCCCCTTTAAATGGGACGAAGAATGCCAGAAATCTTTTGATGATATCAAACAATATCTGCAAAAACCTCCTGTATTGGCAGCACCCATCCAGGGAAAACCTCTCATTCTCTATACCACCGCCTTGGACGGATCTCTGGGGGCATTGCTCGCCCAGGAGAATGAAGAAGGAAAGGAAAATGCCTTGTATTACCTCAGCAGAATGCTCGCGGGGGCAGAACATGCATACACGCCAATCGAAAAGCATTGCCTAGCCTTGATCTTTGCGGTAAAAAAGCTTAGGCATTACATGTTGGCCCACAAAGTCACACTAATCTCCAAAACTGACCCACTGAAATATCTCATGACCCGACCTATGCTTACTGGAAGGCTGGCAAGGTGGGCTGTGGCTCTAATGGAATTTGATATAACATATGCACCCCAAAAGGCTATCAAAGGACAAGCACTAGCTGATTTCCTAGCTGCTCATCCTATACCTGATGATTCCCCACTAGCATGCGATTTCCCTGATGAGGAGGCTATGCAAATGGAGGAAAATGAAACTTGCTGGAAGCTATACTTCGATGGATCTTCCTCCATTCGACCAGCAGTCAAACCAAACTTACCAAAACGACAAGCAGGTGTAGGATTGGTGTTTGTCACCCCAGAGAAAGGCATTCTCCGACATGCTCTAAGCCTAACCGAACCATGCACAAACAACGAAGCTGAATATGAGGCCCTGATAGCTGGACTAGAGATTGCTCTCCAAATGGGTATTGAGCAATTAGAAGTCTATGGAGATTCTCAGCTCATCCTGAGTCAGATCGAAGGCCTCTTCAAAATAAGAAAACCAGAATTGGTCAAGTACCATGAAAAGGCCCTTGAGTTGATGGCCAAATTCACATATATCACCTTCCAGAAAGTCCCAAGGTCTCTGAATGGCAAAGCGGATGCGTTGGCTAGATTGGCTAATGAACTCAGTGACCCGAGTCAGGAAGAAATCCAAGTCCTTGTCCATCGCAGGAGATCCTTGTCCCCTTGTTTCCCACAGGAAAGGAACGAGGAGGAAGAAACCCTGTTTACTGACATCCAAACACTTGAAAGAGAACATGAAAAAGAATGGAGGGAAATCACACAAGTCATGATAACTGAGGGTTCGAACCAAGAGGACTGGAGACAACCCTTTCTCGACTACTTCCAACAAGGAAAATTACCTCTGAACAAGGCCATTAGGGAGCAAATCAGAAAAAGGGCCCTAAGGTTCGTGTATGTGAACAACACACTCTATTGGAGATCCTACGAGGGATCATGGCTTAGATGCATATCGAAAACCGAAGCCAACCAAGTTATGCAAGAAATTCACTCGGGAGTATGCGGAGCCCATCAATCGGGCTCTCGGATGCGAGTACAAATCAAACTAATGGGCTACTACTGGCCCACCATGATCAATGACTGCGAAAACTTCTCCAGACAATGCCTCATGTGCCAAATTCATGGAGATTTCATACACCAACACCCAAATGCGCTACATCCAACCGTGGTGTCGTGGCCCTTCGAAATCTGGGGAACAGATATCATAGGTCCCATTGACCCACCAGCCTCAAATGGACACCGCTTCATATTGGCCGCAACGGATAACTTCTCCAAATGGGCCGAAGCCAGGACGTACCGTGAAATCAAGGCCTCTGATGTGGTCAGGTTCTTTACCACTCAGGTGCTTTATAGATATGGAAATCCAAGGAAAATAATCTCCGACAACGGGACGGCCTTCAAGAATGCCAAAATTGATGCCTTCGCCGATAAACACAAAATTGAATGGAGGTATTCCTCTGTCTACAACCCAAGAGCCAATGGACTAGCGGAAGCTTTCAACAAAACACTGATCAAGATCCTCCGTAAAACCATCGGAGATAATCAAAGAAACTGGCATGAAAAGCTGCATGAAGCATTATGGGCATACCGCATCACCCATAAAACGGCAACCCAAGCCACACCCTACTCCTTGGTATATGGAGCAGAAGCAGTCCTACCAATCGAGGTAGAGCTCCCGTCACTGAGAATAGCCATGGCAGCACAAATCCCTCTGACTAAACAAACACAACTAAGGTTGCAAGAGTTGGATGGAATGGATGAAAGGAGACTGGCAGCTCAACAAAACTTGGAGTTATATCAAGCCAGAATGACGCGAGCTTATGAGAAATTATCAAGACCTAGAACATTCAAGAAAGGAGAACTAGTGCTGGTTTTGAGGCGACCTATTCTCGGCCGACACCATGGTCCCAAATTTGCACCAAATTGGGAAGGCCCCTATGTCATAGAACAAGCATATGAAGGCGGAGCTTACCTACTTGCAGATTCAAATGGAAAACATCCTGTCTCCTCCATAAATGGGAGATACCTGAAGAAATATTATGGGCAAAACTATCCCCACATTTCCACAACTCACCAAAATCAAAGGAAGAGCAGCCAACAAACCGACTGGGCAGATAATTGTGAGGCGGTCAACCACCTCTTCACTTAGGTAAAAAATCTCTCACGTCCCACCGGGTCAAGGCTCGACAGGGTACTCCGTTCTTTTGAACACTATGGGATATCCCTGAGCCAAAACCCTAAAGTAATAAATTAACCTTTAAATAAAATAAACCCTTCAAAATTCCCTAAAATGACCCCAAGTTGAAATCCTAAATAAAATCCAAGTCCAACAAAAATGCATCTTATTCCAAAGCATAAAAGCATATGACCAAAAGAAACTAGACCAAGTTAAAAGTATAGCTCAAATAAAAGATTAAAGCCAAATACCCCTAAATATTCTCAAATTCCTAAATAAAAAAGAGATAAATTTCAAAGTCCAAAATCCAAAACTTCTAACATATACACAAAACATTCTGTCCCACCGGGCCAAAGATAAAAGGAGTGTTCTGTCCTTATGGACATTCATAGAACATTTCCTTTACAAATGGCCTACACCCCAAAATATGACCCTAAAAAGTCTTGTGCTTTGTCCTTAAAACAAAGTACTAGGTGCCTGTTCATCTCACCGAACTAAAGGATGAACAAAAGTTCCGTGTCTTGAACTCTAAATTAAGACACAATGCGGTGATCTGTCCATCGCACCTACCCAAAAAAAAAGATGGCCAAAGTCTTGTGCTTTGTTCTAAAACAAAGTAGTAGGTGCCTGTTCATCTCACCGAACTAAAGGATGAACAAAAGTTCTGTGTCTTGAACTCTAAATTAAGACACAAACGGTGAAACTTACCAAGGGATTAGTCAAAACCACATCCTCAACAACTACAGATTGAAAAGACAACCCGTCTACTCAAAATATAATCCTTCCCGAAACCTACAAAAAAGATGAATGAAGACCAAACCGAACCCAAAAGCCCCTCTGAGAACGGAGAACACCACGGCTGATGTCCGCCAACCATGTCAAGGAATAGGCCTCATAAATCCTAATACCCAGAGGGGCCCATGGTCGTGTTGGGCCTTAAACCACCGACTACGGTATGTTCCTAGCTGCCGTACCCAAAGAGCCAGGAAAAGAAAAAAAAAACATCTCACAACATACAAGAAGTGATGTGGAATAAGCAAGTCCCTACGGTATGTTCCTAGCTGCCGTACCCAAAGAGCCAGGAAAAGAAAAAAAAAACATCTCACAACATACAAGAAGTGATGTGGAATAAGCAAGTCCCTACGGTATGTTCCTAGCTGCCGTATCCAAAGAGCCAGGAGAGAAAAAAAAAAAACCCCATCTCACAACATGCAAGAAGTGATGTGGAACAAGCAAGTCCCTACGGTATGTTCCTAGCTGCCGTACCCAAAGAGCCAGGAGAAAACCCCATCTCACTACATCAAAAGAGTGATATGGAACAGACAAGTCCCGACGGTACGTCTCTTATCACCGTACCAAAACAACCAACAGAAAACGATGCACAAAGTCCCACTGCGTGCTATACCCAGAATGTCTATTCTACATGCCGGAGCGGTAATATGGAGCAAACAAGTCCCACCGGAACGGTCCTAGTTACCGAGGCAGCAATGTAGAATAGACAAATCCCACCGGTATGTTCCTTGCTGCCGTAACCAAAGAGCAGGGAGAATAACAAAAAATATCTGTCCCACTAGCGATATCTAAAGTCGCTATCTATGACAATCTAAACCAAATCACTAATAAACCTCAACAGGTGTCCGTAAACCAAGATCAACAGACCAAAAGTTATTAGGACTCCAAATTGCCCCAATCAAATCATAAAGTCAAAATACCAAACATAAACTATCCAAAATTACCACAGTTTGAACAATAAAAAAAAAAACATACGAAACGAAGCAATGAAACAACAAAACCAAATGACCAAACATCCAAGACTTCTTCACATCGGAGGCACTGGAGGCGCCTGAGCTGCGGCCATCGCCCCTGCAAAAGTCTCCAAGGTGTTATGAATTGACTGAAGCACTGCCTCGACATTCTCCAGTCGCTGGTCTAGCTCCTTAAAACGCTGGTCTATGTGTTCCTGGAGTGGAAAAGATTCTTCAATGGCTGAGCCGTCTGGGGAAGGGGGAGAAGCCTCTCTCACCGGACTATACTGATTCACAGCAGCAAACCTATGAAGGATATGACTGTTCACCGGGTAGTTGGGGTCAGGGACCAGAGTGCCATGAACCATCTCCACCCACCCAAAGGAAGTCAGATCTAAGAGCAGGTTGCGCGGGTACAGCATAAGCCGCTCAGTGATTGGATTCCCCCACAGCGTCTCAGGCAATGGAATCTGAGCCCGCTCCATCAAGGCCTCGATTAAACCCCCATAAGGCAAATGGCCCTTGGGAAACCTCGTGACATGATGCATGTTTTGGAGGATGAGGCTGGGAAGATTAGCTTTCCCGCGATTGAGGAGCAATAAGCGAAGGTAGAACAAAGTCCCTGGGCGAGTCAAATCTGATAACTCACCCTGAGGAAAGAGGATGTAGTTAATGATCAAGAAAAATAACCTGAAAGGAACATATAAATTTCATGGTCATGAACCTATCCTTCAGAAACAAACAAAAGAAACAAACAAAACAAAAAACACACAAATAGCAAAATTACCGATGAAGCGCAGGCAAATGCGCAGTAGAGACCAGTTCAGAACCCGCCTCAGATCTGGGTATCTTGAACCACTCACAATGGCCCCGGTATGTCCCTTGCTCACGAGGCCAACTTCCAAAGGCATAAACTGACAAACCATTTAAAGTATCTGCGGCACCAATCAAGTCAGCCAAATCCTCCACCCCTATGTGAAAGAGCCTGCCAAAAAGATAAGAAGAGGCAGAAGGAGTATCATGGTGGTCAAATGTGACGCGGAGGTTAGCATAAAATAGCTTGGTGCTGTCCGGATGGTAAGGAGTGTCAAGTCTTGACAAGCCGTGAAGGCTCCAGGCACTAAGCCACCCTGTTATTAAATTCATATAAGGGGTGGTGAAACGCCCTTGAGAATGAAAGAAAAAGCAGGCGGAAGCTTCACGCCCCCCTTCACCAATGTTACTTTGATAACACTCAAAAGCCTCGTCGTCTCGAAACAGATAACGGTTGTCTGGGTCATATGACCAGTTAGGCTTGGAAGGTGGCGCGCCTTGAACAGAGGAACTACCCTCATCTCTGGGACGCTTGGGATTCCTTGGATCTATGACGCCGGCCATGGAAAGTGAAATCCGAGAAAGAAAATTCAGGAAAAAAAGAAAATGATACGAGATACGTACGCATGATGTCTCATATATATATAAAGGAAATTAGGGCACCAGAAAGCATACGTCTTTTCGAATTTACCCATAAATACAAAAGATCAAAAGGCGTGGCGGTTTGCAAGGAACATGATCGCTTCGCGATCCAAGGATTTTAATGAAAAATGATGAGCCCAATGACACCAAAATATAATATCCATGCCCATAAATCAACTACAATCAAGAGCCCAACAAAGGTCCAAAACATCACATAATCAGAAAGTCCAGCCGCTACAAAGTCAGGAGTGACCAACTAAACCAAGTCTAAAACTAAAACCATAACAAAAGAAAAGATACAAAGCGCCAACGCGCTACATAACTCCTACTCAAAGGAAACCCATCATCAACTCAACCTCTCGAGAAGCGTCCGCCACGAGAGAGGCAAAACAAGGAAGGGCTAGCACCACACCTGCGAGAGCTCTCTCGGAATCATCATCAGAATCAACATCCCTCCGATGAGATAACGCCCCAACTACCGGCTCAACTAACACAGTATCTGGCGACAATGGCAAACCCGCCCCGCTAGCAGATGATGACACGGCTAGAGGAATAGAGTCAAAGAGAAGAGCCTCCCACTCGGAGTAGTCCAGTGGCGCCTCATCAGAAAACTCCGGAACCATGTCCGACTCAGGGAAAAGGAAATCATGGAGAGTCTGGAGGGCAGGACTGCCTGAGGAGCTCTCTCCTGAGTGAAAAAGGAAAAGGTTATGATGAAAAGATGAGATGTACGTCATGGCGACAGGGAAAATATGGGTAAATACCTGAACATAAGACGGAAGCATGATCCAGAATGTCCAGCTCCATGCCCACGACATGGCTCGTCAACTCGTCAACACTCATGAAACTCTGAAGGGACAACTGGTATAAATGGCACAGGTCCCGTAAACCCAAAGCCCAAAACTCAATGCTAAAGGCCATCAGGATATAAGGAAGTCGACCTAAATGAAGCGTGATAAGGAAAATATAAAATGAAACGGAAGGGAAACTAAGAAAAGATCTCAATGAAATGAGGTATACCTAAACCCCGAAGCGCGGGAAAGATAGCCGGTGTCGGAGCAGTCTCACAGGAAAAGACAGTAACGGCAACAATCGCCATAGAGTCATCCGTGACAAGGAAGTCGCTCGCCTGGATAAATGGAGCCGGAGAGATCAGCCTGGGGCGCAAAATCTCTTCAAACGGCACGGCGACGGTCTCCACCTCGACCTCTTCCATCTCAATGTCCTCTGTAGCAACCGCGGACTCAGCCAGAACGGCGCTACCCCATATGCCAGAACATGCAGTCCCTGAGAAAAATGCCATGACACGTTCATAGCAAATCAAAATTAAATGGAATGAAGTCAGAAGAAAAAAGACAGAAATAACATACATGAATGTGGTGTAAGGAGAGGAGGCTCCATGGAAAAGCCGCCATCTGAAGGACTCTCCCTCAGCCGCCGTCGAAGCTCATACCGAGTCGCTTCTTCTGCCACCAAAGAATCCTCACGTTGCCTTTTCAGCCGCCTAGCTGCTTCCTCAGCCAACTCATCAGGGTATTCAGGAGAAGGACACCTTGAAGGGGCTAACTCCTCGTTTTCCACCGAAGGAGGGAGACTATGAACACCTGTGAAACCAAAATCATAACAATCCTACATTGGTGATAAAATTAAACAAAAAGGATGAGAAATGCAATACCTAAGTAGATAGCCCAGCGTCTATAAGGCTCTGACATAAGAGCTTGGGAAGACTCTCCCTCAAGAGGAGAAATACCCTCTACTTTGAAGTGAAAATGACCAAAATCATAGCCACCGAGACCTGCCTCGAAGAACGAATCATCATAAGAAAGAAAGAAAGTAACCAGGGAAGTAATTCAAGTAAAAAGGGAAGATAACGAACCAGGGAAATGGCCGTCTGGAAGCGGAGGAGGGTCTACGTACTCCAAGGGCTTCACACCAATCGGCACAAAACCATCAACTCCAAAAGAATTCTTCAGTGGTCTGAAACCGCCTTGTCTAACCTCCGGATTTTGTGGAACAATCCGGGAACGAGGGTAAACTTTCTCCTTTAGGATGGCCACACCAACATTATGAGGAATCTTAGACCAACCTCTGAACCACCTGTCATAATCTCCAGTCAATGTCCCCTGGCGAGAAGCCGGAGGAACAACGCAACTAGTGCCGGTGCCCAAACGCACTGAGAATGCACTAAAAGCTGCACATGACGGCAAAGTGACTCGAGGAGGGTCGGGAAAGCTGAAAACTGCTGGAATAGCCTGGTCATACCCAAACTGCCAAGCACAACGGTGAGGGCTGTAAACCTCATGGATCACCCTGTTCCCCATGCGAATGGATAAACACCCCGCTCTGATACTGACGGCATAGTCTCGATCCCGCCTGTGTCGAGGGGAACACAACTTAGGACAGGCCCCCTTCTGGCAAGGCGCCACATCCTTGACAATGTATGGCTTCCCAGTGTCTTTAGGCCATCCCTTATTGAAAGCCTCAGGGCGATAATCCACAATGTACTGACTGCTCTGAGTAAAGCACAAATGAGCGGTAATCTGATCCGGCTCACGGACGGTGCAACCAGCAATATGAATCAAACCTGGCAATGACTGCCTCATGCCAGCAGAAGTCAACGGAGTATAACACTTCTCCCAGTAAAGGTGAAACCAACCAGAAAGGATGTGTAAAGGCATAACCGCTGTGGCCCTGGAAGGATCCCTCGAAGAAGTAAGCTCTCTCATGGACCTATAAAGGTTCACTAAAGCTGGAATAGCCAATGAGACCCGCTTACCGCGGGCCAAGGCATTCGCCACCACAAAGACCCCAGGACGGATATACCCAGCTGGCTCGTAGACAATCAAGAAATAGCACAACCACCAAGCCAGAAAAGCAGTCAAGACTGTCTCATCGTCCAACTCATGGGAACAGAAATCTGAGAACGACACCCGCTCAGAGGGAATATATGTCTTGTCAGAACCCAATTTAATCGGCTCCAAAGGATTAGCAAAATGCGCAGCCCTCTTCTCAGGTATCAAGCCTGTGAAATAGCGAACCCAGTCTCTCAACGGGACATCCCTGTCCAAGCCACGCTGACCACGTGACATGGCAATCTCATAATAAATCCGGAAAACTGCCCGAAGTGATGAAGAATGCAGAGGGAACCCTTTATGATCAGGACCATAGAGCTCGAAATCGGGTGGTACCCTCTCCTCATAAACCAACCCCTCTACTGGCACCCCCATAAGGCCAGACATCTGCTGGAGGTCGATAGTAGCGTCACGGTCCTCTAAGGGAAAGGTATTATGAACATAATTCCAATTGGAGGCCATTGCTTTCAGAAGGTTGGAACTCCATGTATACTCAAACAAGGCCAAAATCACACCTCCAAAAATCTCAACCTTATCCAATTTCTTCCCCATACTACACAAGATATGCCGGGTCCATTCAACTTGCCCAGGGCTCCATTTCAAATCACCCTGAACCCTCAAATTTCCAGGAGACCAAGGGATAACATGCCCCTCCATCATCTCCATACTCAACAAGTGAAAATCAGCAGAAAAAGTAGAACGACCAGTAGGACTCAGAAAAATACCTGCGAGGTCACCAGAGGGAACGCCGCGCCTATCTCGACCAATGGAACAATGAGAGGTGTAGTACCTGTCTCGACGCTCCTCAGTGCGTGAAGGAGGGTCAACAACAAGGCTTGGATAGTCATATATGGCCGGTAAAGGTAGGCGGTTGTGCCGAACCAAAAGTCCGTGGAAATTATCTCTTCCTCTGAGAATAGCGCGCTTCCATAAACGGTGAAGGTGCACACGAACCTCCTGAGGATCCAAATAATCATTGATATAAGACTCAATGGCCTCATCCGAAGGACCATAGAAACCCGTCCTGACAATCTCAAACCGGGGGACAGTATCGTAAATCTCATCAACCGAAGCCATAACTATCTGCAAGAAAGCGAAAACCATATCAAACATCCAGAAAATGTCTACAAACCACTAAAAAATGCCTAGAAGTTGGGGACACTAGAGTAGACTGATCGACGTATCTCACAGTTCACTCTGGTGGGGGGCATTTGTTTGCCTCTAAATTCTGCTGCATAAAATCACGAACAATTCTCTATTTTATCACCAAAATCCAAAACCATATAATCAAAATCCCATCCACATAACCAATGACCCAACAAAATAGCCCTGATAATTGGTCATAATGCATGAAAGGAAAACACAGAAATTCTCAAAAATGGACAGTAAATTAATTAATTACGAGGAATGCCATTATGTGCCTCTGATATCCTTATAATTAATTACCGGAGTCCTAAAAAATAGAAAATTTGTGGCAACCAAGTTCTTCATATTTTTATGAGAAACCATGCAAAATTTCATGACAAATTGACCTATGGAAGGGCACCAAACAATTTTTCTAAGAATAAAGCAGCTCAATTAACCTCAAAATTCAGTCAAATGGACACCTCCATTATTGGAATAAATGGAGATGAACCCCACCAGACCAAGCATAAATGGAGGCAATTTCGGATGGGCTTTTAAGGAAATATTAAAACCTGCCTTGGGCCAAAACTGAGGCCCATCCGAATTATATCTAAACCCAATCCAACAATCATCATCATAAAATTTTCCCTTGATCCAACGGATACAAAAAATCCTAGCGATATTATCTAAAACCAACGGTTGGATCTCAAGCTGAGATTAAAATGTCGGATGACATTTCCTGATTGGCCGATACAGTGGGCCCCACCCATTTCTGTTTTAAACAAAAAAAAAGAAGAGAAGAAAGATGGAACAGTACTGTCTCTGACACAGGCGTCGCACGCCAGCAAAAGAGAGGGATTCGTCGCCGTTCTGTACCGCCTCAGCCCAAATTAACCCCACCGCTGCGTCGAGGGCACCTTCGCGATCCTGGTGACACCCAACTCGACAACAAACAAAAGGAGAATCGATGGAGATGGAAGGTGAGTCTGTCTCCTGAAAAATGGGAATTCATGCAATTAAGCCTAAGGAAGTATGGAATTAAACGGGTGAGCATCTGAGGGACATCGGGAAGGCACCCATTCTATGCCCCATGAACCAATTTTGGAATGTAAGTGGCGTATTGAGAAGTTCACTATCCTAGCAACAAGTTACAGTGACGGAAGTGGCACGAAAGGAAGTTCTGGAAAATAATGGATAAATGATGGAAATAGTTACTTTAAAAGACTCCTGGGAGATTTGAGAAGAGTTGTAGTATGCCAGAGAACGTCAATTTTAATGAAGGAGAAAGGGGGTACCACCAGCTGTGGTGTTGGAACAAGTGCAGATAGGATGGGAAAAGGTAAAGACGAAGAGGCTTGAATTGCTACTGAAAATCACTCCTTTCCCTTCAAATTGGTGCAAATTCATGCTAAAAGAAGTGTAGGAGGCGTGATAGATTTGTACTTACGCAGAATTGGATACCTCCAGTGTATGAATAGCCAAGAAAAGTGCAGCGGGAACAAATGGAGAGTATTATTTCCTACAGCCTACAACCTAGAAAAGGAGGGAGTAGCCCTGCAATAGTCCTTGGCGCCAGAGGGTGTAACAATAAGAGGTGAACTCACCACTCCAATTGGGACCGTTGGATTTAAGACGGAATTTAAACAAAGGCTGAAAAGCTCTTCATGCTTTAATCACAACAGTACAATCACTTATTCACCTATGTCACATGTCTGTGAGATACAAAAAGGGGTACGCTGGATAGAAGAGGAATAGCACATCCTGCCGCATGTTCACATCCCAGGATGAGGCTGGATGAAGATGGATGGTCTGAGATCGAACTATGTATTCTTCAATGAACATAGGATACAGATACACCCTATCATGCCTGGAGAATAAGTGACTCATGCGTGACTCCTTTGACCATGGGCAAATCAGTCATTAATAGGAAAATGACAAGAGAATGGAATGTATAAGGAGGGAATTTGAAGAGCACAAATACCCATACTGCCCCTGGGATGTTCCTATGCAATGATTGTTAATCCAAAGGGAAATATGGTCTATATAAAAAATTAATTAAAAAAAATGCAATGATAAGAGTCAGAAACCAATGAAGTTTGAAAGCAATTAGATACCATAGTTAATTAACAAACTGAAACTAAAACATTAAGGGCAATACTGGATCAAAGTCGAAATTCAGAGAAAGGATGGTAAATTTCAAACACAAGAGAAACAGTTTAGGAATAAAGGAAAAGAGAAAATTGAAAATAAGAGTGATAAAAGACAATGATATACAAAGAACTAACAATGGCACCTCAGTATAAACAACAAATTAACATACCAATGGTTGCCATAGGAGATCAATGAAGGTACAAATGGAGAGGATAAATTGTGGTCTGCTGACATGCCAGGCCTACATGCCTAAGAGCAACAGCTACACACCAAAGGAAGATCCCCTCTATGCAATCACAACCATCCATGTCCTATGAACCGTCAGATGAGGGACAACACATCATCCGGCGCCAAGATAAGCATAACTCCCTCTCCAAGCATACCATGAAAGCAGCAAAATTACATGTGCCAAGTGGCATGTTATCACTGGTTGGTAAGAGGAAGTAAGAAGAACAGCAGTGAAATTGGAATTGTAAAAGTATGGCGGCAGCCCCATTTTACATCCAGCCCCTCCATCACAAATCCAAGATAGGAGATGCTGCCATGTGTTGAAAGAATGAAGCAAAGCCCTAAGGATTTCGCCTATAAAAGAAGATCAAAGCAAAGGAAAAAAAAAAAAGGGGAGGAGCAAGCCAAAATTCTGTCAATTTGTTTAGTTGCACTATTGTAATCAAATTCTAAAACAAGTAGGAGCAAATCTACATAGAGGTAGAGACTCCATTGTATCAAGTTTAATACACAAAACTCTATCTCTATGAGCTTCTCTTCTTAGTTTCCACTTTCTGTTTTTTCTGTGCTTTCTTTTTTTTTTTTGTTTCTGTTCATTTCCTTTGAAACTAAGTGTTAGATTTAGGAGGGTCCTCATGTAGATCAATCACTAAAGTTGTTTTAGGGCTCAAAGACATGGGTAAGGGGTGCTTGCCAGAGAGCGCACACTTGCCTGTGTCAATGAGTTCCTTAATATTAAAAAATGTCAAAAGATAAAGTCATGTGTAGAAGCATGGGTTCATGTGTGAGGGGTGCTTGCCTGAGAGCGCACACTCATGCGTTTGGCCATGCATCAACATTGATGTCAGGTATTTTGAATGTTATATATAAGCATCTCAGTAGGAGAATCAGCTATCAGCAAGAAAAAATAATAATATGTATAGTACAGTAAAAGATTAAGGGTATATCTGCATAAGGAAATCCATGTTTAGCACTAAAGAGTATCTTAACATATGATAGTCAGGGTCTATTTTGCTAAAAGTACATGTTATCAGGTTTGTTTTTGATAAAAAAAAAACGGTTTGGGATGTGCAGCTATGACAAGGGATGCTTGCCTGAGAGCGCATACTTGGAGGTAGCAGCATGCCCTTAACCTGTGCTTTGTTCTAAACTCTATTAAAATACACATATAAACTTTAAATCAACAATACTAGCAACATAAACTAAGTCTGGGGTTATAAAAAAAAAAGGGAACCTAATGCCAGGGATCGAATTGAAAATATCAGAAAAGGGGGGAGAATAGTATAGCATACATAATGGTAAAGTGCCTCTTTATAAAAAAATAGATATGATGATAAGAAGTGATGCCTTTAAGAATTAGATTAATCTTCAAAAAAAGGGTGATAAGAAGAAGGTGATAATATCCATTTCTGTGTTTAGTCAAAAGATACACTGAATTAGAGAGTTTTAATACTTCTAAAAAAAAATACATATAATGATATAATGAGTTCGTATTTTCTTAAAAAAAAATATATGAAGTATACATACAAAAAAAAAGAAAAGAGACAGTGAGGTTAGTAGGTTATAGAGTTAATCCAATCTGACATGCCTCTTTCATTATAAAAAAAAAAACTATGTAGGCTTGCATCCTTTAAGTCAAGATGAGTTCAAATCATCTAGCACTAGTAATCATTCAAATTTGCTTTGTTCTGAAATAAAATATGTAGAAGGAATTAAAGGAAATTAAAAGAAACCAGCAGGTATGTGAAACCATGTTTACATACAAGAAAAAAAGGGAAGTGGATTAAACCCAGCATGAGAAATTAACTGTACATGAACATGATGAGAATTGAGCTGCACAAGAATGGTCAAACTTCAAAATGGTGTCAAAAGGAAAAGCATAAATTGAGAAGGTCTTGCAAAATAAAGAAATCTTAGGGTCCAAAGTGAAGAATTGGTTCTATAGACGATTGATGGTCAGTGTTAACAAGAACTTAGTGTCATCAGTCCAAACTTCATTTCAACTATCTAAACAGACGGATGTTGCACTCTCAATCTGAAATTTCAAGTCATACGCATACATATATGATCAGCAAAAGCGAGGGTAAAAGTGAAATTAAGTGCCTAATATTCCAACACTAGTTATCTTGACAAAACAGGAATGTGTAAAGGAAAGTAAAAAAAAATACATAGAATGGGTTACATTGTATCTTTCTTCACTGATTTGTCAGACCAAAGAAAAGCCAAGCACGATACCTCAAAATTAGAAAGTGCAATGCAAAATTGAATATGTAGGTGACTTCAGGATGCTCATAAGGTGTCGCACGAAACTTTCATCAAGACAATTCACTACTGTTCGCTGTCAGTCAGTTGCTCTTCAACACCGCCAAAGACCCAAATCAAAACTGAAGTCATGATCCCCTGAATCGACCAATACAGCTTCAATGAACGCCTGAGGTGACCTCATGGGACTTCTACGACGCCAGTCAACCTGGTCGCAGGCGCTGTGACTGCCGGAATTCGCTGCTGGTATCGCCAATGGAGGCGTCCGGTCGACAGAGAGGCGTCGGAAATTAGAAAGATGGAGGGAGATGAATGCGAGCGTCGCGTGGGCTCGGTGCATGCGAACAGAAGCGACATTGTATGAGCCTCATGAACCAGACTCGACCTCAGGTCTGACTTGTTCGGCGTGTAGACGCAGGCGTGGACCAGGCGACCTGACCAAACCCCAATCTTCAGCGCCTTACTTGATCCTCTGTGACAATCGATGTGTAACGGATCCCTGACGACATAACAGGGAAACAGCGGAACTGTGACCAATCAGACAGCCCTACGAAGTGGAAAGCTTCAAAAATGCATCAAAAATAGTTGGAATGGCAGAAAAATTCCTATAAAATGTTAGAATGTCAAAAAAGAATATGGGGAATATTTTGATGTGTTATGCTAAAACACTAAAGCACAAAATATTTTATAAAATATGATCATAATAATAATAATAATAATAAATTTATATTTATATGATTAAACAAAAAAAAGAAAGAAAAGGGAATCAAGCAAAAGAAAATCATCTTGAACATTCTATGTTCTGGACAGCAGGTACATTTGAACAATTTATGTTCTGGACGGCAGGTACGTTTGAACATTTTATGTTCTGGACAGCAGGTTTACCTGACATTCCTTTTTCTGAACAACAGGCACATCAAGCATTAAGATTTGCAAACAAAATTGAAATAGGAAAAGCATCACTAAGAAGGTCAAAAATAGAGATTTAAATGTGCAAATTTAAAAAGTCCAAACTTAAAAGTCCAACCAAAGGTTGAAAATCTAAAACTCAAAGGTCACAACCCAAAGGTCCAACTCAAAGTCTAGAATGCTAAAATTCAAGAGTTCAAACCGAGTTCGAACTTTAAATCAAAATCCGAAAAACCAAAACTCAGAAGTCAAACTCAAAGTTCAAACTTCTAAAAATGCAAAATCAAAAGTCAAAATTTCAAAATGACACAAAGTCCAAAGAAAAATGACATAAAGTCTAAATGACACAAAGTCTAAAAATGACATAAAGTCCAAAGAAAAATAACACAAAGTCTGAAAATGACACAAAGTCAAAATAACACAAAGTCTAAAAGTGACACAAAGTCAAAATGGCACAAAGCCTAAAAGTGACCCAAAAGACACAAAGTCTAAAGTGACATAAAGTCTTAAAAGTCAAAAGTTCGTCCCTTCAAGACTGCATCGCGTTTCGCCCTGAAGGAGACACCCTCCCGATGTTCAGATTGAGAAAAAGGAAAAGTCAATTCTGAATTATCACTGAAGTTCCTATCAAGAGAAGGCATAGCGCATCTGTACTCGCGACTTGAACGAAAATCCCGACAAAATCTCCAAGTTCCTCAAAAACGATTGAGAACTGACCTAGAATACCCTATTTTCTAGCGTTGCACTCAAATCTAACAGCCTGTTTCTACAAGTTCACAGCATGTTTGACCAGAAGTAGACTGAAATCTGATGCTCAGGTGACCAGAAGAAAAGTCAACCAGTGGCCATCACCTGAGTTCCTGTCAAGAGGAGGCATAGCGCATCTGTACTCAAGACTTAAACGAAATCCCAAAATCTCTAAATCCCCAAACGATTGAGGATTGATCTAGGATGCTAAATTTCCTAGTGTCGAACTCAAAAAAATCTCTGTGACGGCACTAAGCCTGATCCAGCAAGTAAAAACAACCAAAATGTCTTAAAATGTGAAACCAAAATTAAATTGCATTGTTCATGTTTGCATGGCTCTGTTAAAATAGTTGCCCTTCTACATTGCTTTTCATCCTGAAACTCCCTATCAAGACACAATCCTTTTATTAAAATGGACTTCACCCATTTACGACATTTAAACTTTGATTATCCCGATCTAGAGGTGCTCTTGGCTCAGGCCGTAACTGAGTCCGGAGGTAATTAACAGTAGGGGCTTGCGCCTGCTGGAAAAAAAGGACCTACGACAAACAATCAACTCTCGAGGTACTTGGAGCCGCATTAGTGCCCTTCGCTCGTTTGGAATGGGCAGTAACGACGGGTCTCAAGATGCTCGAGGGGTATCTGATCCGCATTTTCTTCGCCCCATAGAGGACTATCTGATCTTCCGTGGTCGGACTGAAAAAGTGCGAGACACATACAAAAGATACGATACAATACAAACAAGAACATAACAATTCAAACCAAATTGAGTAAGAAAATAAAATATCAAAATTGTAAATACACTTACTGAATAACACTATTATTATTTGAGAAGCTAACAAACATAAATACATACAAGTACTAATTAACATTTATATTAGAAATATATTAATTTAAAAATTTAAACTTAAGAAATCTAAGTATTAAATTTTACTTCAAACCTTAATAAGCAAACAATATTACAAGACATTTCAAATCAATCCCACGATCTACCCCGCTCGAACGTCTTCGCAGTCTGGTTTGTTATTCAAACCACACCGTTGTCACACCCCGAACCAAATCACAGTTCGAGGAGGACAACCCCGCCACACAAACACACTCTACTGTGTCCACGTAAGGCTAATAAATCGTATCACAACATAAAATAATCACAATAAATATCACATAATAAAGGATGGTTTGTTCATACATCAAAAGGGACTAGAAAAGTATTTACATAACAAAATTTCCAGCCAAAAGATGAACAAAACATAACATGATAATATAACTAATCCAGCTCGGTCTGGTCTTCGACTAAAACTTCATCTTCAAGCTCCACCATACCTGAACCTGCTCCACAAGCAATTATGTGGGCTGAGTACGCGAATACTCAGTGCAATAACAGGGTAAACAAAAGATTCTGGTTAAACTAAAGTTAGAACTAAACCATACTTAAACACTTTTAAAATCCTATAATTAATGCAGAATCTAAGTGTGATTCAAGTATAATGATAATAATAATCTACCAACCATGACATGCCAAACAGAAATCAGAAAAGTATCTGGAGAAGCGGATAGTAATATACAAAGTCCAATATAATAATAATAATAATAATACGAGAATCAAGCACCCTCACTCAGTAGTCAAATATCAGCGTAACAGAATCAAAAATCACATCTCACATAAACCAAAAGTCATGGGTTCTGCCTAGATCTGCCTGAGCCCCAAAGGCCGTCTCCGAATCTGTCACACCCCGTATCCGAGACACGAGGCGTGAGGTGAGACGGTATCTGATCATCCATCCGACGGCTCGTCAACCTACGTCACAACATAAATAAAAGCAAAACGGAATCAGCTACAAAGCCGAGTGACCAGTTATTTAACGACGCAGCTTCTCTATAACTAATTTATATAACAAATATCAAACGATCGGATTAATCCACACATCAATAACAATAAAGTAAATGTATTTCACAGATATCAACGAGTCTAGATTTTCTCAAATCACTTTCACATTAGCGCGAATCCCTCTCTAGGCGATTCCGCTTCACATTCCATTTCACATTTCCATTTTCAAATCAAGTCATATCAGAGACCCATTGACTCATAAAATACATCAGTCACAATTCACATATATCAATTCATTCAAATAAACAAACGATATTTAAATCAATCAATGCGAAAATTAAATTATAGAGAAGTCTGATTACCTGACAAATGATAAAATGACAAAGATCGTGACGTAGAACTCAAATCTCAATCGGATGGAGGAATAAACTTTCAATTGGAATTGATATTCGAAATAAATTCTGGATTTTCAATTTGGGGGCTGTATTGAGTTTACAACAGAAGTACATGTGGCTTTCATTTATCAGATGCGGCCGAAAGGATTGAACGAAATTATTATAGGCAGGGGTGCGTGGGCTTCAAGGCAAATAATCAAAAGGTTCCTTTAATAATCGGTTATACAAACAATTAAAAGGTTCCTTTAATAATCGGTTATACAGAGGAGCAGGTACTAATCGGATTTGAAAAAAAAACAAAACTAAATCTTATTTTATAAAGATTAATACGGTTTTCAAATTGCGGTTATCATATTTTTTACCGAAATAGCAATTAAATAAATTAGCTTAATTAAAAGGAGATGGCACGATTAATGAACTTTTTGATTGCCGAGCAATTAAGAATTCAACAGTAATTAAAGGAACTTATACAATGAAGGGATACACATAAAAAAAAATTTGACAAGTGGCATTCGACATGAAATAAAAATATACAATTATGTATATATTTCATATATATAAACTTTTGGACGAAAAGCAATTTAAATATGAAATTTCAAACTACATACTTTAGAATAATTAAGAATAAATAAAATACTATCAAAATAATTAATATATATAAAACATTAATGACCCAAAAATCTGGGGTGTTACATTCTTCCACCCTTAAAAAGAATTTCGTCCTCGAAATTCAAACAATCGCTAATTCAAATTAAACGAATCAAGATATTACTGGATGATAATTAGTCAATACAACAGATGGAATTCAAATTGGATTATTTCAAACGAATTAGAACCAACTCGGCACTCTAAATGAAAATTCAAACGAAATGACAACTGACCCAAACACAGTCCGAGGAACGAATGCTCTGATACCAAATGTCACACCCCGTATCCGAGACACGAGGCGTGAGGTGAGACGGTATCTGATCATCCATCCGACGGCTCGTCAACCTACGTCACAATATAAATAAAAGCAAAACGGAGTCAGCTACAAAGCCGAGTAACCAGTTATTTAACGACGCAGCTTCTCTATAACTAATTTATATAACAAATATCAAACGATCGGATTAATCCACACATCAATAACAATAAAGTAAATGTATTTCACAGATATCAACGGGTCTAGATTTTCTCAAATCACTTTCACATTAGCGCGAATCCCTCTCTAGGCGATTCCGCTTCACATTCCATTTCACATTTCCATTTTCAAATCAAGTCATATTAGAGACCCATTGACTCATAAAATACATCAGTCACAATTCACATATATCAATTCATTCAAATAAACAAACGATATTTAAATCAATCAATGCGAAAATTAAATTATAGAGAAGTCTGATTACCTGACAAATGATAAAATGACAAAGATCGTGACGTAGAACTCAAATCTCAATCGGATGGAGGAATAAACTTTCAATTGGAATTGATATTCGAAATAAATTCTGGATTTTCAATTTGGGGGCTGTATTGAGTTTACAATAGAAGTACATGTGGCTTTCATTTATCGGATGCGGCCGAAAGGATTGAACGAAATTATTATAGGCAGGGGTGCGTGGGCTTCAAGGCAAATAATCAAAAGGTTCCTTTAATAATCGGTTATACAAACAATTAAAAGGTTCCTTTAATAATCGGTTATACAGAGGAGCAGGTACTAATCGGATTTGAAAAAAAAAACAAAACTAAATCTTATTTTATAAAGATTAATACGGTTTTCAAATTGCGGTTATCATATTTTTACCGAAATAGCAATTAAATAAATTAGCTTAATTAAAAGGAGATGGCACGATTAATGAACTTTTTGATTGCCGAGCAATTAAGAATTCAACAGTAATTAAAGGAACTTATACAATGAAGGGATACACATAAAAAAAAAATTGACAAGTGGCATTCGACATGTAATAAAAATATACAATTATGTATATATTTCATATATATAAACTTTTGGACGAAAAGCAATTTAAATATGAAATTTCAAACTACATACTTTAGAATAATTAAGAATAAATAAAATACTATCAAAATAATTAATATATATAAAACATTAATGACCCAAAAATCTGGGGTGTTACAGAATCCTGCACCCCCGTCGAGGTGTAGGCAGCGAGTCGCGGTACCGTGCTCCTGACAAGTGAGATCGAGAGGTAGTCTATACTGGCAAGCAACCCCAAAGAATCCGATAGAGACAAGTGGGAATACGTACAAATCCTAATAATAATAAATAACTACTAAGTGACCGCAGAACCGCCTAGAAGTCGGTCTGCAGAGTGATCATTAGAAACGCGTTGCTCGAGATCGCTATCATAAGGAGACCACCGACAATGGCTGGGGTGCAATCCCCGATAATGGAAATCGCATGCAAAACACCCTTATCTCACTCGGTCTCACTATCCTGATCCACACCAGATGCAAGTGTTGATTACGATCACTTTTGAGTTGATTAATCACTTTATTAATATATATGCTTATCCTATAAATGCAACTAATCATTTGATTACTAGAATGCTCTTAACCGTTTACTTAATGTCAATGACATGCTATGCACACATAAATTAAAGATCTAATCCTTAAACTAGAGTTTAAAGAGAATCTAAAGTTTCCACACACCTGGAAAGTCGGGTGTAAAGCTGCTACTCAGCTGGAGGGTCAGTGAAGTCATGCTCAGCCACACCACCCTCAAAGTCAGCAAATTCGTCCTCTACAAACTCTGAGTAGCCCTGCTGATCACCTTACCAAACACAGAAGACTAGACTTTAAAAAAAACAATGTCTAAGAAACGCTCACTAACGTTCTCTAATTAACCCTCAATTAGTCTAAATTATTAAGTAAGTTGTATTTAAAGTTTTCTGAAAGGGATTCTGTTTTAAAATATATTATTTTAGTTAGAGAAGTATTTTATAAAATTTTGACAAAGTTTCCTTCAAAAAGTGACTGTGAAGGAAGACGTTTTATATAAATTCCTACAGTCCATTCTACACGTTTAAATGGTGTAATAATTAAATTAAGTATTTTAGTTTGGTAATATTTTAATAGTGTTTTGCTCAAGTATTAAATTCTTTTATTAAATTTTATAACTAATTTCACTTAAATAGATTTTAGTAATTAAAATGTATTGATATTTTTTTATCTTTTTAATAACGCAATTTCAAGTGTGATTATAATTAAGATTAGGTTGGAAATAATATAGTGGTAATAATGAATAAAGTTATTATTAACTAAAGTTAATATAATCCTTAAATAGTTTGTCATAATGACAATATAAATAATAAGATTGTTATTTTAACGTGTTGCTGTTTTAATGTGTTTCGGATCATACGCATTTGTATGACTATACTGATGGTAATCCTCTCCCATCTTTAAGTTTACGTATTAGTCCGATCAATTTAGATACAACATAACTTATAATTAATCCCATTTTTAAGTTAATCATTTTAATTACTTTATTTACTAAAGTGTTAATCCATAATTTATTGTGGACTTGGCCCAGTCCAAACTTTTATTAGAGTCCAGAAATTCAATTTTTAATTTAATATTTTTCGGCCCAGAAACAAATAAGGCAACAGGCCTCAGAATTACACACGGCCCAGCGAAAAATGAAAGGCCCAGAAACAAGGCCGACAGGCCAGGAAATTAGCCACGGCCCAGGTGGGTATAAGGGGCCCCGCCTGGTGCCTAGCGGATCGGGTTGTGGGTTGTGGGGATCAAATCCAAACCAACGGTTAAATTAGAATCCGACCCAAACAAAGTCAGATCCGACCCGCAATCCCAACATATTTACTTTAGAATTTCACTTTCAGTCCTTACTAATAGTTTTATTTATAAACTAGCCCAAAGTCAATTCAAGCCAACTTACAAAACAGGTCCCTTGTTGGAGTTGTGTCCTAAAAGTCAATAATTTGATGACTTAAATATTAGTTTATGTTATGGATGATATTTTATCATCTGTTCCTAGGTTTATTATTGACAGATTATTCAGGTTGAGGATCTGAATTGTAGATCTGTGTGGATCATTCTTTAGAATGACAATAATAAATCTAAACGGTCCATAATCTTGATAATTACCAAAGGAACATTAATTATCATATAAGATTAGTATGCAAGTTAAGTGATGACTAAGTAAAGAGTTACCAACTTAATTGCATATGTATATGTTATGGAACATAGTACATGACTTGACCCAACGAAATAAATATATGGATTGTGTTATGTGTCATTATTTATTTCGTTATGATTTTGGTTCTAAGTTTGAGATGTTTATCTTTTTCACATGATGATAGGTTAAATAAATATTGTCTACCGCTGATTTCCGATAAGGGCTGCTATACGGACTTTATTCTAATCATCAAGAAAACTGTATGTCCCTCATTAATTCACTTAGTGAGTGACGGTATCTGTTTGGGCCCCTAGATGGAGTTGGATCGTATGCGCGCAACTAAGCGATCAACTCTAGATCAAGAAACGTATAATCTGCAAGAATGACACATTCCTATCTTGGATTATACGATGATATCGTGAGACATAAGAATCAAAATAGAGAATCATAATTATTCTCTCATGCAGGATTGAAATATTGTAGCAGTACACTATTTGTGCGAATTGGGAATCATAACGTGTTGCTAGATACCGCTTATGATTATTGGAATTAAATAACGATTTAATTCCATGTCCAACATAGCATAAATCCTATTTGCAACAGTGATTGAAAGGGTCACATAAATAGAGTTTTGACCAAGAAAGTGCTTTATTTATTTATTTGCAACAGTGAAAATTGCGGAAAATATGACGAATTGATTAATTAATTATGTACCGTTATAGAACGTACTGATTAATTAAGTCAAACGGGTCATATAGAAATAAATAATAGCATAAGCTAATCCTAGAATAATTATTAAATAGTTAATAATTATTTTGGTTCAACTTAATTTAATATAAATAGTTGTATTGAATTATTGGGCTAATTTGTGTATAGCAAATTTATAGTCCAAACATAGAGCAATTAGAAATTGATTTAATTAAATGAATTAGAGTCCATTTAAGAAGGAGTAAAAGGCTCATAAAGCCCATAATAGGGGGCCAGCCATAGAGGTGGTAGGTAGGATGGCAATTGTGTAAATTCTAGCAACTTGCACCTAGGGTTGGTTGGCTATAAAAGGACCCCTAGGGATTGAATTTCTCTCTCCTCTCTTCCTAGCCGTCACCACCCATCCCTCTCCCTCTCTTGGCCGTGCGCCACCCCTCTCCTCCTCGTCTCTTGCTCCTGTGGTGAGCCACACACCCTCCATTAATATCTATTTGTTGAATTAGAAGAGGGTGCCATCTTTGGATTAGCTTAGTTCTCGTTGAATTTGCTAGCACAAAATCAATTAGAGAGCTTGGTTAATCTCTAGGTGGACTCGAGGCGATTTGGAGAAGAAGGAGAAGCACGCCACCGATTTCTAGGCCGAGGAATCGATCCTCTTGGTTGCTATACCAAGAGAGGTACAAACTTCCACCTTATTCTCTTGTGTCTATTCAACTTGAGTACTAAATCGATTGTGTGTTGTTTTAATTAGTTAATTAAGGGTAATTAGCACAAAAATTAAAATTAGCACATTTTCTAACAGTGGTATCAGAGCACAAGGTTGTACTTAAATTAATTTGACACTTAATTAACAGAAATTGACTAATTAATGGATTAGTAGAGATGATGCGTTTGTTTGCTGTCTGAAAATGACATTTTCTGTATTGTTTCGCATTTTTCGCTATGATATGTTCTCTGGAAGATCTTTCCATCTATATGAAAGTTGTATATTGTGGATTGTGATTCTTTTTGCATTAGATTCACATTTTTCTGAAAATGTATGGATTTATTGTGAATAAAACGGCGACATTGTGCAGAACCAGTTTCTGCTTGCACTGTCCTGTTTGAATGGCTTGAAAGATTTATATTTTGAATATAAGTACCAGTGTTCTATTGCTAGAATTAAAGAGGACATGAAACTCTTTCTGAGAATGTGTAGATTGTTGCATGACTCGGATTAATTTGTGGATTTTCAAGTATGAAATAGAAGATTTTGTCAGATCCAGTTTATTGAGCAAATCGATTGTTCTAATAAACTGTACCAACTGAGAACTCCTTTAAATATTCTGTTTAAATGGAGTAATTATATTTTGAGTTAGGATTCCAGGAAAATTAATTTCATAATATTTCATGGAAGTTTGGACCTTCAACTAGGTTAAAACATTTCGATCGACAGTCTGCTCCAGTACAGGGATTTGTTGATTGTTTAGCGTGTAACTTGAATTTATTGAACTGAACTTAGTTGTTTTCTCTTAATGGATAGTTAGCCTATAGTCTTAAAAAGGTTTTCTATGTATATTGTATATATAAAAACTTGATAGAAGGTGGTCTAACTGACCAAATGGTTGAGAGGATAAGCTGAAAATCTCATAACGGTGTTTCGTGCACTTGTATGAGATTTGTCTTTTTGTATTCTCCCAGATGGTTTAAGATCACTTCTTGAAATTTTTACTGGTAATCCAAATTATCATAAGGAGCTTAAGTAATTTATTTCATAATTTTTGGAGACCTAATACTATTGATTTTGTTGGATTCCATTTGTTACGTTTTTTTTTTTAATTACTGTGTTTCTAATTATTCAAACTAGATGAAAACAATTAGAATACTCCTTGTTTGATCTCCTTTCAGTTATGGGATGTTGAAAGAACTTTCTAAATGAATTTAAATAAGTTTTGTGATTTAAAATTGAGAATTTGTACATGGAATTTGCTTATGGCAAACAATACGCAAAGATGCTTGAAAATCGTTAATTAGAAACAAAGTGGACTTGTATGTGCTAACTTTGTTTTGTAGGTGGAAAGTGGGTTTAGTATGGCTCATGACTCAATGCCTTGTGGTTGTAAATTGAATGCATGTTTGAATGTTTGTAATGCGGCTTTTGGTGCCATTAATTAATTAATTTGTTGATTAATTTTTTATGTAACTTGTGTGGCTTGCATGCCCCTAAGGCTAGGAAGGGAATATGATGTTTTGACATGTAATTTTGTTCCTTTATTTTATATAGGATTTAGATCCTTATAGAATTTAGTGGGAGGGACAAGGATTAGATTTGTTTTTGCTCCATGGACGATGTGGCGAAACTAATGCAAGCGGGAGCCATACAAACCCACAAGTATGGATGAGATGCTTATATGTGATTGCTTGTGTTAGGATAGGTATGGGTATATGCTTACACGACTACCAAACAAGTGTCACATAATTGTTTGTCCCAACTAAACTTGATCAAGTTAAATCGCTCTCCTTCTCTCTGTCCCCTTCTACGTGGTATGATCGTTCATTGATGCATTCTCGCCGACGCGGGACATCGTGTTCCATCATCCGTGTCGGGGTGTAAATCAGATTTACTAGGAGCAAATAGAGAAAGGTTACTTATCGATGGACCCTAATCGGATTGGACATCCGGGCGAAGTTTGTGGATGTACATGTGATATTTCACAAACCAAGAATCATATGGAATGTATACGGGATGTTAAGAAGTTGCTAAGATACTGAAACATCCACATGTACATTAAGCTGTTAAGATACTGAACTGGATATGAGTTAGATAATTTTCATTTTGTATGAGTTAGCAAAAATTAAATGTATGAGTACCTCTTAATCTAAACTAAATTCCCTGTTTATTGAAATAGGCCGGTATACGGGACAGTTGGCGACCGCATGTGGTGTTGATGGGTTCAATTGGCTCTATCCAGTTGCATATGGTGTATTTGATTCGGAAACAACCGAAACATGGACGTGGTTTATGGCTCAATTGAAGAAAGCAATTGGAGACGTGTCGGGGCTTGTTATATCCTCAGATGGATGCAAGGGATTAGATAATGGTGCTGCAAATATATTTCCAGAAGCCGAGCGGAGGGTGTGTTTTAATCACTTGGAAAGAAATTTCAAAGTAAGATTTCATGGGCAGATATATGATAATAATTTCAAGCCCGCTGCTTATGCATACACCATAGAGCAATGTGAGATCCACCTCAATGCAATCAAGAAAGCATCAGTTCTGGCTTTCAAGTATTTGGAGAAGCATCAGCTTTGGTGTGGAAGCAAGTTCTCGGAGGCCTCGAAGGTAAACTATGTCACCAACAATATTTCTGAATCTTTCAATAATTGGATTAAAGATCTCAAATCCTAGTGTAGAAGCAAGTTCTCGGAGGCCTCGAAGGTAAACTATGTCACCAACAATATTTCTGAATCTTTCAATAATTGGATTAAAGATCTCAAGGATTTGCATGTCGTTGAGCTGCTTAATCAAATTAGGCGACGAATTATGGTGTCTTTTGATAAAAGGAGGAAAGTAAGAAGAAAAATAACTGGCAAGATTGTGCCAAGTGTACTGAAGGAACTGCATGAAATGAGTAGGCATCCCGATATTAGGAGAATGACTATAACTATAAGTGCTGATACTTGTGCAGAGTTGAGTGGAACAACAAATGGCATTTCTTGGACCCATGCGGTTGAGCTAGATAAGCAGCAATGCACATGTAGAGAATGGCAAGTTTGCGGCAAACCATGTAGTCATGCAGTAGCATTCATTTCCACGCTTAGAGGAACCCGTCTCGAGGACTATGTGCATGAGTATTACTCAACTGACCGGTTTAGATTGGCATATGCTGGAGTAATAATGCCCATAGGTGATAAATCAAGGTGGCTCAATTGTGATCCTGGATTTATAGTAAATCCACCCAAAATGAAAAGGCCAAAAAGAAGACCTCGAAAAGAGAGGATTCCGGGTGTGTTAGAATTGGGTACAAGGAAACAACAATGTAAGAGATGCCAAAAATTTGGCCACCAAACAAGGACATGCAAGGAACCAGTTGATGTCCTAGTTAGTAACAAGAATAGAAATAGAAATAGAAAGAGGTATTCATGCTGATATTTGTTAAGGTTAATTACCATCTGCAACATGTTAAATATATGAAGTTGATAATTGCATTTCTTCTTTTGAAGGAAGAGAAGAGCAAAAAATATCGAGGTTGCAGCTGCAACACAGGAAAATTAGTAGTTCAGATCACTGAATGTACCCTTCTTGAAAATTACTCACTTATTATTATTTTTTTTTTGGTTTTTTGGTTTATTCTGAAAAATTTTCAGTTCTGTTGATTGCTTGCAGGAAGAGAAAGTGTTATGCGGCAGAGGTGACTGGGTCATTTAAGGAAGAGAAAGTGCAGCGGCAATTTGATTTGCATTTTCATTGGTTGGCATTTTGATGTACTGATATATTGTTGTCATTTAAGGATTGTCAACTTCTTTTTGATGTATTGATATATTGTTGGCATTTTCATTGGTTGGCATTTTGATGTACTGATATATTTTGAGAAACGGTAGAATAGAATAGAGATATTGATGTCATGATGTTAAGTACTGATGTTATTGAGTACTGATTTAATCATCTCTTTTCAATGTTAAGAAGTACCTATAAATAAGTGCTTTTGAGAATATTATATTTGTGAAGTCCCTTGTGTACGTTATTATAAGAAAGTGGACTAGAGGTCCATCTTACTTACTTTCATAGAGATCGTGTACTTTCTCTTCCTGAATTTTGAGGATTCATAGGGTATCGAGTACCAGCAACAAATGAAAAGTCCAATGAAAAGTAAAATTTTGATTGTCATAGTTAAAAGCTAGTACAAATCCACTACAAATGATAATCATAGCAACAAACAGTGGTACAGATTCTCCAAAGCTAGTAAAAATCTACTACAACACTATTTTAAATTAATTAAAAGAGCAATCACCATAATTAAAAGGGTGACAATAACAATGATCCCTATACAATTATACACCTTCATCTTAAGCAATGATGCAACTAGTGCTTTCATTTGCTGCTCATCAGATTCACATTTTCTCTTGAATTCATTCGTCAAATTCTCCATTTGAGCTTGCAGTGTACCGAGTAGCTCAGAGTCGAGAGATGGAATGTTGTTACTTGCTTTTGTTGCATAACGCTCATAATCATTATCCCACTTCTAGAACTCAAACCTAGTATACTTTTAGAAAAATAAATAAATAAATAATAAAAATACATTAATCACCTGTGCTTGTGCTTGTGCAATAATCAAAGTCAGAAGTCAAGTTTGCCACACTTACCAGTAAATTGTGCTTCATCGTGTACCAGTAAACTGTGGTTCATTATTTTGAATTCTCACTGTATGGTGTAGACATAGGACGAAAGAAAAAGAAAAGAAAATTGAGACAAATGTTAAGTAAATTTTTATTACACACTAAATTTTTATTGCACACTATCAGTAAATTTTTAAGTAATTTAGCAATTTACCTTATTGATGCATTTGTAGAACTCTCTATTTGGATTTAATTTGGTTCTGCTCACAAGTTTCTTCATGGTAACACCACAGTCTGGGCATGGGATGAGAGGCAAACTTTCACTTCGAGTTGTCTTGGAGCCGACACTCGACGACGGCGAATGCGACAGGGATTGTCCGTCTCTCAAATGACGATGCATCGTGTGCAGCAGAGGAGAAGTCTAGGTTCACTGTCCGTCTCTCCAACGACGATGTGAGACAGTGTTGTGGCTTCGACTTGGACTTCGATTTCGATCTAGGGTTCTCTCTAATTTCCTTCGATCTAGGGTTCTGTTTGTGCGTGCGATAGAGAAGTACGAGAGAACAGATGAGTCGAATGGATTTGATTCGAACGATTGGGTTAGATTGGGGTTCTGGTTCATTACAATCGACTAGGGGTAGATTGGTCTGAAATTTTTATTTTTATTTTTTTAATGTTCAAAATATTAAAAAAGGGACAAAGTGGCAAAAACAGAAGAAAATCGAAATTTAGGGTGGCAAAATCAGAAAGTTGGAAAATTGGGTGGCAACTTCCCAATTTCGCTAGTTTTGGGTGGCATATAGAAAATTTTTCCTAAATAAATATAGTGGACTTTTTATTTGTTATAAATAAAACAATTGCATAAACTAAATGACTGTAAATTGATTTTGTTATAGATGTTAAAATTGTTAATTTTGTTGCGATCAATTTTTGAAAATGAACAAACTCATTTCTAAAAGTATTTACTTAAAGACGTAATACCGATTCCTAAGACACGATCTTAGTGAAGAGAAACTTGAGTATATCAAATCCCAAAATTTTCCTCAAACTACCCGAACGTAGCATCGCGATGATTGATTGACTTTTGGCGAAAAGTTATTCAACAAAGCGTATGGCTAATATCCTCATTTGAAATTTCTAGACCTTTGAATTAGAGAATTCATATGGACTAGATTTAACTCATACGCTCTCATCCACTTACTCAAGAAAGTGTTCTTGGAGAAAGTAGATATTAACTCCATCATTTATGATCGAGTATAAAGAATATGAGTTAACCAAGAGATTCTTCTTTTATAAGAAGTTATTGGCTTACAAATCGAAAGATTTAAATAGCTAAATTGATAACTAGAGATATTGATCTCCGATATCAAGGATTGTTGATATTGTCATACCATCTCTTTGGAATTATAAAGGATATAATATTACCTTTTACGCACACTTGTTGGTGGAAAAGGTAATTGGTTAAGTATTCAAGAAATACTTCACCAAGGTATGAGTTGAAATTTTCGAGACCTCTCATTTGTGACCGTGTGTTACATGAGATGTTTCATTTGCCGTTTATAGAGGTATTTGAAATGTTGTCCGAAATACCATGATTGTAATATTCTAAGAAGTATTTGTCGTTTAAATTGTCTCACCATCTCTAATTCATACTAGTAACTTGATACTAGTTCATATGCTCGCATTTAACAAAATGTGTTGACAATGAAAAATAAGAGAATGTTTGAGAGATATAAAGTAAACTCCGTATATGAAATGACTTGTTTAAGGACAAGTGACTTGATTAGGAGTTATACATATCGATGTATAAAGACCTATAAGTACTTATGCAATGAAAGGTTATTTTGATACTTTACTACTTAACCAACGATCATTGTAGATACTGACATATCTATTTGATAAGGTATAAGTATGAACCTTTTGACTATTTCAAAGGAGTTCAAGAGTGAAGTTTAAAGACCGTTCAAGAAAAATGGAAGTCTTACAATTAATCGTGGTAAATAAGTAGTTAAGTCATATGATTTGACTTAATATGTCCAAGAACGGAGGTATCGAACAATATTTTGTATAGTTCGATTGGTAATAAATCAAATGGACTTATTTAACTCGTATTTGGGAATTTGTGTTTGAGGACAATATTGTTTACACTGAATAATGTTCCATCGAAATCTATTGAGAAAGATATCTTACAAGATTTTGATCTCTAAGTATAATACTTCTCAAGATTTGGTGTTGAGAAGCTTATTTCAAGTATTGTTGACTTGTAAGCTTAAACCAAATAAGACATTATGAATTTGTAGGATATATTAACTTAATCGAAATGTACTACTTCTACAAAATGATAAGAACAAAAAAGTTGTTGCTAATCATAATGTAGTCTTGGAGAATAATATTTTCAAGAAGAAGTAGTGGGAGTAAAGTGAGCATTAAAATAATTTATGCGTCACTACAAGAATTACTCTTATGGGAAACTTATCACTCCATATAAGGTGCTTAGTGGGAGTTGAGCGGAACTTCAATCACAAGTTGTTTTGAAAGAAGTTTAATAGTACGCCCCTTCCAATGAGGACTCAACCATCTCATGAGTTGATGATGTTCGAGAAACTCATGGAATATATGAGGAGTCAAGAACTCGTTCAACAAATAATTGTAGAAGAAGTTAATGAACCTCAAGTACCAATCCTACAAAAGGTCAACGAGAGTTGATTTCCTAAACCGTTTGGTGCATAAATTTTCACAATATTCTCGTACTTAGCATATGAGAATCCGTTGATAAACAAGAAAACGATGGAATGATCCGATTCCATATATATGGTTTGAATCCATATGATCTTTAAAGAAAAATCCATGTATAACAACAAGGTATAGACCTTGGCTGATGTTCGTGAAGGAGCAATCCATCAAGAACGTTTAGATCTTCAAAAGGAAAAGATTGACATGGATAACAAATCGACTATGTACAAAGCACGGCTTCTCGCTTGTAGCTATGTCTAAGTCGATGGCAATTTGACTATGTACAAAGCACAGCTTCTCGCTTGTGGCTATGTATAAGTCAATAAAGATCATTCTAGCAATAGTTGTATTTCATATATGTTGATATATGGAAAGACACATAAAACCGCCTTCTTCGTATGAATGAAGAAAGTTGTTGTGCATTTGACACAAAATTGAGATTTTGTTTAATGTCTTGCTAGAAACATACGCATGCTTCAAGGATCCATTAATGGATTAAAGCAAGTGTTGTGGAGATTGGAATAAAAGTTTTGACAATGAAGTCAAGGAGTTGAACTTCGTCAAAAGTATCTTGTATAAACAAGATATTCAGTGGGAGCATAATTGTATTACTTGTATTGTTCAATATAACAATTCATCAATTGGGAATAACATTAAGAAAATGAATATTGTCGACATCTCATTGGAGAATGTTTTCTCAATTGAGAACTTGGACAAAATCACCTAATCCTAGGAAACAATATCTATAAAGATAGATTATGATGGATGTTAGGTTTGAGCAAATGTGTATATATTGACGAAGTGTTCTAGAAACACGAAAGTTACACTCCAAGAAAGGATGTCTAACTATACGTCACATGGCATGACTTGAGTATTTAACTCGGTTTATTGCAACTCAATTCGAGAAAGTGCATGAAATTGTTCAAGCATTCTTTCATTATGAGTTTCATTTTGTATGTCATATTTATGCTTACGCCCCAATGTGTAGTGTCCAAAGGATATGACAAACAGTTGTCAAATGGATACAAGAGAGACACATTTGGAGATAATCAAAGATATCCTCGAGTATCTTATGAGAAAGAGTGATATGGTATTTCATCTCTTAAGATGAAAGAAAAACTCGTGTAAATTAATTACACTAATGCTAGTTTTTCATGTTTAAATGGAGTTGTTCTATTTTAAGTTAGGATTCTAGGAAAATTACTTTCATAATTTTTCATGGAAGTTTGGACCTTCAACTAGGTTAAAATATTTCGATCGACAGTCTGTTCTAGTACAGGATTTGTTGATTGTTTAGCATGTAACTTAAATTTATTGAACTGAACTTAGTCGTTTTCTTTTCATGAATGGTTAGCCTATAGTCTAAACAAGTTTTTCTATGTATATTATATATATATAAACTGGATAGAAGGTGGTCTAACAGACCAAATGGTTGAGAGGATAAGCTGAAAATTTCATAATGGTGTTTCGTGCACTTGTAAGAGATTTGTCTTTTTGATTCTCCCAGATGGTTTAAGATCTTTTCTTGAAATTTTTACTGGTAATCACAATTATGAGAAGGAACTTAAATAATTTATTTCATAATTTTTTGAGACCTAAAACTGTTGTTTTTGTTGGATTCCATTAGTTACGTTTTTTGTTAAATTACTGTTTTTCTAATTATTCAAACTAGTTGAAAACAATTAGAATATTCCTTGTTTGATCTCCTTTCAGTTATGGGATGTTGAAAGAACTTTCTAAATGAATTTAAACAAGTTTTGTTGTTTAAAATTGAGAATTTATACATGGAATTTACTTATGGCAAACAATACGCAAAGATGCTTGAAAATCATTAATAGGAAACAAAGTGCTTGTATGTGCTAACTTTGTTTTGTAGGTGGAAAGTGGATTTAGTATGGCTCATGACTCAATGCCTTGTGGTTGTAAATTGAATGCATGTGTGAATGTTTGTAAAGCGGCTTTTGGTGCCATTAATTAATTAATTTGTTGATTAATTTTTTATGTAACTTGTGTGGCTTGCATGCCCCTGAGGCTAGGATGGGAGTAGAATATTTTCACATGTATTTTTCGTTCCTTTTTTTAATATAAGATTTAGATCCTTATAGAATTTAGTGGGAGAGACAAGGATTAGATTAGCTTTGTTTCATGGATGATGTGGCGAAACTAATGCAAGCGGGAGCCATACAAACCCACAACAATGTATGAGATGCTTGTATGATTGCTTGTGATAGGATAGGTATGGGTGTATGCTTACACGACCACCAAACAATTGTCATATGGTTATTTTGTCCCAATTAAAAAGGATTAATTTAAAACAAAATTACTCTCTTTCTTTCTATCTCCATCTACGTGGTATGATCGTTCATTGATGTATTCTCGCCGACGCGGGACATCATGTTCCATCATCCGTGTCGGGGTGTAAATCGGATTTGCTAGGAGCAAATAGAAAGAAGTAACTTAACAATGAATCCAAATCGGATTGTTCGTTGGAGTGAAGTTCGTTAATCGAACCAAGAGTCATAAGAACGTATGATTGGTTGGAGAACCTATTCCATATTAGTTAGTGTAATGTTGTGCCAACGCCGTCATTGCATTAACAAATAGTGGGAATCTTGGAAATTCACTACATTTAGGGACATAATTTAATGTAGTGGAAGTTTTACTTAGTTAAAACAAATCTTAAAGCATAAACTAATTGACCTTAAACTTATGTATTGTTGTAGATGTCTTCCTCATCTTTTACGCTACGTTCTTTTCTTGAGAAGGAGAAACTCGCTTTTAACGGTGCCAATTTCTTGGATTGGCATCGCAACCTAAGGCTTGCCTTTAGGTATGAGAAAAGAGAGTATCTCCTTACCACTCCCATGCCATTGGCTCCTAAGGCAACCGCTACTCAAGCGAAAAAGGATGCCTATGAGAAGCATGAAAACGAGGACATGGAGATGTCCGTCGTGATGGTGGCAATCATGGAATCCGAACTCCAAAAGGAGTTCATGGATAGCAGCTATGGGGTGTTAGACATGATCACTCGCCTATCCAACATATTCCAAACTAAGGCTCGCACCGAAAGGGCCCGTCTCATCAAGGTCGTCACCAATACTTGTTTGGCCGAAGGTCATGAAGTCGGACCACACGTCATGAAGATGGCGGGTTTGTTTCGGCAGCTCGAAAAGCTTGACACGCCCTTCCCCTCCGGGGCGATTCAAGACTTCATTCTCAATTCTCTCCCTCCAAGCTTCACCGGTTTCGTTGTAAACTGCCGGATGAACGGCATGGACAAGAGCATGGATGACATCCAAAAGATGCTCATTGAGACGGAGGAGAGTCTTAAGAAAGAGAAGGGCCAAAAGGATGTTCTTGCGGTGAGTGGAAAGAGGAAGAAGATTAGAAAGCATGGCCGCAAAGGCAAAGGCAAAGGCCCGGTGACGCCCCAAGGTCCGGCCAGGGGTGCTCCCGTGGGTTCTAAGAAGAAAAAGAACTCGGCCACTTCCGAAACCGTTTGCTACTACTGTAGCAACAAAGGCCATTGGAAGAGAAACTGCCCCAAGTACCTAGCTGACAAGAAGGCGGGAACCGTCCAACCTTCTACCTCAGGTATATTTGTCATCAAAACCCTTCTCGCTACTTCTCACACAGATTGGGTATTTGATACTGGTTCGTGTGCTCACATTTGTCGAAATGTACAGGTCCTAAAGAATAGAAGGCGGCTCGAGAAAGGCGAAGTTCAACACCGCGTCGGTAACGGCACGTGCGTCTCCGCTATGGCCGTTGGGATCGTGGAACTAACTTTGCATTCCGGTTTTGTGTTGGAACTCAAGGATGTTTTTGTAGTTTCATGTATCACTCGAAACATTGTGTCCGTTTCATGTTTGGACATGGATGGATTTGATGTTGTAATAATGAACAAGTGTTTGACTTTGTTTCGTAATGAAGTTTGTTTTTGTTATGCACATTTATTGAATGGTCTTTATGTGCTTGATTCGAATGGATTTGTTTTGAGTGTTGAAAATGACAAAAGGACACGTAAGATACCTTATGTGAAAAGGCTAGTGAGCGATAAGCTTGGACCCAAATCGGACAAATGTCATTTCGTAGGATACCCTAAGGAAACGAAGGGTTACTACTTCTATAATCGTGTCAAGAACAAGATAGTTGTTGCACGACATGCGGAATTCTTGGAGAAGGAGTTTCTCTCAAGAAGAAGTAGTGGGAGCAACGTGGTTATTGAAGATATTCAACAACCACAACAACAAAACATACCTCAAGTAGGTAATGTGGTTGTTCCCAATATAGTGCCAAATGAGGTTGCAACAAATGAGATTATAGCCGAACCCATTCCACAAGTTGTTGCGGAAGAAGCGGTTCAAGAGCAAGCTCCCTCAAATGAAAACTTGAACATATCGCGAGTCGATAGTGTTGAGGTAGCACTCACACTTGAAGTTCAAGAACAAAGTCCACAAACCATTGTGGAACAAGTTCAAGAACCTCAAGCGTCTACCCTACGAAGATCGGCAAGGTCAAGTCGTCCACCTATAATATATTTAGGTTTGCACGACGTTTTCGTCATGGAGAATGATTAGCCTTTAACCATTGATGACATGAAAAGAAAACCTGACTCCAAGGAATGGCTTAAAGCCATGGAATCCGAAATGCAATCCATGTATGACAACAAGGTATGGACCTTGGTTAATCTTCCTAACGGCGTAAAACCCGTTGAGAACAAATGGATCTTTAAAAGAAAGGTCGACATGGATGGCAACTTGACCATTTACAAAGCACGACTCGTAGCGAAAAGGTTACAAACAAATTCATGGTATTGACTATGAAGAAACCTTTTCGTCCGTCATTATGTTCAAGTCAATTCGGATCATGTTAGCAATTGCCGCATTTTATGATTATGAAATATGGCAAATGGATGTCAAAACCGCCTTCCTAAATGGAAATTTGGAAGAGGATGTGTATATGACACAACTCGAGTGTTTTGTGGATCCAAAGAATGCTAACAAGGTATGCAACACTACAGGAAACTGCAGCAATTGCATGGGCTGGTTGCATCCGCAGTGCCCATGCAACATGCGTTCTGCATCCGCTACACTGATGCAGTCGGACCGATGCAATTGGCTTCCTTTCAAATGCTCGGTTGCATGGGCATTTCAATTGCATGGGCGTATTTATTTGCATCAATTAAATCGATGCAAGGTTGCATGAGCATAACAGATGCAACTGATGCATTTTCCATGGGTTTTGTCAGATGCAATTGACTTCTTTTGCATCTGTTTCGTCCAGACAATTGACTTCTTTAGCATAGGATTAGACAATGCAACTGACATATGTTGCATCTGTTCGGTCGATGCACTTGAAATGTTTAGCATGGATTGGACTAATGCATTTGACTTCTTTTGCATCTGTTTTGTCCATACAATTGACTTCATTAGCATGAAATTAGACGGTGCAATTGACATCTGTTGCATCCATTCGGTCGATGTACTTGAAATGTTTAGCATGAATTGGACTGATGCACTTGACTTCTTTTGCATTCGTTTTTCCCATATAATTGACTTCTTCTGCATAGGATTAGATGATGCATCTGACATCTGTTACATCCGTTCAGTCGATGCACTTGAAATGTTTAGGATGAGTTAGACTGATGCAATTGACTTCTTTGCATTCATTTTACCGAGGCAATTGAGGTCTTTAGTATTGAAATAGTCCATGCAACTGACATCTTTTGCATTCAACCTACTAATGCAATTGACTTCTTTTGCATGGATTTAAAGAATGCAACTGAAGTATTTTGCATCTGTCCATCTAATGTAATTGACTTATTTTACATGAGATTACCCGATGGAATTGACTCATGTTATTTGTAATAAATTTGATAAAACAATTACATGATTTTACCAATAAAATAGTTGTATAATATCTACATTCGTATTAATAGTTAAGAAATACCACTCTTCACATACCAAATATAAGAGATAACTAAAATAATTATTAAAATTACCACACAAAACAAATACATAAAAAAAAATGTAAAATAGATAGCCCAACCCAAAATTATACCAAAAGTCTCAAGAACCAACAATTGTACCAACAAAAGAAAACACAACAGAATCACCTATATAAGCTACTCATCATCGCTAAAATCAGAATTTAAAGGAGACTCATCATAGTCGTCTGCATCAAACTCATTCTTATCAAAGATAGTTCCAGCAATAGTTATAACATCTGGCACATTGTCGCCATCATTA
Source organism: Rhynchospora pubera (assembly GCA_028095005.1). NCBI lineage: Eukaryota > Viridiplantae > Streptophyta > Magnoliopsida > Poales > Cyperaceae > Rhynchospora > Rhynchospora pubera. The sequence goes on from CM051460.1 coordinate 142,302,410, forward strand.
TCTTCATATACATCGTCTTCGTCTTCGTCTTCGTCTTCATCTTCGTCATAATCTTCATCATCGTCCTCATCATCATCCTCATCCTCACTCTCATCTTCATCCTCACTCTCATCTTCATCTTCATCTTCATCTTCATTATTAAACATACTCCTCCTCCTTTTTCCAGAAGATGTTGAATTCGACTTGGGCTGAAAAAAAAAATAGTCAAGATTTTTTTTTTCACGAGAAAGGGACTTGAGCCAATCCATTAAAAATTAAAAAGAAAATTGAATTGTGGTACAGTAAAGAAAAATAAAAAGGGAACTTACAGAGACAGAGTAACATGGACAATTGGCCATAAGTAAACCGTTCAAATTTTTTTAGAAGACTTACAGAGCCAACTTAAAAAATTTGAACGATTTGAACAGTTTACTTATGGAAAGGATAGTTATTCTCTCTGATTTGTGGTACACACGTAATTTTTAAGTAAAGAAAATTGACTCAAGTTGGTTTTAAAAGAAGAAAACCTTGTGGTGAATTGTGGTACTGTACAATAATCTTGTGGTACAGTACAGTAAATTTGGCACAGTAAAGTAAATTTTTTATGGTGAAGAAAATCTTGTGGTGACTCAAGATTTTTTAAGGTGAATTGTGGTACAGTAAATTGAATTGTGGTGATTTACTTGCAAAATGTAAAATCTAACTTGATTATAAAGAAAATCTAACTTGCAAAATGTAAAATTCAAAGTATAATACCAGCATAACAAATCATAAAGAATCACCATAAAATCACCTCAAAACTTTCAGAAGCAACTTAAAAAGAAAGACCAGAAATGAGAGAATTCCGCGAAAGATGAAAAAAAAAGCATAGATGGATTGCTAACTTATTACCGTATCCAATACAGGGTACTTTGATTTGCTTCCTCCTGGTAAGCTATCTGAGTTGAGTATTGCCGGGATTCCGTAGAATCTACCGTGGCTCATTCCTTTTGATGCTTCAACCCATATGGCCTGATCAATTTTTTTTGGCCACTTCTTTTCATTTGGGCCATATTTATCGATAATCAATTTTTCATAGGTTTCCTACCAATATAAACAATAGCAATTAAAATAAGAAGTTTAATCTAGAAAATAAGAAGATTAATTTATAAGTATATTAAACAACCTTCATTTTCCGAGCTTTGGCAGTATAAAACTCATTTTTGTTGTCCGGTTTCACATGTGTTTCAACAAATGCTTCCATAACAGTCACTGGTCGTTTCAACCTTTTTTCCTATAATCACAATTTAATATATTTGATCAGGCAAAAGAACTAATATATATATATATATATATATATATATATATATATATACACTAAAATAAAAAGTAATCGACTAAATTGGAATGCATACCATTTTCTTAGCATAATCATACACATTGATAGACCCATGGCGATGGTAACTGCCAATACCCCCCTAGATACGATTTTGTCGATGTCTCTCTGACTTAGCTTGCCATTCAGGTGAGCTCCACACATCGCACATTTTATTCCAGTAATTTGGGTGGCACCATTCAGGGGGAAACTTCTTCCACTTATTCGGATCATTAATCTTCACTTTTTTTTCCAACTCACACCTTATCTTTGCTAGTGTGTTTTGATAACGTGTCCCTGCGATGCGGTGGAAAACTTTTGAGCAATTCACAGACTCTTTCTTCTTGCCCCATCTATACTTAAGCTACAAGGAAAGAAAATAGAACAATAATAATGATTATAAGAATCAACAAGCAAGAAACAATATTTTTTTCCCAGAAAGACAAAACTTTATATTTTATTTTTTTGCCCCATCCTAACTGGTAAGTGACTGAAACTAAGATAGTAAAAAAAAGTGACTGAAACTAATAGTGACACATAAATTCTAACTCACAGTAACACTACTTACCAAAAAAGCACGCAAGCACTCCTTTTCGCTTGGAGTGAACTGTGAGTACGACGTGTAAGGTCCTCCCACATTGCTAAATATAATCTGAGTGATTGTGTTTACAACTTTTTGGCAATAAGGTTTCGATTTGAAAGCCCTGTCACCTAATACATAGAGTCTTGGGCGTTTTCTCCATGGGAGATTTCTACCCAATCTCTGTTTACCCCTGTATTTACGTTCCTTTGTCATAGGTTGCTCCTCTCTTCCCTCGTCGGCTGACAACTCTGCCCTAGATCGGTCCAATTCCGAACTAGAATCAGATGAGGCATCCTCCGCCAAAGCCTCCTCAGCTATAGGCTCCTCAGCCTCGACTCTGTACTCCTCTAAAGCAGCCTCCTCGCCACTAGCATCCATGGTTGCATCTTCACTAGCTCTAGCCTCATCGACTGTAGTATGACTTTGTCGATTTTTGGCAGCAGCCCTTCTTTTTTTATAGCCTTTCTTGACTGGCATCCTAAAAATCCAAAACAAACAAAGATTTAATGAAAGATAGAACTAATAATGGACAAAGATATGCTCTTTAACACCAACAGAAAGTTGATTGGTTACTTTTGGTAGGGACAGGAGACAAAACTGCAACTTGTGGGCTTTTTTCTCTCCCTCTCTGGGCTATCTATAGCCTCGCCCATTCAAGGCACAAGCAAAATAAAAAGAACCTCAACTACACTACAGATCTTAGTCTACAATAATTTATGCTACTGTTACCACTATTCTTTTTCTTACTGACATATATACCAGTAAACGTTAGTTGGCGTCAATGAAAATTTTGTCTCAAATTCTTACACTATTAGTAAATTATGCCAATTCTTATACAAAAATTTACATCATTATGGAAGAAATATTTTGTCACAAAAAATTATGCCAATATTTCACACCTAGAACCAGGGATTGTTTCTCTCTCTACCCAAATTGGAGAGATACGCTCCAAATAACAATACCAAATTAGAATTTCAAAATCGTACATTTGTATGATTGTCACTTTAGATTCTTGATTTAAAATTAAAATTAGTACATTTTGATCACTATATGCATATATTATTTCTACTACAACTTTTTATCAATCAGCTTTTTTCTTAGATTTTTGTTATTTTTATTCAACTATAATCTTTTGTTCACTATTTTATGATCTTCTATAATCTCTTTTAATCAATAAAATTTATATTTTATTGTTTAGTAAATTAGAATTTCAAAATCGTACATTTGTATGATTGCCACTTTAGATTCTTGATTTAAAATTAAAATTAGTACATTTTGATCACTATATGCATATATTATTTCTACTACAACTTTTTATCAATCAGCTTTTTTCTTAGGTTTTTGTTATTTTTATTCAACTATAATCTTTTGTTCACTATTTTATGATCTTTTATAGTCTCTTTTAATCAATAAAATTTATATTTTATTTTTTAGTAAATTAGAATTTCAAAATCGTACATTTGTATGATTGTCACTTTAGATTCTTGATTTAAAATTAAAATTAGTACATTTTGATCACTATATGCATATATTATTTCTACTACAACTTTTTATCAATCAGCTTTTTTCTTAGATTTTTGTTATTTTTATTCAACTATAATCTTTTGTTCACTATTTTATGATCTTCTATAATCTCTTTTAATCAATAAAATTTATATTTTATTTTTTAGTAAATTAGAATTTCAAAATCGTACATTTGTATGATTGTCACTTTAGATTCTTGATTTAAAATTAAAATTAGTACATTTTGATCACTATATGCATATATTATTTCTACTACAACTTTTTATCAATCAGCTTTTTTCTTAGGTTTTTGTTATTTTTATTCAACTATAATCTTTTGTTCACTATTTTATGATCTTCTATAAAAGTAATACCTTTCTAGTTTTATTATTCACTTATATACTAATAACTTTAAATTTGGTTTTAATATTTTCAACAAAGTGTTAATATTGTTTGTATATATCACAGATAAGGTAATGGTAATTAATTATAGGAAAGTGTAACCTACGATTCAAAAATAGTCCTGCTAAATTTTGGTAGTTAATCCAGGAGTAAATTATTGGACAGCTTATCTTTAGGGAGTATTGCATGCCAACTTGAAATTCGTTAACTTTCTTAGTTATGACTTCAAATTGCATTTAAGAGTTTTATTGCATATTAGATATATCAAGGAGACATTCTAATTCTAATTCTAAATTAATGAAAGGACAAATCATTTTTTATGACATTGAATCTTTCAGCGCATCTTTTTTAATACACTGAATTATAAAATTATGGAAAGCTGGCATATAAACTTTCAGCTCAGCGCATCTTTTTAACGTAACTTCTCCCATTGGTACCGGCCTCCCGGTACAGAACACTCATTCCTATCCTATGCCTTATCTGGCGCATTAAGTTGACCACAAGCTCAAGCAAATATGTACAAGCTATTGGTTTGTCTTCTCATTTTAGCACAGAGCTGCATATCGAGTCAAAGGATGGCAATTTGTCCCAATTAAATTTTTAATTTCAGACAGGTGGCAACGGCGGCCTTGATTAAGTTTTTAATTTCACCGTGCAGCCACGGAGAAGAGAGAAAAAACGCAAGGGATTCGGAAAGAAAGGGCAAACGAATGCAGGGAAAGAACGTGTGGAAGGAAAATAGTATATTTTTCTATTATATATTAAAACTCCGAAGTCCTTTAACCAAAGGTGTGGCGTAGTCCACTGGTAAGGAGATTGAGTTTTAAACTAGCCATCCAGAGTTCGATTCCCAGTTGGAACTTTATTTTGCCAATTTTTATACATTCACCCTATGAAAGCAATTAATTATTAAATTGTCAACATATGATAAAATGTCCTTTGTTAAAAATAAAATAAATGATATGTATAAAAAAAATGGATATATTAAACTAAAAAAATAATTATCAATAAAGTAAATATTAATCGGTTAATAAAATTTTAAATTCAAATTTATTATATATGTACTAATTTCTTGATTTCATCAATTTTTAATTAGATTTTTTATTGCTTTAATTTTAATTTTTTTTCAAGTACGTACATTTTAATAAAATACACTACGAAATCCATTTAATCATATGCACACTACAAAACATATTTAATCATAAGCACTTGCGCAAATTTTTTTTTTAATCACTAAAAATCTAATACTCACACATTTTGTCCTAAGATGAATTCATATTTTGTTGCATCGGTCATGCCTATGCAACTTAAAATATCGGTTGCAACAACTTCGCCTATGCAATTGATGTCCAATTACATTGGTTTTTCCTATGCAATTGACCCATCAGACTTAAGAATTATTAATAATCAGTTTCATCGGTGTAAGCTGATGCAAGTGTTATTCAGTTGCATGAGTCTTGTCTATGCAACAGAGTAAAAATCATTTGCATTAGTAGTCCTGATACAATTATATTTATTGCATGAGTCATGCGGATGCAAAATATGTGCTGATGCAACTGATTTTGTGCCACTGATGCAAATTGAGAACTGCCCATGCAACTGCTGCACTTTCCTGTAGTGAAACTTGAAAGGTCCATTTATGGATTGAAGCAAGCATCGAGGAGTTGGAACAAACGCTTTGATGAAGAAGTCAAGAAATTGAACTTCGTCCAAAGCGAAAAGGAACCTTGTGTTTACAAGAGGATTAGTGGGAGCATGGTCGTGTTTCTTGTTTTATATGTTGATGATATTCTTTTGATCGGGAATGATATCCCCGAGTTGAATGCAGTCAAAGATTCATTGAAGAAGGTGTTCTCAATGAAAGATTTGGGCGAAGCCGCCTATATCCAAGGAGTCAAGATCTATAGAGATAGATCAAGAAGGATGTTAGGTTTAAGCCAAGATGCATATATTGACAAAGTGTTGAACAAACACAACATGGCTAATTCCAAGAAGGGATTCTTGCATATGTAACATGGCATTTTCTTGAGCAAGTCTCAAAGTCCGACCAATGATACAGATCGTGAATACATGAAGAAATTCCAGTATCCATCTGTGGTCGGATCGATCATGTATGCCATGCTATGAACTCGTCCTGATGTGGCACATCCGATTAGCGTGACTAGTCGATTCCAAGCCAATCCTGGCATGGCACATTGGACTGCAATCAAGAATATCCTCAAATATCTCAAGAGAACAAAGGATAGCATTCTCGTATACGATAGAGACCAAGAGCTCGTTGTAAGTGATTACACCGATGCTAGTTTCCAAACCGATCGAGATGACTCAAAATCACAGTTCGGCTTCGTATTTCTGCTCAATGGTGGTGCCGTGAGTTGGAAGAGTTCCAAACAAGATACTACGCCCGATTCCGTCACCGAAGAAGAATACTTAGCGGCTGGTGAAGCAGCGAAGGAAGGTGTATGGATCAAGGAGTTCTTGATCGAGCTAGAGGTGGTTCCAAGCATCTCAGGTCCAGTGGATATCTACTGCGACAACACGGGAGCCATAGCTCAGTCCAAGGAGGCAAGGAAAAGACTAGGCACATTCTAATCTCATCCGTCAGTTGATCAATGATGGATGGGTCAAGGTCAAGAAGGTGGACGGTGCCGCGAACACAGCGGACCCTCTGACAAAGCCTTTGTCTCGAGCCGCACATGAGTTGCACGTTGCATCCATGGGGATTAGGCGTATGCCTGAGTGGCTTTGAGTTGTATCTTTTATTACTAGGCTTTAGTATGAGACATGTATATTTTGGATATTACATTGAGTACTAGTCACCATTGATTGACTCTAGGCCAAGTGAGAGATTGTTAGAGATATGTCCTAGAAGCCAATCTGATTAGGCTACATCTATAGTTTATGTTATTGATGATTTCAGATCATTTGTTCTTTGATTTATTCGTTGACAGTTCATTCAGGTTGAGGATCTGAATTATAGATCACTATTATTCATTTAGTAGTAAAATGACAACAATAAATCTAAAAGTCCATAATCTTGATAATTAACAAAGGACATTAATTATCAATAAGATTAGTATGCAGGTTAAGTGATGATTAAGTTCTATAAATCATAGGTTAAGAGTAACCAACTCAATTGCATATGTGTATGTTATAGAACATAGTACAGGACTGGACCCCACGAAATAAATATATGGATTATGTTACGTGTCATTATTTATTTCATTATGATTTTGGTTCTAAGTTTGAGATGATTAACTTTTCCACATGAGGATAGGTTCTATAAATCTTGTCTACCGCTGATTCCTGATATAGGCTGCTATACGGACTTGATTTAAGTTCTCTTGAATTGTGCGGGAAAAAGCTAATTATCAAGAAAACCGTTTGTCCCTCATTAATTCACTTAGTGAGTGACGATATTTGTTTGGGCCCCTTGATGGAGATAGATTGTTTGCTAGCAACTGATACAATTATCTCTATATCAAGAAACGTATAATCTGCAAGAATGACACGTTCCTATATTGGATTATACGATGATATCGTGTGACATAAGAATCAAAATAGAGAAACACAATTATTCTCTAATGCATGATTGAAATATTGTAGAAGTACACTATTTATGCGAATTGGGAATCATAACGTGTTGCTAGGTACCGCTTATGATTATTGGAATTAAATAACCCAAGTTGCCACACAACCCAAGTTGCCACACCGACCTAACTGTACTCCGCACCAAACCCTAAACCTAGCCCATTCCCTATATAAAGCGCCTCCCATGCCAAATTAGGGATCTTTCTCTCCATCTTCCACTCCCTAGGCGGCTGCCTGCCTCATTTCCCACCATTTTCCTCCATTGTAGCCCGCACAGTGTCCTCATATCCCGCACAACTCCACATCGTACCCCGCACAACACCATCGATTTTTGCCACGACTTTGGGAGATATGAAATCAGCGAGAGTGACTGCCTTGGGCCTTCTTTGCTCGTAAGGCTCTTCTTTCTCCTGGAAGAGATCCTTTTTCCAAAATGACCTTTTATTTGGCCGGATTTGCTCCTCCACCACTCTTTTTATTTCTTCTCGTGGCAGGTTTAACGGGATGCGCTGAGGCACCACAGGCGTAATGGCATTCTTCTATTTTAGCTCCGGGTTCGATTGAAGTGCTCTCAATTTCTTGCGTGTGTTTTTGTTGAGATACACACTCCAATCAGTGGATGGTTTCTTATCCAAGCTTGCAGAGATGCGCCTAAAACTAGCACTGGCGGGATCCTCCGCTATGGTGTGCGGAGCGGCCTTCTGCCTAGCATCCTCGTACGAAGGAATTAATCCTTTTTGGATTTGTTCCTCTAGCCAGTCTTTGAACACATAGCATTCTTGGATGTTGAGGCCTAGCATCCTGTGATACAGGCAGTAATCACGGCGATCAACCTTTCCTTCTTCCTCGGCCTTTTGCATCGAGGCAGACGTATCTCTAGCACTTCCATGGCCTTCCTGAAGAGCTTTTCAGTTTTCTCCTTCTTGAAAGAGTAGGATTTTCTTTTCAACTCTTTTAGAGACGGTCTTTGGGCTTTGGGCGAAAAGGACTGTCCCTTGTTTCCGCTATTTGGGGTTTCGGCTTGATTCGTGACAGCCTTGGCTGCCCGAATCGTCTTGCCTTCATTTCTCTTCACCTTGTCCTTGTCTTTCTCTTTGACAGCGGAAAAAAGGCGGTTGATTTGTGGTTCAACACTCTCGTATCGGGCGACTACGGCCACGAGCTGTTCAAAGGTCGCTACTGGATGACCTACCAACCACAATTTTACATTGGCATCGATGCCGTTCATCAGCATTGCTATGGCTTGAGCTTTCGTGAGGTTGGATTGGAAGCTAGTGTACATACTTTCCCACCTTGCCACGTAATCTGATGTGGTTTCGCCTGCTTTCTGCCAGGCATTGACCAGATCGGTCACATCGACATTCTGAGGGGTCATTCGGGATCTTCGCTTAAAAGCTACCACCATTTCTTTCCATGTTTTGATGTTATTTTCCTCCAAGGAAGCATACCAATCAAAGGAAGGGTCTGTTAGACTCTGAGGAAATTGTCTCAATAGCCATTCTTGCCTTCTAACTGAATCACCACACGGAGTTAGAAAATGACTAATGTGCTAGTTTGGTGATATTTTTGCACTTGTCCCATCAAAAGTTTTGAACTTCGGGACACTATAACCTTTGGGGTACGGTATACGGTCGTACTTTGCTGGATATGGTCTTCCAGTGAAGCTATCAGGGCTTTCAGCTCCACCCACTCAAGTTAGGTGTGGAATCCGCACCTGATAGCAAAAGCATTTCATAAGAAAGCAAGTAGCAAACAACATCAAGCATTGACAAACAATTGTAGTACTTCATTTGTATCGGTTCCTTCTTGCTCCGATACGTTTATCCAAGTCTAACAAACAAAGTTTATATCTAAGTACTTACTTTAATAAATCAAACAAGCAACAAGAAGATACAAGCAACAAATACTTAGTACAATCCCAAATTACGACATAATATGTTGTCGGGTTAAGGCTTGCCACAACTTAACACAAACAAACATGACACGAGTAAGTTTAAGGCTTAAACCATACATTTATAATCATCAAACCACCAAGTAATACCTAAGAAGTTCTAGAGCTCTTCACGAGCTTTCCAACGGTCTTTGAATCACCTAAAACGGTCTCCGGATGATAAAGTTATGGTCAAAACAAAATCTGTTCTCAGAGGGAACAATCCGGACCGAATTGCAACTAATCCGGACAGAATTTCAGAAGCTGTAATTTCCAGAGGAACCAATTCGGACCGGATTATAACTGATTCGGACCAATTCCAGTCTCTGGGCTGAAATACTGAACAAGGACAGAATTTGGTACCAATTACTAATTTAATGGCTTAACCCAAGCACATTCAAACACAAATTAACCACATAAACTATTAAAATTCTCAGAGATTACTATCTAACTTAATAAATAAGTTATAATACCAAAATTACTAGAAATAAGTTTTAATCCACAATTTAAAAGGTTTAAATCCAACTCTCAAACAAAGAATGAAATGCAACTTGTGAGAAAATCATTACATGTAACCTTAAAGCTTAACCAAATACTTATGCATCTACAAAACTTAACCAAAACAGAAAAATACTCGATCAAAACTTGCATGCAAACCAAAACATTAGTATAAAACCCAAATTTTACAAATGTACCATGCATGCAACTATACCTCATTTTGAAATCCAGTTTAATGCACAAATCACTCCAACAATTTCAGAAATTCGTTTTAAACTCGAAGCTTAGTTCATGCATGACCAAAACCTCACCCAAATCAAATAGAACACTAAATGTAGCTAACAAAACCTTGCATGCAACTAATACTAATAGAAAATATCATTTCCAACCCTTTATTTAAGCTAAATTCCAGAAATTGTCCAAGAATCGAAATGATTTGAAGAAAAACGAGTTCTTTCCAAAATGATACTCAAATCCGAAATTTCTTCGCTTGCATGTACTCTCCTCACCTTCCTCTTTCTAAATATGATTTTTGCCGAATTTTTGAGCTAATTTAGCTATTTTCTATGGAGGGCTTTAGGGAGTTTTGAGCTTGGAAAGGAAAGAGCAGAAATTTTCTGTTGGAGGAGGAAGAAGTAGGTGGGAGAGAGAGAAAAAAATGGGCTGGTGGGGAAAAGGTGAAAGGGGGTAAATATTATATGGTGGACTTTATAAAATAGTCCTTTATTTCCTCTAGAATTGCTTATTCACTTAAAACTTCAGATTTAAGCACTATTTCAATAAGTTTGAGACATAAATAAACCACAGAAATTTTTGTACTCAACATGAAAACAATACTTAAAAAAATTTTACATAGCAACTAAAATAATTAAGCATGCAAAAATTAAAATTCTAAAAGCTGGGTATCACAATGATTGTAATATTTTATTTATAATTTATTTTTAAAAATATTTTTCCTAATTTTTAAAATTTTATAAAGTCATAAAATATGTTATTATTTTTAAAATTTGAATTTCCGATCTGATTCTTCCGATTTTTTTCGAGTTATCCAATTTGACTCCTAGTTCCAACATCTCAAGTCCGAGTCTGATTTCGATTTCCATAACCATATCTGCCTCTGGTTCTTGTATTGTTGTCTCAGTTAAACAACTACGTATAAGAAAAAAAATATAATAAAATAATACATGATAAGATAGCATAAGGATAGAAAATTTTAGCATAATACATGATAAATTGATAATTCATATAACAATATAAAATATAATAAAAATAATACGAGAATATAAAATATAATAATCATGCACATGATTGTACTATTTACAATTATTTGACTTTCGAAATTGCTAGTGTGTAATAATATATAGACTTCTTCACTAATTTGCTGCACACCTGGTCGTAAAATTCTATTTTTGGTTGATAATTACACTAATATATCTAACCATCTTGTTTCATGATGAGGTGTACTGACCACACGAAATTAGGTTTCAAAGCTTTATTTAGGAAAAAAAAAATTTACGAGAACTTATAAATTGTATCCATCATGTTCGTTCGGTCAAATCTCAGAAAACAATCAACTCATCATTTTGATCAATATATTAAGGGGGAAATTGTGAAAAGAAAAGAAAGAAAGATGAAAGTTACTTTGATGGCGTCTCTTCTACTTCTTGTTGTTATGATGTCTTCCTGTACGTTTTTTCAGTTTATTTTCCATACATAATTATATGTATTTTTTAGTTAATTCTCTCTTTTTCGCATGAGTTAATCAAGAATTAGCATTAATATTATTTATTAAAATAAAATTAAAAAACACGACAAATTTATGTATTTATTTATCATCATCGTCATTGTCATGACTTTATTTATAGGGACATTTTGGTTTATGCTGCTAGAAATGTTTACATTTTAAGGCATGCCATTACAAAATAACCAATTAGTTTTGTGCCACTATAACACAATACAATTTAATTTTATGCCAATGTTTATATAAAATGACCAAACTGCCTTTTTTAAATATGCCACAATGAAACATTTTCATGAAATATGTCATCACAAATTAAATAATTAGTTGTATGCCATTATTGATTTCAATGTTTGAATTTTAAAATTTCAAATATAAAGTTTTCCAATTTAAATTATTAAAATTTGAAATTTTGAGATTTTTAATTTCAAATTCCAATATTTCTCCTTTTAAAATTTTAAAATTTCATATTTCTCATTTTTCAAAGAAAAGTTTGTAAATTTAGAATTTTGGAATAATATGGATCTATTTTTTTACTTTTAAATTAGTTTACATTACTTTTGACATTCTAGATAATTTATAAAAAAAAATACAGCACAAATTAGAGTGGAATATATCAATTTTAATATTTTTTAACAGTAACATATATCTAATTTCAATTTTGTTTTTCAAAATTTAATGTAGTTTTACAGTGGCACTTAGAGAATCTTTCTTTTGTGACCACACATTTGAAATTCAATTGTTTTGGAGCGGCGCAAAATAAATTCTTTTTTTTATTTGTAGTTATTCATTGTTTTTATTATTATTAGTATTGCCATATATTATTATGATGATTAGCGTTATATGTGTGTATATTTATTTATGTAGGCCCAGTGATGACAAACGCGCGGGACAGGATGCTTCTTGTACGAATCATCTTCACGTGTGAGAAACGCGCCAAGGATACTTCCGGGGATCCTGATAATGAATTGGCCCAATTGGACCACTGTATCGACGGTGTATGCAAGGAGTTTTGCAAACATGATATTCTTTCTGGAACACAATTGAACCACTGCAAAAAATGTTTACAAACTAACCCATCCTGTCTCTGCCCATACCCTGTAATTACGCAGATTGCCAATTAAATTTCATGACATTAAATTTTTTTTTTTAAATTTAAAAATATAGTAAAAAAATTAAGAAATATAAAATTTGATTTGTGGATTGTTCTCTTCACATTCTCCACTATACTCATTTATCTCCATATTCTCCAGTATATATTTATTGTCATGTTCTCCATTACGCACTTATTACTCATTATATGAGATGTCTTGTTGTAGCCTATAAAATAGATGCATTGTAAAGTTATGAATGAATGAATGGATGGAAAGAGAGAAAAAAAATTATGTAATTGATATTGAGAATATTGTCTGGTTTGCATATGTTAAGTAACACAAATATAATCATATATTAATAATACAATCATATTAAGCATATGTCAAGTAACACAAATATGCATGCAATAGAATGAATAATTCGAAATGAATGCTAGAGTTATGTTCTTAAATTAGTGTATATCAGAATCCGTTTGCATCCGCATATGACATAAAAAGTAGACACGAGCAATCAACAAGCTATCCTAGTTACCACTAGCCGTACCGACCTCTCCTAGATCGGGCATGTCCTTATCCAAATCCACATAACAATTCTAGTTTAAGTACTTATTCAAATAAACCAAACAAGCAACAAATAAACACGAAGCAAATTTGAGTTGAAACATAGCTCAAAACACCACAAAATGACTTTAAATACATGTGGTTAAGTTGTGGTTTAACCCTAATTAATTACCATTAGGACCAAAGAACCAGACTCAAAACCAATCTAAAACAACACATCATCTAGACTATACAATTGGTATCTATAACGGAGACTATCTTCAACCGTCTAGACAAGACAATAGATATCTAAAAATGAAAGAAGATTATCTCTGGACTATCCTCAAGTGTCTAGCCTATAGAAAAAATATCCAAAATTGAAAGATGATCGTCTCTATTTGTCTCGCACTTTTTCAGTCCGACAATGGAAGATCAGATAGTCCTCTATGGGGCGAAGAAAATGCGGATCAGATACCCCTCGAGCATCTTGAGACCCGTCGTTACTGCCCATTCCAAACGAGCGAAGGGCACTAATGCGGTTCTAAGTACCTCGAGAGTTGATTGTTTGTCGTAGGTCCTTTTTTTCCAGTAGGCGCAAGCCCCTACTGTTAATTACCTCCGAACTCAGTTACGAACTGAGCCAAGAGCACCTCTAGATCGGGATAATCAAAGTTTAAATGTCGTAAGTGGATGAAGTCCATTTTAATAAAAGGATTGTGTTTTGGTAGAGAATTTCAGGGTGAAAACAAAGCAGAAGGGCAGTTATTTGAACAGTTCCATAAATGATGCAATTTAATTCTTTAGTTTCACATTTTAAGACATTTAGATTGCTTTTACTTTACTGGATCAGGCTTAGTGCTGTCACAGAGATTTTTGAGTTTGATACTAGGAAATTTAGTATCCTAGATCAGTCTTCAATCGTTTGGGGATTTAGAGATTTTTTTGGATTTCGTTCAAGTCTCGAGTACAGAGGCGCTATGCCTTCTCTTGACAGGAACTTGGGTGATGGCCGCTGGTTGACTTTTCTTCTGGTCACCTGGACATCAGATTTCAGTCCGCTTCTGGTCAAACATACTGTGAACTTGTAGAAACAGGCTGTTAGATTTGAGTCCAACACTAGAAAATAGGGTATTCTAGATCAGTTCTCAATCGTTTGGGGAATTTAGGGATTTTTGGGATTTTCGTTCAAGTCGCGAGTACAGATGCGCTATGCCTTCTCTTGACAGGAACTTCAATGATAATTCAGAATTGACTTTTCCTTTATCTCAACCTGAATATCAGGAGGGTGTCTCCTTCAAGGCGAAACGTGATGCAGTCTTGAAGGGACGAAATTTAAGACTTTTAAGACTTTATGTCACTTTAGACTTTGTGTCTTTTCAGTCACTTTTAGGCTTTGTGCCATTTTGACTTTGTGTCACTTTTAGATTTTGTGTCATTTAGACTTTGTGTCACTTTCAGACTTTGTGTCATTTATAGACTTTGTGTCTTTTTTAGACTTTGTGTCATTTTTGTGTCATTTATAGACTTTATGTCTTTTTAGACTTTGTGTCATTTTTAGACTTGGTGTCATTTAGACTTTGTGTCATTTTTGGACTTTGTGTCACTTTTAGACTTTGTGTCATTTTCAGGTTTGGATTTTTAATTTTCACTTTAGGGTTTTGGACTTTTAAATTCGGCTTTTAAGTTTTGCACTTTTAAGTTAGCACTTTTGGATTTTAACTTTTGAGTATAACTTTTAGTTCTTGAAATTTTCGGGCTTGGTTTAAAGTTTGAACTTTTGCATTTTGGCATTCTGGACTTTGAGTTGGACTTTTTAGTTGTGACTTTTTAGATTTTCAGTATTTGGTTGGACTTTTGAGTTTAGGCGTTTAAATTTGCGCTTTTAAACTTCTGTCTTTGACCTTCTCGGTGATGCTCTTTTTTTTATTTGTTTGCAGATTTTAATGTTTGACTGTACCTGTTGTTCAGAACAAGGAATGTCAGATGTACCTGTTGTCCAGAACATAAAATGTTCAAACGTACCTGTTGTCCAGAACAAGGAATGTTAGATGTACCTGTTGTCCAGAACATAAAATGTTCAAATGTACCTGTTGTCCAGAACATAAAACATTCAAATGATTTTTGTTCAATTCCCTTTGGGGAACTGATTTTTTTTAATTTATCCATGCAAATCTATTATTTTCCATTATGGCCATCCTTTTAGACTTTGATTTTAAAATGTTTTATACTTTGGTGCTTTGGCATGACATGATATACTAAAATATTCCTCACATTTTTCTTGACATTTTGATATTTTATGGAAATTTTTCTGACTTTCTGGCTATTTTTAATGTATTTTTGAAGTTTCCTGCGTAGCAGAATTTTCTGATTGGTTAGGTTTGCTGTTTTGTGTTGTGCTTGTCAGGGATTCATTGTACTGCCAGCGTCACAGAAGATCCTTCTAAATCGCTGAAGGCAGTAGCTGGCTGAGTCGCCTGGTTTTCGCTCGTACTTATGAACCGAATGGATTTGAGTTCGAATCGGACTGGCTTCGTGGGTCCCACTCGTCAATGAGGCTTATCGGAGTTCTGAGTTCGTTCAGTATTTACACCATTTCAACCTCCTTCCCTCCTCCGTCTCTGTTGACTTGACGGCAACGGGGGTTGACCCGGCGATTCCGGCCACCGTTTAGACCATGGATTGGTTCTGCAAGATCGTCTTCTTACTCTTTTCTTCATCCAACCTCCAATTTTGGTCATATCTACCCAATTGGTCATATTTCTTCATGTTTCAAACATGGTCTGACGACACACTCGGGGAGTAAATTGGGGATCAAAAGTGAAGATTCTCCATTGAGGGGTGCTTCCTGAGCATTAAGGGGTTTTCCCGGGGCACTTGCAACGATAGAGAGAAATGTAGATATTGCAATTTAACCACAGCTCGAATCTAGGGTCTGGTTTCATATTTAAAATTTGACTTCAATGAGTAACACCCATCCCCACTTTGTCATGCATATACCCTACTGTTACTTGTTACTTGATGTGACTTAGTGCATTACTGTAAGCTATCTTGGTTTAATTTTGGAATTTCACTGAGTATTGATTCCGATTTAGGTTTTTTGGCATATTCTTACAACATATTTTGGCAATCGGGGCTCTTCATGTCTAGGCTTTATCTCATTCATTTGAACCATGATTTAGAACTTCACCCTGACTTATTTGGTACATATCCCCCCCTTTTTGTTACCATGCTATAAGACATTTTAATAGGTTTAGACCAGAATACCCCCATGAACATATGAACTGTTAGACTTATTTACTGCCTTCTCCACCTGATATGTTGTTCACCCCTTTTTTTTAAAAAAAAATAGATGAGATGATATTTTTAGTTTAACCCCCCTATTTTACTATTGAGTATTGTTATTACTGATACCAATTTTTAATCGCATTATGGAGGCGCCTTTTATACATGTCACATATGCCATTCTCAATTTCATATCCTCGGTCATAGTTGCATTTTAAACATATCTAATCCTCGTTTCCTTTTATAACCTTAATGAAGTATTCTTTTGACAAAATAAACTTTGGTCACTAAATTTTAAAATTCCCTTCTTCATTGACTACTGTTCTTTTGCATGTATGTCCCTTATTCTCTATTTTTTGTTACATCTTACTAAATCTAAGCCTTTTTTTTTTTGAACAATTACTATCATTAAATGCTCTGGACATTAGCTATTGATGCTTTGGCTTAAAGGATGCAAGTCTATGTAGCTGTTCTCTTTTTTTTATGCAAAATCCTAAAAAGGTATGGCAATTAGACAAACCCTGGAACCTACTATCCTCACTGCCCCCTCCCCCTTTTTTAAAAAAGGTTCACTGTATTATTTCATTTTTTTAAAACATGATTACAAGCATTAAGTTTCTTTTTTTTTAGTTAATAAGAAAGACACGAAATTAAATTTACTACCTTCCACCTATTACTTTCACTATGTAACTTTTTGACAGATATACCCCTGGTTCTTTACTTTCCATCATTTTTGTGAATTTCACACTTATTTGATCTTTATTTTGTGCATGGCACTTAATGCCACCATTAGCAAGGTTGAGACATGACTGAATACATGAGTGTGCGCTCTCAGGCAAGCACCCCTCATGCGTGGAGTCATGTCCTCCTTCCTGACTTTGTTATATATATTAACAGTTTGATTCTTCACTCTCTTTTTAAGAACCCTTTTGATGCAGGTTTTACATGTAACTCTTGAGATGGCTATTATTCATGTTGAAACACAACTAGATGCATGAGTGTGCGCTCTCAGGCAAGCACCCCTCACACATAAAGTTGTGCCTCATCATAGGACCTTATTATTATCTCACTTCTTGGTATTTTTAGGATGTTAAGTGACTCATTGACATAGGTGAGTGTGCGCTCTCTGGCAAGCACCCCTCACCTATGCTTCTGAGCCCCCAGAATATCAGAAATTTTTATGTTTCACACTTGGCTTCAATTAGTGAAAAAGAAACAAAGGAAGAAACTCAAAAGCTGAAAGCAAAGAAATCAAGAGAAATAGCTATCAGGAATTGAACTTATGTATTGAATTTTGATACAATGGAATCCCTACCTTCCTTTGAAACTTGCTTTTCCTTGTTTTTTTTTTAGATTTTGATTACAACAGTGTAACAGAAATTTTTAACAGAATTTCGGCTTCTCTCTTTCTTCTCTTTTTTTTTCTTTTGCTCTTGGTCTTCTTTTATAGCTGAAATTCCTAGGGCTTTGCTCCATCCTTTTGACACATGGCAGCATCTTCTGCATTGGATCTGTGATGAAGGGGCTGGATGTAAGGTGAGGTTGCCGCCATGCTTTTACAATTCCACCATCACTTCCCTTTTTTTTACTTCCTTTTACTGGCTAATATTGGCATGACATTTGGCACTTGGGTTTTACTCCTTCTTACAGTATGCTTGGAGGAGGAGTTATGTTTACTTTGGTACCACCTGATACGTTGTCTCTCATCCAATTATTCATAGGTTGATGAGGGGCTGTGATTTGCATAGACGAGGATCCCTTCTGACGTGTAGCTGCTGCTCATAGGGGTATAGGTCTGATCATGCTATTCACTTTCTCCAGTCATTCTTTTCATCAATCCTCTATGGTAAGCACTGATGTGCTTAGTATTGGTATATAGGATTAAGTACTACTGCCAGTTGGGGCCCTTACATACCATTGTCTTTTATCAATCCTATTTTCAATCAAATTTTTTACTCCTGAACTGTTTTTTCTTCTTTCTTGTGTTTGAAATTTATTATCCTTTCTTTGAGTTTCAATTTTGGTCCATCATTGCCCCTTTTTAATTTCAACTTGTGATGTTTAACTGTTTTAAAGCTTCATTGGTTTCTGATTTTGAACATTGCATTTTAATTTTTCTTTGATGTAAATCATATTTCATTCAATCATTACACAGGAATATCCCAGGGGTAATATAGGTATATATGCTCTTTAAATTCCCTTGCTGCCTATTTCATTCCTTTGTCTCTTTCCCTCAAATGACTGATTTGCCCAGGGTCAAAGGGAGGTCATGCATGACTCACTCATTCCCCAGGTATGTTATGATGTATTTGCGCATCATATGTGTTGAGGAGCATGCAATTTGATCTCAAACCATCCATCCATGCTTATCCTTATCCTGTGATGGATACCAACGGTTAGATACTTTACTTTTCCCATCAGGTATACTCCCTCTTATGCATTTCCTTTATGCATGACATAGGCGAGTTAATGATTGTACTGCTGCAGCAAAGGCATGGGAGCATCTCAGTGTTTGTTTAAAAACCATCCCATATCTGACGGTCTCAATTGAAGCGGTGAGTTTACCACTTGTCATCATACCCTCTGGCGCCAAGGACGATCGCAGGGCTAGTTCTTCTTTTTCAGGTTATAGGCTGTGGGGAATGACGTCCTTTTCTCCATTTGAACCCCTATTCAATTCCACCAAATGTTTCACACAGAACGTCTCCAGTTGTGGGGACTTTTGCTTTTATCACCCCCCCTTTTACTTCTTTCTTCTGACCATGCTCCATGCTAATTTCTCATCGTCTCTTCTACTTCTGATTCAAAGCGTATTTGCACTTCTTTGAACCTAGCACCTTTTGTGGCGAAATAGTTGTGGTGAAGGACAGCATCACCCATTCCTCTCGCCAAATTGGCTCTTAATAGCTCATCCCAGCGTCGCCCTAGCTTCACCAGAGACTTCGGCAGGTGGGTTCCTCTGCCAATTTCTAACAATTTGATACAATTTCGCAGTTCTTGTCCTTTGCTTCTCACCATTGTTCTTATTGCATTATTCCTGTCTAGCACCTCTACCCTGCCGTCTTTGGTGTCGTTGGAGTCGTAGAGTCATAGCCAATTCATTGGTGAGGCTGGTTGGAGTTAAGACGACGTGAATCGGCGGCACAATCTCTCCCTACGCTGGCGCACGGCGCTCGTCAAAGATGGTACTGTTCCATCCTTTTCTTTTCTCTCTTCTTCCTTTTTTTTTTAGAAACGAAAATGGATGGGACCCATGTTCTCGACCAATCAGGAAATTCAGTTGAGTGTTTTAATTTTAGATCGAGATCTGTCCGTTGATTTTGGATAAAATCATGAGGATTTATCGGGACCGTCGGATTGATGGGAATTTCTCTAATCGAATTGGGTCAGTGTATAATCCAGATGGGCTTTAATCTCGGCCCAAAGCAAATTTTATTATTCCTTAAAAGCCCATCCGACATTGTTTTTTTTTGTTTTGTTCTTGGTGGGGGTTTGCCTCCATTTGTCTTAGCAATGGACTCGTCCATTTGTCAGAATTTTAGGGATGATTAAGCTGTTTTATTTCTAGAGAAATTGTTTGGTGCCCTTCTTTAGGTCAATTTGACATGAAATTTTGCATGGCCCCTCATGAAAATATGAAGGATTTAACTGCTACAAATTTTCTATTTTTAGGACTCCAGTAATTAATTATAAGGATATCGCAGGCGCGTAATGGCATTCCTCGTAATTAATTAATTTACCGTCCATTTTTAAGAATTTCTGTGTTTTCCTTTCATGCATTGTAACCAATTATCAGGGCTATTTTGTTGGGTCATTGGTTATGTGGATGAGACTTTGATTATATGGTTTTGGATTTTGGTGATAAAATAGAGAATTGTTCAGGGTTTTACGCAGCAGAATTTAGAGGCAAACAAATGCCCCCCACCAGAGTGGACTGTGAGACACATCGATCAGTCTACTCTGGTGTCCCCAATTTCTAGGCATTTTTTCTTAGTAATTTATGGGCATTTTCTGAGTGTTTGACACGGTTTTTTGCTTTTTTGCAGATAGTTATGGCTTCGGTTGATGAGATTTACGATACTGTCCCTCAGTTTCAGATTGTCAGGACGGGCTTCTATGGTCCTTCGGATGAAGCCATTGGTTCTTATATCAGTGATTATTTGGATCCTCAGAAGGTTCATGTGCACCTTCACCGCCTATGGAGGCGTGCTATTCTCAGAGGAAGAGATAATTTCCATGGGCTTTTGGTTCGGCACAATCGTTTACCCTTACCGGCCATCTATGACTATCCGCGCCTTGCTGTTGACCCTCCTTCACGCACTGAGGAGCGTCGAGACAGGTACTACACCTCTCATTGTTCCATTGGTCGAGATAGGCGCGACATTCCCTCTGGTGACCTTGCAGGTATTTTTCTGAGCCCCACTGGTCGTTCTACTTTTTCTGCTGATTTTCACTTGTTAAGTATGGAGATGATGGAGGGACATGTTATTCCTTGGTCTCCTGGGAACTTGAGGGTTCAGGGTGATTTGAAATGGAGTCCCGGGCAAGTTGAATGGACCCGGTACATCCTGTGTAGTATGGGGAAGAAATTGGATAAGGTTGAGATTTTTGGAGGTGTGATTTTGGCCTTGTTTGAGTATACATGGAGTTCCACCCTTCTGAAAGCAATGGCCTCCAATTGGAATTATGTTCATAATACCTTTCCCTTAGAGGACCGTGACGCTACTATCGATCTTCAGCAGATGTCTGGCCTTATGGGGGTGCCAGTAGAGGGGTTGGTTTATGAGGAGAGGGTACCGCCTGATTTTGAGCTCTATGGTCCTGATCACAAAGAGTTTCCTCTACATTCTGCTTCACTTCGGGCAGTTTTCCAGATTTATTATGAGATTGCCATGTCACGTGGTCAGCGTGGCTTGGACAGGGATGTTTCTTTGAAAGACTGGGTTCGTTATTTCACGGATTTGATACCCGAGAAGAGGGCTACGCATTTTGCTAATCCTTTAGAGCCGATTAAATTGGGTTCCGACAAGACATATATTCCCTCTGAGCGGGTGTCATTCTCAGATTTCTGTTCCCATGAGTTGGATGATGAGACGGTCCTGACTGCCTTTTTGGCCTGGTGGTTGTGTTATTTCTTGATTATCTACGAGCCGGCTGGGTATATCCGTCCTGGGGTCTTTGTGGTGGCGAATGCCTTGGCTCGCGGTAAGCGGGTCTCATTGGCTATTCCAGCTTTAGTGAACCTTTATAGGTCCATGAGAGAGCTTACTTCTTCGAGGGATCCTTCCAGAGCCACAGTAATCATGCCTTTACATATCCTTTCTGGTTGGTTTTATCTTTATTGGGAGAAGTGTTATACTCCGTTGACTTCTGCTGGCATGAGGCAGTCGTTGCCGGGTTTGATTCATATTGCTGGTTGTACCGTCCGCGATCCAGATCAGATCACTGCTCATTCGTGCTTTACTCAGAGTAGTCAGTTCATCGCGGATTATCGCCCTGAGGCTTTCAATAAGGGGTGGCCTAAGGATACTGGGAAGCCATATGTTATCAAGGATGTGGCGCCTCGTCAGAAGGGGGCCTGTCCTAAGTTATGTTCTCCTCGGCACAAGCGGGACCGGGACTATACCATCAGTATCAGAGCGTGCTGTTTATCTATGCGCATGGGGAATAGGGTGATCCATGAGGTTTACAGCCCTCACCGTTGTGCTTGGCAGTTTGGATATGACCAAGCTATTCCAGCAGTTTTCAGCTTTCCTGACCCTCCTCGAGTCACTTTACCGTCGTGTGCAGCTTTCAGTGCGTTCTCAGTGCGTTTGGGCACCGATACTAGCTGTATTGTTCCTGCGGCTTCTCGCCAAGGGACATTAACTGGAGATTATGACAGGTGGTTCAGAGGTTGGTCTAAGATTCCTCATGATGTTAGTGTGGCCATCCTAAAGGAGAAAGTTTACCCCCGTTCTCGGATTGTTCCGCAAAATCCGGAGGTTAGACGAGGTGGGTTCAGACCATTGAAGAATTCTTTTGGAGTTGATGGTTTAGTGTCGGTTGGTGTGAAATCCTTGGAGTATGTAGACCCTCCTCCACTTTCAGACTGCCATTTCCCTGGTTTGTTATCTTCCCTTTTTATTTGAATTACTTCCCTGGTTACTTTCTTTCTTTCTTATGATGATTTGTCCTTCGAGGCAGGTCTCGGTGGGTATGATTTCGGTCATTTTCATTTCAAGGTGGAGGGTATTTCTCCTGTTGAGGGAGAGTCTTCCCAAGCTCCTGCATCAGAGTCTTATAGACGTTGGGCTATTTACTCAGGTATTGTATCTCTTTCCTGTTTTGTTTAATTTTGTCACCAATGTAGGATTGTCATGGTTTTGGTTTTACAGGTGTTCATAGGCTCCCTCCTTCGGTGGAAAACGAGGGATTGGCCCCCTCAAGTTATCCTTCTCCTGAATACCCTGATGAGTTGGCTGAGGAAGCAGCTAGGCGGCTGAAAAGGCAACGTGAGAATTCTCTAGCAGAAGAAGAAGTGACTCGGTACGAGCTTCGACGACGGCCGAGGGAAAGTCTTTCAGATGGCGGCTTTTCCATGGAGCCTCCTCTCCTTGCACCACATTCATGTATGTTACTTCCGTTTTTCCTTCTGACTTCATTCCATTTAATTTTGATTTGCTATAAACTTGTCATGGTATTACTCTCCAGGGACTACATGCTCCAGTATGTGGGGTAGCGCCATTCTGGTTGAGTCCGCGGTTGTTACAGAGGACATTGAGGTGGAGGAGGTCGAGGTGGAGACCGTCGCCGTGCCGTTTGAGGAGATTCTGCGCCCCAGGCTGATCTCTCCGGCTCCATTTATCCAGGCGAGCGACTTCCCTGCTCCGGATGATTCTAGGGCGATTGTTGCTGTTACCGTCTTTTCCTGTGAGACCGTTCCGACACCGGCCATCTTTCCAGCGCTTCGAGGTCTAGGTATGCTTTATTTCACTTTCTGTTTCATCTTACATTTTCCTTATCTTGCTTCATCTAGGCCGATTTCCGTATACTCTGATGGCCTTCAGCGTTGAGTTTTGGGCTTTAGGGTTACGGGACTTATGTCATTTGTACCAGTTGTCCCTCCAGAGTTTCATGAGTGTTGATGAGCTGACAAGCCATGTCCTTGGCATGGAGTTAGACATTCTGGATCATGCTTCCATCCCATGCTCAGGTATGTATCTATATTTTTCCTTTACCATCGTGACGTACATTTCATTTTTTCATTATAACCTTTTCCTTTTTCATTCAGGAGAGAGCCCCTCAGGCAGTCCTGCCCTCCAGACTCTCCATGATTTCCTTTTCCCTGAGTCGGATATGGTTCCAGAGTTTTCTGATGAGGCGCCATTGGATTACTCCGAGTGGGAGGCTCTTCTCATTGACTCCACTCCCCTAGCCGTGTCATCGTCTTCTGGTGGGGCGGGTTTGCCATTGTCTCCAGATATTGTGTTAGTTGAGCCGGTAGTTGGGGTGTCAGCTCATCGGAGGGATGTTGATTCTGATGATGATTCAGAGGGAGCTTGCATGGGCGTAGTGTTAGCCCTCCCTTGTTTTGTCTCTCTCGTGGCGGACGCTTCTCGAGAGGTTGAGTTGATGATGGGTTTCCTTTGAGTAGGAGTTATGTAGCGCGTTGGCGCTTTGTATCTTTTCTTTTGTTATGGTTTTAGGTTTAGACTTGGTTTTAGTGGGTTACTTCTGATTTTGTAGCGGCTGGACTTTCTGGTTATGTGATGTTTTGGACCTTTGTTGGGCTCTTGATTGTAGTTGATTTATGGGTATGGATATTATATTTTTTGGTGTCATTGGGTTCATCATTTTTTTCATTAAAATCCTTGGATCGCGAAGCGATCGTGTTCCTTTATTGTAAACCGCCGCGCCTTTTGATTTCTCACCTTTATTAGCAAGTTTAAGGAGACATACGCCCTCTGGTGCCCTAATTCATTTATATATAAGGCATCTCCTGTGAGTAACCCGTATCATTTTCTCTTCCCAAATTTTCTTCTTTTAACTTTGTTTTCCTTGGCTGATGTCATAGATCCAAGGAATCCCAAGCGTCCCAGGGATGAAGGTAGCTCCTCTGTCCAAGGCGCGCCACCTTCCAAGCCTAACTGGTCGTATGACCCAGGCAACCGCTATCTGTTCCGGGACGACGAGGCTTTTGAGTGTTATCAAAGTAATATTGGTGAAGGGGGGCGTGAAGTTTCCACCTGTTTTTTCTTTCATCCTCAGGGGCGTTTCACCACCCCTTATATGAATTTAATAACAGGGTGGCTTAACGCCTGGAGCCTCCACGGCTTGTCAAGACTTGACACTCCTTACCATCCGGATGTCACCAAGTTATGAATCGGTGCCCATTTGAAGCTGGTGGGTCAATGGGACCTATGATATCTGTTCCCCAGATTTCGAAAGGCCATGATACCACCGTTGGATGTAGCACATTTGGGTGTTGGTGTATGAAATCTCCGCGAACCTGGCACATATGGCATTGTCTGGAGAAGTTTTCGCAGTCGTGAATCATGGTGGGCCAATAATAGCCCATCAGTTTGATTTGCACTCGCATCCGAGAGCCCGATTGGTGTCCACATATTCCCGAGTGAATTTCTTGCATAACTTGGTTGGCTTCGGTTTTCGATATGCATCTAAGCCATGATCCTTCGTAGGATCTCCAATAGAGTGTGTTGTTCACATATACGAACCTTAGGGCCCTTTTTCTGATTTGTTCCCTAATGGCCTTGTTCAGGGGTAATTTTCCTTGCTGGAAGTAGTCGAGAAAGGGTTGTCTCCAGTCCTCTTGGTTCGAACCCTCAGTTGTCATGACTTGTGTGATTTCCATCCATTCTTTTTCATGTTCCCTTTCAAGGCTTAGGATGTCAATAAACAGGGTTCCTTCTTCCTCGTTTCTTTCCTGTGGGAAACAAGGGGACAAGGATCTCCTGCGATGGACAAGGACTTGGATTTCTTCCTGACTCGGGTCACTGAGTTCATTAGCCAGTCTAGCCAATGCATCTGCTTTGCCATTCAGAGACCTTGGGACTTTCTGGAAGGTAATATATGTGAATTTGGCCATCAACTCAAGGGCCTTTTCATGGTATTTGACCAATTCTGGTTTTCTTATTTTGAAGAGGCCTTCGATCTGGCTCAGGATGAGTTGAGAATCTCCATAGACTTTCAACTGCTCAATACCCATTTGGAGAGCAATCTCCAGTCCAGCTATCAGGGCCTCATATTCAGCTTCATTGTTTGTGCATGGTTCGGTTAGGCTCAGAGCATGTCGGAGGATGCCTTTCTCTGGGGTGACAAACACCAGCCCTACACCTGCTTGTCGTTTTGGTAAAAATAGAATTCTTTTTGATGCAAAAACTGAACTAGTCTTGTGGTGTTTTGGTACAAGCCTTACACTAAACTTTTAGTGCTACACTTTGGTTGCAATTGTTAGAAACTAAAGTCCACGTGCAATTTAAATTTTTATTAACATTTAACAAGTAATTAATACGCACGATTAACGGATCTAGTTATTCAAGTGATTAACACATAAAAGGAGAAGCGTAGAAAGTTACCTCTTCCGAAATCGCATTCGGAAGGCTCGATCCAATCTCTTGGAGTCGTTGGCGTGCTCGTCACCCTCGCGACTGCCTCCAGTTGCCTCGAGTCCATCTAAAAGATTAACCAAAGTCTCAAGACTTGCTAGCTTGTCCGAGACGATAGCTAATTCCTTTTTTCCTTCTTCGCGCGTTTAACGGTTTAACTGGAAGAAGAAACGCTCAACAAATGAGCAAGAGAGGGAGATGAAGGCGCCTACAAGAGAGGAGAACAATTTTGTTCTCTTTTGTGTAGCCGTCGGCCAGAGAGAGAGAGAGGAGGAGAAAAATTGCATAACACTCTTTGGAAACAAACTACATTTAAAGCTCTCGTAAGTTTAATTTCAAAACGATAAAAATGCATAAACACAAAACAAACAAAAAACACAATAAAACTCAAATGGGGTATGTATATCTCAAAGCTTGACTCAAGAGGAGGTTTTTACACACCTGTGTAATCCCCAAAATGATATGGTGGTTTCCCAGAAATGGTTACCAACAAGCACAAACTCTCTTAAGCCAAACAGTGAAAGTGGACAAAATCATGGTTTAAAATCAAAATTGAGCCAAAAGGTTGACTCAGTGTTGACTGATAGCTCATGGACAACACTCAATTATATTCAATTTAACTCAAAATTGAAACACAAGAGGTGGTACCAAACCTTACCAGGCCGCATGAAACAAAGATAAAATTGGAAAGAAAAGAGGGTTACCTATACAATTGAAGTCATCAGAAACCTCTACAAACCACTAGAACCTCATGGGACCCACCAAGGAAACTCAATTGGAACTCAAAACCACTCAATTGACAATGGTAGGTCAGACCCGAGTAAAGAGGGGGGAAAAAACCAAAATTGCAAAGAAATTGGTAATTGAAGTGGGGAGTGAGAAAGAGAAGCTCCCTGCGAGTCAGAAAGTGACCTCAATTTGAAGAATGGCGGTGGTCATCGTCGTGATGGAGTTTCCGACGTCAAAAACAGCCTCTCTCGACAGTCGCAGGAAGAATGAGGGAGAAGGAAAGACAAGAAGAAAAGAAAAAAAGCTCAAGTTAGGAACAAATGAGTCTCATTTCCTTCTTCGCGCGTTTAACGGTTTAACTGCGACTAAGGCGACTACCCAGGCGAACAAACAGGCGATCTCTCAGAACTCCTACAAACCAAAGCTCAAGAACATACAGGTGGTTGTGAACAAAACTGACAAGGTACGCAAGGTTTATCCCAAACAATTCAATCACTTCAGACCTTTCTCACACATCAAATCTCGTTTGGAACCTCTTTTGAAAAATCCTCCTCTCTCTCTAGCAACGTTAAACTTCCTGTCTTCTTTAGCATCTGTTGGGGATCTTTCCTTCTCAAATGATCTCAAATCTCTTTTACAAAATTTTTCCTCGCTTCCAACCTCTAATACTGGATTAAACTCTGTCCCAGTAAAGATTTTCAATGTCTTTTCTACTTCTGCTGCACCAAATGCAAGTGGTGCAGGAAATTCTCCTCCCCCTACTAATGCTGCTGCTGTAACTGCTGATGGATTGAATGCTGAAACATTCCCTTCAGTTCCAATTGATGGTTGGAATGTAGCTAGCCACAAAAAAACAAAACACTTCCTTAAAAGGTACTATTCGGCTGAGTTAAGGGGATGCATTTATGCCAAGTTACAGAACCTAAGGAAAGCTAGAAAGTGCTTCTCTTGTTTTTCCAAGGGTCACACAAAGAAAAACTGTGCCAAGCCGTCCCGTTGCATGGGGTGCAACAAACGAGGCCATAAGATCTCTTCCTGCCATATTTTCTCTGCTAGTGCAAAGCACGCCTCTAGTAATAGCAAGCAACCAACCTTTAATGCTGCCTCAATTCACAAGGCTGACTGCCAATCCAGGGGCAATAACCAGTCCCTAGGCCAATCTAAGACGATGCCAACTCCACAGAACGCTGCTATTAAAACCCCAACTTCACAAACCACCATTATCCCACAAGATTTGCACTCCTCTAATCCAGAAAACCCTAAACAAACTCAACCCCTCCTCTGCACCGAAAACTTGGAACCCCCACCAAACTGGCAACACATGAATATGGAAGATCCTGACCCCCTTTTCCTCCACAGACCTGAAAAGCTGACTGTTTTCATCCCCAACTTGATTGGTGTACCTGAAACCAATCAGCTCCTCCTCCGATCGGCGGTGATTAAGGTCTTAAGTGGTGAACAGCCCGAGGATTTTGAGCACAGAGTCAGAATACATATGGCTCAGCAATTTGGTGGCCCAATCACTGATTACTCAGTCCACCCAGTAAACCCGGCACTGGGGGATTTTCTCTTAGTTTGCCAAACTGCTCTTAGGTGCAATCAGATTTGTTTTGGCTCACCTTTCCTGGTCAGAGGGGGAGTCAGAATTACTGCTGAAATTTGGACAAAAAGCCTTGGTACTGTTTTTGAACCACCTCCATACTGGGCTAGAATAAATCTCTCGGGTCACCCCCTGCATCTCTGGAACACCAATGATCTTTGTCTTTTAGTCTCAGGTTTTGGTATGCCGATTGATATTGCACCTTGTTTCCACAATGGCAATTTTCTTTTTACCAGAATGTTAATCAAATGTGGCCACCCAACAACTATACCCTGGCACATTGTAGTTTCTCAAGATCCAACCTGTGCTCTAGTAGATGTTGTACTTGAAGGTTTTGCCCATGTACTACAGTATCAGAATCCAGAATATTATGGACCTGGCCAGCCCTGGGTTGCACCCGATGATGAAGATCTAAACCCTGAAACACCACAAAATTCCTCTGTTTCTGATGGGGATTCCTATCCACTGGTACAAAATACTGGTATTGCTAATGTTCCTGGTAACGCACTATCCAACTGGACAATTCCAGTACTCAACCTATCAGCTCAAAACAGAGAACTTTCTCCTTTCATCGCATTACAACTCAAAGATGACCAATGCAACATGCTCACTTTTTCCAACCCCAATCCAACGAACCAGGAACTACTACAAAGGTGTCAGATTTCAGAGAGCCTTTTTGTCGGCTCGAACCTCGTGCAACCTTTCTTATCCTTTAGCCAAAATACCATACCTCCTTTTGACCAAACAAAAGACTTCCTCCTGCAAGCCCTGCCACACCTTCTAGTTGGCTCTCCCCAGGCAACTTTTCACCCTTTTCAAAAACATCAACCTTTACAAAACTTCGGCCTGCAAGTCTTAAATAACTTTTCACCACTTTCCATAACCTTTTCAAACCAATTGCCATCATCAAAAACTAATCCTCAAAACACTTTGACCTGTCAGAACACCCATACCACCTTGCTTACGGAGCCTTTATACCCACCAGGTTTTGAACCAAGAAATCCGAATTTAAAAAACAATTTTCCGACCCAAACCGTCAGACAACCTTTTTCACCAAGAAGATCAACTAGGCTGAAAAACAAAAACGACGGCCCATATATTTCTGCAGTTAATAAGGCCCAGTTGGTCAAATTCAAAAATGCAAAACCTGCTTCATCTTACGCAAGGAGCAAAGGCCCTAGAATACTTGAGAACTTTGAAAAGGACCCAGGACTCTTAACTCTGGATAGAGCGATAGCTTTTTTAGCTAATGGAGGAATTGACATTTCTGATGAACTAAGGAGCTCTCTTGCCCGCTCCCTTTCTTCATCCAGCAGTTCGGCAGCATCTGTCTCTGTCTCTTCTTAATTTTCTTTCCTAGTCTTTGCTCTAATCTTTCTTTTCTTTTATGTATTTTGTTGCCGGTATGTCGGCCTCTATTAGCTTTCTCTATGAATGTATCTTTTCTTATTCTGTTCAATGAATTTTAGTTTCAAAATCTTCTCTTGGAATGTGCGTGGTTTGAATGAAAGAGACAAGCGGTTGGCTGTCAAACAGAATATTCTAATTGAAAAACCTCAAATTGTTTGCTTCCAAGAAACAAAGTGGAACTCCTTTTCTAATTTGTTGTTATCAGAATCATGTGGCTCTACCTTTAAGCATGCAGTACCAGTAGATGCAATTGGTACAAAAGGAGGAATTTTAGTTACTTGGGACCATAATCTTTTTACCATGGTCAATTGCCTAGCTAATAACTACTGCCTGTCTGTTGACTTATCTCTGAATTTTGATGGTTCAATTTTTAGAATCACCTCTGTATATGGACCTTCGACTGGTACAGATAGGTTCCCTTTCTTTTCGCAAATTTCCTCTTCTGCCCCTCCCCCCAATGAACCTTGGATAATTTGTGGGGATTTTAATGTAACTTTGTCACAACAGGAACGTTCCAATCCTTCTTATAACACCAGTATTTCTCAACACTTTGCTTCTCTTATCTCTAATCTCCAACTTCTAGACCTTCATCTCCCTGGCAGACGCTTCACCTGGTCCAATGCCAGAGCGTCTCCATCTCTCGCAAAACTTGACAGATTCTTCATAAATCTCTCTTTCTCAAATCGTTACCCCAACATTTCCCAATCTGCTTTACCTAATACCTCCTCCGATCACACCCCCATTCTCTGTAATGTTCAAACTTGTTTCAAACAGTCAAACAGTTTCAGAATAGAAAACTTCTACCTAAAACTACCAAAATTCCAGGACCTTGTCAGGAACTTTTGGCTCTCACAACCTCCTGCAACCACACCAATTGCCTTCCACCTGAAACTGTCTGCTCTTACCAAGGAAATAACGTTATGGAAGAAATCGAGAACCTCATCAATCCTGCAGCAACTTAAAACAATTAGAAACTTTTTAGCCTGGTGTGATTGGGTAATTAAGGTCAGACCGCTCTCTGATTTAGAAAAGTTGGTTAAGGCGCTCTTGAAAAAAAGGTTCACTGAATTGGCGGTTTTGGAAGAGGATTTGTGGAAACAGCGGGCCTCTATGAAATGGAAGTTACAAGGAGACAGAAACACAGCCTTTTTCCACGCCAGGGCTTCTGCAAACAAAAGGAGGAATTTTATTCAAAAAATTATTTTCAATGGGACTTTGGTAACTGATCAGAAGCCCAAAGGAAGGGCTTTTCATGATTTTTTCTGTCATCTTATGGGGAAGGATTCAAGTGTTGCACCTGTTCAGAATTGGGAAATGCTTTATCCAAACCAACTTGTTACTCCCCAACAACTTTTACAGCCAATTTCAGAACAAGAAGTGCATGATGCCATTGCGTCTTGGCCAGGTGGAAAGTCACCGGGTCCAGACGGTTACACAGGGGAATTTTTCAAGTTATTTTTACCAGAACTCACTCCTGATATAGTGCAAACGCTAAATTCAGCACTTGCTCACAAAACCCTACACCCGATAAATGACTCTCTCATTTGCTTAATCCCAAAAAAGGATGATGCAGAACATCCATCACACTTTCGACCCGTGAGCATTATACACTCCATGCAGAGAATCATCTCCAAGATTCTCAAAAACCGCTTCACACCGATGATTCAGCAAATAATCAGGCCCAATCAGTCGGGTTTCATTCCAGGAAGGAACATAGTTGAGAATTTCCTTTATGCTCAGCATTTCATCACCCATGCCTCCAAAAAGAAATTGAAGTTGGCTATCCTTAAGGCAGATTTACAGAAGGCGTTTGACACAATTGATTGGAAATTTATAAGAGATGTTTTACTAGCGCTTGGTTTTCCTTTGGTTTGGACAGAATGGATTACTGGTTGTGTTTTAAAAGGAACCTCAAGGGTGCTGGTAAATGGGTTGGCAGGAAAGAAAATAATCCTAAGGCGTGGAGTCAGACAGGGGGACCCCATGTCTCCTTATCTTTTCATTGTAGCGTTTGATTTCATCTCTAGATGGTTGAACAAACTCACTTCAATTGGGGCCATGCCGCTGCCCTACAATGGCATTCTACCATGTCTCTTCTATGCTGACGACTCCTTGTTCTTTTTCAAGCCCACCTTACAACAAGCACAGCTGCTGAAGCTGCTTCTAGACTGTTTCCAGAATATTTCAGGGCTAGCTTTGAACCCCTCAAAATCGGATCTGTTAGTTCTCAACACTGAACCACTGATGACAGAATCTTTAAAAACAACACTTGGCTGTAAATTAAGCTCTTTCCCAATTTCATACCTAGGCCTACCCTTGTCGGACAAAGCACTTTGCAAGAAGGATTATGAAAACCTCATTTTAAGATTTCAACAAAAGCTCAGCGGTTGGTCCGCTTCTCTGCTCTCTATAGCGGGAAGAACAGTACTTCTAAACGCATGTCTCAGCTCTCTGCCGATCTACTTTATGTCGGCCTTTAAACTTCCAAGTTGGGTTATTAGGAAAGTAGATGCATTAAGAAGAAACTTCTTGTGGCATGGAAACAGACAAGGCAAATTGATACTGGTCTCCTGGGATCGAGTGTGCTTGCCAAAAATAGTGGGGGGACTTGGAGTACTCGACTTATCGGTAATGAACAAGGCTTTACTGGCACGGTGGTTATGGGCTTGGGTTTCCAAGAAAGAATCAATCTGGACTTCTTTGCACTCAATTTTGCAAAATGGCAAGCTTTCGACTTACCCATTACAAGGTCACCTCAGCACAACTTTTAGGGATATGGAGGATCTTTTCTCATCAGTCATACATTTTCATTTGGGGAATGGAAAAATGGTGTTGTTCTGGCATTTTGATTGGGGACATGGCATCCTCAAACATAGGTTTGCTGACTTGTTTTCTTACACCGATGGCAAGGGTATTTCGGTCCATTACTTCTTTCAAAATAGAAACAACCTGCATGCCCTCTTTAAACCTACTATTCATGCTTCATCCTCAGCAATGTCACAACTCTCTGCTGTCCAGCAACTTCTCCAGGAATCATCTGCTGCTCAAAACTCACAACCTGATGTTGCTATATGGAAACCTGAACTGGCAAAAAATTCCTTCTCAACAAAATCCCTTTATACTTTTCTCAAAACCTTCCCAAAACACAAATCAAAATGGACTGGTATCTGGAAATTGAAAATTCCTCCTAGAATGATCTTTTTTCTTTGGAGATTGTTACAAAATAGGCTAGCTACAATGGAGACACTCACAAGGAGAGGCTGGAACCTGCCGAGCATCTGCTGTTTGTGTAGAAATGGGGAGGATTCGGTGCAGCATCTTTTCAACGAATGCCCCTTCTCTGGGCAAGCTAAATTTAAGGCCTTCTCAGTTTTGTGTCCTGACAACATGCACTGTGTTGTCATGGAAATCGCCAAAGTGATGCAGGATGATTTTCCGTTGAGCTCAAATAAACCGAAAGAGATTTTGGCAATTACCTGCTTTGTGTTATGGCGCGAGAGGTGTGCGAGAATTTTCAACCAACAATCTAAGGAAATGTGGTTACTGGTGGATCAAGTTACTTTCGAATGGACCAGCACCAACTGCTCTCACTGACTAGTTCTCTTTCTGCTCTCTTTACACACCTAATCCTGGACCCTTCAGCTTATTCCCTGAGTCTTAATCACAGTTTCTAGTTCTAGTGTGAATTTTATGACCTTTTATGTTTATTTTAATTTTTATTTTACTTACATTTTCATTTAATTTTAATTTTCTTTTCTTTAGGTTTTTAGCCACTGGCTAACCTGTAAGAACTTTAATTTTCAATGAAAAGATAGGGGCATGACCCTTATTTTTATGTCAAAAAAAAAGAAGAAAAGAAAAGAAAAGAAAAGGGAAGAGTCCCTGGGCATGAATGTTGACGCCCCAGGGACGAACAGATCTAATTTCCAACGGATCCAAGGACGGGATGGGTGAATCCGGTGCACAAACGCTAGTCCACTGAATGTGGGTCCCATTCAACGGTTTAAAACCCAGCGCAAACCGAAAACCTTAGCGCCACGATAAATCCTCTGTGGCAGCCGTTGTGTGGCGAGTCACTGCAACCCATAACAGCGAACAGCAAGCTTCCAGCCAATCAGAGATTTTCAAAAACATTAAAACTTATAAAATGCATAGAAAATCTCAGGAAACTCAAAAAACTGCAAATAAAATATCAAAATGTTCAGCAAATTATGACGAATATTTTGGTATCATTTGTAAGGCCCACATCCAAAGTATAAAAATATGTGAGGTTAAAAAAACCAAAATAATCATTTTTGAAAAATATATAAAAATGACAAAAATCAAAGATAAAAAGAAAAAAATTGAATTTTTTGCAAAACACATGAACATTTATTTTTTGGACAGCAGGTACACATGAATATTTATATGTTGGACAACATGTACAAATGAGACTCAAAGCCGAGACCACCGATACCTCTCAAGTCCGAAACTGAAACCCAAAACTCAAAAGCCCCATAATCCTGGAAAACCAAGTTCCAAAACTAAATCAAATTCCAAATAAGAGCTAGGCCCAAAACCCTAGAAAATCAAATTCAAAATAGAAACTAGGCCCATAATCCTAGAATTCGACAAAGTCTAGACCCGCAAGTCCAAGAAATCTAAACCCAAAGTCAAACCCAGAATTTCTAACATAAGGAATGTCAACCTTCAGGATCCCTATCCAAAGACTCAAAATAGATTCCTAAAGCCCAATATCAAAAATCCCCAACACTAAATCTCGCGATGAACTTTAACATGATCACAAGTTTATAAAATCTGACAAGTCTCATTTGAGAATTGGTCTAGATCGTCTATCTGTCTAGTGTCGAACTCAAAATCTCAAAACCTTTCGAGACGGCATAACACCTAATTAGTGGGAAGAGCAACCTCTCCTGTTCTTGTTGAGATAAGGCATAGTGCATCTGGAATCAAGACTAGAACGGAAAACCTTCAAATTCCAAATCTCTATGTCGACTGAATGCTAACCTGGGACATACAACCCCCAGTGTTGACTTCAGTAATCTCATGGTGGCCTCAAGCCAACTTCAACATAGTAAAATAACTAAATTGAATTAAAACGTGACATAGAAGTCAACCAAAGTCTGGTGCTAATTAAAATGTGGCACTAATTTCAAGAGATATCATGATTCAATTAAAGAATAGTACAAGATGTTAAAGTACGGTATAATCATGATGACAGAACAAGTCTTTAATTAAAATTAGAAACCCCCTCACACAAGAAATATAAAAATATATTCCTCGACAAAATGAGGAATAAAAGAAAGATGAATTTCAAATTATCCTTCCCAGTTAAATTGTTTATTTCCGACGTCAAGGTGCTCTTATTTTAATCCTAGGTTACCATATACTAACTATCGTTACAATTCTGATTTTGCAGGTTAATCTACTACTTCCCTTAAAAATCCTAATATTTGGTCATCACCATTGGCTTAAGTTTTCTAAGTATATCTCTCAATTCGAAGGATATCTCACAACCATCGTTGCGAGAAAGGTTCACCTATCGGCTACTAAATCTTGGTTTCACTCTGTTGAACCCTAAAATATTCTCATAAATACCGGGGATCGGTAAAGAGGAATTTGATATTTTATACATGGGTCAAATACAGGAGGTGCCCAACAGTTTGAAAATTATCCCGATCAATCGGGAGGATTTATTCGCAGATTAGAGGATAGAGGCATTTTGATATTATGCAACATGTCTTTTCTGTGAAAAATACAAACCATGCCTCAAAATACCATACGAAAATAATTATATGATTTCATGAATATTTGTGAGATCATATGATTATAAAAGTAAAATTAGCATGGACATCAAAATATATCAAGATTCGAGCATATAAATTCATCAAGATCAGTGCATAGAAAGGCATCAAGATTCGTGCAACAAATATTCCATGATCAAATTTTACTGCTCTAGCCCACTTTGTTTCAGCCCAGCCTACATCAACGCAAAGTAAAAAAAAAAAAAGAGAAACGGAAGGCCTATGATAAAAATGGGGATACAACGGCCCATGATCCTTCTCGGCCCATCACAGCACTTCGTCTCCTCCTCTCCTTCGACTGCTTCCGTTTCTGACGCACACCATGCACGCAGGAGATGGACCCCTCTCTCGCACGCCTGTTGAAATACGAAGCCAAGTAATGATGACAGGGGATGGAATCTCGCTGTCTCCTCTCCTTCTCGTGTTGTGCACAGGAGAACATTATCCCCTATTCTCTCTCACACAACCGCTGAAGTAAGAAGCCCGACACCTTCCTTCAATGCACGCCATGATGACTGAGCCTTTAATTAAGAGAGAATGGAATCCCAACGCTAACAGATAAGTTCAATTCCATGCTCTCCAGTCGGTTTGAGGTGAGGAAGGCTCAATTCCACATGGCCTGGAAATTCAAGACTTGCCAAACTGATGAAAATGAAACCCAATTAATCCAATTTCATGGTTAAGCAACAGTCAAGGAATATTAATGGTGTTGGATCCCTCCTCATTGTAGCTATTTTTCTCTTTATGTTTATATCCCTTTGTAATTTTCTTACTTTGTAGGAGTTAATTTGTAAATTGTAAAACCTAAGTGATTAATAAAGGGAATATGAGAAAAAATAGGCTGTAACTTTTTCGCCCACCAAAAACATTTTGTGATTTTCCTTCTCTGTTGCTCCTGTGCGTGAGCCCCCCTGGGTGCAACAAACACAAACCAGAAATCCACTCCCTGCTTCTTTGATCTCTCTCTGAACCAATCGATACCAACTCTACCTCTCCTTCATAATCTCAACAACTGGTATCAGAGCGCAAGGTTCGTCGTCGCTAAGTCGCTGTTGCGAAAACCCAAGCCGTCGAGTCACCGCCGTCAAACCCTAGCCGCAGCCGTTGATCACCTCCATTTCCGACATCGATCGGGTTGTTGCCGTCGAGTCGCGAGTGGTCGTTGATCCGTCATATTG
Organism: Rhynchospora pubera; assembly: GCA_028095005.1. NCBI lineage: Eukaryota > Viridiplantae > Streptophyta > Magnoliopsida > Poales > Cyperaceae > Rhynchospora > Rhynchospora pubera. The sequence goes on from CM051460.1 coordinate 142,339,233, forward strand.
AGGTGAGGTTTTCTTTGACCGGTGTATTGCATTTGGGATCTAGGGTTTTGTCCAAAATGAAAGAGAATAATAGTGGTACCATAGTTAAGCTTACATCTTCCAATTACTCCATTTGGAAGTCTCGTATGGAAGATTTGTTATATTGCAAGGATGCATATGAACCCCTTTCGGGTACCAAACCCGCTACCACCACCGATGATGTTTGGAAAGTGTACAATAGAAAGACAATAGCCATAATTAGACAATGGGTTGATGATTCCGTCTAACACCATATCTCATCCGAAATCGATGCCAAGGTGTTGTGGGAAAAGCTTGAAAGCTTGTATGAGCGCAAGACCGCTCAAAATAAGGCCTTCTATATTAGGAAGTTGGTAAACATGAAATACCAAGAAGGTTCCTCGGTGTCGGATCATTTGAGTCGGTTCCAAGATTGTGTGAACCGTTTATCTACCATGAAAATGGCGTTCATGAGGAGTTGCAAGCATTGATTTTGTTGAGTTCCTTACCCGATAGTTGGGAGACTTTAGTGGTGTCATTGAGTAATTTGGCATCCGATGGTGTTGTGACCCTAGCCGTGGTTAAAGATGGCATGCTCAATGAGGAGCTGAGGCGTAAGGAGTTGGGGATCACTAGTGAGTCTTCGGCTCTTGTTACCGAAAATCGTGGAAGGAGTACTCAAAGGAATGCTCATGGTGATGATGATAGGGATAAGTCAAAGGGGAGGTCTAAGTCAAGAAAGGGGATTAATGCTATTATTGCAAGAAACCCGGTCACAAAAAAAGTGAATGCCCGAAGTTGAAAGCCAAAAATGATGGCTCCAAGAGAAATCAATCTGGGGGAAGAAGAGAAGATGATGAGAAAGAAAATACCACCGCAATTGTTACAAATGATGAAGTGTTCATAGCTTGTGATGAGGGTTTTGTGAACCTTACTAGTCAAGATTCCACTTGGTTGGTTGATTCCGCCGCCTCATTCCATGTCACATCTAGACGTGACTTGTTCACTTCCTACAAGAAAGGTGATTTTGGTGTTGTTAGAATGGGAAATGATGGTGTTTGCAAAATCTTTAGCATTGGAGATGTTTGTTTGGAGACTAGTTTAGGATGCAAGCTTACTCTCAAGAATGTTCTGCATGTGCCGGATATGAGGCTTCATTTAATTTCGGTGGGTGCCCTTGATGATGAGGGGTATCAAAGTTGCTTCGTTGGTAAGAAGTGGAAGTTGTTGAAGGGTCATTTGATTGTTGCTCGAGGAACCAAATCTGGTTCGCTATATGTTACTCAAGTAAAGGTGTGTGGTGAGGTAAATGCCGCCACGTGTAACTCAACCGATTTATGGCATTTGCGGTTGGGTCACATGAGTGAGAAGGGCATTGAGATTCTTTCTAAAAGGAAGTATGTGCCTATTGATGGTACTTCACTTACCTCATGCACACATTGTATGGCGGGCAAACAACATCGAGTAGCCTTCAAGAGAAATCCAACAAGTAAGAGGCCGGGTGTGCTTGATTTAGTTCACACCGATCTTTGTTCTATGGGAGATAGAACTCTTGGCGGCGCTCTTTACTTTGTCACTTTTGTGGATGATCATTCAAGAGAGTTGTGGGCATTTTCTTTAAAGACGAAGGATCAAGTGTTGGAAGTGTTCAAGAAATGGATTGTGGAGGTTGAAAGAGAGACCGGTCCAAAGTTGAAGTGCATTCGATCGGATAATGGAGGAGAATACCGTGGTCCTTTTGAGTTGTTTTGCAAGACCAATGGTATTAAACTTGAGAAGACCGTGCCCAAAACTCCACAACAAATGGTGTGTCCGAGAGGATGAATCGCACCATTTGTGAGAGAATTCGTTGCATGCTTTTTCATTCCAAGCTTTCCAAAAATTTTTGGGGTGAAGTTTTGAACACCGCGGTTTATTTGATCAACCGCTCTCCTTCGCATGCATTGGATGGTGATATACCCGAGAGGATTTGGAAAGGTAAAGATATTTCTTATTACCATCTAAGAGTGTTTGGTTGTAGGGCTTTTGTGCATATACCCAAGGATGAAAGGTCAAAGCTTGATAGCAAGACTAAGGAGTGTGTTTTCTTGGGGTATGGAAATGGTGAGTTTGGATATAGATTGTGGGATCCGATTGAAAAGAAGTTAGTAAGAAGTCGAGATGTGGTGTTCTTTGAACAAGAAACCATTAAAAATTTGAGCAACCTCGACAAGACCAAAAGCGCTTGAAGTAGGCATGTTGATCTAACTCCTATTTCAAGCAACAACCTAAGAACCAAAACCAATCACCCAAATCCTAGGCAATCAACCGAAACCAATGTCCCACAAAATGAAGAAAATGATTCTCAAACCGAACCTCTTCAAGTGATAGTTCTCAAGTGCAAGAACTGAGGAGGTCAAGTCGAGAAAGACGGACTAATATAAGGTACTCTTCTAATGAGTTTGTGTTACTTGTAGATAGTGGTGAGCCCGAATGTTATGAAGAAGCCATATCGTCGGAGCACAAAAATAAGTGGTTGCAAGCCATGCAAGATGAGATGAAATCCTTGCATGAGAACAACACTTTTGAATTAGTGAAATTGCCAAAAGGCAAGAAACTGCTCAAGAACAAATGTGTGTATCGTGTGAAATCCGAGGGTCAAGAGGCAAAGCCAAGATATAAAGCTCGGCTAGTTGTGAAAGGATTTGACCAAAAGAAGGGAATTGATTTTGAAGAAATCTTTTCGCTGGTGGTCAAGATGTCCTCAATTCGAGTTGTGCTCGGTTTGGCCACTAGTTTGAATTTGGAGATTGAGCAACTAGATGTCAAAATCGCATTCCTTCATGGTGATTTGGATGAGGAGCTCTACATGAAACAACCGAAATGGTTTGTAATGAAAGGGCAAAAGCACTTGGTATGCAAATTGAGGAGAGCCTCTATGGCTTGAAGCAAGCACCTCGGAATTGGTATAAAAGGTTTGAATCTTTTATGTGTGACAACAATTTTGAGAGAACCATCTCGGATAATTGTGTTTTTGTGAAGAAGTTTTCTAATAGTGATTTCATCATTCTCTTGCTTTATGTTGACGACATGTTGGTCGTTGGAAAGGATCTAGAAAAGATCAAAGAGTTGAAAGAGAGTCTTGGAAAAGAATTTGCCATGAAAGACTTAGGTGCGGCAAAGCAAATTCTTGGCATGAAAATCACTAGAAATCGTGGAGAACACAAGCTTTGGTTGTCACAAGAGAAGTACATTGAGAAGGTACTTGAAAGATTCAACATGAGAAAGTGTAAACCGGTTTCCTCTCCTCTTGCTAACCATTTTAGGTTGTCACGTAATGGTTGTCCTAAGAGTGGCAAGGAGAAGGAGGAGATGAGAGATGTACCATATGCATCGATTGTTGGATCTTTGATGTATGCTATGGTGTGCACAAGACCGGATATTGCTCAAGCGGTTGGTGTGATAAGTCGCTTTCTTTCTAACCCCGGCAAAGAGCATTGGAATACCGTCAAGTGGATACTTCGGTATTTGAGGGGTACAACCAACCGTTGTCTTTGTTTTGGTGGCAAGAACCCAACTTTAGTGGCATATACGGATGCCGATTGGGCCGGTGACATAGACTCGAGGAAGTCTACATCCGGTTATTTGGTGTGTTCTGGAAATGGAGCCGTGTCATGGCAATCTAAGTTGCAAAAGTGTATTACAGTTTCTACTACCGAAGCCGAGTACATAGCCATTACGGAGGCATGCAAAGAGTTAATTTGGTTGAAGAAGTTCTTGCATGAGCTAGGCGTTCGGCAAGATAGCTATGTGTTGTTTTGTGATAGTCAAAGTGCAATTCATTTGAGCAAGAATCTGACATTCCACTCTAAGTCCAAGCATATAGATTTGAGGTATCATTGGATACGCGATGCGCTTGAGAACAAGAAATTGGTGTTGGAGAAGATCCACACAAGTGAGAATGGATCGGATATGTTGACGAAGCCGGTACCGTCTTTGAAGCTTGAAGCTTGTTGTGAAAAGGCGGGTTTAGTTGAAGGATGAACTTCATGAGTTGGAAGGAAGAGTTTGTTGGGTCCCTCCTCATTGTAACTATTTTCTCTTTATGTTTATATCCCTTTGTAATTTTCTTACTTTGTAGGGGTTAATTTGTAAATTGTAAAATCAGGTGATTAATAAAGGGAATATGAGAAAAAATGGGCTGTAACTTTTTCGCCCACCAAAAATATTTTGTGATTTTCCTTCTCTGTTGCTCCTGTGCGTGAGCCCCCTGGGTGCGACAAACACAAACCAGAAATCCACTCCCTCCTTCTTTGATCTCTCTTTGAACCGATCGTTACTAACTCTACCTCTCCTCCATAATCTCAACAAATGGAGATGTGTGATTTGATGATTGAAGGGATTATGGAATAAAACCACCAAAAACCATGGAGCAGCCGTGTGCAAACTCATCACTAAATTTCAGAAAATGAGCAACACGTGATGGATGTTGTGTTGATTCCAATAAAACATGCACATGAGAGGCCAGTAAAGCAAGAGAAGAAAGAAATGATAAATTGGTATAACTTGATTTGCAAAACTGATGAAAATTAGTTTGAGTTGTTCTTGGGTTAAAGTCAGGCAATTGTTCCTCAAAATAAAATAGGAAGCTGCATAGTGCAAAGACGATTTGTGATTGATAAATCAAGGAGCAGTTCACATAGAAAGTATTCATTCTGAACTGAAACTGGAGATGTCAAGCTGAAAAGAAAATCTAGAAGATTAATTTCTGCAAGGCGAATATTGCCTCACTAGTAAGAGGAAATGTTGCGACAATAGAAAGAAACAAGGAGAAGCTGGTAATTGATGATAAAATATTCTCTGGATGTGAGTAAATGAGCACAGTCAATCCCTATGCAGAAGAGATGAAATACCCAAAATAGACAGCAGGGGCAGAATCGTCCATTTCTTTTCAAGAGGATGATTATTGGTGCCATCCACAGTACTCATCTGAATCCCCTATAAAAGGAGCACCCCAGAAGCCATGCAAGGAGATCCCTCAACACACCAGAGATACACGAGAAACACAGCAATCAAGCATACACCACAAGGCTATACTGCCAATAGCACTTTGCACACATTTTGTGAGAGGAAGAGGAAGAGAGTATTGTTAAGTTAGGATAGCTACTAAAAAAAATAAAAAAACAAAAAAAAGAGTGTGTTAGTAGAAGCACTAGCTTCATAGTTTCAGTTGTAAGCAACTACTTGTTCTACCTCTTTGTAGTCAGCTTTGGTGAAGTAAAAAGGTTCATTTGTTCTCCTTGCAACTCTCTTTTTCTTTCTATATTTTCCTGGTTCATGCACACATAGCAACAATGTAAGGAATAACTGATAAAACGTTTATGTAAATATGTATATAAATGCATTTAGTTAACTCAAGCTTTTAGTAAACAATGATTAAGCACTTAATTAACACTCATACTTTATATTCTGTACTCGTGTAGGCTAAAAAATAATAAAAATCATATTTGCACTAGTTGTAATATAAAAAGCCATGAAGCTGAAATAGGTCATGTTTATAACTAAGTATGCATATTTGATTCTAAGCGAAATATCATATAAAACAAAAAATAATGTGGACAACAACAAGGACAGCAAGGATTATGGACAGCAGGTTTCTTTCTAAAAAAAAAAGAGGGCAGCAGGTTAAAAATAAAAAAATATATAAAGGACAGGAGGTATTGGAGTTCATGGAGTCATGCACATTTCACCTCGCCAATGCATTGAAGGAAGAGGCAGTCACCACCACCGCCTCAATCATGTCAAGGACAAGCCATGTAATGGAGAGCCGCACATACCAACCTGATGGAGCACCTATCTTCAGGAGTTGCCATGCCATCTTCAATCAGCGGCCTGAATGTGATCACCATGATCTTGGCTCAACCTCAGCCGAAAGCATGCCGCAATGCCCCCATGGTGCAATCGAAGGCTCACACACACTTAAGGAGATGCCAACATACTCATATGTCAATCCCTGGGCTCTCTACATCGATAGAAACTTGCATCAATAAAGAGAAAGGCAACCATCAGTGCAATCACCATGGCCAAACCCAAGCTGAGGAGTAACCTCTGGTTGGAGACACTCGACAGTCAAATTGACTGTGCAGACACCTTCCTGCACCTATCACAAACCTCACAAATGCCTCACCTGACCCCCACCATGGCCAGCCGACCGCATCGATCAACTCACCGCCATGGCAGATTCTGGCAGAGGTGAAGCACCATGCCGGAGGAGCTTATATCCATATTCCAAGTTCTGGCCAATCACAAATTGCCACTTCAACCTTATATTTATTTAAAGATCCAGGAACCTTGAAAATCCATGAAAAATCACAAGGGGCTCAGAAAAATGCGAGGAAAAATCCTGAAGGCTCAGAAAATGCGAGGAAGCTATTTGGCTAATCATCATCACTTCAGAATACTATGGAGATAAGCTGTTCCGGCGAAAGCTCAAAGGTTGAAAGGCTCATAACGAGAAGGTATGGATAATATTCTAAAAGCTATATTGGAACACTAGCACGACCGAGTCTAGTGCTTCATTCGTGACTTGAATAATAAAACTCATCGCAAACCCAGTGATCAAAACCACCAGACGGTCATCGTCACGACGAGTGTGGATCAAAATGGAGACACTAAGTACTATTGCTAACAAACAAGAGTACTGGTGAAGTATCAAGTCCAATGATCTGGTTAAATTGAGACCCACTAGCCTCAAAATGATGGATAGTGAGATCTACCATGGTGTCACGGGACTCTATCGAGAGACCCGAAATAATTTGCAAAGCAAGTGAAGACTAAATCATGTCACGAGACTCTATCAAGAGACTCGAAAATAATATGCAAATCAGGTGAAAACCAAATCAATACCAAGGCGAACCGAAAAAATTCCAAAGAGAAGGCAAATTACACCGCAAGATATTATCGGTGAAGAATATGGATCTATCACATACGAGCAGAACTCTTTGCAGTCTGAGAAAAGCTCACAATGTTATCCTAAGCTTGCTGAGGCGATGGAAGCCATGATTATCAAAGGCACCCTCTCTCTCGAGAAGGCATGAGGTCCTATCTTGAGTGTATGCAATCTACCCGCCAGAGATGAACGTCTGCCTACGCCGCTGACACACGCACACAACATTATGATCCTATCAAAGATATGCAAATATTGTCATTATGGACAAATTCCACATCATCATATCCGTACCTTGGGGAAAGATCACACTTCTATTTCAGGAGTCTTCGATTATCTAAGGCACCCGCTCTCTCGAGAATGCAGGAGGTCCTTACTTGAGTGTTTGCAATCTAACCACCAAGGATATATCGAGGCCAACACTGTTGCTGTAAACGACTCCCTCAGATTATATTAAAGATCTCATCCCACATCATACCATCACATCAGATGGATCCATAATCCTTACCCAAATAATATCCTCATTCAGAAACCTTTAACATGTTCCTTGGTCGTATTACTTATGTCTCAAACAGCTCAGTAATGTCGAATTGGTCTATCTTTTAAATCAACAACCAGATCTCACACAACAAAAAATACTTCTTTCGGTGCTGGAGGGGAATTATAATGTTCTGGTCGAAAGCCGGACATTACTTGAACGCTCGCAAAGAATGTCCAGCGTCACCCTATTGACTTTCCTTGGCTAAATGCCAAGCATTATGTCACATTGACGCTTGATCAAGAATCAAGCGAAGCTTCAATAGCTGGTCAGAGACTGAGTGTAAGAGGAACGCTCCCATGGTCGAGAACCAACTGTTTATGACGTACCGGTCGGCATCCAGACATTGCTTGAACGCTCGGCGTCATTTTAGTGACTTGTCTTGGCTAGATGTCAAGCATTATGTCACATTGAACGATTGGTCCGAGACTGAGCGTCAGAGGAACGCTCCTATGATCGAGAACCAATTGTCACCCCCACCTAAGGAAGCCAAGGGGCAGCCGACCTAGGTAGCACTGCGCGCATAAGATTTTTTAACGCACACAAACCCAAGGGTCTGGCGAAGGATAGTTTCAATGCTTTGGGTGAGAGTCGAACCGTTGAAACCTTGGGTATTTCAAGTGGCAGCTGAATTATCCACTGAACGTTTGAATAGCAATCAGGGTCCCTCGCGAGGTCTCGAGTAACACTTGGACTATCTGTATGATATCTCGGCTGGCTACCAAGTATCATCAGAGTATTTCAAAGGAGGATCGAACCGTCTGCTCAAGACCCGATTGGTGAAACAAACGTCACTTCAACATCTGACTGGCATCCAGATGAAATAAGGACACTTCAGGTGGTAACTGAACTGTCCATTGAACGGCCGACTAGCAATCAGATTCCTTTCAACATTTCGAATAACAGTCAAACTATTGTTTGATACCTCGGCTGGCTACCAGGTATCACCTCAATACTCCGAGTGAGGATCAAATTGTTACTTAATATCTGATTGGCGAACGGACGTCACTTCAACGCTTCGAAGAATAATCGAGTCATATGTCCGATAAGCTGGCTGGCTACCAGATATCACTTCAGAGTTTCAATTATGATCGAATCGGAATGGAAAATCTGATTGGCACCCTGATGTCACTTCTAAATGATTCGAATTACAATCAGACTAGTTGTTTGGTACATTGGCTGGATACCAGGTATCACCTCAATACTTCGAATGATAATCGAATTGGCACTTAACACTTGGCTGGCAACCAAGCGTCTTCGGTTCAGGTGGCAGCTGAATCGATTCCTAGATATTTGACTTGCGACCAGATGCACTGTCGACACCTCAAGCAACAATCGAATAACCTGTGGGATATCTTGGCTGGATACCAGATATCACCTCAGTATCTCGAATGATGATTGAACCGTCTACTCAATGTCTGAATAGCAACCAAATGTCTCCTGAACGCTGTTAGACATCAATCGGAGCATCTGTATGATATTCTGGATGGCTACTAGATATCACCTCAGTACTTCGGATGGTGATCGGAACGTCACTTAACGTTTGATTGGCAACTAGATGCCTTAATGATTCGAGTGGCAGTCAAATCGTTCCCCTGGCACCTTAGATGAAAACTAGATACCACTTCAATGCTTCAAATGGCAACTGGATCGTCTACCTTATATCATGGCTGGAAACCATGTATCAACGTAACGCTTCAAGTGACAAGAGAACCGTTTATTTGATATCATGGCTGGAAACCGAGTATCACCCCAACAAAAAGAAATCGAACATTGCCAAATGTCACTTCAACGCTTCGGGAGCAAACCGAATCGTCACTTTGAACATCGCCAAATGTCACTTTTAACGGAAGCCACTCCGTCTATTGAACGTCTTGGTCAGGTACCAGATGTAACTTAACGCTCTATGCCCATAGAACGAGCGTCACCCCGCTTTCCGTGAAAGGTCAAGGGGCAACCGACTCGGGTCTCACCCGTGCGCATAAGATTTTAACGCCCATAAACCCAGGGGTCCGGCGTCTTTAACGTCCATAAGCCCAGGGGCCTGACGTTCACTCAAAAAAAAAGAAGAAAAAAACAACCTCAAGCATCGAATAAACCAAATTTAACGATCTGATCAGGAATCAGACGTCACTTTCAGACACCCTCGGCAAAGATAAACAGGGAGTCTAAGAAACCCGCTTCGGAAAGTCCATGCCTTATAAATAGAAGATTCAAATCAGAAGTGCCTAAACCTTGATTCCTCATATTATAAGGAGAACTCGGAAAACGAGAAGATTACAAGCGCCCAGTGACGGTAGTCAACCGAAACCTCTACAAGCTAAGAACTCTAGAGACTGTTGTCCCCTGCAATCCAAAGTCCACAAAAAATATAATAATAGGATATATTAATATTGCATTGTAATAGTAATATGAATAATAATAAAAAAAACAACAAAAAAATATAAATGCATGATAGGACCGCTAATTGCATATTTACAATTCCCTAACAGCTCACGACACACAATCCTTTGATTTTCCCGATCTAGAGGTGCTCCTGACCATGTCGGAGGTAATTAATAGTAGGGACTTGCGCCTACTGAAAAGAAATGACCCCTTCAAATAATAAACCCTTGTGAGAACTCAAGACCGTACAGTTACCGCGTTTCGGGGTGGTATCGGTATCGGCCTCTTGAGGCTCACGAGGGGTATCTGATCCGCATTCTTTTAGCCCCTCAATCCAAGACCGGATTTTCCTCTGTTGATCCGAGGGCCGCAAAAAAGTGCGAGACACACTCATCAGCTACTACCATCCTCAATTAGGTCAATCAATTCATACAAAGGTATAGATTATTATTATTATACTAGACAAGGCCTTAATCTACTTGGCATAATCAATTCTACCTAAGCAATCAATGATATCACATAATAATCAATTAAATCATGAAAGATAAAAACACAAAGAAATAACTAAGCAAATAAATAACTAAACAAATAAGTTTACAACCATAACCCTAGAATAACAAATCAACAACTCAAAGACATCGAACAAACAAGAGAAAATGAGAAATAAGAGAAGTTACAACCAATTGCCCTTGCTTTCTCTTGAACTTGTCGACATTCCCTTCTAAACGACTCGTTGTTGTCGCAAACGACTCGTCTAACGCTTCCATGATCTGATCTTGATACTAATCTCTCCAATTTTTCTATGGCTAACCCTAAAATATGACTTTGGATCTAAACACGACCTTGTATTGCTCTTGTATGCCCTTTGTATGGACTTGTACGCTCAAAATCTCCTCAAAGTCCTCTTAAATAGGCATTGAAATTGTTTAGAGACGCATGAGACTTGTTCTGGACGTGCAGGGAGTTGAAAATATCCACCCCACTGTTTGCCTCTAAATTCTGCTGCATAAAATCACGAACAATTCTCTATTTTATCACCAAAATCCAAAACCATATAATCAAAATCCCATCCACATAACCAATGACCCAACAAAATAGCCCTGATAATTGGTCATAATGCATGAAAGGAAAACACAGAAATTCTCAAAAATGGACAGTAAATTAATTAATTACGAGGAATGCCATTATGTGCCTCTGATATCCTTATAATTAATTACCGGAGTCCTAAAAAATAGAAAATTTGTGGCAACCAAGTTCTTCATATTTTTATGAGAAACCATGCAAAATTTCATGACAAATTGACCTATGGAAGGGCACCAAACAATTTTTCTAAGAATAAAGCAGCTCAATTAACCTCAAAATTCAGTCAAATGGACACCTCCATTATTGGAATAAATGGAGATGAACCCCACCAGACCAAGCATAAATGGAGGCAATTTCGGATGGCTTTTAAGGAAATATTAAAACCTGCCTTGGGCCAAAACTGAGGCCCATCCGAATTATATCTAAACCCAATCCAACAATCATCATCATAAAATTTTCCCTTGATCCAACGGATACAAAAAATCCTAGCGATATTATCTAAAACCAACGGTTGGATCTCAAGCTGAGATTAAAATGTCGGATGACATTTCCTGATTGGCCGATACAGTGGGCCCCACCCATTTCTGTTTTAAACAAAAAAAAAGAAGAGAAGAAAGATGGAACAGTACTGTCTCTGACACAGGCGTCGCACGCCAGCAAAAGAGAGGGATTCGTCGCCGTTCTGTACCGCCTCAGCCCAAATTAACCCCGCCGCTGTGTCGAGGACACCTTCGCGATCCTGGTGACACCCAACTCGACAACAAACAAAAGGAGAATCGATGGAGATGGAAGGTGAGTCTGTCTCCTGAAAAATGGGAATTCATGCAATTAAGCCTAAGGAAGTATGGAATTAAACGGGTGAGCATCTGAGGGACATCGGGAAGGCACCCATTCTATGCCCCATGAACCAATTTTGGAATGTAAGTGGCGTATTGAGAAGTTCACTATCCTAGCAACAAGTTACAGTGACGGAAGTGGCACGAAAGGAAGTTCTGGAAAATAATGGATAAATGATGGAAATAGTTACTTTAAAAGACTCCTGGGAGATTTGAGAAGAGTTGTAGTATGCCAGAGAACGTCAATTTTAATGAAGGAGAAAGGGGGTACCACCAGCTGTGGTGTTGGAACAAGTGCAGATAGGATGGGAAAAGGTAAAGACGAAGAGGCTTGAATTGCTACTGAAAATCACTCCTTTCCCTTCAAATTGGTGCAAATTCATGCTAAAAGAAGTGTAGGAGGCGTGATAGATTTGTACTTACGCAGAATTGGATACCTCCAGTGTATGAATAGCCAAGAAAAGTGCAGCGGGAACAAATGGAGAGTATTATTTCCTACAGCCTACAACCTAGAAAAGGAGGGAGTAGCCCTGCAATAGTCCTTGGCGCCAGAGGGTGTAACAATAAGAGGTGAACTCACCACTCCAATTGGGACCGTTGGATTTAAGACGGAATTTAAACAAAGGCTGAAAAGCTCTTCATGCTTTAATCACAACAGTACAATCACTTATTCACCTATGTCACATGTCTGTCAGATACAAAAAGGGGTACGCTGGATAAAAGAGGAATAGCACATCCTGCCGCATGTTCACATCCCAGGATGAGGCTGGATGAAGATGGATGGTCTGAGATCGAACTATGTATTCTTCAATGAACATAGGATACAGATACACCCTATCATGCCTGGAGAATAAGTGACTCATGCGTGACTCCTTTGACCATTGGCAAATCAGTCATTAATAGGAAAATGACAAGAGAATGGAATGTATAAGGAGGGAATTTGAAGAGCACAAATACCCATACTGCCCCTGGGATGTTCCTATGCAATGATTGTTAATCCAAAGGGAAATATGGTCTATATAAAAAATTAATTAAAAAAAAATGCAATGATAAGAGTCAGAAACCAATGAAGTTTGAAAGCAATTAGATACCATAGTTAATTAACAAACTGAAACTAAAACATTAAGGACAATACTGGATCAAAGTCGAAATTCAGAGAAAGGATGGTAAATTTCAAACACAAGAGAAACAGTTTAGGAATAAAGGAAAAGAGAAAATTGAAAACAAGAGTGATAAAAGACAATGATATACAAAGAACTAACAATGGCACCTCAGTATAAACAACAAATTAACATACCAATGGTTGCCATAGGAGATCAATGAAGGTACAAATGGAGAGGATAAATTGTGGTCTGCTGACATGCCAGGCCTACATGCCTAAGAGCAACAGCTACACACCAAAGGAAGATCTTCTCTATGCAATCACAACCATCCATGTCCTATGAACCGTCAGATGAGGGACAACACATCATCCGGCGCCAAGATAAGCATAACTCCCTCTCCAAGCATACCATGAAAGCAGCAAAATTACATGTGCCAAGTGGCATGTTATCACTGGTTGGTAAGAGGAAGTAAGAAGAACAGCAGTGAAATTGGAATTGTAAAAGTATGGCGGCAGCCCCATTTTACATCCAGCCCCTCCATCACAAATCCAAGATAGGAGATGCTGCCATGTGTTGAAAGAATGAAGCAAAGCCCTAAGGATTTCGCCTATAAAAGAAGATCAAAGCAAAGGAAAAAAAAAAGGGGAGGAGCAAGCCAAAATTCTGTCAATTTGTTTAGTTGCACTATTGTAATCAAATTCTAAAACAAGTAGGAGCAAATCTACAGAGAGGTAGAGACTCCATTGTATCAAGTTTAATACACAAAACTCTATCTCTATGAGCTTCTCTTCTTAGTTTCCACTTTCTGTTTTTTCTGTGCTTTCTTTTTTTTTTTTTTTTTTGTTTCTGTTCATTTCCTTTGAAACTAAGTGTTAGATTTAGGAGGGTCCTCATGTAGATCAATCACTAAAGTTGTTTTAGGGCTCAAAGACATGGGTAAGGGGTGCTTGCCAGAGAGCGCACACTTGCCTGTGTCAATGAGTTCCTTAATATTAAAAAATGTCAAAAGATAAAGTCATGTGTAGAAGCATTGGTTCATGTGTGAGGGGTGCTTGCCTGAGAGCGCACACTCATGCGTTTGGCCATGCATCAACATTGATGTCAGGTATTTTGAATGTTATATATAAGCATCTCAGTAGGAGAATCAGCTATCAGCAAGAAAAAATAATAATATGTATAGTACAGTAAAAGATTAAGGGTATATCTGCATAAGGAAATCCATGTTTAGCACTAAAGAGTATCTTAACATATGATAGTCAGGGTCTATTTTGCTAAAAGTACATGTTATCAGGTTTGTTTTTGATAAAAAAAACGGTTTGGGATGTGCAGCTATGACAAGGGATGCTTGCCTGAGAGCGCATACTTGGAGGTAGCAGCATGCCCTTAACCTGTGCTTTGTTCTAAACTCTATTAAAATACACATATAAACTTTAAATCAACAATACTAGCAACATAAACTAAGTCTGGGGTTATAAAAAAAAAAAGGGAACCTAATGCCAGGGATCGAATTGAAAATATCAGAAAAGGGGGGAGAATAGTATAGCATACATAATGGTAAAGTGCCTCTTTATAAAAAAATAGATATGATGATAAGAAGTGATGCCTTTAAGAATTAGATTAATCTTCAAAAAAAGGGTGATAAGAAGAAGGTGATAATATCCATTTCTGTGTTTAGTCAAAAGATACACTGAATTAGAGAGTTTTAATACTTCTAAAAAAAAATACATATAATGATATAATGAGTTCGTATTTTCTTAAAAAAAAATATATATGAAGTATACATACAAAAAAAAAGAAAAGAGACAGTGAGGTCAGTAGGTTATAGAGTTAATCCAATCTGACATGCCTCTTTCATTATAAAAAAAAAACTATGTAGGCTTGCATCCTTTAAGTCAAGATGAGTTCAAATCATCTAGCACTAGTAATCATTCAAATTTGCTTTGTTCTGAAATAAAATATGTAGAAGGATTTAAAGGAAATTAAAAGAAACCAGCAGGTATGTGAAACCATGTTTACATACAAGAAAAAAAGGGAAGTGGATTAAACCCAGCATGAGAAATTAACTGTACATGAACATGATGAGAATTGAGCTGCACAAGAATGGTCAAACTTCAAAATGGTGTCAAAAGGAAAAGCATAAATTGAGAAGGTCTTGCAAAATAAAGAAATCTTAGGGTCCAAAGTGAAGAATTGGTTCTATAGACGATTGATGGTCAGTGTTAACAAGAACTTAGTGTCATCAGTCCAAACTTCATTTCAACTATCTAAACAGACGGATGTTGCACTCTCAATCTGAAATTTCAAGTCATACGCATACATATATGATCAGCAAAAGCGAGGGTAAAAGTGAAATTAAGTGCCTAATATTCCAACACTAGTTATCTTGACAAAACAGGAATGTGTAAAGGAAAGTAAAAAAAATACATAGAATGGGTTACATTGTATCTTTCTTCACTGATTTGTCAGACCAAAGAAAAGCCAAGCACGATACCTCAAAATTAGAAAGTGCAATGCAAAATTGAATATGTAGGTGACTTCAGGATGCTCATAAGGTGTCGCACGAAACTTTCATCAAGACAATTCACTACTGTTCGCTGTCAGTCAGTTGCTCTTCAACACCGCCAAAGACCCAAATCAAAACTGAAGTCATGATCCCCTGAATCGACCAATACAGCTTCAATGAACGCCTGAGGTGACCTCATGGGACTTCTACGACGCCAGTCAACCTGGTCGCAGGCGCTGTGACTGCCGGAATTCGCTGCTGGTATCGCCAATGGAGGCGTCCGGTCGACAGAGAGGCGTCGGAAATTAGAAAGATGGAGGAAGATGAATGCGAGCGTCGCGTGGGCTCGGTGCATGCGAACAGAAGCGACATTGTATGAGCCTCATGAACCAGACTCGACCTCAGGTCTGACTTGTTCGGCGTGTAGACGCAGGCGTGGACCAGGCGACCTGACCAAACCCCAATCTTCAGCGCCTTACTTGATCCTCTGTGACAATCGATGTGTAACGGATCCCTGACGACATAACAGGGAAACAGCGGAACTGTGACCAATCAGACAGCCCTACGAAGTGGAAAGCTTCAAAAATGCATCAAAAATAGTTGGAATGGCAGAAAAATTCCTATAAAATGTTAGAATGTCAAAAAAGAATATGGGGAATATTTTGATGTGTTATGCTAAAACACTAAAGCACAAAATATTTTATAAAATATGATCATAATAATAATAATAATAATAATAAATTTATATTTATATGATTAAACAAAAAAAAAGAAAGAAAAGGGAATCAAGCAAAAGAAAATCATCTTGAACATTCTATGTTCTGGACAGCAGGTACATTTGAACAATTTATGTTCTGGACGGCAGGTACGTTTGAACATTTTATGTTCTGGACAGCAGGTTTACCTGACATTCCTTTTTCTGAACAACAGGCACATCAAGCATTAAGATTTGCAAACAAAATTGAAATAGGAAAAGCATCACTAAGAAGGTCAAAAATAGAGATTTAAATGTGCAAATTTAAAAAGTCCAAACTTAAAAGTCCAACCAAAGGTTGAAAATCTAAAACTCAAAGGTCACAACCCAAAGGTCCAACTCAAAGTCTAGAATGCTAAAATTCAAGAGTTCAAACCGAGTTCGAACTTTAAATCAAAATCCGAAAAACCAAAACTCAGAAGTCAAACTCAAAGTTCAAACTTCTAAAAATGCAAAATCAAAAGTCAAAATTTCAAAATGACACAAAGTCCAAAGAAAAATGACATAAAGTCTAAATGACACAAAGTCTAAAAATGACATAAAGTCCAAAGAAAAATAACACAAAGTCTGAAAATGACACAAAGTCAAAATAACACAAAGTCTAAAAGTGACACAAAGTCAAAATGGCACAAAGCCTAAAAGTGACCCAAAAGACACAAAGTCTAAAGTGACATAAAGTCTTAAAAGTCAAAAGTTCGTCCCTTCAAGACTGCATCGCGTTTCGCCCTGAAGGAGACACCCTCCCGATGTTCAGATTGAGAAAAAGGAAAAGTCAATTCTGAATTATCATTGAAGTTCCTGTCAAGAGAAGGCATAGCGCATCTGTACTCGTGACTTGAACGAAAATCCCGACAAAATCTCCAAGTTCCTCAAAAACGATTGAGAACTGACCTAGAATACCCTATTTTCTAGCATTGGACTCAAATCTAACAGCCTGTTTCTACAAGTTCACAGCATGTTTGACCAGAAGCAGACTGAAATCTGATGCCCAGGTGACCAGAAGAAAAGTCAACCAGTGGCCATCACCTGAGTTCCTGTCAAGAGGAGGCATAGCGCATCTGTACTCAAGACTTAAACGAAATCCCAAAATCTCTAAATCCCCAAACGATTGAGGATTGATCTAGGATGCTAAATTTCCTAGTGTCGAACTCAAAAAATCTCTGTGACGGCACTAAGCCTGATCCAGCAAGTAAAAACAACCAAAATGTCTTAAAATGTGAAACCAAAATTAAATTGCATTGTTCATGTTTGCATGGCTCTGTTAAAATAGTTGCCCTTCTACATTGCTTTTCATCCTGAAACTCCCTATCAAGACACAATCCTTTTATTAAAATGGACTTCACCCATTTACGACATTTAAACTTTGATTATCCCGATCTAGAGGTGCTCTTGGCTCAGGCCGTAACTGAGTCCGGAGGTAATTAACAGTAGGGGCTTGCGCCTGCTGGAAAAAAAGGACCTACGACAAACAATCAACTCTCGAGGTACTTGGAGCCGCATTAGTGCCCTTCGCTCGTTTGGAATGGGCAGTAACGACGGGTCTCAAGATGCTCGAGGGGTATCTGATCCGCATTTTCTTCGCCCCATAGAGGACTATCTGATCTTCCGTGGTCGGACTGAAAAAGTGCGAGACAGGTTCTGGCACGCCCGGTGGGACAATTTTCTCCTCTCATCAGGGCATAATCAAAGTTTAAATGCGAAAGCGGAATTAAGTCCATCATGTCAAAAAAAATATACTAATGGTTGACTCCAAGTCTTCTCCATTGCAGGAAACCATGTTTACCTGGAGTCAAATCGTGAAGGGCGAGCGTCTTCGCCACATGAAGGCAGCAGCAACCGGGACTCTCTATGTGCCCGTCCAAGCTGTCGTGCAAATCTCTCCTGTGATGCTTGCTGGTGAAGCATCAGTGAAAGCCTCTGGAAAGCCCGCCCTTAGCACCAAGAAGGGTCAGGCAGCAACCACCCATGTCAAGGGGGCAACAGCCCCAAAACTCAAAAAACAGAAGAGGACTAGGATCTCGAGGGCCCAAGCTCTCCACCTGGTCCAACAACCCGATACTGTCACTGACCTGTCGCTCAGCAACACCTTCGCCCCTCTGCACGTGCTCAAAAAGGGAGGAGAAGTGATGCGCCTCAGAGAGGATTGGGAGCTCCCCATGTACGCCCCAGTCTCTGAGACAAAGAAAGTGGCCCACCCAAAACACAAGGCAGTGGAGGCCATTCATGCGGCCTTCAAGATTGTCAAGAGGTCCCGCAAGTCCCGCAGGGTCGTTACTGCAATCCCTGCCAACCCCAACAAGCCGTCCATCAAGGACAGGCTCAAGTTCCCGGCGCACCAAAGGCTCCGCTTTCCCTATCGCGAGGATAACCGAGAGGGAGACGCGGACTACAGTGAATCCGAAAAAGGGACTGTGGCCCACCCGCCTTCAGTCTTCGACCGACTTACCTTTCCATCACTCCAGCCCAACGCCCGCTCTATGAAGGCCAAAAGGAAAGTGAAACAGGTTTGGAGGCCCAAGCAATCGGAACCCATCCCCGCTCCCAAGCAAAATACAGGGGGCACCAAGCGATGGGTGCCAAAAGAAAAAGACACCTCTCTGGCTGGCCAGGTGGCGAGTCAGATGATGAAAAGCAAAACCAAAAAGAAATATACGATGAGGAAGAGACGGAATACTGGTTCTGTTTCGGTATATCATGTGTCAGTTGATAGTGATGATGATGATAGTGAGGAAAACGCGGAGGTTCGCATGGTTGGAACAGGTTCCCAGGAGCCGCCTCACTCCGAAAGTGTCCCCGTGGAAACACGAGGACAGAAAGGAAAAGCTTCGGCATCTAAACCTCCCAAACGGGTAGGGCGGCCCAGGAACCGCAGCCCGGTGGTGGAGGAAATTGTCCAACAAACCACTGACAACATTGCAAGTGATGAAGAAGATCCAAATCCGGACCATGGAAGTTCCTCTGAGGATGTTGATGAGGAAATTGAAATCCTCGAGGAAATATCTGACGAGATGGCCCAGCTTCGCAAGGAGTTGGAAGAGAAAACGAAACAACTTGAGCAACTCCGAGTGGAGAACGCTCGGGTAACCGCGGCTTGTGCCGCAGCCCAAAAACACCTAACCAAAAAAGGGGTACGACCAAGTAGTGTCGTCTTAAACAGTGATATACCTGATTCAACCGATACCAAGGAAATGGCTCCTAAACCAAAATCCAAAAACAAAAAGAAAACCACGAAATCTCACTCCAAAATAGTGAGGGAAAAAGATAGCAGCTCTAGTGAAACCTCTGAGGAAGAGTTGCTTGAAAGAAAGGAAACCAATATCATTGACCCTGAGGCCATGATGGAAAGGATGCAAAGGGCCATGGATCAGAAACTGCAATCCCTAGGGATTGGGGGCACTCAATTGCCCGTCAATTTCACAGGCCGGCCTTACCCCGCAAGGTTCGACCAGCTGGATTACCCGAAGGGACATATAGTACCAAAATTTAAGGTGTTTGATGGGGTTGGAAACAAAATCACCCCAAGTCAACATCTGTCACACTTTATAACCTCCTGTGGAAACACTGCTCGAAGGGAGGAATGGCTATTAAGGCAATTTTCACAAAGTCTGTCTGGAGTAGCATTCGACTGGTATGCCTCTCTCGAGGCAGACAGTATCAAAAGCTGGAAAGAAATGGCAAATGCCTTTTGTGCAAGGTTCAGGACGACTCCGCATAGGGTCTCTGTCACCAATCTAGTCAATGCTAGACAAAAACAAGGCGAGTCCGTCTCTGACTACGTGTCAAGGTGGGAAACCATGTACACAGGATGCCAGTCCAACATAAGTGAATCTGAGGCGGTGCGCATGCTCCTGAACAGCATCCATGCACCGATGAAAGTATGGATGGTGGGACACAATGTCACCACCTTTGAACATTTGGTAACCATGGTTGCTCGATACGAGGAAGTGGAACCTGAAATGAACCAGCTGTACCATTCCGCTAAGGAAAAAGACAAAGAAAAGGGAAAGAAGCTGGAAATTAAAACAACAAAGGCAGTCAAAGCCGTCACTAACCAGGCTGAAGGCGCTGGTAATACCCAATGGGGAAAAAATGGCGAGACGAAGGATGGAAATCCACAGTCCAGGGCTCAAAGGCCAACACTCAGGGAGCTGAAAAGCAAGCCCTACTCATTCAAAAAAGAGAAAACTCTAAAGCTGTTTAGACAAGCTATGGAAGTTCTCGAGGTTCGATTGCCCCAGTGCAAAAGACCCGAGGAAGAAGACAAAGTAAACCACCCTAACTACTGTGTGTATCACAGGGTGCTGGGTCACAGCATAGAGGATTGCTATGTCTTTAAGGATTGGCTTGAGCAGAGAATCCAAGAAGGAGCAATCTCTCTCCATGATGACGCCAGGCAGGAGCCGGCTCCCCATGCCATCTCAAACGGAGCCCCAAGTGCCAGCTCTCGTCGTGTCTCGGTCACTACTGACGGAAAACCGCCCACGACATGGAGCGTATATTTGAACAAAAACACCAGAAAGAAGTTGAGAGCCTTGCAGGCCGAACCTCAACTCGAATGGAAGAGCCCTATCATACCAGTGGTCCCGAAAAGACTCAAACCAATGAAAATACAACCGAAACCAATGACCCGTAACGCAAAAACGGGTAATGTGAGATCTAGACAGGCGTTCTGGAGGAAAACCTCTCCCGAAATTGTCGAAGATCCCTATGTTCAAGAAAAACCAACACAAACAACTCTCGCTGATTTCATCTCCCCCAAGGTCGCTGCTCAAATCAGCGGACAAGTGTGGCGGGAGTTGAAAGGTGAAGGAAAAGAAAAGAAAGAAGAGGAGTTCTGGACAGCCGCATGCCATCATGTCTCAGGTAATGAGGGAGAACATGAAGAACCCTCTGACCAACAGGAGCCGGCACAGGCAGGCGCCAGACCTCCCGGAACTTCAACAACAAATGAACAAAACCTCACTGAGTCATCATCCAGCTCAGTCCCAACCCAACATACCTGGTCGACGGTCACTGTTCAACCTATGACCCAATCAGGAAAGAAAAAGAAAGAGATCCTTGAGATAAAGAAATTGGATAAGGCCCTTATCCGCAAAGGAAAGAAGCCGGACCGAATGACCCTACCTTTCGAGATCAATGGCCAATATCGTAAAGTGTTCGTAGATATTCATGATGAATGTCTAGATTCAGAAGGTATCCCAAGCCTAAAGAATCTGGGGTTCAACCTTGTCGTACCAAAGAAAAAGGGAGAATCCGGAATTCCACCAGAAACCATTGCAATACTAGCAGAGCATGTGTCTGAATTGATGAAACAAACCATTGCTGTGACTAGTTTTGTAAGAAACCAAGTAAACAAAGAGGCTTCCACCTCAACCGATACCCAAAATGCCCAAGATGTTCCCGGTTTCACTGATGAGGAATATGAATGGTCTGATCCGGACCCTCCCAGCCAAGATGAAAGCTACGATTTTGGTAGCAACTTTGACAGTGATGAGGAAAGAGGAGGTGGTGGCTCTGGTGGAATCTCCTGCAACGCCATCTCAACACCGGCAATAAATGCACACCCGGAGGATAACTCGGGAGAAAAAGAGGAAAAGCTCACTAAAGAAGAGGAAATAGAAATGATTGCGCAAATAGAGGAGGCTACACAGGCCATTCTCTCTTCCGCAATCACGAACCGAAACCCACAAGAAGATGATGATGCCTTCTATGAGGAGCTGGAGGGATGCCAACCGGCCAGTTACAAGAGGATAAAAATATACATGAAAGCAAGAGAACAATGGAGAGACCTCTCTTACTGGTGCGGTCAAACCAACCTTCATCCCATCCTGAAGGCAGAAATCGCCTTGAACCCAGCCTGGTGGGTCCAAGAGCTTATGCATGGCGATGATGTGGACCAATTACTAGCATCATGGCTGGCAAATAGGTTCTGGACCAAGGAAATACCTCTCAACATCTCTAAACAAAAAGACTATAAACCCGCAGAGCACTGCAGATACCTGAGTGATGCCGGGGAATCAGAAGAAGAAGCCGAGGAAGAAGGCGATGATTCACTACCACACATCTCTTTCAATGCTGTGGCAGAGTATGTGGACTTTCTGATGCAACTAAAAATTCAAGAGCCAGACTTGTTCCAGCAGGAATTAAGGGTTGACGAGGAGATAGAAAACATGTCAGACTCGGATACCTATGAACAACAAATTGAAAATATGGCCGTAAAGAAAGCTGCGGTGGATATTGTGGTGCAAAATGGATGGGACAAGAAAGACCCAGACCCAAACCACCCTACAGATTTTGAAATCATGCGTGCGCAGTTAGAAAGCGCGGAGAACTCACACCTCTGGGAGAACATTGAGGTTACTGAAACTGACCTTGCAGAATATGAAAACAACATGGGTAACCAAGCCCACCTCAGCCGAAACAACCAAACTCTCCTGGCTGAGGAGGGCCAGGTTGATGAATTCTCCCAATACTTGAGAAACCTGAGAGTCTCAGACCCAGTCAGCTACCATGGTGTGCTGAACCCCGAAAATCCTCAACAATATCAAGGATATGAAAGGCAAGCCATAACCAGGACCGTAACAGAAATAGCTAATGAGACGGGGCGTGAGGAAGGAGAAATAAGTCCAGAAGCAACCCCACCAAGAACCACTCGACGCCGTAGATCCAGGAGGATTCGGCGCCCCAGGCATACATCAGGTCCCAGGGCCGAGGTGACATTTCCCACCCAAGCAATTGAGACTTCCAACCAAGTCGATATTGCCCAAGGTGAGTCATCCCAGCAAACCCCTGAAGAAGAAGAATACAATGAACATGACAGCCTGGTAGAATGGTATGTGTCTGAGCTCAGGGAACTGAGAATCACAGACCCAAGGGCCTTCCGCCGAGCTACCCACCCCAAAGATCCAGATTTTACGGAGGAATTTGAAAGAGAAGCCATAGCAACCGTCCTAAAAGAGGTTAACAAAGGCAAAACTCCCCAGTGCTCTGACTCTGAAGATAGCGGAGGTTCTCCGCGATTCTTCTTCTGCGGAAAAACATCTGATGGAAACGCCCAAAATAGCGAATCCGATAGCGATGAAGAAGAGGCAGAAAGGGAGCCTGAGGTGGAATCTGACCATGAAGAACCTCAACCAAGCACCCTCCAAGGAAGTTCAATCCTGATGGCATCTGGGTCTGGTCCGCCAGCCGATATAACCTCAGCTTTTGAAGGGTTGAATATCTCACAAGCAACCAGGATCCTCTCATACATGGAACACCTGAGACGGGAAGACCCTGCATTCCTAAACTTTATAGCTCAGCACGCTGAGATGCTACAACAACCAGGAGCCAGTTATGAAAGGCTCAGGAGAACCCATCCACGGGAAACCGCCCGTTTTCGGGCACAAATAGAAAGGTTATATAAGATCTCAAATGACATTGACAATGATAGCGGCGATGATGACGGCTCCGATGCTGGAAACTGCCGTTATATCAGCGGTTCAGGGTCTGATGACTCTGAGTCTGAAAATTATGACCACCGTTCCGCCCGAATTGCAGCTTGGACGGATGATGATGAACCTTCCTTGAAACCATGTAACGAAGGAAGACAACAAAAGAGGAACGCTCGCATGACTGTCCGGCCTCAACCCGAATGGGATGAAAATGCGCGGCGTGAGCTGGAGCAAGCCATCGCGGAAACCGAGGCCATGACAACCAGCGAACTCATGAGAAACCTAAGGGTAAATAGTGATGATGATACTTATTGCCCCACCGAGGATGATGAGAAAGAGGTCAAGAGTCCCAAAGCCCTTAGAGTATACCAAAGAAGAAAAAAGCCAGCAAACGAGAAGGAAATAATAACCTACCAAAGAAGAAACAAAGGAACCAACAAAGAAAAGAACAAGTTGCTCAAAGGCGAATCCTCTCGTGATGACGCCACTTGTCATCGAGTTGGCCATCATGATTCTGACAAAGGAGAGTCCTCGGAAGTGCCACAGCCACAGGTCGAAACCCCAGAAGGAAACCAAACCAACCCGGAGGAAATAGCATACGACTATGAAATTGTGCTAGACCCTGCTGAACAACCCAAGGCGACAGCTCGCAAAGTGAACCAAAACTCACTCAAAAGATAATAGCCAAGCTAAAAGAAAGCCCGCTTGAATCTCAAGCAACGGACAACTCAAAGAAAGCAACCCATGTAGGCCGAGGTCTAACTCAAGGAGTCACAACGGATGGCCCCTCCCACCGCACAAGGTCAAAGCAAGCACAACCAAGCACCGCTTTAGACAGGGGGCAAGTCCAACAACTATCAAAAGAAGATAGCGCTGCCTTCACTTTGAGGGAAAAGCGTCAACTCCTGATAGACCTGGATTTCTGCACAAATGCTCTGAGAAGAATGACCAGGCAAAACATTGAGATACAAACCTTAGTCGAAACCCTGATAGCTAGGCTAAAGACTGAGCGAAAGGAAAGGATCTCAATAGAGGCAGAACTCAAAGCATTGAAGGACCGCACCCAGAAACAGGGGGCAGGGCAGAAAAGGGTCATGAAGTCTGACCCTGCTTCCTCAGGCAACTCAGGGAACCTCCCACAAAGAAGGAGAGAACCCGGCATTGTCATTCAAGAAGGGCAAAGACCAAAACCCAAAACCAATCATCCCCCAGGAAAAGGGAAAGGGAAAGCCAATGCAGAAAACCACCACCATAAACCAAAGCACCTCTGGTCCCGTGATAACTCGTTCGGGGGTCCTGAAACAGGTCGGCAAGAAAGAGGTGAGAGCTCGCGCACGCGAGTATGCCCTCCCACCAGGTATGAGTCTGGCCATTTGAGACTCAGAAATGCCGAAACCAATTCAACCCAACAAATAAAAAATAGACAAAACCACGCAGGGCAATACCATATGAAAATGAAATTGGTTAAGCTCGATGATGCTTCCCCTTGCAACAAATTACCACATAAAATCAAGATAACAGGGAAATTGAAACCAAAACATGGAGGTTCCGATGGGCACTTCCGACACAGGAACCGTACAAACCCATGGGAAATGCCAGAAGCTGAAAATAGAGCACTTCGGGCACAAACCACAAATAGACATACAAAACCACATAAAGCAAAGAAAGGAAATGATGCCGAAAGAAAGGCGTACTGCCAATACCACCAAGTCTGGGGGCACTCCAGGGAGGAATGCCTGACATGGTCTTGGAATGATAATGACCCGTCAGATGAAGAAACAGAAGACGAAGTGTGCCGCGCCATAACCCGGGGTACAAACCCTCAAACCTTTGATGAGGAAACTGCCTCTGAATATGAACATGATACTGAGGGGGAACTGCAGTGCAGTAGCTCAGAAGAGGAGCCCGTTGTGCTGGCAATCAACTCCGCTGCAGTCAGACCACTGGGGAGTGATACTGACCAAAGCGAAACGGAGGAAAGAGAAATCAAACCACCACCAAAACCAAACAAGGTGTCCAACCTAATCCGACAGGTCTCTACTAGAATCCGACCAAACATGAAAAACCACTGCAATGTCAGTCTGAGATCGGGCACTAGGATACCTGAGAGACAACCCCCCAGGGAAACGACCAACAATGAAATAAGAAACAGAAATAATACAACAACAGAAAGCGAAACAAGGTCCGATGGCAGACCTAAAATGTCCGTGGGAGATTACAATGTGGTCGCTCATTTGCGGAAAATCCCCTCACTACTCAGTATCTTTGATGCCTTGATGGTATCTCAGGAGCTGCGTGATGCCTTAATCTATGCACTGCAAAACCCTGCCAGCTTCCAGGCCTATTTTGCCCAAGAAACCCGCGAGGAGGTGGCACAGATCGACCAGGAACCATACATTACCTTCACAGATGAGGACCTGATGGCGGGCACAGCCGATCACAATCGACCCTTGTATACCACAGGAACCATCTATGGCCGGAAAATTAACAAGGTCCTCATTGATCCTGGATCCTCGATCAGCATCATGCCATTAAAAACGCTGGTACAGTTGTCGCTCAGCATCAAAGAAACAAAGAAAGATAAAATCCGGATCCACGGGTTTAACCACCAATACCAAAAGGCCCTGGGCTCCACAGTGATCGACATCACCTTTGGGAACCTGGTCACTCCGGTCAAATTCTTCATCATCGAAGCTGATACAACATACAAGGCACTGTTGGGGAGACCATGGCTCCACGCCAACTGATTGGTTCCCTCTACCCTGCACCAGTGCATTAAATATGTCAAAGACGGAAAACAATATGTGATTAAAGGAGATGATCAGCCATTTGAGGCACATGAAGCCGAACTAGATGATGCTAAATATTACAAACCCAAGTCTGGAAAGGGGGCAGCCACCGAGCAAGGAAAGCCCTCTCCTGAAACTGTGAAGGAAGCAGTCAAAAATGCTGTGCTCAAAGCGGCTATAAAATCACAAATGCTCTTGGGTAGTGATAGTGAGACGGGATCGTCGGAAGGCACGGCCGAGGACATTAACTTACCCACTCGAATGCAACCAAATTATTCCAGTGAGGGTGAGGAGCAAAATACTCTGTCCATAGAAATCCTACCCCTAGAACACTGTAAAGACCTAACACCTCGGGAAAGTGAAGAAGTCATCCCGTTCAAAACCTTCACTGTCCCACCCAAAAGAGAAGAGCTTGAAACAGGGCACGTTGTTCATCCCAGTATACAATTTGTCAAAATGGGAGAAATCGAACCTCAAAATGAAGAGTCAAACTCCGAAAACTGGGAACAATGGCTTGTAGAGGAAACCAGGAAGACGGGGATTCCTCCTCAGCTTCAAGACACCACCAACACACGGTTGATTGAACTGTTCCGTAAAGCACAATGCCTAGAGCCCATTCCCGAAAAGCGAGCAAGAATGTTCCGAGACATGTGGAATGGCTACTCTAATGAAGTCATAAAACTTAATGGAAAGGTTGCTAACACAAGGGGCCTAGGATTCAAAACTCAAACCAAGGGCTCAGGGTCAAATACCCCTCAAAGACCACGACAGCACTCTTGCCACCGCATAACAATCACTGAAATCAAGGAAGACAAAACAAACTCGGATGAAGGGGAACCTCCAGAAACAGAACAATTCATTTTGGCAGCCAAAAATGCGCCAAAAGAGTTAGAAGAGGGTGGTCAAAACACCATCGACAAATTGAAAGAAATCAACCTAGGGACAAAGGAAAACCCGAAGCCTACATTCATTAGCACCTCCCTTCCCCAGGAGATGCAGGATGAACTGACCAAACTGCTAAGAGAATACCAAGATTGCTTCGCATGGAGCTACAGTGAAATGCCCGGACTAGATCCAGCAGTAGCAGTCCACAAACTCAAAATTGACAAAGAACTCAAGCCAGTCAAACAAGGACCCCGGAGAATGAGGGTCGAATTAGAAGAAAAGGTGACAGCCGAAGTCAAAAAGCTCATCAGTGCTGGATTCATAAGGGAAGAAGAAACGCCCGACTGGGTGGCTAACATTGTCCCAGTGAAGAAAAAGAACGGACAAATCAGAGTCTGTGTCGATTTCAGGGATTTAAACAAGGCTTTCCCAAAGGATGATTTCCCACTACCAGTGACGGAAATCATAATAGACCACACCTCGTCCCATGGGGTATATTCCTTTGTAGACGGGTACTCAGGATACAACCAAATCAAAATGGATGAGAGTGACCAAAAGCACACTGCCTTCCGTACCCCAATTGGTATCTACTGCTATAAAGTCATGCCTTTCGGCCTCAAAAATGCAGGAGCCACATACCAAAGAGCCATGACCAAAATCTTTGACGACCTCATACACAAGGTGGTAGAATGCTATGTAGACGACCTTGTTGTGAAGTCCCATACCCATGAACAACACTTAGAGAACCTGAGGCTGATGTTTGAGCGGTTGAGACAACACACTCTGAAACTCAACCCCCTAAAATGCGCCTTCATGGTGTCATCAGGAAAATTTCTAGGCTTCGTGGTGCGGCACCGAGGCATTGAAATTGATCCTGATAAAATCAAAGCCATCCAAGAACTGTCCCCTCCACGGACACTCAAACAACTCCAGTCTCTCCAAGGGCGCTTGGCGTATATTAGGAGATTCATAGCCAACCTGTCAGGCAAAATCAAGCCTTTTACCAGGCTCACCAAGAAGGATGTCCCCTTTAGATGGGACGAAGAATGCCAGAAATCTTTTGATGATATCAAACAATATCTGCAAAAACCTCCTGTATTGGCAGCACCCATCCAGGGAAAACCTCTCATTCTCTATACCACCGCCTTGGACGGATCTCTGGGGGCATTGCTCGCCCAGGAGAATGAAGAAGGAAAGGAAAATGCCTTTTATTACCTCAGCAGAATGCTCGCGGGGGCAGAACATGCATACACGCCAATCGAAAAGCATTGCCTAGCCTTGATCTTTGCGGTAAAAAAGCTTAGGCATTACATGTTGGCCCACAAAGTCACACTAATCTCCAAAACTGACCCACTGAAATATCTCATGACCCGACCTATGCTTACTGGAAGGCTGGCAAGGTGGGCTGTGGCTCTAATGGAATTTGATATAACATATGCACCCCAAAAGGCTATCAAAGGACAAGCACTAGCTGATTTCCTAGCTGCTCATCCTATACCTGATGATTCCCCACTAGCATGCGATTTCCCTGATGAGGAGGCTATGCAAATAGAGGAAAATGAAACTTGCTGGAAGCTATACTTCGATGGATCTTCCTCCATTCGACCAGCAGTCAAACCAAACTTACCAAAACGACAAGCAGGTGTAGGATTGGTGTTTGTCACCCCAGAGAAAGGCATTCTCCGACATGCTCTAAGCCTAACCGAACCATGCACAAACAACGAAGCTGAATATGAGGCCCTGATAGCTGGACTGGAGATTGCTCTCCAAATGGGTATTGAGCAATTAGAAGTCTATGGAGATTCTCAGCTCATCCTGAGTCAGATCGAAGGCCTCTTCAAAATAAGAAAACCAGAATTGGTCAAGTACCATGAAAAGGCCCTTGAGTTGATGGCCAAATTCACATATATCACCTTCCAGAAAGTCCCAAGGTCTCTGAATGGCAAAGCGGATGCGTTGGCTAGATTGGCTAATGAACTCAGTGACCCGAGTCAGGAAGAAATCCAAGTCCTTGTCCATCGCAGGAGATCCTTGTCCCCTTGTTTCCCACAGGAAAGGAACGAGGAGGAAGAAACCCTGTTTACTGAAATCCAAACACTTGAAAGAGAACATGAAAAAGAATGGAGGGAAATCACACAAGTCATGATAACTGAGGGTTCGAACCAAGAGGACTGGAGACAACCCTTTCTCGACTACTTCCAACAAGGAAAATTACCTCTGAACAAGGCCATTAGGGAGCAAATCAGAAAAAGGGCCCTAAGGTTCGTGTATGTGAACAACACACTCTATTGGAGATCCTACGAGGGATCATGGCTTAGATGCATATCGAAAACCGAAGCCAACCAAGTTATGCAAGAAATTCACTCGGGAGTATGCGGAGCCCATCAATCGGGCTCTCGGATGCGAGTACAAATCAAACTAATGGGCTACTATTGGCCCACCATGATCAATGACTGCGAAAACTTCTCCAGACAATGCCACATGTGCCAAATTCATGGAGATTTCATACACCAACACCCAAATGCGCTACATCCAACCGTGGTGTCATGGCCCTTAGAAATCTGGGGAACAGATATCATAGGTCCCATTGACCCACCAGCCTCAAATGGACACCGCTTCATATTGGCCGCTACGGATTACTTCTCCAAATGGGCCGAAGCCAGGACGTACCGTGAAATCAAGGCCTCTGATGTGGTCAGGTTCTTTACCACTCAGGTGCTTTATAGATATGGAAATCCAAGGAAAATAATCTCCGACAACGGGACGGCCTTCAAGAATGCCAAAATTGATGCCTTCGCCGATAAACACAAAATTGAATGGAGGTATTCCTCTGTCTACAACCCAAGAGCCAATGGACTAGCGGAAGCTTTCAACAAAACACTGATCAAGATCCTCCGTAAAACCATCGGAGATAATCAAAGAAACTGGCATGAAAAGCTGCATGAAGCATTATGGGCATACCGCATCACCCATAAAACGGCAACCCAAGCCACACCCTACTCCTTGGTATATGGAGCAGAAGCAGTCCTACCAATCGAGGTAGAGCTCCCGTCACTGAGAATAGCCATGGCAGCACAAATCCCTCTGACTAAACAAACACAACTAAGGTTGCAAGAGTTGGATGGAATGGATGAAAGGAGACTGGCAGCTCAACAAAACTTGGAGTTATATCAAGCCAGAATGACGCGAGCTTATGAGAAATTATCAAGACCTAGAACATTCAAGAAAGGAGAACTAGTGCTGGTTTTGAGGCGACCTATTCTCGGCCGACACCATGGTCCCAAATTTGCACCAAATTGGGAAGGCCCCTATGTCATAGAACAAGCATATGAAGGCGGAGCTTACCTACTTGCAGATTCAAATGGAAAACATCCTGTCTCCTCCATAAATGGGAGATACCTGAAGAAATATTATGGGCAAAACTATCCCCACATTTCCACAACTCACCAAAATCAAAGGAAGAGCAGCCAACAAACCGACTGGGCAGATAATTGTGAGGCGGTCAACCACCTCTTCACTTAGGTAAAAAATCTCTCACGTCCCACCGGGTCAAGGCTCGACAGGGTACTCCGTTCTTTTGAACACTATGGGATATCCCTGAGCCAAAACCCTAAAGTAATAAATTAACCTTTAAATAAAATAAACCCTTCAAAATTCCCTAAAATGACCCCAAGTTGAAATCCTAAATAAAATCCAAGTCCAACAAAAATGCATCTTATTCCAAAGCATAAAAGCATATGACCAAAAGAAACTAGACCAAGTTAAAAGTATAGCTCAAATAAAAGATTAAAGCCAAATACCCCTAAATATTCTCAAATTCCTAAATAAAAAAGAGATAAATTTCAAAGTCCAAAATCCAAAACTTCTAACATATACACAAAACATTCTGTCCCACCGGGCCAAAGATAAAAGGAGTGTTCTGTCCTTATGGACATTCATAGAACATTTCCTTTACAAATGGCCTACACCCCAAAATATGACCCTAAAAAGTCTTGTGCTTTGTCCTTAAAACAAAGTACTAGGTGCCTGTTCATCTCACCGAACTAAAGGATGAACAAAAGTTCCGTGTCTTGAACTCTAAATTAAGACACAATGCGGTGATCTGTCCATCGCACCTACCCAAAAAAAAAGATGGCCAAAGTCTTGTGCTTTGTTCTAAAACAAAGTACTAGGTGCCTGTTCATCTCACCGAACTAAAGGATGAACAAAAGTTCTGTGTCTTGAACTCTAAATTAAGACACAAACGGTGAAACTTACCAAGGGATTAGTCAAAACCACATCCACAACAACTACAGATTGAAAAGACAACCCGTCTACTCAAAATATAATCCTTCCCGAAACCTACAAAAAAGATGAATGAAGACCAAACCGAACCCAAAAGCCCCTCTGAGAACGGAGAACACCACGGCTGATGTCCGCCAACCATGTCAAAGAATAGGCCTCATAAATCCTAATACCCAGAGGGGCCCATGGTCGTGTTGGGCCTTAAACCACCGACTACGGTATGTTCCTAGCTGCCGTACCCAAAGAGCCAGGCAAAGAAAAAAAAAACATCTCACAACATACAAGAAGTGATGTGGAATAAGCAAGTCCCTACGGTATGTTCCTAGCTGCCGTACCCAAAGAGCCAGGAAAAGAAAAAAAAAACATCTCACAACATACAAGAAGTGATGTGGAATAAGCAAGTCCCTACGTTATGTTCCTAGCTGTCGTACCCAAAGAGCCAGGAAAAGAAAAAAAAACATCTCACAACATACAAGAAGTGATGTGGAATAAGCAAGTCCCTACGGTATGTTCCTAGCTGCCGTATCCAAAGAGCCAGGAGAGAAAAAAAAACCCCATCTCACAACATGCAAGAAGTGATGTGGAACAAGCAAGTCCCTACGGTATGTTCCTAGCTGCCGTACCCAAAGAGCCAGGAGAAAACCCCATCTCACTACATCAAAAGAGTGATATGGAACAGACAAGTCCCGACGGTACGTCTCTTATCACCGTACCAAAACAACCAACAGAAAACGATGCACAAAGTCCCACTGCGTGCTATACCCAGAATGTCTATTCTACATGCCGGAGCGGTAATATGGAGCAAACAAGTCCCACCGGAACGGTCCTAGTTACCGAGGCAGCAATGTAGAATAGACAAATCCCACCGGTATGTTCCTTGCTGCCGTAACCAAAGAGCAGGGAGAATAACAAAAAATATCTGTCCCACTAGCGATATCTAAAGTCGCTACCTATGACAATCTAAACCAAATCACTAATAAACCTCAACAGGTGTCCGTAAACCAAGATCAACAGACCAAAAGTTATTAGGACTCCAAATTGCCCCAATCAAATCATAAAGTCAAAATACCAAACATAAACTATCCAAAATTACCACAGTTTGAACAATAAAAAAAAAACATACGAAACGAAGCAATGAAACAACAAAACCAAATGACCAAACATCCAAGACTTCTTCACATCGGAGGCACTGGAGGCGCCTGAGCTGCGGCCATCGCCCCTGCAAAAGTCTCCAAGGTGTTATGAATTGACTGAAGCACTGCCTCGACATTCTCCAGTCGCTGGTCTAGCTCCTTAAAACGCTGGTCTATGTGTTCCTGGAGTGGAAAAGATTCTTCAATGGCTGAGCCGTCTGGGGAAGGGGGAGAAGCCTCTCTCACCGGACTATACTGATTCACAGCAGCAAACCTATGAAGGATATGACTGTTCACCGGGTAGTTGGGGTCAGGGACCAGAGTGCCATGAACCATCTCCACCCACCCAAAGGAAGTCAGATCTAAGAGCAGGTTGCGCGGGTACAGCATAAGCCGCTCAGTGATTGGATTCCCCCACAGCGTCTCAGGCAATGGAATCTGAGCCCGCTCCATCAAGGCCTCGATTAAACCCCCATAAGGCAAATGGCCCTTGGGAAACCTCGTGACATGATGCATGTTTTGGAGGATGAGGCTGGGAAGATTAGCTTTCCCGCGTTTGAGGAGCAATAAGCGAAGGTAGAACAAAGTCCCTGGGCGAGTCAAATCTGATAACTCACCCTGAGGAAAGAGGATGTAGTTAATGATCAAGAAAAATAACCTGAAAGGAACATATAAATTTCATGGTCATGAACCTATCCTTCAGAAACAAACAAAAGAAACAAACAAAACAAAAAACACACAAATAGCAAAATTACCGATGAAGCGCAGGCAAATGCGCAGTAGAGACCAGTTCAGAACCCGCCTCAGATCTGGGTATCTTGAACCACTCACAATGGCCCCGGTATGTCCCTTGCTCACGAGGCCAACTTCCAACGGCATAAACTGACAAGCCATTTAAAGTATCTGCGGCACCAATCAAGTCAGCCAAATCCTCCACCCCTATGTGTAAGAGCCTGCCAAAAAGATAAGAAGAGGCAGAAGGAGTATCATGGTGGTCAAATGTGACGCGGAGGTTAGCATAAAATAGCCTGGTGATGTCCGGATGGTAAGGAGTGTCAAGTCTTGACAAGCCGTGAAGGCTCCAGGCACTAAGCCACCCTGTTATTAAATTCATATAAGGGGTGGTGAAACGCCCTTGAGAATAAAAGAAAAAGCAGGCGGAAGCTTCACGCCCCCCTTCACCAATGTTACTTTGATAACACTCAAAAGCCTCGTCGTCTCGAAACAGATAACGGTTGCCTGGGTCATATGACCAGTTAGGCTTGGAAGGTGGCGCGCCTTGAACAGAGGAACTACCCTCATCTCTGGGACGCTTGGGATTCCTTGGATCTATGACGCCGGCCATGGAAAGTGAAATCCGATAAAGAAAATTCAGGAAAAGAAGAAAATGATACGAGATACGTACGCATGATGCCTCATATATATATAAAGGAAATTAGGGCACCAGAAAGCATACGTCTTTTCGAATTTACCCATAAATACAAAAGATCAAAAGGCGTGGCGGTTTGCAAGGAACATGATCGCTTCGCGATCCAAGGATTTTAATGAAAAATGATGAGCCCAATGACACCAAAATATAATATCCATGCCCATAAATCAACTACAATCAAGAGCCCAACAAAGGTCCAAAACATCACATAATCAGAAAGTCCAGCCGCTACAAAGTCAGGAGTGACCAACTAAACCAAGTCTAAAACTAAAACCATAACAAAAGAAAAGATACAAAGCGCCAACGCGCTACATAACTCCTACTCAAAGGAAACCCATCATCAACTCAACCTCTCGAGAAGCGTCCGCCACGAGAGAGGCAAAACAAGGAGGGGCTAGCACCACACCTGCGAGAGCTCTCTCGGAATCATCATCAGAATCAACATCCCTCCGATGAGATAACGCCCCAACTACCGGCTCAACTAACACAGTATCTGGCGACAATGGCAAACCCGCCCCGCTAGCAGATGATGACACGGCTAGAGGAATAGAGTCAAAGAGAAGAGCCTCCCACTCGGAGTAGTCCAGTGGCGCCTCATCAGAAAACTCCGGAACCATGTCCAACTCAGGGAAAAGGAAATCATGGAGAGTCTGGAGGGCAGGACTGCCTGAGGAGCTCTCTCCTGAGTGAAAAAGGAAAAGGTTATGATGAAAAGATGAGATGTACGTCATGGCGACAGGGAAAATATGGGTAAATACCTGAACATAAGACGGAAGCATGATCCAGAATGTCCAGCTCCATGCCCACGACATGGCTCGTCAACTCGTCAACACTCATGAAACTCTGAAGGGACAACTGGTATAAATGGCACAGGTCCCGTAAACCCAAAGCCCAAAACTCAATGCTAAAGGCCATCAGGATATAAGGAAGTCGACCTAAATGAAGCGTGATAAGGAAAATATAAAATGAAACGGAAGGGAAACTAAGAAAAGATCTCAATGAAATGAGGTATACCTAAACCCCGAAGCGCGGGAAAGATAGCCGGTGTCGGAGCAGTCTCACAGGAAAAGACAGTAACGGCAACAATCGCCATAGAGTCATCCGTGACAAGGAAGTCGCTCGCCTGGATAAATGGAGCCGGAGAGATCAGCCTGGGGCGCAAAATCTCTTCAAACGGCACGGCGACGGTCTCCACCTCGACCTCTTCCATCTCAATGTCCTCTGTAGCAACCGCGGACTCAGCCAGAACGACGCTACCCCATATGCCAGAACATGCAGTCCCTGAGAAAAATGCCATGACACGTTCATAGCAAATCAAAATTAAATGGAATGAAGTCAGAAGAAAAAAGATAGAAATAACATACATGAATGTGGTGTAAGGAGAGGAGGCTCCATGGAAAAGCCGCCATCTGAAGGACTCTCCCTCAGCCGCCGTCGAAGCTCATACCGAGTCGCTTCTTCTGCCACCAAAGAATCCTCACGTTGCCTTTTCAGCCGCCTAGCTGCTTCCTCAGCCAACTCATCAGGGTATTCAGGAGAAGGACACCTTGAAGGGGCTAACTCCTCGTTTTCCACCGAAGGAGGGAGACTATGAACACCTGTGAAACCAAAATCATAACAATCCTACATTGGTGATAAAATTAAACAAAAAGGATGAGAAATGCAATACCTGAGTAGATAGCCCAGCGTCTATAAGGCTCTGACATAAGAGCTTGGGAAGACTCTCCCTCAAGAGGAGAAATACCCTCTACTTTGAAGTGAAAATGACCAAAATCATAGCCACCGAGACCTGCCTCGAAGAACGAATCATCATAAGAAAGAAAGAAAGTAACCAGGGAAGTAATTCAAGTAAAAAGGGAAGATAACGAACCAGGGAAATGGCCGTCTGGAAGCGGAGGAGGGTCTACGTACTCCAAGGGCTTCACACCAATCGGCACAAAACCATCAACTCCAAAAGAATTCTTCAGTGGTCTGAAACCGCCTTGTCTAACCTCCGGATTTTGTGGAACAATCCGGGAACGAGGGTAAACTTTCTCCTTTAGGATGGCCACACCAACATCATGAGGAATCTTAGACCAACCTCTGAACCACCTGTCATAATCTCCAGTCAATGTCCCCTGGCGAGAAGCCGGAGGAACAACGCAACTAGTGCCGGTGCCCAAACGCACTGAGAATGCACTAAAAGCTGCACATGACGACAAAGTGACTCGAGGAGGGTCAGGAAAGCTGAAAACTGCTGGAATAGCCTGGTCATACCCAAACTGCCAAGCACAACGGTGAGGGCTGTAAACCTCATGGATCACCCTGTTCCCCATGCGAATGGATAAACACCCCGCTCTGATACTGACGGCATAGTCTCGATCCCGCCTGTGTCGAGGGGAACACAACTTAGGACAGGCCCCCTTCTGGCAAGGCGCCACATCCTTGACAATGTATGGCTTCCCAGTGTCTTTAGGCCATCCCTTATTGAAAGCCTCAGGGCGATAATCCACAATGTACTGACTGCTCTGAGTAAAGCACAAATGAGCGGTAATCTGATCCGGCTCACGGATGGTGCAACCAGCAATATGAATCAAACCTGGCAATGACTGCGTCATGCCAGCAGAAGTCAACGGAGTATAACACTTCTCCCAGTAAAGGTGAAACCAACCAGAAAGGATGTGTAAAGGCATAACCGCTGTGGCCCTGGAAGGATCCCTCGAAGAAGTAAGCTCTCTCATGGACCTATAAAGGTTCACTAAAGCTGGAATAGCCAATGAGACCCGCTTACCGCGGGCCAAGGCATTCGCCACCACAAAGACCCCAGGACGGATATACCCAGCTGGCTCGTAGACAATCAAGAAATAGCACAACCACCAAGCCAGAAAAGCAGTCAAGACTGTCTCATCGTCCAACTCATGGGAACAGAAATCTGAGAACGACACCCGCTCAGAGGGAATATATGTCTTGTCAGAACCCAATTTAATCGGCTCCAAAGGATTAGCAAAATGCGCAGCCCTCTTCTCAGGTATCAAGCCTGTGAAATAGCGAACCCAGTCTCTCAACGGGACATCCCTGTCCAAGCCACGCTGACCACGTGACATGGCAATCTCATAATAAATCCGGAAAATTGCCCGAAGTGATGAAGAATGCAGAGGGAACCCTTTATGATCAGGACCATAGAGCTCGAAATCGGGTGGTACCCTCTCCTCATAAACCAACCCCTCTACTGGCACCCCCATAAGGCCAGACATCTGCTGGAGGTCGATAGTAGCGTCACGGTCCTCTAAGGGAAAGGTATTATGAACATAATTCCAATTGGAGGCCATTGCTTTCAGAAGGTTGGAACTCCATGTATACTCAAACAAGGCCAAAATCACACCTCCAAAAATCTCAACCTTATCCAATTTCTTCCCCATACTACACAAGATATGCCGGGTCCATTCAACTTGCCCAGGGCTCCATTTCAAATCACCCTGAACCCTCAAATTTCCAGGAGACCAAGGGATAACATGCCCCTCCATCATCTCCATACTCAACAAGTGAAAATCAGCAGAAAAAGTAGAACGACCAGTAGGACTCAGAAAAATACCTGCGAGGTCACCAGAGGGAACGCCGCGCCTATCTCGACCAATGGAACAATGAGAGGTGTAGTACCTGTCTCGACGCTCCTCAGTGCGTGAAGGAGGGTCAACAACAAGGCTTGGATAGTCATATATGGCCGGTAAAGGTAGGCGGTTGTGCCGAACCAAAAGTCCGTGGAAATTATCTCTTCCTCTGAGAATAGCGCGCTTCCATAAACGGTGAAGGTGCACATGAACCTCCTGAGGATCCAAATAATCATTGATATAAGACTCAATGGCCTCATCCGAAGGACCATAGAAACCCGTCCTGACAATCTCAAACCGGGGGACAGTATCGTAAATCTCATCAACCGAAGCCATAACTATCTGCAAGAAAGCGAAAGCCATATCAAGCATCCAGAAAATGTCTACAAACCACTAAAAAATGCCTAGAAGTTGGGGACACCAGAGTAGACTGATCGACGTATCTCACAGTCCACTCTGGTGGGGGGCATTTGTTTGCCTCTAAATTCTCCTGCATAAAATCACGAACAATTCTCTATTTTATCACCAAAATCCAAAACCATATAATCAAAATCCCATCCACATAACCAATGACCCAACAAAATAGCCCTGATAATTGGTCATAATGCATGAAAGGAAAACACAGAAATTCTCAAAAATGGACAGTAAATTAATTAATTACGAGGAATGCCATTATGTGCCTCTGATATCCTTATAATTAATTACCGGAGTCCTAAAAAATAGAAAATTTGTGGCAACCAAGTTCTTCATATTTTTATGAGAAACCATGCAAAATTTCATGACAAATTGACCTATGGAAGGGCACCAAACAATTTTTCTAAGAATAAAGCAGCTCAATTAACCTCAAAATTCAGTCAAATGGACACCTCCATTATTGGAATAAATGGAGATGAACCCCACCAGACCAAGCATAAATGGAGGCAATTTCGGATGGGCTTTTAAGGAAATATTAAAACCTGCCTTGGGCCAAAACTGAGGCCCATCCGAATTATATCTAAACCCAATCCAACAATCATCATCATAAAATTTTCCCTTGATCCAACGGATACAAAAAATCCTAGCGATATTATCTAAAACCAACGGTTGGATCTCAAGCTGAGATTAAAATGTCGGATGACATTTCCTGATTGGCCGATACAGTGGGCCCCACCCATTTCTGTTTTAAACAAAAAAAAAGAAGAGAAGAAAGATGGAACAGTACTGTCTCTGACACAGGCGTCGCACGCCAGCAAAAGAGAGGGATTCGTCGCCGTTCTGTACCGCCTCAGCCCAAATTAACCCCGCCGCTGCGTCGAGGACACCTTCGCGATCCTGGTGACACCCAACTCGACAACAAACAAAAGGAGAATCGATGGAGATGGAAGGTGAGTCTGTCTCCTGAAAAATGGGAATTCATGCAATTAAGCCTAAGGAAGTATGGAATTAAACGGGTGAGCATCTGAGGGACATCGGGAAGGCACCCATTCTATGCCCCATGAACCAATTTTGGAATGTAAGTGGCGTATTGAGAAGTTCACTATCCTAGCAACAAGTTACAGTGACGGAAGTGGCACGAAAGGAAGTTCTGGAAAATAATGGATAAATGATGGAAATAGTTACTTTAAAAGACTCCTGGGAGATTTGAGAAGAGTTGTAGTATGCCAGAGAACGTCAATTTTAATGAAGGAGAAAGGGGGTACCACCAGCTGTGGTGTTGGAACAAGTGCAGATAGGATGGGAAAAGGTAAAGACGAAGAGGCTTGAATTGCTACTGAAAATCACTCCTTTCCCTTCAAATTGGTGCAAATTCATGCTAAAAGAAGTGTAGGAGGCGTGATAGATTTGTACTTACGCAGAATTGGATACCTCCAGTGTATGAATAGCCAAGAAAAGTGCAGCGGGAACAAATGGAGAGTATTATTTCCTACAGCCTACAACCTAGAAAAGGAGGGAGTAGCCCTGCAATAGTCCTTGGCGCCAGAGGGTGTAACAATAAGAGGTGAACTCACCACTCCAATTGGGACCGTTGGATTTAAGACGGAATTTAAACAAAGGCTGAAAAGCTCTTCATGCTTTAATCACAACAGTACAATCACTTATTCACCTATGTCACATGTCTGTGAGATACAAAAAGGGGTACGCTGGATAGAAGAGGAATAGCACATCCTGCCGCATGTTCACATCCCAGGATGAGGCTGGATGAAGATGGATGGTCTGAGATCGAACTATGTATTCTTCAATGAACATAGGATACAGATACACCCTATCATGCCTGGAGAATAAGTGACTCATGCGTGACTCCTTTGACCATGGGCAAATCAGTCATTAATAGGAAAATGACAAGAGAATGGAATGTATAAGGAGGGAATTTGAAGAGCACAAATACCCATACTGCCCCTGGGATGTTCCTATGCAATGATTGTTAATCCAAAGGGAAATATGGTCTATATAAAAAATTAATTAAAAAAAAATGCAATGATAAGAGTCAGAAACCAATGAAGTTTGAAAGCAATTAGATACCATAGTTAATTAACAAACTGAAACTAAAACATTAAGGGCAATACTGGATCAAAGTCGAAATTCAGAGAAAGGATGGTAAATTTCAAACACAAGAGAAACAGTTTAGGAATAAAGGAAAAGAGAAAATTGAAAATAAGAGTGATAAAAGACAATGATATACAAAGAACTAACAATGGCACCTCAGTATAAACAACAAATTAACATACCAATGGTTGCCATAGGAGATCAATGAAGGTACAAATGGAGAGGATAAATTGTGGTCTGCTGACATGCCAGGCCTACATGCCTAAGAGCAACAGCTACACACCAAAGGAAGATCCCCTCTATGCAATCACAACCATCCATGTCCTATGAACCGTCAGATGAGGGACAACACATCATCCGGCGCCAAGATAAGCATAACTCCCTCTCCAAGCATACCATGAAAGCAGCAAAATTACATGTGCCAAGTGGCATGTTATCACTGGTTGGTAAGAGGAAGTAAGAAGAACAGCAGTGAAATTGGAATTGTAAAAGTATGGCGGCAGCCCCATTTTACATCCAGCCCCTCCATCACAAATCCAAGATAGGAGATGCTGCCATGTGTTGAAAGAATGAAGCAAAGCCCTAAGGATTTCGCCTATAAAAGAAGATCAAAGCAAAGGAAAAAAAAAAGGGAGGAGCAAGCTAAAATTCTGTCAATTTGTTTAGTTGCACTATTGTAATCAAATTCTAAAACAAGTAGGAGCAAATCTACAGAGAGGTAGAGACTCCATTGTATCAAGTTTAATACACAAAACTCTATCTCTATGAGCTTCTCTTCTTAGTTTCCACTTTCTGTTTTTTCTGTGCTTTCTTTTTTTTTTTTTTGTTTCTGTTCATTTCCTTTGAAACTAAGTGTTAGATTTAGGAGGGTCCTCATGTAGATCAATCACTAAAGTTGTTTTAGGGCTCAAAGACATGGGTAAGGGGTGCTTGCCAGAGAGCGCACACTTGCCTGTGTCAATGAGTTCCTTAATATTAAAAAATGTCAAAAGATAAAGTCATGTGTAGAAGCATGGGTTCATGTGTGAGGGGTGCTTGCCTGAGAGCGCACACTCATGCGTTTGGCCATGCATCAACATTGATGTCAGGTATTTTGAATGTTATATATAAGCATCTCAGTAGGAGAATCAGCTATCAGCAAGAAAAAATAATAATATGTATAGTACAGTAAAAGATTAAGGGTATATCTGCATAAGGAAATCCATGTTTAGCACTAAAGAGTATCTTAACATATGATAGTCAGGGTCTATTTTGCTAAAAGTACATGTTATCAGGTTTGTTTTTGATAAAAAAAACGGTTTGGGATGTGCAGCTATGACAAGGGATGCTTGCCTGAGAGCGCATACTTGGAGGTAGCAGCATGCCCTTAACCTGTGCTTTGTTCTAAACTCTATTAAAATACACATATAAACTTTAAATCAACAATACTAGCAACATAAACTAAGTCTGGGGTTATAAAAAAAAAAAGGGAACCTAATGCCAGGGATCGAATTGAAAATATCAGAAAAGGGGGGAGAATAGTATAGCATACATAATGGTAAAGTGCCTCTTTATAAAAAAATAGATATGATGATAAGAAGTGATGCCTTTAAGAATTAGATTAATCTTCAAAAAAAGGGTGATAAGAAGAAGGTGATAATATCCATTTCTGTGTTTAGTCAAAAGATACACTGAATTAGAGAGTTTTAATACTTCTAAAAAAAAATACATATAATGATATAATGAGTTCGTATTTTCTTAAAAAAAAAATATATATGAAGTATACATACAAAAAAAAAGAAAAGAGACAGTGAGGTTAGTAGGTTATAGAGTTAATCCAATCTGACATGCCTCTTTCATTATAAAAAAAAAAAACTATGTAGGCTTGCATCCTTTAAGTCAAGATGAGTTCAAATCATCTAGCACTAGTAATCATTCAAATTTGCTTTGTTCTGAAATAAAATATGTAGAAGGATTTAAAGGAAATTAAAAGAAACCAGCAGGTATGTGAAACCATGTTTACATACAAGAAAAAAAGGGAAGTGGATTAAACCCAGCATGAGAAATTAACTGTACATGAACATGATGAGAATTGAGCTGCACAAGAATGGTCAAACTTCAAAATGGTGTCAAAAGGAAAAGCATAAATTGAGAAGGTCTTGCAAAATAAAGAAATCTTAGGGTCCAAAGTGAAGAATTGGTTCTATAGACGATTGATGGTCAGTGTTAACAAGAACTTAGTGTCATCAGTCCAAACTTCATTTCAACTATCTAAACAGACGGATGTTGCACTCTCAATCTGAAATTTCAAGTCATACGCATACATATATGATCAGCAAAAGCGAGGGTAAAAGTGAAATTAAGTGCCTAATATTCCAACACTAGTTATCTTGACAAAACAGGAATGTGTAAAGGAAAGTAAAAAAAATACATAGAATGGGTTACATTGTATCTTTCTTCACTGATTTGTCAGACCAAAGAAAAGCCAAGCACGATACCTCAAAATTAGAAAGTGCAATGCAAAATTGAATATGTAGGTGACTTCAGGATGCTCATAAGGTGTCGCACGAAACTTTCATCAAGACAATTCACTACTGTTCGCTGTCAGTCAGTTGCTCTTCAACACCGCCAAAGACCCAAATCAAAACTGAAGTCATGATCCTCTGAATCGACCAATACAGCTTCAATGAACGCCTGAGGTGACCTCATGGGACTTCTACGACGCCAGTCAACCTGGTCGCAGGCGCTGTGACTGCCGGAATTCGCTGCTGGTATCGCCAATGGAGGCGTCCGGTCGACAGAGAGGCGTCGGAAATTAGAAAGATGGAGGGAGATGAATGCGAGCGTCGCGTGGGCTCGGTGCATGCGAACAGAAGCGACATTGTATGAGCCTCATGAACCAGACTCGACCTCAGGTCTGACTTGTTCGGCGTGTAGACGCAGGCGTGGACCAGGCGACCTGACCAAACCCCAATCTTCAGCGCCTTACTTGATCCTCTGTGACAATCGATGTGTAACGGATCCCTGACGACATAACAGGGAAACAGCGCAACTGTGACCAATCAGACAGCCCTACGAAGTGGAAAGCTTCAAAAATGCATCAAAAATAGTTGGAATGGCAGAAAAATTCCTATAAAATGTTAGAATGTCAAAAAAGAATATGGGGAATATTTTGATGTGTTATGCTAAAACACTAAAGCACAAAATATTTTATAAAATATGATCATAATAATAATAATAATAATAAATTTATATTTATATGATTAAACAAAAAAAAAGAAAGAAAAGGGAATCAAGCAAAAGAAAATCATCTTGAACATTCTATGTTCTGGACAGCAGGTACATTTGAACAATTTATGTTCTGGACGGCAGGTACGTTTGAACATTTTA
Source organism: Rhynchospora pubera (assembly GCA_028095005.1). Taxonomy (NCBI): domain Eukaryota; kingdom Viridiplantae; phylum Streptophyta; class Magnoliopsida; order Poales; family Cyperaceae; genus Rhynchospora; species Rhynchospora pubera. Next base: position 142,382,789 of record CM051460.1, read on the forward strand.
TGTTCTGGACAGCAGGTTTACCTGACATTCCTTTTTCTGAACAACAGGCACATCAAGCATTAAGATTTGCAAACAAAATTGAAATAGGAAAAGCATCACTAAGAAGGTCAAAAATAGAGATTTAAATGTGCAAATTTAAAAAGTCCAAACTTAAAAGTCCAACCAAAGGTTGAAAATCTAAAACTCAAAGGTCACAACCCAAAGGTCCAACTCAAAGTCTAGAATGCTAAAATTCAAGAGTTCAAACCGAGTTCGAACTTTAAATCAAAATCCGAAAAACCAAAACTCAGAAGTCAAACTCAAAGTTCAAACTTCTAAAAATGCAAAATCAAAAGTCAAAATTTCAAAATGACACAAAGTCCAAAGAAAAATGACATAAAGTCTAAATGACACAAAGTCTAAAAATGACATAAAGTCCAAAGAAAAATAACACAAAGTCTGAAAATGACACAAAGTCAAAATAACACAAAGTCTAAAAGTGACACAAAGTCAAAATGGCACAAAGCCTAAAAGTGACCCAAAAGACACAAAGTCTAAAGTGACATAAAGTCTTAAAAGTCAAAAGTTCGTCCCTTCAAGACTGCATCGCGTTTCGCCCTGAAGGAGACACCCTCCCGATGTTCAGATTGAGAAAAAGGAAAAGTCAATTCTGAATTATCACTGAAGTTCCTGTCAAGAGAAGGCATAGCGCATCTGTACTCGCGACTTGAACGAAAATCCCGACAAAATCTCCAAGTTCCTCAAAAACGATTGAGAACTGACCTAGAATACCCTATTTTCTAGCGTTGGACTCAAATCTAACAGCCTGTTTCTATAAGTTCACAGCATGTTTGACCAGAAGCAGACTGAAATCTGATGCCCAGGTGACCAGAAGAAAAGTCAACCAGTGGCCATCACCTGAGTTCCTGTCAAGAGGAGGCATAGCGCATCTGTACTCAAGACTTAAACGAAATCCCAAAATCTCTAAATCCCCAAACGATTGAGGATTGATCTAGGATGCTAAATTTCCTAGTGTCGAACTCAAAAAATCTCTATGACGGCACTAAGCCTGATCCAGCAAGTAAAAACAACCAAAATGTCTTAAAATGTGAAACCAAAATTAAATTGCATTGTTCATGTTTGCATGGCTCTGTTAAAATAGTTGCCCTTCTACATTGCTTTTCATCCTGAAACTCCCTATCAAGACACAATCCTTTTATTAAAATGGACTTCACCCATTTACGACATTTAAACTTTGATTATCCCGATCTAGAGGTGCTCTTGGCTCAGGCCGTAACTGAGTCCGGAGGTAATTAACAGTAGGGGCTTGCGCCTGCTGGAAAAAAAGGACCTACGACAAACAATCAACTCTCGAGGTACTTGGAGCCGCATTAGTGCCATTCGCTCGTTTGGAATGGGCAGTAACGACGGGTCTCAAGATGCTCGAGGGGTATCTGATCCGCATTTTCTTCGCCCCATAGAGGACTATCTGATCTTCCGTGGTCGGACTGAAAAAGTGCGAGACACCCACCAAGAATAACCACTAAATCGGACACTTTCTGCTATTTCTGGAAGGTTCCAGACTGACCGTTTGAGCCTCCAGATGGACCGAACGAAATCCGGCTGAAAATAGCAGTTTTTTCCTGCGAAAGTCAAACAGTCCGTCTGACTTTTCAGACGGTCCGTTTGGAAAATTCAGCACTACGCACTGTTACTGTTTTGCCCATATCTCCTTCATCCGAACTTCGTTTGAGGCGATTCAAAAACCAGTGGAAAGCTTACGAGAAGCTATACATCATCATTAATTCATCCAAGTCATGTTTTTGTCCAAAATCTGCATTAAAGTAGGAAGTATGGTAGTAACTCATTCTTGACACAAAAACCAAATTAAAATGACCCTAATTACCTAAACTCAGATCAAATGGTTTAGTTTGAAGTCAAAATCCTACCAAAATATGTATATAAAATCATCTCATCAATGCTATCATTAACAGCCAGTATATTTGTAACATAGAACATATAAACCTTGCGTGTAAACAAGAAAACCATTGGTCCAGACCTTTTTTGGTCAAATTAGCACTCATATGTTCCAATCATTCCCAAAATTATTACATTAAAAGCACATGTCAGATAAACCATTAATTTTACGTAAAATAAAAACACTGCTATATAATCAGCAGGAATCTATACCAATAAAAAAATCATAGGGAAACAATCTGATACGTCTAGTTTTGGTAGAGGAATCAACAAGTGTTTAGAGGGAACGACCACTTCTCTTCCGCCAACCAACCGCCCCATGCGGAAGGAAAGAAGCCATTCGAGAGAGATGAAGTTCGAGAGAGAGAAGAGTATCCGGAGGCGGCCCCCCTTCCTAGAAGAAGAGGAAGCCCTTTTATATTGATTAATTAGGACAACCCTTTATTGGGCTGGATCCTTATTGGGCCTTACTAAGCCTTATCGTGCCAGATTCTTATTGGACCATGTTAGGCCTTATCATAAGCCCTCGAGCTTCTAGTAGATGTAGCTCTAGTAGAAGTTAAAATACAATTATGTCGTTGATGAAGCCTCAAATTATATGGTGAAGTAAGCGGCACTTTTAGGCTTTCCAGCGAGATAAATCAGTCCACGAGATAGTCTGTTGACGAGCCCTCAAGCCTCCAGACAAGGTGAACATTTCCTTGACCCTATCAGAGAGATAAATGAGCTCTCAAAATAGTCGAGGTCGATAAATCTTCGAGCGAAGTGTGCGAGCCCTCGAGTCCCAAGCGAGGTGTGCAAGCTTATCGAGAGAGGGCGGCGAGGTGTGTGAACCTATCGAGCGAGGTTGCGAGGTGTCGAGGTGTGTCAACCTATCGAGCGAGGTTGCGAGGTGTCGAGGTGTGTGAACCTATCGAGCGAGGTGCCGAGGCGTGCAAGGTGTGTGAACCTTTCGAGTGAGGTGGCGGGGTGTGCGAGCCCTCGAGTCCCAAGCGAAGGTAGTTTTAAACTTCTAGTTCTGTGTCTTCATTGGGTCTTCGGGCAATTATGTCAACGAGACGCGTAGTGGCACTTTATATCTGAGGTCTTATTTCATTCTTCAGTTATTCTCCATCTTTCGCTGGTTATCATGCCTAGCGATAGAGTGTTTGTTTATAAATGAACGAATGAAACTTCCCTTCCACCAACCAACCACCCCGTGTGGAAGGAGAACTTCGACTGCGCTATGGCGACTTACGTTTGGCAAGGCATCTTCGACTGCGCTCAGGCAGCTTACGTCTAGCATGAGAACTTCGACTGTGCTATCACGACTTACGTCTATCTTTAGGCAGACTGCGTCGGATGGGTGCTAACGTCTGTGGGACATGAGACTGTGCCGGATGGCGGCTAACGCCTGTGGGACATGAGACTGCGCCGGATGGCGGCTAACGTCTATGTTTAGGCAGACTACGCTAGATAGAGGCTAACGTCTGTGGAACATGGTAGACTGCATGAAAACTTCGACTGCGCGCAAGCGGCTTAGTCTGGCAAGGCATTTTCGACTGCGCTCTGATTGTGGCTTACGTCTAGCAAAGAAACTATTCTTGAGCGCCTCATGTTGAGGGCTTCCCTCGTTCTTCACTTATCCATCAAGTTAACTTGCTCCAAGCTCCTATATCTCAATCAATTATAGCATGTATAAAATATGTGTACTTATAACAAAAGGTGTGGGAAACATAGGCGAAAGGCGAAAGCCTAATTTGACAGTCCTCATTGCAATCGGTAAGAGCCCGTCGATGTAAACATAAACCCAATGTCACTGCACATCGACCAGCTTACTTCCTCCTGCTCATGCAAAAGCTGCAGTCGGTTTGTTGCGAATGCCCCCGGTCATGAGGGAAGGTAGTACTTTGCTTCATACACATGACTCAGTGCAAACTTGTCAGTTTACAATAATTGTACTTATCATTTTAGTAATGTCAAACATTACTTTGCACACATAATCACATAGCCTGTTTTCACTCAATAATCAAAGAAAATTTGCATATGATGTTGGTCCCTGCATAAACGTGTATAGATATGCAATCTAAATGGCTTAGCGGCCTTTGAGCAAAGATTTCGAGATAACCAAAGCGGCGATGTATTTACCAGTTACCTTAGCATGGCAGCTACTTCAAACGAAAAATGCCAACGTGCTACTGCTGATCAATCTTCTCAGCAGAACGCCTGACATGCTTTCCACTTATCTTTCCTTTTTTTGTAGTTTTTTTTATTTTTTTTTTAAAAAAAAAACTCTTCATACTAACAAGAAGAAAGAAGGTTAATAGCAGCAGATCTCAGGAATTTATGTATCAGACAGGCATGGCACTTATGTTACTTCAAGGTTATCTTATTATGCCTCCACTACTGCTTCACACACTTTTATTTATTTATTTTTTTTTGAAGAAAAGAAGAAACTTGAAGTATTCCTGAGATTTCAAGTTACAGTTGTTCAAAACAATCGACATAACTGGAAATTCAATCTGAAGACTCCAGATTGCATAAGCCAAAAGAAACATCAATGACAAATCATCAAGGCAGAAATAAGTTTTGTTTTTTATCAAATGCAATTCACATTGATCACTCAAAATTGAAGTTCCATGGCACAAAATGTGCAAGTACTGCTCTTGTAGAAGTTTGACAGAATGCATTGATTTAAGAGAAAACAGATGAACTAGTTTTCAAATTAAACTGACTTATAACCTGGATTGTTAAGGTCAGACAAGCCTTAACCTGGGTTGTGCAAAATGAAAGATTTTAACAGCAAAGAGACCGGTCCACTTGTCTATTGGTACATCAGTTTCGGTTGATTAATAGTTGCAATATGAATGAAGCTGTATGTTTGTGAACGGCCTCCTTTTCCTTTTGACGAAGAAAATGAGTATTCATCTATGCTAACTCATTCTTTTTAATCTACCGGCAATTTGAGGTTACTCGAACCTGAGATGTAGTCAGGAAGCAACGGAAGAGATCGGGCAGCGGAAACGGTGGAAAAGGAGGCGTGAGAGAGGAGGGGGTGCCTCCATACGACGGCGGAGGATGATTGGAGCATCATGCGCATTGATCCTTGAGTCGATCGAGCGGTCGAGGTCATGGAGAGACGGGAAAGAAGAGGTAAGAGCCATCTAGGTTGTCGTGGTTTGCTTGAAACATACCCGTGGTGTTGATGGGACGAAGGAGGACAGAAACCTCCGTTTGGATATGAGATTTGCATTAGATATGATGTTTCGCTGGTGCATGGGATTGAATACCATCTCGATCTCGACATCTCCAATCGCTACGATTGATCGGATGATCCATGGTTTAAGTCACCTCTCCGCTCAAACATTGAACTATGAACTAAAAGGAGGAGAAGGCATAAAAAGAGATCGGACGAGGTTCTCCGACGATCTTTTTATGCATGAAAACTTTGACTGCGCTCTGATGCGGCTTACGTCTGGCATGATAGCTTCGACTGCGCTATCGCGACTTACGTCTGGAATGAAAACTTCGACTGCGCTATCGCGACTTACGTCTGGCATGAAAACTTCGACTGCGCTATCGCGACTTACGTCTGGCATGAAAACTTCGACTGCGCTCTGATGCGGCTTATGTCTGGCATGAAAACTTCGACTGCGCTATCGCGACTTACGTCTGGCATGAAAACTTCGACTACGCTCTGATGCGGCTTACGTCTGGCATGAAAACTTCGACTGCGCTATCGCGACTTACGTCTGGAATGAAAACTTCGACTGCGCTATCGCGACTTACGTCTGGCATGAAAACTTCGACTGCGTTATCGCGACTTACGTCTGGCATGAAAACTTCGACTGCGCTCTGATGCGGCTTATGTCTGGCATGAAAACTTCGACTGCGCTATCGCGACTTACGTCTGGCATGAAAACTTCGACTGCGCTCTGATGCGGCTTACGTCTGGCATGAAAACTTCGACTGCGCTATCGTGACTTACGTCTGGCATGAAAACTTCGACTGCGCTCTGATGCGGCTTACATCTGGCATGAAAACTTCGACTGCGCTCTGATGTGGCTTACGTCTGGCATGAAAACTTCGACTGCGCTATCGCGACTTACGTCTGGCATGATAGCTTCAATAGGGAAGAACTTGATGGAGGTATGAGATAGGTTAATCGACCATCAATATGCCCTCTATTCTGATTGTTCATGTGGGAGTGTCTGATGATCTTTGCAGATGTCTTTAATCACGAGGGGGGCCATTTCTCCTGTTCCCAGGAAAGAGTTTTGCCCTTCAATTCCCTGCAATACTCCCTGGTGTGATTGACTCGTTGATAGAGAAGGATGGGCTCGGTGTCAGGGTCAACGTGGTTGAAGCAGCAGGTGGCGACGGCGTCGACGACTTGAGAGAGGGCGGGGCGGAGGTCAAGGGGCCAGGGGAGAATGAAGATGGCGAAGATAGCGAAGACAGCGACGACGGTGACGGGGACGGTTGTCTGGTCGGAGCGGATGGTGTCGAGGAAGGATAGGGAGGACTGATGGTTATTGTCGTCTTCTTCTTGTTCTTGCGTCTCTTGTTCTTGGATGAGATCGATGGAACAAGCAGAGGAAGCATTTCGTGCAATCGGGGTCGGGCATGGAGGCCAACCCATCTCCTCCTCTGCGACTTGAGACTTATTTGCTTGGACTGAATGAGATGCGCCCCGCCGAGAAGAAATGAGCCTAGAGACCGTGAGAGTGAGGTGATGACTAGTTTGTTTCTTTACCAAGAGAAATCCCAAGGTCAGGGATGCCGTATGGCTTCAAGAGGTTACTGCATGACGATCAACAGAGATGTGCAAGTGTGGAGAAAAGGAAAAGCTCATCAGAGAAGGTCTTCGATTTTGATATGGATAGCCTCTCAAAGAGATGAGATTAGAAAGAAAATTGGGGCAATTTTTTAGTCAACGGAATAAAAAGATGTCGGAGAAGCGATTATCACCGACGATCTTTTTATGCCATTGCAAGATATTTACGGTGGGCGCCAGTTGATACGTCTAGTTTTGGTAGAGGAATCAACAAGTGTTTAGAGGGAACGACCACTTCTCTTCCGCCAACCAACCGCCCCATGCGGAAGGAAAGAAGCCATTCGAGAGAGATGAAGTTCGAGAGAGAGAAGAGTATCCGGAGGCGGCCCCCCTTCCTAGAAGAAGAGGAAGCCCTTTTATATTGATTAATTAGGACAACCCTTTATTGGGCTGGATCCTTATTGGGCCTTACTAAGCCTTATCGTGCCAGATTCTTATTGGACCATGTTAGGCCTTATCACAATCAATCCATATTCTCTGGTCGTTTGCAAAAAAACGACCATTGGTCGTTTCGTAACATAGGCCGTCGGATCTCAACTGATTCCTTATTCCGTCAAAAAAAAAATGAAAAACGCGTATAATAATTTTCTCTTCATATACGCATCCTCAGAATCCATCTCGTACCTTTTCTAAAAAGAAAGCGATCGAGAGAGAGAGAGAGAGAGAGAGAGAGAGAGAGAGAAGAGAAACTTAGTTCTTTGTAGAAACCGATCCTCCGCAACTTTCTTAACTCTCGATTGTCCACCTCTTCTCCGCCGATCGAAGGAAATCCTAGTTCTTCGACGCCTCTCTCTCTGCCTCTCAGCCTCCCCTTGGTCATAGGTACGATGACCACCGCCTGCTCATTTGGGACTTGCGGTCTCGCAGCCAACAGAATGGTTGTTAGTGGACGACTCCCAATTGAAGTTCAAGTCCGTCCAATTATTAAGATTTGAATTCCATGTCCAATCCATGTCCACAATATCTAGTTATTTTCCGTCCACGTCCAATTCAACTATTTGTCCATTATTGTCCACAAGTTAACCATATGGATCAACTTTCAAGCAAACCTATAAAAGAAAGAAGTGGATAAAAATGTTATGATATTGAAGAGATTTTAAAATAGAAATGAAATTTAGAAAAGTTAAAATAAGGAAATATTTTTAAAATTTCATATTATAAAATTTTAAATTTCGAAATTTCAAATTTCCAATTTCAATTTTGAAATTTTGAAATTCGAAATTTCAAATTTTGATATTTGAAATTTGAAATTTTTTTATTTTTTATTTCGTATTTTGAAATTCAAAATTATAAATTTTATAAGCACTAATTTTGAAATTTTCTCATTTGAAAATTTTAACAAAATAAACGAGGATTAAGAAATCTGTAAGTTTCACATTCAAACTCTATTCATATAAATGCATCAAGCAATTACATCCATTTAAATTGAATCTATTTGTACTAAAAGTCCACATTTATCCACAATTCGTCCATAATTCGTTCATATAATACTTGATAATTGGACTTGGACTGAAATTCAAACCAGACCAAAAGTAGTCCAATCCATAGATGTCCAACATTGTCCAGTCCACATTATCCATGGACCGTCCCGTCCATTAGCAACCTTAGCCAACAGCCTTTCTGAGAAGATTGTTGCCCAACAGGGCGAGGTATGTGCATATTTCTCCTTATCTTCTTTTCAATTAGCTTTTACATTTTGGCTTATTGTTTCTCCTCTCTCTGTCTTAGCTTCAAGGCATCTTGCGGGATAGCTTTTCTCTGTCCTTTTTTCTTCCATGTAGTTTAGGGTTAGACCTTGCCTTATTTGTAACAGTCAATTAAATGTTAAGGGCAAAAGCCAAAATACAGTCTGAGGCATATCATACACGAGAAGTATGTTAATTTTAATTTTCTTTAATTGGATCATAAAGTTATCTGTTTGAGTTAGTATGGAAACGTGAAGGATGGATTGCTCTTCTTGTGTTGACTTGTCCTTGATTAAATATTTGATGTTTGTTTGCAAACAGCATGGATGAGTATATTATAAATGCAACTAGGAGAAATATTGGGTGTTATTTCTACTTTAATATTGGGTGTTATTTCATTGTGAAGTGCCTCAGTCTATTGAGGATTTGATGATTTTAGCAGCCAAGATGACCAATCAAATGGCATTCTTGCACTGGTGTGCAGCTATTTGCTGGGTAATTTGGAGGAACAGAAATTCTATTTGTTTTGATAACGCTTACCATCAATCTATTTTTTCAGTTTGCTCAGCGGTGACACAATTGATGCAGTAATGGCAAGAAATGTGGACTGACAAACTTAAAGAGTCCATTTGGAACATGGCCCCATTGCTGGTGAGTTTGCCTGAACAACTACTAGAGGAACCAACAAGGAGGGAGGGCAGAGGAGAGATCAGGCTAGAGTTGAGCTGTTGGGTGGACAGAAACAACTATGAATAGTTGGATTCAGAAAATTGAGTCGCTGTGGTTTTTGAATATTTTGCTAGATACCATATTGTGTATGTTTGTAATAATGATGTGGAGTTTTTTGTTAGATATAAGATAATAATGGCGCACTGACATAGAGACAGAGGGGAGATGTCAGTGCTTTTTCTCTGGTGGGGGGGTCCTTAGTCTGGGTTCATAGATTGTTAACCTGGATAAGATTGATATGTACTCCGGCGTTCTTTCTTTCTATAGAAAGTGGTGGAGGAAACTCCACTTGTTTCAAAAAAAAAAAAAAAAATTCTACTCTAATATAATTGATGGTCACCACTCGGTGCCTGGAGTACACGACATTTACTATTGATTTATTACAATAGTTTTGGTTTTACTATTTGTCTAGGTGAATTGCTTGGCATTTAATCCATTCAATGAGTGGGTTGTGGCAACAAGATCAACTGACAAAACAGTCAAATTGTTTGATCAGCGTAAACTTAGCACAGCTCTTCACACTTTTGATTGTCATAAGTCTATTTGTTCCCATTTACCTATCTGTTGAGAGCAATTATATGTCTTTTATAAGGACATTACTAAAAAAATTCAGTATGCACTTCTACAAAAAATCACTAACACAGAAGAGAGACGGATACATCATCTAGTATTTTATTTCATTTTTAATGGAAATTCAGAGAAAGATTCCATTGCTTATAGTTCATGAGTATTTTTCCCTCCTTCAAGGAAAATTGGTAATTCGTTAGATTTGATGATGACAATAAACATCGTTTTAATACTCGATGTACAAATTACATTACAATTGTGTCCTCTGAATGTTGTAAACAGAATTGATGCGGAGCAAACACCAGAGGATGGTCCCCCGGAGCTACTATTCATCCACGGGGGAGACAAGCAAGATCTCAGACTTCTCATGAAACCCATGTGAGAACTGGGTCATTGCCAGTGTGGCTGAAGACAACATTCTTCAGATCTGGCAAATGGCTGAGAACATATACCATGATGATGATGATGATGAATTGTCAGCCAATGAATCTGCTAAAGCCTCTTAGCTTCATCAGTTGTTCTGTAACTTAATGTTACTTTGTTGCTTGCAGTTACATTTGTGTTGTGTCTTAGAAGTCTCAAGAACTAGTTTTGTAGTCTGGTCTTTTTTTCATTTTGGCAAGGTGCTTGGATGTGTCCAAATAGCTTGAAATGTATAGATGCTTTATTTATGCTTAATATTGATATTATCTGTCATTTGCGAGCTTGCATAAATTTTTTAGGCAGATATTGTTGTGTGGTCTTATTATAAGTAAAAATGAGACAGCAATATGTGAAAAAGGTACCGTTTTTGCTGAATGACAGACTTTTGAGTCGTTGAAGCATCTGTGTTGCACTGTTGCTATTTATCACATCCTTTTAAGATTCATGGAATGGCTGCATTTTTGCTCACGGGTGGCAAAATATGCGGGTTTTCATGTTATTTTTAATCTTTCAATGTGTTGTCCCATGTTGCTAAAAGTTACACTTTGCAACAAAATCGTGCTACAATACTGGGTGTGCAACATCTATTGTTATTTGTTAGTACACCAAATATGTGATACCCAGTATAGTAGAAAAAAGGAAGCCAGCATCATAATTTTAAAGAGGCGCTTTATCTTGTGTAAAATTTGTATCCCACAGCTCATCAATATTGAATGGATTGGAATGAGGTTCTATTCACATCTGGAGTGCTGTATGCATGACCATGCACTACAAGAAATGTAACTAAGCCATGTGAATTGTGTTGACAAAAAATCAATGTACATCCTGTATCAATATTTGATACAAATTCTAACAACACGAGTTGCCTCGGTTCTGTCAGTTTCTCACCTATGCATTTCTGTTGGGTCACCCTTTTCTATTCTACACCTGGCTAAATTTAAGCTAGTCAATAGCCACATATAGACCAATACGAAGTTCAGTACATATTTACCAGTTTTGATCTGAAGATGTTTACAATGCCAGAATATCACAATGAGCTTTTCATTTCTTCACACTTCCCTCAAACAGCCGCCAGGTAATAAAAACTTAAACCTCTCAGCATTTCTAATTAAGTGCCCTGGCAAATTAATAGCTGAACCTGACTTTGGTATCGGTTCAATTTTCTTAAACAACTCCCCAAAAGAGTATTCCTCTGGCAGCATATTGAACAAATCTCCACCTTCACAGATAATCTTCTGTATCCTCTTAGGTTCAAGTAAGCTTTTTTTTCTGAACCCGATCTGCATGGCTGAGAGGCTGTGACCAAGGGGAGGCTGAGAGGCGGAGAGAGAGGTGACGAAGAACTAGGGTTTCCTTCAATAGGCGGAGAAGAGGTGTAGGATCGAGAGGCAAGAAAGTTGCGGAGGATCGATTTTGAAGAACTAGGTTTTCCCTTTCTCTCTCGATCGCTTTCTGAGGATGAGTATACGAAGAGAAGCGTATTATACGTGTTTTTTTTTTTTTTGTTATTTTTGAACGGAAGAAGAGATCAGTTGAGATCCGACCGTCTGTCTAGATCAGACGGTTCATGTTACGAAACGACCAGTGGTCGTTCTTTTTGCAAACGACCAGAGGATCCGGATTGGGGAAACAATAATAACAAAAATTATTTCTTCAAAAAAAATAATAAATAATAATAACAAAAATTAAAAACAAAATATTTGTCGGACACCATGCCAACTCACGATTTAAAGTTTTAAACTAACGTTTCATATATAATGTCATTTTTAAGTTGAACACTTGCAAACAACAAGAAACCTACCAGAAGTTAATACAAAATACATCGATTACCAGAACAAAACAAACACGTCTAAATACTTCCACCAAGCACAATGAACTAATTTAAAAAAAAAAAAAAGCACAATCAACTCTAGGCGAGGCCTTACCAGAGGTACTTGAACTTAGAATTGTGCGCCGTCGACCCAGAAGCCAGATCGACAAGAACCTCTCGCACATGCGGAGGCGGGTGGAGTCCCATGGCGGCCTCACGCTCGCAGCGCTCGAGCCGGACGATGCCAATGCAAGGCCCATACTTCATGTCCATGCCGAATTGCCTCAGCGGATCAGCGCATCCTCTTTGAGGTCGATTGCTCTGCCGCGAGTGACGAGCGCCGGAGTCTGAGCGGCGTTCGGAGCGCCGACGAAGAGCTCGGCCACCCCAGCCTGTTGATGGAGAAGCTCCGAGAGAGGAGGCGGTGCACCATGTCGAGGAGGTCGTCGGCTTGGTGGACCACCTCAGGCTGAGGTCGAAGCGCTCGGCCACCTCAGGTTTAGGAGGCCTATTGATCTCGTGGTGGTGGAGATGCTTCGAGAGGAGAGGAGGCAGTGCACCTCGATCGGATCGCAGAGAGAAACGGGGCGATTGACTTTGGCGATTCTGATGAGAAACCTCATTTTGTTTTGTTGTTTTTAGAGATAAATAAAGCAATTTAGATCGGAACCGTTTATTTAGATCGGATGGTTTACATGCCCATCTTATATTAAGATGAGCGATACGGTTCCTCTTTGCCTCTCGATCGAGCACTCTCTCATGGCAAGATATTCACTCTTTCGATCTTTGGATCAAGCTCTCTCTGTGGAGGCGAGAAAACCTTGTTCGATAAACTTTGAAGGCCATAATCCCACTCAATCCAAAGGGAAAACTCGATCGAAGTGACGCGATCTGAAGGGAACACTCGATCGAAGTCTGTCGAACTCGAACAAGGTTAGTTTGGTTCTTAAAAGACATCGAATTTTTAGTTCTTTGCATGTTTGGTCCAAAATGCTTGTAAAAGCTTGTATTAGGCATGGAGAGGATCGAGTTTGCAATCAAGTCCAGATGTAAAGTAATTGATTTGGAAAAACTATTGAACTCGACCAAGTTTAGATGGCAAGTCGTTACTAGTTAGACAGATTTTGGCAGGATTATGAGAGGAGGTTGGTCTGTATCTAGGGGTTGGAGGTTGAGAAGTGGGACCTGGAGAGTAGGGCCGGGTTTGAAGGTGGTCGATTTTGGAGCAGGATCGTGATCAGAAAGAGAGGTGGGTAGGATAGGGTTCGCTGTAGCTTGAACCCTTGATTGTCAGAAATAGAGGTGACTGGTCTACTGCTTAGTACTTAACAAGAGGATTGTTTTTCAGTTTTTCTTGATTCAGATCAGTTAATTTAAACTGGATGTACTAGATTAGTTTGTTGGTGTTACTGTAAAATATTTTTTGAATAATGTTAGGTAATTAATTCGATGCTTTCATCCTGAACTAACTCTTAATAGTTTCAATAGTGTTTACTGTTAAGATAATTTACATTAATGACAAATATATTAAAACAATATCAAATACAAATTTTCAGTTGCCCGAAGCAGCTGCCTTGTTGGCCTACTGAGTACTGACGCATATTTAATAGTGTATTAATTGGGTGGCTCGATTACTACTGGATTTGATATCCTAGTTTTAAAAGATATTTATTTTATCTTACTTTGTCAAAGAATCTACTAGATTCGTTGGCCTACGCGGCTACGCGTCTGGTAGTGCATTAATTGGGTGCCTCGATTACTACTAGATTTTGATATCGTAGTAGTTCCTAAAAAATATTTGTTTTTACGATAGACACCACTTCTATAAAAAACGTCACTTCTCTATTTCCACTTCATTGTACATGAAAATGCCTATATTATCCAAACTCGCAGTATTAACACCGTCACTGCTGCTGCTGCTCCTTGCTTGTTCAACTTTGTTAGTGGCCCAGCTGGCGCAGCTACCGCCACAATGCCAAAGACAATATTGTGGAAAAATGAAGGTACGTACATACTATAGTAGTATAGTTTATAAAATATCTCAAACAGCTTAAAAAAAATCTATAAAATCACTTTAGCGAATAATGACAATTTAATTTGGCTTTCATTACCGAAAATCGATAGTCGATAGAAAATAAAAAACTCCACTCTTTAAAAATAAGTGATGTAATAAGTCATTAAATTTAATATTTGAAATAAAAGACTGTGAAAAATGGGACCAAACAATTCGGTTTGCGACATGATAAGTAGTGATTGTCTATATCTCGTCTTACTGAATAGATTTTGTGCGATACAATTTAAATTTTACAAATCTATTAGATTTTGACGAAATGATAGGATATTGCCTATAAATGCATGTTAAAGTTGATGCCATATATTTGTTACATATATATAAGGTCTTATTTTGAATTAAGAAATTGCATGTTATTACAGGTGGTATACCCCTTCGCTATCGAAAAAAATTGTGGAATATCAGAACAATTCGAGCTTGATTGTAGAAAAGATAAATTGGGTAATTACCACATAGTCCTTCCTGGTACAAAATTAGAGATGCGTAGTATATCGATATCTCAAGGGCAAGCACGGGTTAAAAGCCCAGTTTCTTCAATGTGCGTCGTCAGCACCCCTAATCACATAACTGTACGTACTGATTACTTTGCGCAAAATTTGTCCAACACGCCTTGCATATATCCAACTTAATGGTACCATGTACAATGGTACCAAGTTCAAAACTAAGTCCGGCTGTATGGCTTGGACATTATTCGATGAACAGAGCTCGGTCGATGGCTCGTGCTCAGGTCTTGGCTGTTGTGAGACTACTATCCCCTATCGATCAAAAGAGTTCGATATCTGGTTTGATAGGAACCGTAGTTTTCCTTTATTTTTAAATCTCAACACTTGTCGATATGCGCTGCTTACAGAAGGCAAAATATTCAAATTTAACACCTCATATCTCACATCAATCGAATCCTTCGAAAAGGATACAGCCAATTTATCGGTTATTCTTGATTGGACCATAAGCAGTGAAACTTGCAAGCTTGCTAGAAAGAATATGACCAGCTATGCATGTGTTAGCAATCACAGCAAATGCATCGACTACAACAGTCTAGGTTATCGTTGTAAATGCGTCCAAGGGTACCAAGGAAACCCCTATGTTGCTGGTGGTTGTCAAGGTACGTACAACATATGTCAATACCTAATTCTCTATCACTTAATTAGAAAAATAAATACATTAATTATATAATTCGTCTACAACCTTACAAAAAAGGAAAAAAGCGGATATACACACCTCAAATCTTGTCTAATCGGAAATAAAGTTCTCAAACTTTAAATCAGATATGAATTCCTCTAATCATTTAATGGTTGGATATAAAAGTTTCAATTATGTTTAATTACTAATCACTAATTATATGTTTTGTAATAATAAAAAGGTTGAGGGTTAAAGGCAAATTTCACATTAAAAAAAATAAGTTGCCGAATTTTTTTTGTTTGGATCGGCAAATGGGATGCCGATCCAAACATAAAAAAATGTTGGCTTATTTTAATGTGAAATTTGCTTTTTAGTTGGCGAAATTTTTTTGTTTGGGTCGTCAATTGGATTTCTGATTCAAGCTTGGATCGTCATTCGGGATGACGATGTAAGCGTTTTGTGATTTCGTCAATGCGGATGACGATCTAATGACGTTATTTTTAAAATTTCGAATTTTTAACTATTATTATCGAAATTTCAGTGAACAGTAATGTTAGTTTTAAATTTTTCGGTTTGAGAGGTTTATTTTCAATTGGACAAGATTTGAGGGGTTTATCCCCAATTTTGCCTAAAAAATAATTGTCATCAAAAGTATTAATTTAATTTTTTGTGTGTGTATTAAACTGAAATAATTTAATTGTTTCCTTCGTAATTTCATGATTAATTATCTGCCTTCTGCTCCAGTTTTGTGTCTTTTCACCTTTTTTATTTGCTCTTGTTCATTCTTTACAAATATAGATGAGTGCCTGAATTTAAAATGTTTCGGGATTTGTACGAACACGCCCGGATCATTTAAATGTGAATGTCCACCAGGCACGCATGGAAATGGCTCCATTTGGGGAAATTGTTACAAGAACGACCAGAAAATTCCATTGTGGGCCAAGGTGTTTATAGGTATTTTTTCTCTTAAGAAATTAAGTCACTATTTTTTTCATAATTATTTCAGTTAATTTTTTTTTATTTTAGATTAGGAAGCAAATTAATTTTCAATAACTTTGAGAACTGATTGGGTTGAATAAACATGTTTGTTGCCTGCACATGTTTGCAGGTGTTGTTAGCATCTTTATCGTGATTGTACTACTTCCGAGCTCCTTGGTGTATTGTGTTTATCAACGAAGAAAAGTTGCTGCCATTAAGCGAAAGTACTTTCAACAATATGGAGGTCACTTGTTGCTTGAAGAGATGAAGTCTGAGCAAGGTTTTTCCTTTAGAATATTTAAGGAAGAAGAACTAATAGATGCTACCAACAATTTTGATGAAAAGAACAAGGTAGCAGAAGGAGGAAGTGGTATTGTGTACAGAGGAACCATGGATAACAAATTGGTAGCAATTAAAAAATGCAAAACAATTGGCGAGAGGGAAAGGAAGGAATTCGGTAAAGAGATGCTCATTCTTTCCCAACTCAACCACAAAAATATTGTCACGATCCTTGGCTGCTGCCTAGAAGTAGAGATCCCAGTCTTGATTTATGAGTTTATTTCTGAGGGAACTCTTTTTGACCTTCTTCATAGGAAGTGTGATGTAGATATTCCGTTACACACTCGTTTAAAGATTGCTCAAGAGACTGCTGATGCACTATCCTATCTGCACTCGTGGGCTTCCCCAATTATTGTTCACCGTGATGTAAAATCATCCAATATACTTTTGGATGAGAATTTTGTTGCCAAGGTATCGGATTTTGGAGCTTCAGTACTGACACCAAGCGGAGAAGTTCAATTCACGACACATGTGCAAGGCACCCGTGGGTACTTGGATCCGGAGTATGTGCAAACTGGGCAGTTGACGGTGAAAAGCGATGTGTACAGCTTCGGTGTGGTTCTCCTGGAACTCCTAACCCGCAAGATGGCATTTTGCACGGAAGGGTTACAGGTAAGAAGTCTCGTAGCAGACTTTTATTCTGCTGAGAACAATGTCATGGCAATCCTGGATGTCAAGATCGCAGGGGATGAAGAGAACATGGATGTAATTACAAAATTGGTGGAGTTAGTGAGAGAATGCTTGCACATGAAAGGAGAGGGGAGGCCGGAAATGCGACAAGTTGCAGCGTCACTTGAGGCCTCAGTAAGAGCCATGAATAATCTGCAACCAAGAGAGGGTATAGGGTTGATCTAATATATCTTTATTAATTATACCTAGGCAATTAAAATGCTTGCATTATTATTCATTTATTCTTGTTTGTTTCAATGTTGTTCATGTCGTTTATATTTCTATATATCATCATATATATATACCATGGAAAACTAAGTTTCATTTTGGTGTAAACTAGCTATTGCATCGCGCTATGCGCGATGAAAGTTTGAATTTAATTTGTACTTAAACTCTTTCACTAATATAAAATCGAAAAAAATACACTTCAGAACAAAATACTTAAACACAATACAATGCAAGCCGTATCAAAGGAAAAATATTACAATGCAAGCTATACCAAATAATGGAAAACGAAAAAATTGAAATTCTTCAAGTGTTTTTTTTTATTTCCAAAACCAAACAACAACACGGCTAATCTGACATTAAACCAAGCACTAAGCACATGTATGGTAAGAAAGGAGAGACCTGTGAAAATAATTGTCAAAATTAAAAACCAAAGAATATTTGGTATCTTTAATTTAACATCTAAGCTTTCTTTCGCCCAGCATCCTCGTCTTATGGAGAAACAAAAGTAATTTATACTATCACCCGAAATTTATTCCCTAAACGGCAAGAGATAAACAACTTATAAGAAGAATTTTGGACTGGTTTTGGTTTCGTGGTAGCGCCGAGTATTTGCTTATCCAATTTCATTTTGTGTTCTCTTGATCGTTCTCTTTGCTCACATCACAACATACGAATGCGTCAATAAGACTTTTCAAACTAAACTTAATGAGGCAAGACCTTTGAGTATACCTAAAAAGAAATTATTGAAATTCATAAAAAAAAAATTTAAAACCTGTTTCGATATGTGGAGACACACATAGGTTTGAGAAGATCTGGAACTTGAGCAGCTGAACCCATCGAGAATGCCTAATGTTAATATCACCTCAAATACAAATTTTCAATCTTCCCTCAATTTAATCTAAATAATATGACCATCCACCCAAATTATTATCACCCAAAGCTAACTGTCAGTATATATTGAGCAGGACCATAATTTCATATATTGGAGTATGTTTTAACTTTTAAGCTATTGTGATAATGTTCAGAGATATGAATAAATGTTATTTATTATCCCACAAATTCTTAAATTAGCTAGAAAAATAAAAAGAAATGAATAGTTAACATTTGTTTTACCTTCTTCTAGAGATCAATTTCCCTCATTGCTTTTGTACTCTATGTCAAGTGATGTGAAGCCTAATCATCAAAAATAAGGATTATATTATAACAATGAAAGCCAAGCTCTCTCACAGTTAAATTAGTCAGTTGCACATATTAAAGAATAAGGGCAATTAGAATAAAGTGTAGTAGCTAACAATTCTTGAGGTAAAAACTAAACTGGTACAATTCTAAGAAAGAAAATAATTGTTTTATGATTTATAGCTACCCATTGCATAATGCGATACTGCACATATTTCACTTATCAAGCAACATTTAATGCACATTCCAGTGATTTTTTATGACAAAAAAGATTTGATTCACTTTATCTACAATTATAATAACTATAATTTCAATATAATAATGTATACTGGAAATGTCTTATTTAGAGTCTTCTTTATAGCTAACGTGCTGCGCATTTTGTATATATGGTGCAACCTTTTTCAATACGACGGTGAGCTTTGTTCATTTTTAGAAAACACGACTAATTTTAACATGAACATATAACCCATTTATTTAAATTGGAAAGAATCACTATCAGATAGCCAATGATGTTAGTTAGGATGCAACCTTGTTTATTTAAATTAAATGCCAAGAATAAATAGACGAACATTTTTACACCTTGAGATGATATAAAAAAAAGTGGAATTGAGCGAAAGCTGCAGAAAAATGACACCGAGGACCATAAATATGCATGAAATCCCTACAAAAATGTTCTAGGGGCTTCCTCTTATATATTTTGTATAGACCGTCAAATTATAGAAAGCAAAATATCCTACAGTACATGGTTTTCTTATGAACCGATTTCAAGTTAAAGCACATGGACCGACCTGAATTGACCGTGCATGTCCAATGAATAATCATATATCCATGACATAAATAGGCCTGCATAGCTCAACAAATGCAACATCACCAAAATAAACAAAAGGCAAAACGTATAAATCATAGGACACAATTTAGAATACAAAATATCTAAACCACTGGGCATTACTGATACAACATCATTACAATAATTGAGGAGATCACAAACCTGGGGAGTAGCCGAACCAATCAAGTAAGGTCATGCGAAGTTCAATCACGGCAATTCCAATGGAAGCTATAGGGTCCTGTTGAGATCATAGAACGAAAACAGATCAAGTAAGAACACAATATTTTCCCCAAAGTAATTTCCAATCTCACGCTTGCTAATTTGCTAACTTATTTATAGGACAAAATTCATATTTTCACTAATTAACTTTTTAATAAAGAACACATGATAATTGTAGACCGAACAATTAAAATAAGAAAAGGATGATGAAATCGAGAAGGTAGACATTGCTGAAAGTTTAATTTTGTTGTCCTTATTGATTTGCTTAAATCAATCAATCAGGCTCCATAATATATTGAAACAAAAACCTCCTTTTATCTTCCTGAAACAAAAGAACAACCATATGAGAAATTAACTGTATTATGCAGATATATTGTTAATTTGAAACATTGAAGTTAATTAACTAATTTAAGCACACTGAATTTAAAACATCATACTATTATTTTTAATCTGTTCTTGAAACTTTGGTAAACTGTAAAGAGTTAATCGGGCCTATCAAGAAAAAAATAGAAAATATTGATTCCCACATAAAAAAATAGCATCCTAATTCCTAACTAACTGCACTTTCCTGAATTAATCACTCGTGTTCTAGCTGATTTTTATCCTTTGTTGTGTCATCGCCTATGTGATTGATATATTTTATTTCTCTAGAAAACAATTCCCAAATAATAACGTGTCCAAACCAAAACCATTCTAAGCCTAGCATTTGTATCAGTAATCATTTTTTGCACTTCTCTGGACAAATCCCAAGAAGAGGCACTATAAAAATGAGAACCAAAAGTATGGCATCATACCACCATATTTAAAACTGCACCAACAAAATTCCTAAATTCTTACTGCATATGCTCCTCTGATTTATGCATGTAAAAAAATCGACCGAATACTTATCAGAGAGTAAAATTTTAGGTACACTTGCATGTGTGAATTTTAAAATATGTATAATATCTCCACATTCAAAGCATATAACCAATGGGGGAAATCAAAAAGTCTCTCAACAAAACAAATGGAATTTTCAAAAACCAATTTTGAGAAACTCTCAATCATACACTTTCTCTAAGGATCCAAAGATTAGGGCCATGGAGCTTAGGCGTCATTTTCAAACCCATTTTGTTAGAGAAAGTTCACAAGTGAACAAGCCAACTTGTGCTTGTTGCAACTATTGTGGTAAGAATGGCCATGTCACACTAGAATGCAAAGTTAGGAAAGCAAATCATACATCCGGTTCAATTAACATGATTTGGGTTCCTAAAGTCACTTCCACATCCGTTTTGATTGGTGGAAGTGGTTCGAGTGTGGCTTAGTTAGCCATCTTCTTTCCCCAAGGTTATTCTTGTCAAATCTTAAGGGGGAGAGATTACAAGAATATATTAGTTGTTTGTTTCTAACTAATATGCATTCTTGTAGGTTTGTTTGTTATCATCATTCAAGAGAAGTGCTTGGATCATAGATAGTGGTTGTTCACATCACATGACGGGTGATGAATCTTGTTTCAAGACACTTGAACCTTTTGATGGTGGTGAGGTTACTTTTGGTAATAATCTTAGGAAGAGCTCTATTATTGGTATAGGCTCGGTTGGAAACCAAAATTTAACGGTTTTTAATGTTTACCTTGTTGATGGTCTCAACTACAACCTTTTAAGTGTGAGCCAATTATGTGATGCGGGATATTATTTGAAGTTTGATCACTCCTCTTGTTTTGTGCATCAAATTTCGGATAATTCTCTTGTTTACACGGGACAAAGGAAAAAGGATGTCTATTACTTAAACTTTGATCATTTCACAAATGGTGAACAATGCTTTAGTGCCATAGCTACCGGTTCATGGTTATGGCATAGAAGACTTGGTCACGTTTCTCTAGACTCCATTAAGAAACTTGTAAAATTGAAACTTGTCCGTGGTCTTCCATCACATAAACTAGACTTAAATGGGTTGTGTGAAGCTTGCATGAAAGGCAAGCAAACCAAGTCTAGTTTCAAAACCAAAGAGATCATCTCAACTTCTCAACCGTTACAATTGCTTCATATGGACTTGTTTGGACCAATCAATGTCTTGAGTATTGGTAAGAAAAGGTATGTTTTTGTGGTGGTAGATGACTATAGTCGCTTTACTTGGGTTTTCTTTCTTGCTCACAAGGAAGAAGAATTTGACCATTTTGTTAAATTTAGCAATCGGGTTGAAAACGAAAAAGGGTTGAAAATCTCTAAAATTCGTAGTGACCATGGAAGGGAATTTGAAAATGCTAAATTTGATGAATTGTGCATAGAAAAAGGATATAAACAAGAGTTTTCCGCTCCACGCACCCCTCAACAAAACGGTGTAGTGGAGAGGAAGAACCGAACCTTGCAAGAATTAGCACGCACCATGCTACATGAATTTGCCGTACCCAAATTTCTTTGGGCCGAAGCGGTACATACGGCATGTCATGTAGTAAATCGTGCATGCATTCGTTCTCAACTCAAGAAAACTCCTTTTGAATTATGGTTCGGTCATACTCCCAATATATCCTATTTCCGTGTATTTGGCTCCAAATGTTTTGTTCTTGATGAGTCTCCTAAAGTAACCAAGTTTGATGCCAAGTCTTTGCCCGGTATTTTTGTTGGTTACTCAGCCACAAGCAAAGCGTATAGAGTCTATTTGCCAAACTCAAAGGTAGTTATTGAGTCCATTAATGTCAAGTTTGATGAAAAAGTCCTTGAGAAATCCAAGGAAGGTAACTCTATTGTAGGTACACAAGGGGAAGAAGCTCCACAAGAAATCGAGTCACAACCTCAAGCACAACCACCGGTGATCATTGAGGAGCCTTTGAACCGGGTTGATGACATTTTGATAGGGGGAGAGACTCATGAGGAGGGCATCTTAGACACAACTCAAAATGAAATGCCTCATGATGATCCTCAACCTCATTCATCTCCACAACCGGTTCATGAGCCTCCCGAAGTGCTTAGAGAAGTTTCCTCTCATCCTCTTACTAATGTCATAGGTGACCCTAGGGAAGGTGTTAGGACTAGGTCTAGTTTGCACCAAACTATTGGTCATTGTGCTTTTGTCTCTCAACTTGAACCAAAATCCTTCAAAGAGGCCAATGTTGACCCAAATTGGATTGTTGCCATGCAAGAAGAGTTGAACCAATTTGAAAGAAATCTAGTTTGGGAACTTGTACCATTACCCAAGGGTAAGCAAGTTATTGGTACCAAATGGATTTTTAGAAACAAGCTAAGTGAGGATGGTATTGTGGTTAGAAACAAATCCCGTTTGGTTGCACAAGGTTTTAAGCAACAAGAAGGTATTGATTTTGAGGAGACCTTTGCACCGGTTGCTAGTCTTGAATCCATTAGAATGCTCTTGGCTTTTGCCGCTAACAAAGGCTTTACCCTATTCCAAATGGATGTCAAGAGTGCTATTCTAAATGGTTGGATAGATGAGGAAGTTTTTGTCCAACAACCACCCGGTTTTGTTGACCATTTTAATCCGGACCATGTGTACAAGCTTCACAAAGCTTTGTATGGTTTGAAGCAAGCTCCTCGAGCTTGGTATGGTAGACTTTGTACCTTTCTTCTAGACAATGGATTTAGTAGGGGCAAAATGGATACAACTCTTTTCACTAAGAAAAGAGATGACCATTTGCTACTTGTGCAAATTTATGTGGATGATATTATCTTTGGCTCTACTAATGAAACTCTTGCCCAAGAGTTTTCTTCTTTGATGAGTAGTGAATTTGAGATGAGCATGATGGGAGAACTCACTTTCTTCTTGGGGCTTCAAATCAAACAACTCAAGGATGGTATCTTTGTGAACCAAGTCAAATACGCCAAGGAGTTAGTGAAGAAATTCGGTGTTGAAGATAGCAAGAGCTTAGACACACCCATGGGCAAAAGTGCTAATATCGATGCGGATGAGAAAGGCAAGCCTATGGACATAACTCTCTATCGGGGCATGATCGGTAGCCTACTCTATCTCACGGCTAGTAGGCCGGATATTATGTATGCCGTATGTCTATGTGCTAGGTACCAAGCCAATCCTAAGGAATCTCACCACAAAGCGGTAAAACGTATCTTGCGATACGTCAAGGGTACTCAAAACCTAGGTCTTTGGTATGGTAGACAAACCGAACTAGACTTGTTAGGTTATACCGATGCCGATTTTGCCGGTGACCGTATGGACCGCAAAAGTACTAGTGGAACTTGCCAATTTCTTGGTGGTTCACTTGTATCTTGGTCTAGCCGCAAGCAAACTTCGGTTGCTCTCTCCACCGCGGAAGCGGAATATGTAGCGGCCGGTAGTTGTTGTACCCAACTTCTTTGGATGATGCAAACCCTTAGGGATTTTGAGTTAGATTTCCAAAATGTACCAATCTTGTGTGACAATACTAGTGCCATCCTTATATCCAAAAATCCGGTATTGCACTCTAGAACCAAGCACATAGAGATACGACATCATTTTATCCGTGATCATGTTGAGAAAGGTGATGTGGAATTGGTCTACATCGACACAAAGGAGCAAATCGCCGATATCTTCACCAAACCTCTTCCAACACAACAACATCTTGAACTTAGGTTCAAACTTGGTATGCTTGAACTCAAAGATTAAATTTATGCATGTCATGGTGTTGTCTTTGTTGTTTGGAGCTTATTTCAGTTTAAATTGGTTGTATTTCTTTTGAAAACCTTGAAAAATAAGTTTTTAACTATTTCGGTCTTAATTTTCTGAATTTTCTGGTTTTCTGTTGACTCTAGCGTTACACAACGCCATTCAGCGTCGTGCAACGCCAGAGTAACGTTAGTTTCAAATGAATTTGTGCTGAATTTTGAATTCTGTCGAGTTAAACGTTGTACAACGCTGCCTAACGTTGCACAACGCTTGGTTGATTTTTTTCTTGTAACGTTACACAACGCTGACTATCGTTGTACAACGCTATCTGTTTCATTTTATTTTTCCTTCGCTGAATTTTAAAATCTGTCGAGTTCAACGTTATACAACGCTGGTTACCGTTGTACAACGCCTCTCTGTTGTTTTTACTTAACGTTGTACAACGCTATTCACCGTTGTAAGACGTTGTTTTATTTCTTTATTTTATTTTTTTTATTATTTATTTGTTTGGCTTTGGTGTTGTACAACGCCTTTTTAACGTTGCACAACGCTGGGTTGTAGCGTTACCCATCGCTACGCAGCGTTGTACAACGGAGCAGTCAGTCTCTGCTCATTTTTCGCTGTTTTGACTCCTGCGTTGTACAACGCCCTTTGGCGTTAAGTAACGGTGGACGCGTTTTTTAACTCTCATACCCTCAAATCACTCTCTCTCTCTCTCTATCCCTCAATCCACCGAAACCCTAGCCACCGCCATCACCGTCAATTCCGGCGATCCGACCGTCGGATTTTCGATCGGCTTCGGTTCCGTGCTCTCCAAGGTCATCTCATCCTCTCCCGCTCTTCAATTCAAAGGTTTAACCTCATCCTTTCTCTCTCAATTTTCAATGGCACCAAAAACCGCTATCAACAAACGGACCAAGCGCAACCCCAAGGGTGCCTCCTCCTCCAACCCACCGGTTCAAACCGATCAAACCGATCAACCGATCCCAATGGAAATACCCCCGGTACCCGTGGATTGGACCCTCTCCTCTTCCAACACCTACCTTTTCAAGGACTCGGCCTCCTTCATGCACTTTTGCCAATACCGTGAGGCAAATCGTGAGTGCACCGATTTCTTCTTCTTCACCAACCCGCATGGAGACTATCATCTCACACCGCGGGAACTCAATTGGATCAAGGAGCGAATTGAGTATTGGAACATGTCGGGCCTTCTCTCTCACTCCCAACCTTATAACCCGACATTGGTGAAACTATTCTACGCCAATCTTACCATGCAATGGACCGAGGGACAACCATCCGCTCACTCATATGTGCTCGGCCGCCACATTGTCATCACCAAGGAGCGCTTGGCTAACTTCCTAGGCATCGACGACGACAATTTGGAAATCTACATTCATGCCAATTGGCCCCGCGAATTACCTCCTTATGACGAATACCACCGCTTCTTCTACTGTTGGCGCAACTATACCGTTCGCCAATTCACCGCCACCGAGCTACCGGCCTTACACCGCCTTCTCTTCCTCTTCATCAACAACATCATCACTCCGAAGGCGACAATCAAGACCAATGTGGAGCAATTCGCCGTGTTTCTCCTTCGCTCCCTCCTTGAGATGAATCAAAAGGTCAATCTTCCATTCATTATCCTTGCTCACATGACACGGGCCGATCATTCTCCACGGTTCTCTCTCCCTTATGGCCATATCATTCAATCTTTCCTCATTGAGGATGGTATTCCTCTTGACACTCCGGTTTGGGGCGAACCCGTATCCGAAGATTCAATTGCTCACCCGGAAAACCTAATGGCTCATCTCACCGGAACCGGGTGGATCCTTCAAAATGAAGATGAGATAGTGCCCGGGCCATTCCATCGCAATGCCTATCTCTTTAGGCCTACGGCAACAATCAACCAATATGAGGAAATTGGGAATGAGCCATTGCACGTGCCCGGTGGAAGGGCGGAAGGTCAAGGCACACCGCATGACTTCAACACCTATCTTGATGCCAAGTTTGCCGCCTTGACTACACACATTGATACGCGGTTCAACACCATTGAAGAAAACCTTGCCGCCTATCAAGCAAAGACCGATGCCTCAATCACGCATCTCAAGGATGAAATGATCAAGCTTTGGGGCAAGATGGAGCTTCATCTCCAACGTGGATCCGGTAGTGGTGCGGGTGATGATGATGAGGAGTAGTCGAGCCGAAACCGTCAACCAAGCCTTAGCCCTCTCCTTCTCTTTTTATTTTGCTTTTCGTAGTTTCTTTGCCTTTCGTATCTCTTTTGTGATTTCTCGGTGTTTTGAATGTTTAAGTTTGTGCTAAATGGATTTGTTTTGTTTTATGGTTGTTGTATGAATTATGATATGCTTTAATGAATTATGTTGTGCTAAATGGCTTCGTTTTTAGCTCTTTTTATTTTAATATGCATGCATGGTCTATAATTGTTAGTTTAAGCCCTCTTTAAACCTTGTTAGATACCCCTAATCAAATGAACTTAGTGGCCAAATTCTTTTCGAAAGGGGGAGGATCGTTATGGTTTTTATTCAAGGGCGTTTTGGGTATTCTTTTCCCTAATTGCAAAAAGGGGGAGAATTAGGTAATTTGGGTTATTCCGCCTTGTTGTATCAAGTCCCAAATATACCTTAGGTGTTGTTTTGCAACTCGGCAAAAGGGGGAGATTGTTGGTTAAACATTTCCTCTCGATTTGCCGACTTGCAAAACAACACCGAAACCTTTAAACTAACATCTCTTTTTAGTGTTTTATAGCTAAATTTATTGAAGAATGGATTAAAGCAAGTATGGCACTTAGTTTGGAGCTTCAAGAGATTGCTTTGGTCTAGTTAGAGTCAGTAATTAAGGTTTAATTAAACTCTAAACTAATCTCAATCATTTTGCTGGTAAAATGCTCAGTTTTTCTGTCCAGCGTCATACAACGCCAGTTGCCGTTACACAACGCTGAGTTAATTCGATTTTAATTGCAAAATCTCTGACAAGGTTGGAACAGCGTTACACAACGCTCAGTAGCGTTGTGCAACGCTAGTTCATTTGTTTTTAAACCAGTTAAATCCATTATTTCCCCTTGTCAGAACGTTATGCAACGCTAAGTAACGTTACACAACGTTTCCACTCCTATGTTGTGTAACGCTACGCAGCGTTGTACAACGCAGTATGAAACAGGCGACTCTGCATTGCTCAGACATCGATCTGCATCGATGCTGCATGCATGCTGCCATGTTCCATGCATTGTAGCGTTGTGTAATGCGCTAAACTTCGCTCAGACTTCCCTTTTTCTCTCTGGACGCGTAGTGCAACGCTGAATAGCGTTGTGCAACGGCGACGTTGTGTGACGCCAGTCAGCGTCGTATGACGTTCTGACAATGTTGTTTGAGTTTGTCAGTTCTGCCTTAATCGTTTTCTTGACTTCGTTGTGCAACGCTACCAAGCGTTACACAACGCTCTGACAAGTTCCAACGGAACTGTCGAGCTTTTGCTTTGGATTTTTGCTGAAACGTTGTGCAACGCTATACAGCGTTACACAACGCTCTGACAACTCACAACGTTATTTTCTGTGACCGTTTGATTTTTCAACGGCTACTTAGGCGTTGTACAACGGCATATAGCGTTGTATAACGCCAGAGTCTGTTTTGACTGGTCTTTGGAGCTGTTGGCGCCCTCTATACATATGGGGCCTCATGGAACTGTTTAGACACTTTTGAAACCTTTGAAACTCCTCCCTTTTGAGCTCCAACCAGTTAGACATTATACTCTCTTGTGTTTGAGCATTATTTTAGCAAAATCATTGAGATTAGAGTGTGCTAAACCAATCCACTAGTGTTAATTACTAGATTTGTTGAGTGATTTGGTTAGAGCCTCAATCCTTTGTGTGTTTGAGATTGTTTAATCGAGTTAGGCCGATCCACCTTGAGAGTGTTTGTAACAAGGTGATTTGGTTCGAATTTGTAGTCCCGTTCGTGTGGAATTGAACGGAGCGCGCCCATTTCGAGGTTGCGAAACTCCCGGAGACGTACGACTAAGGCTAGCACTTCCTAGCGGGTCGGAACTCCGTAATACATCGCGTGTTCAATCTCTCTCTCTCTTTCTCTCTTTATTATCTTGCTTGACTTGAATTGCTTGTGCTTTGATTGTTTGTATTAGACCAAGTTTGAATTGAACCAAATATTGACCATACCGGTTTAGAAATCAATTTTTGTGCCTATTCACCCCCCTCTAGGCCTAATTTTAGGGACAACATTCTTTATATACCTCTAAAAGGAGTTGTACTCTACCATGAGGCTGCATGTATCAAATTGGCTACATGGATTAATATTTCATAAAATGTGGATATCATACCTATTGTGATAGAAATCAATGAACTCAATTAAGTTCAAATACAGTTATGTGTAGAATGAAAAAAAAGCTAAAAACCTAACATTTTAAATAATGCGCAGAAGAAAGCGAAATCCTTATCGCAATCATATAAATGAGACAATGACCTTAATTGCAATAAAAATAAGGCAACCTTCTAAATCAACAGTTGTTTAAATTTTGATCAATTTTACGCAATTTTTTAAGGTTTCTTCTTTTGAAAGCAAAATCTAGTACTTTTGAGTTTATAGCTCTTCTTCAGGTATTAGTGTTGTCGGGTTCTTTAATGTCACAATTAACTTTGCTTAAGAACAATAGATAATAGAAAGAAAACTGACCTGAGAAGAGATGCGCCAAATAACTCAGTAGCATAGTAGACACATGGCTACTACAATATACTGACAGCAGCCTCCAAACTATCCAAATTTTGAACAGCGCAAGCTAGCAAGGAGGTAAAAGAAGAAGGAAAAAAAATAGAATGTAAATGCGAAATCAGAGACGATTTGATTGGGTAAACAACTAAAACCAAAACTGATCGATCTATTTTGCCATGCCAAACTAAACAGCAATAAAATTATTTCTAATAGTAACAGAAGAAAATCAGAAGAAGGAAGTACCAGTGGTGCATGAAAAGAGATGCGTTGAGACGCTGGAAAGGGAGCAACAGAAGCAGTCGTGAGGCTTTGTTGTGCCTTGTGGCTTGATCGCCGGAAAGTGAGAAATCTGATAGACGGAAAGAGGGAGGGAGAGGTCGAAGGAGTAATTGTAGCAAGACAACTCTCTGTTGCTTTCCTCTGCCGATCTAGCACTCCTCTATTGCTTTCCCTCTGCCGATCTAGCATAGAAGCGTCAAGATCGGAAAAAATCACGCTATGTCCTTGCTCCCTCTGCCGAGATCAGAAAAACCCTCGTGTGCAGTTTGGGAAGAAGGCTCCAGAAGAGAATAGGTATGGAGGATTGGAGAGAGAGAGAGAGATGCTCTATTGTGGTGAGGCGATGGGTATCTGATCGAGTGTGGCCAATTGGAGAATGGGCAGGATTTGAACATAGCGATGCCACAGAGAAGCGACAATAGAAAAACCAAAGGAGGGGACGCAGTGTTAGAGATATGTTCTAGATGCCAATCAGTTGCTAGCTATTATATTAGTTTATGTTATCGATGATGATTGATCATTTGTTCCTAGAGATTATTATTGACAGATCATTCAGGTCGAGGATCTGAATTGTAGATCTCTGTAGATCATTCGTCAGAATGACAATAATATCTCTAAAGAGTCCATAGTCTTGATAATTAACAAGGAACATTAATTATCGGATAAGAGTAGTATGCAAGTTAAGTGATGATTAAGTTCTACAAATCATGGGTAAGGAGTTACCAACTTAATTGCATATGTGTATGTTACTGGAACATAGCACAGGACATGACCCAATGAAATAAATATATGGATTGTGTTACGTGTCATTATTTATTTCATAAGTGTTTGATTCTGAGTTTGAGATGGTTCAGTTTCTCCACATGAGGATATGTTCAATAAATATCGTCTAACGTTGATTCCTGATAAAGGCTGCTATACAGACTTTATTTATGTTCTCTTGAATTGTGCGGGGAGAAACTGGTCATCAAGATAACCGTATGTCCCTCGTTAGTACACCTAATGAGTGATGATATCTACTGGGCCCCTTGATGGAGATGGATTGCTTGCTAGCAACTTATGCAATCATCTCTAGATCAAGAAACGTATAATCTGCAAG
The DNA here is from genome assembly GCA_028095005.1 of Rhynchospora pubera. Classification (NCBI taxonomy): domain Eukaryota; kingdom Viridiplantae; phylum Streptophyta; class Magnoliopsida; order Poales; family Cyperaceae; genus Rhynchospora; species Rhynchospora pubera. The sequence goes on from CM051460.1 coordinate 142,413,104, forward strand.
AATGACACATTCCTATCTTGGATTATACAAGGATATCATGTGACATAAGAATCAAAACAATAAGATATTATTTTCTTATGCAGGATTGAAGTACTATATTGGTATAGTATTTATTTATGCGAATTGGGAATCATTACGTGTTGCTAGATACCGCTTATGATTATTGGAAATAAATGGTGATTTATTTTCCATGGCCAACATAGCATAAATCTTCAAAGGGTCACACAAATAGAACTTTAACCATACAGTGCATTATTTATTTATTCACAGCAGTGAGTACTGTGAAAATATGATAGTTTGATTATTAATTAATTATATACCATTGCGAACTGTTATAATTAATTAAATCAAAGGGATCATATAGAAATATTTTAATGTACATGCTAATCCTAAAATGATTATTAATGAGTTAATAATTATTCTTGTTCAACAATATTTAATATAGTTATGAGAATTATATTAAATAAGTAGGCCTAATTTATCAAGTCTAATTGAGTCTAAATAGAATGCAATTAAAAGGGCCATTAAATATAAGATTTAATTTGTTAAATGGAAGCTTAATTAATTGGATTAATTAGTCCATTTAAGCCCATTAGAGACCCCGGCCACTTAATGTCATAAGTGTAAATTGCTTACACTTAAATTAGGTGAAAAATGAATATAAAAAGAAAATGGAATTCGGCCTTTTCTTTTTCACCCTAATTATTTTTCTTGGAATTCCGTGGCCGCCACAAAAATCAAAGACAGAAAAGAAAAATTGTTTTTCTTCTTTCTTGCATTCTATAGGAGCTCATGTGTTGAGCATTAGTTCCACTTAATTAAATAAGTTGATTAATTGGAATAGAAGAGATGATTAGCTTTGTTCTAGGTGTGCTAGCACATACTATTAGAACTTGGTTAAACTTCTAGGTGGACTCGAGGTGGTTGCCGGCAACTTGGTGGTGGAGACGAGCACGCCACCGACTCCAAAGCAAAGGGTTCGAACCTTCTAGTTACGATACTAGAAGAGGTAACCTCCTACGCGTCTTGTTTTAAATGTTAAATCGTTTGTTTGACTAGATCCGTTATTTGCAATAGTTAAATGCTTATTAAACGTTAATAAAATTTAAAATTGCACAAGGACTTGAGTTCCTAACACGCAGGTGAGAGATAGTGGACGCGAAGGGCTCAGATGCAATCTATCGCGGACATAACAGTAACAGAGCCATTGCGATTTGATCTCTTTCTACAGTGTTTCAAAGGATTGAAATTAAAGTATTTATTATTATTGTTATTAAAATATAAATATGCATAAAATGTAATAACTATCGACAGTAGACAATATACGCGCGTACAAACACTGAAATTTTAAATGTACCACAAGTAGTTATATAAACTAGCAGCAGTGGCCGCTCAATGTGCGGAATAATTTTTTATTTGATGCAATATTTAAAAAAAGTTAAAGACTTTTAGTAAAAAGTAAGATCGCCCACCCACCGTGTGGGCAAACTTAAAATAAGAAAAATATTGTTCTAACATTTGATTAAGTTACTAGTATTCATGGTTAAATTGCAAATAATTAGAAAGATGACCAACCTTCTAGTATTTATTTTTTTTTGTACCTATAGTCTTGTGTAAAATCTCAATATTAATGTTGTCTTTGAAGTTATTTGGATATTAAATTGTTAAGCACTATCTTGATCAAACGATATAAATCAATCAGAGTATATCAAAGCAAATTACGAAGCACGAACTAACACTTTTTGAAGGATGTAAGAATGGAAATATTAATATTAAATGAATTAAGGAACTGATTTTAGTAGTGTTAGCAATATAGAGCTGATAACCGTCATAAAAAAAAAACATCCACGCCATCCAATAAATTTTTCCGCACTACTTTTCTCTGCACGCACACGCTCTCTCTCCGCGTGTTTCCTCTCTACGTGATCTCACCTTCCCCTCTTCTCTAAATATCTGCTCTCATCTCTTTCCCTTCCCCCTTTACTCTCCTTCCCCCTCTCCTTTTCCCTCTCCAATGAATATTTCCGCTCCCTTCTCCCTCTCTGACAAAAAAGTCGTGCCATTTGAAACCGGTAGTTTTTTTTTAATCCTACCATTTATGGCAACAAAACACTTACAACAATAAAAACAAAAAGTTGGTTAAATAAAGAAACAAAATGAACAGATACAAATAATAAAATGAACAAATATAATAACTAATTGAAGAGACAAAATGAAGATATACAACATATACAACATATAAAACTAAACAGATATAACAACTAATTGAACATATAAGTGAATAGTTGCAACAATAAAAATGAAGAGACAAATTATGGTTAAATAAAGAAACAAAAATGAACAACTACAACAAGTAACTGAACATATATAATAAACAACGTGAATTCAGACAAAAGATAAGAGTGAATATAAATACATGAATAAAGTTAAAATATAACACAAATAAATTAAACAGATATAAAAAATAAATTGAACAGATATAGCAAAAAAACGTGTACTTTAGCAAAAAGATATAACACATATAAAAAAATAAATTGAACAGATATACTAAATAAAATGAACAAATGTACTAATAAATTGAACATATATAACAAACACCGTGAAACTCATAAAAAAATGAACATATTTAACAAATAAATTGAACATATATTGCAAACAATTTGAACTAAATGCAAAAAAAAAAGTGAACATATATAAAACATATATACAAATAAATTGAACAGAATTAACAGATAAAATGAACGTATATAACATAAGATTGAAGAGATGGAGGAAAAAGAAAAAAAAGAGCAAGTGACAAAAGGAAGAAAAATAAATAAATAGAGAGATGATAGAAGGGAGCACGAAGGAAATGAGAAGGGAGAAAAGAGAAGGCAGCGGAGGACGAGAGGGGAAACTCACGAACGAAGAGAGGAAAGGGAGGGAATAGAGCGAGAAATGCTGACGGGAGAGCTCGCTCATAACGAATGAAAGGTAGCGCAGAGAAGGCGCTTGGATCATATCTCTGGATTGGATGCGAAAAAATAAAGGGAGCGCTAAGTCCGCTGGATGATAAGTAGTAATTACCTTAGCAATATCTATTAATAATTGAGCATGAGGATAGAGTTATAGTTTTTGTCATTGAGATAGGCAAATGAAAATGATATACAATTTTTTGTTTATTTAAAATGAACAATTTAAGAACATCCATAATCAATTGTAAATTCTTAAATAATTTTTAATTAAGAAAATATTAATATTTATAAAGTTATTTTTTAATGTACCCACACATTGGGTGGGCTTTCTTCTAGTACTAATGAAGCGCCATAATGTGGAAATGAGAATAAAAAGATAATAGATGTTTAGACTAAAAAGATATGTCTTACAAGGACATATATCATAGCACCATTAATGGTTTCATAAAGGAAATATAGAATTAATAAGAGAGCCTATATTTGAAATTAAACGGAGGAATCATATCAAATATTAATCTAAAAAGTAAAAAGTAAATACACCATTGTCGCTTAGGTTGGATTTAAATGTTTGCCATGAAATTGCCCGGGCGCAATTTATGATGTAGTCATATTCCTTGCCAGATGTTCTTCAGGGTTTGACCTATGGCTATATTGAAGAAAAGCACATTATAAAATTAATTTTAGAATAGTGTATATCAAAGTATAAAGTACTGTTTTGATCTAGTCTGAGTTTGTTGCATTTAACCCCAATTGTCAAACGGTACTATAATTACTGGTAAATGATAATGGTTGACCAATATTAAGATTTTGAATTCAAGATATGATTAAGGTCCTCAAGGACTACAATCAATCTGCTAGAATTCAAGAACTCATTATTAAGTTGTAAAATCGTTGGTACCGCCAGTCTTACTAAACTGGTACCACGAAGTAGCATATTTAAACAATGCGATCCTAGTTGCTTTTCTTCACACAATTTAATTTCATTATTTCCTTGAGCATAATTAAGGCTCATTGGCATCTCAACTGAGACTTAATTTTCAATACATGGTCACATAAGCAATTTTAGGAATATAATTGTATACATTGAGGACCATAGTGTCAATTACCTTCAGGAGTATTGTAGTCAAGGACCTCATCAACCCCCAAGCTTTTGACCAGGTCAACATTTCTGGTACCACAACTCCACAAGTTGTTGTCACATGCTTTGCGAGCTGAACTACATAAGTTCCGACCCCACCTGAGGCAGCTGTGACGAGGACGTCTGCCACCTTTTTCGTGCCATAAAACTTAGTTCCGATCAATTGCAATGACCGCAGGCCTGCTATTGATAACCCGAAAACATCAGTAGGGGGCACTTCCTCAGGCCTGACAACAGTATCTCTTTCTGAGGCCACGATATATTCGACATGCCCACCACATTTATGCACAAGTGTACAATTGAACACCAAAAGACCTAATTAAAAGAGAAAAATGAAAATTTCGTCAAAGGGATGGAAAGGAATGTTGGCTAAGTATTTACATACCCCAAAATGTACTGTAACGAAATCCAAAGAAATTGAAATAAGCTTACTGATCAGGTTCAAGATCTGCAGCAATACCACTTGGTCTTCTAATTCTTTTTGTAGGCATAACTTTGGTCTGAACTTGTCGGACAGTGCTAAATATAGTGACCTGAAGTATATATTATTATATTACATGCATAAAGGTCTGAATTGAAGGTTAATTAATATCCTTAAAAAACAATCTCAATGCCTATTTGTCTCGCACTTTTTCAGTCCAACCACGGAAGATCAGATAGCCTTCTATGGGGCGAAGAAAATACGGATCAGATACCCCTTGAGTCCCCTAGAATTCGAACACTACTACCCGTTTTACGAACGAAAGATAGCAATGCGACCCTAGGGACCTCAAGAGTTGATTGTTTGTGTGTAGGTCCTTTCCTTCCAGCAGGCGCAAGCCCCTGCTGTTAATTACCTCCGGTCTGAGTCTGAGTTGGGAATCAGACAAGAGCACCTCTAGATCGGGAATAATCAAATGATTAGGCATTAAAAGCAATCGGAGTCAGTTTTATTTTATTTTGATGACTAGCGTTTAGTGGGGTCTAAATGAAGGCAACACAAAATAGTCAAGAATTGAAATAATGCAATGAAAACATTCAATATCAAACATGAACAATGAAAATTATTGCACTAGGTCAGATTCTTTGGTCACAGTTTTGAGACACTTTGGGTCGCCTTGGGTTGACTTTACTTTGCTGGGTTGGGCTTGGTGCCGTCACTCAGATTTTTTGAGTTTGATACTAGAAAATTTGGGTATCCTAGATCAGTCCTCAATCGTTCGGGGATTTAAAGATTTTTGGGGTTTTCGTTCAAGTCTCGAGTACAGATGCGCCGTGCCTCCTCTTGACAAAAACTTTTGTGATGCCATCAGTTGACTTTTCTTCTGGTCGCCTAGTCAACGGAATTTGACTTTTGAGTTTTGAATTTTTAGTTTGAATTCTCGAGTTTTGCTCTTGGAATTTGGACTTTTAAATTTGCACTTTTAAATTGCCTTCTGGAATTTAAACTTCTGAGTTTGGAATTTGAACTTTTGAGTAACACTTTTGGGATTTTAAATTTGCACTTTTGAGCTCACATTTTTAAATTTATTTTGTGACCTTGATGTGGTATTTTTTGTTGTTTGAATTTTGTTTGTAGACTTTGATGCTTGACTGTACCTGCTGTCCAGAACATAAAATGTTCAAATGTACCTGCTGTCCTGAACATAAGATGTTCAAAGTATTTTATTCAATTTCCTTAAGGAACTTAATTTTTATCTAACCATGTAAATTTATTTTTTCCATTATGGCCATCCTTTTAAACTTTAATTTTAAAATATTTTATGCTTTAGTGTTTTGGCATGACATAATATATCAAAATATTCCTCATATTTTTCTTGACATTTTGATATTTTATGAGAATTTTTCTGATTTTCTAGCTATTTTTAATGTATTTTTGAAGTTGTTGTTTTGCAGAATTTTATGATTGGCTGTGATTTGCTGTTTTGCTGTTATGTTCGTCAGGGACTCACTACAGGATGAACGCCACAGAAGATCAGTGAGGGGAGCTGAGGGTTTAGGCCGACTGAGTCAGTTGGCTCACGCCCGTGACTATGCGCCAAGCGAGTCAGGGTTGGGTTCGGATCCGACTATGGATTTCACATGTCGGTGTTATTTGTCGAGTGCACCACGCCTATGCAACGTCATTTCTTTTTCAATCCGTCTCCCTCCCTTCGCTGGTCTGATGCCCTCTCGTTTCACTGGAGGCCTCCATTGGCGACACCAGTAGGAGCTTCCGGCGGTTGTGCCGACTGCAACTAGGTTTCGAAGGGTCACGGTGGTCCACTGGTGTCGTCTCTGATGTCCGTTGAAGTCGCGTTGGACGATTTGGGGCGTTCCGACTGCTGGAATTACTTGGTCTGCAACAACGGCGGAGAGCGACTGATTGACGGAACTTGGTGAAGAATTGACTTTGCAAAGGCATTGTGGAGCCCCTCGAGAGCATCATGGAGTCACCTGTACCTTCAATTTTATGTTGTATTTCCCAATTTTGAGATAGTGTGCTTTGACTTTACCTTTGGTCTGATAGACTTTGAGAATGAAGTTTGATTTCATGTGTGAATTGCTCCGTAGATTAATGCTCAAACAACACACACTTCTTTTTTTTTACTTTCCATTCACATTTTTGGCATACCATGTTGGACAATGTGTCCTATGTTTAGATACAGGACCCCTGGCTTTTTCTTTTATCCTCATCTTATTTACTAAACGTATGCAACTTCAACTTTGGATGTCAAACCATGATCACAACATTTAATTATTCAAACAATTGAAACGCAATTTAACTGGTGATGTTGTTCTTGCTGGTGTTTACCAATGGCACATGTACATGACCATCTTGTTCACTTTAGCCCCTGATATTTCTTCATTTTACAGCACCTTCTCAACTTAAATACTTTCTTGTATCACTTTGGCATTCATGCTTTTTTTTTAATTGATTTCATGCAGCCTAGTTTTCATTCGATGATCTTTTACTTTCACATATTGGTCTTATATTGAAATCGGTCTCCTTTCCTCTTCCTTGTTTATGCTGGCACAATTCCATATATCCACTGAATTTAGTTTATTGACACTTAAAGTAAAGTTATCTCATAACAAACAAACTTATTCGGTTACTAGTGCTGGATGACCTGAACTGAAACCATGAATACTTTAACTTAGGGAATGCAATTGTACACATTTTTGGAGGACATACTAATCATATAGCAAGAAGATGTAACAGTAATAAAACTTTAACACCTACTGACTTCATTTCTACAATTTATTCTCCATGTTTAGATGCAGACCCACTATGCCATTATTATTATATGATTCTTATATGACCCTAAAAAAACTTTCCTAAGGATGCAGCTCTCATGGTGTTTAATGTCTACTTAGTAAGGTAAGGACCTTTATTCTAAGGACATGAACTTCCACTTCAGACCTACTTTAAAACAGAAATGAAGAGGGGGAACTATTCACTATGTCTTTTATTAGGAGGTACTGACATGAGTAAGGACACAAATTTCATGAAAAAAAGGACTCCTACATGCACTTTTGGGTGTGATTTTTGATATCTATGCCTTTATGTAAACTTGGATTCTTCATTTTTTGACAGCATAACTAGTTGTTGTGTTACTTTATTGTTATCTCTTTTTTTTCTTTTGAACCATGCTATGGCCGACGTTCTTGACAATCAAACCATAGCAGGCCTTAAGATTTTATTTGTGGGAACCAATGAGCATCACCATGAACCATGGCAACAAGGTGATACCAGGTCGGCGTTCTTGACAACCAAACCCTTAGAGGTACCACCATGCTGCCAGTCTTGTAGCTTCATCACAGTTGCAGCTTCCTTGTAGTTGAAGAACTCCTTTACCATGGAGTAGAAGAACTCCTTTACCATGGAGTGTAAAATAACCATCATACAAGAAAGAACCACACAAAGAAGACAGGTAAAGTTGTTTATTGAGGTGCTTAGTCTGGATACAACAAAAACAGTTGCAAAGAAGTTTCAAACAAGCTAAGTATATGCACTTGAAGAGAGAGGAGGAAATTTTTTATTCATCAACAAAAGAACAGTACAATCATTTTCTTTTCTACCTTTTTCTTGAAAATCCTTTTTTTTTACAAGTCTTTTCCTAAAACGATTTTGGCAGCACCTTAGTGTGTTTCTCCAAAGTGCCGCCCCTAATCTTCCATCTGAGGCTTCTTTTATAGGCATAAGTTAGGTTTTGCTTCTCAATTGACCCTGCCATGTGGCATCTCCTCAGATTTTTGAAGTCTGATCAAGGGCTGAGATGCACAGATATAGAACCGCCTTGCTTTATGCATTGATTCTTCACTTCATACTTTCACTGTTCAACTCACCTTCCAATGTGCAACTGACATGTGGCACATGATGTTTATCAGGTATGGAGCAATGACATGTAGACTTGGGTGTACTACCTTCCACCTAGGCCATCTCAGCAGTATGGTTTGGTTTTGGATGGTTGTGGCTACTATTGTTTCATTCACGAATCAATTTAATCTCCTTTTGACTTCAACACCATCAGCTGAATCTACTCAATTCTACTTATGGTGTCATGGTGGGCCACCTCAATGTCTCAGTTTGGTCTGACAGATGGGCCATAGTGCCAATTGTCAATTGTGTAAGAAAATGTATAGCTGGGGCCGTTGATTTCACCATTCCAATCTCCTGGATGTCGTTGGCGCCAGAGGGGAAAGGGTATGTGTTGGCATTCATCCAGTGGTTTAATCCAATTCAAAGGTTAAGGATTAGTTTTAAGAGGAGGCAGCTCATGGAATCCCTCTTCAAGTTGGCAGCATCTCAACATTCAATTACCATCTGACGGTTGTAAAAGAAGTTTTGGGGGCCAAGTTTCCTTCTCTATACGTGGAGATATCTCATGAGGGCAGTACAGAGAAGAGGGGGACCAGTGAGATGTTATTTTCTTTTGCACTTTACTTCTTCTCAAGTGTAGTCGAAACCACCATTGTCTCCAGTTCAATTTAAACTTCCCTGACGCTGTTCCGTCATCTTTAGAGCACCTATCGATCATGTCTAACAAGTTTTCAATGTTAATTAACCACTCAATTGATTGTTAGCCAAGGTTTAACCAACACTAAACCATGCCATGGCACCAATTGGTGATCCCACCTCATTGCTTAATTTCAATCCCAATTGAATGCCTATTCTTGCTCTTAGGACTTTCATAAAGATGTATGTATAAGCATATTGAGCTCCATATCTCCAATGGCTTTAATTTCACTTTCACCATCTCACTGTCTCGATATTTCCTCAACAAAATTGGAGGCATTCAGGGAACGAGAGGGGTCAATTCTGATACCGTCGTGTTCTCCTCGACTCAGGCTTTCCAACGGCGTCAAGAATGTCGGAAGTGGTGACGTGGTCCGTCGGATTGTGTTTTGTCAGAGACGGAGCTCTCCTCCTCCTCCGATTCCTCTCCTCTTCATTTTCTTTTTCTGTTGGAGATGGGACCCAGTGGCGAAACCCAGTGGGAGCGCGCCACGTGCGAGGAGATATGAGACCCGACGGGTGGGGTCAGGCGCAAGAGAGTCAATTGGTGTGCGCCATCTGTCGAGGGGGTGATTGGTAAATCAGATTGGAGGAGGAAGCTCCTTGGCCCATCTTCTCCATTTTCGTTTTAATGGAGATGTCCATTTCTTCGAATTTCCATGATTTTACTTTATGTCCATTCTCAAATAAATTGTTTAGATGCCTTCTCTTTATTATTTGATCATGTAAATTTGCATGGATTCTCATAAAAATATAAAGAACATAAGAGTCATGGATTTTCTATTTTAGGACTTTTAAACTAATTAAATGAATTTTCTAAAGCTTATAGAACAATTCACGTAATTAATTTATTTATGCATCCCTTGTTGCATCCTTCTAACTTCTTGCTTTGTCCAATCATCCATGATATTTATATCACCTTTTCTCCTATTAATATTGAATATTAAATATCAAATTAACACGGTCGCATGACAAACTGTATTATTTTTAATATTAATATCGATATTATGGTTTTAGTGCAGAAGCGTCTTTTGCTTCAAAAATTGACCCCCTTCTTCTGAGAATCTGGACCCGGCATACATTGATGGGCCCCATTTTCACCGCCTTGTGAACTGTTGAAATTCTCTCACGTGGCAAAATTTAGAGGTAAACAAATGCCCCCCACCAGAGTAGGTTGTGAGGAATCCAAGTCGAACGACCTGCTCTGGTGCCCCTTTCTGCATTCGCTCTGGGCCTCACTTTTTATGTCACTTCCCTTCATGTGTTACTTTATCATTCTAGGGAGATGTCATTTCCGATGATGATTCTGAGAGGGTTCGCATGGACGTGGTGCTGGCCCTTCCTTGTTTTGTTTCCCTTGCAGCAGACGCATCTGAGGAGATTGAGTTGGCGATGGGTTCTATGGTTTTTTTTTTTACGGTTCTTTTACTGCACTTGGTAGTTTTGAGGTTTTAGATTGGACTTTAGTTTTGGACTTGGTTTTAGTTGATTGTTTCTTGATGTTGTGGTTGGGCCTTTAGTTATATGATGTTTTGGACTTTCCTTGGGCTTTTGATTGCAGTTGATTTACGGATATGGAGATTGTATTTCCTGATGTCATTGGGCCCATCATTTTTTGTTCATCAAAATCCTTGGATCGCGAAGCGATTGTGTTCTTTCATTGCAAACCGCCAAACCCTTCGATTTCTCACCTTTATTAGCAAGTTCGAGAAGACATACGCTCTCTGGTGCCCTAATTCATATATATATAAGGCGTCATGTGCACGTAACCCATATCATTTTCTCCTTCCAAATTTTCTTTCTCTAACTCCGTTCTCCATGGCCGGTGTCATAAATCCAAGAAATCCCAAGCGCCATAGGGATGAAGGTAGTTCCTCTGTTCAGAGCGCACCTCCTTCCAAGCCTAATTGGTCATATGACCCAGGCAACCGTTATCTGTTCCGGGACGACGAGGCTTTTGAGTGTTATCAAGGTAATATTGGTGAAGAGGAGCGTGAAGTTTCCACCTGCTTTTTCTTTCATCCTCAGGGGCGTTTCACCACCCCTTATATGAATTTAATAATGGGGTGGCTTAACGCCTGGAGCCTCCATGGCTTGTCAAGGCTTGATACCCTTTACCATTCGAATATCACCAAGTTATTTTATGCTAATCTCCGCGTCACCTTTGACCACCATGGCATCCCTTCTGCCTCTTCCTATCTTTTCGGCAGGCTCTTTCACATAGGGGTTGAGGATTTGGCTGACTTGATTGGTGCCACAGATACTTTCACGGGCTTGTCAGTTTATGCCTTCGGGAGTTGGCCTCGTGATCAAGGGACATACCGGGGTCATCGCGAGTGGTTCAAGATACCTAGGTCCGAGGCAGGTTCTGAATTGGTCTCTACTACGCATTTGCCCGCGCTTCACCGGTAATTTTGCTGTTTGCGTGTTTTTTGTTTTGTTTGTTCCTTTTTGTTTGCCATTGAGGGATAGGTTCGTGACTATGAAGTTTATATGTTCCTTTCAGGTTATTTTTCTTGATTATCAACCACATCCTTTTCCCTCAGGGTGAGTTGTCTGATTTGACTCGTCCCGGGACTTTGTTCTACCTCCGCTTATTGCTCCTTAAACGCGGGAAAGCTAATCTTCCTAGTCTCATCCTCCAAAACATGCATCATGTTACGAGGTTTCCCAAGGACCATTTGCCCTACGGGAATTTAATCGAGGCATTGATGGAGCGGGCTCAGATTCCGTTGCCTGAGATGTTGTGGGGGAATCCGATCACTGAGCGGCCTATCCTGTACCCGCGCAACCTGCTCTTGGATCTGCTTCCTTCGGGTGGGTGGAGATGGTTCACGGTACTCTGATCCCTGACCCCAACTACTCGGTGAATAGTCATATTCTCCATAGATTTGCTGCTGTGAATCAGTATAGTCCGGTGAGAGAGGCTTTTCCCCCTTCCCCAGACGGCTTAGCCATTGAGGAACACATAAACCAGCGTTTTAAGGAGCTAGACCAGCAACTGGAGAATGTCGAGGCGGTGCTTCAGTCAATTCATAACACCTTAGAGACCTTTGCAGGGGCGATGGCCGCAGCTCAGGCGCCTCCAGTGCCTCCGAAGTGAAGAAATCTCGGATGTTTGATCATTTGGTTTTGTTGTTTTCATTGCTTCGTTTCGTATGTTCTTTTGTTGTTGTTCAAACTGTGGTAATTTTGGATGGTTTATGTCTGGTATTTTGATTTTATAGTTTGATTAGGGCAATTTGGAAGCCTAATAACTCTTGGTCTGTTGATCTTGGTTTATGGGCATTTGTTGAGGTTTATTAATGATTTGGTTTAGATTGTCGTAGGTAGCGACATCGGACATCGCTAGTGGGACAGATATTTTTTGTTGTTCTCCCTGCTCTTTGGTTACGGCAGCAAGGAACATACCGGTGGGATTTGTTTATTCTACATTGTTTCCTCGGCAGTTAGGACCATTCCGGTGGGACTTGTTCGCTCCATATTACCGTTCCGACATGTAGAATAGACATTCTGGGTATGGCACGCAGTGGGACTTTGTGCATCATTTTCTGTTGGTTGTTTTGGCACGGTGATAAGAGACGTACCGTTGGGACTTGTCTGTTCCATATCACTCTTTTGATGTGGTGAGATGGAGTTTTCTCCTGGCTCTTTGGGTACGGCAGCTAGGAACATACCGTAGGGACTTGCTTGTTCCACATCACTTCTTGTATGTTGTGAGATGGTTTTTTTTTTCTCCTGGCTCTTTGGGTACGGCAGCTAGGAACATACCGTAGTCGGTGGTTTAAGGCCCAACACGACCATGGGCCCCTCTGGGTATTAGGATTTATGAGGCCTATTCCTTGACATGGTTGGCGGACATCAGCCGTGGTATTCTCCGTTTTCAGAGGGGCTTTTAGGTTCGGTTTGGTCTTAATTTTTTGAGGTAGGTTTCGGCGAGAATTACATTTTGAGCAGACATGTTGTCTTCTCAATCTGTAACTGTTGAGGACGTGGTTTTGACTAATCCCATAGTAAGTTTCACCGTTTGTGTCTTAGTTTAGAGTTCAAGACACAAAACTTTTGTTCATCCTTTAGTTCGGTGAGATGAACAGGCACCTAGTACATTGTTAAAGAACAAAGCACAAGACTTTGGTCATCTTTTTTGGGTAGGTATGATGGACAGATCACCGCATTGTGTCTTAATTTAGAGTTCAAGACACGGAACTTTTGTTCATCCTTTAATTCGGTGAGATGAGCAGGCACCTAGTACCTTGTTTAAAGCACAAGGCACAAAACTTTTGTAGTAAGTTTCACCGTTTGTGTCTTAATTTAGAGTTCAAGACACAGAACTTTGTTCATCCTTTAAATCGGTGAGATGGACAGACACCTTGTACTTTGTTTAAAGTACAAAGCACAAGACTTTTTAGGGTCACATTTTGGAATGTAGGCCGTTTGTAAAGGAGGCGTTCCATGAGTGTCCATAAGAATAGAACACTCCTTTTACCTTGGCCCGATGGGACAGAATATTTTGTGTAAGTTTTGGAAGTTTTGGATTTTTGGATCTTGAAATTTGTCTTTTATTTGGGGGTTTGGGAATATTTAGGGGGATTTAGTTTTTTTTTTATCTTTATTTAGATTATATTTCTAGCTTGGTCTAGTTTCTTTTAATCATATGCTTTTATGCTTTGGAACAAGATACGTGCGTTTTTTTTTGCTGGACTTGGATTTTATTTAGGATTTCGACGTAGGGTCATTTTAGGAAATTTTGAAGGGTTTATTTTATTTAAAGGTTAATTTATTACTTTAGGGTCTTGGCTCAAGAATGCTCCATAGCGTTCAAAAGAACGGAGCACCCTGTCGAGCCTTGACCCGGTGGGACGTGAGAGATTTTTACCTAAGTGAAGAGGTGGTTGACCGCCTCGCAATTGTCTGCCCAGTCAGTTTGTTGATGTCCCTTCCTTCGATTTTGGCGAGTTGTGGAAATATCGGGGTAGTTTTGTCCATAATACTTCTTCAGGTATCTCCCGATTATTGGGGAGACAGGGTGTTTTCCATTTGAATTCGCGAGTAGGTAGGCTCCGCCTTCATATACTTGTTCTTTGACATAGGGGCCTTCCCAATTTGGTGCAAATTTGGGACCATGGTGTCGGCCGAGGATAGGTCGCCTCAAAACCAATACTAGTTCTCCTTTCTTAAATGTTATGGGTCTTGATAGTTTTTCATAAGCTCGCGTCATTCTGGCTTGATATAACTCCAAGTTTTGTTGGGCTGTCAGTCTCCTTTCATCCATTCCATCCAACTCTTGCAACCTTAGTTGCGTCTGTTTAGTCAGAGGGATTTGTGCCGCCATAGCTATTCTCAGTGACGGGAGTTCCACCTCGATTGGTAGGACTGCTTCTGCCCCATACACTAAAGAATAGGGTGTGGCTTGGGTTGCTGTTCTATGAGTGATGCGGTATGCCCACAATGCTTCATGCAGTTTCTCATGCCAGTTTCTTTGATTATCTCCAATGGTTTTGCGAAGGATCTTGATCAATGTTTTGTTGAAAGCCTCTGCCAGTCCATTGGCTCTTGGGTTGTAAATGGAGGAATATCTCCATTCAATTTTGTGTTTATCAGCGAAGGCCTCAATTTTGGCATTCTTGAAGGCCGTCCCGTTGTCAGAAATTACTTTCCTTGGATTTCCATATCTATAAAGCACCTGAGTGGTGAAGAACCTGACCACATCAGAGGCCTTAATTTCACGGTATGACCTGGCTTCGGCCCATTTGGAGAAGTAATCCGTGGCTGCCAATATGAAGCGGTGCCCATTTGAAGCTGGTGGGTCAATGGGGCCTATGATATCTGTTCCCCAGATTTCGAAGGGCCATGACACTACTGTAGGATGTAGTGCGTTTGGGTGTTGGTGTATGAAATCTCCATGGATTTGGCACATGTGGCATTGTCTGGGAAAGTTTTCGCAGTCATTGATCATGGTGGGCCACTAATAGGCCATTAGTTTGATTTGAACTCGCATCCCAGAGCCCGATTGGTGGGCCCCGCATACTCCCGAGTGAATTTCTTGCATAACTTGGTGGGCCTCGACTTTCGATATACATCTAAGCAATGATCCTTCATAGGATCTCCAATAAAGTGTGTTGTTCACATATACGAACCTTAGGGTCCTTTTTCTGATTTGTTCCCTAATGGTCATGTTTTAAGGTAATTTTCCTTGTTGGAAGTAGTCAAGAAAGGGTTGCCTCCAATCTTCTTGATCTGTACCTTTCGGCTGTCATGACTTATGTGATTTCTCTCCATTCCTTTTCATATCCCTTTTCAAGGTTTAGGATGTCTGTGAATATGGTTTCCTCCTCCTCGTTTCTTTCCTGTGGAAAACATGGGGACAAGGGTCTCCTGCGGTGAACAAGGATTTGGATCTCTTCCTGGTTTGGATCACTGAGCTCATCGGCTAGCCCGGCCAAAGTACCCTATTTGCCATTCAGAGACCTCGGAACTTTCTGGAAGGTAATATGTGTGAACTTAGCCATCAATTCAAGAGTTTTTTCATGATATTTGACCAATTTTGGTTTTCTTATTTTGAAGAGACTTTCGATCTGGCTTAGGACGAGTTGGGATCTCCATAGACCTCTAACTGCTCAATATCCATTTGAAGAACTATTTCGAACCTGGCTATCAAGGTTTTGTATTCGGCTTCATTGTTTGTACATGGTTTGAAGGGTCATAAGAACTGTTGAAGTCTGATATCATATTGAGAGCCATGAGAACTATGAAAGTCTGATATGGTTTGAACATTATTAGAACTGTGCGAGTGTGATATGATTTGGAGCGCCATGAGAACTGTGAAAGTCTGACACGGCTTGGAATATTACCAGGACTGTGGAAGCCTGATATGATTTGGAGCGCCATGAGAACTGTGAAAGTCTGACACGGCTTGGAACATTATCAGGACTGTGGAAGCCTGATATGATTTGGAGCGCCATGAGAACTGTGAAAGTCTGACACGGCTTGGAATATTACCAGGACTGTGGAAGCCTGATATGATTTGGAGCGCCATGAGAACTGTGAAAGTCTGACACGGCTTGGAACATTATCAGGACTGTGGAAGTCTGATATGATTTGGAGCGCCATGAGAACTGTGAAAGTCTGACACGGCTTGGAACATTATCAGGACTGTGGAAGTGTGATATGATTTGGAGCGCCATGAGAACTGTGAAAGTCTGACACGGCTTGGAATATTATCAGGACTGTGGAAGTCTGATATGATTTGGAGCGCCATGAGAACTGTGAAAGTCTGACACGGCTTGGAACATTATCAGGACTGTGGAAGTGTGATATGATTTGGAGCGCCATGAGAACTGTGAAAGTCTGACACGACTTGGAATATTATCAGGACTGTGGAAGTCTGATATGATTTGGAGCGCCATGAGAACTGTGAAAGTCTGACACGGCTTGGAACATTATCAGGACTGTGGAAGTCTGATATGATTTGGAGCGCCATGAGAACTGTGAAAGTCTGACACGGCTTGGAATATTATCAGGACTGTGGAAGTCTGATATGATTTGGAGCGCCATGAGAACTGTGAAAGTCTGACACGGCTTGGAATATTACCAGAACTGTGAGAGTCTGATATGATTTGGAGCGCCATGAGAACTGTGAAAGTCTGCCACGGCTTGGAATATTACCAGGACTGTGGAAGCCTGATATGATTTGGAGCGCCATGAGAACTGTGAAAGTCTGACACGGCTTGGAACATTATCAGGACTGTGGAAGTCTGATATGATTTGGAGCGCCATGAGAACTGTGAAAGTCTGACACGGCTTGGAATATTACCAGAACTGTGAGAGTCTGATATGATTTGGAGCGCTATGAGAACTGTGAAAGTCTGCCACGGCTTGGAATATTACCAGGACTGTGGAAGCCTGATATGATTTGGAGCGCCATGAGAACTGTGAAAGTCTGACACGGCTTGGAACATTATCAGGACTGTGGAAGCCTGATATGATTTGGAGCGCCATGAGAACTGTGAAAGTCTGACACGGCTTGGAACATTATCAGGACTGTGGAAGTCTGATATGATTTGGAGCGCCATGAGAACTGTGAAAGTCTGACACGGCTTGGAACATTATCAGGACTGTGGAAGTCTGATATGATTTGGAGCGCCATGAGAACTGTGAAAGTCTGACACGGCTTGTAATATTACCAGAACTGTGGAAGTCTGATATGATTTGGAGCGCCATGAGAACTGTGAAAGTCTGACACGGCTTGGAATATTACCAGAACTGTGAGAGTCTGATATGATTTGGAGCGCCATGAGAACTGTGAAAGTCTGACACGGCTTGGAACATTATCGGGACTGTGGAAGTCTGATATGATTTGGAGCGCCATGAGAACTGTGAAAGTCTGACACGGCTTGGAATATTACCAGAACTGTGGAAGTCTGATATGATTTGGAGCGCCATGAGAACTGTGAAAGTCTGACACAGCTTGGAATATTACCAGAACTGTGGAAGTCTGATATGATTTGGAGCGCCATGAGAACTGTGAAAGTCTGACACGGCTTGGAACATTACCAGAGCTGTGGGAGTCTGATATGATTTGGAGCGCCATGAGAACTGTGAAAGTCTGCCACGGCTTAGAACATTATCAGGACTGTGGAAGTCTGATATGATTTGGAGCGCCATGAGAACTGTGAAAGTCTGACACGGCTTGGAATATTACCAGGACTGTGGAAGCCTGATATGATTTGGAGCGCCATGAGAACTGTGAAAGTCTGACACGGCTTGGAATATTACCAGGACTGTGGAAGCCTGATATGATTTGGAGCGCCATGAGAACTGTGAAAGTCTGACACGGCTTGGAATATTACCAGAACTGTGGGAGTCTGATTTGATTTGGAGCGCCATGAGAACTGTGAAAGTCTGACACGGCTTGGAATATTATCAGGACTGTGGAAGTCTGATATGATTTGGAGCGCCATGAGAACTGTGAAAGTCTGACACGGCTTGGAACATTATCAGGACTGTGGAAGTCTGATATGATTTGGAGCGCCATGAGAACTGTGAAAGTCTGACACGGCTTGGAATATTATCAGGACTGTGGAAGTCTGATATGATTTGGAGCGCCATGAGAACTGTGAAAGTCTGACACGGCTTGGAATATTACCAGGACTGTGGAAGCCTGATATGATTTGGAGCGCCATGAGAACTGTGAAAGTCTGACACGGCTTGGAACATTATCAGGACTGTGGAAGTCTGATATGAATTGGAGCGCCATGAGAACTGTGAAAGTCTGACACGGCTTGGAATATTATCAGGACTGTGGAAGTCTGATATGATTTGGAGCGCCATGAGAACTGTGAAAGTCTGACACGGCTTGGAATATTACCAGAACTGTGAGAGTCTGATACGATTTGGAGCGCCATGAGAACTGTGAAAGTCTGCCACGGCTTGGAACATTACCAGGACTGTGAAGGTCTGATATTATTTGGAGCGCCATGAGGACTTTGAAAGTCTGACACGGCTTGGAACATTACCAGAACTGTGGGAGTCTGATATGATTTGGAGCGCCATGAGAACTGTGAAAGTCTGACACGGCTTGGAATATTACCAGAACTGTGGGAGTCTGATTTGATTTGGAGCGCCATGAGAACTGTGAAAGTCTGACACGGCTTGGAATATTATCAGGACTGTGGAAGTCTGATATGATTTGGAGTGCCATGAGAACTGTGAAAGTCAGACACGGCTTGGAACATTATCAGGACTGTGGAAGTCTGATATGATTTGGAGCGCCATGAGAACTGTGAAAGTCTGACACGGCTTGGAATATTATCAGGACTGTGGAAGTCTGATATGATTTGGAGCGCCATGAGAACTGCGAAAGTCTGACACAGCTTGGAACATTATCAGGACTGTGGAAGTCTGATATGATTTGGAGCGCCATGAGAACTGTGAAAGTCTGACACGGCTTGGAATATTATCAGGACTGTGGAAGTCTGATATGATTTGGAGCGCCATGAGAACTGTGAAAGTCTGACACGGCTTGGAATATTACCAGAACTGTGAGAGTTTGATATGATTTGGAGCGCCATGAGAACTGTGAAAGTCTGACACGGCTTGGAATATTACCAGGACTGTGGAAGTCTGATATGATTTGGAGCGCCATGAGAACTGTGAAAGTCTGCCACGGCTTGGAACATTATCAGGACTATGAAAGTCTGATATGATTTTGAGTGCCATGAGAACTGTGAAAGTCTGACACGGCTTGGAACATTACCAGGACTATGAAAGTCTGATATGATTTTGAGCGCCATGAGAACTGTGAAAGTCTGACACGGCTTGGAATATTACCTGGACTGTGGAAGTCTGATATGATTTGGAGCGCCATGAGAACTGTGAAAGTCTGCCACGGCTTGGAACATTATCAGGACTGTGGATGTCTGATATGATATGGTTTTGAAAATTGTCAGAACGGTGAGAGTCTGATATAATTTTCAAGGTTAATTAAATGGAGACTTTGCAAGCCTCTCTTTACTTTCATCCATCCAATGGGTTATCAATGTTTCGGTTATGGGTCTATATTCCAGTTTAGTTTTGACATCTTTTTCCTTGGCTTGAGAGATTTGAGGTTTTTTTGCCCCCGGTTTAGCCTTAGCATATTTGTTCTTGGCTGGGGTGTTTTGAGCTTCTGTTACTCTCAGATTAGGTGTCTCATTGTCTCTTGTAATAACACCCTTTCTGAGACAATGGTTGGGTTTTGACGAGATCCTTTGTAGATTTTCTTGATTTCGAATTCTGGATGCTGAAGGGTTTCTTTATGTACAGCATTTTGGTCTGGATTTTTCTTCAGAGATTTGGTTTTGGATTTTTTTGTTTAGTGTGAGGCTTATGAGGTTTTGGCATGCATTTCAAAGTTAAGGGTATATTCATATCCAGGTTCACTCCTCAACTTCCTACGAAAACCCCTTATTCCCCTGGCTCTTTTTTTAAAAAACTTATAGGAGCCCAGTCTTTGCGCGACATGTGCCACATGTGGTGAACTCATAGCTTTTACCGGGCATTTCGACCATTGCGATCGCTCCCGATGATGATGTCTGTAGTTCTTCGGTTGTTTTGGTATATCCCTTTCTGTCTTGGTTGTTTTCAAAGTTTGTTTCAGTATGGCCATCTTGTGACCGTGATTCCATCAAAATTTCACACCTTTTCATGTATTCTATATTGGATTCGGCTTTCCTTTGTTGAATTTTTGTTGAACTGTCACGGGAAACTTTGCTCTTTTCCTTGGAGTTTCTCAAGAGCTCATGTATTTCACCATTTTGTTGCTGGAGCATGGATATTCCTGCGACTTTCGCCTGGTGTGATTTTTCATCCCCTTGAAGAGGTGCCGAAACCTGCTGAGGGAG
The DNA here is from genome assembly GCA_028095005.1 of Rhynchospora pubera. Lineage (NCBI taxonomy): Eukaryota > Viridiplantae > Streptophyta > Magnoliopsida > Poales > Cyperaceae > Rhynchospora > Rhynchospora pubera. The sequence goes on from CM051460.1 coordinate 142,433,555, forward strand.
CAACATAATCCAATGATTACATAGCTCGAGTTGCTTCCTCAGCCTATCTCGCTTAGAAGATGTTGTTGAGACTGGGAGCCCTTGGGTTTTAGTGCTATGAGGCCTTGAACCACTTTTAGGAATTTCTTCGCATGTTTCAACATGAGAAATCATATTACAAGTCGTCGACGAATACTCTCCATCATCAAAATCATCATCATCGGTTTCAGTTTCACTAACTTGCACATGAGGCATAGGGTTTTGGCGGGCATTCTTAGGTAGGTTAAACTCATCCTTGCGGATCATCCTTTCAAGAGTATCCTTGAACTTGTAGCACTCTTCAATCGGGTGTCCAATGACCCTATGATATGGACAGTAGTTAGGATCATGGACGTTTCTCATTTCTTTGGGTCGTTTGCTTGGCGGGAGATCAAGCCCTTTTGTTAAGACCCGATAAAAGAGTCTTTTGGTTTCTCCTACTTTGAAAGAATATGGTTTACTCATTTGCTCCATCAGGGATGGTCTTCTGGGCTTGGGAAAGACCTTCTTGTCATTATTTGTTTTCCTGAAGTTGACTTCATAACCACAACTACTGGAAGCTTCCATATTTCTGGCCTTCTTGATTGGTGTATCACTCTTGCCCATTCAAGTCATGTCAACCTCTTCTTGGTCACTCCTGAGGGGTTGAAACAACCCAGTTATATCAAGGTCCTGGTATTTCTCCATTGTATCAAGCAAGGCTCTGAACGTAGTGGCTTTGTTCATTACTAAGAGTGGCCCCATTAGTGGAATTTGTTTACTAATGTTCTTTACCAACAATTCCACCATATCAGACTCTTGAAGCCGCGGATAACATTGATCATTTAGATTTCTCCATCGCATAATGTAATTCGAGAGAGACTCTTCTTCCTTGATTTTCATGCTTGTCAGCTCCATTGGTGTGATTTTCTGGGGTGTTATTGTGAATCTCTCGCAGAAGGATTCCTCCATGTCTCCCCAAGTTTGAATACTATTCTCTTTCAATGAGGCATACCATTTGAAAGCTACTCCTGTTAGGCTCTGGGAAAATTGGCGCAGGAGAAGTGCTTCATTTTGCGCTGTATCTTGACATAAGGTTCTGAATCGAGTTAGATGTTCTTCTGGGCTTGTCTCAGCTCCCACACCATAAAACAATGGGAATTTTGGGATTATGTAACCTGGAGGATAACGCACCAAGTCGTACTCCTTTGGGTATGGATTACCAAATCTTTCCTTGGAACGAGCAGGAGGGCCTAACCCTGCCTTCTGCAATCGTTGGCTTATCATCTCTTCAATTTTCTCATGAGTTATCCCAAGTTTTTCAAAAGGGTTACTTGAGGTATTTATGGGCTCTTTGTAATATTTTAGTATGGGTTTGCTCTTCAAGCAGTTGGTCTTTGTTTTTGGATCATTCATTTTTGGCTCTTCACTATTGAATTTCACGGACTTAGGTTTCTTGGGATGTGGATCACTTACTTCAGGAAGAGAATTATGCCATAATTCTTTTTTAGTAAGGGAATCTTGCATATTGGAGCACCAATTGGACAGACGAGCATTTTCTTGCTGAATTTCTTCTAGTTGGCGATCCATCCGCTCGAGTTCCTGCCTTTTTTGGACAGTCTCATCTCCATCGGATGATGCCCCCGGCTTAGAGCTTTCACCCTCACTTTCTGAGCTTTCGTCTGTTTGTTTTGGCGCAACCAACTTTTTGTCATCCCTTTGGGTAGAGCGATAACTCACATTCCTTTTATTATTAAGTGAGAAGCTCTTTTTCATGTGATCTTTAGTTCTCACCATATGGCTTTCATGGTCTTGTATGTTACTAGTGTCAGAATTCACCATACAGATTGAATTTGAATCTTCTACTTCCCTTTTTGCGAAATTGTCTCCTAAGGATTCGCTTTGACCAGTCTTAAATTCATCTTGACTTTTGGAGGTATCTATCATCTTTTCCCATAGAGACCTTTCAAAGAGGGGATTTTGGATTAAGGCTTGCACATTCTTTGATTGCTCATTATTTTCTTGGGTTTGAGTTTCTTCAATAGTATTCCAGGTATCTCTTTGGTTATCGGTTTTGGTTGCTGTAGTGCGACTGTCGTCAGAATCTACCTCTTCCTCTGATGCGCTTACCATACGAACAGTGGCGCATCCTTCGAGTCCTCGATCATTCCATATGATTTTTGGATCCGACTGACATGAAACTATCAACCTTGTTTTGTGCTGAGGGTTTCGCCTTATCCTTACTCCAGGAGTTTGTGAGGCGAATGCTTCATGCCACATATTTTGTATTCTCGACCCCTGAGGTTTAGAGGCCATTAGCCTAGCACATCGGTTGTGTGCCCCCTGCATTTCTTGTTCATTAAGCATGTGCATTCTAGTTTTCCGGGAGAGTGTTGCCAATCCATTTTTGGTAGGTATGGGAAGGATTTTCATCTGCTTTCTAGAAAAACTGCCCCTAAGGCTTCGCTTTACCTTCACTTGTTCTTCTATTTTCAGGGAGGGGTGTACCAATCCCCCTTTAATAGGTATGGAAAAAGTTTCCTTCTGTCCTTCAAGAAAGTTGCCCCCATTATGAAGTTCCTTTGGCACTTGTTTCTCCGTTTTCCAGAAGGGACATATCAATCCTTTTTGTGTAAGTATGTGAGGAATTTTCCTTTGTTCCTCCGGGAGGCTTCCCCCGGTGTGTTGCTTAATTGAAGTAGATTTTCCCATTTCCTGGGAGGGAAGAGTAAAGTTTTCGCTAGTTAATGCGTCAGGACTCATAATTTGAGTGTCAGGCGGAATCGGTACACTAGTTATTTCTTTCCTTTGCTTATCTTTTACCGTCTCAGAGGCTTCATGGTTTGCAGTCATAGATGCAATTGCTTTTTTCATTATTCCAACTTGCAGTTCCCAGGTCGCTTGGATTTGGGCGACCGAGAATTTTTCCTTGGCAATCATCAGTGGAGTAAAGGAGCTCTCCACCGACGGATTTGGTTTTGGTTCAGGTGTTGAGTTCTTTGTGTTGGTTGGTTTGGGTGTGTCATTGTTTACGACCGCACGATTTGGCCGTGCGCCCATTCTAACCATATGCTTATGGACCTCAGCACAGGTTGCCGTGACCCGAGCGTTCTCCAGCTGGAGTTGCTCGAGTTGCCTTTGTTTTTCCTCTAGCTCCTTGCGAAGCTGGGCCACTTCATCAGACATTTCTTCAAGGATTTCTATTTCCTCATCAGACGAATTTCCATGATCCTGGCTCGGATCCTCCTCATCACTTGTTGCATTATCCCCGGTTTGTTGCACAATTTCCTCCGCTACCGGGCTGTGGTTTTTAGGCCGCCCTGCCCGTTTGGGAGGTTTGGATTCTGAAGCCTTTCCCTTTTGCCCTCGTGTTTCCACGGGGACACTTTCAGAGTGGGATAGCTCTTGAGAACCAGTCCCTACCATGTGAACTTCCACTGACTCCTCATCATCATGACATATCGAGACATAATCAGCATTCCGTCTCTTCTTCACCACATATTTTCTTTTCCTTTTGTCTTTTATCCTCTGACTCGCCACTTGGTTAGCCAGAGAAATATCATTTTCCTTTAGGACCCACCGCCTGGTGCCCCCTGCGTGTTGCTTAGGAGCTGGCATGGGTTCTTGTTGTTTGGGCCTCCAGGCCTGCTTCACTTTCCCTTCGGCCTTCACAGACTTGAGGTTGGGTTGCAGCGGCGGGAAGGTGAGCCGGTCAAAGACTGAAGGCGGGTTGGCCACAGTCTCCTTTTCTGATGTACTATAGTCCGCATCTCCCTCTCGGTTGTCCTCATAATGGGGAAAGCGGAGCCTTTGGTACACTGGGAACCTTAGTCTATCCTTTACGGACGGATTCTTAGCGTTGGCAAGGACCGTAGTGACGATCCAACGGGACTTACGAGACTTTTTGATGATTTTGAAGGCCGCATGTGTGGCCTCCACTGTCTTATGTTTCTTGTGGGTTATTTCCTTCGTCTCAAAGACCGGGGCATACATGGGAAGCTCCCAATCCTCCCTGAAACGCATCTCCTCTCCTCCCTTCTTGAGCGCATGCAGGGGGGTGAAGGTGTTGCGAAGAGGCAGGTCAGTGACGGTGTCTGGTTGTTGGACCAGGTGGAGGACTTGAATCCTCGAGAGCCTAGTCCTTGTCTCTGTTCCTTTTGATTTAGGAGCAAGAGCCTCTTTCATATGTTGAATTGACATTTTTCCTTTCTGGTTGCATGGGGTGGTGTTTCCTGAGACAACAGTAGATGTTCCACCAGCGAGCATCACCATTTGGAGTTGTGTGGTAGCTTGGACGGGCACTTGGAGAGTCCCGGCCATGGGGTCACCACCATTCTTGAGATGTTCTCCAGTCACAATTTGGCACCAAGTCACCATTGTTCCCTTTTTAAAATGAAGAGAACCAGAGATTAGTATGTAACGTGAAATTTAATAGACTCCTATATACTTTCATGCTTAATCCATTAATTATTCCCTGATGAGAGGAGAAGAATGTCCCACCGGGCGTGCCAGAATCTGTCTCGCACTTTTTCAGTCCAACCACGGAAGATCAGATAGCCTTCTATGGGGCGAAGAAAATACGGATCAGATACCCCTTGAGTCCCCTAGAATTCGAACACTACTACCCGTTTTACGAACGAAAGATAGCAATGCGACCCTAGGGACCTCAAGAGTTGATTGTTTGTGTGTAGGTCCTTTCCTTCCAGCAGGCGCAAGCCCCTGCTGTTAATTACCTCCGGTCTGAGTCTGAGTTGGGAATCAGACAAGAGCACCTCTAGATCGGGAATAATCAAATGATTAGGCATTAAAAGCAATCGGAGTCAGTTTTATTTTATTTTGATGACTAGCGTTTAGTGGGGTCTAAATGAAGGCAACACAAAATAGTCAAGAATTGAAATAATGCAATGAAAACATTCAATATCAAACATGAACAATGAAAATTATTGCACTAGGTCAGATTCTTTGGTCACAGTTTTGAGACACTTTGGGTCGCCTTGGGTTGACTTTACTTTGCTGGGTTGGGCTTGGTGCCGTCACTCAGATTTTTTGAGTTTGATACTAGAAAATTTGGGTATCCTAGATCAGTCCTCAATCGTTCGGGGATTTAAAGATTTTTGGGGTTTTCGTTCAAGTCTCGAGTACAGATGCGCCGTGCCTCCTCTTGACAAAAACTTTTGTGATGCCATCAGTTGACTTTTCTTCTGGTCGCCTAGTCAACGGAATTTGACTTTTGAGTTTTGAATTTTTAGTTTGAATTCTCGAGTTTTGCTCTTGGAATTTGGACTTTTAAATTTGCACTTTTAAATTGCCTTCTGGAATTTAAACTTCTGAGTTTGGAATTTGAACTTTTGAGTAACACTTTTGGGATTTTAAATTTGCACTTTTGAGCTCACATTTTTAAATTTATTTTGTGACCTTGATGTGGTATTTTTTGTTGTTTGAATTTTGTTTGTAGACTTTGATGCTTGACTGTACCTGCTGTCCAGAACATAAAATGTTCAAATGTACCTGCTGTCCTGAACATAAGATGTTCAAAGTATTTTATTCAATTTCCTTAAGGAACTTAATTTTTATCTAACCATGTAAATTTATTTTTTCCATTATGGCCATCCTTTTAAACTTTAATTTTAAAATATTTTATGCTTTAGTGTTTTGGCATGACATAATATATCAAAATATTCCTCATATTTTTCTTGACATTTTGATATTTTATGAGAATTTTTCTGATTTTCTAGCTATTTTTAATGTATTTTTGAAGTTGCTGTTTTGCAGAATTTTATGATTGGCTGTGATTTGCTGTTTTGCTGTTATGTTCGTCAGGGACTCACTACAGGATGAACGCCACAGAAGATCAGTGAGGGGCGCTGAGGGTTTAGGCCGACTGAGTCAGTTGGCTCACGCCCGTGACTATGCGCCAAGCGAGTCAGGGTTGGGTTCGGATCCGACTATGGATTTCACATGTCGGTGTTATTTGCCGAGTGCACCACGCCTATGCAACGTCATTTCTTTTTCAATCCGTCTCCCTCCCTTCGCTGGTCTGATGCCCTCTCGTTTCACTGGAGGCCTCCATTGGCGACACCAGTAGGAGCTTCCGGCGGTTGTGCCGACTGCAACTAGGTTTCGAAGGGTCACGGTGGTCCACTGGTGTCGTCTCTGATGTCCGTTGAAGTCGCGTTGGACGATTTGGGGCGTTCCGACTGCTGGAATTACTTGGTCTGCAACAACGGCGGAGAGCGACTGATTGACGGAACTTGGTGAAGAATTGACTTTGCAAAGGCATTGTGGAGCCCCTCGAGAGCATCATGGAGTCACCTGTACCTTCAATTTTATGTTGTATTTCCCAATTTTGAGATAGTGTGCTTTGACTTTACCTTTGGTCTGATAGACTTTGAGAATGAAGTTTGATTTCATGTGTGAATTGCTCCGTAGATTAATGCTCAAACAACACACACTTCTTTTTTTTTACTTTCCATTCACATTTTTGGCATACCATGTTGGACAATGTGTCCTATGTTTAGATACAGGACCCCTGGCTTTTTCTTTTATCCTCATCTTATTTACTAAACGTATGCAACTTCAACTTTGGATGTCAAACCATGATCACAACATTTAATTATTCAAACAATTGAAACGCAATTTAACTGGTGATGTTGTTCTTGCTGGTGTTTACCAATGGCACATGTACATGACCATCTTGTTCACTTTAGCCCCTGATATTTCTTCATTTTACAGCACCTTCTCAACTTAAATACTTTCTTGTATCACTTTGGCATTCATGCTTTTTTTTTAATTGATTTCATGCAGCCTAGTTTTCATTCGATGATCTTTTACTTTCACATATTGGTCTTATATTGAAATCGGTCTCCTTTCCTCTTCCTTGTTTATGCTGGCACAATTCCATATATCCACTGAATTTAGTTTATTGACACTTAAAGTAAAGTTATCTCATAACAAACAAACTTATTCGGTTACTAGTGCTGGATGACCTGAACTGAAACCATGAATACTTTAACTTAGGGAATGCAATTGTACACATTTTTGGAGGACATACTAATCATATAGCAAGAAGATGTAACAGTAATAAAACTTTAACACCTACTGACTTCATTTCTACAATTTATTCTCCATGTTTAGATGCAGACCCACTATGCCATTATTATTATATGATTCTTATATGACCCTAAAAAAACTTTCCTAAGGATGCAGCTCTCATGGTGTTTAATGTCTACTTAGTAAGGTAAGGACCTTTATTCTAAGGACATGAACTTCCACTTCAGACCTACTTTAAAACAGAAATGAAGAGGGGGAACTATTCACTATGTCTTTTATTAGGAGGTACTGACATGAGTAAGGACACAAATTTCATGAAAAAAAGGACTCCTACATGCACTTTTGGGTGTGATTTTTGATATCTATGCCTTTATGTAAACTTGGATTCTTCATTTTTTGACAGCATAACTAGTTGTTGTGTTACTTTATTGTTATCTCTTTTTTTTCTTTTGAACCATGCTATGGCCGACGTTCTTGACAATCAAACCATAGCAGGCCTTAAGATTTTATTTGTGGGAACCAATGAGCATCACCATGAACCATGGCAACAAGGTGATACCAGGTCGGCGTTCTTGACAACCAAACCCTTAGAGGTACCACCATGCTGCCAGTCTTGTAGCTTCATCACAGTTGCAGCTTCCTTGTAGTTGAAGAACTCCTTTACCATGGAGTAGAAGAACTCCTTTACCATGGAGTGTAAAATAACCATCATACAAGAAAGAACCACACAAAGAAGACAGGTAAAGTTGTTTATTGAGGTGCTTAGTCTGGATACAACAAAAACAGTTGCAAAGAAGTTTCAAACAAGCTAAGTATATGCACTTGAAGAGGGAGGAGGAAATTTTTTATTCATCAACAAAAGAACAGTACAATCATTTTCTTTTCTACCTTTTTCTTGAAAATCCTTTTTTTTTACAAGTCTTTTCCTAAAACGATTTTGGCAGCACCTTAGTGTGTTTCTCCAAAGTGCCGCCCCTAATCTTCCATCTGAGGCTTCTTTTATAGGCATAAGTTAGGTTTTGCTTCTCAATTGACCCTGCCATGTGGCATCTCCTCAGATTTTTGAAGTCTGATCAAGGGCTGAGATGCACAGATATAGAACCGCCTTGCTTTATGCATTGATTCTTCACTTCATACTTTCACTGTTCAACTCACCTTCCAATGTGCAACTGACATGTGGCACATGATGTTTATCAGGTATGGAGCAATGACATGTAGACTTGGGTGTACTACCTTCCACCTAGGCCATCTCAGCAGTATGGTTTGGTTTTGGATGGTTGTGGCTACTATTGTTTCATTCACGAATCAATTTAATCTCCTTTTGACTTCAACACCATCAGCTGAATCTACTCAATTCTACTTATGGTGTCATGGTGGGCCACCTCAATGTCTCAGTTTGGTCTGACAGATGGGCCATAGTGCCAATTGTCAATTGTGTAAGAAAATGTATAGCTGGGGCTGTTGATTTCACCATTCCAATCTCCTGGATGTCGTTGGCGCCAGAGGGGAAAGGGTATGTGTTGGCATTCATCCAGTGGTTTAATCCAATTCAAAGGTTAAGGATTAGTTTTAAGAGGAGGCAGCTCATGGAATCCCTCTTCAAGTTGGCAGCATCTCAACATTCAATTACCATCTGACGGTTGTAAAAGAAGTTTTGGGGGCCAAGTTTCCTTCTCTATACGTGGAGATATCTCATGAGGGCAGTACAGAGAAGAGGGGGACCAGTGAGATGTTATTTTCTTTTGCACTTTACTTCTTCTCAAGTGTAGTCGAAACCACCATTGTCTCCAGTTCAATTTAAACTTCCCTGACGCTGTTCCGTCATCTTTAGAGCACCTATGGATCATGTCTAACAAGTTTTCAATGTTAATTAACCACTCAATTGATTGTTAGCCAAGGTTTAACCAACACTAAACCATGCCATGGCACCAATTGGTGATCCCACCTCATTGCTTAATTTCAATCCCAATTGAATGCCTATTCTTGCTCTTAGGACTTTCATAAAGATGTATGTATAAGCATATTGAGCTCCATATCTCCAATGGCTTTAATTTCACTTTCACCATCTCACTGTCTCGATATTTCCTCAACAAAATTGGAGGCATTCAGGGAACGAGAGGGGTCAATTCTTATACCGTCGTGTTCTCCTCGACTCAGGCTTTCCAACGGCGTCAAGAATGTCGGAAGTGGTGACGTGGTCCGTCGGATTGTGTTTTGTCAGAGACGGAGCTCTCCTCCTCCTCCGATTCCTCTCCTCTTCATTTTCTTTTTCTGTTGGAGATGGGACCCAGTGGCGAAACCCAGTGGGAGCGCGCCACGTGCGAGGAGATATGAGACCCGACGGGTGGGGTCAGGCGCAAGAGAGTCAATTGGTGTGCGCCATCTGTCGAGGGGGTGATTGGTAAATCAGATTGGAGGAGGAAGCTCCTTGGCCCATCTTCTCCATTTTCATTTTAATGGAGATGTCCATTTCTTCGAATTTCCATGATTTTACTTTATGTCCATTCTCAAATAAATTGTTTAGATGCATTCTCTTTATTATTTGATCATGTAAATTTGCATGGATTCTCATAAAAATATAAAGAACATAAGAGTCATGGATTTTCTATTTTAGGACTTTTAAACTAATTAAATGAATTTTCTAAAGCTTATAGAACAATTCACGTAATTAATTTATTTATGCATCCCTTGTTGCATCCTTCTAACTTCTTGCTTTGTCCAATCATCCATGATATTTATATCACCTTTTCTCCTATTAATATTGAATAATAAATATCAAATTAACACAGTCGCATGACAAACTGTATTATTTTTAATATTAATATCGATATTATGGTTTTAGTGCAGAAGCGTCTTTTGCTTCAAAAATTGACCCCCTTCTTCTGAGAATCTGGACCCGGCATACATTGATGGGCCCCATTTTCACCGCCTTGTGAACTGTTGAAATTCTCTCACGTGGCAAAATTTAGAGTTAAACACTATTGTTTATGAAAAACACATCTGGTAAGACTGCATTTAATGATATATATATATATATATATATATTCATACATGGCATTTCACATCTGTGACTTATGCACCCTATTGGAGGGATTGTTTTTGTTGGAGTTATGTCCTAGAAGTCAATATTTTGATGACTTAAATATTAGTTTATGTTATATCATCTGTTCCTAGGTTTACTATTGACAGATTATTCAGGTTGAGGATCTGAATTGTAGATCTCTGTGGATCATTCTTTAGAATAACAATAATAAATCTAAACGGTCCATAATCTTGATAATTAACAAAGGAACATTAATTATCATATAAGATTAGTATGCAAGTTAAGTGATAATTAAGTTCTACAAATCATAGGTAAAGAATTACCAACTTAATTGCATATGTGTATGTTATGGAACATAGTACAGGACTTGACCCAACGAAATAAATATATGGATTGTGTTATGTGTCATTATTTATTTCGTTATGATTTTGGTTCTAAGTTTGAGATATTTATCTTTTCCACATGAGGATAGGTTCAATAAATATTGTCTACCGCTGATTCCCGATAAGGGCTGCTATACAGACTTTATTTATGTTCTCTTGAATTGTGCGGGGAAAAACTAATCATCAAGAAAACCGTGTCCCTCATTAATTCACTTAGTGAGTGACGATATCTGTTTGGGCCCCTTGATGGAGTTGGATCGTATGCGCGCAACTAAGCGATCCACTCTAAATCAAGAAACATATAATATGCAAGAATGACACATTCCTATCTTGGATTATACGATGATATCGTGAGATATAAGAATCAAAATGGAGAAATACTTTTATTCTCTTATGCAGGATTTAAATACTGCAGCGGTACATTATTTATGCGAATTTGGAATCATAACATGTTGCTAGATACCGCTTATGATTATTGGAATTAAATAGCGATTTAATTCCATGTCCAATATAGCATAAATCCTCAAAGAGTCACACATAATAAGGTGTTTAACCATACGTGCATTATTTATTTATTTGCAACAGTGAGTATTGCCAAATATGATAAGTTGATTAATTAATTAAATAACGTTATGGACCGTTATAATTAATTAATTAATTATTATTTATAAACAACACACTTGATTTATTGGATTTTTATTTATTGGTAAATTAAATGTCCAATTAAATAATAATTGAATGAGACCTTTAATTAATTGAATTGAGGCATTAAATAGAAGAGCTAGTGGCCTAACAAAGCCCACTAAGAGGCCGGCCCAATTAGGGTGGTAGGTGGGGTGGCACACTTGTAATTAGTGTGAACTTTGTGCTAGGGTTTGGAGGCTATATAAGGACCTATATGGAGGCTCCTTGGATGGCTCTCTCTTCCCTTCTCCTAGCCGCCACCATAACCCCTCTTTGGGCGCCTCTCTCTCTCTCTTCTCTCCATTCAATAGCTCATGTGTTGAGCAATCCCTTCCACAAATTAATTGGAAAATTGTTTGAAGAAAGGGAAAGCTTTGGGATTAGACTTGTTATTCTCATCGCTAGCACGATTTGAGAATAACTTGGTTAATACCTTAGTGGACTCGAGGCGTTTCGAATTGATGGAGTTTGGAGAGCACCCCATCGACTCCCATGCCGTGGTCGAGCCCCGCGAATACGATTTCGCGGGAGGTACAAATTTTCCACCTATTTCTTGTGTCGAATTGAGCTTTTGCACTAGATTCGTGTTGCTTGTGTTTTAATTGGATTAATTAAGCGTAATTAGTCACAAAATTAGAATGAGCAATTTACTAACAGTTTTCTCCCATCACGGCCTACTGAAAGAAATGTCACCAGTTCACCACCTACACAGAGATAAGAGGATAAAAAAGATCATTTGTATTTTCAGACACAAACAGGATTCCACAACAAATTATATACAATTCATCATACAAACCTATGTGAATATAGCACCATTGGCAAAACTACCGCAAGTTTTACAAGGCTTGGTGCACGTTGTTAACATGTTATCCAAAGTGCCTTTGATTCTTAATTGGGCTTTTTCTTGGGTTGAAGCTATACACTGCAAACAAAAAAGAAACAAACTATAAGTATCCAATTTGTAATTTGATGTAATTCCTATGCCTCTTCTTATGTCGTCCCCTTGCAATACGTCCACTTAAAGCATGTCTTGTCATATAGGATGCCATTTGCCGACATGAGCGTACTATTTGTTCAATTGAAACATAAATATAATCTCCAAGCATCAAAACTATTTACTAAAGCTCAGAAACTTACTATTACATTGCTTAATTTGTCGTTTGCAGCATTTTTTGTATTTGTAAATTGACTAATCAAAAAGCATGCCAAGATTTATCAAATCAAATAATAGATGAATACCAGTACAACACGTCTAGGGTTCGACAGGTGTGGCAGGTCACGTCTGGGCAGTGTCAGGGAAGATGGTCACAACCAATCACCCTCGCTTGATAATCTTGATTTGGCTCCTCTGCTGATCCAAATTTCACATAATAATTGAATTCAAAATCATTTGAACAGAAAAGAAGAAGGCACATATCAGATGACTCAATGAATAATGGTTCAGTATGTATGAATGATACGTACCGGCACAAGAAAGAGAAAGATATATCCGCTATTGAAGCCTTGAGTATCTGCAAAACACCCAACGAAGAAATTAAACTTTAAGTTCTATAAAAAGCAACATACATAAAAATTAATCATGAAAATTCAAAATTTCTTAACACTGGAAAAGTGAAAAATGCTCACAACAAGCACCAATACCATAAGCCATCTCTTGCTCGATCCCGCCATTAGAACTTAACGGAGAAGAAGAAGAGTAAGAGTTTGAGGGTATTGACTATTGAGTTTAGAAGAAAGAAGTAAACGGTGCTTAGAATGCAAAAAAGTTCACAATCTCTCCTCACTCTTTTTTGTCCTCTCCAACTAAGATGGGATAAATTCGAATTTTCACCTTGCTTCTGATATCTAGGTTTTCTGTGCGTCAGGTGAAAGAAAAAGGGGCAAAAATGGATTTCTTCGTTCGGGAGAGAGGAAAGCAAAAGAGAAATTTATACATTTAAAAAGAATCGAACTAGTGAGTAGTGACAGCGGCGCCAGTTGGATATCGGAAGCAAAAGAGGAATGAGATCATTCTTTGGCTGGCAATTTGGTCTTTCCGGGTTTGCAATTAAGCAAAATCTCGTAACAGATGAACAAATTGGGCAAAGCCTCTCTTCCCCACTTGCACGTTGCCGCCATTGTTGCTTGCTTCTGTTGTGACTCACTCGTCTCCACAAGCGCTCGGCAGCAGAATTGATTGTTCAGGTATGTAGTTCGTTCCTCCTACAAGCTACACTACCTCTCAATTGCATGATTTCACCTCTGTCATGATTCAATTTCGCCATTTTTCTTCCCAAGCAGTGAGCTCCTCCCTTCTCAATTGGAGCCGTTCCTTCCCCAATCCCTGTGGTGTTTGAAGTCATTGGAATCGTGAGAGCGTCGCCTGTCGAATGGTGAAGTCGGTTTGAGCTGAGGTGGTCGGAATCGGTGGCACGACGTTTGTCCTCGTCGAAGGCCTTTGTTATTTATTAAATTTGAATTTGCTATCTGATTCTTCCGATTTTTTTCTAGTTATCCAATTTGACTCCGAGTTCCAACATCTCAAGTCCGAGTCTGATTTCGATATCCATAACCATATCCGCCACTGATTCTTGTATTGTTGTCTCAGTTAAACAACTACATATAAGAAAAAAAATATAATAAAATAATACATGATAAAATAGCATAAGGATGGAAAAGTTTAGCATAATACATGATAAATTGATAATACGTTTAACAATATAAAATATAATAAAAATAATATGAGAATATAAATATAATAATCATGACACATGATTGTACTGTTTACATTTATTTGACTTTCGAAATTGCTCGTGTGCAATAATTTATAGACTTCTTCACTAATTTTATGCGCATCTGGTCGTAAAATTCTATTTTTGGTCGATAATTACAACTAATATATGTAACCATCTTGTTTCATGATGATACTGATCACACGAAATTAGGTTTCAAAGCTTTATTTAGAAAAAAAAAATTATGAGAACTTATAAATTGTATCAATCATGTTCGTTCGGTCAAATCTTAGAAAACAATCAACTCTTCATTTTGATCAATATATTAAGGGGGAAATTGTGAAAAGAAAAGAAAGAAAGATGAAAGTTACTTTGATGGCGTCTCTTCTACTTGTTGTTATGATGTCTTCCTGTACGTTTTTTTCAGTTTATTTTCCATACATAATTATTTTTATTTTTAGTTAATTCTCTCTTTTCGCATGAGTTAATCAAGAATTATCATTAATCTTATTTTTTAAAAATAAAATTAAAGAACATGACAAAATAATTTATTTATTTATCATCATCGTCATTGTCATAACTTTATTTATAGGGACATTTGGTTTATGCCACTAGAAATGTTTACATTTTAAGGCATGCCATTACAAAATAACCAATTAGTTTTGTGCCACTATAAAACAATACAATTTAATTTTATGCCAATGTTTACAAAATGACCAAACTGCCTTTTTTAAATATACCACAATGAAACATTTTCATGAAATATGTCATCACAAATGAAATAATTAGTTGTATGCCATTATTGATTTCAACGTTTGAATTTTAAAATTTCAAATATCAAGTTTTCCAATTTAAAGTCTTCAATTTAAATTATTAATATTTGAAATTTTGAGATTTTTAATTTCAAATTTAAATATTTCTACTTTTAAAATTTTTTATTTTCAAATTTCTTATTTTCTAAGAAAAGTTTGTAAATTTAGAATTTTGGAATAATATGGATCTATTTTTTACTTTAAAATTAGTTTACATTACTTTTGATATTCTAGATAATTTACAAAAAAAATACAGTACAAATTAGAGTGGAATATATATCAATTTTACTATTTTTTAACAGTAACGTATATATAATTTCAATTTTTTTTCAAAAATTTAATGTAGTTTTACAGTGGCACATTGAGAATCTTTCTTTTGTGACGGAATATTTGAAATTCAATTGTTTTGGAGCGGCACAAAATAAATTCTCTTTTTTATCTGTTGTTATTCATTGTTTTTATTATTATTAGTACTGTCATATATTATTATGATGATTAGCATTATATGTATGTATATTTATTTATGTAGGCCTGGTGATGACAAACGCGCGGTACAGGATGCTTGGTGCAATAATCGTGTGTAAAATAGAGGACCCATTAACTTGCAATGATACAAAAAAAACGATAGAGTGTGTGAACGGTGTATGCAAGGACTTCTGCGAGAAGTATACTCTTTCTGGAACACAATGGAACCAATGCAAAAAATGTTTACAAACTAACCCATCCTGTTGCTGCCCATATCCTGTACCTGACCATATTCCCGACTAAATTTCATGACATTAAATTTTTTTTAAAATTTAAAAATATAGCAAAAAAAATTTAAGAAATATAAAATTTGATTTGTGTTATGGAATTAATTGATTTTGTGGATTGTGTCATCTTCACATTCTCCACTATACTCATTTATCTCCATATTCTCCACTATATATTTATTGTCATGTTATCCACTACTCACTTATTACTCATTATATGAGATGTCTTGTTGTAGCCTATAAAATAGATACATTGTAAACTTATGAATGAATGAATGAATGAATGAAAAGAGATAGTAAAATTATGTAATTGATATTGAGAATATTGTCTTGTTTGCTCTTGAGATATTGTTCTCTAAATCAATCAATCGTTAACCATTCATCATATATATTTATTAATAATAAAATCATATTAAGCATATGTTAAGTAACACAAATATATATGCAATAGAATGAATAATTCAAAATGAATGCTAGAGTTATGTTCCTAAATTAGTGTATATCAGAATTCGTTTGCATCCGCATTTGAAAGAAAAAGTAGACACGAGCAATCAACAAGCTATCCTAGTTACAACTAGCCGTACTGACCTCTCCTAGATTGGGCACGTACTTATCCAAATCCACATAACAATTCTAGTTTAAGTACTTATTCAAATAAACCAAACAAGCAGCAAATAAACACGAAGCAAATTTGAGTTGAAACATAGCTCAAAGCACCACAAAATGACTTTAAATACATGTGGTTAAGTTGAGGTTTAACCCTAATTAAATACCATTAGGACCAAAGAACCAAACTCAAAACCAATCCAAAATAACACATCATCTAGACTATACAATTGGTATCTATAATTGAGACTATCTTTAACCGTCTAGACAAGACAATAAATATCCAGAAATGAGAGAGGGTTGTCTCTAGACTATCCTCAAGTGTCTATCCTATATATATAAAATATCCAAAATTGAAAGATGATAGTCTCTATTATCTCTTCAATCTTCTAGACTATACAAAATAGAATTCTTTTTGATGAAAAAACTGAACTAGTCTTGTGGTGTTTTGGTACAAGTCTTACACTAAACTTTTAGTGCTACACTTTGGTTGCAATTGTTAGGAACTAAAGTCCACGTGCAATTTTAATTTTTATTAACATTTAACAAGCAATTAATACGCACGATTAAAGGATCTAGTTATTCAGGTGAAAGAAAAAGGAGAAAAAATGAATTTCTTCGCTCGGGAGAGAGGAAAGCAAAAGAGAAATTTATACATTTAAAAAGAATCGAACCAGTGACACCAGTTGGATATCGGAAGCAAAAGAGGAATGAGATCATTCTTTGGCTGGCATTTTGGTCTTTCCGGGTTTGCAAGTAAGCAAAATCTCGCAACAGATGAACAAATTGGGCAAGGCGTCGAAGGGAAAAGGAAATGAATTTGGAAAACCCTAGAGCGGAATTTTCAGGCGACTGGATTTGTTTTCTAATTTCCCTTATCTGGCCGCAATGAAAAAGTGAGAAGAGGGGAGCGAAGGTGAGATTTATCTCATTCGGACGAGAAATTATCGTGGTTTGGAACTCGCGTTAAGAAACAAATAAGAAAAAAAGGACAGGGGGAGCGACTCAGTTAAGAAACAAAGCAACAATCTTACCGACCGAGCCACACCAACAATTGTATTAATAATTACAAGAGATTACAAAATAATGAAAGAAAATATTGGGCCTTTCGCTTCGTTCTCTTCGTCCGACACGATATTAATATTAATTAATTATACCGACAGTTCCTTTTCTCTTCTTCTTTGATAATTAAGCCTCTCCGTAACATACTTGCCTCCCCCCTCCCCCCTGCGATCGACTCGGAACAAGAGGATGCGCGATGGAAGCTGTCATCGATGTCTGCTGTTACCTTCGATGTAAGGACCCCTCCTTTTCCAGTAATCACTCATGTGTTGAGCATTAGTTCCACTTAATTAAATAAGTTGATTAATTGGAATAGAAGAGAGGATTAGCTTTGTTCTAGGTGTGCTAGCACATACTATTAGAACTTGGTTAAACTTCTAGGTGGACTCGAGGTGGTTGCCGGCAACTTGGTGGTGGAGACGAGCACGCCACCGACTCCAAAGCAAAGGGTTCGAACCTTCTAGTTACGATACTAGAAGAGGTAACCTCCTACGCGTCTTGTTTTAAATGTTAAATCGTTTGTTTGACTAGATCCGTTATTTGCAATAGTTAAATGCTTATTAAACGTTAATAAAATTTAAAATTGCACAAGGACTTGAGTTCCTAACACGTAGGTGAGAGATAGTGGACGCGAAGGGCTCAGATGCAATCTATCGCGGACATAACAGTAACAGAGCCATTGCGATTTGATCTCTTTCTACAGTGTTTCGAAGGATTGAAATTAAAGTATTTATTATTATTGTTAATAAAATATAAATATGGATAAAATGTAATAACTATCGACAGTAGACAATATACGCGCGTACAAACACTGAAATTTTAAATTTACCACAAGTAGTTATATAAACTAGCAGCAGTGGCCGCTCAATGTTCGGAATAATTTTTTATTTGATGCAATATTTAAAAAAAGTTAAAGACTTTTAGTAAAAAGTAAGATCGCCCACCCACCGTGTGGGCAAACTTAAAATAAGAAAAATATTGTTCTAACATTTGATTAAGTTACTAGTATTCATGGTTAAATTGCAAATAATTAGAAAGATGACCAACCTTCTAGTATTTATTTTTTTGTACCTATAGTCTTGTGTAAAATCTCAATATTAATGTTGTCTTTGAAGTTATTTGGATATTAAATTGTTAAGCACTATCTTGATCAAACGATATAAATCAATCAGAGTATATCAAAGCAAATCACGAAGCATGAACTAACACTTTTTGAAGGATGTAAGAATGGAAATATTAATATTAAATGAATTAAGGAACTGATTTTAGTAGTGTTAGCAATATAGAGCTGATAACCGTCATAAAAAAAAAACATCCACGCCATCCAATAAATTTTTCCGCACTACTTTTCTCTGCACGCACACGCTCTCTCTCCGCGTGTTTCCTCTCTACGTGATCTCACCTTCCCCTCTTCTCTAAATATCTGCTCTCATCTCTTTCCCTTCCCCCTTTACTCTCCTTCCCCCTCTCCTTTTCCCTCTCCAATGAATATTTCCGCTCCCTTCTCCCTCTCTGACAAAAAAGTCGTGCCATTTGAAACCGGTAGTTTTTTTTTAATCCTACCATTTATGGCAACAAAACACTTACAACAATAAAAACAAAAAGTTGGTTAAATAAAGAAACAAAATGAACAGATACAAATAATAAAATGAACAAATATAATAACTAATTGAATATATAAGTGAACACTTAAGACAATAAAAACGAAGAGACAAATATTGGTTAAATAAAGAAACAAAATGAACATATACAACATATAAAACTGAACAGATATAACAACTAATTGAACATATAAGTGAATAGTTGCAACAATAAAAATGAAGAGACAAATTTTGGTTAAATAAAGAAACAAAAATGAACAACTACAACAAGTAACTGAACATATATAATAAACAACGTGAATTCAGACAAAAGATAAGAGTGAATATAAATACATGAATAAAGTTAAAATATAACACAAATAAATTAAACAGATATAAAAAATAAATTGAACAGATATAACAAAAAAACGTGTACTTTAGCAAAAAGATATAACACATATAAAAAAATAAATTGAACAGATATACTAAATAAAATGAACAAATGTACTAATAAATTGAACATATATAACAAACACCGTGAAACTCATAAAAAAATGAACATATTTAACAAATAAATTGAACATATATTGCAAACAATTTGAACTAAATGCAAAAAAAAGTGAACATATATAAAACATATATACAAATAAATTGAACAGAATTAACAGATAAAATGAACGTATATAACATAAGATTGAAGAGATGGAGGAAAAAGAAAAAAAAAGAGCAAGTGACAAAAGGAAGAAAAATAAATAAATAGAGAGATGATAGAAGGGAGTACGAAGGAAATGAGAAGGGAGAAAAGAGATGGCAGCGGAGGACGAGAGGGGAAACTCACGAACGAAGAGACGAAAGGGAGGGAATAGAGCGAGAAATGCTGACGGGAGAGCTCGCTCATAACGAATGAAAGGTAGCGCAGAGAAGGCGCTTGGATCATATCTCTGGATTGGATGCAAAAAAATAAAGGGAGCGCTAAGTCCGCTGGATGATAAGTAGTAATTACCTTAGCAATATCTATTAATAATTGAGCATGAGGATAGAGTTATAGTTTTTGTCATTGAGATAGGCAAATGAAAATGATATACAATTTTTTGTTTATTTAAAATGAACAATTTAAGAACATCCGTAATCAATTGTAAATTCTTAAATAATTTTTTATAAAGTTATTTTTTAATGTACCCACACATTGGGTGGGCTTTCTTCTAGTACTAATGAAGCACCATAATGTGGAAATGAGAATAAAAAGATAATAGATGTTTAGACTAAAAAGATATGTCTTACAAGGACATATATCATAGCACCATTAATGGTTTCATAAAGGAAATATAGAATTAATAAGAGAGCCTATATTTGAAATTAGACGGAGGAATCATATCAAATATTAATCTAAAAAGTAAAAAGTAAATACACCATTGTCGCTTAGGTTGGATTTAAATGTTTGCCATGAAATTGCCCGGGCGCAATTTATGATGTAGTCATATTCCTTGCCAGATGTTCTTCAGGGTTTGACCTATGGCTATATTGAAGAAAAGCACATTATAAAATTAATTTTAGAATAGTGTATATCAAAGTATAAAGTACTGTTTTGATCAAGTCTGAGTTTGTTGCATTTAACCCCAATTGTCAAACGGTACTATAATTACTGGTAAATGATAATGGTTGACCAATATTAAGATTTTGAATTCAAGATATGATTAAGGTCCTCAAGGACTACAATCAATCTGCTAGAATTCAAGAACTCATTATTAAGTTGTAAAATCGTTGGTACCGCCAGTCTTACTAAACTGGTACCACGAAGTAGCATATTTAAACAATGCGATCCTAGTTGCTTTTCTTCACACAATTTAATTTCATTATTTCCTTGAGCATAATTAAGGCTCATTGGCATCTCAACTGAGACTTAATTTTCAATACATGGTCACATAAGCAATTTTAGGAATATAATTGTATACATTGAGCACCATAGTGTCAATTACCTTCAGGAGTATTGTAGTCAAGGACCTCATCAACCCCCAAGCTTTTGACCAGGTCAACATTTCTGGTACCACAACTCCACAAGTTGTTGTCACATGCTTTGCGAGCTGAACTACATAAGTTCCGACCCCACCTGAGGCAGCTGTGACGAGGACGTCTGCCCCCTTTTTCGTGCCATAAAACTTAGTTCCGATCAATTGCAATGACCGCAGGCCTGCTATTGATAACCCGAAAACATCAGTAGGGGGCACTTCCTCAGGCCTGACAACAGTATCTCTTTCTGAGGCCACGATATATTCGACAAGCCCACCACATTTATGCACAAGTGTACAATTGAACACCAAAAGACCTAATTAAAAGAGAAAAATGAAAATTTCGTCAAAGGGATGGAAAGGAATGTTGGCTAAGTATTTACATACCCCAAAATGAACTGTAACGAAATCAAAAGAAATTGAAATAAGCTTACTGATCAGGTTCAAGATCTGCAGCAATACCACTTGGTCTTCTAATTCTTTTTGTTGGCATAACTTTGGTCTGAACTTGTCGGACAGTGCTAAATATAGTGACCTGAAGTATATATTATTATATTACATGCATAAAGGTCTGAATTGAAGGTTAATTAATATCCTTAAAAAACAATCTCAATGCCTATTGTTTATGAAAAACACATCTCGTAAGGACTGCATTTAATGATATATATATATATATATTCATACATGGAATTTCACATCTGTGACTTATGCACCCTATTGGAGGGATTGTTTTTGTTGGAGTTATGTCCTAGAAGTCAATATTTTGATGACTTAAATATTAGTTTATGTTATATCATCTGTTCCTAGGTTTACTATTGACAGATTATTCAGGTTGAGGATCTGAATTGTAGATCTCTGTGGATCATTCTTTAGAATAACAATAATAAATCTAAACGGTCCATAATCTTGATAATTAACAAAGGAACATTAATTATCATATAAGATTAGTATGCAAGTTAAGTGATAATTAAGTTCTACAAATCATAGGTAAAGAATTACCAACTTAATTGCATATGTGTATGTTATGGAACATAGTACAAGACTTGACCCAACGAAATAAATATATGGATTGTGTTATGTGTCATTATTTATTTCGTTATGATTTTGGTTCTAAGTTTGAGATATTTATCTTTTCCACATGAGGATAGGTTCAATAAATATTGTCTACCGCTGATTCCCGATAAGGGCTGCTATACAGACTTTATTTATGTTCTCTTGAATTGTGCGGGGAAAAACTAATCATCAAGAAAACCGTGTCCCTCATTAATTCACTCAGTGAGTGACGATATCTGTTTGGGCCCCTTGATGGAGTTGGATCGTATGCGCGCAACTAAGCGATCCACTCTAAATCAAGAAACATATAATATGCAAGAATGACACATTCCTATCTTGGATTATACGATGATATCGTGAGATATAAGAATCAAAATGGAGAAATACTTTTATTCTCTTATGCAGGATTTAAATACTGTAGCGGTACATTATTTATGCGAATTTGGAATCATAACATGTTGCTAGATACCGCTTATGATTATTGGAATTAAATAGCGATTTAATTCCATGTCCAATATAGCATAAATCCTCAAAGAGTCACACATAATAAGGTGTTTAACCATACGTGCATTATTTATTTATTTGCAACAGTGAGTATTGCAAAATATGATAAGTTGATTAATTAATTAAATAACGTTATGGACCGTTATAATTAATTAATTAATTATTATTTATAAACAACACACTTGATTTATTGGATTTTTATTTATTGGTAAATTAAATGTCCAATTAAATAATAATTGAATGGGACCTTTAATTAATTGAATTGAGGCATTAAATAGAAGAGCTAGTGGCCTAACAAAGCCCACTAAGAGGCCGGCCCAATTAGGGTGGTAGGTGGGGTGGCACACTTGTAATTAGTGTGAACTTTGTGCTAGGGTTTGGAGGCTATATAAGGACCTATATGGAGGCTCCTTGGATGGCTCTCTCTTCCCTTCTCCTAGCCGCCACCATAACCCCTCTTTGGGCGCCTCTCTCTCTCTCTTCTCTCCATTCAATAGCTCATGTGTTGAGCAATCCATTCCACAAATTAATTGGAAAATTGTTTGAAGAAAGGGAAAGCTTTGGGATTAGACTTGTTATTCTCATCGCTAGCACGATTTGAGAATAACTTGGTTAATACCTTAGTGGACTCGAGGCGTTTCGAATTGGTGGAGTTTGGAGAGCACCCCATCGACTCCCATGCCGTGGTCGAGCCCCGCGAATACGATTTCGCGGGAGGTACAAATTTTCCACCTATTTCTTGTGTCGAATTGAGCTTTTGCACTAGATTCGTGTTGCTTGTGTTTTAATTGGATTAATTAAGCGTAATTAGTCACAAAATTAGAATGAGCAATTTACTAACAGTTTTCTCCCATCACGGCCTACTGAAAGAAATGTCACCAGTTCACCACCTACACAGAGAGAAGAGGATAAAAAAGATCATTTGTATTTTCAGACACAAACAGGATTCCACAACAAATTATATACAATTCATCATACAAACCTATGTGAATATAGCACCATTGGCAAAAGTACCGCAAGTTTTACAAGGCTTGGTGCACGTTGTTAACATGTTATCCAAAGTGCCTTTGATTCTTAATTGGGCTTTTTCTTGGGTTGAAGCTATACACTGCAAACAAAAAAGAAACAAACTATAAGTATCCAATTTGTAATTTGATGTAATTCCTATGCCTCTTCTTATGTCGTCCCCTTGCAATACGTCCACTTAAAGCATGTCTTGTCATATAGGATGCCATTTGCCGACATGAGCGTACTATTTGTTCAATTGAAACATAAATATAATCTCCAAGCATCAAAACTATTTACTAAAGCTCAGAAACTTACTATTACATTGCTTAATTTGTCGTTTGCAGCATTTTTGTATTTGTAAATTGACTAATCAAAAAGCATGCCAAGATTTATCAAATCAAATAATAGATGAATACCAGTAAAACACGTCTAGGGTTCGACAGGTGTGGCAGGTCACGTCTGGGCAGTGTCAGGGAAGATGGTCACAACCAATCACCCTCGCTTGATAATCTTGATTTGGCTGCTCTGCTGATCCAAATTTCACATAATAATTGAATTCAAAATCATTTGAACAGAAAAGAAGAAGGCACATATCAGATGACTCAATGAATAATGGTTCAGTATGTATGAATGATACGTACCGGCACAAGAAAGAGAGAGATATATCCGCTATTGAAGCCTTGGGTATCTGCAAAACACCCAACGAAGAAATTAAACTTTAAGTTCTATAAAAAGCAACATACATAAAAATTAAACATGAAAATTCAAAATTTCTTAACACTGGAAAAGTGAAAAATGCTCACAACAAGCACCAATACCATAAGCCATCTCTTGCTCGATCCCGCCATTAGAACTTAACGGAGAAGAAGAAGAGTAAGAGTTTGAGGGTATTGAGTAGGGGTGTAGATGAGCTGAGCCTGAGCAAGCCGAGACTAACTCGAACTCAAGCTCATCTCAAGTCGAGCTGGCTCAGCTCAGCACACAAGGTAATTTCGAGTTTTTTTAGCAACTCAAACTCAACTCATTAAAACTCGAGTTGGCTCATGGCTTGAAAACTAGCTCATTATTAAATATCAAACTTTGAGACTTCGTAATGGACTAAACTAAAAAGCAAACAGCATAAATATTAAACAATATTTAAAATACACATAGAAGGCACACGAAGAGATTAGGAGGAAGATACGACTATTTTTCCCTAAAAATGAAAAGAACTTAGGGTTATAGAATAGTGATTAAAAATTGAGTTGGATTACAGACTAAACAAACGAATTGGGCTAAGTCTCACGAGTTAGACTGAGCGAGCTGAAGGCAACTCAAACTCAGCTCATGAACCTTCCGAGCCGGTGTAGCTCGAGTTATGCCAGCTCGAGTTGCTATCGAGTATTATCCGATTCGAGTTCGAGCTAGCTCACGAGGGCCGAGTTTTTTGCTCAGTCCTAGTATTGAGTTTAGAAGAAAGAAGTAAACGGTGCTTAGAATGCAAGAAAGTTCACAATCTCTCCTCACTCTTTTTTGTCCTCTCCAACTAAGATGGGATAAATTCGAATTTTCACCTTGCTTCTGATATCTAGGTTTTCTGTGCGTCAGGTGAAAGAAAAAGGGGCAAAAATGGATTTCTTCGTTCGGGAGAGAGGAAAGCAAAAGAGAAATTTATACATTTAAAAAGAATCGAACTAGTGAGTAGTGACAGCGGCGCCAGTTGGATATCGGAAGCAAAAGAGGAATGAGATCATTCTTTGGCTGGCAATTTGGTCTTTCCGGGTTTGCAATTAAGCAAAATCTCGTAACAGATGAACAAATTGGGCAAAGCCTCTCTTCCCCACTTGCACGTTGCCGCCATTGTTGCTTGCTTCTGTTGTGACTCACTCGTCTCCACAAGCGCTCGGCAGCAGAATTGATTGTTCAGGTATGTAGTTCGTTCCTCCTACAAGCTACACTACCTCTCAATTGCATGATTTCACCTCTGTCATGATTCAATTTCGCCATTTTTCTTCCCAAGCAGTGAGCTCCTCCCTTCTCAATTGGAGCCGTTCCTTCCCCAATCCCTGTGGTGTTTGAAGTCATTGGAATCGTGAGAGCGTCGCCTGTCGAATGGTGAAGTCGGTTTGAGCTGAGGTGGTCGGAATCGGTGGCACGACGTTTGTCCTCGTCGAAGGCCTTTGTTATTTATTAAATTTGAATTTGCTATCTGATTCTTCCGATTTTTTTCTAGTTATCCAATTTGACTCCGAGTTCCAACATCTCAAGTCCGAGTCTGATTTCGATATCCATAACCATATCCGCCACTGATTCTTGTATTGTTGTCTCAGTTAAACAACTACATATAAGAAAAAAAATATAATAAAATAATACATGATAAAATAGCATAAGGATGGAAAAGTTTAGCATAATACATGATAAATTGATAATACGTTTAACAATATAAAATATAATAAAAATAATATGAGAATATAAATATAATAATCATGACACATGATTGTACTGTTTACATTTATTTGACTTTCGAAATTGCTCGTGTGCAATAATTTATAGACTTCTTCACTAATTTTATGCGCATCTGGTCGTAAAATTCTATTTTTGGTCGATAATTACAACTAATATATGTAACCATCTTGTTTCATGATGATACTGATCACACGAAATTAGGTTTCAAAGCTTTATTTAGAAAAAAAAATTATGAGAACTTATAAATTGTATCAATCATGTTCGTTCGGTCAAATCTTAGAAAACAATCAACTCTTCATTTTGATCAATATATTAAGGGGGAAATTGTGAAAAGAAAAGAAAGAAAGATGAAAGTTACTTTGATGTCGTCTCTTCTACTTGTTGTTATGATGTCTTCCTGTACGTTTTTTTCAGTTTATTTTCCATACATAATTATTTTTGTTTTTAGTTAATTCTCTCTTTTCGCATGAGTTAATCAAGAATTATCATTAATCTTATTTTTTAAAAATAAAATTAAAGAACATGACAAAATAATTTATTTATCATCATCGTCATTGTCATAACTTTATTTATAGGGACATTTGGTTTATGCCACTAGAAATGTTTACATTTTAAGGCATGCCATTACAAAATAACCAATTAGTTTTGTGCCACTATAAAACAATACAATTTAATTTTATGCCAATGTTTACAAAATGACCAAACTGCCTTTTTTAAATATACTACAATGAAACATTTTCATGAAATATGTCATCACAAATGAAATAATTAGTTGTATGCCATTATTGATTTCAACGTTTGAATTTTAAAATTTCAAATATCAAGTTTTCCAATTTAAAGTCTTCAATTTTAATTATTAATATTTCAAATTTTGAGATTTTTAATTTCAAATTTAAATATTTCTACTTTTAAAATTTTTTATTTTCAAATTTCTTATTTTCTAAGAAAAGTTTGTAAATTTAGAATTTTGGAATAATATGGATCTATTTTTTACTTTAAAATTAGTTTACATAACTTTTGATATTCTAGATAATTTACAAAAAAATACAGCACAAATTAGAGTGGAATATATATCAATTTTACTATTTTTTAACAGTAACGTATATATAATTTCAATTTTTTTTCAAAAATTTAATGTAGTTTTACAGTGGCACATTGAGAATCTTTCTTTTGTGACGGAATATTTGAAATTCAATTGTTTTGGAGCGGCACAAAATAAATTCTCTTTTTTATTTGTAGTTATTCATTGTTTTTATTATTATTAGTATTGTCATATATTATTATGATGATTAGCATTATATGTATGTATATTTATTTATGTAGGCCTGGTGATGACAAACGCGCGGTACAGGATGCTTGGTGCAATAATCGTGTGTAAAATAGAGGACCCATTAACTTGCAATGATACAAAAAAAACGATAGAGTGTGTGAACGGTGTATGCAAGGACTTCTGCGAGAAGTATACTCTTTCTGGAACACAATGGAACCAATGCAAAAAATGTTTACAAACTAACCCATCCTGTTGCTGCCCATATCCTGTACCTGACCATATTCCCGACTAAATTTCATGACATTAAATTTTTTTTAAAATTTAAAAATATAGCAAAAAAAAATTAAGAAATATAAAATTTGATTTGTGTTATGGAATTAATTGATTTTGTGGATTGTGTCATCTTCACATTCTCCACTATACTCATTTATCTCCATATTCTCCACTATATATTTATTGTCATGTTATCCACTACTCACTTATTACTCATTATATGAGATGTCTTGTTGTAGCCTATAAAATAGATGCATTGTAAACTTATGAATGAATGAATGAATGAATGAAAAGAGATAGTAAAATTATGTAATTGATATTGAGAATATTGTTTTGTTTGCTCTTGAGATATTGTTCTCTAAATCAATCAATCGTTAACCATTCATCATATATATATATTAATAATAAAATCATATTAAGCATATGTTAAGTAACACAAATATATATGCAATAGAATGAATAATTCAAAATGAATGCTAGAGTTATGTTCCTAAATTAGTGTATATCAGAATTCGTTTGCATCCGCATTTGAAAGAAAAAGTAGACACGAGCAATCAACAAGCTATCCTAGTTACAACTAGCCGTACTGACCTCTCCTAGATTGGGCACGTACTTATCCAAATCCACATAACAATTCTAGTTTAAGTACTTATTCAAATAAACCAAACAAGCAGCAAATAAACACGAAGCAAATTTGAGTTGAAACATAGCTCAAAGCACCACAAAATGACTTTAAATACATGTGGTTAAGTTGAGGTTTAACCCTAATTAAATACCATTAGGACCAAAGAACCAAACTCAAAACCAATCCAAAATAACACATCATCTAGACTATACAATTGGTATCTATAATTGAGACTATCTTTAACCGTCTAGACAAGACAATAAATATCCAGAAATGAGAGAGGGTTGTCTCTAGACTATCCTCAAGTGTCTAGCCTATATATATAAAATATCCAAAATTGAAAGATGATAGTCTCTATTATCTCCTCAATCTTCTAGACTATACATTAGACTATACAAAATAGAATTCTTTTTGATGAAAAAACTGAACTAGTCTTGTGGTGTTTTGGTACAAGTCTTACACTAAACTTTTAGTGCTACACTTTGGTTGCAGTTGTTAGGAACTAAAGTCCACGTGCAATTTTAATTTTTATTAACATTTAACAAGTAATTAATACGCACGATTAAAGGATCTAGTTATTCAGGTGAAAGAAAAAGGAGAAAAAATGAATTTCTTCGCTCGGGAGAGAGGAAAGCAAAAGAGAAATTTATACATTTAAAAAGAATCGAACCAGTGACACCAGTTGGATATCGGAAGCAAAAGAGGAATGAGATCATTCTTTGGCTGGCATTTTGGTCTTTCCGGGTTTGCAAGTAAGCAAAATCTTGCAACAGATGAACAAATTGGGCAAGGCGTCGAAGGGAAAAGGAAATGAATTTGGAAAACCCTAGAGCGGAATTTTCAGGCGACTGGATTTGTTTTCTAATTTCCCTTATCTGGCCGCAATGAAAAAGTGAGAAGAGGGGAGCGAAGGTGAGATTTATCTCATTCGGAGGAGAAAGTATCGTGGTTTGGAACTCGCGTTAAGAAACAAATAAGAAAAAAAGGACAGGGGGAGCGACTCAGTTAAGAAACAAAGCAACAATCTTACCGACCGAGCCACACCAACAATTGTATTAATAATTACAAGAGATTACAAAATAATGAAAGAAAATATTGGGCCTTTCGCTTCGTTCTCTTCGTCCGACACGATATTAATATTAATTAATTATATCGACAGTTCCTTTTCTCTTCTTCTTTGATAATTAAGCCTCTCCGTAACATACTTGCCTCTCCCCTCCCCCCTGCGATCGACTCGGAACAAGAGGATGCGCGATGGAAGCTGTCATCGATGTCTGCTGTTACCTTCGATGTAAGGACCCCTCCTTTTCCAGTAATCACTCATGTGTTGAGCATTAGTTCCATTTAATTAAATAAGTTGATTAATTGGAATAGAAGAGATGATTAGCTTTGTTCTAGGTGTGCTAGCACATACTATTAGAACTTGGTTAAACTTCTAGGTGGACTCGAGGTGGTTGCCGGCAACTTGGTGGTGGAGACGAGCACGCCACCGACTCCAAAGCAAAGGGTTCGAACCTTCTAGTTACGATACTAGAAGAGGTAACCTCCTACGCGTCTTGTTTTAAATGTTAAATCGTTTGTTTGACTAGATCCGTTATTTGCAATAGTTAAATGCTTATTAAACGTTAATAAAATTTAAAATTGCACAAGGACTTGAGTTCCTAACACGCAGGTGAGAGATAGTAGACGCGAAGGGCTCAGATGCAATCTATCGCGGACATAACAGTAACAGAGCCATTGCGATTTGATCTCTTTCTACAGTGTTTCGAAGGATTGAAATTAAAGTATTTATTATTATTGTTATTAAAATATAAATATGGATAAAATGTAATAACTATCGACAGTAGACAATATACGCGCGTACAAACACTGAAATTTTAAATTTACCACAAGTAGTTATATAAACTAGCAGCAGTGGCCGCTCAATGTGCGGAATAATTTTTTATTTGATGCAATATTTAAAAAAAGTTAAAGACTTTTAGTAAAAAGTAAGATCGCCCACCCACCGTGTGGGCAAACTTAAAATAAGAAAAATATTGTTCTAACATTTGATTAAGTTACTAGTATTCATGGTTAAATTGCAAATAATTAGAAAGATGACCAACCTTCTAGTATTTATTTTTTTTTTGTACCTATAGTCTTGTGTAAAATATCAATATTAATGTTGTCTTTGAAGTTATTTGGATATTAAATTGTTAAGCACTATCTTGATCAAACGATATAAATCAATCAGAGTATATCAAAGCAAATCACGAAGCACGAACTAACACTTTTTGAAGGATGTAAGAATGGAAATATTAATATTAAATGAATTAAGGAACTGATTTTAGTAGTGTTAGCAATATAGAGCTGATAACCGTCATAAAAAAAAAACATCCACGCCATCCAATAAATTTTTCCGCACTACTTTTCTCTGCACGCACACGCTCTCTCTCCGCGTGTTTCCTCTCTACGTGATCTCACCTTCCCCTCTTCTCTAAATATCTGCTCTCATCTCTTTCCCTTCCCCCTTTACTCTCCTTCCCCCTCTCCTTTTCCCTCTCCAATGAATATTTCCGCTCCCTTCTCCCTCTCTGACAAAAAAGTCGTGCCATTTGAAACCGGTAGTTTTTTTTTAATCCTACCATTTATGGCAACAAAACACTTACAACAATAAAAACAAAAAGTTGGTTAAATAAAGAAACAAAATGAACAGATACAAATAATAAAATGAACAAATATAATAACTAATTGAATATATAAGTGAACACTTAAGACAATAAAAACGAAGAGACAAATATTGGTTAAATAAAGAAACAAAATGAACATATACAACATATAAAACTAAACAGATATAACAACTAATTGAACATATAAGTGAATAGTTGCAACAATAAAAATGAAGAGACAAATTATGGTTAAATAAAGAAACAAAAATGAACAACTACAACAAGTAACTGAACATATATAATAAACAACGTGAATTCAGACAAAAGATAAGAGTGAATATAAATACAAGAATAAAGTTAAAATATAACACAAATAAATTAAACAGATATAAAAAATAAATTGAACAGATATAACAAAAAAACGTGTACTTTAGCAAAAAGATATAACACATATAAAAAAATAAATTGAACGGATATACTAAATAAAATGAACAAATGTACTAATAAATTGAACATATATAACAAACACCGTGAAACTCATAAAAAAATGAACATATTTAACAAATAAATTGAACATATATTGCAAACAATTTGAACTAAATGCAAAAAAAAGTGAACATATATAAAACATATATACAAATAAATTGAACAGAATTAACAGATAAAATGAACGTATATAACATAAGATTGAAGAGATGGAGGAAAAAGAAAAAAAAAGAGCAAGTGACAAAAGGAAGAAAAATAAATAAATAGAGAGATGATAGAAGGGAGCACGAAGGAAATGAGAAGGGAGAAAAGAGAAGGCAGCGGAGGACGAGAGGGGAAACTCACGAACGAAGAGAGGAAAGGGAGGGAATAGAGCGAGAAATGCTGACGGGAGAGCTCGCTCATAACGAATGAAAGGTAGCGCAGAGAAGGCGCTTGGATCATATCTCTGGATTGGATGCGAAAAAATAAAGGGAGCGCTAAGTCCGCTGGATGATAAGTAGTAATTACCTTAGCAATATCTATTAATAATTGAGCATGAGGATAGAGTTATAGTTTTTGTCATTGAGATAGGCAAATGAAAATGATATACAATTTTTTGTTTATTTAAAATGAACAATTTAAGAACATCCATAATCAATTGTAAATTCTTAAATAATTTTTTATTAAGAAAATATTAATATTTATAAAGTTATTTTTTAATGTACCCACACATTGGGTGGGCTTTCTTCTAGTACTAACGAAGCACCATAATGTGGAAATGAGAATAAAAAGATAACAGATGTTTAGACTAAAAAGATATGTCTTACAAGGACATATATCATAGCACCATTAATGGTTTCATAAAGGAAATATAGAATTAATAAGAGAGCCTATATTTGAAATTAGACGGAGGAATCATATCAAATATTAATCAAAAAAGTAAAAAGTAAATACACCATTGTCGCTTAGGTTGGATTTAAATGTTTGCCATGAAATAGCCCGGGCGCAATTTATGATGTAGTCATATTCCTTGCCAGATGTTCTTCAGGGTTTGACCTATGGCTATATTGAAGAAAAGCACATTATAAAATTAATTTTAGAATAGTGTATATCAAAGTATAAAGTACTGTTTTGATCAAGTCTGAGTTTGTTGCATTTAACCCCAATTGTCAAACGGTACTATAATTACTGGTAAATGATAATGGTTGACCAATATTAAGATTTTGAATTCAAGATATGATTAAGGTCCTCAAGGACTACAATCAATTTGCTAGAATTCAAGAACTCATTATTAAGTTGTAAAATCGTTGGTACCGCCAGTCTTACTAAACTGGTATCACGAAGTAGCATATTTAAACAATGCGATCCTAGTTGCTTTTCTTCACACAATTTAATTTCATTATTTCCTTGAGCATAATTAAGGCTCATTGGCATCTCAACTGAGACTTAATTTTCAATACATGGTCACATAAGCAATTTTAGGAATATAATTGTATACATTGAGCACCATAGTGTCAATTACCTTCAGGAGTATTGTAGTCAAGGACCTCATCAACCCCCAAGCTTTTGACCAGGTCAACATTTCTGGTACCACAACTCCACAAGTTGTTGTCACATGCTTTGCCAGCTGAACTACATAAGTTCCGACCCCACCTGAGGCAGCTGTGACGAGGACGTCTGCCCCCTTTTTCGTGCCATAAAACTTTGTTCCGATCAATTGCAATGACCGCAGGCCTGCTATTGATAACCCGAAAACATCAGTAGGGGGCACTTCCTCAGGCCTGACAACAGTATCTCTTTCTGAGGCCACGATATATTCGACAAGCCCACCACATTTATGCACAAGTGTACAATTGAACACCAAAAGACCTAATTAAAAGAGAAAAATGAAAATTTCGTCAAAGGGATGGAAAGGAATGTTGGCTAAGTATTTACATACCCCAAAATGAACTGTAACGAAATCAAAAGAAATTGAAATAAGCTTACTGATCAGGTTCAAGATCTGCAGCAATACCACTTGGTCTTCTAATTCTTTTTGTTGGCATAACTTTGGTCTGAACTTGTCGGATAGTGCTAAATATAGTGACCTGAAGTATATATTATTATATTACATGCATAAAGGTCTGAATTGAAGGTTAATTAATATCCTTAAAAAACAATCTCAATGCCTATTGTTTATGAAAAACACATCTGGTAAGGACTGCATTTAATGATATATATATATATATATTCATACATGGCATTTCACATCTGTGACTTATGCACCCTATTGGAGGGATTGTTTTTTTTGGAGTTATGTCCTAGAAGTCAATATTTTGATGACTTAAATATTAGTTTATGTTATATCATCTGTTCCTAGGTTTACTATTGACAGATTATTCAGGTTTAGGATCTGAATTGTAGATCTCTGTGGATCATTCTTTAGAATAACAATAATAAATCTAAACGGTCCATAATCTTGATAATTAACAAAGGAACATTAATTATCATATAAGATTAGTATGCAAGTTAAGTGATAATTAAGTTCTACAAATCATAGGTAAAGAATTACCAACTTAATTGCATATGTGTATGTTATGGAACATAGTACAGGACTTGACCCAACGAAATAAATATATGGATTGTGTTATGTGTCATTATTTATTTCGTTATGATTTTGGTTCTAAGTTTGAGATGTTTATCTTTTCCACATGAGGATAGGTTCAATAAATATTGTCTACCGCTGATTCCCGATAAGGGCTGCTATACAGACTTTATTTATGTTCTCTTGAATTGTGCGGGGAAAAACTAATCATCAAGAAAACCGTGTCCCTCATTAATTCACTTAGTGAGTGACGATATCTGTTTGGGCCCCTTGATGGAGTTGGATCGTATGCGCGCAACTAAGCGATCCACTCTAAATCAAGAAACATATAATATGCAAGAATGACACATTCCTATCTTGGATTATACGGTGATATCGTGAGATATAAGAATCAAAATGGAGAAATACTTTTATTCTCTTATGTAGGATTTAAATACTGTAGCGGTACATTATTTATGCGAATTTGGAATCATAACATGTTGCTAGATACCGCTTATGATTATTGGAATTAAATAGCGATTTAATTCCATGTCCAATGTAGCATAAATCCTCAAAGAGTCACACATAATAAGGTGTTTAACCATACGTGCATTATTTATTTATTTGCAACAGTGAGTATTGCCAAATATGATAAGTTGATTAATTAATTAAATAACGTTATGGACCGTTATAATTAAGTAATTAATTATTATTTATAAACAACACACTTGATTTATTGGATTTTTATTTATTGGTAAATTAAATGTCCAATTAAATAATAATTGAATGGGACCTTTAATTAATTGAATTGAGGCATTAAATAGAAGAGCTAGTGGCCTAACAAAGCCCACTAAGAGGCCGGCCCAATTAGGGTGGTAGGTGGGGTGGCACACTTGTAATTAGTGTGAACTTTGTGCTAGGGTTTGGAGGCTATATAAGGACCTATATGGAGGCTCCTTGGATGGCTCTCTCTTCCCTTCTCCTAGCCGCCACCATAACCCCTCTTTGGGCGCCTCTCTCTCTCTCTTCTCTCCATTCAATAGCTCATGTGTTGAGCAATCCCTTCCACAAATTAATTGGAAAATTGTTTGAAGAAAGGGAAAGCTTTGGGATTAGACTTGTTATTCTCATCGCTAGCACGATTTGAGAATAACTTGGTTAATACCTTAGTGGACTCGACGCGTTTCGAATTGGTGGAGTTTGGAGAGCACCCCATCGACTCCCATGCCGTGGTCGAGCCCCGCGAATACGATTTCGCGGGAGGTACAAATTTTCCACCTATTTCTTGTGTCGAATTGAGCTTTTGCACTAGATTCGTGTTGCTTGTGTTTTAATTGGATTAATTAAGCGTAATTAGTCACAAAATTAGAATGAGCAATTTACTAACAGTTTTCTCCCATCACGGCCTACTGAAAGAAATGTCACCAGTTCACCACCTACACAGAGAGAAGAGGATAAAAAAGATCATTTGTATTTTCAGACACAAACAGGATTCCACAACAAATTATATACAATTCATCATACAAACCTATGTGAATATAGCACCATTGGCAAAAGTACCGCAAGTTTTACAAGGCTTGGTGCACGTTGTTAACATGTTATCCAAAGTGCCTTTGATTCTTAATTGGGCTTTTTCTTGGGTTGAAGCTATACACTGCAAACAAAAAAGAAACAAACTATAAGTATCCAATTTGTAATTTGATGTAATTCCTATGCCTCTTCTTATGTCGTCCCCTTGCAATACGTCCACTTAAAGCATGTCTTGTCATATAGGATGCCATTTGCCGACATGAGCGTACTATTTGTTCAATTGAAACATAAATATAATCTCCAAGCATCAAAACTATTTACTAAAGCTCAGAAACTTACTATTACATTGCTTAATTTGTCGTTTGCAGCATTTTTTTATTTGTAAATTGACTAATCAAAAAGCATGCCAAGATTTATCAAATCAAATAATAGATGAATACCAGTACAACACGTCTAGGGTTCGACAGGTGTGGCAGGTCACGTCTGGGCAGTGTCAGGGAAGATGGTCACAACCAATCACCCTCGCTTGATAATCTTGATTTGGCTGCTCTGCTGATCCAAATTTCACATAATAATTGAATTCAAAATCATTTGAACAGAAAAGAAGAAGGCACATATCAGATGACTCAATGAATAATGGTTCAGTATGTATGAATGATACGTACCGGCACAAGAAAGAGAGAGATATATCCGCTATTGAAGCCTTGAGTATCTGCAAAACACCCAACGAAGAAATTAAACTTTAAGTTCTATAAAAAGCAACATACATAAAAATTAAACATGAAAATTCAAAATTTCTTAACACTGGAAAAGTGAAAAATGCTCACAACAAGCACCAATACCATAAGCCATCTCTTGCTCGATCCCGCCATTAGAACTTAACGGAGAAGAAGAAGAGTAAGAGTTTGAGGGTATTGAGTAGGGGTGTAGATGAGCTGAGCCTGAGCAAGCCGAGACTAACTCGAACTCAAGCTCATCTCAAGTTGAGCTGGCTCAGCTCAGCACACAAGGTAATTTCGAGTTTTTTTAGCAACTCAAACTCAACTCATTAAAACTCGAGTTGGCTCATGGCTTGAAAACTAGCTCATTATTAAATATCAAACTTTGAGACTTCGTAATGGACTAAACTAAAAAGTAAACAGCATAAATATTAAACAATATTTAAAATACACATAGAAGGCACACGAAGAGATTAGGAGGAAGATACGACTATTTTTCCCTAAAAATGAAAAGAACTTAGGGTTATAGAATAGTGATTAAAAATTGAGTTGGATTACAGACTAAACAAACGAATTGGGCTAAGTCTCACGAGTTAGACTGAGCGAGCTGAAGGCAACTCAAACTCAGCTCATGAACCTTCCGAGCCGGTGTAGCTCGAGTTATGCCAGCTCGAGTTGCTATCGAGTATTATCCGATTCGAGTTCGAGCTAGCTCACGAGGGCCGAGTTTTTTGCTCAGTCCTAGTATTGAGTTTAGAAGAAAGAAGTAAACGGTGCTTAGAATGCAAGAAAGTTCACAATCTCTCCTCACTCTTTTTTGTCCTCTCCAACTAAGATGGGATAAATTCGAATTTTCACCTTGCTTCTGATATCTAGGTTTTCTGTGCGTCAGGTGAAAGAAAAAGGGGCAAAAATGGATTTCTTCGTTCGGGAGAGAGGAAAGCAAAAGAGAAATTTATACATTTAAAAAGAATCGAACTAGTGAGTAGTGACAGCGGCGCCAGTTGGATATCGGAAGCAAAAGAGGAATGAGATCATTCTTTGGCTGGCAATTTGGTCTTTCCGGGTTTGCAATTAAGCAAAATCTCGTAACAGATGAACAAATTGGGCAAAGCCTCTCTTCCCCACTTGCACGTTGCCGCCATTGTTGCTTGCTTCTGTTGTGACTCACTCGTCTCCACAAGCGCTCGGCAGCAGAATTGATTGTTCAGGTATGTAGTTCGTTCCTCCTACAAGCTACACTACCTCTCAATTGCATGATTTCACCTCTGTCATGATTCAATTTCGCCATTTTTCTTCCCAAGCAGTGAGCTCCTCCCTTCTCAATTGGAGCCGTTCCTTCCCCAATCCCTGTGGTGTTTGAAGTCATTGGAATCGTGAGAGCGTCGCCTGTCGAATGGTGAAGTCGGTTTGAGCTGAGGTGGTCGGAATCGGTGGCACGACGTTTGTCCTCGTCGAAGGCCTTTGTTATTTATTAAATTTGAATTTGCTATCTGATTCTTCCGATTTTTTTCTAGTTATCCAATTTGACTCCGAGTTCCAACATCTCAAGTCCGAGTCTGATTTCGATATCCATAACCATATCCGCCACTGATTCTTGTATTGTTGTCTCAGTTAAACAACTACATATAAGAAAAAAAATATAATAAAATAATACATGATAAAATAGCATAAGGATGGAAAAGTTTAGCATAATACATGATAAATTGATAATACGTTTAACAATATAAAATATAATAAAAATAATATGAGAATATAAATATAATAATCATGACACATGATTGTACTGTTTACATTTATTTGACTTTCGAAATTGCTCGTGTGCAATAATTTATAGACTTCTTCACTAATTTTATGCGCATTTGGTCGTAAAATTCTATTTTTGGTCGATAATTACAACTAATATATGTAACCATCTTGTTTCATGATGATACTGATCACACGAAATTAGGTTTCAAAGCTTTATTTAGAAAAAAAAAATTATGAGAACTTATAAATTGTATCAATCATGTTCGTTCGGTCAAATCTTAGAAAACAATCAACTCTTCATTTTGATCAATATATTAAGGGGGAAATTGTGAAAAGAAAAGAAAGAAAGATGAAAGTTACTTTGATGGCGTCTCTTCTACTTGTTGTTATGATGTCTTCCTGTACGTTTTTTTCAGTTTATTTTCCATACATAATTATTTTTGTTTTTAGTTAATTCTCTCTTTTCGCATGAGTTAATCAAGAATTATCATTAATCTTATTTTTTAAAAATAAAATTAAAGAACATGACAAAATAATTTATTTATCATCATCGTCATTGTCATAACTTTATTTATAGGGACATTTGGTTTATGCCACTAGAAATGTTTACATTTTAAG
This sequence comes from Rhynchospora pubera, assembly GCA_028095005.1. Classification (NCBI taxonomy): domain Eukaryota; kingdom Viridiplantae; phylum Streptophyta; class Magnoliopsida; order Poales; family Cyperaceae; genus Rhynchospora; species Rhynchospora pubera. The sequence goes on from CM051460.1 coordinate 142,471,714, forward strand.
GCATGCCATTACAAAATAACCAATTAGTTTTGTGCCACTATAAAACAATACAATTTAATTTTATGCCAATGTTTACAAAATGACCAAACTGCCTTTTTTAAATATACCACAATGAAACATTTTCATGAAATATGTCATCACAAATGAAATAATTAGTTGTATGCCATTATTGATTTCAACGTTTGAATTTTAAAATTTCAAATATCAAGTTTTCCAATTTAAAGTCTTCAATTTAAATTATTAATATTTGAAATTTTGAGATTTTTAATTTCAAATTTAAATATTTCTACTTTTAAAATTTTTTATTTTCAAATTTCTTATTTTCTAAGAAAAGTTTGTAAATTTAGAATTTTGGAATAATATGGATCTATTTTTTACTTTAAAATTAGTTTACATTACTTTTGATATTCTAGATAATTTACAAAAAAAATACAGCACAAATTAGAGTGGAATATATATCAATTTTACTATTTTTTAACAGTAACGTATATATAATTTCAATTTTTTTTCAAAAATTTAATGTAGTTTTACAGTGGCACATTGAGAATCTTTCTTTTGTGACGGAATATTTGAAATTCAATTGTTTTGGAGCGGCACAAAATAAATTCTCTTTTTTATCTGTAGTTATTCATTGTTTTTATTATTATTAGTATTGTCATATATTATTATGATGATTAGCATTATATGTATGTATATTTATTTATGTAAGCCTGGTGATGACAAACGCGCGGTACAGGATGCTTGGTGCAATAATCGTGTGTAAAATAGAGGACCCATTAACTTGCAATGATACAAAAAAAACGATAGAGTGTGTGAACGGTGTATGCAAGGACTTCTGCGAGAAGTATACTCTTTCTGGAACACAATGGAACCAATGCAAAAAATGTTTACAAACTAACCCATCCTGTTGCTGCCCATATCCTGTACCTGACCATATTCCCGACTAAATTTCATGACATTAAATTTTTTTAAAATTTAAAAATATAGCAAAAAAAATTTAAGAAATATAAAATTTGATTTGTGTTATGGAATTAATTGATATGTGGATTGTGTCATCTTCACATTCTCCACTATACTCATTTATCTCCATATTCTCCACTATATATTTATTGTCATGTTATCCACTACTCACTTATTACTCATTATATGAGATGTCTTGTTGTAGCCTATAAAATAGATGCATTGTAAACTTATGAATGAATGAATGAATGAATGAATGAAAAGAGATAGTAAAATTATGTAATTGATATTGAGAATATTGTCTTGTTTGCTCTTGAGATATTGTTCTCTAAATCAATCAATCGTTAACCATTCATCATATATATATATTAATAATAAAATCATATTAAGCATATGTTAAGTAACACAAATATATATGCAATAGAATGAATAATTCAAAATGAATGCTAGAGTTATGTTCCTAAATTAGTGTATATCAGAATTCGTTTGCATCCGCATTTGAAAGAAAAAGTAGACACGAGCAATCAACAAGCTATCCTAGTTACAACTAGCCGTACTGACCTCTCCTAGATTGGGCACGTACTTATCCAAATCCACATAACAATTATAGTTTAAGTACTTATTCAAATAAACCAAACAAGCAGCAAATAAACACGAAGCAAATTTGAGTTGAAACATAGCTCAAAGCACCACAAAATGACTTTAAATACATGTGGTTAAGTTGAGGTTTAACCCTAATTAAATACCATTAGGACCAAAGAACAAAACTCAAAACCAATCCAAAATAACACAACATCTAGACTATACAATTGGTATCTATAATTGAGACTATCTTTAACCGTCTAGACAAGACAATAAATATCCAGAAATGAGAGAGGGTTGTCTCTAGACTATCCTCAAGTGTCTAGCCTATATATATAAAATATCCAATATTGAAAGATGATAGTCTCTATTATCTCCTCAATCTTCTAGACTATACATTAGACTATACAAAATAGAATTCTTTTTGATGAAAAAACTGAACTAGTCTTGTGGTGTTTTGGTACAAGTCTTACACTAAACTTTTAGTGCTACACTTTGGTTGCAATTGTTAGGAACTAAAGTCCACGTGTAATTTTAATTTTTATTAACATTTAACAAGCAATTAATACGCACGATTAAAGGATCTAGTTATTCAGGTGAAAGAAAAAGGAGAAAAAATGAATTTCTTCGCTCGGGAGAGAGGAAAGCAAAAGAGAAATTTATACATTTAAAAAGAATCGAACCAGTGACACCAGTTGGATATCGGAAGCAAAAGAGGAATGAGATCATTCTTTGGCTGGCATTTTGGTCTTTCCGGGTTTGCAAGTAAGCAAAATCTCGCAACAGATGAACAAATTGGGCAAGGCGTCGAAGGGAAAAGGAAATGAATTTGGAAAACCCTAGAGCGGAATTTTCAGGCGACTGGATTTGTTTTCTAATTTCCCTTATCTGGCCGCAATGAAAAAGTGAGAAGAGGGGAGCGAAGGTGAGATTTATCTCATTCGGAGGAGAAAGTATCGTGGTTTGGAACTCGCGTTAAGAAACAAATAAGAAAAAAAGGACAGGGGGAGCGACTCAGTTAAGAAACAAAGCAACAATCTTACCGACCGAGCCACACCAACAATTGTATTAATAATTACAAGAGATTACAAAATAATGAAAGAAAATATTGGGCCTTTCGCTTCGTTCTCTTCGTCCGACACGATATTAATATTAATTAATTATACCGACAGTTCCTTTTCTCTTCTTCTTTGATAATTAAGCCTCTCCGTAACATACTTGCCTCCCCCCTCCCCCCTGCGATCGACTCGGAACAAGAGGATGCGCGATGGAAGCTGTCATCGATGTCTGCTGTTACCTTCGATGTAAGGACCCCTCCTTTTCCAGTAATCACTCATGTGTTGAGCATTAGTTCCACTTAATTAAATAAGTTGATTAATTGGAATAGAAGAGAGGATTAGCTTTGTTCTAGGTGTGCTAGCACATACTATTAGAACTTGGTTAAACTTCTAGGTGGACTCGAGGTGGTTGCCGGCAACTTGGTGGTGGAGACGAGCACGCCACCGACTCCAAAGCAAAGGGTTCGAACCTTCTAGTTACGATACTAGAAGAGGTAACCTCCTACACGTCTTGTTTTAAATGTTAAATCGTTTGTTTGACTAGATCCGTTATTTGCAATAGTTAAATGCTTATTAAACGTTAATAAAATTTAAAATTGCACAAGGACTTGAGTTCCTAACACGCAGGTGAGAGATAGTGGACGCGAAGGGCTCAGATGCAATCTATCGCGGACATAACAGTAACAGAGCCATTGCGATTTGATCTCTTTCTACAGTGTTTCGAAGGATTGAAATTAAAGTATTTATTATTATTGTTATTAAAATATAAATATGGATAAAATGTAATAACTATCGACAGTAGACAATATACGCGCGTACAAACACTGAAATTTTAAATTTACCACAAGTAGTTATATAAACTAGCAGCAGTGGCCGCTCAATGTGCGGAATAATTTTTTATTTGATGCAATATTTAAAAAAAGTTAAAGACTTTTAGTAAAAAGTAAGATCGCCCACCCACCGTGTGGGCAAACTTAAAATAAGAAAAATATTGTTCTAACATTTGATTAAGTTACTAGTATTCATGGTTAAATTGCAAATAATTAGAAAGATGACCAACCTTCTAGTATTTATTTTTTTTTGTACCTATAGTCTTGTGTAAAATCTCAATATTAATGTTGTCTTTGAAGTTATTTGGATATTAAATTGTTAAGCACTATCTTGATCAAACGATATAAATCAATCAGAGTATATCAAAGCAAATCACGAAGCACGAACTAACACTTTTTGAAGGATGTAAGAATGGAAATATTAATATTAAATGAATTAAGGAACTGATTTTAGTAGTGTTAGCAATATAGAGCTGATAACCGCCATAAAAAAAAACATCCACGCCATCCAATAAATTTTTCCGCACTACTTTTCTCTGCACGCACACGCTCTCTCTCCGCGTGTTTCCTCTCTACGTGATCTCACCTTCCCCTCTTCTCTAAATATCTGCTCTCATCTCTTTCCCTTCCCCCTTTACTCTCCTTCCCCCTCTCCTTTTCCCTCTCCAATGAATATTTCCGCTCCCTTCTCCCTCTCTGACAAAAAAGTCGTGCCATTTGAAACCGGTAGTTTTTTTTTAATCCTACCATTTATGGCAACAAAACACTTACAACAATAAAAACAAAAAGTTGGTTAAATAAAGAAACAAAATGAACAGATACAAATAATAAAATGAACAAATATAATAACTAATTGAATATATAAGTGAACACTTAAGACAATAAAAACGAAGAGACAAATATTGGTTAAATAAAGAAACAAAATGAACATATACAACATATAAAACTGAACAGATATAACAACTAATTGAACATATAAGTGAATAGTTGCAACAATAAAAATGAAGAGACAAATTTTGGTTAAATAAAGAAACAAAAATGAACAACTACAACAAGTAACTGAACATATATAATAAACAACGTGAATTCAGACAAAAGATAAGAGTGAATATAAATACATGAATAAAGTTAAAATATAACACAAATAAATTAAACAGATATAAAAAATAAATTGAACAGATATAACAAAAAAACGTGTACTTTAGCAAAAAGATATAACACATATAAAAAAATAAATTGAACAGATATACTAAATAAAATGAACAAATGTACTAATAAATTGAACATATATAACAAACACCGTGAAACTCATAAAAAAATGAACATATTTAACAAATAAATTGAACATATATTGCAAACAATTTGAACTAAATGCAAAAAAAAGTGAACATATATAAAACATATATACAAATAAATTGAACAGAATTAACAGATAAAATGAACGTATATAACATAAGATTGAAGAGATGGAGGAAAAAGAAAAAAAAAGAGCAAGTGACAAAAGGAAGAAAAATAAATAAATAGAGAGATGATAGAAGGGAGCACGAAGGAAATGAGAAGGGAGAAAAGAGAAGGCAGCAGAGGACGAGGGGGGAAACTCACGAACGAAGAGAGGAAAGGGAGGGAATAGAGCGAGAAATGCTGACGGGAGAGCTCGCTCATAACGAATGAAAGGTAGCGCAGAGAAGGCGCTTGGATCATATCTCTGGATTGGATGCGAAAAAATAAAGGGAGCGCTAAGTCCGCTGGATGATAAGTAGTAATTACCTTAGCAATATCTATTAATAATTGAGCAAGAGGATAGAGTTATAGTTTTTGTCATTGAGATAGGCAAATGAAAATGATATACAATTTTTTGTTTATTTAAAATGAACAATTTAAGAACATCCATAATCAATTGTAAATTCTTAAATATTTTTTTATTAAGAAAATATTAATATTTATAAAGTTTTTTTTTAATGTACCCACACATTGGGTGGGCTTTCTTTTAGTACTAATGAAGCACCATAATGTGGAAATGAGAATAAAAAGATAATAGATGTTTAGACTAAAAAGATATGTCTTACAAGGACATATATCATAGCACCATTAATGGTTTCATAAAGGAAATATAGAATTAATAAGAGAGCCTATATTTGAAATTAAACGGAGGAATCATATCAAATATTAATCTAAAAAGTAAAAAGTAAATACACCATTGTCGCTTAGGTTGGATTTAAATGTTTGCCATGAAATTGCCCGGGCGCAATTTATGATGTAGTCATATTCCTTGCCAGATGTTCTTCAGGGTTTGACCTATGGCTATATTGAAGAAAAGCACATTATAAAATTAATTTTAGAATAGTGTATATCAAAGTATAAAGTACTGTTTTGATCAAGTCTGAGTTTGTTGCATTTAACCCCAATTGTCAAACGGTACTATAATTACTGGTAATTGATAATGGTTGACCAATATTAAGATTTTGAATTCAAGATATGATTAAGGTCCTCAAGGACTACAATCAATCTGCTAGAATTCAAGAACTCATTATTAAGTTGTAAAATCGTTGGTACCGCCAGTCTTACTAAACTGGTACCACGAAGTAGCATATTTAAACAATGCGATCCTAGTTGCTTTTCTTCACACAATTTAATTTCATTATTTCCTTGAGCATAATTAAGGCTCATTGGCATCTCAACTGAGACTTAATTTTCAATACATGGTCACATAAGCAATTTTAGGAATATAATTGTATACATTGAGCACCATAGTGTCAATTACCTTCAGGAGTATTGTAGTCAAGGACCTCATCAACCCCCAAGCTTTTGACTAGGTCAACATTTCTGGTACCACAACTCCACAAGTTGTTGTCACATGCTTTGCCAGCTGAACTACATAAGTTCCGACCCCACCTGAGGCAGCTGTGACGAGGACGTCTGCCCCCTTTTTCGTGCCATAAAACTTAGTTCTGATCAATTGCAATGACCGCAGGCCTGCTATTGATAACCCGAAAACATCAGTAGGGGGCACTTCCTCAGGCCTGACAACAGTATCTCTTTCTGAGGCCACGATATATTCGACAAGCCCACCACATTTATGCACAAGTGTACAATTGAACACCAAAAGACCTAATTAAAAGAGAAAAATGAAAATTTCGTCAAAGGGATGGAAAGGAATGTTGGCTAAGTATTTACATACCCAAAATGAACTGTAACGAAATCAAAAGAAATTGAAATAAGCTTACTGATCAGGTTCAAGATCTGCAGCAATACCACTTGGTCTTCTAATTCTTTTTGTTGGCATAACTTTGGTCTGAACTTGTCGGACAGTGCTAAATATAGTGACCTGAAGTATATATTATTATATTACATGCATAAAGGTCTGAATTGAAGGTTAATTAATATCCTTAAAAAACAATCTCAATGCCTATTGTTTATGAAAAACACATCTGGTAAGGACTGCATTTAATGATATATATATATTCATACATGGCATTTCACATCTGTGACTTATGCACCCTATTGGAGGGATTGTTTTTATTGGAGTTATGTCCTAGAAGTCAATATTTTGATGACTTAAATATTAGTTTATGTTATATCATCTGTTCCTAGGTTTACTATTGACAGATTATTCAGGTTGAGGATCTGAATTGTAGATCTCTATGGATCATTCTTTAGAATAACAATAATAAATCTAAACGGTCCATAATCTTGATAATTAACAAAGGAACATTAATTATCATATAAGATTAGTATGCAAGTTAAGTGATAATTATGTTCTACAAATCATAGGTAAAGAATTACCAACTTAATTGCATATGTGTATGTTATGGAACATAGTACAGGACTTGACCCAACGAAATAAATATATGGATTGTGTTATGTGTCATTATTTATTTCGTTATGATTTTGGTTCTAAGTTTGAGATGTTTATCTTTTCCACATGAGGATAGGTTCAATAAATATTGTCTACCGCTGATTCTCGATAAGGGCTGTTATACAGACTTTATTTATGTTCTCTCGAATTGTGCGGGGAAAAACTAATCATCAAGAAAACCGTATGTCTCTCATTAATTCACTTAGTGAGTGACGATATCTGTTTGGGCCCCTTGATGGAGTTGGATCGTATGCGCGCAACTAAGCGATCCACTCTAAATCAAGAAACATATAATATGCAAGAATGACACATTCCTATCTTGGATTATACGATGATATCGTGAGATATAAGAATCAAATTGGAGAAATACTTTTATTCTCTTATGAAGGATTTAAATACTGTAGCGGTACATTATTTATGCGAATTTGGAATCATAACATGTTGCTAGATACCGCTTATGATTATTGGAATTAAATAGTGATTTAATTCCATGTCCAATATAGCATAAATCCTCAAAGAGTCACACATAATAAGGTGTTTAACCATACGTGCATTATTTATTTATTTGCAACAGTGAGTATTGCAAAATATGATAAGTTGATTAATTAATTAAATAACGTTATGGACCGTTATAATTAATTAATTAATTATTATTTATAAACAACACACTTGATTTATTGGATTTTTATTTACTGGTAAATTAAATGTCCAATTAAATAATAATTGAATGTGATCTTTAATTAATTGAATTGAGGCATTAAATAGAAGAGCTAGTGGCCTAACAAAGCCCACTAAGAGGCCGGCCTAATTAGGGTGGTAAGTGGGGTGGCACACTTGTAATTAGTGTGAACTTTGTGCTAGGGTTTGGAGGCTATATAAGGACCTATATGGAGGCTCCATGGATGGCTCTCTCTTCCCTTCTCCTAGCCGCCACCATAACCCCTCTTTGGGCGCCTCTCTCTCTCTCTTCTCTCCATTCAATAGCTCATGTGTTGAGAAATCCCTTCCACAAATTAATTGGAAAATTGTTTGAAGAAAGGGAAAGCTTTGGGATTAGACTTGTTATTCTCATCGCTAGCACGTTTTTAGAATAACTTGGTTAATACCTTAGTGGACTCGAGGCGTTTCGAATTGGTGGAGTTTGGAGAGCACCCCATCGACTCCCATGCCGTGGTCGAGCCCCGCGAATACGATTTCGCGGGAGGTACAAATTTTCCACCTATTTCTTGTGTCGAATTGAGCTTTTGCACTAGATTCGTGTTGCTTGTGTTTTAATTGCATTAATTAAGCGTAATTAGTCACAAAATTAGAATGAGCAATTTACTAACAGTTTTCTCCCATCACGGCCTACTGAAAGAAATGTCACCAGTTCACCACCTACACAGAGAGAAGAGGATAAAAAAGATCATTTGTATTTTCAGACACAAACAGGATTCCACAACAAATTATATACAATTCATCATACAAACCTATGTGAATATAGCACCATTGGCAAAAGTACCGCAAGTTTTACAAGGCTTGGTGCACGTTGTTAACATGTTATCCAAAGTGCCTTTGATTCTTAATTAGGCTTTTTCTTGGGTTGAAGCTATACACTGCAAACAAAAAAGAAACAAACTATAAGTATCCAATTTGTAATTTGATGTAATTCCTATGCCTCTTCTTATGTCGTCCCCTTGCAATACGTCCACTTAAAGCATGTCTTGTCATATAGGATGCCATTTGCCGACATGAGCGTACTATTTGTTCAATTGAAACATAAATATAATCTCCAAGCATCAAAACTATTTACTAAAGCTCAGAAACTTACTATTACATTGCTTAATTTGTCGTTTGCAGCATTTTTTGTATTTGTAAATTGACTAATCAAAAAGCATGCCAAGATTTATCAAATCAAATAATAGATGAATACCAGTACAACACGTCTAGGGTTCGACAGGTGTGGCAGGTCAAGTCTGGGCAGTGTCAGGGAAGATGGTCACAACCAATCACCCTCGCTTGATAATCTTGATTTGGCTGCTCTGCTGATCCAAATTTCACATAATAATTGAATTCAAAATCATTTGAACAGAAAAGAAGAAGGCACATATCAGATGACTCAATGAATAATGGTTCAGTATGTATGAATGATACGTACCGGCACAAGAAAGAGAAAGATATATCCGCTATTGAAGCCTTGAGTATCTGCAAAACACCCAACGAAGAAATTAAACTTTAAGTTCTATAAAAAGCAACATACATAAAAATTAATCATGAAAATTCAAAATTTCTTAACACTGGAAAAGTGAAAAATGCTCACAACAAGCACCAATACCATAAGCCATCTCTTGCTCGATCCCGCCATTAGAACTTAACGGAGAAGAAGAAGAGTAAGAGTTTGAGGGTATTGACTATTGAGTTTAGAAGAAAGAAGTAAACGGTGCTTAGAATGCAAGAAAGTTCACAATCTCTCCTCACTCTTTTTTGTCCTCTCCAACTAAGATGGGATAAATTCAAATTTTCACCTTGCTTCTGATATCTAGGTTTTCTGTGCGTCAGGTGAAAGAAAAAGGGGCAAAAATGGATTTCTTCGTTCGGGAGAGAGGAAAGCAAAAGAGAAATTTATACATTTAAAAAGAATCGAACTAGTGAGTAGTGACAGCGGCGCCAGTTGGATATCGGAAGCAAAAGAGGAATGAGATCATTCTTTGGCTGGCAATTTGGTCTTTCCGGGTTTGCCATTAAGCAAAATCTCGTAACAGATGAACAAATTGGGCAAAGCCTCTCTTCCCCACTTGCACGTTGCCGCCATTGTTGCTTGCTTCTGTTGTGACTCACTCGTCTCCACAAGCGCTCGGCAGCAGAATTGATTGTTCAGGTATGTAGTTCGTTCCTCCTACAAGCTACACTACCTCTCAATTGCATGATTTCACCTCTGTCATGATTCAATTTCGCCATTTTTCTTCCCAAGCAGTGAGCTCCTCCCTTCTCAATTGGAGCTGTTCCTTCCCCAATCCCTGTGGTGTTTGAAGTCATTGGAATCGTGAGAGCGTCGCCTGTCGAATGGTGAAGTCGGTTTGAGCTGAGGTGGTCGGAATCGGTGGCACGACGTTTGTCCTCGTCGAAGGCCTTTGTTATTTATTAAATTTGAATTTGCTATCTGATTCTTCCGATTATTTTCGAGTTATCCAATTTGACTCCGAGTTCCAACATCTCAAGTCCGAGTCTGATTTCGAAATCCATAACCATATCCGCCACTGATTCTTGTATTGTTGTCTCAGTTAAACAACTACATATAAGAAAAAAAATATAATAAAATAATACATGATAAAATGGCATAAGGATGGAAAAGTTTAGCATAATACATGATAAATTGATAATACGTTTAACAATATAAAATATAATAAAAATAATATGAGAATATAAATATAATAATCATGACACATGATTGTACTGTTTACATTTATTTGACTTTCGAAATTGCTCGAGTGCAATAATTTATAGACTTCTTCACTAATTTTATGCGCATCTGGTCGTAAAATTCTATTTTTGGTCGATAATTACAACTAATATATGTAACCATCTTGTTTCATGATGATACTGATCACACGAAATTAGGTTTCAAAGCTTTATTTAGAAAAAAAAATTATGAGAATTTATAAATTGTATCAATCATGTTCGTTCGGTCAAATCTTAGAAAACAATCAACTCTTCATTTTGATCAATATATTAAGGGGGAAATTGTGAAAAGAAAAGAAAGAAAGATGAAAGTTACTTTGATGGCGTCTCTTCTACTTGTTGTTATGATGTCTTCCTGTACGTTTTTTTCAGTTTATTTTCCATACATAATTATTTTTATTTTTAGTTAATTCTCTCTTTTCGCATGAGTTAATCAAGAATTATCATTAATCTTATTTTTTAAAAATAAAATTAAAGAACATGACAAAATAATTTATTTATTTATCATCATCGTCATTGTCATAACTTTATTTATAGGGACATTTGGTTTATGCCACTAGAAATGTTTACATTTTAAGGCATGCCATTACAAAATAACCAATTAGTTTTGTGCCACTATAAAACAATACAATTTAATTTTATGCCAATGTTTACAAAATGACCAAACTGCCTTTTTTAAATATACCACAATGAAACATTTTCATGAAATATGTCATCACAAATGAAATAATTAGTTGTATGCCATTATTGATTTCAACGTTTGAATTTTAAAATTTCAAATATCAAGTTTTCCAATTTAAAGTCTTCAATTTAAATTATTAATATTTGAAATTTTGAGATTTTTAATTTCAAATTTAAATATTTCTACTTTTAAAATTTTTTATTTTCAAATTTCTTATTTTCTAAGAAAAGTTTGTAAATTTAGAATTTTGGAATAATATGGATCTATTTTTTACTTTAAAATTAGTTTACATTACTTTTGATATTCTAGATAATTTACAAAAAAAATACAGCACAAATTAGAGTGGAAAGATGATAGTCTCAATTATCTCCTCAATCTTCTAGACTATACATTAGACTATACAAAATAGAATTCTTTTTGATGAAAAAACTGAACTAGTCTTGTGGTGTTTTGGTACAAGTCTTACACTAAACTTTTAGTGCTACACTTTGGTTGCAATTGTTAGGAACTAAAGTCCACGTGCAATTTTAATTTTTATTAACATTTAACAAGCAATTAATACGCACGATTAAAGGATCTAGTTATTCAGGTGAAAGAAAAAGGAGAAAAAATGAATTTCTTCGCTCGGGAGAGAGGAAAGCAAAAGAGAAATTTATACATTTAAAAAGAATCGAACCAGTGACACCAGTTGGATATCGGAAGCAAAAGAGGAATGAGATCATTCTTTGGCTGGCATTTTGGTCTTTCCGGGTTTGCAAGTAAGCAAAATCTCGCAACAGATGAACAAATTGGGCAAGGCGTCGAAGGGAAAAGGAAATGAATTTGGAAAACCCTAGAGCAGAATTTTCAGGCGACTGGATTTGTTTTCTAATTTCCCTTATCTGGCCGCAATGAAAAAGTGAGAAGAGGGGAGCGAAGGTGAGATTTATCTCATTCGGAGGAGAAAGTATCCTGGTTTGGAACTCGCGTTAAGAAACAAATAAGAAAAAAAGGACAGGGGGAGCGACTCAGTTAAGAAACAAAGCAACAATCTTACCGACCGAGCCACACCAACAATTGTATTAATAATTACAAGAGATTACAAAATAATGAAAGAAAATATTGGGCCTTTCGCTTCGTTCTCTTCGTCCGACACGATATTAATATTAATTAATTATACCGACAGTTCCTTTTCTCTTCTTCTTTGATAATTAAGCCTCTCCGTAACATACTTGCCTCCCCCCTCCCCCCTGCGATCGACTCGGAACAAGAGGATGCGCGATGGAAGCTGTCATCGATGTCTGCTGTTACCTTCGATGTAAGGACCCCTCCTTTTCCAGTAATCACTCATGTGTTGAGCATTAGTTCCACTTAATTAAATAAGTTGATTAATTGGAATAGAAGAGAGGATTAGCTTTGTTCTAGGTGTGCTAGCACATACTATTAGAACTTGGTTAAACTTCTAGGTGGACTCGAGGTGGTTGCCGGCAACTTGGTGGTGGAGACGAGCACGCCACCGACTCCAAAGCAAAGGGTTCGAACCTTCTAGTTACGATACTAGAAGAGGTAACCTCCTACGCGTCTTGTTTTAAATGTTAAATCGTTTGTTTGACTAGATCCGTTATTTGCAATAGTTAAATGCTTATTAAACGTTAATAAAATTTAAAATTGCACAAGGACTTGAGTTCCTAACACGCAGGTGAGAGATAGTGGACGCGAAGGGCTCAGATGCAATCTATCGCGGACATAACAGTAACAGAGCCATTGCGATTTGATCTCTTTCTACAGTGTTTCGAAGGATTGAAATTAAAGTATTTATTATTATTGTTATTAAAATATAAATATGGATAAAATGTAATAACTATCGACAGTAGACAATATACGCGCGTACAAACACTGAAATTTTAAATTTACCACAAGTAGTTATATAAACTAGCAGCAGTGGCCGCTCAATGTGCGGAATAATTTTTTATTTGATGCAATATTTAAAAAAAGTTAAAGACTTTTTGTGACACACCGTCACATACAGTGACTAGACAGTACATGACAGGGTGCCCGCCGCGGATGTCTTTGCACCCGCAAGGCTTACTAATACTTAACTTACAATTTAAAGTTAAATTATACACAACTAATAAACATAAATGCATGTCTAAAAAATAAAATGTCAATTGTATATAATTTAAACCTAATCATTATATGTATCTCAATATACAAATATACAAGGGTAGAAAATTGATAAGAGTAACATTTTGAACTATGCATTTCAGATATAGAGATTCATGCAATTATATATATAAATAAATATTCTGAAAATAAAAGAAATGAAACTACGCATGTTTAATTTGACACATGGGTTTCGGATGAAATCAAAATAAAACGAATAAGACAAGCATCCAAAATATGTAGTTTGGATTTACAAAGCATAATTACTTAATATACACAACGTACTTGACTTGTATAAGCATCAGATGAAAGAAATTGCAAACGTATATGATTTTGAAATTTAAAACATGACTATCATAAGTACTAATGAAAAGTAAAGGCTAACATGGCCATCTGAAATTTTCATGCCGTTAAAGATATATAAGTGAATATAGTCAAATATAAATGCACCACCAAATGTGCCAACATGCTTAAAAGTTAAACGCTTAGTTTATGTATACCTTCCAAGAAGTAAAATTAAGTAGGCATATATATAATTTAGACCTGAAGTTTGTCAAACAGTAAAGAAATACAAACCAATGAAGGATCAGATTTACATAAGACAAACTAACTATACAATCTTCACAGGTATTCAAACATTTGCTTAGTTTAAAGTTAACAGATAATATACAAAGAGTGCAAACTGAATAGATCATCATCTCAAAAATATATATTTAGATATAAATAATTACCATTATACAAGTCTGGTCCAGAAATGAAATATATAGTATTTGGAGATCATGCAATATTCACCAATTAACAAATAGAATGGCTTACTCCTTTACCACACGACCCCGCTCGCTAATCCTGGAACCCACAAAGTGGAAGAGTGAGATAAATAAAATTTATCTCAGTGCGGTATTCAGTTCCATTCACACGAACTTCAAGTACATGTTTTGGAACTAATTACCGACTGAGTAAAGAAAATACATAGCAATTATACAATCAATAATACAATCAGATGGTACGAATATATATTATGCAACAATTACATATTTATGCAATGCAAGTGAGCCCGACAATTTTATTCAATTCCAATTCAAATACAAATGATAACACAAGAATGTCGGCTCGATTTTGGTAACTTTCAATGCAAGGCTGGTAATCATCAATCATCATCACAGATCAATCAGACATATACAATCGTCCCTCCCCGAACTCAGGGGGATCAGGACCAATTTCAGATTCCAGATACAATTTAGACAATCAGATAAACAAATATACTACAAGCTGAGAACACTACCACTCCACGGACTGGATACCGTATAGAGTACCGGACTATAAGCGCTTATGACCGGAGTCTGGCCAGACGGGGAAGCCACTCCCCGGCTCCAAACTTGAGAACGAGTGTCTATTCAACCACACAAGTAGTATAACCATTTCACATCACTTCCTTTTCAAATTGGATAACCATTCAATATGCACATATAATAATAAATAATATCAACACGATATAATGCAAATATGCTTGCAATTACAAACAATTCAAAGGATGCAATGCAAGTAATTAATTTCTAACATGTAATCAAAGTTTTGTGGAATCCGCACCTGAAAATGCAATCAAAATCAGCAAGCAAGTATCAAGCAAACAAGCCTAGTGCCTCTCTGAAGTATCGGCAACACCCGTTCCGACACTCGACCCCATTCTACACAAATCAGTTCTAAGTTAAGTCCTTACTCAAACAAAAAAAACAAGCAAGCAATGATAATTCAATATTCAACAACTAGCAAGGATAAATCAAGTTCAACAGTTTCCTTGTTAAAGTTACAAAATAAATAGTTCTTTCAAGATACTGTATAATAAGTTCTATGCTTACTAGTGGTACTAAGTGACATTCCGTCAATTTTAGCAACCCCCAAATCAGACCCAACATAAAAGAAATAAAAAAAAATGTCAATAGGTATCATGTGCAGAACTTTAACAACTTACACAATTATCATGGTCAATACTAAAACTGGTTTGTCAATTAATCCACCAGGTCCTTGAGTCTTAATAACTTTCAAAATACTACAAACACACAAGAACACTTTAGGAACTTGTAACTCTCCCTAAAAAAAATCAGCGGTACCAAAGATAGTAAAGATCATTTCATTTTTTTTTTAATACCAGATTCAACCCTTTATTTGCCTATTTCTTTAATCCTAATTGCCAGTAATAAAATCAGCCACAAAAATCTGAAATTCCAGCACCTATTTACCAGCAATTACATAGTAAAAACAACACATAAACTGAAATTTCAGTAGTATAAACCGAAGTTCCAGAAATACCCTTAGTAGTAAATACATAAAAGTAGCAATATAAACTGAAATTTCAGAACCTAATTACCAGAAAATAAAGAAAAACAGCAACGAACTGAAATTTCGACAGTAAATCCCAACGATAAAATCAGTCTCAAGTTATTCTTGAAATCAACTAATGAAGATAATTGAATTTCTCAAAATCTGACACTTGACTGGTTTTCAAAGAAATTGTAAGAAATTTTTCAGCAAGAGAAAAAGTCTTGATAAGTAATAGTACTTTAAACTCTAGTACTAAATATATTTTGCAAACTTATGGCTGTTGCCCCAAATTTTGAACTCAGTTCCAACAGATTGTCAACACTGTTCATAAAACCCTAACTCGAAATCCAAGTTAGTTTTCGCAACAGATCAGAAAAGAAATAAATGCTAAGTTTCAACGAAAAGGAACTAAAATCGCTTAGAGTTACTCAAAAATAGATGATTCTTACTTTCTCGTTGATCCTTGAAGATAATCCGAATCAGAAACAGCAACTTAAAATTTCGATTTTGCAAGAAGTTGAAAGAGAGTTTGCTTCACTATCTATTTCTGATTTTTTCCAGATTTTTGCTTGGATTTTTTTTTCTGTGGAAATTTGTTGCGTTATTGCAAGAGAGAGAATGCTTGGTTTGGGGAAAAAAGGGAAAGGCAGAAACGATGGGGGAATGAACTAAGGAAACATATCCCAAAGACTTAGTGGCTGGTTCATTCTAGATGGGAAATCAATTTGGGGTGAACATGGTGCATGGTTGAATAAATGGACTATAGAATAGTTATGACAATGAGGTCCCACATGGAATAGATAGAAATAAGAATAAACCATAAAAGCACAATTAATAATGTACCCAAGTGATATTCATAAAATCAACTTTTCTTTTTCTAAAACGTCTTCTAATCTTTGACAAAATAAATGCAAATTAGCATTTCTAAACATATTTGAACAACCAAATAATTTTCAAGCATTACACAATAAAATAATCAAAAAGAGAAAATAAAATAATCAAGTCAAAGGGAACAAATTTCAGAAATTATATAAAAAAAATCAGAGTATTACATCCCTCCCCCCTTAAAAACCCCGTTCAGTCCTCTGAACGGGATGCGTACCTGAAACGTGAACTCTCTAGAAGCTCTCTTAAGAGACCAGACTGACTGAAGTTGCACATCCAGATTTCTATGTCTGAGAAGCAGACCAAAAACAAGTTGAAGAAGCTGACACAAGAAGACCCATTGTATAGTTGCAAGTTTTAAATTTAGGTTATCTCTCAAGTCATAGCACCAACTCACTGGAGCAACTCAATCACTAGACAACATGGAAATCAGATTCCCAAAATCTTTAGACACCAAAATCTTCTAACCAACAATGAGGCGCACCTGCTCATCTCCACTGAACTTGATAGATTGGTGATGCACTTTAGTGTATCCCTTCAGCAATCGTTGTACTTATTGGCTTAAACTAAGCAATCAACTCAAGCTACTACATCAAAATTCCTGACACTTGCTAAATTTTTTTTTTTTATTAGTTTTACTTAGATCATTTAGTACCATCCAGGTTTAATCCCCAATGTAGTTCAAGATTAAGGTTGCCATTATAGTGTAAGGAGTAAGGTTTGGTTGGTTTCGGTTGACAGAAAAGACTACTAACTCTAAAAACACTCACATACAGTCTCAAGCTCTACACCTCCTTTCATAATTCCAATTGATTTGAAATCTACGTCACCACATTCATCTGATCTTTTCAGACTTAACACATCGACTATCCACTTGGCCTTACCAGCATCATACAACTTAATCTTTATGCAAAGGTTAGAAAGTAATTCCCCATGAACTATCTGTACTATTCAACCAACCCAAGGCAACTGCATGTCTAATATTGTCTTTAGTTGTTTCTAACTTAACCTCAACATGAAAATACATTAGCATATTTTATATAATGTGGGAGATCAGCCCTATTCTCACAATTACCCAGATCCTCTTATCCAGACTCTACTACAAAAAGAAACTCTCAATTCCAGCACCTTCTCAACCTCTTATTTGGTCCACAACTCTTAATGATCTCTACTACTTTGATTGCTTTTCCATTACATCTCTGACTAGTTTGTGCAATCCCTTAACCAATGACCTGTATTTCCACATTTAAAGCAAGTTCTGTTGAGATGCCGACAATTTGACTCGGCATGAGGTTTATTGCAATTCATACAACAATTTGCTGCCACTAAATCCTTCGTAGCTACATTCGTGGCAGATGAGCTTGGTACTCCTTTCTTGCACAATTCTGATAGTGATATACTCGGACAATCTCTTCTCCAATGATCAGAACTACCACATAGAAAGCAAGTTCTGTTTAAAAATCTGCACCTTGACTCAAGATGTGACTTCTTACACTTTCGACACCACTGCTTCTCTTTTTTCTTTATCTTGGTTGCTACTGTGACACCTTGCATTTCACCTCTGCCTCTACTTGAGGGCTGACCCTTATTGCTTTTGTGGTGCACCTTCTTTTCTTGGTTTTCCTCGTCTTCTCTATTATGATGCACTTCCATTTGGATAGCATAATTCATCAACTTTCGTAAATCCCGCACTGTTGGGTCATCTACTACTGCTGCAATTCTCGGTCTCAAACCACCAATATAATGTCTCCTATAGCGATGTGCATTAGCCCGAATGTCTAGGGCATAGTGAGAAAGGCTGACAAATTGAGAATTATATTCACCTACAGTTTGGTTTCCTTGCTTCAAATTCACAAACTGCTCTCGCATTAACTCTTGTTGTAACTCTCCAATATACTCTTCCTTAAATTTTTCCTCAAACCATTCCCATGAAATCTTCTCATGATCTCCCTCAAACTCCAATTTTGTGTTTTCCCACCAGAATCGAGCAGAATTCTCAAGGTAATGTGTTGCAAGCTCGACTCGATTAACTTCCGGTGCCCGGCAAATTCGTAACTTAGCTTTAACACTAGCAAGCCACTCCTCAGCTGCCTCGAGACTACCTCCCTGAAATCGGGGAGGCTCCAACCTCCTAAAAGAGTCAAAGATGAGACCAAATTCACCTCCAACATTCTCACGCAAAATTGTGGGCCTACTACTTTCCTGGCCCGCTGCTAGAAAACCCTGCTTAATAGCATCAACAATCCGAGCCTCAAAATCAGCTTGGTGTTGAGCATGTGAGACCGGGATCTCTGTCGATCCGGACCCGACAGCTGAGCTCTCAATCTCAACTCCAGAACTAGCAGACCCGACATTAGTCGAGCACTTGCGCGGTGTACCACGAGAAAGCCTCTCGAGTCTTACACGACGATCCATAACAGACCTTCACTAACAATCAACACCATAACAAAAAAACAAACATGAAATAAAACCGACCTCACAACCCAACTAGAATCTAGCCCCCACTCAACACTATAAAAGTCTGGTTGGGTTTCCCTAACCATTCTCTGATACCACCTGTGACACCCCGTCACATACAGTGACTAGACAGTACATGACAGGGTGCCCGCCGCGGATGTCTTTGCACCCGCAAGGCTTACTAATACTTAACTTACAATTTAAAGTTAAATTATACACAACTAATAAACATACATGCGTGTCTAAAAAATAAAATGTCAATTGTATATAATTTAAACCTAATCATTATATGTATCTCAATATACAAATATACAAGGGTAGAAAATTGATAAGAGTAACATTTTGAACTATGCATTTCAGATATAGAGATTCATGCAATTATATATATAAATAAATATTCTGAAAATAAAAGAAATGAAACTACGCATGTTTAATTTGACACATGGGTTTCGGATGAAATCAAAATAAAACGAATAAGACAAGCATCCAAAATATGTAGTTTGGATTTACAAAGCATAATTACTTAATATACACAACGTACTTGACTTGTATAAGCATCAGATGAAAGAAATTGCAAACGTATATGATTTTGAAATTTAAAACATGACTATCATAAGTACTAATGAAAAGTAAAGGCTAACATGGCCATCTGAAATTTTCATGCCGTTAAAGATATATAAGTGAATATAGTCAAATATAAATGCACCACCAAATGTGCCAACATGCTTAAAAGTTAAACGCTTAGTTTATGTATACCTTCCAAGAAGTAAAATTAAGTAGGCATATATATAATTTAGACCTGAAGTTTGTCAAACAGTAAAGAAATACAAACCAATGAAGGATCAGATTTACATAAGACAAACTAACTATACAATCTTCACAGGTATTCAAACATTTGCTTAGTTTAAAGTTAACAGATAATATACAAAGAGTGCAAACTGAATAGATCATCATCTCAAAAATATATATTTAGATATAAATAATTACCATTATACAAGTCTGGTCCAGAAATGAAATATATAGTATTTGGAGATCATGCAATATTCACCAATTAACAAATAGAATGGCTTACTCCTTTACCACACGACCCCGCTCGCTAATCCTGGAACCCACAAAGTGGAAGAGTGAGATAAATAAAATTTATCTCAGTGCGGTATTCAGTTCCAGCCACACGAACTTCAAGTACATGTTTTGGAACTAATTACCGACTGAGTAAAGAAAATACATAGCAATTATACAATCAATAATACAATCAGATGGTACGAATATATATTATGCAACAATTACATATTTATGCAATGCAAGTGAGCCCGACAATTTTATTCAATTCCAATTCAAATATAAATGATAACACAAGAATGTCGGCTCGATTTTGGTAACTTTCAATGCAAGGCTGGTAATCATCAATCATCATCACAGATCAATCAGACATATACAATCATCCCTCCCCGAACTCAGGGGGATCAGGACCAATTTCAGATTCCAGATACAATTTAGACAATCAGATAAACAAATATACTACAAGCTGAGAACACTACCACTCCACGGACTGGATACCGTATAGAGTACCGGACTATAAGCGCTTATGACCGGAGTCTGGCCAGACGGGGAAGCCACTCCCCGGCTCCAAACTTGAGAACGAGTGTCTATTCAACCACACAAGTAGTATAACCATTTCACATCACTTCCTTTTCAAATTGGATAACCATTCAATATGCACATATAATAATAAATAATATCAACACGATATAATGCAAATATGCTTGCAATTACAAACAATTCAAAGGATGCAATGCAAGTAATTAATTTCTAACATGTAATCAAAGTTCTGTGGAATCCGCACCTGAAAATGCAATCAAAATCAGCAAGCAAGTATCAAGCAAACAAGCCTAGTGCCTCTCTGAAGTATCGGTGTTTACCTCTAAAAAATGTTACGCAAAAAAAAAGAGAGGAGAGAAATTGGCTTCTCGAATGACTATGAAACATAGACATAATGTTCGTAGATCTGAAATCCTTCTATATTCTACTAAAATGACACGACCATAACAAAACACCATGACCAAGACGGAGCACAGAGAAAGCCCATACATTGAGTCTGACCCGTACATCGAAAAATTAAAATTTGCTACCCTGGCCCAAGCCAGCCCAAATCCAATTAAACCCAACTCCAATTAAGCCTAACAGAAAACAAAAAAAAGGGAAAATATGTTTGGGCCGGCATTTAATCAAAAAAAAAAGGCCCAAAATTCCAGAAAATCGCAAGCGGGTGCCACTATATCGGAGCGGAGCTAAACAAACCCGAACCCGCCGGCAACTAAACCCGATAGACTAAAGGACAGGTGGCAGACGATAATTGGCTCTTCCCCGTGGGACCCACATTCGGTTAACAGAAGAAAAAAAGGAAGCAAGTACGAGCCTGAAGGAGAAGGGATGCCGCAACTAGGTGGGATTCCGCCTCCGGTCGACACCAAACGCCGCCGCGACTCTGACAAATCACGCCGCTGCATTGATGACTCCACAACGACCCTAACAACATCAAACATGAGGGATGTCAGATGACGAATTTGAGAAATAACAGACGCAGTATTGAAAATTGGGAAGTATGAATTGGCAAAATTACTCAACAGAATAGCCAATTGGAATACCTGAGGTGTTTTTGATATCCTTCTGATGAGGAAGTTGCGACAATTGAGGCTAATTTCAGAGGAAGGAGGGGACTACTGGAGGTATCGAATGACGAAAACTTTGGAGTGTAGCAGGACTCGCAGCAAGTGACAATGCTTATGCTATAGAGAATGGAGAAGCTCTATGGAGGTTGAAAATGATGTAACAGAGCTTCAGAAGAAAGGAAATGCATGCCCAAGGTGATAGGGATTTAAATCTCCACGACTGGAGAGGTCCAGTGAAAGAAAAGGTGGAAAAGGCATTAGAAGCGAAACAATGGAGAGCATCACCCCCCTCTCTGCAACCTACAGTCTGAAAAGAAGAAGAGCTACTACTGTGGGGATTCTTTTGGCAGAAGAGGTAAGTTTACCCCTTCAATCACAGCCATTGGATGAACAAAGCATGATTGCTTTAAGTCCTTCATGGTACAAGGTATTAAATGCTAACTGAAAAGTAACAAAATGCATGGATGATTGGAACACATTCCCCAGGCCAGGACCACATTCTATTATGTATCATCAATCCAACGGTTAGATGCCTCCTCTGGTGAGATTAAGGGAGATAAAAAGGGCCTGGGAGCATGAATCATCAAAGCTGCGCATAAACTCTCCCTGGTGGGCCCAGGGGCAAATCAGTAAACAAGGGAAAGGACAAAGGAATGTAGTACATAAGAAATAGAAAGGAAGGGTTAAAGACAAATATGTTATCTCAATTTTACCCTTCTCTCTTACTACAGGATCTGGCAAGCTTGTAATTAAGTGAAATTGAGCCAATTAAATCAAATTAAAAGCATAATTAGGGAGCCTGAGGGTGTATTGATACCTCCTTAATAGGAAATTAAAGGAACAATTTAACAAAATAATCTATGGCATCTGATTACCCAAGTCTGAGTGTATGGTCTGACATACCCTCTCATGTCACCTTCTCAACCAATAAGAAATCAACAACAGTACCTAGGCCTGACAAGGAGGGACCCCTCTCATTGATAATGGAATAGCAAACGTTGAGAATTAACCAATCGAATGAAACTCAATAGTGAGTCACAGACAATTGTGATTCCAATTCCACTTTTACCCTTCTGTTTGAGACCAAATGTATATGTGTTGAGGGGTTTTAATGAGAATTTCATGCCAAGCATAGATGACTCCAGTTTAAAGACCAAATAGCAATGCAAATAAGTCAAATGGAGAAGAAAAAAAGCTTATTACCTAGACCCAGCTATAGGCTCAGGATTTGATCCCGCCACAAGACCATCTTAACCACCCACTGCCTATGAGGGCATGGATGAATGCCACCTGTGCACCCCCATTCTGGCGCCAAATCACTACCCCCCCTCTCCAAGGCATAGAAAGCAATAGGGTGTGATCTTATCCCTTATCAAACAACACAGGGACCCACCTGTCAGAAAAGCCAGTGAAAAGAAGTGAAATACCATGAGTAATTGATCAATGCCAAGTGTTAAGAAGTGATTGGGAAGTAAACCAGATAGTAGAAATCACCAAGTGAAGAAAGGAAGAAAGGAGAAAGGCGGTTTGACATCTGTGCATCTTCACCCTCCATCAAGTGCCAAGGATACAAGATGTTGCCACATGTCAGATTGATGAGAAGAGCAAACCCTGGAAATCCTCTATAAAAGAAGCTCCTCCTGAAGAAGAGGAGGAGGCCAATTAACTAGTTGAAACTCTGTCGATTTAAAAAAAAATCAAGTTTTGCAAGGTAATAGATGTAATCTGTAATGGCCTCCAAAATCATGAATAAAATAACGTTAAATGCATTTGTTGTGTTGTTCTTGATCTTTCTTTCTCTACTTTCATTTTCTGGCTTTGTTCTTTGGAGTTTACACTGATACTAGTGAGGAGTGTGACATAGATTCCACACTCATGAATATCAGTTGTGCCTCTAAAAAAATCATGCATGTAGAAGTAGTTTGCATCGTCCTAAGCTCTTTACTGTCAGTATGTATGGTTAGAAGCTGCTGGATACATGGAGAGTGTGACCTAGACTCCACCTCCATGAACACCATGCTAGTTTCTGGCTTCCAATTTTGTCTCATTACTTATGTCATGGTTACCATCATATTTCTGTTAGGTTTGTCATGCACACAGTTCATAACAAAGGTTCAGTAGATCAAGTCTTTGTTGTAATAAAAATTGTTAGCTCTGTAGTCAAAATGGAGTTATTCTGTCAAAAACATAGAAGTCAAGTCCACATAAGGGTATAAACGTCAAAATACACTTCAAAATTACATATAAGTGTCTTGTTTCTTCAGGAAATCTGTGTTAACATTTCAAAAAAGGCATATATATATAATAAAGAGGAGAAACATGCATTTAATAGAATAGTTATTTTCTTTTAATTAAAGGTAAATTTGAAGGGAACTTCTTTGCATCTCTAAGATAAATTTTAAGGTCATGCATGCCAGGGAGAGAGTGATAATATAATACGTTTGTGTCCCTTTTTATGTCAGTATCTTAGAATAAAAAATGTGTAATAGAATGATCCTCTCTCTCATTTCTATCTAGGAGTAAGTCTGAAGTCAAAAATTCATGTCCCCAGAATAAGATTCATATCTCATGTGTTCAATAGTGAGTACTATGAGTTCATCATGAAGTCACTCATTAAGTCCTGTTTTAGTGTCATGCATATCTAAAAGTAAAGATATAATATATTTACACTTAAATAAACAATAAAATGGTGGAAGTGGAGTCAGTAAATTTCAAGTTTGTTTTATTACTATGTTTCTTTGCTCTATAACCAGCATGTCATACCCCTCTTATGATTAGCATGTTTTTTTTTTAAAAAAAAAAGCGCTTGTAAAATTGTATTCCTTAAGTCAAAACATCAATAGTCCGAGTTCAGACCATTTAGCATCAATAACTGTCGAGTTAGCATTTGAGTTTGCTCCATTGAGAACTAAAAGTGTAAAAAAAAAATTATTATTAAAGTAAATAAAAAAAAAACAATGGGCATGTGAAGCCATGTCCACATGAAGGAGGAAAGGAAAAGTGAATTGGCACCAGTACAGGCATTATATGTGAATGTGATGAAAGTGGAACTGCTCATTTAAACTCCAAAATGCTATAAAAAAATTGATAAAGTTCTGTAAAAGAAAATTAAAAAAAAGTCAGGGTTCAAAATGAATAAGATGGTTCCGTGGGTTGCCAATACCCAGTGTTGACCATAATTAGCATTGACAACCTGAGTCTCACTCCTCACAACCTAATAAACAAATACTATAGTCTCATCTAAAGTCTTAAGCCATATAAACACATTTGATCAGCAAGTGAAATGGGAATGGAGATGAAATCAGATGCTTAACACCTAAATATTGGTTATGCATGTTAGTGTAACGCGTGCAAAGAAGAAAGCAGCATGCATACAAAAAGTCACACAAAAAATTACTGCCTTCTGAGAGTTTGTCAGACCAAAAGGAAAGTTAAAGTGTGGTACCTCGAATTAAGAGGTCTAATGTAAAATTGAGTGCACAAGTAACTCCACCACCTTCTCAAAGTGCTCTACTGCGCCTCAACCACAGCAATTCTTCACCGTGCTCTACCAATTGGTTGCTCCCACCATGGCCACGGACTAAAACCAACTTAAAGCCAGAATGCCCTCAATTGTTGCGAATAGTTCAAATTGATGATGAAGGCGACTTCAGGAGATACCCACGACACCCCACAACTTGCCCGAAATCGAAGCGGCCGTCGGGAATCCTTGGTAATAGCCTCAATGGAGGCGTCCAGTCTAACGGAAAGGTTTCAAGAACATGACCAAGAGAGTGGGAGGGAAATGAGTCTGTTCCCCGCGTAGGCTTGGCGCATCCGAGAGGCGATGGCGACGTGTGAAACCGGCGAGTCGATCCTGAACCCAACCTCACTTCAGACGCGGGCGTGAACCAAGCGGCTTGATCAAATCCCAGCCTTCAGCCCCTCTCTGATCTTCTGTGACGTCCAACATGAAATGAGTCACTGACAATTATAACACGAAACACCAAAGTCCCAACCAATCAGAAAATTTCTGCAATACAGCAAACTTCAAAAATGCATTAAAAATAGTTGGATTATCAGAAAAAAATTCCCATAAAATATCAAAATGACAAGAAAAATGTGAGCAATATTTTGACATGCCTTACCACGCCAAAACACCAAAGTATAAAATATTTTAAAATTAAAAGACTTAAAGGATGATCATAATAAAAAGATAATAATAATAGTAAATTTACATGGTTGAAAGAAAAAAAAATTAAGCTCTTTAAGAGAATTGAGCAAAAATCATTTTTGAATATTCTATGTTCTGGACAGCAGGTACATTTGAACAGATTATGTTCTGGACAGCAGGTACATTTGACATTCCTTGTTCTGAACAACAGGCGCAATCAAGCATTAAAATTTGCAAACAAAATTAAAATCACCAAGAAGATCAACAATAAGTTTAAAAGTACAAATTTAAAAGTCTAAACTCAAAAGTCCAAAATCCTAAAGTGAAAATTAAAAATCCAAACCTGAAAGTGACACAAAGTCAAAATGACACAAAATCAAAATGACACAAAGTCTAAAAGTGACACAAAGTCAAAATGACACAAATGACACAAAGTCTAAAAGTGACACAAAGTCTAAATGACACAAAGTCTAAATGACACAAAGTCTAAATGATATAAAATCTAAAAGTGACACAAAGTCAAAATGGCACAAAGCCTGAAAGTGACCCAAAAGACATCAAGTCTAAAGTGACATAAAGTCTTAAAAGTCAAAAGTTCGTCCCTTCAAGACTGCATCGCGTTTCGCCCTGAAGGAGACACCCTCCTGATATTCAGATTGAGATAAAGGAAAAGTCAATTCTGAATTATCACTGAAGTTCCTGTCAAGAGAAGGCATAGCGCATCTATACTCGCGACTTGAACGAAAATCCCAAAAACCCCTAAATGCCCCAAAACGATCGAGAACTAACCTAGAATACTCTATTTTCTAGCGTTGGACTCAAATCTAACAACCCGCTTCTACAAGTTCACAGCATGTTTGACCAGAAGCAGACTGAAATCTGATGCCCAGATGACCAGGAGAAAAGTCAATCAGTGGCCATCACCCAAGTTCCTGTCAAGAGGAGGCATAGCGCATCTGTACTCAAGACTTGAACGAAATCCCAAAATCTCTAAATCCCCAAACGATTGAGGATTGATCTAGGATACTAAATTTCCTAGTATCGAACTCAAAAATCTCTGTAGTGGCACTAAGCCTGACACAGCAAAGTAAAAGCAACCTAAATGTCTTAAAATGTGAAACTAAAGAATTAAACCACATCATTCATGTTTGCATGGTTTTGTTAAAATAGCTGCCCTTCTGCAGTGCTTTTCACCCCGAAACTCCCTATCAAGACACAATCCTTTTAAAATGGACTTCATCCACTTACTGCATTTAAACTTTGATTATCCCGATCTAGAGGTGCTCTTGGCTCAGGCCGTAACTGAGTCCGGAGGTAATTAACAGTAGGGGCTTGCGCCTACTGGAAAAAAAAGGACCTACGACAAACAATCAACTCTCGAGGTACTTAGAACCGCATTAGTGCCCTTCATTCATTTGGAATGGGTGGTGACGACGGGTCTCAAGATGCTCGAGGGGTATCTGATCCGCATTTTCTTCGCCCCATAGAGGACTATCTGATCTTCCGTGGTCGGACTGAAAAAGTGCGAGACAGGTTCTGGCACGCCCGGTGGGACATTTTTCTCCTCTCATCAGGGCATAATCAAAGTTTAAATGTATAGGTGGAATTAAGTCCATAATATTCAAAGAAAAAATACTAATGATTGACTCTGAGTTCTCTCCATTGCAGGAACCATGTTTACCTGGAGTCAAATCGTGAAGGGCGAGCGTCTTCGCCACATGAAGGCAGCAGCAACCGGGACTCTCTATCTGCCCGTCCAAGCTGTCGTGCAAATCTCTCCTGTGATGCTTGCTGGTGAAGCATCGGTGAAAGTCTCTGAAAAGCCCGCCCTTAGCGCCAAAAAGGGTCGGGCGGCAACCACTCACATCAAAGGGGCAACAGCCCCGAAACTCAAAAAGGAAAAGAGGACTAGGATCTCGAGGGCCCAAGCCCTCCACCTGGTCCAACAACCCGATACCATCACTGATCTGTCCCTCAGCAACACCTTCGCCCCCCTACATGTGCTCAAAAAGGGAGGTTAGGCGATGCGCCTCAGAGAGGATTGGGAGCTCCCTATGTATGCCCCCGTCTCGGAAACAGAGAAAGTGACCCACCCAAAACACCAGGCGGTGGAGGCCATTCATGCGGCCTTCAGAATTGTCAAAAGATCCCGCAATTCCCGCAGGATTGTCACTGCAATCCCTGCCAATCCCAACAAGCCGTCCATCAAGGACAGGCTCAAGTTCCCGGCGCACCAGAGGCTCCGCTTCCCTTACCGCGAGGACAACCGAGAGGGAGACGCGGACTATAGTGCGTCCGAAAAAAGGATCGTGGCCCACCCGCCTTCAGTCTTTGACCGGCTTACCTTTCCGTCGCTCCAGCCCAACGCCCGCTCGATGAAGGCCAAAGGGCAGGTGAAGCAGGTTTGGAGGCCCAAACAACCGAAACCCATCCCCGCTCCTGAGCAAAACACAGGGGGCACCAAGCGATGGGTGCCAAAAGGAAAAGATACCTCTCTGGCTAGCCAAGTGGCGAGTCATATGATGAAAAATAAAACCAAAAAGAAATATGTGATGAGGAAGAAGCGGAATGCTGATTCTGTCTCAGTATACCATGTGTCAATTGATGACGATGAGGATGATGATGAGGAAACGGCGGAAGTCCGTATGGTTGGGACAGGTTCCCAGGAACCGCCTCACTCCGAAAGTGTCCCCGTGGAAACACGAGGACAGAAAGGAAAAGCTTCAGCATCTAAACCTCCCAAACGGGTAGGCCGGCCCAGGAACCGCAGCCCGGTAATAGAGGAAATTGTCCAACAGACCACTGATAACATCGCAAGTGATGAAGAGGATCCAAATTTGGACCATGGAAGTTCATCTGAGGATGTCGATGAAGAAATTGAAATCCTCGAGGAAATATCTGATGAGATGGCCCAGCTTCGCAAGGAGCTGGAAGAGAAAACCAAACAACTTGAGCAACTCCAAGCGGAGAATGCTCGGGTAACCGCGGCATGCGCGGAAGTCCAAAAACACATGGCCAAAAAGGGGGCACGCCCAAGCTATGCTGTTTCAAACAATGACATGCCAAAATCAACCGAAACCCAAGGAATGGCTCCTAAACCAAAATCCAAAAACAAAAAGAAAACCAAGAAATCCCACTCCAAAATAGTGCGGGAAAAGGATAGCAGCTCCAGTGAAACCTCTGAAGAGGAGTTGCTTGAAAGAAAGGAAACCAACATCGTTGACCCTGAGGCCATGATGGAAAGGATGCAAAGGGCCATGGATCAAAAACTGCAATCTCTAGGGATTGGGGGCACTCAACTGCCCGTCAATTTCACAGGCCGACCTTACCCCGCAAGGTTCGACCAGCTGGATTACCCGAAGGGACATATAGTACCAAAATTCAAGGTGTTTGATGGGGTTGGAAACAAAATCACCCCAAGTCAACATCTGTCACACTTTATAACCTCCTGTGGAAACACTGCCCGAAGGGAGGAATGGCTACTAAGGCAATTTTCACAAAGTCTGTCCGGAGTAGCATTTGACTGGTATGCTTCTCTCGAGGCAGATAGCATCAAAAGCTGGAAGGAAATGGCAAATGCCTTTTGTGCAAGGTTCAGGACGACTCTGCATCGGGTCTCTGTTACCAATCTAGTCAATGCCAGACAAAAACAAGGCGAGTCTGTCTCCGATTACGTGTCAAGGTGGGAAACCATGTACACAGGATGTCAGTCGAACATAAGTGAATCCGAGGCGGTGCGCATGCTTCTGAACAGCATCCACGCGCCGATGAAAGTATGGATGGTGGGACACAATGTCACCACCTTTGAACATTTGGTAACCATGGTTGCTCGATACGAGGAAGTGGAACCTGAAATGAACCAGCTGTACCATTCCGTTAAGGAAAAAGACAAAGAAAAGGGAAAGAAGCTGGAAATCAAAACAACAAAGGCAGTCAAAGCCGTCACTAACCAGGCTGAAGGCACTGGTAGTACCCAATGGGGAAAGAATGGCGAGACGAAGGATGGAAATCCACAATCCAGGGCTCAAAGGCCAACACTCAGGGAGCTGAAAAGCAAACCCTACTCATTCAAAAAAGAGAAAACTCTAAAACTGTTTAAACAAGCTATGGAAGTTCTCGAGGTTCGATTGCCCCAATGCAAAAGGCCCGAGGAAGAGGACAAAGTAAACCACCCTAACTACTGTGTGTTTCACAGAGTTTTGGGTCATAACATAGAGGATTGCTATGTCTTTAAGGATTGGCTCGAACAAAAAATCCAAGAAGGAGCAATCTCTCTCCATGATGACGCCAGGCAGGAGCCAGCTCCTCATGCCGTCTCAAATGGAACCCCAAGTGCCAGCTCTCGTCGTGTCTCGGTCACTACTGACGGAAAACCGCCCACGACATGGAGCGTATATTTGAACAAAAACACCAGAAAGAAGTTGAGAGCCTTGCAGGCCGAACCTCAACTCAAATGGAAAAGCCCTATCATGCCAGTAGTCCCAAAGAGACTCAAACCAACAAAAACACAACCGAAACCAATGACCCGTGACGCAAGAACGGCTAATGTGAGATCTAGACAGGCGTTCTGGAGGAAAACCTCTCCCGAAACCATCGAAGATCCCTACGTCCAAGAAAAACCAACACAAGCAACCCTCGCTGATTTCATCTCCCCCAAGGTCGCTGCTCAAATTAGCGGACAAGTGTGGCAGGAGTTGAAAGGCGAAGGAAAAGAAAAGAAAGAAGAGGAGTTCTGGACAGCCGCGTGCCACCATGTCTCAGGTAATGAGGAAGAACATGAAGGACCCTCTGACCAACAGGAGCCGGCACAGGCAGACGCCAGATCTCCCGAAACCTCAACAACAAATGAACAAAACCTCACTGAGTCGTCATCCAACTCAGTCCCAACCCAACATACCTGGTCGACGGTCACTGTTCAACCCATGACCCAATCAGGAAGGGAAAAGAAAGAGATCCTCGAAATAAAGAAATTGGATAAGGCCCTTATCCGCAAAGGAAAGAAGCCGGATCGAATGACCCTACCTTTCAAGATCAATGGTCAAGATCGCAAAGTGTTTGTAGACATTCATGATGAGTGTCTGGATTCAGAAGGTATCCCAAGCATAAAGAACCTAGGGTTTAACCTTGTCATACCAAAGAAGAAGGGAGAATCCGGGATTCCACCAGAAACCATTGCGATACTAGCAGAGCATGTGTCTGAACTGATGAAACAAACCATTGCTGTGACTAGTTTCGTAAGAAACCAAGTAAACAAAGAGGCTTCCACCTCCACCGATACCCAAAATGTCCAAAATGATCCTGATTTCACTGACGAGGAATATGAATGGTCTGATCCGGACCCTCCCAGCCAAGATGGAAGCTACGATTTTGGTAGCAACTTTGACAGTGATGAAGAAAGAGGAGGTGGTGACTCTGGTGGGATCTCCTGCAACGCCATCTCGACATCGGCAATAAATGCACACCCGAAGGATAGCCCGGGAGAAAAAGGGGAAAAGCTCACTAAAGAAGAGGAAATGGAAATGATTGCGCAAATAGAGGAGGCTACACAGGCCATTCTCTCTTCCGCAGTCATAAACCAAAACCCATCGGAAGATGATGATGCCTTCTATAAGGCGCTGGAGGGATGCCAGCCGGCCAGTTACAGGAGGATAAAAATGTATATGAAAGCAAGGGAACAATGGAGAGACCTCTCTTACTGGTGCGGTCAAACCAACCTTCATCCCATCCTGGAGACAGAAATCGCCTTGAACCCAGCCTGGTGGGTCCAAGAGCTTATGCATGGCGATGATGTGGACCAATTGCTAGCATCATGGCTGGCAAATAGGTTCTGGACCAAGGAAACACCTCTCAACATCTCTAAACAAAAAACCCATGAACCCGCAGAGCACTGCAGATACCTGAGTGATGCCGGGGAATCAGAAGAAGAAGCCGAAGAAGAAGGCGACGATTCGCTACCACATATCTCTTTCAATGCTGTGGCAGAGTATGTGGACTTCTTGATGCAACTAAAAATTCAAGAGCCTGACTTGTTCCAACAGGAATTAAGGGTTGACGAGGAGATAGAAAACATGTCAGACTCCGATACCTATGAACAACAAGTTGAAAATATGGCCATAAGGAAAGCCGCGGTGGATATTGTGGTGCAAAATGAATGGGACAAGAAAGACCCAGACCCAAACCACCCTACAGATTTTGAAATCATGCGTGCACACTTGGCAAACACGGAGGACTCACACCTCTGGGTGAATATTGAGGTTACTGAAACTGACCTCGCGGAATATGAAAACAACATGGGTAACCAAGCCCACCTCAACCAGAACAGTCAAACTTTCCTGGCTGAGGAGGACCAGGCTAATGAATTCTCCCAGTACCTCAGGAACCTGAGAATCTCAGACCCGGTCGGCTACCGTGGTGTGCTAAATCCTGAAAACCCTCAACAATACCAGGGATATGAAAGGCAAGCCATAACCAGGACTCTGAGAGAAATAGCTGATGAGACGGGGCGCGAGGAAGGAGAAATAAGTCCAGAAGCAACCCCACCAAGAACCACTCGACGCCGCAGATCCAGGAGGATTCGGCGCTCCAGGCATACATCAGGCCCCAGGGCCGAGGTGACATTCCCCACCCAAATAGAAATAGTTGAGACTTCCAACCAAGTCGATACCACTCAGGGTGAGTCATCCCAGCAAACCCCTGAGGAAGAAGAATACAATGAACATGACAGCCTGGTAGAGTGGTATGTGTCTGAGCTCAGGGAACTGAGAATCACAGACCCAAGGGCCTTTCGCCGAGCTACCCACCCCAAAGATCCAGACTTTACGGAGGAATTTAAAAGAGAAGCCATAGCAACCATCCTAAAAGAGGTTAACAAAGGCAAAACTCCCCAGTGCTCTGACTCTGAAGATAGCGGAGGTTCTCCGCGATTCTTCTTCTGCGGAAAAACATCTGATGGAAACGCCCAAAATAGCGAATCCGATAGCGATGAAGAGGAGGCAGAAAGGGAGTCTGAGGTGGAATCTGACCATGAAGAACCTCAACCAAGCACCCTCCAAGGAAGTTCAATCCTGATGGCATCTGGGTCTGGTCCGCCAGCCGATATAACCTCAGCTTTTGAAGGGTTGAATATCTCACAAGCAACCAGGATCCTCTCATACATGGAACACTTGAGACGGGAAGACCCTGCATTCTTAAACTTTATAGCTCAGCACACTGAGATGCTACAACAACCAGGAGCCAGTTATGAAAGGCTCAGGAGAACCCATCCACGGGAAACCGCCCGTTTCCGGGCACAAATAGAAAGGCTGTACAAAATCTCAAATGATATTGACAATAATAGTAGTGATGATGACTGCTCTGATACTGGAAACTGCCGTTACATCAGCGGTTCAGGGTCTGATGACTCTGAGTCCGAAAATTACGATCACCGTTCCGCCCGAATTGCAGCTTGGACGGATGATGATGAACCTTCCTCAAAACCATGTAATAAAAGAAGACAACAAGGAAGAAACGCTCGCATGACTGTCCGGCCACAACCCGAATGGGATGAAAATGCGCGGCGTGAGCTGGAACAAGCCATCGCTAAAACTGAGGCCATGACAACCAGTGAGCTCATGAGAAACCTAAGGGTAAATAGTGATGATGATACTTATTGTCCCACCGAGGATGATGAAGAAGAGGTCAAGAGTCCTAAAGCCCTTAAAGTATACCAAAGAAGAAAGAAGACAGCAAATGAGAAAGAAACAATAACCTATCAAAGGAGAAACAAAGGAACCAACAAAGGAAAGAACAAGTTGCTCAAAGGCGAATCCTCTCGTGATGACGCCACTTGTCATCGAGTCGGCCATCATGATTCTGACAAAGGAGAGTCCTCGGAAGTACCACAACCACAGGCCGAAACCTCAGAAGAAAATCAAACTAACCCAGGGGAGACGGCATATGACTATGAGATCGTGCTAGACCCTGCTGAACAAATGGACCCTGCCGATCTACAAGGACGGCAACCAAGAATGGTAAACTTGGATATCCATATCCCTAACATTCCAGGTCAACCTGACCTTACTCTCGAGGAGTTGGGGGAAATAGTGCGGCAAATGGTCAACCAGATTTGGGAGGCCACGTCTACTGAGCAGGGATGTGAAGAGAATGAACCCGCTGAATCAGAGACGGAGGAAAATGCTAGTACTGAACAGGGGGCAGCTGCCATCTCTACTGAAGACCAAGCTGAAAATATCGCCCCTTCAAATCAAAACCAAGAAGAAAACCAAAACCAAAACTCTGAATTATGCCAAGGTACTTCTGAAAATTGTCGGACAATAACTGTGAGTGAGTCCGACACAGATAGCGAAGAGGAGGAATCTCCAACGACCCAAGGTGACAGCTCACAAGGTGAACCAAAACTCACCCAAAGGAAAACAGCCAAGCCAAAAGAAAGCCCGCTTGAATCTCAAACAGCGGATAACTCAGAGAAAGCAACCCAGGTAGGCCAAGGTCTAACCCAAGGAGTCGCAACAGATGGCCCCGCCCACCGCACAAGGTCAAAGCAAACACAGCCAAGCACCGCTTTAGACAGGGGGCAAGCCCAACAACCGTCAAAAGAAGATAGCGCTGCCTTCACTTTGAGGGAAAAGCGTCAGCTCCTAATAGACCTGGATTTCTGCACAAATGCTCTGAGAAGAATGACCAGGCAAAATATTGAGATACAAACCTTAGTCGAAACCCTGATAGCCAGGCTAAAGACCGAGCGAAAGGAAAGAATCTCGATGGAGGCGGAACTCAAAGCATTGAGGGACCGCGCCCAGAAACAGGGGGCAGGGCAGAAAAAGGCCATGAAGTCTGGCCATGCTACCTCAGGCAACTCAGGAAGCCTCCCACAAAGAAGGAGAGAGGCCGGCATTGTCATCCAAGAGGGACAAAGGCCAAAACCCAAAACTAATTATCCCCCAGGAAAAGGAAAAGGGAAAGCCAATGCGGAAAACCATCACCACAAACCAAAACACCTCTGGTTCCATGATAACCCGTTCGGGGGGTCTGAAACAGGCTGGCAAGAAAGAGGTGAGAGTTCGCGCACGCGGGCGTGCCCTCCCACCAGGTACGAGTCTGGCCATCTGAGATACAGAAATGCCGAAACCAATTCAACCCAACAAATAAAAAATGGACAAAACCGCACAGGGCAATACCATATGAAAATGAAATTGGTTAAGCTCGATAACGCTTCCCCTTACAATAAATTACCACATAAAATCAAAATAACAGGGAAACTGAAACCAAAACATGGAGGTTCCGATGGGCACTTCAGACACAGGAACCGTGTAAACCCTTGGGAAATGCCAGAAGCCGAAAATGGGGCACTTCGGGCACAAATCACAAATAGACATCCAAAGCCACATAAGGCAAAGAAAGAAAACGATGTCGGAAGGACGGCGTACTGCCGATACCACCAAGTCTGGGGGCACTCCAGAGAGGAATGCCTGACATGGTCTTGGAATGACAATGACCCGTCAGATGAAGAAACAGAAGACGAAGTGTGTCGCGCCATAACCCGGGGTACAAGCTCTCAAATCTCTGACGAGGAAACTGCCTCTGAATATGAACATGATACTGGAGGGGAACTACAGTACGTTAGCTCAGAAGAGGAGCCTGTTGTACTGGCAATCAACTCCGCTGCAGTTAGACCACTGGGAAGTGATACTGACCAAAGCGAAACAGAGGAAAGAGAAATCAAATCACCACCAAAACCAAACAAGGTGTCCAACCTAGTCCGGCAGGTCTCTACTAGAATCCGTCCAAACATGAAAAACCACTGCAATGTTAGTCTGAGATCGGGCACTAGGATACCTGAGAGACAACCCCCCAGGGAAACGACCAACAATGAAATAAGAAACAGAAATAATGCAACAGCAGAAAGCGAAACAAGGTCCGATGGCAGACCTAAAATGTCCGTGGGAGATTACAATGTGGTCGCTCATTTGCGGAAAATCCCCTCACTGCTCAGTGTCTTTGATGCCTAGATGGTATCTCAGGAGCTGCGTGATGCCTTAATCTATGCACTACAAAATCCTGCCAGCTTCCAGGCCTATTTTGCCCAAGAAACCCGCGAGGAGGTGGCACAGATCGACCAGGAACCGTATATTACCTTCACAGATGAGGACCTGATGGCGGGCACAGCCGATCACAATCGACCCCTATACACCACAGGCACCATCTATGGCAGGAAAATCAACAAAGTCCTCGTTGATCCTGGATCCTCAATCAGCATCATGCCATTAAAAACGCTGGTACAGCTATCGCTCAGCATCAAAGAAACAAAGAAAGATAAAATCCGGATCCATGGGTTTAACCACCAATATCAAAAGGCTCTTGGTTCCACAGTGATCGACATTACCTTTGGGGACCTGGTCACTCCGGTCAAATTCTTCATCATCGAAGCTGATACAACATACAAGGCACTGTTGGGGAGACCATGGCTCCACGCCAACGGATTGGTTCCCTCTACCCTGCACCAGTGCATTAAGTATGTCAAAGACGGAAAACAATATGTGATTAAAGGAGATGATCAGCCATTTGAGGCACACGAAGCCGAATTGGATGATGCTAAATATTACAAACCCAAGTCCGGAAAGGGGGCAGCCACCAAACAAAGAAAGCCCTCTCCTGAAACTGTGAAGGAAGCAGTCAAAAATGCTGTGCTCAAAGCGGCTATAAAATCACAAATGCTCTTGGGTAGTGATAGTGAGACGGGATCGTCGGAAGGCACGACCGAAGACATTAACTTACCCACTCGAATGCAGCCAAATTATTCCAGTGAGGGCGAGGAGCAAAATACCCTGTCCATAGAAATCCTACCCCTAGAACACTGTAAAGACCTAACATCTCGGGAAAGTGAAGAAGTCATCCCGTTCAAAACCTTCACTGTCCCACCCAAAATAGAAGAACTTGAAACAGGGCACGTTGTTCATCCTAGTATACAATTTGTCAAAATGGGAGAAATCGAACCTCAAAATGAAGAGTCAAACTCCGAAAACTGGGAACAATGGCTTGTAGAGGAAACCAGGAAGACGGGGATTCCTCCTCAGCTTCAAGACACCACCAACACACGGTTGATTGAACTGTTCCGTAAAGCACAATGCCTAGAGCCCATTCCCGGAAAGCGAGCAGGAATGTTCCGAGACATGTGGAATGGCTACTCTAATGAAGTCATAAAACTTAATGGGAAGGTTGCTAACACAAGGGGCCTAGGATTCAAAACTCAAACCAAGGGCTCAGGGTCAAATACTCCTCAAAGACCACGACAGCACTCTTGCCACCGCATAACAATCACTGAAATCAAGGAAGGCAAAACAAACTCGGATGAAGGGGAACCTCCAGAAACAGAACAATTCATTTTGGCAGCCAAAAATGCACCAAAAGAGTTAGAAGAGGGTGGTCAAAGCACCATCGACAAATTGAAAGAAATCAACCTAGGAACAAAGGAAAACCCAAAGCCTACGTTCATTAGTACCTCCCTCCCTCAGGAGATGCAAGATGAATTGACCAAATTGCTAAGGGAATACCAAGATTGCTTCGCATGGAGCTATAGTGAAATGCCCGGGCTAGATCCAGCGGTAGCAGTCCACAAACTCAAAATTGACAAAGAGCTCAAACCAGTCAAACAAGGACCCCGGAGAATGAGGGTTGAGTTAGAAGAAAAGGTGACAGCCGAAGTTAAAAAGCTCATCGATGCCGGATTCATAAGGGAAGAAGAAACACCCGACTGGGTGGCCAACATTGTCCCAGTAAAGAAAAAGAACGGACAAATCAGAGTCTGTGTTGATTTCAGGGATTTAAACAAGGCTTGCCCCAAGGATGATTTCCCTCTACCAGTGACAGAAATCATAATAGACCACACCTCGTCTCACGGGGTATATTCCTTTGTAGACGGATACTCAGGATACAATCAAATCAAAATGGATGAGAGTGACCAAAAGCACACTGCCTTCCGCACCCCAATTGGTATCTACTGCTATAAAGTCATGCCTTTCGGCCTCAAAAATGCAGGAGCCACATACCAAAGGGCCATGACCAAAATCTTTGACGACCTCATACACAAGGTGGTAGAATGCTACGTGGATGACCTTGTTGTAAAGTCCCATACCCATGAACAACACTTAGAGAACCTGAGGTTGATGTTTGAGCGGCTAAGACAACACACGCTGAAACTCAACCCCCTAAAATGCGCCTTCATGGTGTCATCAGGAAAGTTTCTAGGCTTCGTGGTGCGGCACCGAGGCATTGAAATTGATCCTGATAAAATCAAAGCCATCCAAGAACTGTCCCCTCCACGGACACTCAAACAACTCCGGTCTCTCCAAGGGCGCTTGGCGTATATTAGGAGATTCATAGCCAACCTGTCAGGCAAAATCAAGCCTTTTACCAGGCTCACCAAGAAGGATGTCCCCTTTAAATGGTACGAAGAATGCCAGAAATCTTTTGATGATATCAAACAATATCTGCAAAAACCTCCTGTATTGGCAGCACCCATCCAGGGAAAACCTCTCATTCTCTATACCACCGCCTTGGACGGATCACTGGGGGCATTGCTCGCCCAGGAGAATGAAGAAGGAAAGGAAAATGCCCTGTATTACCTCAGCAGAATGCTCGTGGGGGCAGAACATGCATACACGCCAATCGAAAAGCATTGCCTAGCCTTGATCTTCGCAGTAAAAAAGCTTAGGCATTACATGTTGGCCCACAAAGTCACGCTAATCTCCAAGACCGACCCATTGAAGTACCTCATGACCCGACCCATGCTTACCGGAAGGCTGGCAAGGTGGGCAGTGGCTCTAATGGAATTTGATATAACATATGCGCCCCAAAAGGCTATCAAAGGACAAGCACTAGATGATTTCTTAGCTGCTCATCCTATATCTGATGATTCCCCGCTAGCGTGCGACTTCCCTGATGAGGAGGCTATGCAGGTAGAGGAAAATGAAACTTGCTGGAAGCTATACTTCGATGGGTCATCCTCCATTCAGCCAGCAGTCAAACCAAACTTACCAAAACGACAAGCAGGTGTAGGACTGGTGTTTGTCACCCCAGAGAAAGGCATTCTCCGGCATGCTCTGAGCCTGACCGAGCCATGCACAAATAATGAAGCTGAATATGAGGCCCTAATAGCTGGACTTGAAATTGCCCTTCAAATGGGTATTGAGCAGTTGGAAGTCTATGGAGATTCTCAGCTCATCCTGAGTCAGATCGAAGGCCTCTTCAAAATAAGAAAACCAGAATTGGTCAAATATCACGAAAAGGCCCTTGAGTTGATGGCCAAATTTACATATATTACCTTCCAGAAAGTCCCAAGGTCTCTGAATGGCAAAGCGGATGCGTTGGCTAGGTTGGCTAATGAACTCAGTGACCCGAATCAGGAAGAAATCCAAGTCCTGGTTCACCGCAGGAGATCCTTGTCCCCTTGTTTCCCAAAGGAGCGAAACGAGGAGGAAGAAACCCTGTTTACTGACATCCAAACACTCGAAAGGGAACATGAAAAAGAATGGAGGGAAATCACACAAGTCATGACAACTGAGGGTTCGAACCAAGAGGACTGGAGACAACCCTTTCTCGACTACTTCCAACAAGGAGAATTACCTGTGAACAAGGCCATTAGGGAACAAATCAGAAAAAGGGCCCTAAGGTTTGTATATGTGAACAGCACACTTTATTGGAGATCTTATGAAGGATCATGGCTTAGATGCATATCGAAAACCGAAGCCAACCAAGTTATGCAAGAAATTCACTCGGGAGTGTGCGGAGCCCATCAATCGGGCTCTCGGATGCGAGTACAAATCAAACTAATGGGCTACTACTGGCCCACCATGATCAATGACTGCGAAAACTTCTCCAGACAATGCCACATGTGCCAAATTCATGGAGATTTCATACACCAACACCCAAATGCGCTACATCCAACCGTGGTATCATGGCCCTTCGAAATGTGGGGGACAGATATCATAGGTCCCATTGACCCACCAGCCTCAAATGGACACCGCTTCATATTGGCCGCTACGGATTACTTCTCCAAATGGGCCGAAGCCAGGTCATACCGTGAAATTAAGGCCTCTGACGTGGTCAAGTTCTTTACCACTCAGGTGCTTTACAGGTATGGAAATCCAAGGAAAATAATCTCTGACAACGGGACGGCCTTCAAGAATGCCAAAATTGATGCCTTCGCCGATAAACACAAAATTGAATGGAGATATTCCTCTGTCTACAACCCAAGAGCCAATGGACTAGCGGAAGCCTTCAACAAAACATTGATCAAGATCCTCCGTAAAACCATCGGAGATAATCAAAGAAACTGGCATGAAAAGCTGCATGAAGCATTATGGGCATACCGCATCACCCATAAAACAGCAACCCAAGCCACACCCTATTCCTTGGTATATGGAGCAGAAGCAGTCCTACCAATCGAGGTAGAGCTCCCGTCACTGAGAATAGCCATGGCAGCACAAATCCCTCTGACTAAACAAACGCAACTAGGGTTGCAAGAGTTGGATGGAATGGACGAAAGGAGACTGGCAGCTCAACAAAACTTGGAGTTATATCAAGCCAGAATGGCGCGAGCTTATGAGAAATTATCAAGACCTAGAACATTCAAGAAAGGAGAACTGGTGCTGGTTTTAAGGCGACCTATCCTCGGCCGACACCATGGTCCCAAATTTGCACCAAATTGGGAAGGCCCCTATGTCATAGAACAAGCATATGAAGGTGGAGCCTACCTACTCGCAGACTCAAATGGAAAACATCCTGTCTCCTCCATAAATGGGAGATACCTGAAGAAATATTACGGACAAAACTACCCCGACGTTCCCGCAGCCTACCGGAGTCAAAGAAAGAGCAACCAACAAACCGACTGGGCAGATAATTGCGAGGCGGTCAACCACCTCTTCGCTTAAGTAAGAATCTCTCACGTCCCACCGGGTCAAGGCTCGACAGGGTACTCCGTTCTTTTGAACACTATGGAGTATCCCTGAGTCAAAACCCTAAAGTAATAAATTAACCTTTAAATAAAATAAACCCTTCAAAATTCCCTAAAATGACCTTAAGTCGAAATCCTAAATAAAATCCAAGTCCAACAAAAACACATCTTATTCCAAAATATAAAAGCATATGACCAAAAGAAACTAGACCAAGCTAAAATATAGCTCAAATAAAAAGTTAAAACCAAATCTCCCTAAACATTCTCAAATTCCTAAATGACAAAGATAAATTTCAAAGTCCAAAAATCCGAAACTTCTAAAAATATACACAAAATGTCCTGTCCCACCGGGCCAAGGTAAAAGGAGTGTTCTGTCCTTGTGGGCATTCATAGAACATTTCCTTTACAAATGGCCTACACCCTGAAATACGATCCTAAAAAGTCTTGTGCTTTGTCCTTTAAACAAAGTACTAGGTGCCTGTTCATCTCACCAAATTAAAGGATGAACAAAAGTTCTGTGTCTTGAACTCTAAATTAAGACACAAAAGGTGAAATTTACCATGGGATTAGTCAAAACCACATCCTCAACAGCTACAGATTGAAAAAGACAACCTGTCTACTCAAAATGTAATCCTTGCCAAAACCTACCAAAAATGGATGAAGACCGAACCAAACCTGAAAGCCCCTCTGAAAACGGAAAATACCACGGCTGATGTCCGCTAACCATGTCAAGGAATAGGCCTCATAAATCCTAATACCCAGAGGGGCCCATGGTCGTGTTGGGCCTTAAACCACCGACTACGGTATGTTCCTAGCTGCCGTACCCAAAGAGCCAGGAGAAGAAAAAAAAAAAACCATCTCACAACATACAAGAAGTGATGTGGAACAAGCAAGTCCCTACGGTATGTTCCTAGCTGCCGTACCCAAAGAGCCAGGAGAAAACCCCATCTCACTACATCAAAAGAGTGATATGGAACAGACAAG
Source organism: Rhynchospora pubera (assembly GCA_028095005.1). Taxonomy (NCBI): domain Eukaryota; kingdom Viridiplantae; phylum Streptophyta; class Magnoliopsida; order Poales; family Cyperaceae; genus Rhynchospora; species Rhynchospora pubera. Next base: position 142,513,679 of record CM051460.1, read on the forward strand.
TCCCGACGGTACGTCCCTTATCACCGTACCAGAAACAACCAACAGAAAATGATGCACAAAGTCCCACTGCGTGCCGTGCTCATTGCACGCCGTACCCACTGCGTGCCATACCCAGAACGTCTATTCTACATGTCGGAGCGGTAATATGGAGCAAACAAGTCCCACCGGAATGGTCCTAGCTACCGAGGCAACAATGTAGAATAGACAAATCCCGCCGGTATGTTCCTTGCTGCCGTAGCCAAAGAGCAGGGAGAATAACAAAAATATCTGTCCCAATAGCGATATCTAAAGTCGCTACCTATGACAATCTAAACCAAATCACTAATAAACCTCAACAGATGTCTGTAAACCAAGATCAACAGACCAAGAATTATTAGGCTTCCAAATTGCCCTAATCAAATCATAAAGTCAAAATACCAAACATAAGCTATCTAAAGTCACCACAGTTTGAACAACAACAAAAAAAAAGAACATACAAAACAAAGCAATGAAACAACAAAACCAAATGATCAAACATCCAAGACTTCTTCATATCGGAGGCACTGGAGGCGCCTGAGCTGCGGCCATCGCCCCTGCAAAGGTCTCCAAGGTGTTATGAATTGACTGAAGCACTGCCTCGACATTCTCCAGTCGCTGGTCTAGCTCCTTAAAACGCTGGTCTATGTGTTCCTGGAGTGGGAAAGATTCTTCAATGGCTGAGCCGTCTGGAGAAGGGGGAGAAGCCTCTCTCACCGGACTATACTGATTCACAGCAGCAAACCTATGAAGGATATGACTGTTCACCGGGAAGTTGGGGTCAGGGACCAGAGTGCCATGAGCCATCTCCACCCACCCAAAGGAAGTCAGATCTAAGAGCAGGTTGCGCGGGTACAGCATAAGCCGCTCAGTGATTGGATTCCCCCACAACATCTCAGGCAGTGGAATCTGAGCCCGCTCCATCAAGGCCTCGATTAAATTCCCATAAGGCAAATGGCCCTTGGGAAACCTCGTGACATAATGCATGTTTTGGAGGATGAGACTGGGAAGATTAGCTTTACCGCGTTTAAGGAGCAATAAGCGAAGATAGAACAAAGTCCCTGGGCGAGTCAAATCTGATAGCTCACCCTGAGGAAAGAGGATGTAGTTGATAACCAAGAAAAATAACCTAAAAAGAACATACAAACTTCACGGTCATGAATCTATCTTTCAGAAACAAACAAAAGAAACAAACAAAACAGAAACACACAAATAGCAAAATTACCGATGAAGCGCAGGCAAATGCGCAGTAGAGACTAGTTCAGAACCCGCCTCAGATCTGGGTATCTTGAACCACTCGCAGTGGCCCCGGTATGTCCCTTGCTCGCGAGGCCAACTCCCAAAGGCATAAACTGACAAGCCATTTAAAGTATCTGCGGCACCAATCAGGTCAGCCAAATCCTCGACCCCTATGTGAAAGAGCCTGCCGAAAAGATAGGAGGAGGCAGAAGGAATACCATGATGGTCAAAAGTGACGCGGAGATTGGCATAAAATAACTTGGTGATATCCGGATGGTAAGGAGTGTCAAGTCTTGACAAGCCGTGAAGGCTCCAGGCATTAAGCCACCCTGTTATTAAATTCATATAAGGGGTGGTGAAACGCCCTTGAGAATAAAAGAAAAAGCAGGCGGAAACTTCACGCCCCCCTTCACCAATGTTACTTTGATAACACTCAAAAGCCTCGTCGTCTCGAAACAGATAACGTTTGCCTGGGTCATATGACCAGTTAGGCTTGGAAGGTGGCGCGCCTTGGACAGAGGAACTACCCTCGTCTCTGGGACGTTTGGGATTCCTTGGATCTATGACGCCAGCCATGGGTGAAGTCCGAGAAAGAAAGTTCAGAAAAAGAAAAAAATGATACGAGATATGTACACATGATGCCTTATATATATATAAAGGAATTTAGGGCACCAGAAAGTGTACGTCTTCTCGAATTTACCCATAAATGCAAAAGATCAAGAGGCGTAGCGGTTTGCAAGGAACATGATCGCTTCGCGATCCAAGGATTTTAATGAAAAATGATGAGCCCAATGACACCAAAAATATAATATCCATGCCCATAAATCAACTGCAATCAAGAGCCCAACAAAGGTCTAAAACATCACATAATCAGAAAGTCCCGCCGCTACAAAGTCAGGAGTGACCAACTAAAACCAAGTCTAAAACTAAAACCATAACAAAAGAAAAGATACAAAGCGCCAACGCGCTGCATAACTCCTACTCAAAGGAAACCCATCATCAACTCAACCTCTCGAGAAGCGTCCGCCACGAGAGAGGCAAGACAAGGAAGGGCTAGCACTACACCTGCGAGAGCTCTCTCAGAATCATCATCAGAACCAACGTCCCTCCGGTGAGCTGACACTCCAACTGTCGGCCCAACCAACACAGCATCTGGAGACAATGGCAAACCCGCTCCACTAGCAGATGATGACACGGCTAGAGGAGTAGAATCAATGAGAAGAGCCTCCCACTCGGAGTAATCCAGTGGCGCCTCACCAGAAAACTCCGGAACCATGTCCGGCTCAGGGAAAAGAAAATCATGGAGAGTCTGGAGGATAGGACTGTCCGAGGGGCTCTCTCCTGAATGAAAAAGGAGAAGGTTATGAAAAATATGAAATGTACATCACGATGACAAGGAAAAATATGGATAAATACCTGAACATAAGATGGAAGCATGATCTAGAACATCCAGCTCTATACCCATAACATGGCTTGTCAGCTCATCAACACTCATAAAACTCTGAAGGGACAACTGGTACGAATGGCACAAGTCCCGTAACCCCAAAGCCCAAAACTCAATGCTAAAAGCCATCAGGGTATACGAAAGTCGACCTGAAAGGAAACATGATAAGGAAAATATAAAATGAAACAGAAGGAAAATTAAATTAAAAAGCAGTGAAATAAGACATACCTAGACCTCGAAGCGCTGGAAAGATGGCCGGTGCCGGAGCAGTCTCACAGGAAAAGGCAGTGACGGCAACGATAGCCAAGGAATCATCCGGAGTCGGAAAATCACTGTCCTGAATGAATGAAGCCGGAGAAATCAGACTGGGGCGCAGGATCTCCTCAAATGGCACGTTGATTGTCTCGACTTGAACTTCCTCCATCACGACTTCTTCCACAATGAGCTGAGGCTCGGCATGTAAGGCACTTCCCCAACCCAGAGAGCCTAGAAAATCTAAAACGACATGTAAGTCATGACACTAAACAAAAAAAAAGAGAAGAAAGAAAAAAGGAAAAGAAAAAAAAGGAACGAAGACGCATACCTGAAGGGAATAAAGAGGAAGGAGGCTCCATGGGGAAATCAGAACTTAATTCCTCACCTGTCCGACGGCGGATTACATACTGCCCCGACTCCTCTGAAGGATCCGGACTTTCACGACGACGCTTCCTGAGTTCATCTCTGGCTGCCTCTATGGCCTGCTGCTCTGGATATTCTGGGGAGGGACAGGAATGCATCGGACTGAGGGCACCTCCCGCCTCAGGAAGAGCATCGTCTGAAAACAAAAGGAAGTAGAGTAAATGCCGGGAACAACAAATCAGTAATGAAAACAAAATGTAATATAACCAAAATACCTAAAAACATCAAGAGATGCTCATAGCCATCTGGCCCCTGCATAGCAGCCTGAAGAAATTCACCTGCTAAGGCACGCTCAACTCTGAAAAAGAAATGACCAAACTTCCATTTTCCAAAACCTGCACACAGGAAACCACCAAATGAGCATACAAAACCATAACCAAACAAATGAAACAAAATAGGATGTTCAATAAAATACCTGGGAAGGAGCCGTCGAGGGGCACAGGAGGCTCAACATACTCTGTAATCTGAGATGAACCTATCAGACAACCGTCAATCCCGTATGAGCCTCTGAGAGGTCTGAAACCACCAAGGGAAGCATCCAGGCCTGGAGGCACAACACGAGAAGATGGGTAAACCCTCTCCCTCAATATCTCAGCGCTCAAAGAATGAGGAACCCTAGCCCATCCTCTGAACCAGCGATCATGATCAGCAGTCATGCGCCCCATCCTCTGTGGGCCAGGAACAACACATCTAATCCCAGTCCCCAACCGTAAAGAAAAAGCGGCCAAATCAGCACAATAGGCCAAAGAAACGCTACTGGGAGGGTCAGAAAGTGCAGAAGAAGGAGTATCCTGATCATACCCAAACTGCCAAGCGCACTTCTGAGGACTATATACCTCAGAGATAATCCTCGCACCTAGTCGGATGATCAAACAACCCTCTCTGATGCTAATGGCATAATCTCTAGAGCGCTTGTTTCTGCGAGAAAGCAACCTCAGCGGAACTCCCTTCTTAGAAGGCTTCGAATCCTCAAACTCATACATCTTATCCGTGTTTGATGGCCAATTACCTGTGAAGGCCTCAGGACGATAATTGGTGATGTAACGGTCACTCTTGGCAAAAAAGTAATGAGCAGTGAGCTGATCGGGAGGATGAACTGAGGAGCCAGCGATGAGACTAAGAGCCGGCATCGAACTCCGCACACCGCGCGAAGTAGATGAGGAATAGCACCTACTCCAATACACATTGAACCAACCATGTAATATGTGTAATGGCACAGTGACATAGGCCCTGGAGGGATCTCTGGAGGAAGTAAGCTCTCGCATGGACCGATATGTATTCACCAAAGCTGCTGTGGCTAAGGACACTTTATGACCCCGGGCCAATGCATTAGCTACTACAAAAACCCCTGGCCGAATGTGACCCACCGGCTCAATGACGACTACGAAGTAGCACAACCACCATGCTAGATAGGCTGTCAGGATAGTCTCATCATCAAAAGCATGAGAACTCAAATCCTCCCATGAAGTACACTGATCAGGAACATAGGTCTTATCTAAACCAGGCACCACAGGCTCCAAAGGACTAGCGAACCCTACGGCCTTTTCTCGCGGAACCTTATCCACGAAGTAACCAACCCAATCCTTGAAAGGCACATCACGGCTCAAACCCTGGAGAGAACGGGTCATAGCTATCTCATAATAAATCCTGAACACAGCCCGTAAAGAATCCTTGTGGAAGAAATCCCCACGTCTGTCCATACCATAAAGCTCAAACTCTGGCGGAATCCTCTCCTCATAAAACAAACCCGCCACGGGAACCCCAAGCAGGCGAACCATCTGGTTCAAGTCAATGGTAGCATTGCGATCCTCCAGAACAAAAGTGTTATCCATGTAATTCCAATTGGTAGCCATGGCCCGAAGGATAATTGGATCCCAAGTATACCTAAACAAGGCCAATGTAACTCCTCCAAATATCTCCAACTCAGTCAATTTCGGCCCCATATGCCCCATCATGTAACGGGTCCACTCAGTCTGCCCCGGAACCCAACGGAGCTCACCCTGAACATTCAAACCCCCAGGAGCCCAAGGGATAACATGACCCTCTGTCATCTCCATACTCAACAAATGATAATCTGAGGAAGAACCAACCCGTCCGGTAGGACCCAGAAACAAGCCCTCAAAAGAACAAACCCCGCCAGCACGGCGAAACTCACTACCAGGCACAAAGGAATCATAGGCAAGGCTGTGAGAACGTACCTCTGTAAGTGAAGATGGGTCAGGCCTCAAATGAGGGTATGTGTGATCAGCGTACAGAGGAGAACGATCATGCCGAGGTAGTAAACCATGGAAATTATCCCTCCCGTAAAGAATAACGCGTCGCCACTTGGGGTAAAGATGCTTGTAGATTCCTTGCGGGTCCAGATAACATTTGAAGTACGAATCAATCGCTTCGTCAGAAGGCCCATACACACCATTCCTGACTACGTCAAACCGAGGCACGGTGCTGTAAATTTCCTCAACAGGCCTTGCACCTCCTGCAAATGACCAAAAAAAAATCGTGTTAGAAGCTCAAATACCTTTGAAATTTAAGGGGCACCAGAGCATGTTGTTCCACACTCAAATTTCACAACCCGCTCTGGTGGGGGGCATTTGTTTACCTCTAAAAAATGTTACGCAAAAAAAAAGAGAGGAGAGAAATTGGCTTCTCGAATGACTATGAAACATAGACATAATGTTCGTAGATCTGAAATCCTTCTATATTCTACTAAAATGACACGACCATAACAAAACACCATGACCAAGACGGAGCACAGAGAAAGCCCATACATTGAGTCTGACCCGTACATCGAAAAATTAAAATTTGCTACCCTGGCCCAAGCCAGCCCAAATCCAATTAAACCCAACTCCAATTAAGCCTAACAGAAAACAAAAAAAAGGGAAAATATGTTTGGGCCGGCATTTAATCAAAAAAAAAGGCCCAAAATTCCAGAAAATCGCAAGCGGGTGCCACTATATCGGAGCAGAGCTAAACAAACCCGAACCCGCCGGCAACTAAACCCGATAGACTAAAGGACAGGTGGCAGACGATAATTGGCTCTTCTCCGTGGGACCCACATTCGGTTAACAGAAGAAAAAAAGGAAGCAAGTACGAGCCTGAAGAAGAAGGGATGCCGCAACTAGGTGGGATTCCGCCTCCGGTCGACACCAAACGCCGCCGCGACTCTGACAAATCACGCCGCTGCATTGATGACTCCACAACGACCCTAACAACATCAAACATGAGGGATGTCAGATGACGAATTTGAGAAATAACAGACGCAGTATTGAAAATTGGGAAGTATGAATTGGCAAAATTACTCAACAGAATAGCCAATTGGAATACCTGAGGTGTTTTTGATATCCTTCTGATGAGGAAGTTGCGACAATTGAGGCTAATTTCAGAGGAAGGAGGGGACTACTGGAGGTATCGAATGACGAAAACTTTGGAGTGTAGCAGGACTCGCAGCAAGTGACAATGCTTATGCTATAGAGAATGGAGAAGCTCTATGGAGGTTGAAAATGATGTAACAGAGCTTCAGAAGAAAGGAAATGCATGCCCAAGGTGATAGGGATTTAAATCTCCACGACTGGAGAGGTCCAGTGAAAGAAAAGGTGGAAAAGGCATTAGAAGCGAAACAATGGAGAGCATCACCCCCCTCTCTGCAACCTACAGTCTGAAAAGAAGAAGAGCTACTACTGTGGGGATTCTTTTGGCAGAAGAGGTAAGTTTACCCCTTCAATCACAGCCATTGGATGAACAAAGCATGATTGCTTTAAGTCCTTCATGGTACAAGGTATTAAATGCTAACTGAAAAGTAACAAAATGCATGGATGATTGGAACACATTCCCCAGGCCAGGACCACATTCTATTATGTATCATCAATCCAACGGTTAGATGCCTCCTCTGGTGAGATTAAGGGAGATAAAAAGGGCCTGGGAGCATGAATCATCAAAGCTGCGCATAAACTCTCCCTGGTGGGCCCAGGGGCAAATCAGTAAACAAGGGAAAGGACAAAGGAATGTAGTACATAAGAAATAGAAAGGAAGGGTTAAAGACAAATATGTTATCTCAATTTTACCCTTCTCTCTTACTACAGGATCTGGCAAGCTTGTAATTAAGTGAAATTGAGCCAATTAAATCAAATTAAAAGCATAATTAGGGAGCCTGAGGGTGTATTGATACCTCCTTAATAGGAAATTAAAGGAACAATTTAACAAAATAATCTATGGCATCTGATTACCCAAGTCTGAGTGTATGGTCTGACATACCCTCTCATGTCACCTTCTCAACCAATAAGAAATCAACAACAGTACCTAGGCCTGACAAGGAGGGACCCCTCTCATTGATAATGGAATAGCAAACGTTGAGAATTAACCAATCGAATGAAACTCAATAGTGAGTCACAGACAATTGTGATTCCAATTCCACTTTTACCCTTCTGTTTGAGACCAAATGTATATGTGTTGAGGGGTTTTAATGAGAATTTCATGCCAAGCATAGATGACTCCAGTTTAAAGACCAAATAGCAATGCAAATAAGTCAAATGGAGAAGAAAAAAAGCTTATTACCTAGACCCAGCTATAGGCTCAGGATTTGATCCCGCCACAAGACCATCTTAACCACCCACTGCCTATGAGGGCATGGATGAATGCCACCTGTGCACCCCCATTCTGGCGCCAAATCACTACCCCCCCCTCTCCAAGGCATAGAAAGCAATAGGGTGTGATCTTATCCCTTATCAAACAACACAGGGACCCACCTGTCAGAAAAGCCAGTGAAAAGAAGTGAAATACCATGAGTAATTGATCAATGCCAAGTGTTAAGAAGTGATTGGGAAGTAAACCAGATAGTAGAAATCACCAAGTGAAGAAAGGAAGAAAGGAGAAAGGCGGTTTGACATCTGTGCATCTTCACCCTCCATCAAGTGCCAAGGATACAAGATGTTGCCACATGTCAGATTGATGAGAAGAGCAAACCCTGGAAATCCTCTATAAAAGAAGCTCCTCCTGAAGAAGAGGAGGAGGCCAATTAACTAGTTGAAACTCTGTCGATTTAAAAAAAAATCAAGTTTTGCAAGGTAATAGATGTAATCTGTAATGGCCTCCAAAATCATGAATAAAATAACGTTAAATGCATTTGTTGTGTTGTTCTTGATCTTTCTTTCTCTACTTTCATTTTCTGGCTTTGTTCTTTGGAGTTTACACTGATACTAGTGAGGAGTGTGACATAGATTCCACACTCATGAATATCAGTTGTGCCTCTAAAAAAATCATGCATGTAGAAGTAGTTTGCATCGTCCTAAGCTCTTTACTGTCAGTATGTATGGTTAGAAGCTGCTGGATACATGGAGAGTGTGACCTAGACTCCACCTCCATGAACACCATGCTAGTTTCTGGCTTCCAATTTTGTCTCATTACTTATGTCATGGTTACCATCATATTTCTGTTAGGTTTGTCATGCACACAGTTCATAACAAAGGTTCAGTAGATCAAGTCTTTGTTGTAATAAAAATTGTTAGCTCTGTAGTCAAAATGGAGTTATTCTGTCAAAAACATAGAAGTCAAGTCCACATAAGGGTATAAACGTCAAAATACACTTCAAAATTACATATAAGTGTCTTGTTTCTTCAGGAAATCTGTGTTAACATTTCAAAAAAGGCATATATATATAATAAAGAGGAGAAACATGCATTTAATAGAATAGTTATTTTCTTTTAATTAAAGGTAAATTTGAAGGGAACTTCTTTGCATCTCTAAGATAAATTTTAAGGTCATGCATGCCAGGGAGAGAGTGATAATATAATACGTTTGTGTCCCTTTTTATGTCAGTATCTTAGAATAAAAAATGTGTAATAGAATGATCCTCTCTCTCATTTCTATCTAGGAGTAAGTCTGAAGTCAAAAATTCATGTCCCCAGAATAAGATTCATATCTCATGTGTTCAATAGTGAGTACTATGAGTTCATCATGAAGTCACTCATTAAGTCCTGTTTTAGTGTCATGCATATCTAAAAGTAAAGATATAATATATTTACACTTAAATAAACAATAAAATGGTGGAAGTGGAGTCAGTAAATTTCAAGTTTGTTTTATTACTATGTTTCTTTGCTCTATAACCAGCATGTCATACCCCTCTTATGATTAGCATGTTTTTTTTTTAAAAAAAAAGCGCTTGTAAAATTGTATTCCTTAAGTCAAAACATCAATAGTCCGAGTTCAGACCATTTAGCATCAATAACTGTCGAGTTAGCATTTGAGTTTGCTCCATTGAGAACTAAAAGTGTAAAAAAAAAAATTATTATTAAAGTAAATAAAAAAAACAATGGGCATGTGAAGCCATGTCCACATGAAGGAGGAAAGGAAAAGTGAATTGGCACCAGTACAGGCATTATATGTGAATGTGATGAAAGTGGAACTGCTCATTTAAACTCCAAAATGCTATAAAAAAATTGATAAAGTTCTGTAAAAGAAAATTAAAAAAAAGTCAGGGTTCAAAATGAATAAGATGGTTCCGTGGGTTGCCAATACCCAGTGTTGACCATAATTAGCATTGACAACCTGAGTCTCACTCCTCACAACCTAATAAACAAATACTATAGTCTCATCTAAAGTCTTAAGCCATATAAACACATTTGATCAGCAAGTGAAATGGGAATGGAGATGAAATCAGATGCTTAACACCTAAATATTGGTTATGCATGTTAGTGTAACGCGTGCAAAGAAGAAAGCAGCATGCATACAAAAAGTCACACAAAAAATTACTGCCTTCTGAGAGTTTGTCAGACCAAAAGGAAAGTTAAAGTGTGGTACCTCGAATTAAGAGGTCTAATGTAAAATTGAGTGCACAAGTAACTCCACCACCTTCTCAAAGTGCTCTACTGCGCCTCAACCACAGCAATTCTTCACCGTGCTCTACCAATTGGTTGCTCCCACCATGGCCACGGACTAAAACCAACTTAAAGCCAGAATGCCCTCAATTGTTGCGAATAGTTCAAATTGATGATGAAGGCGACTTCAGGAGATACCCACGACACCCCACAACTTGCCCGAAATCGAAGCGGCCGTCGGGAATCCTTGGTAATAGCCTCAATGGAGGCGTCCAGTCTAACGGAAAGGTTTCAAGAACATGACCAAGAGAGTGGGAGGGAAATGAGTCTGTTCCCCGCGTAGGCTTGGCGCATCCGAGAGGCGATGGCGACGTGTGAAACCGGCGAGTCGATCCTGAACCCAACCTCACTTCAGACGCGGGCGTGAACCAAGCGGCTTGATCAAATCCCAGCCTTCAGCCCCTCTCTGATCTTCTGTGACGTCCAACATGAAATGAGTCACTGACAATTATAACACGAAACACCAAAGTCCCAACCAATCAGAAAATTTCTGCAATACAGCAAACTTCAAAAATGCATTAAAAATAGTTGGATTATCAGAAAAAAATTCCCATAAAATATCAAAATGACAAGAAAAATGTGAGCAATATTTTGACATGCCTTACCACGCCAAAACACCAAAGTATAAAATATTTTAAAATTAAAAGACTTAAAGAATGATCATAATAAAAAGATAATAATAATAGTAAATTTACATGGTTGAAAGAAAAAAAAATTAAGCTCTTTAAGAGAATTGAGCAAAAATCATTTTTGAATATTCTATGTTCTGGACAGCAGGTACATTTGAACAGATTATGTTCTGGACAGCAGGTACATTTGACATTCCTTGTTCTGAACAACAGGCGCAATCAAGCATTAAAATTTGCAAACAAAATTAAAATCACCAAGAAGATCAACAATAAGTTTAAAAGTACAAATTTAAAAGTCTAAACTCAAAAGTCCAAAATCCTAAAGTGAAAATTAAAAATCCAAACCTGAAAGTGACACAAAGTCAAAATGACACAAAATCAAAATGACACAAAGTCTAAAAGTGACACAAAGTCAAAATGACACAAATGACACAAAGTCTAAAAGTGACACAAAGTCTAAATGACACAAAGTCTAAATGACACAAAGTCTAAATGATATAAAATCTAAAAGTGACACAAAGTCAAAATGGCACAAAGCCTGAAAGTGACCCAAAAGACATCAAGTCTAAAGTGACATAAAGTCTTAAAAGTCAAAAGTTCGTCCCTTCAAGACTGCATCGCGTTTCGCCCTGAAGGAGACACCCTCCTGATATTCAGATTGAGATAAAGGAAAAGTCAATTCTGAATTATCACTGAAGTTCCTGTCAAGAGAAGGCATAGCGCATCTATACTCGCGACTTGAACGAAAATCCCAAAAACCCCTAAATGCCCCAAAACGATCGAGAACTGACCTAGAATACTCTATTTTCTAGCGTTGGACTCAAATCTAACAACCCGCTTCTACAAGTTCACAGCATGTTTGACCAGAAGCAGACTGAAATCTGATGCCCAGATGACCAGGAGAAAAGTCAATCAGTGGCCATCACCCAAGTTCCTGTCAAGAGGAGGCATAGCGCATCTGTACTCAAGACTTGAACGAAATCCCAAAATCTCTAAATCCCCAAACGATTGAGGATTGATCTAGGATACTAAATTTCCTAGTATCGAACTCAAAAATCTCTGTAGTGGCACTAAGCCTGACACAGCAAAGTAAAAGCAACCTAAATGTCTTAAAATGTGAAACTAAAGAATTAAACCACATCATTCATGTTTGCATGGTTTTGTTAAAATAGCTGCCCTTCTGCAGTGCTTTTCACCCCGAAACTCCCTATCAAGACACAATCCTTTTAAAATGGACTTCATCCACTTACTGCATTTAAACTTTGATTATCCCGATCTAGAGGTGCTCTTGGCTCAGGCCGTAACTGAGTCCGGAGGTAATTAACAGTAGGGGCTTGCGCCTACTGGAAAAAAAAGGACCTACGACAAACAATCAACTCTCGAGGTACTTAGAACCGCATTAGTGCCCTTCATTCATTTGGAATGGGTGGTGACGACGGGTCTCAAGATGCTCGAGGGGTATCTGATCCGCATTTTCTTCGCCCCATAGAGGACTATCTGATCTTCCGTGGTCGGACTGAAAAAGTGCGAGACAATCGGCAACACCCGTTCCGACACTCGACCCCATTCTACACAAATCAGTTCTAAGTTAAGTCCTTACTCAAACAAAAAAAACAAGCAAGCAATGATAATTCAATATTCAACAACTAGCAAGGATAAATCAAGTTCAACAGTTTCCTTGTTAAAGTTACAAAATAAATAGTTCTTTCAAGATACTGTATAATAAGTTCTATGCTTACTAGTGGTACTAAGTGACATTCCGTCAATTTTAGCAACCCCCAAATCAGACCCAACATAAAAGAAATAAAAAAAAATGTCAATAGGTATCATGTGCAGAACTTTAACAACTTACACAATTATCATGGTCAATACTAAAACTGGTTTGTCAATTAATCCACCAGGTCCTTGAGTCTTAATAACTTTCAAAATACTACAAACACACAAGAACACTTTAGGAACTTGTAACTCTCCCTAAAAAAAAATCAGCGGTACCAAAGATAGTAAAGATCATTTCATTTTTTTTTTAATACCAGATTCAACCCTTTATTTGCCTATTTCTTTAATCCTAATTGCCAGTAATAAAATCAGCCACAAAAATCTGAAATTCCAGCACCTATTTACCAGCAATTACATAGTAAAAACAACACATAAACTGAAATTTCAGTAGTATAAACCGAAGTTCCAGAAATACCCTTAGTAGTAAATACATAAAAGTAGCAATATAAACTGAAATTTCAGAACCTAATTACCAGAAAATAAAGAAAAACAGCAACGAACTGAAATTTCGACAGTAAATCCCAACGATAAAATCAGTCTCAAGTTATTCTTGAAATCAACTAATGAAGATAATTGAATTTCTCAAAATCTGACACTTGACTGGTTTTCAAAGAAATTGTAAGAAATTTTTCAGCAAGAGAAAAAGTCTTGATAAGTAATAGTACTTTAAACTCTAGTACTAAATATATTTTGCAAACTTATGGCTGTTGCCCCAAATTTTGAACTCAGTTCCAACAGATTGTCAACACTGTTCATAAAACCCTAACTCGAAATCCAAGTTAGTTTTCGCAACAGATCAGAAAAGAAATAAATGCTAAGTTTCAACGAAAAGGAACTAAAATCGCTTAGAGTTACTCATGCCTATTGTTTATGAAAAACACATCTGGTAAGGACTGCATTTAATGATATATATATATATATATATATATATATATATTCATACATGGCATTTCACATCTGTGACTTATGCACCCTATTGGAGGGATTGTTTTTGTTGGAGTTATGTCCTAGAAGTCAATATTTTGATGACTTAAATATTAGTTTATGTTATATCATCTGTTCCTAGGTTTACTATTGACAGATTATTCAGGTTGAGGATCTGAATTGTAGATCTCTGTGGATCATTCTTTAGAATAACAATAATAAATCTAAACGGTCCATAATCTTGATAATTAACAAAGGAACATTAATTATCATATAAGATTAGTATGCAAGTTAAGTGATAATTAAGTTCTACAAATCATAGGTAAAGAATTACCAACTTAATTGCATATGTGTATGTTATGGAACATAGTACAGGACTTGACCCAACGAAATAAATATATGGATTGTGTTATGTGTCATTATTTATTTCGTTATGATTTTGGTTCTAAGTTTGAGATGTTTATCTTTTCCACATGAGGATAGGTTCAATAAATATTGTCTACCGCTGATTCCCGATAAGGGCTGCTATACGGACTTTATTTATGTTCTCTTGAATTGTGCAGGGAAAAACTAATCATCAAGAAAACCGTATGTCCCTCATTAATTCACTTAGTGAGTGACGATATCTGTTTGGGCCCCTTGATGGAGTTGGATCGTATGCGCGCAACTAAGCGATCCACTCTAAATCAAGAAACATATAATATGCAAGAATGACACATTCCTATCTTGGATTATACGATGATATCGTGAGATATAAGAATCAAAATGGAGAAATACTTTTATTCTCTTATGCAGGATTTAAATACTGTAGCGGTACATTATTTATGCGAATTTGGAATCATAACATGTTGCTAGATACCGCTTATGATTATTGGAATTAAATAGCGATTTAATTCCATGTCCAATATAGCATAAATCCTCAAAGAGTCACACATAATAAGGTGTTTAACCATACGTGCATTATTTATTTATTTGCAACAGTGAGTATTGCAAAATATGATAAGTTGATTAATTAATTAAATAACGTTATGGACCGTTATAATTAATTAATTAATTATTATTTATAAACAACACACTTGATTTATTGGATTTTTATTTATTGGTAAATTAAATGTCCAATTAAATAATAATTGAATGGGACCTTTAATTAATTGAATTGAGGCATTAAATAGAAGAGCTAGTGGCCTAACAAAGCCCACTAAGAGGCCGGCCCAATTAGGGTGGTAGGTGGGGTGGCACACTTGTAATTAGTGTGAACTTTGTGTTAGGGTTTGGAGGCTATATAAGGATCTATATGGAGGCTCCTTGGATGGCTCTCTCTTCCCTTCTCCTAGCCGCCACCATAACCCCTCTTTGGGCGCCTCTCTCTCTCTCTTCTCTCCATTCAATAGCTCATGTGTTGAGCAATCCCTTCCACAAATTAATTGGAAAATTGTTTGAAGAAAAGGAAAGCTTTGGGATTAGACTTGTTATTCTCATCGCTAGCACGATTTGAGAATAACTTGGTTAATACCTTAGTGGACTCGAGGCGTTTCGAATTGGTGGAGTTTGGAGAGCACCCCATCGACTCCCATGCCGTGGTCGAGCCCCGCGAATACGATTTCGCGGGAGGTACAAATTTTCCACCTATTTCTTGTGTCGAATTGAGCTTTTGCACTAGATTCGTGTTGCTTGTGTTTTAGTTGGATTAATTAAGCGTAATTAGTCACAAAATTAGAATGAGCAATTTACTAACAGTTTTCTCCCATCACGGCCTACTGAAAGAAATGTCACCAGTTCACCACCTACACAGAGAGAAGAGGATAAAAAAGATCATTTGTATTTTCAGACACAAACAGGATTCCACAACAAATTATATACAATTCATCATACAAACCTATGTGAATATAGCACCATTCGCAAAAGTACCGCAAGTTTTACAAGGCTTGGTGCACGTTGTTAACATGTTATCCAAAGTGCCTTTGATTCTTAATTGGGCTTTTTCTTGGGTTGAAGCTATACACTGCAAACAAAAAAGAAACAAACTATAAGTATCCAATTTGTAATTTGATGTAATTCCTATGCCTCTTCTTATGTCGTCCCCTTACAATACGTCCACTTAAAGCATGTCTTGTCATATAGGATGCCATTTGCCGACATGAGCGTACTATTTGTTCAATTGAAACATAAATATAATCTCCAAGCATCAAAACTATTTACTAAAGCTCAGAAACTTACTATTACATTGCTTAATTTGTCGTTTGCAGTATTTTTGTATTTGTAAATTGACTAATCAAAAAGCATGCCAAGATTTATCAAATCAAATAATAGATGAATACCAGTACAACACGTCTAGGGTTCGACAGGTGTGGCAGGTCACGTCTGGGCAGTGTCAGGGAAGATGGTCACAACCAATCACCCTCGCTTGATAATCTTGATTTGGCTGCTCTGCTGATCCAAATTTCACATAATAATTGAATTCAAAATCATTTGAACAGAAAAGAAGAAGGCACATATCAGATGACTCAATGAATAATGGTTCAGTATGTATGAATGATACGTACCGGCACAAGAAAGAGAAAGATATATCCGCTATTGAAGCCTTGAGTATCTGCAAAACACCCAACGAAGAAATTAAACTTTAAGTTCTATAAAAAGCAACATACATAAAAATTAAACATGAAAATTCAAAATTTCTTAACACTGGAAAAGTGAAAAATGCTCACAACAAGCACCAATACCATAAGCCATCTCTTGCTCGATCCCGCCATTAGAACTTAACGGAGAAGAAGAAGAGTAAGAGTTTGAGGGTATTGAGTAGGGGTGTAGATGAGCTGAGCCTGAGCAAGCCGAGACTAACTCGAACTCAAGCTCATCTCAAGTCGAGCTGGCTCAGCTCAGCACACAAGGTAATTTCGAGTTTTTTTAACAACTCAAACTCAACTCATTAAAACTCGAGTTGGCTCATGGCTTGAAAACTAGCTCATTATTAAATATCAAACTTTGAGACTTCGTAATGGACTAAACTAAAAAGCAAACAGCATAAATATTAAACAATATTTAAAATACACATAGAAGGCACACGAAGAGATTAGGAGGAAGATACGATTATTTTTCCCTAAAAATGAAAAGAACTTAGGGTTATAGAATAGTGATTAAAAATTGAGTTGGATTACAGACTAAACAAACGAATTGGGCTAAGTCTCACGAGTTAGACTGAGCGAGCTGAAGGCAACTCAAACTCAGCTCATGAACCTTCCGAGCCGGTGTAGCTCGAGTTATGCCAGCTCGAGTTGCTATCGAGTATTATCCGATTCGAGTTCGAGCTAGCTCACGAGTGCCGAGTTTTTTGCTCAGTCCTAGTATTGAGTTTAGAAGAAAGAAGTAAACGGTGCTTAGAATGCAAGAAAGTTCACAATCTCTCCTCACTCTTTTTTGTCCTCTCCAACTAAGATGGGATAAATTCGAATTTTCACCTTGCATCTGATATCTAGGTTTTCTGTGCGTCAGGTGAAAGAAAAAGGGGCAAAAATGGATTTCTTCGTTCGGGAGAGAGGAAAGCAAAAGAGAAATTTATACATTTAAAAAGAATCGAACTAGTGAGTAGTGACAGCGGCGCCAGTTGGATATCGGAAGCAAAAGAGGAATGAGATCTTTCTTTGGCTGGCAATTTGGTCTTTCCGGGTTTGCAATTAAGCAAAATCTCGTAACAGATGAACAAATTGGGCAAAGCCTCTCTTCCCCACTTGCACGTTGCCGCCATTGTTGCTTGCTTCTGTTGTGACTCACTCGTCTCCACAAGCGCTCGGCAGCAGAATTGATTGTTCAGGTATGTAGTTCGTTCCTCCTACAAGCTACACTACCTCTCAATTGCATGATTTCACCTCTGTCATGATTCAATTTCGCCATTTTTCTTCCCAAGCAGTGAGCTCCTCCCTTCTCAATTGGAGCCGTTCCTTCCCCAATCCCTGTGGTGTTTGAAGTCATTGGAATCGTGAGAGCGTCACCTGTCGAATGGTGAAGTCGGTTTGAACTGAGGTGGTCGGAATCGGTGGCACGACGTTTGTCCTCGTCGAAGGCCTTTGTTATTTATTAAATTTGAATTTGCTATCTGATTCTTCCGATTTTTTTCTAGTTATCCAATTTGACTCCGAGTTCCAACATCTCAAGTCCGAGTCTGATTTCGATATCCATAACCATATCCGCCACTGATTCTTGTATTGTTGTCTCAGTTAAACAACTACATATAAGAAAAAAAATATAATAAAATAATACATGATAAAATAGCATAAGGATGGAAAAGTTTAGCATAATACATGATAAATTGATAATACGTTTAACAATATAAAATATAATAAAAATAATATGAGAATATAAATATAATAATCATGACACATGATTGTACTGTTTACATTTATTTGACTTTCGAAATTGCTCGTGTGCAATAATTTATAGACTTCTTCACTAATTTTATGCGCATCTGGTCGTAAAATTCTATTTTTGGTCGATAATTACAACTAATATATGTAACCATCTTGTTTCATGATGATACTGATCACACGAAATTAGGTTTCAAAGCTTTATTTAGAAAAAAAATTATGAGAACTTATAAATTGTATCAATCATGTTCGTTCGGTCAAATCTTAGAAAACAATCAACTCTTCATTTTGATCAATATATTAAGGGGGAAATTGTGAAAAGAAAAGAAAGAAAGATGAAAGTTACTTTGATGGCGTCTCTTCTACTTGTTGTTATGATGTCTTCCTGTACGTTTTTTTCAGTTTATTTTCCATACATAATTATTTTTGTTTTTAGTTAATTCTCTCTTTTCGCTTGAGTTAATCAAGAATTATCATTAATATTATTTTTTAAAAATAAAATTAAAGAACATGACAAAATAATTTATTTATTTATCATCATCGTCATTGTCATAACTTTATTTATAGGGACATTTGGTTTATGCCACTAGAAATGTTTACATTTTAAGGCATGCCATTACAAAATAACCAATTAGTTTTGTGCCACTATAAAACAATACAATTTAATTTTATGCCAATGTTTACAAAATGACCAAACTGCCTTTTTTAAATATACCACAATGAAACATTTTCATGAAATATGTCATCACAAATGAAATAATTAGTTGTATGCCATTATTGATTTCAACGTTTGAATTTTAAAATTTCAAATATCAAGTTTTCCAATTTAAAGTCTTCAATTTAAATTATTAATATTTGAAATTTTGAGATTTTTAATTTCAAATTTAAATATTTCTACTTTTAAAATTTTTTATTTTCAAATTTCTTATTTTCTAAGAAAAGTTTGTAAATTTAGAATTTTGGAATAATATGGATCTATTTTTTACTTTAAAATTAGTTTACATTACTTTTGATATTCTAGATAATTTACAAAAAAATACAGCACAAATTAGAGTGGAATATATATCAATTTTACTATTTTTTAACAGTAACGTATATATAATTTCAATTTTTTTTCAAAAATTTAATGTAGTTTTACAGTGGCACATTGAGAATCTTTCTTTTGTGACGGAATATTTGAAATTCAATTGTTTTGGAGCGGCACAAAATAAATTCTCTTTTTTATCTGTAGTTATTCATTGTTTTTATTATTATTAGTATTGTCATATATTATTATGATGATTAGCATTATATGTATGTATATTTATTTATGTAGGCCTGGTGATGACAAACGCGCGGTACAGGATGCTTGGTGCAATAATCGTGTGTAAAATAGAGGACCCATTAACTTGCAATGATACAAAAAAAACGATAGAGTGTGTGAACGGTGTATGCAAGGACTTCTGCGAGAAGTATACTCTTTCTGGAACACAATGGAACCAATGCAAAAAATGTTTACAAACTAACCCATCCTGTTGCTGCCCATATCCTGTACCTGACCATATTCCCGACTAAATTTCATGACATTAAATTTTTTTAAAATTTAAAAATATAGCAAAAAAAATTTAAGAAATATAAAATTTGATTTGTGTTATGGAATTAATTGATATGTGGATTGTGTCATCTTCACATTCTCCACTATACTCATTTATCTCCATATTCTCCACTATATATTTATTGTCATGTTATCCACTACTCACTTATTACTCATAATATGAGATGTCTTGTTGTAGCCTATAAAATAGATGCATTGTAAACTTATGAATGAATGAATGAATGAATGAAAAGAGATAGTAAAATTATGTAATTGATATTGAGAATATTGTCTTGTTTGCTCTTGAGATATTGTTCTCTAAATCAATCAATCGTTAACCATTCATCATATATATATATTAATAATAAAATCATATGAAGCATATGTTAAGTAACACAAATATATATGCAATAGAATGAATAATTCAAAATGAATGCTAGAGTTATGTTCCTAAATTAGTGTATATCAGAATTCGTTTGCATCCGCATTTGAAAGAAAAAGTAGACACGAGCAATCAACAAGCTATCCTAGTTACAACTAGCCGTACTGACCTCTCCTAGATTGGGCACGTACTTATCCAAATCCACATAACAATTCTAGTTTAAGTACTTATTCAAATAAACCAAACAAGCAGCAAATAAACACGAAGCAAATTTGAGTTGAAACATAGCTCAAAGCACCACAAAATGACTTTAAATACATGTGGTTAAGTTGAGGTTTAACCCTAATTAAATACCATTAGGACCAAAGAACCAAACTCAAAACCAATCCAAAATAACACAACATCTAGACTATACAATTGGTATCTATAATTGAGACTATCTTTAACCGTCTAGACAAGACAATAAATATCCAGAAATGAGAGAGGGTTGTCTCTAGACTATCCTCAAGTGTCTAGCCTATATATATAAAATATCCAATATTGAAAGATGATAGTCTCTATTATCTCCTCAATCTTCTAGACTATACATTAGACTATACAAAATAGAATTCTTTTTGATGAAAAAACTGAACTAGTCTTGTGGTGTTTTGGTACAAGTCTTACACTAAACTTTTAGTGCTACACTTTGGTTGCAATTGTTAGGAACTAAAGTCCACGTGCAATTTTAATTTTTATTAACATTTAACAAGCAATTAATACGCACGATTAAAGGATCTAGTTATTCAGGTGAAAGAAAAAGGAGAAAAAATGAATTTCTTCGCTCGGGAGAGAGGAAAGCAAAAGAGAAATTTATACATTTAAAAAGAATCGAACCAGTGACACCAGTTGGATATCGGAAGCAAAAGAGGAATGAGATCATTCTTTGGCTGGCATTTTGGTCTTTCCGGGTTTGCAAGTAAGCAAAATCTCGCAACAGATGAACAAATTGGGCAAGGCGTCGAAGGGAAAAGGAAATGAATTTGGAAAACCCTAGAGCGGAATTTTCAGGCGACTGGATTTGTTTTCTAATTTCCCTTATCTGGCCGCAATGAAAAAGTGAGAAGAGGGGAGCGAAGGTGAGATTTATCTCATTCGGAGGAGAAAGTATCGTGGTTTGGAACTCGCGTTAAGAAACAAATAAGAAAAAAAGGACAGGGGGAGCGACTCAGTTAAGAAACAAAGCAACAATCTTACCGACCGAGCCACACCAACAATTGTATTAATAATTACAAGAGATTACAAAATAATGAAAGAAAATATTGGGCCTTTCGCTTCGTTCTCTTCGTCCGACACGATATTAATATTAATTAATTATACCGACAGTTCCTTTTCTCTTCTTCTTTGATAATTAAGCCTCTCCGTAACATACTTGCCTCTCCCCTCCCCCCTGCGATCGACTCGGAACAAGAGGATGCGCGATGGAAGCTGTCATCGATGTCTGCTGTTACCTTCGATGTAAGGACCCCTCCTTTTCCAGTAATCACTCATGTGTTGAGCATTAGTTCCACTTAATTAAATAAGTTGATTAATTGGAATAGAAGAGAGGATTAGCTTTGTTCTAGGTGTGCTAGCACATACTATTAGAACTTGGTTAAACTTCTAGGTGGACTCGAGGTGGTTGCCGGCAACTTGGTGGTGGAGACGAGCACGCCACCGACTCCAAAGCAAAGGGTTCGAACCTTCTAGTTACGATACTAGAAGAGGTAACCTCCTACGCGTCTTGTTTTAAATGTTAAATCGTTTGTTTGACTAGATCCGTTATTTGCAATAGTTAAATGCTTATTAAACGTTAATAAAATTTAAAATTGCACAAGGACTTGAGTTCCTAACACGCAGGTGAGAGATAGTGGACGCGAAGGGCTTAGATGCAATCTATCGCGGACATAACAGTAACAGAGCCATTGCGATTTGATCTCTTTCTACAGTGTTTCGAAGGATTGAAATTAAAGTATTTATTATTATTGTTATTAAAATATAAATATGGATAAAATGTAATAACTATCGACAGTAGACAATATACGCGCGTACAAACACTGAAATTTTAAATTTACCACAAGTAGTTATATAAACTAGCAGCAGTGGTCGCTCAATGTGCGGAATAATTTTTTATTTGATGCAATATTTAAAAAAAGTTAAAGACTTTTAGTAAAAAGTAAGATCGCCCACCCACCGTGTGGGCAAACTTAAAATAAGAAAAATATTGTTCTAACATTTGATTAAGTTACTAGTATTCATGGTTAAATTGCAAATAATTAGAAAGATGACCAACCTTCTAGTATTTATTTTTTTTTTGTACCTATAGTCTTGTGTAAAATCTCAATATTAATGTTGTCTTTGAAGTTATTTGGATATTAAATTGTTAAGCACTATCTTGATCAAACGATATAAATCAATCAGAGTATATCAAAGCAAATCACGAAGCACGAACTAACACTTTTTGAAGGATGTAAGAATGGAAATATTAATATTAAATGAATTAAGGAACTGATTTTAGTAGTGTTAGCAATATAGAGCTGATAACCGTCATAAAAAAAAACATCCACGCCATCCAATAAATTTTTCCGCACTACTTTTCTCTGCACGCACACGCTCTCTCTCCGCGTGTTTCCTCTCTACGTGATCTCACCTTCCCCTCTTCTCTAAATATCTGCTCTCATCTCTTTCCCTTCCCCCTTTACTCTCCTTCCCCCTCTCCTTTTCCCTCTCCAATGAATATTTCCGCTCCCTTCTCCCACTCTGACAAAAAAGTCGTGCCATTTGAAACCGATAGTTTTTCTTTAATCCTACCATTTATGGCAACAAAACACTTACAACAATAAAAACAAAAAGTTGGTTAAATAAAGAAACAAAATGAACAGATACAAATAATAAAATGAACAAATATAATAACTAATTGAATATATAAGTGAACACTTAAGACAATAAAAACGAAGAGACAAATATTGGTTAAATAAAGAAACAAAATGAACATATACAACATATAAAACTAAACAGTTATAACAACTAATTGAACATATAAGTGAATAGTTGCAACAATAAAAATGAAGAGACAAATTATGGTTAAATAAAGAAACAAAAATGAACAACTACAACAAGTAACTGAACATATATAATAAACAACGTGAATTCAGACAAAAGATAAGAGTGAATATAAATACATGAATAAAGTTAAAATATAACACAAATAAATTAAACAGATATAAAAAATAAATTGAACAGATATAACAAAAAAACGTGTACTTTAGCAAAAAGATATAACACATATAAAAAATAAATTGAACAGATATACTAAATAAAATGAACAAATGTACTAATAAATTGAACATATATAACAAACACCGTGAAACTCATAAAAAAATGAACATATTTAACAAATAAATTGAACATATATTGCAAACAATTTGAACTAAATGCAAAAAAAAGTGAACATATATAAAACATATATACAAATAAATTGAACAGAATTAACAGATAAAATGAACGTATATAACATAAGATTGAAGAGATGGAGGAAAAAGAAAAAAAAAGAGCAAGTGACAAAAGGAAGAAAAATAAATAAATAGAGAGATGATAGAAGGGAGCACGAAGGAAATGAGAAGGGAGAAAAGAGATGGCAGCGGAGGACGAGAGGGGAAACTAACGAACGAAGAGAGTAAAGGGAGGGAATAGAGCGAGAAATGCTGACGGGAGAGCTCGCTCATAACGAATGAAAGGTAGCGCAGAGAAGGCGCTTGGATCATATCTCTGGATTGGATGCGAAAAAATAAAGGGAGCGCTAAGTCCGCTGGATGATAAGTAGTAATTACCTTAGCAATATCTATTAATAATTGAGCATGAGGATAGAGTTATAGTTTTTGTCATTGAGATAGGCAAATGAAAATGATATACAATTTTTTGTTTATTTAAAATGAACAATTTAAGAACATCCGTAATCAATTGTAAATTCTTAAATAATTTTTTATTAAGAAAATATTAATATTTATAAAGTTATTTTTTAATGTACCCACACATTGGGTGGGCTTTCTTCTAGTACTAATGAAGCACCATAATGTGGAAATGAGAATAAAAAGATAATAGATGTTTAGACTAAAAAGATACGTCTTACAAGGACATATATCATAGCACCATTAATGGTTTCATAAAGGAAATATAGAATTAATAAGAGAGCCTATATTTGAAATTAGACGGAGGAATCATATCAAATATTAATCTAAAAAGTAAAAAGTAAATACACCATTGTCGCTTAGGTTGGATTTAAATGTTTGCCATGAAATTGCCCGGGCGCAATTTATGATGTAGTCATATTCCTTGCCAGATGTTCTTCAGGGTTTGACCTATGGCTATATTGAAGAAAAGCACATTATATAATTAATTTTAGAATAGTGTATATCAAAGTATAAAGTACTGTTTTGATCAAGTCTGAGTTTGTTGCATTTAACCCCAATTGTCAAACGGTACTATAATTACTGGTAAATGATAATGGTTGACCAATATTAAGATTTTGAATTCAAGATATGATTAAGGTCCTCAAGGACTACAATCAATCTGCTAGAATTCAAGAACTCATTATTAAGTTGTAAAATCGTTGGTACCGCCAGTCTTACTAAACTGGTACCACGAAGTAGCATATTTAAACAATGCGATCCTAGTTGCTTTTCTTCACACAATTTAATTTCATTATTTCCTTGAGCATAATTAAGGCTCATTGGCATCTCAACTGAGACTTAATTTTCAATACATGGTCACATAAGCAATTTTAGGAATATAATTGTATACATTGAGCACCATAGTGTCAATTACCTTCAGGAGTATTGTAGTCAAGGACCTCATCAACCCCCAAGCTTTTGACCAGGTCAACATTTCTGGTACCACAACTCCACAAGTTGTTGTCACATGCTTTGCCAGCTGAACTACATAAGTTCCGACCCCACCTGAGGCAGCTGTAACGAGGACGTCTGCCCCCTTTTTCGTGCCATAAAACTTAGTTCCGATCAATTGCAACGACCGCAGGCCTGCTATTGATAACCCGAAAACATCAGTAGGGGGCACTTCCTCAGGCCTGACAACAGTATCTCTTTCTGAGGCCACGATATATTCGACAAGCCCACCACATTTATGCACAAGTGTACAATTGAACACCAAAAGACCTAATTAAAAGAGAAAAATGAAAATTTCGTCAAAGGGATGGAAAGGAATGTTGGCTAAGTATTTACATACCCCAAAATGAACTGTAACGAAATCAAAAGAAATTGAAATAAGCTTACTGATCAGGTTCAAGATCTGCAGCAATACCACTTGGTCTTCTAATTCTTTTTGTTGGCATAACTTTGGTCTGAACTTGTCGGACAGTGCTAAATATAGTGACCTGAAGTATATATTATTATATTACATGCATAAAGGTCTGAATTGAAGGTTAATTAATATCCTTAAAAAACAATCTCAATGCCTATTGTTCATGAAAAACACATCTGGTAAGGACTGCATTTAATGATATATATATATATATATTCATACATGGCATTTCACATCTGTGACTTATGCACCCTATTGGAGGGATTGTTTTTGTTGGAGTTATGTCCTAGAAGTCAATATTTTGATGACTTAAATATTAGTTTATGTTATATCATCTGTTCCTAGGTTTACTATTGACAGATTATTCAGGTTGAGGATCTGAATTGTAGATCTCTGTGGATCATTCTTTAGAATAACAATAATAAATCTAAACGGTCCATAATCTTGATAATTAACAAAGGAACATTAATTATCATATAAGATTAGTATGCAAGTTAAGTGATAATTAAGTTCTACAAATCATAGGTAAAGAATTACCAACTTAATTGCATATGTGTATGTTATGGAACATAGTACAGGACTTGACCCAACGAAATAAATATATGGATTGTGTTATGTGTCATTATTTATTTCGTTATGATTTTGGTTCTAAGTTTGAGATGTTTATCTTTTCCACATGAGGATAGGTTCAATAAATATTGTCTACCGCAGATTCCCGATAAGGGCTGCTATACTGACTTTATTTATGTTCTCTTGAATTGTGCGGGGAAAAACTAATCATCAAGAAAACCGTGTCCCTCATTAATTCACTTAGTGAGTGACGATATCTGTTTGGGCCCCTTGATGGAGTTGGATCGTATGCGCGCAACTAAGCGATCCACTCTAAATCAAGAAACATATAATATGCAAGAATGACACATTCCTATCTTGGATTATACGGTGATATCGTGAGATATAAGAATCAAAATGGAGAAATACTTTTATTCTCTTATGCAGGATTTAAATACTGTAGCGGTACATTATTTATGCGAATTTGGAATCATAACATGTTGCTAGATACCGCTTATGATTATTGGAATTAAATAGCGATTTAATTCCATGTCCAATATAGCATAAATCCTCAAAGAGTCACACATAATAAGGTGTTTAACCATACGTGCATTATTTATTTATTTGCAACAGTGAGTATTGCAAAATATGATAAGTTGATTAATTAATTAAATAACGTTATGGACCGTTATAATTAATTAATTAATAATTATTTATAAACAACACACTTGATTTATTGGATTTTTATTTATTGGTAAATTAAATGTCCAATTAAATAATAATTGAATGGGACCTTTAATTAATTGAATTGAGGCATTAAATAGAAGAGCTAGTGGCCTAACAAAGCCCACTAAGAGGTCGGCCCAATTAGGGTGGTAGGTGGGGTGGCACACTTGTAATTAGTGTGAACTTTGTGCTAGGGTTTGGAGGCTATATAAGGACCTATATGGAGGCTCCTTGGATGGCTCTCTTCCCTTCTCCTAGCCGCCACCATAACCCCTCTTTGGGCGCCTCTCTCTCTCTCTTCTCTCCATTCAATAGCTCATGTGTTGAGCAATCCCTTCCACAAATTAATTGGAAAATTGTTTGAAGAAAGGGAAAGCTTTGGGATTAGACTTGTTATTCTCATCGCTAGCACGATTTGAGAATAACTTGCTTAATACCTTAGTGGACTCGAGGCGTTTCGAATTGGTGGAGTTTGGAGAGCACCCCATCGACTCCCATGCCGTGGTCGAGCCCCGCGAATACGATTTCGCGGGAGGTACAAATTTTCCACCTATTTCTTGTGTCGAATTGAGCTTTTGCACTAGATTCGTGTTGCTTGTGTTTTAATTGGATTTATTAAGCGTAATTAGTCACAAAATTAGAATGAGCAATTTACTAACAGTTTTCTCCCATCACAGCCTACTGAAAGAAATGTCACCAGTTCACCACCTACACAGAGAGAAGAGGATAAAAAAGATCATTTGTATTTTCAGACACAAACAGGATTCCACAACAAATTATATACAATTCATCATACAAACCTATGTGAATATAGCACCATTGGCAAAAGTACCGCAAGTTTTACAAGGCTTGGTGCACGTTGTTAACATGTTATCCAAAGTGCCTTTGATTCTTAATTGGGCTTTTTCTTGGGTTGAAGCTATACACTGCAAACAAAAAAGAAACAAACTATAAGTATCCAATTTGTAATTTGATGTAATTCCTATGCCTCTTCTTATGTCGTCCCCTTGCAATACGTCCACTTAAAGCATGTCTTGTCATATAGGATGCCATTTGCCGACATGAGCGTACTATTTGTTCAATTGAAACATAAATATAATCTCCAAGCATCAAAACTATTTACTAAAGCTCAGAAACTTACTATTACATTGCTTAATTTGTCGTTTGCAGCATTTTTGTATTTGTAAATTGACTAATCAAAAAGCATGCCAAGATTTATCAAATCAAATAATAGATGAATACCAGTACAACACGTCTAGGGTTCGACAGGTGTGGCAGGTCACGTCTGGGCAGTGTCAGGGAAGATGGTCACAACCAATCACCCTCGCTTGATAATCTTGATTTGGCTGCTCTGCTGATCCAAATTTCACATAATAATTGAATTCAAAATCATTTGAACAGAAAAGAAGAAGGCACATATCAGATGATTCAATGAATAATGGTTCAGTATGTATGAATGATACGTACCGGCACAAGAAAGAGAAAGATATATCCGCTATTGAAGCCTTGAGTATCTGCAAAACACCCAACGAAGAAATTAAACTTTAAGTTCTATAAAAAGCAACATACATAAAAATTAAACATGAAAATTCAAAATTTCTTAACACTGGAAAAGTGAAAAATGCTCACAACAAGCACCAATACCATAAGCCATCGCTTGCTCGATCCCGCCATTAGAACTTAACGGAGAAGAAGAAGAGTAAGAGTTTGAGGGTATTGAGTAGGGGTGTAGATGAGCTGAGCCTGAGCAAGCCGAGACTAACTCGAACTCAAGCTCATCTCAAGTCGAGCTGGCTCAGCTCAGCACACAAGGTAATTTCGAGTTTTTTTAGCAACTCAAACTCAACTCATTAAAACTCGAGTTGGCTCATGGCTTGAAAACTAGCTCATTATTAAATATCAAACTTTGAGACTTCGTAATGGACTAAACTAAAAAGCAAACAGCATAAATATTAAACAATATTTAAAATACACATAGAAGGCACACGAAGAGATTAGGAGGAAGATACGACTATTTTTCCCTAAAAATGAAAAGAACTTAGGGTTATAGAATAGTGATTAAAAATTGAGTTGGATTACAGACTAAACAAACGAATTGGGCTAAGTCTCACGAGTTAGACTGAGCGAGCTGAAGGCAACTCAAACTCAGCTCATGAACCTTCCGAGCCGGTGTAGCTCGAGTTATGCCAGCTCGAGTTGCTATCGAGTATTATCCGATACGAGTTCGAGCTAGCTCACGAGGGCCGAGTTTTTTGCTCAGTCCAAGTATTGAGTTTAGAAGAAAGAAGTAAACGGTGCTTAGAATGCAAGAAAGTTCACAATCTCTCCTCACTCTTTTTTGTCCTCTCCAACTAAGATGGGATAAATTCGAATTTTCACCTTGCTTCTGATATCTAGGTTTTCTGTGCGTCAGGTGAAAGAAAAAGGGGCAAAAATGGATTTCTTCGTTCGGGAGAGAGGAAAGCAAAAGAGAAATTTATACATTTAAAAAGAATCGAACTAGTGAGTAGTGACAGCGGCGCCAGTTGGATATCGGAAGCAAAAGAGGAATGAGATCATTCTTTGGCTGGCAATTTGGTCTTTCCGGGTTTGCAATTAAGCAAAATCTCGTAACAGATGAACAAATTGGGCAAAGCCTCTCTTCCCCACTTGCACGTTGCCGCCATTGTTGCTTGCTTCTGTTGTGACTCACTCGTCTCCACAAGCGCTCGGCAGCAGAATTGATTGTTCAGGTATGTAGTTCGTTCCTCCTACAAGCTACACTACCTCTCAATTGCATGATTTCACCTCTGTCATGATTCAATTTCGCCATTTTTCTTCCCAAGCAGTGAGCTCCTCCCTTCTCAATTGGAGCCGTTCCTTCCCCAATCCCTGTGGTGTTTGAAGTCATTGGAATCGTGAGAGCGTCGCCTGTCGAATGGTGAAGTCGGTTTGAGCTGAGGTGGTCGGAATCGGTGGCACGACGTTTGTCCTCGTCGAAGGCCTTTGTTATTTATTAAATTTGAATTTGCTATCTGATTCTTCCGATTTTTTTCTAGTTATCCAATTTGACTCCGAGTTCCAACATCTCAAGTCCGAGTCTGATTTCGATATCCATAACCATATCCGCCACTGATTCTTGTATTGTTGTCTCAGTTAAACAACTACATATAAGAAAAAAAATATAATAAAATAATACATGATAAAATAGCATAAGGATGGAAAAGTTTAGCATAATACATGATAAATTGATAATACGTTTAACAATATAAAATATAATAAAAATAATATGAGAATATAAATATAATAATCATGACACATGATTGTACTGTTTACATTTATTTGACTTTCGAAATTGCTCGAGTGCAATAATTTATAGACTTCTTCACTAATTTTATGCGCATCTGGTCATAAAATTCTATTTTTGGTCGATAATTACAACTAATATATGTAACCATCTTGTTTCATGATGATACTGATCACACGAAATTAGGTTTCAAAGCTTTATTTAGAAAATTGTATCAATCATGTTCGTTCGGTCAAATCTTAGAAAACAATAAACTCTTCATTTTGATCAATATATTAAGGGGGAAATTGTGAAAAGAAAAGAAAGAAAGATGAAAGTTACTTTGATGGCGTCTCTTCTACTTGTTGTTATGATGTCTTCCTGTACGTTTTTTTCAGTTTATTTTCCATACATAATTATTTTTATTTTTAGTTAATTCTCTCTTTTCGCATGAGTTAATCAAGAATTATCATTAATCTTATTTTTTAAAAATAAAATTAAAGAACATGACAAAATAATTTATTTATTTATCATCATCGTCATTGTCATAACTTTATTTATAGGGACATTTGGTTTATGCCACTAGAAATGTTTACATTTTAAGGCATGCCATTACAAAATAACCAATTAGTTTTGTGCCACTATAAAATAATACAATTTAATTTTATGCCAATGTTTACAAAATGACCAAACTGCCTTTTTTAAATATACCACAATGAAACATTTTCATGAAATATGTCATCACAAATGAAATAATTAGTTGTATGCCATTATTGATTTCAACGTTTGAATTTTAAAATTTCAAATATCAAGTTTTCCAATTTAAAGTCTTCAATATAAATTATTAATATTTGAAATTTTGAGATTTTTAATTTCAAATTTAAATATTTCTACTTTTAAAATTTTTTATTTTCAAATTTCTTATTTTCTAAGAAAAGTTTGTAAATTTAGAATTTTGGAATAATATGGATCTATTTTTTACTTTAAAATTAGTTTACATTACTTTTGATATTCTAGATAATTTACAAAAAAATACAGCACAAATTAGAGTGGAATATATATCAATTTTACTATTTTTTAACAGTAACGTATATATAATTTCAATTTTTTTTCAAAAATTTAATGTAGTTTTACAGTGGCACATTGAGAATCTTTCTTTTGTGACGGAATATTTGAAATTCAATTGTTTTGGAGCGGCACAAAATAAATTCTCTTTTTTATTTGTAGTTATTCATTGTTTTTATTATTATTAGTATTGTCATATATTATTATGATGATTAGCATTATATGTATGTATATTTATTTATGTAGGCCTGGTGATGACAAACGCGCGGTACAGGATGCTTGGTGCAATAATCGTGTGTAAAATAGAGGACCCATTAACTTGCAATGATACAAAAAAAACGATAGAGTGTGTGAACGGTGTATGCAAGGACTTCTGCGAGAAGTATACTCTTTCTGGAACACAATGGAACCAATGCAAAAAATGTTTACAAACTAACCCATCCTGTTGCTGCCCATATCCTGTACCTGACCATATTCCCGACTAAATTTCATGACATTAAATTTTTTTAAAATTTAAAAATATAGCAAAAAAAATTTAAGAAATATACAATTTGATTTGTATTATGGAATTAATTGATTTGTGGATTGTGTCATCTTCACATTCTCCACTATACTCATTTATCTCCATATTCTCCACTATATATTTATTGTCATGTTATCCACTACTCACTTATTACTCATTATATGAGATGTCTTGTTGTAGCCTATAAAATAGATGAATTGTAAACTTATGAATGAATGAATGAATGAATGAAAAGAGATAGTAAAATTATGTAATTGATATTGAGAATATTGTCTTGTTTGCTCTTGAGATATTGTTCTCTAAATCAATCAATCGTTAACCATTCATCATATATATATATTAATAATAAAATCATATTAAGCATATGTTAGGTAACACAAATATATATGCAATAGAATGAATAATTCAAAATGAATGCTAGAGTTATGTTCCTAAATTAGTGTATATCAGAATTCGTTTGCATCCGCATTTGAAAGAAAAAGTAGACACGAGCAATCAACAAGCTATCCTAGTTACAACTAGCCGTACTGACCTCTCCTAGATTGGGCACGTACTTATCCAAATCCACATAACAATTCTAGTTTAAGTACTTATTCAAATAAACCAAACAAGCAGCAAATAAACACGAAGCAAATTTGAGTTGAAACATAGCTCAAAGCGCCACAAAATGACTTTAAATACATGTGGTTAAGTTGAGGTTTAACCCTAATTAAATACCATTAGGACCAAAGAACCAAACTCAAAACCAATCCAAAATAACACATCATCTAGACTATACAATTGGTATCTATAATTGAGACTATCTTTAACCGTCTAGACAAGACAATAAATATCCAGAAATGAGAGAGGGTTGTCTCTAGACTATCCTCAAGTGTCTAGCCTATATATATAAAATATCCAAAATTGAAAGATGATAGTCTCTATTATCTCCTCAATCTTCTAGACTATACATTAGACTATACAAAATAGAATTCTTTTTGATGAAAAAACTGAACTAGTCTTGTGGTGTTTTGGTACAAGTCTTACACTAAACTTTTAGTGCTACACTTTGGTTGCAATTGTTAGGAACTAAAGTCCACGTGCAATTTTAATTTTTATTAACATTTAACAAGCAATTAATACGCACGATTAAAGGATCTAGTTATTCAGGTGAAAGAAAAAGGAGAAAAAATGAATTTCTTCGCTCGGGAGAGAGGAAAGCAAAAGAGAAATTTATACATTTAAAAAGAATCGAACTAGTGACACCAGTTGGATATCAGAAGCAAAAGAGGAATGAGATCATTCTTTGGCTGGCATTTTGGTCTTTCCGGGTTTGCAAGTAAGCAAAATCTCGCAACAGATGAACAAATTGGGCAAGGCGTCGAAGGGAAAAGGAAATGAATTTGGAAAACCCTAGAGCGGAATTTTCAGGCGACTGGATTTGTTTTCTAATTTCCCTTATCTGGCCGCAATGAAAAAGTGAGAAGAGGGGAGCGAAGGTGAGATTTATCTCATTCGGAGGAGAAAGTATCGTGGTTTGGAACTCGCGTTAAGAAACAAATAAGAAAAAAAGGACAGGGGGAGCGACTCAGTTAAGAAACAAAGCAACAATCTTACCGACCGAGCCACACCAACAATTGTATTAATAATTACAAGAGATTACAAAATAATGAAAGAAAATATTGGGCCTTTCGCTTTGTTCTCTTCGTCCGACACGATATTAATATTAATTAATTATACCGACAGTTCCTTTTCTCTTCTTCTTTGATAATTAAGCCTCTCCGTAACATACTTGCCTCTCCCCTCCCCCCTGCGATCGACTCGGAACAAGAGGATGCGCGATGGAAGCTGTCATCGATGTCTGCTGTTACCTTCGATGTAAGGACCCCTCCTTTTCCACTAATCACTCTATTTTATTTTTATTTTTTAAAATGATTATTCTATAAAAATGTCTCTAACTCTTATGTCCTAAAATCTAGCAGAGCGCACGACTGTAAATACAGAAGGCATCCCCACCACAAAAAAATTTATGGTGTTCGGAGAGTGCGTGCCAAGTTTCTCAAGTTTTTTTTCATTTGTCTTACTTCCTTCTCTATTTATTTTCAATATATCCTTTGGTTCTTTGTATTCTTCAATTTCGTTGCCCTCTCCTCTAAACCCTTCCCAACACCTAATTGAGCTCCTTACATTAAATTGCATCATTTCTTTCTTCGTTTTTTTTCTTTTTTTTTTGGCTAAAACTCAAGTAGGTCGCATTGAATTGTTCCAATCTCATCTAACCTTATTAAGCTTTTTACTATCAAGCACGATTTTTTCTTTTTTTCTTCTTCTAAGTATTTAGATAAGTTACTTTCATGGAGTAAAGAAGCGATTAGGGTTTACTGAGATTTACTGATAATATTGATAAGAATATTTACTGAGTATTATTGATAATATCTATAAGAAGATTGCCTTTAGACATTGTTGTGTTGCAATTTGTTGGGAAATCAGGGGAACAGAATTAAGTATATATAGTAATTTATTGTATAAGTTTGACATTTTATATATAGTCATTTATTGTATAAGTTTGACATTTTGTGTCATGGCAATAATTAATTTTCTGTTTAAATTCTTATTTTTTATTTATATTGTTCATTCAGTTGTATATAGTACCAAGTTTTACATGGGGTGTTAGGAGATGGTGGTATAGCCAGATCCCACTGTAAGTAACTACCAAGATTTCAATTTTGGCAGGTACATAGTGTTGCTTGATGCCAGATAATCAGGTTTCAAATTTTCAGTTTGATATAGTCTTGCATACAATGAGGATATTCTATTACAATTTTTTTTTATTTTACTATTCTTGCTTGATTGATTGTATTTTTTTGTTTGTGTCAATTTGGAGTCTAACTTGGTAGGCTTAGTTTCTTTTCTCTGCCACTTCAACTGATAGGAGAAGCAAATCAATGTATGTTTGGAACAATTTAGACTAATATAAATATGTATAGATAAATGAATAAATAAGCAAGCAAACTAACAGCCAAGTGAGAAATAAAGAAAATGTCGTAATGTACATGCATAGATCTTACAACTGCTATGGTGTTTAAAAATGATAATTGGAAAAGGTTCAAAGGAAGCTAGAAAAGATGAAGAAAGGATCCGTCGTGATAAGGATGAGGAGAACTTGCGAAAAAAAAATTAAGGCATTCATATTGATACCAATACGGCAATACACATGGCGCTCAACTGCCATGTGTGACACTCACGTTTTGACATAAATGTTGCAAACGATAATGTTTATTTTGAGTTTGAAATAGTTACTTTGTTTATTTACTTGCTTTGGTATAGTGTAGTTAGACTAATGCAAAAAATTTCAACAGCGAAAGTGTAAATAGATTCATGTGGAGCGTCAAATCATGTAGTATTTGTTATTTACTACAAAGGAACGTGAAAGATATGAAAAAATAATAATAAAAAAAAAGATTTAAGTATTTTTTTATTTTGTTGAGTAGATTAGGTTACAAATTTAAATGTTAGGGGCTCCAACTTAGAGATTTTGTTTTTCTTTTTTTGGTTCCTAAGTTTTTGTAATGTAATCTAATTGGTCATTAATTATAAAAAAAACTATGGCATCATCAAAAATAAAAAAATACTCCAATTCCAGGGTAGTATCTACGGTGTTTTGCTGACATCATCAAAACGTCATCACTCAACTTTTCTCCACCGATCTAAATCATTCATTTTGTTTCTTAGATCTTGTTCGTCATATCAAAATTTGATCGATCTGTCCGTCACTCCACTTCGTTCATATCGCATTATGGAAGCTGCTTCATGCCTTCATCTCCGAATCCTCCTTCCTACATCCAACCCCCATATCTACTCCGTCCCCAACCCCACTCCCACGTGGCGCTAGTCTGGCCTTCCATCCCCACCATCGACGTCTCCTCAGCTGATCCCACCCCGCAGGTACGCCAAGCGTCCACCGAATGGGGCGCTTTTCACGTCATCAACCACGGCGTGCCATCTTCACTCCTTCAAGAGATGATGTTGATCGGTGCTAAATTTTTTGTCTCCCATGGGAGACAAGACGAGGTTCAGTTGCGACCTGACAGTGGGCCCCGCTGCTTTAGGGGTAGTACGGAAGCAGAATGCTTGCTAGGGATGATACTGTGCTGGATTAGATTATTTCGATCACCATATGTTGCCATTGGAGAAGAGAGGTCCTACCAAGTGGCCTGATTTTATCCCCAATTATAGGTAAAATTGAATTTATGATAAAGTGTCGTTTCATCAATTTGGTTTAGGGACAAAATTAAAACACATTTTTATTTGGCAGTTTACACCTGAATTGAATGTCTATTTTCTATACAATGATTGATTGATATTAGTAATTATAGTTTGTATGAGTTATAACTATTTGTTTTCTGCTGTGTATTATTTTGGTGAGTGCTTGAAATTGGGATTGCATTTTATCTGCAATACTACAGGATAAATACGCCTCTTTTTATAGCTGTTACATATTACATGTAGGTGTCGATAGGCAGTACTAAAAGTCTTTGTTATGCACTGAGTCAATGAATTAAAAGAACAAGATCAATTATACCGATACTTTTATATACTTATAGATTTACTGTACATTTTTCTCTTGATTAAATATTTTTTTCGAATTTGATTTGATAAATTTGTTCAGTCACTATATTTACTTTTTGTTTCTTACTGTAGAACTAAATTAACTCAAAGGAAACAGATCTAGCCATTTGGCTATTCTAAAGTGTGTATAACTAATTTACTTACAATGTGAGATTTTTCATTCCCAGCTTTTTCTTATGAATTCAACATATCACTCCACTTTGAATCTGCTAGCCCCAATGAAATGCTCAAGATTTTTTTTTTTTTTTTTGTATTTTTGTCAGTATTTTCTCTAAGTTTTGTTGCTTATTTGCCCTTATATTATTATATGGATCAAGGAACAATCCAAATATGAGGTTTTCTATATTGAGAAAATAATTGTTTGTTGGATGACAATTGGACTTTTAGGTGTATTTTAGTGTTCAAAAGGTTGTGGCATACACAGAACATCAGGCAACAATGCTCTAAATTAATAAATGTACATCATGAGACATATCTTTTAATTAATTAAATTAGTTATTAGTTATACAGTAGGAAGGTGGACTTTATAGGTCAGCTGTAGTTATACAGCACTAGACTTTCTATTACATTTTTGTAGAGATGCACACTCATATATTATGACCATTTTGTCCTTCTTATAATTGTTATATCCACATCGACCATTAAGTAACTTGAACTTGAAAAAGGGTGAAAGCAATTTAGTAGGACAAAGTTGTCGAGATATACCAATGCATTCTCTATAATCTGTTACTTTTGTCTTGATGAAGGTGAGCTCAGGCAATGTGTATTATTTAGTGTTTTTCCTCAAACATTTCACACAATTGTAATTTACTAATGCATGCTTTTTGTGCAGGTTAATTTGGTAAATGATGGCCCTGTGACAATACAGCTTGACTCATCCCCAATTCAGGAGCCCTTTGGACCAAGGTGAGTTCAAGTCTTTCCACAAATGGGCAATTTTTATGTCTCTTAACTTCAAGAAGATTTCAGGGGTCAGTACTTTTGATGGATGATACTGGTACAGGCTGGAATTGTGATTATTTAAGACATTTGGACTGTTTCTTCTGTACATTTTACTATTTTTTTCCGTTTTTAATCAATTTATCAAAGAACATGGGTTGATAGGGTAGCATGCGGCTAGGATTGGGATATTTGTAATGCTTTTAGGATTATTAAACCTTAATAATTAAAAAGCTAATATTTGACTGGGCAAGATTTAAAGGAGGATTAAAGAACTTTTTAAATTATTTTTTTTTCACCTGGTCATTACAAAAATTGCAAGTTCCAATAATTATATATACCCAACAGGCTACAGTCATCACAAATCTTAACAATTAACAAATCTCTATTATTTCCTTTCTATGCCCTTAATCTAATTAGCAAGGGAAGAGATATAGCAACCATTGAAGCTCAAATATTTATGGTCAAAAAATCCTGTTATAAATTTTCAAATAAAACAACTATAATTAGTTAATTAGATAACTAATGTTCATTCTTAACTGAATATATGTTTGATGATTTTAACAGAATGAATGGTGATGTACTGATGTCCTTGCACGTTGCTTTTGAGGTTAGTTTTTATTTTGTTATTTGATAAAAAATGCTTCTGATTTGCTATATTTATATTTAGTTGGAACGAATGGCTTTTTGTCGTAGCCTTACGAAAAATATTATACAACGCAAAGGTAATGCACAGAATAGTTTATATACTTCTCTCATCGGCAATAAATCTAACTATGAATGAATTTTTATGAACATCCATTGAATAATTTACTTACAGATTATTCTAATTATTTTAATCTCGATGAATGCTTTACTTGAAGATTCTCCTCACAAAAGCGTCACCATACAGCCTTCTTTCAGGTACCAACAAAATATTGGTTACTATATTTGTATTGGTTGTTTTCTTTGTCTGTCTGATGAGATTCGTGCATCTGTGTAGTTTACTATCAATAGGTAGTGGGCAGATTTGTTACTATTTTACTGAACCCTTTTTTGTGATGTTTGCATCATCTATTTAATAGACGATTTGCCAATTCATTAATAATATAAGACGTTATAAAAATATCATATGCATAAAACCTAAAATTTTCTTCACGAAGAGAGGTGGCATGAAATTGATTGGATCAGATCCAAAATGAAATTTAGGACAGATTTTGCTCAAAATGACGACAACAAAAAAAAAATGATTGGTCAAATCCAAAATGAATTTTAGGAGAAATTTTTGTCTTGGTCAGTTGTATAATGTTAGCTTGCTGCAGGAGGTTAAAATAGCTCCTCATATTTTAAGTACAAATGATGAGGTGAGTAAAGTTCATTTCAGATTTCTGTCTTTTTGCTGCTGATTACTTGTGGTTACTACTACATCTTCAATAAAATTATCAAAGTTCTTGATAAACTTATCTCTTCCTTTTTGTATCTTGTTAAAGGAAAAATTTATAAATTGCGGATATTATTATAATAATACCATTTTCATTCAATAATAATACTTAAAAATATCAAATTAATTCAGTCACAAGTCAGAACATATATATCCATCTAATAAGATGAGAGTATAAGATGAAATGATTACTTATGGCATGTTTTGTCACGTAGGTACCGTCTGAATAGAATTCAGAGCACTGTTTTCAATTGACATAGCATTGCACATGTCAAGGAAGCTCTATTCCTTTTCAATTGAACGATGTTCACATTTCAGGTATGATGGCTTCCATTGCCGCAAGTTAGAGACATAAATATAATATTTTTACACTAGGTGACATATGATTCTTTTTTTTTTTTTTTGCAAGGAATTTAAATTTCCATTCAGCATTTAATATGACTTAGGGAGATAGCAGTTGCTACAATAGAAGTTCTGCCCTCTACATGACACAGAAATAATCGCAGTTGCTGCAATTAAAATTGTGAAGACTATATTTTATGTCTCTTTCTGAATTGATCTGCACCTAATATTACTTATGTTTGCTTTGGTTATTATATTCAGTACTTGATGCTTTGGTTACTTATGTTTGCTTTGGTTATTATCTTGATTAAAGATTATACTACCTTCTAGAATTCTGTTATTTTCATAGAATTCCTAATTTATTAGAATTTCATATAAGTATAATAGTTTAAATCTGTATTATTAACTTGCACGAGTGCTTTTATTCTAATAGAATCCTCCATTTCATTTTATAGTAATGATCACAAATAGTACATATGTGTTTAGAAAAACGTTTCATAACATATTCATACTCATTACGAAACCGTTGCATAATATGTTCAGATAAAAATAAATCGCGCAACACGCGAAATTAACACTAGTATCAATCAAAGAGGCTGACTCTTTATTAGAAATTCAAATTTAAATCGCACATTATATTAAATTGTACAAATTAATGATTTATAGTTAATGTTAACACATGTTTCCACCTTTAGTAGTGATTTTATTATGATCTTTTAAAAAATGCTTTAATAAATAGTATAGATAAATTAAGTCCGTCAAAAATTAAAATCTGACACTGGTTCCCCCCCCCCCCCCTTCCTTGCACTTTCTCAAGTCTTCGATCCTTCCCCTCATGTTTTTCATTTATTTTCGCTGTTTTTTCATCTTCAACAGCACGTCATGCAAAATGAATCGAACCAAACGAATTATCCCGTCGCTACTATTGTCCTTTTCTTGAGTTGAATTCATCAAAACGAAGCGATAACAATAATTTCAACAAATTTGTCCGCGCAACTTATTTATTCATAATCGTGCAAGTGAAAGATGTGAAGGCATGTATAAGAGAATTGATATTTTTATCTTATCATGAGCAACTCCAAGGTTTATCATGGTCATTGCAATCTAGGGCTCTCAATGAAATTGTCTAACCAAATTTTACATTTTTTTCAACTTTTTTTATTATTTATTATGATATTTTTAAATTGGAGGTCCTGAAATATTCTAATTTTAATATTTTTTTAAAATATCATAATACAAAAAAAATATTAAATTTGGTCTCTAAGGATATTCCATAGAGATCAACTTGAACGGTTTGGATCGACCATTTGAATTTTTGATATCGGAAAATGACTCAAAATTAAATTGGATGGCAATTCTCAAACTTCGAAATAACATTTTTCAAATTAAAAAATTGATTTCTTTTATTAAATTAATTTGGGCAAGCATGGACGTATATGATGTGTTTTTGCGCAACAAACGTGTATATATACGGATATATTAAAGTTGCTCAAGTAATGCAGACCTCATCTATGCATTTATAAGGGAAATGCAAAAAAAAATGATTATTTTTTGTATTCGGGGCTGATAAGGGTCATCCCTGATTTTTATCATCCTCGTCATTCTCAAAATGCGTTTTCATTTTTAGAAAACGCGTAATTTTCATTTTCAGAAATATCTCTCCTAGCGTTCATCCTCTCTCTTCCAGCGCTCATCCCTTCTCTCCCAGCGCTCATCTGTTCTCTCCCTCTCTGTTTCGCTCACGTCCCCTCCCTTTCTTTCTGCCTCCCTCCCTCTCTGATTCACTATCTTATTCTGTTCTAGTTAAAATATATAAATATTCTATTAAATATATAAATGTTCTAGTTAAATATATAACTGTTCTAGTTACGATATTAACCAGAACATATATATATATATATATATATATATAGAGGATTGCTAAAATGTTATGCATAGCACGGATGGCCTTCGTGCTACGGATTCGTTCTTGCGTTTTATGATTCAAACAACCGATCCAAATCGTTCATTATCTTCTACACATTCAAATCTTATTAGAAACCAAATTTTACATTTTTTTTTAATTTTTTTACTATTTTTTTTAGATTTTTGAAAATCACTGTTATTGAAGGGTCCAGAATTTATTAGATTAAGTATTTTAAAAAATCTGAGAAAAATAGTAAAAAAATTAAAAAAAATGAAAAATTTGGTTTCCAATGAGATTTCAATATGAAGAAGATAATGAACGGTTTGGATCAGTTGTTTGAAGCATGAAATGCAAGAACGAATCCGTAGCACAAAGGTCATCCGTGCTATGCATAGTATTTTAGCAATCCTCTATATATATATACACACACACACTATAACAGTTATA
Source organism: Rhynchospora pubera (assembly GCA_028095005.1). NCBI lineage: Eukaryota > Viridiplantae > Streptophyta > Magnoliopsida > Poales > Cyperaceae > Rhynchospora > Rhynchospora pubera. The sequence goes on from CM051460.1 coordinate 142,554,687, forward strand.
TCTAACATTTTTAGTTCTAGTTAATATCATCAGCCACCTCTCCCCTCCCACCCACCCCAGTGCTCATCCTCTCCTCCCACCTCTCCCCTCCTCTAATCCCCTCCTCCCCACCTCTCCTCTTCTATTTATCTCTGCGTCATCCAGCCTCTTCTATCATTCCCTGGACTTCTATCATCCTCTTTCTTCTATATCATCTCCTGGACTTCAGTGTTTTCTAAAAATAAAAAGAATTAACGCGTCTGTAGAGAGAATGATGGAGATGATAGAAAAAAGAGGATCACCGAAAGTAATTCCGTTTTTGTATTTGGTAGTTTAAGCGGTGAATAGAAGATGATTTTCGGCGTAGAATTGTCGGACATGTATATACTCTCCTATAATTTTGTAATGATTTATTTCGTTTCTTTCGGCTCAAAAGTTAGGGTAATTTATGGTACTTTGATTCTTGCTTTTTATTAAAAAATGAAATTAATCTAAGGGTGTGTTTGGATCGTTGGAAGAAAGAAGAAGAAGAAGAAGAAGGAAGAAGAAGAAGAAAAAAAAAATTATAAACAATCCAAAGTCTTCACAAAGTTACACACTTCCCAATACTTCTTCCTACTTCTTCCCTTCTTCCCACACCTATCCAAACGGAGCCTAAAGTGATAAAAAAATACAATATTTTAGCATTTATATATTTACTATATTTAAATTTTAATAGTACACTTATTATTGCTTAAGTTATTGAATACTAGACTTTGTTGCCACCGTGGTTTTGACCATTGATCTCTTTCAATGGAGGGTTACGATACGCTAGAAAGTTGGGTCCATTTTATCATTGAGATGTTGAAATAGGCATTTGGATTTGGTGCATGTGGATGAAGGATGTGTGAGAATAATTTTTTTGCATCCAATATTTTTTTTTTGTTAATAAATGAATGCGTATAAGTTGATGACATTTTTTTGTAGTGTGCAATAATTTGATAATGATGTCATGTAGAGCCGTAGAGGACATGTAATGTGCTTTGGAGAATAGACTCTCCTTATATCTTTAACTTGTTGTTGAATATATTCCCTATTAAGGCCAGTAAACTCAAATCGTTAACTCAGGTGTATATATTCTCAAACTGCTAAGGTTATACCTACTTTTTGTGTTCATTTGCATGACGTTTCGAATTAAAGCGTATGATTGACGTATTAGACATAAAAAATATATCATAATAATATTGTCTAATTAACATTACATAATTCATATAAAATAACGAATCTTAATTAAAACTTACAGGATTGTAGAGAAGACATCGTTATGTAGAAATTTGATCTTCTTCAATTTTCCTTAGTCCAAAATGATGTCAGAAATAATAATGGCGTTTTTCTGAAATTTCTGGTTTCTTTATAGGCGAAAATAAAGGGAAAAGGTGCCACTTTATCATATAATTTCAGAATTAAAAACTAAGGTAATTGAAGAGATCAAATCTGAATAAATCTGGTCCATTGATTTTCCATTAAAATCAATGCACTCTTTAATTATATTTCATAAATATAGGCCACATTAAATTATAATTAATAATATTAATATTAAATTATAATTAATAATATTAATATTAAATTATAATTAATAATATTAATTATAACATGACATTGATATATGAGGCGTGGCTATATCTTTTTTTAAAAGAAGACCTAAAACGAAAATGCACTGTGCAAGGCTAAAAAAGTAATCCAACCCAAACCTTTCACCGCGTAGTCCAAAAAAAAAAAATCCTATAAAATGTAATCAATTTTCCGACTACTTGCGTAAAATTAAAAAATAATCACAGTACAAAATCTAATAATAAAGAAATAATTTTAATAACCAACAGACAAAATCTAAAAAATAAATATTTAGCAATGTATAAATATAAAATTAATCACAACACAAAATTTATAAATAATTCTAATAAACAATAAGTAAAAATTGAAAAATAAATGTTCAACAATGTATGTCGCGGCAGAGCCATGACTTAAAATCTAGTTAACTATTCAATCTTTAACGTATCAATTAACTCGTTATCATACATTGCCAATTATGATAAATATAACGAACTATTAAATTCCAAAATTTTGAAATCAAACATCAAATCAAGACCATAAATATTTTCGGAGAAATACATTCACGTAAGTTTTTGTTTTTTAAGTTAATCCAAATAATGTTTATATTAAGATTCCATTAATTTTTATTAACTGTAATACTTCTGTCGCGATCATATTTGTGCTCCTTGAATTATTTGTTACTAGATGAGGGGTAGGCGGCTTCGGCGCCATTTGATAAATTTTGATGTCTAAATTTATCAATATATAAAGAAATATATGTTTTCAATATATCTATTTTATATTTACTTTATATATAAAAAACTATCTTAGATGATTGGTACAATTATTTTTAATTAAAAGCCAATGCAATCATGACTTTTAATTAAGAAGGGTAAACTTCTAGAATATATTCAGATTGATCGATCAACGAAAATTGGAGGGCTCAGATTGCATGTCGTATGAGGAGATAAAATTTTTCTCCCTGTTAGTTAGACATGAACTACCTTAGACATCCAAATATATTTAACTTTTAAACTATTTTTAATTTATATAAATAACAGTGTAAAAAAAAATTAACTCTATTTTTAACCGATATTTCAAGTTTAATATCGGCCACGGTTTTTAATATATATCTTAGATTTGATCAGTGCTTTCATATACAAAATTGTCACGAACGCATAATCTTACTTTTTTAAATTTATTATGTGATAACGTGTAATATTTTTAAGGAAAAGATTAACGACGAGGCATTGTGAAGAACAGTTACAGGAAAATTATAACAACAATGATGAAGTCATGTACAACTCAACTACTGAAGTATTACATTGTTGTTCTCTTTATATAACTTCAAATATTACGTTACGTTAGTAATTACGATTTACGAGCAGTAAACTTCTGAGTACAAATTCCATGCAACTTGTCCCGCCATCCGAAATTTTAATAAATAGTATTAAATTAATATAATATATTAAAAATAATATCAATATAATAAGATTTTTTTAAATAGTATCACGAGATCGGAATCCCAGATTCCGAACGCAAGATCGGATTCCTTGATTCCGATCTAAGCTAAGATCGGATTCTGGGATTCCGATCTTAGTTTAGATCGGATTCTGAGATTCTTAAGAGGGCTGTAACAGGATTTTTATCGTTTTTAATGATTTTATTATACTTCTATTATTAACATTAATTTAATATATAAAATTTTTTATATTAAGTTAATATATTATAAATATTAGTTTGGCCAGAACTGGATTTTTGACATTTTGAATAATGTTAATATAATATAATTCTATATTATGAATAATATTTTAATATTAAAAGTTTTGATATTAATTTAATATGGATGGTTTTATTTTTTATTTCTTTTTCAATTATGTTAAATGTTGTACATAATAAGTACATAATACTTTATGTAAGAATTTATTTATGGCAATAATTATAATATTAACTTATAATTAAATATTAAATTTATTTCATTTAATTCATAATATAAAAATACATGAATTATAAGTGTCATCGGCAAATATACCATCCCAGTCATCGGTAAATACAAAGTGAACATATACCGTAAATAAGCTGAACATATAGACGATCTAAGTGAACACTTACAAACAAATAAGTGTTGTCATCAACTTATTTTCATTGAACTTATTTTTTCGTATGTGTTCACTTAGATCGTTTATATGTTCACTTTGTTTTATGTATATGTTCACTTTATATTTAGCGATGATAGGGATGGCAATTTCCTATAAAAATACACACCATTAGAAAAAGAATTGAATTTTGTAACCATAATATAAATTAGCACACTAAAATAAAAGAAAGGAAAAAATATATAAAAACTATAATATAATTTAGCACACTAAAATAAACAAAAAGGAAAAAGTACATAAAAAACCATAATATAAATTAGCACACTGAACTTAGTTTGGTACTTAAAAACAAAGTAATAAATACTTAGAGATCTTGATCATCTACATGTTGCAGAATTTCATCCCACCATGGTTGATCTTCTTCGGCTTTCATTTCTTGTTGATTACTGGCACCATGGTTGTCGGCGAATTGAGCGGCCTCGTTCCAGAAAGCAGCATCAGGTTGTTGTTCATTACTGGCACTGTGGTTTTCAGCAAGTTGAGCGGCTTCGTTCCAAAAAGCCTCATCATGTTCTTGTTGATTACTCGCACCAGGATTGTCAGCGAATTGAGCGGTTTCGTTCCAGAAAGCTGCCTCGGCTTCTTGTTGCTCAATCTCAGCACGCCGATCCGTCGCCCTCTCTCTGAAGCAATCTAGAACATCCTCCATAGGAGTGTCCCGTGACAATGCAAAGTCTGCTAGCTTCTGCACATTGTCGTAATCAGTACGACCGGTCACCGGTCGTCCAATCGTAGGCAAGCCAAAAATGAAGGCGACATCCTGCAAATTTCATTTTCATTTTTTTTATTAAACAACAAAAATAAAACAATAAATAAATAAATATGTACCAACAAAACTTGGAAAAAATAATACCTCAAGAGTAACGGTCATCTCGCCTACGCGGGGAAAGTGGAACGTGTGGGTCTCGGGCCTCCAAAACATGGCTAGACCCTGTATCATGGAACGATCCAATGGCATGCGACCTAACTCAACGAAATGAATAAGGCCCAATGTCACAAGACGCTGGTCCACCTCCTCGGTTCGTATCATTTTTGCCTTATGCATTTCAGGCGTCCACGCCTAAATAATTTAACAAACAAATTATTTCCTATATATACTATTAACTATATATAAGAATTAACTATATAAATAAAAAAAGTAATTATTTTCTTAAACCCTAAACCCTAAATTCTATACCCTAAATAATTTAAAAAACAAATTATTTCCTATATATACTTATTAACTATATACATAAAAAAGAATTAACTATACAAATAAAAAAAAATTATTTCCTTAAACCCTATACCCTAAATAATTTAAAAAAAATTATTTCCTATATATACTATTAACTATATACATAAAAAAAATTAACTATATAAATAAAAAAAGAACTTACTCGTATGCCTCGAAGCTCAGACTGACTAAGATGCAGAAGCTGATCAGCAGGAGGAGGAACGGGGGGGGGGCAGATGAAGAAGCTTCAGGATCTCCTCCTGATGTAGATGCGCCAGGATCGCTCCGAGGTCTCGTAGATCGACGTGGATCCTCTGGTTTTCTTCTTCGCGGTGCCATTTCGACTGTTACTGCAATTAAAATTTAATAAAGTAAAAAATCTACCAAAATTTCGGCAGCATCTCCCCTGTACTAGGAGAGTTTTCCAAAAATTTCAACCCAATTTCAATCAATCATTCAAGCATTTCACAACCATTTCACAATTTTACAATCAAGAATTTCACAAGCATTTCACAATTTTACAATCATTGCATTTCACAATTTTACAATCAATCAATCAATCATCTACATGCAATTCACAAGCATTTCACAATTTTACAATCAATCAATCATCTACATGCAATTCACAAGCATTTCTATTCAAACAATAATAAAATAAACATATAAAAAAGCTAACCTTGAGTAGAAACGGATTGACTCTCTTCTAAACAATTTTTCCCTACATTTTTAATTAATACTATCAATTATTACCATTTTTTAAATTTTTTTCATATTTAATTATCAAAATCTTAATTATTAAAATAAAAAAAATTAAAAATAAATAAATTACATATAAATTTTCATATGTTTTTTTCTTATTTTATCGTATTTTTAAAATAATTTTACAATTTATTATCTATTTTTCTAATTAATTAAGTAATGAATAAACAAATAAAAAGGCAAAAAAATCCAATATAATTAATAAATTACATATAAATTTACATTTTATTTTTTCTGATTTTTTCAGATTTTTTAAATATTTTTACAATATATTCTCTATTTTTTAATTTAATTAACTAATTAATAAACTAATAAACTAAATAAATAAATAATAAAATAAAAACTTACCTGAATTCACGCGTCGTCGGTCGTCCAGAGAGAGAGAGCGGAAAGCGATGGAGCGAAGAGAGAATCCTAGATCGGAACCCGTATATATAAGCGAAAGCTAAGATCGGAATCCTGGATTCCGATCTAAGTTTTGATCGGAGTCCCAGAATCCGATCTTAGCTTTGATCGGAATCCAAGAATCCGATCTTGCGTTCGGAATCTGGGATTCCGATCTCGTGATACTATTTAAAAAAATCTTATTATATTAATATTATTTTTAATATATTATATTAATTTAATACTATTTTTTAAAATTTCGGACTTGTCCCGCCATTTGCCAACGTTTCTTCTTGGACCTTCAACACTTCTTAGCAAATAGCAAGCCCAACTTGGCTGGCATACGCTGATACGCATACCATGACTTAAAATCTAGTTAACTATTCAATCTTTAACGTATCAATTAAATCTCGTTATCATACATTGCCAATTATGATAAATATAATGAACTATTAAATTCCAAAATTTTGAAATCAAACATCAAATCAAGACCATAAATATTTTCTGAGAAATACATTCACGTAAGTTTTTGTTTTTTAAGTTAATCCAAATAATGTTTATATTAAGATTCCATTAATTTTTATTAACTGTAATACTTCTATCGCGATCATATTTGTGCTCCTTGAATTATTTGTTATTTGATCAGTCCTTTTCATATACAAAATTGTCACGAACGCATAATCTTACTTTTTTAAAATTTATTATGTGATAATGTGTAATATTTTTAAGAAAAAGATTACCGACGAGGCATTATGAAGAACAGTTACACTGTTACAGGAAAATATAAAGTAGGCAGGAAAATTATAACAACAATGATGAAGTCATATATAACTCAACTACTGAAGTATTACATTGTTGTTCTCTTTATATAACTTCAAATATTACGTTACGTTATTAGTAATTACGATTTACGAGCAGTAAACTTCTGAGTACACATTCCATGCAACTTGTCCCGCCATTTGCCAACGTTTCTTCTTGGGCCTTCAACACTTCTTAGCAAATAGCAAGCCCAACTTGGCTGGCATACGCTGATACGCATACCAGCATTGACTGGGTCAAAAATAAATCCATCCCAATTCACTTCCTCTCTCTCCTGCTCTTAATTCAGGTGCTTCAATCACCCAAACACATTCAATTCAAAATCAGGGGAATAGAGGGAAAAAAAACAAAGTACAATGTGTGGGATTTTTGCGTACTTGAACTATAATGTGGGGAGAGAAAGGCGATACGTATTGGAGGTGTTGCTCAATGGCCTCAGGCGATTGGAGTACCGAGGGTACGACTCAGCTGGAATCGCCATTGATTCCGATCTGACCTTGGAGGCGCAAAATGAGAACGGCAAGTGCAAACCCTATCATTCCTCATCGCCTCTGGTGTTTCGTCAGGAAGGAAAGATTGAATCGCTCGTTACATCCGTCTACTCAGGTTTGTTTCAATCCCTTTTGCTTATTTACTTTTCTTCATTGTATTTTTTTTTTTTTTTTTGACATTCTGGCTTTCCTGATTCCCAGAGATGATCTAAATTGATTAAGCATTATTTATATGCTGACAAAAGCTTGGTTCATAAAAAAGAAAAAAGTTAAACGAGTTTCGCAAAAAGTGAAGCAAGAGATTGAATATTTGGCTGGTTTCATCATGTATTGAAGTGTTACATTCTTTTATTTTGAATTGAATAGATGCTTCTGTTTTGTTGGTTTCAAATGCACAAAACCTCAATTTTCAAATTACATTATTCAGGAACTGCTCAATATTTCTTTGCTTGTTGCATTAACTAATTAGGAGGAGAGCCATGAACATTTCTTAAGGACCATAATGTAAAATTGTTATTGAGCATTTAAGTAAAACACCACCATAGGTTCTACTAGAGGGGTTATATAAAATTCTGAAAGTGGAATCAGCTGGTACAACACCACCATAACGTGTGTTGTTTATGGTTCTTGTGTTAGACTTTAATATTTCTCGTAAGAGATTTCCTCATAAAATGGATAAGGACACGATTTTTTTTTTTTGTATTAACAAGAAAACATTTGCATACATTTCATTCACCTCTAATATAACTTAAAGCACATCCACATTGGCACCATAATTGATTAATTCAATCAACATACTGTGTAAAACCGTATTATTTTTTTAAAAAAAAAAACATGAGGAAAATATGGTCTGTACATAGAGCATGCTAAGGGGCAAGGGTCAACTTATTCTGCAAAATATTAATGTCAGACAAAGTGAGATGGGATAGGCTGAGGGATAACTTAATTTAATGCTGTGATCTGATAATCAATTTCACAAGTCTACTACATTTAAAGGTGTTAAATGAGTCAAACAAAGAGATAGCTACATCATAATTGCAAACTTGCAATAAACCCCTGTATGAACATAATTGCGAAATTGCAAATTTGGGTCAAGTATTAATTTAAATTTGGGAAGTGAAAGGAGAGTTGAACATATTGTTGCTCTTTTGCTAAAACCTAAAACATAATATTTTTTTTTTTGTTCAATAGAGGTTGACAAATTGGACTTGGATCTTGAAAAGCTGTTTTTGGTCCATGCTGGGATTGCACATACAAGGTGGGCCACACACGGTGTTCCAGCCCCAAAGAATAGCCATCCCCAGTCATCAGGTGAATTTGACGAGTTTTTGGTGGTTCACAATGGTATTATCACCAATTACGAGGTTCATATTTCTTTCCTGACTGCACTCAATGTTTGTTTATTGTAGATTAAAATTACTCCTTGGTCAGATCAGGTTCTTTTACATGAGAGTCCAAAATACATTTCTGGATTAGTACTTTCTCTTTATATGTTTGCGATGGTCCGGAGAGGAATGGGAGGGGGTGGTTGTTTGGTGTGTTTGGGAGGTAGTTAGCACAGTGGTTGCAATGTTTTACTTCATTCTTTTAATTTAATTATTACCATATTTGAATGATAATATTAATTTTGTTTCTTTTTGAAATCCCATAATTTCATTTCATCCTTTGTTGACAGGTTATATATATTTGAGTTTAGATATATAATTAAATATGGCTACAATTCTATTTATTTATTTCTGTAGTACTGTCTAATAACATACCATGAGTTTCAGTGTCACGCACACAATAATTATGGCCTCCGATGTCAATTTCTTGGTCAGGCTGGGTTAATTTTATAACCTCTGTGTGTATGTGGATCAGAAGTACCGATTTATTACAGATTCTGGGTAAAAACGTGCATGTAACCACATTAGCATATAGTAGACAGATCTTCCATTTTTTTCATATTATATTGTTATTGATTATTGAATATTTATGGATTTCTTCCTTGTAATAATAATATGATGACTGAACCCATACAGAAATAATGCAAAATGAATATTATGATTGTGTTTGTCGGTGACAACTTGTCAGGAAACCAGATCGAAATAAAAAATTGACGTGTAGCAAGGGGCCATTATGGAATAAACTTTTTAGGCTGTTATAGCTGTGGTTTTGTCTTTCAGGTTCTGAAGCAAACATTAGTTCGCCAGGGTTTTAAATTTGAGTCTGATACTGATACTGAAGTGATTCCAAAGCTTGCCAAATTTGTATTTGACCAAGCCCGTGATGGAGAAGGTATATCACTTTGAAAAAAGAACTTACAAAAGGAAATAGTTTGGTTGATATAACGAAAGCATAACTTTTTTCTCTTTTATTTGAGTAGGTAAGAATTTGTACTGAGGAAAGAAATTCCTTTCACTTTCGATGCATATAGAAATTTGACAGTCTAATACAAAAATTTAGAATATCGAGCCATACCCAGAAAAAATTTTGGGTTTCGTACATGTTTCTTTTCCAGCTGTTCCTGCTATCCTTTTCTTTATCACCCATCTCATCACGTCTTTAATTCTCAGTAGTTCATCATTATGTATCTAACTACCTTTTTGTACTTGTGCTTTTTAAAGCTGTTTCAAGCTACATAAGTTGACATTGCCAATTTTCTACAATATCTTTAATTAATTTTTAAAGGTGGTGTCACCTTCAGCCAAGTGGTAATGGAGGTCATGAGGCAGCTGGAAGGTGCATATGCTCTCATCTTTAAAAGTCCTCACTACCCAAATGAATTGATTGCATGCAAGCGAGGCAGTACCCTTATTTTAGGTGTCAATGTAAGCTATAATATGCTTGTGCATTTGTCACATGTATAAAAAACAAATGTGTCAGACTTCAATGAATGTATAATGTAGTTTATGAATTGGTTTCTTTAAGTTGACATGTGGCTAAATTCTAATGTGCTCTTGACCGTAACAGGAATTAGGCGGTGAAACTAGCAGGCATCTATTCCATGATGTGAAAGCCCTTACAGCAAATGAAAAGCCAAAAGAACTGTTCTTCTCCAGTGATTTGTGTGCTATTGTGGAACATACCAAAAATTATGCAGCCATTGAAGATAATGAGATAGTTCACATAAAGGTAATTTTGTTTCTAGGGGTTGTTTTCATCCCAGTTAATTATTTTTTTCCCACTATCTCTCTCTCTCTTTATTGCTCTTTTTCTTTGTTGTATTTTTTTCAGAACGTGTCTTAAACATTAATGCTAATCAGATGGCACTGGAAACATAGAAAAGGAGGCAAATAAATTAAATTATCTTGTCCATTCATAAACTAGAATAATATAATGGTTCATTGGAGTTGACCTAGTAACCTCCTTTAACCTCCCAAATATATTATATTATACCACTCCCAATTGGTGCAACTAAAGGGAAAGACTGAAAGGAGGAATTCAACAAACGTCCAGGCTAGGTAGGTACATCGAAAACAAAATTAACTACTCCATTACCTCTCCTATCTAATATCCATTCTACTAACTTTCTGATACCCATGGTGTAGCTCATTTCAACAGATCACACTGAGATTATATTCAAAGGATGCATAATCTGCACATTTTTTGTGATTTATGAAATTATTGAACTTTTTTTTGTAAAAGGACGGCAGTGTGTCAATCCTGAGGTTTGACAACGAGAAAGAGATGCCAGCTTCAGTACAGCGAGCCCTGTCAGTGTTGGAAATGGAGGTTGAACAGATAAAGAAAGGGGACTTTGACCACTTCATGAAGAAGGAGATCCATGAACAGCCCGGTTCTCTGACAACATCTATGAGGGGCCGGCTGAAGAATGGCATTGTTGGGTTGGGCGGCCTAAAGGATCACATGAGAACGATCCGTCGTAGCCGTAGGATCATCTTCATTGGCTGTGGCACCAGTTACCATGCCGCTCTTGCTGCTAGGCCCATTATGGAGGAGCTAACTGGTGAGTTATGTTCATAATTTGTATAGTATCTTGTGCTATTTTCCTTTCTATTTTTCTTTTAACTTTCATAGTACTTGCAATTTTTTATCATTTTTTTCATATTGCAAATGACCGCTTACAGTTACCTAGTACATTGGATGTTTGGGTGTGACCAATACTCTTGGTAATTCTTGCTCTCGATGCTTATAAACAATTTTTTTTATTTAAGTGGGTTCAAATTACTGAAATTGAATCTTTTTGAAAAGCGATGTTGGATTTAACCAGGCCCTGCATTTCTTCACACGAGCAGTCATCCAAACCCCAACCTCTGAAGTTACATTTTCAAATTTGCATTTATTGAATTGCAATGTTAACTAGTTTGATACATATACTGATATACCCAAAATTCTTACCCTTTATCAATCACATTGCATGAATTGATTTTAATAAAAATATGTCATCTTGCAAGATGTCCCTGTCACGATGGAAATTGCAAGTGACATGCTGGACAGGAAAGCCCTTATATTCAAGGAGGATACAGCAGTCTTTGTGAGCCAGTCAGGCGAGACAGCTGATACTCTGCACGCACTTGAATATGCCCTAGAGAATGGGGCACTATGTTTGGGTGTGACCAATACTGTTGGTAGCACATTGGCCCGCAAAACACACTGTGGTGTCCATATTAATGCTGGCTGTGAGATTGGTGTTGCTAGTACAAAGGTCAGTCTGCTTTTTGCTAATTGGAACTTGTTCCTGGAAATTCAGACATGCACAGGCTGTTCTTGATCCAATGTAGTCAGTTAAAGCCAAGTCATTTGATTAGGGGCTCAAGTTAGGGCTTTGACCTGTTTGGCAGGCAGGTCAGGTCAGGTCTAATGGACATATTCAGGTGCTTAATTTAGTTCTGTTCCAAGTCAAGCTCTACCTTCTAACTAGCCAATAGTTTTGATGGGAAAATATACTTAATAGAACAAATCACTAAACAAATTTGGATTCAAGTCATTAGGTCTAAGCCTGCTAGGTTTGTGGTTCAGATATTTTTCCTCTTCTTGACCCAGTAGCAGGTTGGCATGATGATTAAATCCAACTGATTTAACTTTTTAAACCGTAATAAATCCCAACCCTGACTGCTGCCCAGCCACACATGATTGTGGTGTTCTGCAGAAATAAAGTCTTTGGAATCTTGTGTGTGTGTGTGTGTGTCTTTTATTTTTTTATTTTATTAAGGCTGTCTTTGGAAATTTTACTGTATTCACAGGTCTCTTGTAAAGTGGCTGTGAATTTTGACAACCTTAAGAGTTGAGACATACTAGCATGGAGAATTTCTCCATCTTGACCAATGGTTGACTCTTTTTAGACAAATACCTATAAAAGACAAAGTAAAAGGTTTTTTATCCTTTTGGATTGTTTTCTCGATCTAAAAACACTATTAAGCTCCACAATAACCCTCTCTTTGATGACTGCCAAACAATATGCACACTCAGTTAAATATTGACTAGGTTCAGTACTGACTATAAATTGCCCCCGTCCAATATCACTAATAATGTTCTCTCTTTTTAATCTCATTTATTGTTTTCTTTTTCTTATGTGTTTTTTTTCAGGCATACACTCCCCAACTTGTTTGGGACAAAAGGCTTAGTTGTTGTTGTTGTTGTTATACACTTGCCAAATTGTAGTGATGGTTATGATAGCATTAGCTATTGGATCTGATAAATTGTCTACCCTAGCTAAGAGGGAAGCCATTATTGCTGGTCTGACAAAACTACCAGGTAGTTTTTCACCAGATCATCTTTTAAATGGGTTTCGCTTTTGAGATTGTGTTTTCTATTTGTGTCATCTAAGATAAAGTGCAAATAAAAGAAAAGAAAAAAGAATGGAAGCAAAATGGTGTCGCAATTGCATATTTACATAATTGTCATATATGGAAAAGCAAAATGGAAATAAAAATTTTGCAAGCTGTGAATGAAGTATGTACTGGCTAATGAAAATTGCATACTAGGCTTGAAGCATCTAAAATATTCCAAATTATTTACCAGAGCAGGTGCGCGATGTCCTCAAACTTGATGGTGAAATGAAAGTTCTGGCTCAGTCGCTGATTGATGAGCAGTCTCTGCTGATGTTTGGAAGAGGGAACAATTATGCAACTGCACTTGAAGGTGCACTAAAGGTGAAGGAAGTGGCACTGATGCATAGTGAAGGCATGCTTGCTGGAGAGATGAAACACGGCCCCTTAGCACTGGTAGATGAGCATCTTCCTATTATCGTCATTGCCACACAGGACGATTCTTTCAGGTTATGTAATGTGATAGACAACAACTGCCATTATTTTATTGTTTCTTTGTCTTAGTCTCACGGTGCATTTTTTATTTTTGTTCGTGTACAGCAAGCAACAATCAGTTATTCAACAACTGCATGCACGCAAAGGACGGCTGATAGTGATGTGCTCTAAGGGTGATGCCTCCTTGGTTTGCCCTGATGGTCGTTCTAGGGTTATTGAGGTCCCTCAGGTTGCTGATTGTCTCCAACCTATCATTAACATTATTCCTCTACAGGTTACACGCACTCTCTTTCTCTCTCATATATTTCTTGTTCAATATTGATGACTATTAGACTATGAGTTATTGTGGTGATAGCTTGGCCAGTCAGAAATACATATGGGTGCTACAACTACGAGTGATACTTCTAAACTAAGCAGGAACTTTATAAATAGATATGAATAAATTATGTTTGTACATGTTAGTTCTGGAGATGGTGCTCCTGTTCCACAAAAAGTGTCACATCTTTCTCAACCAATCAATATGTTTTCCTAGGATCACCAGCAAGCATAACTCTCTTAAACCAGTGTATTTGCAGTACACAGTAGCTTATGATGTAATGCATCCAATTATATAGATAGCACCTATTTATATTTAAATTTGTATACATTCTTTCTTATGACAATATACTACTTGTTGGTGGTTGGAGTAAACTGGAAGTCTGGAACTATTAGTAGACATATTTTATGGTGATTTACTGATTTTATCTTATCTATGAAGTTATAAATCTAAGTATTGAACTTGTTTGATGCAGTTGCTGGCCTATCACCTCACTGTTCTAAGGGGATATGACGTGGATCAGCCACGGAACCTAGCTAAGAGCGTGACTACTCAGTGAGATAAATGGAAAAACCGCATTATTTCTGTCAACTTCTTGTTGCTGTTGGGAAAAAGATTGTTTTCAAGTGGCTTGGAGCTTGTTCTCTTTAGTTGTTTCGTAATTGTTTTCTTAACTTTGCTCTGTTTAGTTAAAATTCATATCGCTTATCAAATCGATTATCTCTAATGCTCATTGGATTTAAATTACCATTAAAATGACTCTTGGAATTAGCGGTCAGGGTTATGGGTTTAAATGGGAAGTGTGTTGATCTTTCCCAAGGCCGAAAAGGGTTTTAAAATCATTGGCGAAAAGGGTTTTAGGAAAGAAACAAAAAATTAAAGTCGATACAACTAAATTATATATATATATATATATAATATTTTTTTATAAGTTATCTCGCTCTTGCGCCACGTCGTTCTCTTCGAAAGCAAAGGTGGAGATCGGGTCAAATCGGAATTTTCCTTTTTTTTTCAAATTAAACAAAAGGGGTTATATCCTAAGATACTTAGATTAGAGGGGGTTATATCTAACTTTGAAGATTAGAAGGGATTATATCCAGTTGACAAAGATTAGCAGGGTTATATCCAATTATCCCTTTTTTCTAATCAAGAAGTTCAAGTTCATGGCGTTCTCCTCGCAGATCCTCCTAATATAGGCCGAAATGCATCATCTTTACGAGTTTTTTTTTATTTTTTTTTCTCCCCGTCACTAGAAGTATCATGTGAACTCATTTAAATCTTCAATTCAACAACCAACCTGCTTTCAGAATACACAAAATCTAATACATGATTGATAGGGAATAAAATAAATGTATCAACTACTATCTCTAATAAAAGTTAAACAAGTAGATTCAAATCTTCATGTTGATTTGTGTTAGCTATGTTATACTCAGTACATCCTAACCCACATTGAACTAGAACAGAACTTGAATCAAAAGAACAAACGGACGAAAGAAAACATGAAAGAGAATACAATGTTAGTTTAAATTCCAAAAGTAAACACAACGCTCGTACGCTACCTACTGAGATAACAATTCCTGATTACACACTTCCCAAAGGTAAAAGCTCTTGGCTTGACATGGAAAAAGTATTAAATAAACCACATCAAGGTTACAAATGAATGGTTTCATTGGGCATAAACAAGCCTCCATTTTCTGCAGGTCTCAAATGGTATTCTAAAACAAAAAAGATAAAACTCTACTAAAACATTATATAGAAGACAAACATAACTTATTTTCATTTTAGTTTTCCAAAAAGCAGGAAGCAAGGTGCACACCACCAGCTTTCACCATCTGTCCTTTGTGCTTAGTCTGAAATAATGACAAAGAACTAACAGTTATTTTCAGGCAAAGAAATCAGTGCCACATAAAACAATAACAATGAAAGTAATGCCGAATTTGCATTTGAATTCCCAGAAACTAGAAAGATAAACCAAAATAGCATCTGAAATCCCAATCTGAACATCCACAAATGAACAATTTCCCTCAAGAGAAGGAGAATGCTCTGATCTCTGAAAATGCATATGCTACAAATGATATACACTGCTAACCACTAGATCTACTTTACAATAATATCAGGTGGAAAGGAAGTGCAAAATTGTGGGAGAGAAAACACTTAGTGCACCCAATATAATACTTTTAACCAAGTAAAAGAAAGAGGAGACTTTCATGCACTGCATGTTGGTATGCCCTTCTCATTCTGATTTTAGAAGGTTGACAACTGTGCCTAAACTGTAGGATATGTTTGCAGTATACCACAAACTAAGTTAACTGACAAAAGTTTAACATGCCCAAAAGTGTTTTCCTCTTGATTTTTTTTTTTTTTTTTTTGCTTTATTTAAGCCATCATCTTATCATAAGTAAAATGGAGCCAGTATTCACCCATAGCTCAGAATAGCAATAGATTCTAGGTTTTTACAAAAAAAATGTACCCCCTTTACCTCACCAAAAGCAATGAAATTTGTTTTATTGGAGATCAACAATCCAGTTTGCTTACCTGTCAGAGCTGCCACCAAAAGAACCTCTGTTGCGGGAGCCCTGAAACCCCCATTTATTCTCTTCCACAGGCCGACCCCAGGAATCCCCTCTACTGCTTCCCCCAGAGCGTGGCCTCTCCACACTCTCACCAACTCTTGGCTCCTCTGATACACCAGGATGCGGGTAAACTGGGACACGCCCGGAGCCTGAACCTGGTCTGGTGTCAGCAGAGCTTCTTTGCCCAAACCGGACCTTATTATCCAACTCAACTATGAGCCGCTCCAAATCATTTTCCATTTGAAGAATCCTTTTTTCAAGATCCTTTACTTCTTCTGGGTCTTTCTGCTCAGTTTCATTAAGCTCGGCCTTCAGAGAGATGATCTCTTCTTTGAGCGTCTTTTCTTCAGCTGACTCAGGCCTGGAAAAAAGGAAAAGGCAAGAGGTAAAAAAAAAAAAAAAAGATAAAGAAACAAGAAAAGATTAATTTGATCCAAACAGACCTGAGATTAAACAATAAAATTTCCAATACGCATAATAAAATTATATAACAAAATATCACCTCACAAGGTATGGAACTGATGTCCATATTAGGGAAGGTGCAATCGGTGTAAATTTAAGGTTTATTAATTTCACATCAGCACGAGGGGGGGGGATATAAAATTGTAGATGTTTTCCATTGTCTGCACGACGTGGTCAACATTTTTAACCTACAGAAGAGGAAAAACAAAAGGAATGGTGTATGTATCATGTTCCAAGCTCCACTCTACTTCCACGCACCACCAGGAATTGCAATTTTTTTCAAAAGAATTAAATCTGCTCAGGCCCCTTCTATTCCCATCAATTCCTTCCATCCCTTCTCTCCTGGAAAACAAAAGATGGTCTTTTTCCTCGTCACTGGATCCTCAAACTGGTTTCCATCTTCTCTGTTTACAAGTCTCATTCTCATCTCTTCCCCATCCCTGCTCTCTTCCTAGCAGTCACCCTGCCCTCCCATATTTGTCCTATCCCCTTTTCCACTAAACTGAATTCTTTTATGGCAACGCATTGGCCACAACTCATGTGGCCAACAGAATACTTTGCTACATGGGATCTGAGGTGGCAGGTCGTTAACACTGGGTTCCCTGTGCAGGGTTCTCCTTTTTTTTTTAAATCCCTGCATAGCTAGAGCAAGTCAATGCCAGACAGTGGATCTTCTGTGCAGTGAACTTCATATTACAAAGGTCTGGAAGAAAAAGTGAGCTCTAAACTGGAGACGATATTAACAGGTATCTTGCAGATTGGGATTTACCCTTTAACCTGCACTGTGTTCTGTCTCTCTATTTTTTTTTTTTCATTTTTTTTAAAATTTTTTGTTCCTATATTCTACTACTCATCTATGCAAAATCTTGTAAAGTTTTCACTCAGAAGGTTCTAAATAACTTTTATCGGTTCTTAAGAGACCCGGGATAATTAAGTGTTTAGCTTCGGAGTTTTAATGTAAAAAGCAGTTACAAACTATGACACCCAGATGTTTTCACAAACAAATCTTTTAACACTTTACAAAAACCCCACTGTCACTTACAAATAAGCAAGCATGAAAAACATAAGAATACATCATTTTTGCTATTATAAGATATATCATATCATATATAATTTGTACTCAATACACTATTGAAAACTACCGTAGTATAAGGATTTATGTCTTCAAAATATTCAAGTAATTAAATAGTTCGAAGATCAAAACATGTTATCTCATATCAAATCAAGTACTAGCCTGATTCAAAGTACCTACAACTACAAGTAATCTCATATCAAATCTAGCAGACAATTAAGCACCACTGGGCTAAGCTGCCGTATAGTGCTAAACCCACCTTTGTTGTCAAAAGCCACTAAATAGTAGGCACTGTTGCTTATGAATTCAAAATAAATAGATCATATTCTGAAACCTTGTTCAAAAACTGCATGTTTTTCGGCCTCCACACGTAAAACCCACCAATTAAGCCCAAACAGAAAATATATAATAGAGTATATTTCTCTTAAAAAAATACAAGCTTAAATTTTACTTTCAGCAGCGATAAATATTTGTCAGCCACCCAATGCAGAAGAAAAGCAATCGTGATATAAGAGTGACTAATCCATCAGTCATTGCAGAGAAACATGAAAGTACATTCTTTAATGAACCGAAAATAATTCCTAAATCCCTCAAAGTACAAAAAAACATAGAAGTTGGAATCGTACGATTCACGATGCGAATCGTACGATACGTTACGATATATACGTTCAGCGATGCATATCGTTAGTTTATATCGCAAGCCTACTGAATCGTCTAAATCGAACGATTCGACAGTGCGATACGCGTATCGTATCGAATCGCAACGATTCCTCCAATTCGCTAACAACCAATCAGAACGAGATTTTCCTAGCGACGATTCGATTTCCTAAATAAAATATTCGTTGTCCTTTTGTTTGCGCTAGTACTGGGTCAAGTAAAAAAGGGTAATGGAAGAGATGATACAGACACGTGGGTCCCAAAGATTAATTAAAGAGAGAGAGTATATGGGGCATAAACAGACACGTGGGTCCCTTTTCTGTCTTTTAAAAATCCGATTTATTTTTTTACCAAGTATTGAACTTAAGAGACCGTAGTTATGGGGACTGCTCCTAAAATTTTTTTATATTGCACATTTAAGTCTCTTTTGTTAAAATTAATTAAATAATTAATTAATATTTGAAAACATATTTAAATAATAATAATTAATAATAATTAATTCAATAGTAAAATATCTGGATAATACAACATAATGATAATTTATACATATTAATATTGATTATAATTTATACAGTTTATAATAAAATATCAATAAATAATAACAACAATAATAATTTATACAGATTATGCAAATTATGCATTATATATTATAAACTATAATTTATTGATATTAATAACTTATACATGAATAAATAGATTATAAATTATAATTATTAAAATGAGTATAATGTATACAGATTATGCAGTATAATATTGTAAGATCTAATTATAAATAATAAATAAACATATTATACATTATAATATTAAGTAATGGCGAATATTCATACACTACAATACTACATTATTAGATGCCTAAATTGCTGAATGATTATCATAATAGGGTGTGATATTATAATTTTCTTTTAATGCAAAAAATTCAATATATATTCTAACTAATTAATTTACTTGATTTTAAAGGTAGTTTGGCGTATCTTAAACGATTCGATACGATACACGATACACGATACGATTCTAAATACTACGATACACGATACATTTTACGATTCAACTTCTATGTACAAAACCATGTCAAAAACTTTCTCAAAAAAGGTTCCCCTGGTAATATAACAGGTCATAGGGGGATAAAGTGTTTTATACTTTTAACTAACTTCTTCACTTGATTAATCTATAAAGATAGGGAAGTTTACTATCACCCATTTCCACTTTCGGTTGTGGAAAAAAAATATACATCTGTTTCCACTTTCAGCCTCACAACAATCATTTCATAAGGTAACATTACGTAAAAATAAATTTACTTAAGAAGAAAAATGGAACACGGTTAAACAATGATGCAGATTGGGAGGAAGGGAATAGTACCTGTCAACTCTCTTGTGCTCCAGTTCTAGATCAATCTTCCTCCAATCCTTACCTTTCTCCTCAAGGACAACCTCTCTAGGCTTGGCATCTCCAAATGGATTCACCTTTGGCCTAACACGCATGGCTGCCTCACCAGTCACTGAACCAGGACTACCGGGCCGGCTGGACTGAGCACTAGAAGGCCGGCTCGACTGAGCACTAGAAGGGCGGCTACCCTTCTGTTCAATCTCAGTATCAATTTTCCTCCAGTCCAATCCTTTTTCCTTCAAAACCTCTTCCCTAGGACGGGCGGTGCCAAATGGGCTGGGCCGGGACCGCATCACCTCAGCACCTGGTGTAGACCCCTCTGCTCTCTTTGGTGGATCAAGAACAAGCCTCGGCCTCTCTCTGTCCCCATTCTGTGGCAGACTAACACCCCTAACCCACCGATCAGAATCTGATGAACCAGCCGACTCCCTAAATCCAGAACCGAATCCTCCATACCTAGAAGTAGACGAAGAAGAAGAAGAAACGGGCTTCTTACCACGGGACCAATCATCAGTCTCATCCGCCCGTGAAAAACCGCCACCACTACCAGCACCAGAACCTGCACCTAGTGCCCCATACCGATCCCGCCTGCCAGAGTCCGACATGGAAGGCGTCAAAGTTTTCTTATCCCGCGCCCAATTATCGACCTCATCAGCCCGAGAAGGCTGATCAAACTCAGGTTCCCTAGATTGCCTTCGGCGGGGCTCATCATCCGATCCATCCCTCCTCCTAAATCCATCTCCTCCGCCGTAGTTTCTAAAGCCGCCACCGAGGCGGGACCGGTCAAGTTCCTCAGCAGAGCGCTCGCGGGGTCCAGTAGGGAGCCGGACGAGTTCGTCGTGCGTGAGGCCCTTGTTGTAGGAGCCAGTGGTGAACTCGGCGAGGGAGAGGGTTTGTTGCTTCTTCTTCTTGGACTTTCCGGCGGTGGCGGCGGCCTCTTTGAGGGAAGGGAAGTTTTGAGTGGAGGAGGAAGAGTCGGGAGTAGAGGCGGCGATGGGGATCTGGTGGCGCTCCTCCTCCTCGGCGCGCTCGGCTTCGAGAGCCCACGCGCCGGCCCCGCCCCAGGCGGGCTTGCTCGTTGACATCGGAGAAGAGATTTCAGACTAGGGTTTCGGCGAACTTTGGAGAGAGAAAGATGCGATTTGGTTTGGGTGGGTGAGAGAGAGAGAAGAGAGGAAATATGAAATGCGTTGAGAGAAAGAGAAAACAAAATATCGACTTATTCTTTTGTTTCGGCGTTCTCGTTTGGTTCAATAGATATATCAGAAAAATAAATAATAATACTCCGATTTATACCAAAATATACCGTGCATGATGTGATGAATAAGTAATAATAAAACTAATTAATTTTGACAAATAAAAAAAGAGAGGTGCTAAATTTGGTTTTGTGAGAATAAATTCGATTATTGAGAAAAGAAACTAAAATAGTAAATTGGGTACAACAGTTAACAAAATAGCATAATTTCTTTGGCTTCACTTTTTTGGGTTGTATTTTCAACATGTGTGCTTTTGTGTTTTGTAAATTTAATGTTAATATTTAATATCAAATCTCTAAGAAGAACTAATTGTGCTACAATCATAGTTTAGAAAATAGTTACTTTGAAGAAACGAAATATTATGGTGATATATGTTATTATTAAAATTCATCCGATTAAATTTAAGGATTAAAAGGAAAAACCAAGTTGTATATATGTAAAACTATCTTAAGTTAAGAATGAATCATCCTTTTGAATTATATTTCTAAGGGCAGAAGAGGTGAAGAATTTTCCGGTAGACTTTCGAATTTCTAATTCATTATTTTTTTTCGGTCAACAAAAATTCCCTAGTTCCCTACTTTTTATGCATGCACAAAAAAAAAAAGTAAACCATTTTACTATGACATATATCTCAGGATTTCACGACTAAAAAATATGTATTTATGGGTGCGTTTGGATAGAAAATAGTCACTTCAACCAACCATCTTTCAAAAAAAATGGTTTGAAATGCCATAAGAACAATCAATGCAATTTTATTAAACAGGGAAACATATTAAAGCCCAAAATTTCAACATCTGCAACTTTCATATACAAACCCAAAAAAGCATTTTAAAAAACTAGAAGCTTTGTTACTTGGTAGCCTCTACCTGGTTCTCTAACACTATGTTTGGTTTTTGGGAAGAGGATGAAAAGGAAAGAAAAATATAAAAGGGAAGGGAATGGAAAATTATTTACATCTATGATCGGGTGCAAACCTAGTCAAAATATAATATTGTTTTACCTGATTTAATCTATCGTAGTAAAGCTAAGGGTCGAATCACAGGGACGGTTCAATTAGTTCTTACTTAAATTATCTTATTTAATTAAACCTAGGGTATAAAAACAATTTATGGTACTAGAAACAATTATAACAATTAAAATTTAAATTAAGAAAGTAAATTGCTGGTTTAAATCTAAATCCTAAGGTTGACTTATCAATAAAGAGAAAGGTTTAGGGGTTTAGGTCAAGGACTTCACCTATGTTGCAGGTTCCAAACGGTCCGTCTGATCTTTCAGATGGTTCGTTTGAACCTCGTGCTTGAGGATTAATTAGAGGAGTTTAAGTTATTTCATATGCAGATTTATGGCTTAAACCTAATTCCCAGATTCTAACCATCGTACAGTTCTGGTAACTTAATTCAAGTCAGTTTATCAATTAAATCTCTAAGTTTGGTCATCGCCAATACCTAAAGGCTTTAAAATATATCTTTCATACAAAGGACATCTTATAACCATCGTTACAAGAAGGGTTCACCTATCGGTTACTCAATCCCGGTTTCATTCATCAATTACTTCCATCCTCAATTAAGCTTTTCATAAATCAACTAAGGTATAGATTATTGCAATCAAATTAGACAAGGCCTTAATCTAATAGATTCTAATCAATTCTACCTAAGCAATTCATGAAATCACATGGCAATTAGAAATCAAAAGATAGAAATCATATGAAAATATCAAAAGCTCCAACTAATCAAATCAAAAAGCAACAACTTAAGTTAGGTTCCCTACCATTGTCCCTAATAAACAACTTAGCCTATCATAGTATCAAACAACATAAATAAACAAGGTTTTTCCACAATCATAGAGTTTAAAGAAAGATTACAACAAAATCAATCTTCTCTCCTTCAGTTTCTGCAACCTGGCGTCTTCAAACGGACCGTCTGAGGTGTCAGACGGGTCGTTTGGCTCTGATTTCTGCTAGGGTTTTGAAGCTTTTTCCTTCTCAATTTGACTCCCCCTTCCTTCTGGCATCTCCTCTCCTTTTATAACTTCAAATCCTTTCCAAAGTCGGTGGAAAAACTGTCTAGGATCGTGCCAAAGTGGGGAGAGTTGGAAATAGAATCGGTTTCTTCTGAAATAGGACCTGTCCTGAATAAGTCGGTTCTGGAACAGCCAAACGGACCGTCTGACGGCAGTCTGGGCTGGGCTGAAATGCTGACTGGGCCTATCTCGAATTATTCCATCTAAAGTCGCCATAAATCATCAGAAACAACAAAAATCATCGCGGAGAACCTGTAAACACACGGAGCAATAGCAGTACCTAGCTTCTACCTAAAATCAACGATTTATCATCAAAATATGCAATATTAAACCAAATAATAGTCCTAATTAGGGTTGAAATGTATGCATGAAATCCGCCGATCAATCTATTTATTTGGTTAATTATTGAAAGGAAAGGAAAATAATTAACCTTCCCTTTTTTCTCTTGTTTGGATAATCAAATTAACATGAGGTAAAAATATGAGTAGTTAATAACAAATTACCATTATGACCATGGAATGTCCGTTTTTAAGAGAGACGTTTTTTATATACTTTGGCGCTACTGCAGTGCTCGCAAGAACTAACCTATACCAGTAACCGGTATATGTTACCATATTATACGTCTATACCCCATTGTAGTTTCATTTGCAAAAAAAAAAAAAAAAAAAAAAAGCAGTCGCATAATAGAGTGCATGAGATCCTATTTTCCCTCCTCTCGTTTCACCTTATTTTGTTTCTTTTAAAATTTTATTCTTGAAAAGAAAATAGCCACAGATCAGACATTTCGTTTTTAAATATGCTTGGGGTTCCTTCTTTCTAAAAATGATTGTAAATTGTAACATTTGGGTGGTGCTTTTGCTCCTTAAAAGTGCTGAGACTCTGAGACTACTGCAGCAGTGGTTATTCAAGTGACGCTGAGTACACAATATACTACATAAATCCCAGACCTCATCCAAAGGTGCCTTTCAACTGGGATGCAAATGTGTTCAGAGATCTGTTACACAAATATGTTACACTTTTCACTATTGATATATGAAATGCAAATTTCAGATGAGGGGTAACACCAATGTGATTACCTTTCTGGCATCTGATTTGATTGAGAGAGACCAGTTTTTGGTGTTGAATGGAAACTTGCGACATAGTGGGGCCGTTTGGATCCCCATTGGATTTTGGGGAATTTCATCTTTCTACCATAAATTTATTATAAACAATCCAAACTCTTCACAAAATTACACACTTCCCAATAAATTTATTCCTAGGAATTGCAACTTCCCTAAATTCCCTAACTTCCTAAGCGATCCAAACGGCCCTAGTAACTTTTCAAGAGGAAAAAATAAATAAATAAATCATTTCCTTTCCTTCAAAATAACTCAAGAAAGAGAAAACTAATATGCTTGTGTTCTTGTCATTTCAAACCGACAATTAATTCAAATTTCATTTTTCCACACACAGACAAAATATGAAAAAAAAAACGTATCCAATTTTCATTGCGGTTTGTCATAACTATTCTGGTCTCTGAACTCTGCAATTCTACTTCTAATCATCTCGGCTACATGTGGTTGCACAAACATGTGTGTGCTATCGAGCATGTGAACAATAAACTTCTCATTAGCCGGCATTGCGTTGTTTAAATTCACAATGAATTGCGCCATAGGAACATCACTGCATTAAATTAATAATGCACATGGATGTCAGAGAGAAGAGGCCGAGAGGGTGAAACAAGAGTATTTCTGAGGGAGGGAAAGAGAGAAAGTAATCACCAGGAGATAAAAATGCCTTTTATCGCGTTCACCATATTTATTTTATCGAGAAGCCCACTGATAAACTGAAAAAGAAGATATCAAATTTTACATACTGAAACAATGTTACAATGGTGCAAGGAAAACATAGACAATACTAATCATGTATACTGTTGTAATCGATGCTATGCATTCCACTTCTTGATCTTGATAACATCAGTGAGGACACATGAATAAAACCAGAACATATGCCAGTATGTAAGAAAAAGGATCACACAAATGCCTAGAAGGTAAATCAGAAACTTCCACATTTCTGTTGTTATTAATTTTTTCACCAGTAAATTGCACAAATGGTCCTGACTCCTGATTAATCCTCAAAAGTTTTAAATTGAACCACTTCGGTCCCCTACTATCATTTCAACAAATAAATGAATAGTCAATTCCACTATAAAATGAGCTATTTTGACAGATATATTTCAATACAAGAATTACCCATTTCATGTCAGAACTCATAAAGATTGACATGTATTTTAGATTGAAAATGGCAATAGGGGCCAAACTGATACAAATCAAAGTGTTTTACAAAAAAGGAGAGTTGGAAACCAAGATCAGACAACATTTAAAGGCCTTATAAGAATTAATGCCTTTTAACCTCGGAAAGCTGAATTTATAAGAATTAATGCCTTTTAACCTCAGAAACCTCAAGTCCAAGCCAAAGGAAATATCAAAATCATTTAGGGGCAGTTTGTTACTTTACATTTAAGCCCAGTAACAAATAATAATAGCCAGAATTTGACCAATATCAAATTATGCTAAGCAATACAGCAGATTGTAACTAATATACAGAAACAGAACCCTTGACTTTTTCTCTTAACTGATATAATCGTTTCCTATTGCCAGGCAACCAACCATCAACCTCAGGCCTCATCTTCATTTGCCTTTTGACCTTTTTGGGTTTGAATCCAGATAGAGAGGAGACTGACCTTCTGAGTTTTGAGTCCGAGTCTTAGGCTCTGATCGGAATGACCTTCCGAGTTTGGACGGAGGCGAGGCTGAGAGCGTGATTTGGGTAGGCGAAGGGGAATAGGGTTTAGGGTTGGGTTCGCGAGTTATACCGGAGCGGAGCGGATGCGGTCCTGTCTTATAATCCTATTCGACGGTAACGATGGAATTGGATTTTTTATGGCACTAGCTATGTAGATCTTGTTTCAGCCCAACGAGACTGGTTGATTGTAAGCAATGTTTTAAATATTGTATTGGATATGGAAATGATAAGTGCAATCCCCAATCAATATTATTAGTTGTTTAATCTCAATACTGATGATCGCTCAAGAATTACACAAGATTTAAATTTGAGCTTGGATTCAAAAGACGAAGCAAAGAGGTAGTCAGGCGAATGTAAATAGGGAATACGGAAGCATAAGTGGATGGGCACTGCTTTCCCCACGACATCATTTAACCATTCATGCCAACATTTAAAAAATGACAAAGATACCCCCATCTTTAACCCTCCATCTAAACACGTTTCCATCCAGTCCTACGTCCTTACCGAGTTTCCCACAACTTTCCCTTCCCTTCCTCATTCCTCGCCAATCTTTCATTTCTCTTCTTCCTCTTCAGTTCAGACAAAAATCATCCTCTTTCTTCGATTTTTCCGCTTCTCTCTCTAATATGTAATGATATTTCTTATGTTTCATATGCAATTTTCAAACAAGCATTCAACTCCACATGTTGATCATGCTAGGTAAAGAAAATATCAAAATTATACATATATAAAGTTTGGGTGTTGTGTGATGCACGTGGTTACTGTGGTTAGTACAGTAACCAATCTGGATCGTCCGTTTTGATTGTGCCCATCCTATCCGTTCATTATTTTTGCATTCGTTTTGTGCTACTGCTAGGTGTGGTCAATCACATAGAGGGTCCATTCAAACGATGACTGACGTGTTGGTTTTTCCTTCGCTAAAAAATGTTACGCACCTCATATATAGCCTATATCTGCCTAGGCGCATTAATATTCGCCTAATATACAGAGCTGCTACCTGCTACGGGGTAGGCTCCGTGTGAGAATAACCAAGTGAAAATGACAACTATTCAAACCCCTCCATTTATTACTTCTCTTCATTTCGATTTACAATTGACGTCGTCATTTTAAGGAAATCAGAAAATTGTACTTTCATTTTTTTATTGTTTCAAGACAAATAAAAAATAATTCGGGAGAGAAAATTTTGAACCACGACGTAGGAGTCGATGGTGTGCTCTCCTTTCCTCCTCCTTTGTCGGCCTCGAATCCACCAAGAGAATTAACCACCTTCTCTTCAACTTGTGCTAGCAAGGAAGAGAAGAGAAGCTAATCTAAGTTGCTAGTCTTTCTTCCAAATAATCTATATTAATTGAACTGGCTAAGTCTCAACACGTGAGGTCCTAACGAGAGGAATAGAGATAAAATTTCAGAATTGAAATTTCACTCCTTTAGAAGAGAATGGCGGCTAGGAAAGGAAGAGAGAGTGTAGAGGGATTAGGTTAGGGTTTGCCCAAATAAGCTTTCTAATAGACAACTCATCAGCCTAATCCACTTTGCACTATTTATAAATGTGTCCTATGGGCCATTACGGGCTACACCAATTTAATTAGTGGTTCATTAATTCATTAATTAATGGCCTCTCAACTTGCATTCCAATCGGGCTTTCGATTTAACAATTAAATAGAGCCCAATTAAATATATAATTCTAACAATTATATATTAAAATGTGTTGAACAAAATTATCAATTTATTGATAATTATTCTAGGATTAGCATATGCATTATTTTATTTCCATATGATCCCTTTGATTTAATTAATTATAACGGTCCGTAATGTTATATAATTAATTAATCAACTCATCATATTTTCACAATACGCACTGTTGCGAATAAATAAATAATGCACTGTATGGTTAAAGCTTTATTTGTGTGACCCCTTGAGAATTTATGTTATGTTGGACATGAAAATAATCACCATTTATTTCCAATAATCATAAGCGGTATCTAGCAACACGTTATGATTTCCAATTCACATAAATACTGTACCGCTATAGTATTTAAATCATGCATAAGAGAATAAAAGTATTTCTCTATTTTGATTCTTATGTCACGCGATATCATCGTATAATCCAAGATAGGAATGTGTCATTCTTGCAGATTATACATTTCTTGATCTAGAGATAATTGTATCAGTTGCTAGCAAACAATCTATCTCCATCAAGGGGCCCAAACAGATATTGTCACTCACTAAGTGAATTAATGAGGGACATACGGTTTTCTTGATGGTTAGCTTTTCGCCGCACAATTCAAGAGAACGTAAATCAAGTCTGTATAGCAGCCTTGTTGGGAATCAGCGGTAGACAAGATTTATAGAACCTATCCTCACGTGGAAAAGATAATCATCTCAAAAATCATAACGAAATAAATAATGACACGAAACACAATCCATATATTTATTTCGATGGGTCAAGTCATGTACTATGTTCTATAAAATACACATATGCAATTAAGCTGGTAACTCATTACCTATGATTTGTAGAACTTAATCATCACTTAACTTGCATACTAATCTTATTGATAATTAATGTTCTTTGTTAATTATCAAGATTATGGACCTTTTAGATTTATTATTGTCATTTAATTATAAATGAACCAACCACAATGATTTACAATTCAGATCCTCAACCTGAATGAATTGTCAAAGAATAAATCAAGGAACAAATAATCAAATATCATCAATAACATAAACCATAGAAGTAGTCGGATATGATTGGCTTCTTGGACATATCTCTAACAAATATATATGAGTTCTTATAAAATAATGGGGAATATAATATATTTTTTATTGCAGCCTTCTACAATATTTAAAATAATTTTTAGACCCAAAATATATTCTTTATGTATAATTAAAAAAAAAGAATTAAAATTTTTTATTTTTTAAAGGTCTTCCCAAATTTATTGTCACTTTAAAATTTATATACATTCACCAAAACTTATTACGAATTCAGTAATGAAATATTTCTATTTTGAACTTTGAAAATATTTTACATAAATTTTATATTTAGAAAATTTTAAAAATTGTATTTTCGATTTGATTTTTTGGAGGTCTTCCAAACTTCATTTCTTCATCAAGTTTATATGCATACTTATAAAAATATAAAAATTCAGTGATGTAAAATCTTCATGCTCTGAATATTTCAATATTTTTTCATGTTTATTTAATTATAATTTTGTATTGAATGAATTTTAGATAAAATAATCAACATTTATTTATCGATAATTAATAAGGCATCAATCATTCACAATTGATAGAAAGAAAATAAATCGGGCAACGCACGAGATTCGCACTAGTTTATATAATGATTGCTCTCTTGTGCAAAACATTGATTGGAGTCTGTTAATCCTCAGTGCAGAATTTAAGAACCAAAATATAAAGTTTGACCTTTGGCGTGCCATTGCATGGCAGTGAATTATTTATGATTCATTTATGCCATAAGTGTAAATATTAGAATTACTTTCATATAAAAGATTCAACACTTGTCTGCTACTTTGGTATTGGACTATTGGGGACAAGGAGAGATACATGACGAGTAACGAGTTACAAAGTACAAGTGAAACCTCAATGAATTTAGAAAGACACGAAAAAAAAAAGTCTCAATTACAGAGCATAAATCCGAAGTTTAGGCTGTTTGTTCCCCTTCTGTAAAATACAGAGATAACAATACCAGAAAGTAAAAAAAAAAAAAAAAGGAAGGGAACCAAAATCACAACATATATGACAATTATTAGCCTAGAGCCTGTCCTTTCAAGTGCAACCCCACTAATTTAGCAACCCCCTCTCTACTGAACAAGAAAAATATCAAAACACAAAAAAAGAAAAAAAAAATTAGGCAGTGGGCTTCTCTGCAACAATAGACCCGATGACACCGGCTCCCACAGTCTTACCACCCTCTCTGATGGCAAACCGCATACCTGGTTCACAAGCAATTGGCATGATCAATTCAACATCTATCTTAACTCTATCTCCCGGCATAACCATCTTGGTCTCCTCATCCTTTTCATTCATGATGGCAGTCACCTTTCCGGTCACGTCAGTGGTACGCATGTAGAACTGAGGTCTGTACCCAGCGAAAAACGGTGAGTGTCGGCCACCCTCCTCCTTTTTCAAGACGTACACAATTGCGCTGAATTTACTGTGTGGGGTGATGCTGCCAGGTTTGGCGAGCACCATCCCTCTCTGGATATCGATCTTCTGTATACCACGAAGGAGCAACCCGACATTGTCTCCAGCCATGGCATCATCCAAGGTCTTCTGAAACATTTCCACACCAGTAACAGTAGTGTTGCGGGTCTCCCTGAGACCAACAATGTCAACGTTGTCACCAATCTTTACGGTGCCACGCTCAATACGGCCGGTGGCGACGGTACCACGACCAGTGATGGAGAAGACATCTTCAATGGCCAATAAAAAGGGAAGATCGACATTCCTCTGGGGGATAGGGATGTAGTTGTCAACAGCATCCATGAGATCGAAAATTTTATCAACCCACTCATTCTCACCACGCTTGATGGCAGGATTGGCCATGAGCGCCTCCAGTGCAAGAAGAGCTGAGCCTGAGATGATCGGGATATCATCGCCAGGGAACTCATATGAAGATAATAACTCCCTAACCTCAAGCTCAACCAGCTGGAGCAGCTCCTCATCGTCAACCTGGTCTTGCTTGTTGAGGAATACAACCATATTTGGCACACCAACCTGTTTGCCAAAAAAAAAATGAAAAGAAATCGTTTAACGAAATAATACATGTACAATGAGACATTTTCTCAATTGTCCCTCAAGGGGCACTAGTAGGATTCGAGGGCTTGAAGTTGTTTATACAAATCCCAAAAGAAAAGCCTAGTAGTCCAAGAAACCACTTGCCATTTACTTGTTAAGTGACACCAACAATGCTAGAACTTTTAGATTTCAGTTTTCGCTGCTTATTTTACCATTCATAGTTTTGAAGTTTTTCATTATTGTAACTAGTTACATACCCAGTACTATCAAGATAATACACCCCTTTCGCAGACAAGTGTGATATACTCCACAGACCAGAAATGATAACTATATGGGGCTTGACTGCTTGGACATAAGAGTTCTTAATTCATTATGATCCATATGCCATAAGTTTTCTACATTTCTGTAGAAATTGTTTGAAATTTGCTAATAGCCCAATTGCTAGAGAATTATTTACATATGCTTTCTACAAGTAGCTAAAATTAACAAATTAAACAGAAATTAAAACCCTAGTTCTTAAAGCATCTAAGCAAACAAATTCCACTAATTAGCAACAAAACCAGAAGAACTGAAATCTCTGATATGCACCTGCTTAGCAAGAAGAATGTGCTCCTTGGTCTGCGGCATGGGCCCATCAGCTCCTGACACGACCAAAATCGCACCGTCCATCTGCGCTGCACCAGTAATCATGTTCTTCACATAATCAGCATGTCCGGGGCAGTCAACATGTGCATAGTGCCGTGCCGCGGTCTCATACTCCACAGTGGCAGTGTTAATTGTAATACCACGGGCCCGTTCCTCAGGAGCGGCATCAATCTCGTCATACTTCTTCGGCGCGCTACCACCAACATTCGCAAGAGCCATGGTTAAGGCAGCAGTGAGAGTGGTCTTCCCATGGTCGACGTGGCCAATTGTGCCAATGTTCAAGTGAGGCTTCTTCCTCTCGAATTTGCCACGGGCGGCGCGAATTAAAAGCCGGCCGCGACGGGAGCGGATTTGGAAGAGGGTAGAAGGGTGAGGCTTGGCAGAGAAGGAAGGAGGAGAGGAGAGAGAGAAAGAAGAGGGAGAGGCGACGGAGAGGGAGGCTTTAGGAGCACACCTGTAGTTGGAGGAGGAGTAAGAGGGAACAAGGACCTTGGAGGAGGTTAGAGAGGTGATAGAAGCCATTGGAGATTGGAGATTGGAGATTGGTGGGAGTGTGAGAGTGTGAGAGTAGAGAGGAGAGGAGAAGGGAGGAGAGGGAAGGGGAGAGATGCAGAAAGCCTTATCTAGTGGTGAAGAAGTGAGGTTTGGGGGATAAGGAAAGGGCCTCAGGATTTGAGGATGGCGAAATCCTGAGGCTACAAGGAGAGGAGGGTTCCGTTTCCAGCGATTCACGACAAATTGCCCAACCCAACTGCTGCTTGTTTATTCGCGCTTCAGAGTTGAGAAGGGTTTACTTTTACTTTGCAGTGTTGTAGACTTGTAGACTTGTAGTCTTGTAGAGACATTTGTAGAATTGTAGTGCCATTTTTTGGGCTGAGGGTTATTTGTGGAATGGAAAATTGGGATTTGGGAATGGTGTTTTATATTTTCTGGACGACTAGGATTGTCCGTGGATGAAGACGTGCCACAAG
Organism: Rhynchospora pubera; assembly: GCA_028095005.1. Classification (NCBI taxonomy): domain Eukaryota; kingdom Viridiplantae; phylum Streptophyta; class Magnoliopsida; order Poales; family Cyperaceae; genus Rhynchospora; species Rhynchospora pubera. The sequence continues at coordinate 142,587,156 of CM051460.1, forward strand.
CCCCACAAAGGTTGTTAACTTGTTATGGCCTTATGGGGAGTGGAGAATTTGTTGAATATATGGGCTTGATTACGCTTGATATTTGGGCCAGATGCCCAGGGATGTGAGAATTTAGAACTTTCTTTCTTTCGGAAGAATTTTGTCTTTTTTTCTTAAAACTAAAATAACTAAACAAATATAATAAGAGCAACTTTATGCAAGCAAGTTAAACGGAAACTGCTTTATACACTTCTCAGTTTTCCAATATTCACAAATTTTTATATATCACAAAAATATTCTGAAATTATGCTTTATTATTGGTGGGTAGAAAAAGAAATTAAACGTAAGAATATTTTAGCTAACCATGAGTCAGGACGGATTTACATTCAATAAAGGAGTGTCAATGTCACCCCTTTTTTTTAAAAAAAATGATATTACTAATATTAATATTGATAGTTACAAAATATAACTTTGTTATATGCATCATAGGTTTGAACCCCATGAATATTTTAATATTTATCATTGTTGAACTCCATACATAATTTATAGCGTCAATTTTTGTGATTTTTTTTTGGAAAGTTCATACAATTTATATTTGCAAAAATATTTCCATATGAAAAGAGTTAATTTAATATATATGACCAAATAAAGATGCACTTATTGTTGTTGCCTTGGTTGTTTGTGCGTCTCATAGGCTCATAGCCCAATTAGATAATAATTTTGCGATTAGCCAATCACATCAGGAAAATAAAAGACATTTTTTAATAAAAAAAAGGAAGAAAAGTTATCCAGCAACGTCCCGTTGCGATTCTATCCTCTTTTCAACTTGCGATTAGATGAAAAAAAATTCATCCAGGACTTGATTGCTCTAATCCTCTCTTTTGCCAGAACAATAGAGAAAAAGGTATTACTTTTCAAATTTACCTTTTTTCTTTTAATCAAATCAATTCTTTTTTTCCCTAATTATAACATATCAAAAAAGTCCAGTTTTCGAGTTAAATTGTTGTTTGAAAATTGAAACAAGTCTAGAACATAGTCAATTTCAAATTTGTGTTGTCTTATTTTAATGACAATTGACGAAAAAAATAAAGTTATTTGCTGTCATATTTATCAAACAATACAATAATTTTAATTTTTTAATTCAAATTATTTAAGACAATTTTTTTTGATGTTCTTTGTTAAATTGAATATGGAGAAATTTTTTAAAAGACCGCAACCTCAAGATGGTACTTCAATCTCTCAAGTCTTTAAATAGGTTCAAGTTAACACAAAAAACTATCCTATTGTTCCCACAAAACGACTGAAGATTTAGTGAACCCCCTTATGAAATTTCCTAGGAGTATCAAAAACAATTCCGAATTAAACATGTAAAGTTAGAAACAACAGTTTCCAAAAGAAAAGAAGGCACACTTTCTTCATGCAAAATGTTTTTTCCCCTCTTTTTGTTATTTATTTCTTGACTCACAGTGAAGTCCACATTTTTTTTAAAAAAAAACATACCGTAAGTCACACGAAAATTCACACGGAGGAATATAAATAAATTGAATTACTTTAACATTTTGTTGAACATTAAATAAATCATAAACTTCTTTAGATAAGAAAAAGATGTAAAATCACTAATCCGTCAAATAAAAAATAATTTGAGAAAAGAAGCAAGATTGGACTGTTGCTCTTTTTATACATTATTATTATTATTATTATTATTATTATTATTATTATTATTATTATTATTATTATTATTATTATTATTATTATGAGAAGGTTTTATTCAAAAATCACACTTTTAATAGTTTGGTGGTCCTTGATTTTTATACTAATTTAAAATCAACAGATTGACTTTTCGCCAGACAGAAAAGACAGCTTTAAGTACAGGGAACATTTAAAAAGTCCTAAAAGAAAGGGAAAAAGTAATAAACTTCCAGTCTTGTTAAATTATATTGAAAATCTAATATAATGTATTGTATGATTTGTATCCGTCTTCATCGTCCCATCAAGGTTGAACAAATTTCATTCGCACGTATATATTAAAAAAAAAAAACTTCCTAGAATAAATAATATTTCGTTTATGATTGCGCTTGAGCCGGTCAAGATTCTCCCAGTGGTGAGTGGTATAGTTCTTCTGTGATTCACTACAACAAGAAGGCGTATCGTGAATCAGTCTTCTGTGTCAACTCTTCGATGGTTTAGACTGTTACATGTAAAGAGGTAGAACAAAAACCACAAAAAGTCATGATTCCGCCATTCCAATTTTCTTTTCTTATAATTATTAAGGAAAAATTGGATATAACCCCCTCAAATCTTCATCAATTGGATATAACCCCCTCAAATCTTTAAATTTGGATATAACCCCCTCTAATCTAGTTTCTTTTGGATATAACACCTTATGATTAATTTAAGTCATATTTTAAATAAAGGAAAATAAATTTTATTGTTGCTAACCAATATACCCCTCCTTCCCCATTCTCCTCTTCATGTTGCCGACCTTCCATCTTCCCACCAGCTAAGGTCCATAAAAACTCAAAATAGAAAATAGAATTTTAATTCATTTATTTCCAAATAGCAAGATTACTCTCCTTCAGATTCTGATTCGATCTTCATTTTTTTTTCTCTTATCTCTCTATCTATGTCATATAACGATTCAGACAAGAGAACTAAGTTATTGGTATTGTCATATTAGTCGACATGAATTAATCTAAATTCTTTTGGCACAAATTGATTCATACAAGCTGAATTCTAAGGAAACATTGCCTGACTTTGTCATTTTTTTCAATTTGTTTTTAATGAACCAAGTGCGCGTAATAAAAGTGGTATATCGACTTCTTATACTTCAGTGATTCTATATATGTGCTGTGCGTACACAGCAATAAAAATCATTTCGTATTTTACTTCAGAATCTAACCTCAAATACAATTACAAAGTGTTTTTTCCATGGTACATTGAAAAAAAATGATGAATTAGAATTTAATTCTTTTAGTATAAGAAGATGAAAAGTCTAGTCAGCAGCTTTGAAGAATAGTATAGAAAGACAAGGGTATTTTGGTCAAAAACTTTGAAACTTGTTATTTTTTACTTAAAATATGATGTAAATAAATCAAAAGGTGTTATATCCAAAAGAAACTAGATTGGAGGGGGTTATATCCAAATTAAAAGATTTGAGGGGGTTATATCCAATTGAAGAAGATTTGAGGGGGTTATATCTAATTTTCCCAATTATTAATTATGGAGTTCCAACATATGTTATGATTATGCTCTCAATTACCATTCAAAAAGAACATTTGCTCTCAAATTCTCAATTACGATTCTCTCCGTCTCCGATCATTACGCGCAGCACGACTTTAATTATTTGAATTCCACTTATACCCCCACTCATACCGAAAAGGGCACAAATTTCAAGGACACTCTCGTCATTTTACACATTCCTTCCATTTCAACACTGTTTCTCCTTTTCCTCTCTCCAAAAGGGAAACTTCGCCGAGTTTGCTCCTAGTAGAGGTCAGCCATGTCGCGCCGATCTCTTCTCAACCTTCGTCATCTTCTCTCCACCACCACTACCTCTTCTCTTCCCCTCGGTCGACGCTCCGTGACCTACATGCCAAGGCCAGGCGACGGGTCGCCACGCGCCGTAACCCTGATCCCTGGAGATGGGATCGGACCTCTGGTCACAGGCGCAGTGCGCCAGGTAATGGAGGCGATGCACGCTCCCGTCTACTTCGAGACCTACGAGGTGCACGGTGACATGGCGACTGTGCCTCCTGAGGTGATCCAGTCGATCAGGCGCAACAAGGTTTGTCTGAAAGGAGGTCTTGCAACGCCCGTCGGTGGCGGGGTCCATTCCCTGAACATGCAACTGAGAAAGGAGCTCGATTTGTTTGCATCCCTTGTGAATTGTTTCAATCTGCCGGGCTTGCCAACCCGGCATGAGAATGTGGATATTGTGGTGATCAGGGAAAATACAGAGGGGGAGTATTCGGGATTGGAGCATGAGGTGGTGCCTGGTGTTGTAGAAAGCCTAAAGGTACATGCTCTATTTTCCTATTTTTTTGCTTTTGTGGCATTTTGTTTCATTTTTCTTTTACCCATTATAAGCAAATTTGAGATTGCATTACATCAATGGAATTGATATTGATTAAAGTGCTGCATATTATGCTTATTATCTGCCATTGAGTAATTATAAGAATTATAATAGGCAATTTGGCATATTAGGAGTGAAGTGATCAAGTCAAATCCTTTTCTGTTCATTTTGTGTTATTGTATTTCAATTGGTCTTATTTATATCCTATTGAACTTTCACAAGTTAGACCTTTAGAGAGGAACTAATTTCAAAACATTCGGTACTTGTCGTTCCTACTCTTGTTACTAAAAGTTACTAGCAATTTGATTTGTCCGTGCAGACGCTTGGAGAAGTTAGTTCACATACTAAAAATGAATGCTTTTAAATGCTTATTGTAGAATCCTTAGTCAATCTTTATTATCTTTTGTAGGTGATCACAAAATTCTGTTCTGAGCGGGTGGCTAAATATGCTTTTGAGTATGCTTATCTGAACAATAGAAAGAAGGTCACGGCTGTGCACAAGGCTAATATAATGAAACTTGCTGATGGTTTGTTCTTGGAATCATGCCGTGAGGTGGCAACCAAGTATCCGAGCATAAAGTATAATGAGATAATCGTTGACAATTGTTGCATGCAACTTGTTTCTAAGCCAGAGCAATTTGATGTTATGGTTTGTGTTTCTTGTCTTTTCCTTTTAATTTTTTGGTTTACAAAATTACTTTACTGGTTTATAACATTGTACAGGAAGATTTAGTCTGTACAAATGTGAAGACCAGACAGTAAAAGCCAAAATAATTAACAAAGAAAAAGAGATGCGAAAGTCATGACATTTATAGCATGCTACCTGCTAGTTATCAATTTTTAATCCTGCTGTAGACTATTTTTTTAAACTTTGGCATTAATTTAATGTTTATCCTTTTGATAGGTGACACCAAATCTCTATGGAAACCTGGTGGCTAACACAGCTGCTGGTATTGCGGGGGGCACTGGAGTCATGCCTGGAGGTACCTGTCCTCTTCATTCTGAAAATATTATATTATTTTTCTTTCTAACATTGGTATTCTAATTCCTTGATATAACTTGTCTACAACCAGGTAATGTTGGCCAAGACCATGCTATTTTCGAGCAAGGTGCATCAGCAGGAAACACGGGGACTGAGAAATTGGTCGAGCAGCAGAAGGCTAACCCAGTTGCACTTCTCTTATCATCAGCAATGATGCTGAGGCACTTGCAGTTTCCCTCCTTTGCTGATCGACTTGAGACGTCCGTCAAGCGAGTGATTGCTGAAGGCAAGTCTAGGACCAAGGATTTGGGTGGGAGTAGCACCACTCAGGAGGTTGTAGATGCTGTAATCGCTAATCTTGACTGATATTAAGTTTGATTTTTATTTTTGGAAGAGGAAACAATTTTCTGGCTGAAGGAGTAGGCCGAATTTATTTAATCTATATATATTGTCATATTGCTTGCCAATTTCGGCAGCGTTTTTTTTTTTTTAATAATTAAGGAGCTGTCCTGATTCTATTGCTGTTCTGTATTTACATTTGTGTCTAACTAATTACAGTGAATGCCACCAATTTATCTGTTCTATTATTGTTATTATTAATTTTTTTAAATTCAAGTTTAAAAGAGGGACATATGCTTTTATGAGCCGCATTATTCCTAGCAAATGTTTGTGGTTAATAACTTCGTGTACTTATATTTTTATTTTTTATAAGGTCAAAACTATTATTGTATAAAAGAATCCTAACAATAAGTTTTTGTAAATCCATCTGGGATCTATATAGTTGTCCAGCATTGATAAATGTGCTAAAAACATGATAAATATCTGGTCTTACAAATATCTGTACTAGTAACGACCTTCAAATTTCTAATAGGTATCTGCTAATAATAGATCTTTTCTCAAGTGACTGATCGAAGGCATAGATCCACAGAAAAGAAGACGCAAGAACGAAGGACTAAAATTAGAGGTATAAATTATTTTGGACGCTATTATTATCATTTGCCTCGACCTTTTGATCCTGGTGTTTCAGCATATAAATCAAACATAAACCATTAAATCCGGATCATTCTCCCTGCATATACTTTGCTAATAATTGTTTTTCTCACAGGTCTCCAAATCTTAGCTAACCAAAACCCGATTATCAATCATGTTTAGGCAATCTCTCCGTCATATGCGTCAGCTCATCCCTTCATCAGCTTCCCCTCTTCCTTTGCACCGAACCGTGACCTACATGCCACGTCCTGGCGATGACACACCACGTGTTGTAACTCTTATCCCAGGTGATGGCATTGGACCAATTGTCACAGATGCTGTTTGCCAGGTCATGGAGGCATTGCATGCTCCAGTCTCCTTTGAGACATATGAAGTGCATGGTCACATGGATTCTGTCCCAGCAGAGGTCATTAAGTCAATCCGACGTAACAAGGTCTGTCTGAAAGGTGGCCTTGTCACGCCAGTTGGTGGAGGTGTGAGCTCACTCAATGTTCAGCTCAGGAAGGAGCTAGATCTTTATGCTTCTCTTGTTCATTGTTTAAATTTGCCTGGAGTACCTACACGGCATGATAATGTCGATATTGTTGTCATCAGAGAAAATACTGAAGGAGAATATTCTGGATTGGAGCATGAGGTTTCCCCCGGGGTTGTTGAGAGCCTAAAGGTACTTCACTTTACCATTTATTCATTTGTGAGAATTTTGACAAGAGAACAATTTGATGATGGTAATCCATTCTTCTACAACTGGATCAAAATTTGCAGGTAATAACAAAATTCTGCTCTGACCGGATTGCTAAATATGCCTTTGAGTATGCTTATCTCAATAACAGACGTAAAGTCACGGCTGTGCATAAAGCTAACATTATGAAGCTTGCCGATGGTCTCTTCTTAGAATCCTGTCGTGATGTTGCATCTATGTATCCGAGCATAGCTTATAATGAAATTATTGTAGATAACTGTTGCATGCAACTTGTTTCAAAGCCAGAGCAATTTGATGTCATGGTATAACTGCTTTTAAACTAAGATCGATTTTAATTGGATGTAGATTTATTACTTCAGTCAATATGGGAATCTGATATCGTTGCTACTGATTTGGCAGGTAACACCAAATCTTTATGGAAATTTGGTGGCTAACACTGCTGCAGGCCTTGTAGGAGGCACCGGTGTCATGCCTGGAGGTATATTTAAAGTTTCTGAAAATTGCAATCTCATCGTTGCAACATAAATTACATATTTTTTGTGTTGGTTTTGGCTTTTTGGTGCTTAATTATTCAAAAAGGAAGAAATTGATGCAGATAATTAGCATGGTAGTGAAGTATTTTTCGGTTCAGTACTCTTATTTAATATGCCAAGATTGATAGTAATTTTTTGGCTGAGGCTTGGCATTTTTTCCCCTTCTGAATGAATGATGAAGATTCGACGACTCAATTGGAAAAAATTTAACTTGCAGGCAATGTAGGAGAAGAATATGCCATATTCGAACAAGGTACTTCTGCCGGAAATGTGGGAAATGAGAAAATAATTAAACAGAGAAAGGCAAATCCCGTAGCCCTTCTCCTATCATCTGCCATGATGCTGCGGCACTTGCAGTTCCCGGCATTCGCCGATAGATTGGAAACTGCTGTCAAGCATGTGGTTTCTGAAGGAAAGTTCAAGACGAAAGATTTGGGCGGCGATAGCACCACCCAACAAGTTGTGGATGCTGTTATTGCTAATCTTGACTGGTTGTAATTTAGTAATTCTTTTTTTATAGGTTGTCGAGGTAACAATTTTGTAGGACTAAAAACAATTGATGAGGAGCTCTCTTATAGTATCTAAATTAAGAATAGAAGATTGTGCCATAGCTAATTTATATCACTTTCGTGTTGCATTATTTAGGACAGACAACTCATATCAAATGACTTTGCTTTTTGTTTTTTTTTTTTCCTTTTTACTAATTCTTTCTTTGTTTTAGGTTATAATTAGCACATGAAAAAGTATATACATATATATTTAGAGAGAGAGAGAGAGAGAGAACTTGACAGCCCTTGCCATGATCTTCCATCCAACGAAGTATTAATATTGCTCTGAATTTAGTAATAATTGTAATTAAAAAAAGTATACACTTTATAGTTATAATTTTACTTGAGCATTGAATGTCATTGATTCATTATGTTCCAATTCAAAAGGAAAATGGTAAGAACACTAATTATAATTTTTATTTTTCAAAAAGTTCGACGATGTCTAAGTCCTTAGAATGCGCGAGTGTTCACTAAAGTAAGACGTCTTATAATGCAGTAATAATAAATTAGTTGTGAAGATATACTACTAAATTAGTTGGGAAGAAGGGAAGAAGTGGGAAGAAGTATTGGAAAGTGTGTAACTTTGTGAATAAATTGGATTGTTTATAATTTTTTTTTTCTTTCTTTCTTCTTCCTACTTCTCAACGCATCCAAACGGAGGCAACTATGAAATAAGAAAACTACTAGTTCAGCTACTTTGACTCATCTCCATACCCAAAAAAGCTTCTAGAAATCAAGACATCAGGTATTGATTTACAACTGAGAGCGTATCTGCCTACGCACTTCAGCAATTAGCATCTTCGTGTGCACTATTTTCCTATTGCAGGGGTGCTGAGATGGCAGCGTTGGGAGTATTGTGAAGCCTCTCAATTTCCTATTTTCTCGTTGGCCAAGGTTGTACGCTGTTTTTTTATCTTTCATTTACATCCATTGTACTACATTTGGTACACACAAGCTGTTTGGTAAAATGTTCAAATGACAATTTCATTGGTATCAGGTTGTTTGCATTTTAGATGTTACAAAATAGCTGAACCTCTCAAGACAGTACAGCAGCAAGTAGGTTAACAAAGAGAAGTCGGAGACTGAAATTTGCCGTGTAAGTTTTAGGGGCCAATGAATGCATTCTGCGAAGGATCTTAAAGGGAAGGGAGCATTGCATGAACTATTCTAATAAAGGAGCAGCCGAAATTATTTAATATAAGAATTTAGACACAAAAAATTTTAATAGAAAGAATTATTTAATTTTTTTTTTAATAAGAAGAAAGTTCCTACCCGGTTTATAACCGCGTAAAGTATCTTTCCTTTTTACCCATTTATAAAACGCGTTCAATGGCTTCCAACGCGTTTCATGAACGAGTAAGAAGGAGAATAAATCGTCAGACCTTCGTACCTGTTTATAAAACGAGTTGGAAGCCTTTTAACGCGGTTTATAAACGCGTAAAAAATTTGTTATTATTTTCACTCCTAAACGCGTTTTATGAACGCGCTATATTTACGTTTTATGAATGTAAATATTCTTTTAGCCGTTCAAACCAAAAGGCAGGCTGATCGCTGTAATAATAATATTTTTTTATTCACGTTGGTATGTTATCTTATCCACGGTTATGACCACTGCACCCACAAATTTTCGTTTGTTTATTAATAATAGTATGAATAAAAGCTATTTTACTGAACTGTTTCAATAAAATGAAACGGGCCTCTTTTCCGAAAGAAATAAAAGCTAATTTATATTATTTCTATATAGTAGTTAACAAATTTAAAATCATTGATTTAATGATGCAACATTCAACGCTATATTAAAAAAAAGTTTGTGAAAAGTTTGTTATGTTATCTCCATAAAGGCTTCCAACGCGTTAAAAGGCGTTGGTATGTTATCTTCATAAAGCCTTTTAACGCGTTGGAAGCCTTTTAACGCGTTGGTATGTTATCTCCATAAAGCTAATTTAAATGAAACGAGTTGGAAGTCTTTTAACGCGGTTTATAAACGCGTAAAAAGTTTGTTATTATTTTCACTCCTAAACGCGTTTTATGAACGCGCTATATTTGCTCTGTGGATGTAGGCGATTATATTTCTAGGTTTAATTAATTGTACCTGTTTGAGGTTGTCTTTATATGGTCGTTTGTCATTTTTTTGGAGTGCAACAATTTTTTAGCTTAGTTAATATTTCGATTAGGAGAACTATTATAAAGCCGCAAAAGCGACTCCGATTAAAAGACAGTGATAGTAATTACAAGGACTATTTCATGCTTCGGGGCTGTCTCTCTCTCTCTCTCTCTGAGTGTGTAGTTGATATATATTTCATATATTTTTTTTTCAAGTTTGGGGCTCTCTCTTTGAATGTTGGAAGCCTTTATGGAGATAACATAACAAACTTTTTACAAACTTTTTTTTAATATAGCTTTGAATGTTGCATCATTAAATCAATGATTTTAAATTTGTTAACTACTCTATAGAAATAATATAAATTAGCTTTTATTTCTTTCGGAAAAGAGGCCCGTTTCATTTTATTGAAACAGTTCAGTAAAATAGCTTTTATTCATACTATTATTAATAAACAAACGAAAATTTGTGGGTGCAGTGGTCATAACCGTGGATAAGATAACATACCAACGTGAATAAAAAAATATTATTATTACAGCGATCAGCCTGCCTTTTGGTTTGAACGGCTAAAAGAATAACAAACTTTTTACGTTCATAAAACGTAAATATAGCGCGTTCATAAAGCGCGTTTAGGAGTGAAAATAATAACAAACTTTTTACGCGTTTATAAACCGCGTTAAAAGGCTTCCAACTCGTTTTATAAACGGGTAGGAAGGTCTGACGATTTATTCTCCTTCTTACTCGTTCATGAAACGCGTTGGAAGCCATTGAACGCGTTTTATAAATGGGTAAAAAGGAAAGATACTTTACGCGGTTATAAACCGGGTAGGAACTTTCTTCTTATTAAAAAAAAAATTAAATAATTCTTTCTATTAAAATTTTTTGTGTCTAAATTTTTATATTAAATAATTTCGGAAGGAGCAGTTATGTAAAATTGCTTGAAAATAACTACATGCAGCAATTTGACCCACATTAGCTCTTCCAAGTGCCACAAAAATGTACAATGAATAACAACTCACTACCCAAATCTAATGGCTGGATGCCAAATCCATATAGCACATGCACAAAACTAAATCTACTAAAGCAATGTCAATTACATTAAAATACAAATTAGAGAAGAAAAGGCACACCTAGCCTGACAGTGACTTAAGTAAAGTCCTGGGACTGGACCAAATTGGTAGCTCAATTAGCATATTTGCCAATTTTTCTTCTTTTTCTTCACAAAGTGCATCAACATCAGAACATATTTCTTCTACCTTCCTAAAAATAGCCTCTTGGCAGTCCACCTGCGTTTCCATAAAACTCGATCATTAGCAATCCATCTTTTCCATGGTTTTGTGATGCATAAACACTCTAAATTGTTGTAGTTTAACATGTCTTTTGATAAGCTACATCAAACAATTATTCAGTGTACATTAGTATGCAACATCTGGTGCCTTAATTCCTCGCAGCTCTAGACAAAACTAACTTCGTTCGAGTTCATCAACTGTTTCACCTTGCTAATTCGCACAATTATGGTACTCACACTATACAGATTTTCGTACTTTCATGTTTTTAGCCAATAATTTATGCTTATACCACTGTGTTTGATGCCTTGACATGTACGTAACTTTGCAAGTAGAGATTTTACGCAATTTTAGTCAAAGAAATAATTCTCCATAAAACCATTCTGAAAGTATATGTAATTAATTATGTATGCAATCTACCTAAAGTAGTATCTATATAAACTTAACTCCTGCAAATTACATTAATATCATCAGTGTTCACAAATTGCGAAAATTCCAAGAGCTCCCATCCAACCAAATTCTCATCAGAAAAATACCCTAAAGACAAAACCCTAACCCCCATTTTCAGTCAGTAAAAGAATCGCCATTTCTTCCTGAAAAGGCATACCTGGATCAAGAGTTCATCAACTGCGCAATCGCGACCTAGATCCTCCATCTGCTTCATGGATTGAGACGCGTCGACATTTCGAGACCTCAACTCCACACCAGGTCGCTGGGTCACTTGCCGAGAGAGCTGATTGGCAGTAGAAGCGAGCCGTTCCCACTCCTCCAACTCTCTTCTATACTTCTCCCTCAAACCTCTCATGCAGCTCAGCGTCTTCTCACGGCGCCGTCGCCGGAACTCCGCCTCTCTTTCCTCCGTCGACTCTGGCACCTCCCCGACCACGTCAGACGCGGCGGAGGATTGACCTCCAGCCTGGCGGCGCCTCCTGTAGACAAATCCATCGTCGTCGCAGAGCTCTCCCCACTCGGCGGATCCATCTCCGTCGGAGGTCACCGCCATTTTTGGGGTTCTCTAAAAATTTGAATTCGGGAAGAAATGAAATGGTACCCCAGCTTCCCAACAAATGAGATTGGAGATTTTGGGGTTTTTCAGATCCTTATCGGGTTCACTGCACATTGCAATCGGATCAATTGATTTTATTACCATCAGGCATCAGGGATTATTTAATTATTTTTAAACAAATTATAGGCCGGATCCATAAGTGGATATTATAATAATTGAAGCCCATTAAGAGGCCCTTATTCGGGCCCAATATTTCAGTTATCTCCTTTCTTCTGATCTATTCTAACTTGTACAAAAATAAATACGCTTGAAATTGAAGAAGAGGCGGAGTCTTTCTCTCTGTCTCCCATTTCGCAAAACCCTAACCCTAGTGCTCAATTCGCCTCCGCCATGGCATCCACGCTTGATTTCCGATTCCTGGACGAGGGTTTAGGTGGAGAGAAGAGCAAGAAGCGTAAGCGCGCTCTTTCCGATGCTCCCGAGTCGATGGAACTCGACGATGTGGACCCCACTGCCGCCGAGCGCCCGGCCAAGGTCGCGGCTATCCCCTCCGGCGATCCCAACAAACCCGCCTTCGGCCGCCCGAGTTACGACGGCGTCATCGCGGGGAAAGTCTCCGGTCGCAAGTGGAAGCAGCCGCGAACAAAGCGCGCCTCGGCCAAGGCGGTGTCGCTCCGTCCAAAGTCGTTCGAGCTCCGAGCGAAGGAGAAGAAAGACAAGCAGTTGTACAAGGAGAGGATCACTGAGTTGAAGGAAGAGATCAGGAAGAATAAGGTGGAGAAGAGGAAGAAGAGGGAGGAGAGGGAGAAGAAGAAAAAGGAGAATATTTTGAAAACAGGGACTAAAGTGCAAAAGATCACCAATCCAAAGACTCTGAAAAAGATCGCCAAGTCAAGGGATAAGAAGCTGCTCAGGTTTGTGCCTGATGATGTTCTCTCAGGTGGTAAGAAGAATAAGAGCAAAGAAATAATTGTTTAGTCTGTGTACTCTTTTTGCCTTTCTGATTTTTGTGCAACTTTTTGTCCAATTTTGGGGTTATTGTACTAGCATATAGCAGTGAGATGATTATTGGCTTACTTGCATTTGTTTTAGTCTGTGGTAGTGTGTTTACTAATGTGATACCCTATTTTGATTAAGTTAAGTTGTATGAGGTAAAATCATGGATACTTGTTACTGAAGATCTTTATTCACCAAAAATGATATGTCACTGTTAAGTTTAAGATGTGTAGATTGTATGACGTGCTGTTTCATGTCACTGATAGCTAGGAGGGATACCTTTGGCAGTAGAATTGAAAATATAGGATGTATGAACTGTTGTTATTTACCATTTTGTGTATTTTTTCAATGTAAGATGTAAGCATTCCGGTGAGCCCATTGGAAATAATTCCATTTACCCCCAGCTTGCTTCTATCTGTAAAGCAAACCGCAAACTTAATTTGATCAGATTCTGGGGCATCCTATACATGGGAAAGTAGTCCTGAGTGCGGAAGTGTGCAGGTTGCAACGCAGATTCATAGTTGAGGCACAAGTTTGATACTGATGGTTGAATACTTTGTGTTGAGAGAATCATTTTTCTCATATAAAATGAGAAACATAATAAATGGAGCTTAGAAAGAAAAAGAAAATATCAACGTCGCGAGAGCATCGCAACCTTATGTCGCGTGCTAACTGCTGGCATGACCAGAAGTAAGCAGATCCATTGACCACTAACATGTGATTCGTGATTTTGATCTCAAATGAGGACCTCATAGTCATAGGTCACTTTTGTAAACTAAACAGGCTGAATCATCCAAAATTCCAAATTACATGTCACAAACTCCAGAACTTTGAGCATTTAAACAGTACCCTTTCACAATTTCAGAGTCTAGCAGGATTGTTCTTACTCAGTAATTCTCTATCCTCAGTCACTGACTCAATCCTGAAGAGTTGTGTAGGCTTATTTTAGTTTTTTGCTGGGTTTCTGTACGCAAAGGCCCATGGGTTTTGCTAATCATTTATTTGGTTACAGTTGGATTGCTTGTAAAGAAAAATGTTAGATCAACATGCTTCCACAAGTGTACTGGAAAGCTCAGTTACTGCTGAGTATTGAATGTTTCTTCTGGCAAGCTTAGTTATTTACGGGCTCAGTTACTGTGGAGCAGTTAATATTCTTATGTTCTACTAGTAACTTTTAGGTACTTGATACTGTGTTCTACTGACAAGCATCCAATATTTTTTTCTGGCGAGGTCATATAAATCAAGATTGAATAACTACAACTACAGCCTACAGGCTTCCCTTTCTCTTAGAAAGTGGGAGTACGCACAAGATGACATCTGGATTTTCATTCCAAAGTGTTTAATTTAAGCAATTATATATTATATCGCATATTAAAATCTCGCCGAGTGGCTTACGTCAAATGGTAAAGAAAGAAATTGGCCAATGTCACCAAAAAGTTCTATGTGGAGAACAAAATTGGCCATTGTCGCTATCCAAAATAAATCAAAAGAAAAGCGCTAATAATAAAGAAAGAAATTCGACTAGATTTACATCATTAACAGCTTCATAGCGAAAAAAAAAATGACAAACTAGGTATTTTATCATTCATGCTAGCTTTAGAATGGTATAATATAATATAATAGACAAGACGTATTAGTTCCTCATTACTGTTGGAGATCAAACTACAATCATGCCCAAACAGCAAATGAGAAAAAGACAAAAAGAAAAAAAAAGGAAAAAGATAAAGAGAGAGAAAGAAACAACAAAGTACATCTTCGGACCATTTTGCTCAATCCCCATTAAATCAATCACTTAACCGAAACTAGTTCATGTTCAAAGGGTTTCTAGTAGCTACCATTTCTGTCCAAAGACCAAATCAACCGTCGGATTGAGATGAGCAGATAATGCAGATCTCAATTCAAGCTTCAAGTAAAACTTCATTTCCAATGGTTGATTAACTCTTTGGATGTAGGGGCTACATTTTCAAACACCTTTGAACCAGCTATGCTAGGGTTTTACTCTGCCTTCTCCTTGTCGCACCAGACCGGCTCTTCGAATGTTTTGCCGACATATCCATAGACCTCCTTCTTCCATATCTAATAAAGTGCAGTAAGAGAAGAATGGCATAAAACGAAAACACAAATTGGCCATGAGAAAGGGTCTGAGTGGAGAGAATATATAGTACTGAGGCATGAAAAGCTTGGGGAAAGAGAAAAACTCAAAAAAGGGGAGGGGATTGGTCCAAAGTCTAAAACTTTTATTCTGTCCATTGTGAATGTGTTGCATTGCACTGCAAGCATGTTGAGAACCCCAAAGCTTGCGCATGCTAAGGTTGTCTTCTTGCCTTTTCTCTAAAGGCAGTGGAAATGGCATTCGTGTCAGCCAATAGGGCCCCACACCAAGTTTGAATAGGTCTTTCTCAGAATTTTTTTATGCTTGGCTACCTCAAAGCAATGCAACTTTTGTTCCTAGGATAAATTTTATGCTTTTGTGTATACCGGGAATGGAACATACGATTCAATATATATGAACTTGTGATAAGGTCATTATGGAGGAAGTATATATTTTGGTATTGTACGTAGCGTGCCTTATGCAAGCACATTTCCCTCAGTAATATTGTTGTCCACTCTGGAAATTCCCAATTAAGGTAAAAGATCAAGATCATAAGTAATTTTCTTTTAAATTGAGTGATTATCTTGCCTACGGCTCATTTTCAAAAAAAAAAAAAAGGTTGAGTGATGGAAGTCTGACATCACACTGATAAGTTTATCAGAGAAGCCTTCAGTTCAGTTATATATTTATTTCCTTCGTGCATAGCTAATGTATTTTTTGTATTAATTTCTTCTCATCTGTTACTTCTAATTGGCCTCTTTGATATTCTGCGGCAGGCCCACCCCAAAGTTTGTGCATGCTAAGGTGTCTGAGTCTGCTGACCGTGTCCAGTGCATGTCAAAATATCTAGGTACTATACACGGTTTATCAAAATTAGCTATAAATATTTTTGCACAAAAATCGCGCAATAATTTTTTAAAGCTCTTGGGGTTCTCAACATGTAAAACACTAAAAGTATATGAAGTCTTGCAACTTTTTTGTTCTGTAAGTTCTCTTTCAGTTTCATCTTCCCACTGAACGGTGAATAATTGATGAATATAAATCAAAGCCAAAACCAAAACTCATGTCTTACCTGTTGGAGTTATGTCCTAGAAGTCAATAATTTAATGACTTAAATATTAGTTTATGTTATGGATGATATTTTATCATATGTTCCTAGGTTTATTATTGACAGATTATTCAGGTTGAGGATCTGAATTGTAGATCTCTGTGGATCATTCTTTAGAATGACAATAATAAATCTAAACGGTCCATAATCTTGATAATTAACAAGAAACATTAATTATCATATAAGATTAGTATGCAAGTTAAGTGATGATTAAGTTCTACAAATCATAGGTAAAGAGTTACCAACTTAATTGCATATGTGTATGTTATGGAACATAGTACAGGACTTGACCCAATGAAATAAACATATGGATTGTGTTATGTGTCATTGTTTATTTCATTATGATTTTGGTTCTAAGTTTGAGATTATTATCTTTTCCACATGAGGATAGGTTCTATAAATCTCGTCTACCGCTGATTCCCGTTAAGGGCTGCTATACGGACTTGATTTACGTTCTCTTGAATTGTGCGGGGAAAAGCTAATCATCAAGAAAACCGTATGTCCCTCATTAATTCACTTAGTGAGTGACGATATCTGTTTGGGCCCCTTGATGGAGTTGGATCGTATGCGCGCAACTAAGCGATCAACTCTAGATCAAGAAACGTATAATCTGCAAGAATGACACATTCCTATCTTGGATTATACGATGATATCGTGAGACATAAGAATCAAAATAGAGAAACATAATTATTCTCTTATGCAGGATTGAAATATTGTAGCAGTACATTATTTGTGCGAATTGGGAATCATAACGTGTTGCTAGATACCGCTTATGATTATTGGAATTAAATAACAATTTAATTCCATGTCCAACGTAGCATAAATCCTCAAAGGGTCACACAAATAGAGGTTTAACCATACAGTGCATTATTTATTTATTCGCAACAGTTCGTATTGCGAAAATATGATGAGTTGATTAATTAATTATATACCGTTATAATTAATTAAGTCAAATGGATCATATGGAAATAAATTAATGCATAAGCTAATCCTAGAATAATTATTAATTAGTTAATAATTATTTTAGCTCAACAAGATTTAATATAAATAGCTATATTAAATATTTGGACCGAAATTTGTATATTAAATTGGTAGCCCAATTGAAGAGCATTTGGAGGAGTCTCTAATTAAATGAATTAGAGATAGATTAAATAGGTTGAGAGGCCCCAAAAAGCCCATGAAGGAGGCCGGCCTTGGTGGTAGGTAGAGTGGCATTTTATGTAAATAGTGAGTTGGTGGTAGGTAGGGTTTGTGCACTATATATAGAGATGTATAGATGCAAAAACCAACCTTCCTTCTTCCTCCCACATAGCCGCCACTCATCTCCTCTCTAGGCCGGCGCCTCCCTCCCCCATTCTCACCACCATTTGCTCATGTGTTGAGCTTAGATTCTCCACTAAATAAAAGAGTTATTTAAGAAGAAAGGAGAATACCATTGGATTAGCTACGCTCTTTCGAATCGCTAGCACGAATCGATTAGAGCATGGTTAACCTCTTGGTGGACTCGAGGCCACCGCCGTTGGCACGAAGGAGAAGCTAGAAGCGCGCACCACCCATCGATTTCTAAGCCGTAGGATCGAGCCCCGCGAATACGATTTCGCGGGAGGTATAATTTCCACCTATCTCTTTGTGTCGAATGAGCTTTTGCACTAGATTCTCTCTTGCTCTTTGTTTAATTGGATTAATTAAGAGTAATTAGTCTTAAAATTAAAATTGGGTAATTTTCTAACATTACCTTGAAGACTAAAAAATTATACAAATTATACTTCAATAACAAAGCAACATGCAGAGGAAAAAGATGAGGATTTGCTCGGTTGACAAAGCAATATGGCAATCTGGCAATAACTGTTTTTGTTTGTTGGATATAAACTTGTTGTATGCCTGACTGTTTGTTTGACTTTAGTAGCTGTTTTTTAATTTCTATGGGTCACTTTCTTAGTGACGGATAGTTTGTAAGAATTTTGGCATGCTTTTTAATAGGATGCAGGTACCCTGTTTTGGGTACTAGTTTCAAAAGAAAAAAAAAAGCTTCAATAACAAATCCCCAATATATTTCCGAGCATCATAAACCAAATGGTAAATTACTGATGAGTGGATTTTATATGCATATTCAGGTACCATTTTGTCTCCAAACTAAACTAATTGTCTTGAGTTTACATAGTTTACATAGTTTAGATTAGTTTAGGTTAGTTTAATTAGGTTTTTGTGTCAAGAATGAGTTACTAACATAGTTTCTAATTTTATTGCAGATTCTGGATAAGAAATGACTTGGATGAGTCCATAAAGTTGAAGAGCTCGTTCTAAGCTTTCCAACGGATCTTGAATCACTTCAAACGGAATTCGGATGAAGGAGATATGCCCAAAATACTGACAGGACGTAGTGCTGACATTTTCCTGCGACCCGCTGAAAGTCATAGCGGCCCGCAGGCCTGGAACTGCCAGATTTAGCAGAATCGCCCGATTTAGCATTTCTATATTTGGATGGCGGTTTCTACCGACTCCAGGTGCATCCAGAGCACGTCTTCAGTTATTTCCAGCGTTTCTACACCTTCCCAATGCCTATTAAAGACCAGTTTGAGGGAGAACAAGAAGGAGACCAAATCCAAGGTCAAGTTAGGGTTAGACATTGAGTTATTTAGTTAGGTCTCAAGTCCAGATCGTGGCAGCGCCAAGCAGGTTGATTGCGACAGCAAGAGACGTGTTTGATAGGAGATTTTGACACACGCAAGAGCAATTGGTTGTAATCTTTCCTTATTATCATTTTCTCTTGTGTTTGTATGATGTTTCTTAGTTGTTGATTGTTTGTTATAGGGCTATGGTTGTAAACTCGAATTCTTAGTTGTTGATTGCATGTTTATTTAGTTTATTTGATATCTTTGTGTTTTATATCTTAACTTGAATTGATTATGCCATGATTATCTAAGTAGATTTGTTTACACCCGTTAAGTAGAGCTCGCTTAATTGCTAGGTGGTTAAGTCCAAATAAACTTAGACTATTAGGCATGGTTATGATTAACATGAAGGTTGTAAACTGATAGGTTAAACCAGGACTAGTTAACGAGAGTTAAGTCCTTTCCAAGAGTGAAAACTCAAGGATTTCATAGGCTAGAAAGGTATAAACTTGTAGAAACTAGACCAAGAAACGATAGTTGAAATCTAGATTCTATACGAGGGAAATTGGGTTAATTAATTGATAACCAGACCTAAAACGAGAGTTTGATCTAGGAACCTTAATTAAGCCATTATCCCTATACAATTATCAACTGAATTAAGTCAATTTGCAATCACATCGCTAATCCTAGCGGGCCGCTGAGTGAATCAGCGAGGTTGTCTATGCCCGCCAAGTAGCCAGCGACCAGTCTAACAGATTAGCGACCAGTCTAACAGATTAGCGACCTAAGTTCTTTTAGCGGGCCGCTACGAGAGTCAGCGGGCCGCTGGAACTGGGACTGAGAAGAAGTGTTAGCAACCATAAACCCTAGAATTTCGTGACTTGTTGAATCTCTCTTATTAATTCTTGTTTTGACCTTGAAACTAGACTTAGGATTTAGACTCACCTGCAACCCTTAATTCACATAAGAGTTGAACCGTCTAGCTAGTTTAGTAAAGTAAAAGACTAATATTCCAACACCGTCCCTGTGTATTCGACCCTCAAGCTATTCTACAAACGATTAGATCGGCAGACACGAGGTTTTTATTTTGAGACTTGGTTTCCCATCGATCAAAATTGGCGCCGTTGCCGGGGACGGTTTGCTCGAATATTGGTATTTTGCTTTAGTAACTTGCAAAGACACCCTTGTATCATTGTATCTTACTTATTTTGTCTTATCTTAAAAAAAAACCAAAAATATTTTCTATCACTATGTTTCCTTCTTTTCAGATACGTGAACAAGAGGCGGAGGATAATTGGAAGAAAATCAACCACATGAATAGGCAATTTGGACTTAATGCGAACATGAGTGAATTTGAGTGTGCTTTTCATAACGTGCAAAACACGATAAATGATGCATGTGGAGACAACCAGAACTTCAGCAACCTCATCGGATTCGACGAACCTTTTGACTGTCAAACAAACCGTTCGAGATTCATATGGAGGGAACCTGAAGCACAAAACATGACTGCCAGTTTCTGCGGCCCGCTGGGAGATCCTGCGACCCGCTAGAACCTCAACAGACAGACATGCGATTCTGGTTTGAATGATTTTCCTTCTTTTGCTTTGAACAATGATGGTTTAGTGTCTCAACCATATCATAGGTCTACTTTTTTTCCTAGTTTTGATAATTTTCGACCATCTACGCAAATGTTAAGTGTTGAATCAAGGTTTGAAGAGTTTAAAATGAACCAAATCGAATTTAATGAGAAACTTTTGAAAGAAATGAAATCCATATCATCTTCTCTCAATACTCTCATTACAAATCATCAAAGGATGTTAGAGACTGAAAATTCTTCATATAGACCACATAATGAACAAAACAATGAATTGGCTTTGCATAGTGATTGTGAATTTGAAAACTCTAGTTCCAAGAAGACCCAAATTTGGTTAGATACCAACAAAACTGAAAGCAAACAAGTTGAGAATAGAGAGGTACAAGAGGAATTTGATGAACCAAAGTACATACCACCTCCTCCCTATATCCCTCCAATTCCATTTCCACAAAGATTGTTTAGGGCTGAAATTGTCAAATCTAATGAGTTGGAATTGAAGCATCCTCCAATTGAGAACATGAATGATGAACTTGAAGAGAAGAAAGATGGTGACACTACTCTCAAAGTCGAGGCATCCGACAACACGAATGAGAAGTTCAACCAAATTGACTTGAGCACTCTTAGAAGATGTTTGGAGAAACTTGATTTGATGAAAGACAACAAACCGCAAATCAAGTATCACATCATAATCGAGCCAAGGAAGATGACATCCAAAGAAGAACACTCCAAGCATGTTTCAAAGGACCCGCTCAAGCACTTTTGGGAGAACTATGATGCGTGGAGAGGGAGAAAAGTGAAGATAAGATGAGTAAATGCAAGGTGGTCAAGCTAGTGACCTAAAACAAGCGCTTCTTGGGAGGCAACCCAAGGCCCAAAAATTTCATTTTCTCTCATTTAGATTAATTTAGATTAAATTAGTTTTAGTTAGTTATAACTTATCAATTGTTGTTGTTGGTTTTAGGTTTGAAGAAAGGTGACAAATCAGCTTTTAGAAGCACCATTACACGAATTGTATGTAAGAGCTCAAACTTGGGGGATACACCATGAAGGAGCATACAAGCCGCTTTACAAATCGCACCAACCCCTATGCGAACTTCACAACCACTACAATAATTTGATGAGTTTCCTTTCCTTTCTCTCATTTAAGTTATGTTTTCCTTGCATTGAGGACAGTGCAAAGTTTTAAACTTGAGGGGAGAGAATATGAGTTGTATCTAGGTTTGCATCACGCATATTAGGTGATTAATTTTGTATCTGTCCCAGTATCGGCGGCCCGCTGAGATTTTTGGTGGCCCGCTGAGTGTATCGTCGACCCGCTGAGATTTTCGGTGGGTAGCTAAAACTGGAACTGATAGGTATAATTGTGCATTTCATTTAGGAATTGTCTCTATTGCATGATAATTTCATATAGATTGCATTTAGGAAAGTTAGGAAGATGCTTAACAAGTTTTGATATCGTGAATTGAATGAATTATTTAGGAAGTTTTAGAAAAAAAATTTTATTTGAATTGTGGGTCATCTAATTGATCGACTAGCCCCTGTGACCTTAGGAAATGAGTAGGTATTGTATCATAATCTATCTTGATTGAGACTTAAATTTGATGATTTGATAAGTAGTATGAATGACTTGACCAATTAGAAATCGGTAAACCAAGACAACCACCAATTGAATTAATTTCCCAACTTTGTCAAGATCGATTCTACCGACCCAAATGCATGTCAACTAAGAAAATAAACACTAAGTCTAGAGTCAAACAACCGCTGTTTTCAAGTTTATTAAAAGTCGAAGATGTAAATACACACCCTTGTATATAAAAAAAAGTAAATAAAAAGGGAAACTAAAAAGCGTGCAATGCCATGGACATTGCGGGAAGCTATAGGTTATGGTGGATAGAAGAAGTTCCATAAATCATGAGTAAAAACAGAAAGGCTCATGACATTAAAAAAAAAAGAAAAAAAAACGAGGAAAACCTCGAAAATAAATCCACCGTAATTTGGCTAACCTCTCCACCGCGAGAAAACCCTCCTAACCCCGGGAGAAAAGTTAAAAAGTCCAACCCAAAAACTTTAGAATAGAATAGGTGAGGAGTTGTACCCTTTTTTTCGCCTCACTTTAGTTCGATTTCCAATGCGTTTTCGAAAATCAATAAAGCTGTTTAAGTACTTGAAGACTTGGTTATGAAATAAATTGATATGGCATGTTATTTGTGTTGGTAGGGTGTGATCCCGAGTCTCTTTGCAAAGTCAATTGTCAAACTTTGAAAAATCAATAAGTTTAGGAATTGAACAAGATAAGTTATGGGCAATAGTTACAAGTATCCTAAGTGTTTCACCCGTGGAGTAAGCGTGGGTCGTTTGGGACAACTCAATTCAATTTGAAAAAGCTTGTAAAATTTTTTAAATAATTCAATCAAATCAAGATATTGGTGCATGTTAAGAATCTTCATAACTTGTAAGTCTCAAGTCATTGTTTTAGTTTAGAGCCAAACCATCTTTCTAAGATAGATATTTGCTTGGGGACAAGCAAAGGTTAAACTTGGGGGGATTTGATAAGTGGATTTTATATGCATATTCAGATACCATTTTGTCTCCAAACTAAACTAATTACCTTGAGTTTACATAGTTTACATAGTTTAGATTAGTTTAGGTTAGTTTAATTAGGTTTTTGTGTCAAGAATGAGTTACTACCATAGTTTCTAATTTTATTGCAGATTCTGGACAAGAAATGACTTGGATGAGTCCATAAAGTTGAAGAGCTCGTTCTAAGCTTTCCAACGGATCTTGAATCACTTCAAACGGAGTTCGGATGAAGGAGATATGCCCAAAATACTGACAGGACGCAGTGCTGACATTTTCCTGCGACCCGCTGAAAGTCCCAGCGGCCCGCAGGCCTGGAACTGCCAGATTTAGCAGAATCGCCCGATTTAGCATTTCTATATTTGGATGGCGGTTTCTACCGACTCCAGGTGCATCCAGAGCACGTCTTCAGTTATTTCCAGCGTTTCTACACCTTCCCAATGCTTATTAAAGACCAGTTTGAGGGAGAACAAGAATGAGACCAAATCCAAGGTCAAGTTAGGGTTAGACATTGAGTTATTTAGTTAGGTCTCAAGTCCAGATCGTGGCAGCGCCAAGCAGGTTGATTGCGACAGCAAGAGACGTGTTTGATAGGAGATTTCGACACACGCAAGAGCAATTGGTTGTAATCTTTCCTTATTATCATTTTCTCTTGTGTTTGTATGATGTTTCTTAGTTGTTGATTGTTTGTTCTAGGGCTATGGTTGTAAACTCGAATTCTTAGTTGTTTTTTTGGAGAGACTAGGTAGAGGCTACCTAGGAAAAAAAAAAAAAGTAATCTCTAACAATATTTCATAAACAAGGATGCTTCCTCAACAATCCAGTGATGAATTGCTCCCAAAGTTCTTTCCTCGCCTCTGAAGATCCTGTTATTCCTTTCTAACCAAATTCCCCAAAAAGCAGTAGCCACAACAGTTTTGTGGAAGGGGATAACATTCGGTGTCAGTAAGCACTGTTGTAGTGCTTGCAACGAATTCTTAGTTGTTGATTGCATGTTTATTTAGTTTATTT
Source organism: Rhynchospora pubera (assembly GCA_028095005.1). Classification (NCBI taxonomy): domain Eukaryota; kingdom Viridiplantae; phylum Streptophyta; class Magnoliopsida; order Poales; family Cyperaceae; genus Rhynchospora; species Rhynchospora pubera. Next base: position 142,611,343 of record CM051460.1, read on the forward strand.
GATATCTTTGTGTTTTATATCTTAACTTGAATTGCTTGAATTGATTATGCCATGATTATCTAAGTAGATTTGTTTACACCCGTTAAGTAGAGCTCGCTTAATTGCTAGGTGGTTAAGTCCAAATAAACTTAGACTATTAGGCATGGTTATGATTAACATGAAGGTTGTAAACTGATAGGTTAAACCAGGACTAGTTAACGAGAGTTAAGTCCTTTCCAAGAGTGAAAACTCAAGGATTTCATAGGCTGGAAAGGTATAAACTTGTAGAAACTAGACCAAGAAACGATAGTTAAAATCTAGATTCTATACGAGGGAAATTGGGTTAATTAATTGATAACCAGACCTAAAACGAGAGTTTGATCTAGGAACCTTAATTAAGCCATTATCCCTATACAATTATCAACTGAATTAAGTCAATTTGCAATCACATCGCTAATCCTAGCGGGCCGCTGAGTGAATCAGCGAGGTTGTCTATGCCCGCCAAGTAGCCAGCGACCAGTCTAACAGATTAGTGACCAGTCTAACAGATTAGCGACCTAAGTTCTTTTAGCGGGCCGCTACGAGAGTCAGCGGGCCGCTGGAACTGGGACTGAGAAGAAGTGTTAGCAACCATAAACCCTAGAATTTCGTGACTTGTTGAATCTCTCTTATTAATTCTTGTTTTGACCTTGAAACTAGACTTAGGATTTAGACTCACCTGCAACCCTTAATTCACATAAGAGTTGAACCGTCTAGCTAGTTTAGTAAAGTAAAAGACTAATATTCCAACACCGTCCCTGTGGATTCGACCCTCAAACTGTTCTACAAACGATTAGATCGGCAGATACGAAATTTTTATTTTGAGACTTGATTTCCCATCGATCAATTACAACCTCATGAGATCGGACTCGAGAATGATATCAGTCCATAGAATTATTTAAACGCTGGATGCACCATTTCATCCTTGATTGTACTTTTTGTCACCGCCAAACCACTCTTGTAGTCTTTTTAGACCAAATGTGAAAATATTTAGGTGCTTATGTGTAAAAATCTGGCAACAAATGGAAAAAAAAAATGGGAAGGTACTCCATGTCACGTTGCACTGCACGTATCCTCACACCCAACTTTTTTTTTTTTTAAGACTGTACCACCATAATAAAGCCCTTGAACTGTAAATTTTTTTTTTTAACTGCAGGATACTCAACACAGTTTTTTTTTTCTGTTTATCTCGTTTATTTTATTATTTAGAATGTACAAGATTATTTTTCTAATTTTAAAATTTAAAATCATATATACAGTGACGGATTTAGGAAAACTATTTAGGTGTGCTGAGTTTATAAGAACATTGGACCAACATAAGTTCATCATATATCCATCTCATACAATACTAAAGATATAGTTTAAAGTCATATTATAAAAAAAAATAGATGAACCACTCAAAATACATCAAAAGAAAAATTGCAATTTGAATTTGTTCATAGCCCATATCTGTATATATAAACCATGGTAGGTGGGGCTCTAGCCCCAGCCGCCTCAGTGTTAGATCCGCCCCTGCATATATATGAGATTTGAATACGTATTCCAAAGTGCTTGATAAGCACAAAAATCCAAATGTTTATATTAATTTTTTTAATATATATGTGTAGGCAACATGATGCAATATGGTCCTGTGCACACTTTATAAAAATGGGCATAAATTTTGATCCGACCGTAGGATCGAGCTAAAATTTTGACAAGAGATCTGTGACTCAGAAGCTGAAACCATTAGCTCAAATTTGCGATCTGAACCTTCCTTCATGAACTTTTGGGCATTTCTTTATATTTTTAATAATTTTAGTGTTGTTTTTGTAATTTTTATGCATTTTATCTTTATAGAATTTTTGTATTTGTCTATTTAAGATGGTCATCGCATCTTGTGATAGTTTAGTTATGTTTTGAGAATTAAACTTTATAAAAAAATTTGAGAATTTGTATGATTTCAGAACCAAAATCTCTCTTATTCGTATTTTTTTCATTATTTTTCTCTATTGTTCGTGCATCACAACAGTTTTAAATACATGCCATCACAACAGTTTGAAATACATGCATTCAGATCTGACTACTCTAATAAGTAATAATGAAATTGTTGCAACTTTTTATAATTAGCATGACAGACAGAAATTTTTTTATTTACTTTCATGTGTTGCCTCCACTTTCCTCTCATGTTAATTTTTTTTCCATGCCTTGTTGTTCGCTTGATAATATAATTAATTACATCAATACAATTGATATATATGTATGAGCGTTTTGTCAAAATAAAAAAATTAAAATCTATATATGTTTTCTGTAGAGGTGGCAATTGAATATTCAGAATGTTATATTTGGAATAATTTTAATTTAGATCTACTAAGGTTTAGGCTTGATATTTATACATATTTTAATTAGATCGTGTGATTGTCTCCAATCGGGTGAAGATAAGTTCATTTTGGTTACAATTTAGTAGTTCTGTTCAATTTTGGTCATCTCATGTTCAGATCATCGGGTTCGTCACGTTCGTGTCATATTTCTAGTTTCCATTTGGGTAGATTCAGGCTCCGGCTTCAACATATATCTCACATTTGACCTCTTTAGTTTTGGGATTTTGTCATCCAATTTTAAATCGTCTCAATGAATAGGATTGTACACGATCTAATCGAATCAATTAAACTTTTTTTAAAAGAAATTGATGTCGATTTAGGTCCGACTTGAGAGTCAAGGTCGATCTGCCACGTTCACTATTTTTTTAATTTAGAAAACTCGTGCCGTAATAAAATTTTGGGAAAATGAAATAAAATATAATAAGTTGATTAGTTTCTGGATTTAGTTCTTTGAAATTTCTTTGTTTTTATTATTGTTTATTCAATTTATTTTTCGACGGCCAATGACTGTCAAGTGTCAAGGAATAAATTTGGTGGGCTCTGTTATAATGTAGCATAATTATACCGATTGACTTGGTGATCGTTTGAATCTTTTATCATTCATAAATAAGGTTTCCTTTTCTTGGTGTAAAAGGGACTGCGTGGCCTTTAATCAGCTGGATAGAGCTTACCACCCCAAAGGTGTGCACTTTATCCTCCACTGTTTCTTCAACAGGTATATTTTATTTATTGTATACCTGTAATGGAACAACTTTTATGGTACTGTTGTTAAATTAAAGTAATGGTGATGGGCGCATGATGTAAATTGCATTTAAGAAAACTAATTCTTGGGTCTCTCAAACAGTACCATGCTATGTTCTTTCTTGCTTTCTGGTAAACAAATGAAATTTTGATAGACCCATAATTAGTCTGATTTGAGTATTGAGTGGTGGGTTAATGAGGCACAGAAACTGACATACTCTACAAGTAGATTAAGAAATTAATTAAATGCTTGCTAACTACTATCATTGTTGCATTAATGGTGTAAGTGATTGATCATCAACCCTTCATCAAGACTATAATTAAACGAAATGAAATTGTAAATAAGTAAGCACTGATTCAAAATTCCCAAAAAAAATTATATAATATTTTCAAAATGTGTAATTCAGCTTTTCTTGGAGCAAAGTAGAAATCTGGCAGTTATCTGATAGTATTAACTTATCAATTATCATTATGGACCTGGTTGTTATATTAGATAATGAACACTAAGATGACAAATTAAAAGATTTTCAAACTAAACAAAACTTAAAATTTATCTTACAAGTTCAATCTATGAAATATTCCAATCCCTAGCATAACTGGCCCAGGACAGTAACTTTTTATCTGCACATTTTCTTAGGTCGTAACAGGGAATGAAATATAAATTATTGTTTTACTTTTCAAGCGTGCTTTAACCAAAAAAAAAAAAGCAATTTGTCAACTCATAACTGTAGTTCTATCAACCCTTTTTTTTGCTTGCTAAAGATCTCAATGATCAGTATTTGGCATGTGTAAAGCTGGGATAAAATCATAAAAAGAAGACGTATACCAGACTAGCTAATAAATTGATTTGAGATGAGTAAAAGCTGAGGTAATTGAAAAGGCAACCAAAAGTGTACCCCAAAACTAGTGCAACTTTTCTTTCTGTGTCCCTCTGTAACAAGGCTAACAAAACTTCTGTGACAAACTGACAAGGTAATTAATTATACCCTAATTTAAGGATGTACTCTAGTAATCCCTAGGATAATATATTTCTAGTTATTGTTTAGCAAAATTTTAAGGTCCCTTTGTGCATCAATTGCCATAAAGCGTTGGATCGTTTGCAATGATAAGCAAATATTAAAAACCATGAGAGAAAACATAATAGTTGATGAAATTCGTTGATAAAATAGTGAAATTGTCAATTAAATTTTAAGTATCATTTCAATATTTACATTGGTTAATTATCAAATTTGAGCGAAATTTATAATTTATGTATATAGAGAAAGAAAACAACGATAATTTTATTCTATATAGATTAACAATACTATCAGAAATATCAAACAAATATATCATGAGGAGGTTATATATATTACTATAAGATTTAGACGTACGCCAGATATTCATTAATTAATTCTTCCCATTTCAATGTTGAAACATTGATTCACAAGGCATCGATGTATTTATATATGATATCATAGAATAAGTTACCTGCTAATGATATTGTAAAATTGAGTAAACATGCAAGTGGTCCTTGCATATCACTCAATTAGAATTTTGATCATTAAATATTTAAAAATACATTTTGAGGGATGTAGCTTAAACTAAAATTGGTCACACAGCTTGGAAACAAAATAATATTTTCATCTTTTGAGGCATCATCCTAGCATTGCAAGTGGCTGCAGGGATAAAAGAAAGTGTGGATGTTAATAGAATTAGTTCATAAATTATTTATGGCATGAGATGTCAAATTTATGAGTTCTAACATCACGCGCGTTTGTATCTATCATTTTATTTCATAAATTATCTCAGTTTAGCTGTTGATATGTGATATAATGATAGAACAAACAAAAAATTTTATTTAAATTAAAGATTAAATATATTAAATAATGTTACTATGATGAATGTTACTGTAAAATAATCTAGGAAGAAATTCATCATACGACTTTTCAATATCACATTAATCAGTTAGACGATTTAAGTCATTCAGATTTAAGGAAAATTGACTCCATCGATATCATGGTATTATCTAACTAGATATTGCAGCAGTGCACAATACAAACACGTATTTCAAAAATATAATGAGCACAAGGCATCTGATCGATTGTACTTAGACCTGTCAAACGTGTGCGGTGGCAACGGAACAGGGCGTTTCGTTTGCCGTGCCACTAACGAAACGGCACAATTTCAGCGTTTCGTTTGCCGTTCCATTTACCATTTCGTTAAACGGCATGTACAAAATACACCATTTCAATAAACGGCATGTGCTATTCCGTTCCACTATCCATTTCGTTTGCCGTTCCATTATCAAAACGGCACGTTTCGCGCTGCCATTAACCGTTCCGTTTTTACTTAACGTCACGGCATAATGGTCTAACGTGTGCCGTTGACAGCCCTAATTGTACTACATATGTTAATTCATTAGAGATCTATCATCTCAATCAAAACATAGTTTATAAGAAACAGTAGCCCAGCTCTTAGACTAAACTAATGATCTATCATATCAATCAAAACATACTTAAATACTTAAGAAACAGTAGCCTAGCTAGCTCTCAAAGTAAACAACAGTCATGCCAAAAAACAAAACCAGTAACAAAGGAAAAAACAAAAATTAAAAAAAAAAAAAACAGAGCGAGGTATCAAACAACTCGGACCAAATAGCTCTATTCCCCTCCTGCGATATCTTCAACAGGAAGCAAAGAAGAAAACTTCAACCACCATCACCAAGGCCTGAGAACATCGACATTCCACCGAGTTGTTGACGCCCCATACATGTCGGCACTAATTGGAACCACTGATCAAGTTTGAACATGCTTCTAGAATGCTAGTTCAACCAAAAGAAATGAGAGGGAGACGGAAGATAAAACACTAGTGAGCTTTAATGGAAAATCGAAAAGAAAGGAAGGTGGTGATGGTATATATACTATATAGCGTTGAAGCATGTAATAAGGTGAATAGGTGATGAAAGGGAGGCCGGAAAGGGAAAGCAAAGCGACTGTTCAAAAGTTTCTTTTTATGGAAAAGTTTTCGCGTGTAACCCCACAATATTTTTTTAGAGATAATACAACGAGACCCCCTTCAATTTTTCAGTTGTCAGCGAGCTACTTTCCGAACGTTTAAGTTTCTTAATATGAGACAATGATCTTCCAAATATTGAACTGACTTTAATTTAGATACTAGTTTGTATGAAAAATGACTAAATTAATCATCCATAATATTTAAAATTTAATTATGTAAAAGTTTTTATATATTAATCTAATTTAGATAAAATATACTAATTTTTATAACTAATAAAAATGGAGTGATATGTCCCAAAAATCATCAACGTTTGATTTCATATTTAAAATTTTTATATTTGAGTTTTGTATGCTTGAAATTTTTTTATTGCAATAGATGAACAACAGAGGTTTCATTATAAAACAAATTTTAAATAATTGAAGTAAAAATAAAATCATTGGGGCATTCAGGAGTGTAATGGTCATGAATAAAAATTTGGAGAGACCAACTAATCAATTTTGTTAATGAAAGGTTAAATGAAATGTCATGGCTTCATCTCTATCTTTTATGCCGGTGATGGTAAGCTTTAAAAGTTACCTCGGTAATTGCCTTAAGAAAAATTCATATGTCAAATATAATTCAGAATGTCTTTATTTAAATGTTGTGGATCAATGTATTAAAACAAGGATTATTTTTAAAAAAAAAATGGTGTAGTGCACAAATGGTTAATATATATGTACTGCATTTTTATACTTTTTTAGCCATTATTTTCTTAAACATTTTTCATAATTTTAAAATTCTGCAGGGACATAGAAGAACATTAAGGCATCTTTTATATTCAAGTGCCGGGGACTCGGGTGCATTGTGTTGCGAGTTAAGAAGAGGCAGGCAGGCACCCAAAGCGCGCGCATGCAAAGGAAGGTCCCCTTTTTTTTTTCTTCAGTTCTTCTTTCTTTGTGAAAATAAAAAAGGCGCAAGCAAGCGGTGGGCCGGTGGTCAGATAAGGCATGCAGCTGGGGCTCCAACTACACTGACCCAACCAACATTAATATTAATAAATATTAAAACACACACACACACAAGTTGATTTGCAAATTGCAATGCAACCCAAGTCTAAATTCGACCAGCTGGTATTGTCAGAGAAGGCGTGGAGTGGCCATTCCCAAAGGTTTGCACCTTTCTTATCTCTGCAAAAAAAAAAAAACACACACACACACACATGACAATACTTCAATCATTCTCCATCACTTGATAGATGCAACCAAAGAGTGCATGATTAATGACTGAGATCATTTCTTAAAGGATGTAAATAAATTCATGCGTTTTTGGCCAAATGATGTATAATATAATCTGCGTGAATTTTTTGCGTGGATTTTAAAGCAAAGCACACGCTCAAACACCGAAAACAGATCCTATCTGTTGCTTTTTTTTAAAGATTTTAATCTAAACCGTTTATCCTATTCGTTGCGTAGCTTCGGTTTCTTCCCTGTATTTAACTTTCTCATTTACTTCCTCGGCGCCTCTTCAGTTTCTTTCTTTTAATTCTCAATTTTTTTTCTTAATTCTTCATTTCCTCATTTTGTTTCTCGTGAAGACAGAAAGAGCAGTGGGATAGAGTCATAGAGAGAGAGAACTAGCGATGGCAGAAGCGGAAGGAAGGGGCACGGAGGAAGGCATGCCTCCAGTAGACCCGACTACGGTTCCTCAGCAATTGTTTCTCCGAGCCTTTTGCTCCGGTGTCGACCTCACCGCCATCTAGCCCATCATCAAGGCTGACGTCAAGGATCCCCTCTCCTCTCTATTCCATCTCCACTGTCGATCAAATCTTACTCAACCGCTGCTTACCCATCTTCAATTTCACGCCTCAGTCATCCACTTCCCAATCCCAACAGCGGTCACCTCTCCGTCAGCAACTCCGCCAATCACGTTCCATTCCCAAACTCCAGTACTCTTTCTCTCTCTCTCTCTCTTTTCTTCTCTCTCTATCGCTCTATTCTTATATTAATTTTGAGAAACAATCAATATGAACCAATATTTGTGAAATTGCAGGGGGGAGGTATACAAACTGTTGCTGATTACTAAGTCTGTAGATTCAGAAAAACAGATTTTTTGAGTCGTTAACTATTTTTAGCATTAGTCATGATATTGTGCTCAATTTAGTTATTGACACTTACAATTTAACTTGAATTAATACAGTTATATATATGAGAACTCTTTAATCAATTTGAATTAAAAATAATGATTTCATTGTTGCATGTTGAAATCCTTCTTAGCACATTCATGCCTTAGTTTACAATGGTGAATTGCTGGATATTTAACAAGTGTTGTGAGCATAAGGAACCAAAGGTTTCAGAAACCGATTTAGTGATTATACCAGATTTAACAAGTAATCATGGTAGACCTTGATGACTGTCGTAATGCATTTTCTACAAAATTAAACTCCTATGTTCAGTGATTTTTTTTACAATTTTACATATTTTGACTTAGAGGTGGGTGTTCAAGATCATGGGCTTCATGTTAGTGACACTACAACTGTTGCCAGGTACAATTTTCCTTGCCTCGCCATTCATGTGTTTATTCATCTAATTTGATTGCTTAATTTTTTTTCTGTTTGTGTTCTTTTTTATTTGTATAATATTTCCTTTTAATCACGGATATTTTTATTGGATTTGAAGTCTATTAGAAATTAGGGGCTAATAAGTAATGTTATAAATATGAACATTGAAAAAAATTAGAGTATGATAAAAAATAATAAACTATGTATTTGAGCTATATATAATATTTTTTCGATTAATAGTGCTATTGTTATAAGCGATAACAAGAAATGAATATGTAAAAAGTGAAACTTTGTGAGCAATTTTTCTTCTTCTTCCTTTTTTTTTGTCTACGTTATTCATCTTTTAATTTCAAATCTGAACTGAGGCTAAGTACGATTGGGCAAGGTTTATAACATTTTGTTGTTCCTTGATATTTCCTTCAATTTCATATCGGAACTGAGGACTAAGGAAAGAAACAATGACTGCAGGAGCATCTTTGCTTCAACCTCTTGTAGACTATCATTTTCTGCGAGAGGTAAAATTTATAAGGACAATCGAACTGTTCTGACATAAGGAGGCCTTTGGATTTTGATGAATTTCTATGACTTTTATTACAACTGGTGATTGAAGATTAACCCGTATGTTTGATTTTTTTTTTAATTAGATGTAGACCGTGTGGTACCTCCTATTTAAATTCTACCAGATACATATCAGTAAGGGTTTATGATTTCTTTCATATTATTTATTATTATCTAATAGACAATCAATATTAGATAGTATTTATTTATTCACTATTAATCAATATGAAGAACCTTACTGATGGCAAAGTTGCGATATATGAACATGACATTGGTTCAGTTAATTAAACACCCATATTGAAATTTAAAAATATAGACCAGCCTATATTTTGTGGCGTATTCATATATACCTTTGTATGTGTCAGATTATACTAGACCGGTGAAGACCCGTTACGTCATAATACACAATGTCAGATTATACTAGACCGGTGAAGACCCGTTACGTCATAATACACGATGTCAGATTATACTAGACCGGTGAAGACCCGTTACGTCATAATACACGATGGCAAATGTTGTCATCGTGTATTATGATTTTTCCACTCTTCCATGGTCTCTCTACATCTTACTTGGAATAGGTTTTATCCCATTTCTCATTTGCCTGATGGCGCCCTTCTCTCTTCATCGCCCCTCTCCATCATCTCTCTACCTCTTCCATCGCCTTTTCCGGGTGGTTCTCCGTCTCAGTGGCCCTTTCTCTCCATCGAGGCTATGCGAGTTCTCCTCTCTCTGTCGCCCCATGTAGAAATTCAAGTCGAGACAGGTTTTGTTTCTTGTGATCCATGGCTAGATGCACAAATCCCACTTGATTGATTATGACAAGGCAAGTTTTTACCTATTTTTATACATTTTTTCGCATTTTTATGTTTAATTTTGTAGCTAGGTCTTTGTTCCTTGGTATTAACTTTTTCTTTTGGATGGTGGTTTCAGTATATTCATCTCTTACAATTAGGTAACTTAATTTTTTTTTCTGATTATTTTTTTGGAAAACTTTGAAGCTAACAATGAGAAACAAAAATGAGATAAGCAGCCATGAATTGTTAAGGGAATGCATATAAATGATTGAATATTTTTCATGTATTTTTTGTGCAAATTTCATTATATTAATTCCTCATGTTGGGTTCATGTATTTGTGAAACAGAAAGCTACACGTGTTATATGATAAGTCAACAAGTAATTACACATCAATTGTTGCTTTAAGCATCAATTTTTCTATTGTGAGTTTTTTTTTTCTAATTTGAATTAATAATAATGTGATTTGTCTTTCTTATTATTATAAAGTTAGAAATTGTATGGCTAATTTATTTAATTTTTTCAAATTTTTGTCAATTTTGATCAGATCTTTTGGCATAGAGATCTCAGTTGATGAGAGAGTGAATTCATATTGATTTTATGTGTCTTGGTATATATTGGTAGGATCACTTGAGATCAGGTATGGTGGTACAGAAAGGTGGGAGAAATTAGGGCTGGTATGACACAAGTACAGGATTGATACCAGTTGCATTCAAGGAAAGGCATTGGTACAAGGGTAGGTTTTTTAGTATCAAAACAGTGAGGAGAAGGAAGAAATAATGTTTGTTATGGTGATTGTTAATTTTGGTGAGCTGATTTCTTAGTTGGTACAGTGGTTGGTACCAATGGATGCATAAGGAATTGGGTTTATACAAAAGGCAATTGTCACTACCATGACCGTTATCATGTTCGTTGACCCGTTTAGTTTAGAATTAGGTGAGTTTACTTTAGTATATTAAATTCTGCCTAAAGTTTCAAGTAACATATTGAATTTGATATATATCATGTCTTGATATTCAATAGTGCATGTACTTAGTTACATATCATCAGAGGTGTTTTCTCCTCTTTTTAGTACATTCTGATAATTGTAAAATTATTTAACTTACATTCTATAAGGGACATTCAAATTTTCTTAATATTTAAACTTTTTATATAGTCTAGAATATGTTTATTAGCTGACATATTCAATATGATTGGATTATACATTGTAATTATGCACATAATGTGCAGATTTGAAATATTCTGAGTAAATTTGAACATTTCAATCTATTTTACATTCATTTTAAGTCATTTTATCACAATAAACAATATTTATGCTTTTTTATATAGTCTAGAATAAGTTTACGAATTCACCGATTTAAAACAATTGGATTATACATTATAATTACGAATATAATGTGCATATTTTAAAGATTTTGAGTATATTTGAGCATTTCAATCGATTTTGCATTCATTTTAACTCCTTTGATCACAATAATCTCTATGTATACTCTTTATATTGTCTAGAATATGTTTATGAGGTCAATTATTCAAAAAGATTGGTTTGTACAATGTAATTATTCACATAATATGCAGATTTTTCAGATTTTAGTATATTTCAGAATTTTAAGTGATTTTTCATTCATTTTAAGTCCTTTGATATCCATAATATCTATATATGCTATATATATAGTCTAAAATATGTTTAAGTGGTCAATTAATCAAGAAGATTAGTTTATACGTTGTAAGTATTCACATAATGTGCAGATTTTACAGATTCGGAGTATATTTGAGCATTTTAAGCGATTTTGATCTCATTTTAAATCTTTTGACCTCAACAATCTACATTGAAGCTCTTTTTATAGTCTAGAATATGTTTATGAGCTAAATTATTCAAAACAATTGCATTATACATTGTAAGTATTCACATAATGTGCATATTTTGCAGATTCTAAGTTTATTTGAGAATTTCAATTGATGTTACATTCATTTTGAATTATTTGATGACAATAATCTATATTTAAGCTCTTTATATTGTCTAGAATATGTTTATGAGCTTAATTATTCAAAACGATTGGATTATACATTGTAATTATTCACATAATGTGAACATTTTATAGATTCTAAGTTTATTTGAGCATTTCAATTGATGTTGCATTCATTTTAAGTTATTTGATGACAATAATCTATATTTAAGCTCTTTATATAGTATATAATATGTTTATGAGCTCACATTCAAAACGATTGGATTACACGTTGTAAATTTGTAATTATTCACATAATGTGCAGATGTTACAGATTCTGAGTATATTTAAATATTTCAAGCGATTTTGCATTCATTTTAAGTTATTTGATGACAATAATCTACATTTATGCTCTTTATATAGTTTATAATATATTTATGAACTCATTTATTCAAAATGATTGGATTATACATTATAATTATTCACATAATTTGCAGATTTACAGATTCTGAGTATATTTGAGCATTTCAAGCGATTTTAAATTTATTTTTAGTCATTAGATCACAATAATCTATATTGATGCTCTTTATATAGTCTAGAATATGTTTACGAACTCACTTATTCAAAAGCATTGTATTATACATTGTAATTTTTCACATAATGTGCAGATTTTAAAGATTATAAGGCTATTTGAGCATTTCAAATGATTTCTCATTAGTTTTAAGTGATTTGAATACAATAATATATATTTAAGCTCTTTGTTTTGTCTAGAATATGTTTATGATATAACTTATTCAAAACAATTGGATTATACTTTGTAATTATGCACATAATATGTATATTTGAAAGATTCTGAGTATATTTGAGCATTTCAAGCTGTTTTGCATTCATTTTAAGTCATTTGATCACAATAAACTATATTTATGATTTTTATATAGTGTAGAATATATTTTTATGAAACAATTGGATTATACGTTGTAATTACGAATATAATATGCAGATTTTAAAGATTTTGAGTATATTTGAGCATTTCAATCGATTTTGTATTCATTTTAACTCATTTAATCACAATAATCTATATTTGTGCTATTTATATAGTCTAGAATATGTTTATGTGGTCAGTTATTCAAAAAGATTGGTTTATAAATTGTAATTATTTACATAATGTGCGGATTTTACAGATTCTAAGTATATTTGAGCATTTAAGCGATTTTGCATTCATTTAAGTCATTTGGTTTGATCACAATAATTTATATATATTCTTTGTACAATCGAGATTATATTTATACGGTCAATTATTCAAAAAGATTGGTTTTATACATTGTAAGTATTCACATAATGTGCAGATTTTATAGATTCTGAGTATATTTTAGCATTTTAAGCGATTCTGCTCTCATTTTAAGTTTTTTTATCACAACAATCTATATTTAAGCTCTTTACGTAGTCTAGAATATGTTTGTGAGCTCACAATTCAAAATGATTGGGTTATACATTGTAATTATTCTGGTAATGTGCATAATATACAGATTCTGAGTATATTTGATCTTTTCAAATGATTTTCCATTCAATTTAAATCATTTGATATAATCATCTATATTTATGTTCTTTATATAGTACAGAATTTATTTATGAACACACTTATTCAAAATGATTGGATTATACATTGTATACACACATAATTTGCAGATTTTACAAATTCTGTGTATATTTTGGCATTTGAAACGATTTTGCATTTATTTTAAGTTATTTGATGACAATAATCTATATTTAACCTCTTTATATAGTCTAGAATATGTTTATCAGCACACATATTCAAAACGATTGGATTATACATTGTAATTATTCACTTAATATACGGATTTTACAATTTCTGAGTATATTTGAGCATTTCAAACGATTTTGTATTCATTTTAAGTCATTTGACCAGAGTAATCTATATTTATGATCTTATATAGTTTAGAATATGTTTATGAACTAAGTTATTAAAAACGATTGGATTATATATTGCAATTGCGCACATGATGTGAAGATTTTAAAGATTCTGAGTATATTGGAGAATTTGAAGCGATTGTGCATTCATTTTAAGTCATTCGATCACAATAATCTATAATTAAACTCTTTATAAAGTCTAGAATATGTTTATGAGCTCAATTATGTATAACGATGGGATTGTACATTGTAATTATTCACATAATATTCAGATTTTACATATTCTGAGTATATTTTAGCATTTCAAGCGATTTTGCATTCATTTTAAGTTATTTGATGGCAATAATGTATATTTAAGATCTTTATATAGTCTAGAATATGTTTATGATATCACTTATTCAAACAATTGGATTATACATTGTAATTATGCACATAAAATTCAGATTTGAAAGATTTTGAGTATATTTTAGCATTTCAAGCGATTTTGCATTAATTTTAAGTCATTTGATCACAATTATCTACATTTAAGCTCTTTATATTGTGTAGAATTTGTTTATGAGCTCAATTATTCAAAATGATTGGATTATACATTGTAATTATTCACATATTGTGCAGATTTAACAGATTCTGAGTATATATGAGCATTTGAAGCGATCTTGCATTTATTTTATGTCATTTGATCACAATAATCTATATTTATTCTCTTTATATAGTTTAGAATATGTTTATGAGGTCAATTATTAAGAAATATTGGATTATACGTTGTAATTATTCACATAATATGCAGATTTTACAGATTCTAAGTATATTTTAACATTTCAAGCAATTTTGCATTCATTTTAAGTCATTTGATCACAATAAAGTACATTTAAGCTCTTTATATAGTCTAGAATATGTTTATGATATCACTTATTCAAAACAATTGGATTATACATTGTAATTATGCACATAATATTCAGATTTGAAAGATTCTGAGTATATTTGAGCATTTCAATCGATTTTGTATTAATTTTAAGTCATTTGATCACAATAATATATATTTAAGCTCTTTATATTGTATAGAATTTGTTTATGAGCTCAATTATTCAAAATGATTGGATTATACATTGTAATTATTTACATATTGTGCAGATTTTACAGATTCTAAGTATATATGAGCAATTGAAGAGATTCTGCATTGAATTTAAGTTATTTGATCACAATAATCTATATTTATGCTCTTTATATAGTTTAGAATATGTTTATAAGGTCAATTATTAAGAAAGATTGGATTATACATTGTAATTATTCACATAATGTGCAGATTTGACAAATTCTAAGTATATTTGAGCATTTTAAGCGATTTTGCATTCATTTTAAGTCATTTGATCACAATAATCTATATTTAAGTTTTTTATATAGTCTAGAATATGTTTAAGAACTCACTTCTTCCAAATGATCCGATTATACATTGTAATTATTCACATAATATACGGATTTTACAATTTCTGAGTATATTTGAGCATTTCAAACGATTCTGTATTCTTTATAAGTCATATGACCACAGTAATCTTTATTTATGATCTTTATATAGTTTAGAATATGTTTCTAAACTAAGTTATTCAAAACGATTGGATTATATATTGTAATTGCGCAAATGATCTGAAGATTTTAAAGATTCAGAGTATATTGAAGCATTTCAAGCAATTTTGCATTCATTTTAAGTTATTTTATCACTATATTTAAGCTATTTATATAGTCTAAAATATGTTTATGAGCTTAATTATTCAAAACGATTGGATTATACATTGTAATTATTCACATAATGTCCTTATTATACAGATTCTAAGTTTATTTGAGCATTTCAATTGATTTTACATTCCTTTTAAGTTATTTGATGACAATATTCTATATTTAAGCACTTTATATAGTATAGAATATGTTTATGAGCTAAATTATTCAAAACAATTGGATTAGACATTGTAATTATTCACATAATTTACATATTTTACTGATTCTAACTTTATTTGAGCATTTCAAGCGTTTTTGCATTCGTTTTAAGTGCTTTGATCACAATAATATATATTTAAGCTCTTTATTTTATCTAGAATATGTTTAGGATATAAATTACTCAAAATGATTGGATTATACATTGTAATTATGCACATAATGTGCAGATTTAAATGATTCTGAGTTTATTTGAGCATTTAAGGCTATTTTGCATTCATTTTAATTCATTTGATCTCAATAATCTACATTTTGCCTCTTTATATAGTCTAGAATATGTTTATGAACTCAATTATTCAAAACGATTGGATTGTTCATTGTAATTACGAACAAATGTGTATATTTTACAGATTATGAGAATATTTTAACATTTCAAACGATTTTACAATCATTTTGAGTCATCTGATCACAATAATCTATATTTAACCTCTTTATATAGTCCAGAATATGTTTATGAACACACCTATTCAAAAAGATTGGATTATACACTGTAATTATGCTCAAAATGTGCAAATTTTATAGATTCTGAGTATATTTGAGCATTTCAAACAATTTTTGCATTCAATTTGAGACATTTGTTCATGATAATGTATATATTGAAGCTCTTTACGTAGGCAAGAATTTATTTACGAGCACACTCATTTAAAATGATTGGATTATTTATTGTAATTACACAAATAATGTGCAAATTTTAAAGATTCTATGTATATTTGGGTATTTCAAGCAATTTTGTATTCACTTTAAGTCATTTGTTGACTATCTATATTTATGCTCTTTATATTGTCTAGAATATGTTTATGAAATCACTTATTCAAAACAATTGGATTATAAACTGTAATTATTCACATAATTTGCAGATTTTACAGATTCTGAGTATATTTCAGCATTTCAAGCGATTTTAAATTCATTTTAAGTCATTTGATCACAATAGTCTATATTGATGCTCTTTATATAGTCTAAAGTATGTTTACGAGCTCACTTATTCAAAACGATTGGATTATACATTCTAATTATGCACATATTGTGCAGGTTTGAAAGATTCGGTGTGTATTTGAGCATTTCAAACGACTTTCCGTTCATTTTAAATCATTTGATCAAATCATCGATATTTATGATCATTATATAGTTTAGAATTTATTTATGAACACACTTATTCAAAATTATTGGATTATACATTGTAATTAAACACATAATTTGCAGATTTTACAGATTCTGTGTATATTTTGGCATTTCAAACGATTGTGCATTCATTTTAAGTTATTTGATGACATAATCTATATTTAAACTCTTTATGTAGTCTAGAATATGTTTATGAGCTCACATATTTAAAACGATTGGATTAGACTTGTAATTATTCACATAATATTTGGATTTTACAATTGCTGAGTTTATTTGAGCATTTCAAACGATTTCGTATTCATTTTTTAAGTCATTTGACCACAGTAATCTATATTTATGACCTTTATATAGTTTAGAATATGTTTATGAGGTCAATTATTAAGAAAGATTGGTTTATACATTGTAATTATTCACATAATGTGCAGATTTTTCAAATTCTAAGTATATTTGAGCATTTTAAGCAATTTTGCATTCATTTTAAGTCATTTGATCACAATAATCTATTATTAAGGTCTTTATAAAGTCTAGAATATGTTTATGAGCTCAATTATGTAAAACGATTGGATTGTACATTGTAATTATTCACATAATATGCAGAATTTACAGATTCTGACTATATTTGAGCAATTCAAGCACTTTTGCATTCATTTTAAGTCATTTGATCACAACAATGTATATTAAAGTTCTTTATATAGTCTAGAATATGTTTATGATATCACTTATTCAAAACGATTGGATTATAAATTGTAATTATGCAAATAATGTTCAGATTTCAAAGATTCTGAGTATATTTGAGCATTTCAAACGATTTTGCATTAACTTTAAGTCATTTGATCACAATAATCTATATTTAAGCTCTTTATATTGTGTATAATACGTTTATGAGCTCAATTATTCAAAACGATTGGATTGTACATTGTAATTATTCACATATTGTCTAGATTTTACAGATCCTGAGTATATTTATGGATTTGAAGCGATTTTGCATTCATTTTAAGTAATTTGATCACAACAGTCTATATATATGCTCTTTATATAGTCTTGAATAAGTTCATGAGGTCAATTATTAAGAAATAATGGTTTATGCATTGTAATTATTCACATAATGTGCAGATTTGACAAATTCTTAGTAAGAGCATTTTAAGCGATTTTGCATTCATTTTAAGTCATTTGATTACAATAATCTATATTTAAGCTCTTTATATAGTTTAGAATATTTTGATGAACTCACTTATTCTAAACGATTGGATTACACATTGTAATTATTCACATAATATTCGGATTTTACAATTTTTTAGTATATTTGAGCATTTCAAACGATTTTGTATTCATTTTAAGTCATTTGACCACAGTAATCTATATTTATGATCTTTATATCGTTTATAATAGGTTTCTAAACTAAGTTATTCAAAACGATTGGATTATACAGTGTAATCACGCACATAATGGGCAGAATTTAAAGATTTTGAGTATATTGGAGTATTTCAAATGATCTTGCATTCATTTTATGTTATATGTTCAAAATAATCTCTATTTAAGTTCTTTATATAGTCTATAATATGTTTATGAGCTGAATTATTTAACGATTAGATTATACATTGTAATTATTCACATAATGCGCATATTTTACAGATTCTAAATTTCTTTGAACATTTCAATCGATTTTCCATTCATTTTAAGTCATCGGATCACAATAATCTATATTTAAGCTCTTGATATAGTCTAGAATATGTTTATGAGCTCACATATTCAAAACGATTGGATGATACATTGTGATTATTCACATAATGTGTAGATTTTACAGATTTTTAGTATATTTAAGCATTTCAAGCGATTTTGCATTAATTTTAAATCATTTGATCACAATCATCTATATTTAAGATCTTTATATAGTCAAGAATATGTTTATGAACTCACTTATTCTAAACAATTGCATTATACATTGTAATTACGCACATAATGTGTAGATTTTAAAGATTCTGAGTATATTTGAGCATTTCATGCAATTTTGCATTTATTTGAGTCATTCACCACAATAATCTATAATTAAGCTCTTTACAAAGTCTATAATATGTTTATGAGTTCAATTATTCAAAACGATTGGATTGTACATTGTAATTATTCATATTATATGCAGCTTTTGCA